>JARJCX010000003.1:0-2400000 GCA_029282285.1 Mycena rebaudengoi | reverse complement strand
CCGGCGCCGAATTACGCGAGAACACCGCCCTCGACAAGTGGGAAGCGCGGAAGGAGTCGGAATCGGGATAATTTTCTTCTTGCGGCCAATGCCTCCGCAGATCGCGAGTGTACTGGCTTCCCACCGGGTTTATGCCGTCGCACGAATTGTACGTATCTTACCTATCTTACTTTTCTCTCTGGTTGCATTTGACGAGGCATGGACTTTTCTTATGATGGGGAGAGTGTAAACCCGCTTACCTACTCTCGCTTACTTCACGTGTTTACTTACGGCGACAGCGCCAAACATCCTCGTGCTCTTCTTACCTTACCATATCGCACCTCGCTATATTTTCTACGTACCTCTGGAATTCCACCCCGCAAAAGGGTCTTATTTGTCTCCGGTGTCTCTTTAGTTCTTGTCCTTTCCTCTGTCCTTCGGTTTCTTGGTCTCAGGTGAGCCCAGGTTCCCAACTTAAGGGTTAAGTTAAGGGTTCTTAAGCCCTTAAGGTTCTTAACCCCTTAACCCTTAAGGCGAACACTGCACTCGCTGCCCTGCCTTGCATCCACCCTCGTCCTTCCGCCTGCTGGTGCTTCCGATTCATCGAAAATAGTCGCCAAAACTCTTGGGAAGCGTACTCTACGAAACCACCTCTCCCTTTGACGCTTTCACACACAGCTGTAGAACTACAACTGCGCCCTCGGCGCCAATTCCACTCCTCCCGCTTTTCTTGTTTATTTCTGTCTGCATGCATGCCCCAGTCGCCGTACCTATGCGCAAGCACCCTCGGACATCTCCCTTCTACGTGCCCCGACTTGAAATTTTGACTTAAATGGCGGACCCGTTTCGCCATTTGCGCACTAAATCAGCGCCGACGTACCCTGGACCCTCGTCCCTCGGTGTCTTGGTTCCAACATCGGCAGGGAAGGATAGAGAAGACATTGGATCAGTTTTTCGGATGCCCCGCGGATTTCTAGTGAGTTATAGCCGCATATATCCACTTTTTCTGCGTTTTTTACTACTACTACTAATCTGCTTGGCCCCATCCGAATTCGCTCCCTCTCAGTCTCATTCCATCGCGGGTGAGTTGCCCCGCATCCCTTCCACAGTCCACTGACATGCACCTGAATTATTCCGCCCCCTACGGCGGTGCTTCCGTGTCGCTCCTGCCTCCTCCGAGTGTACCACCACGCCGCGTCGCAGCATCGCTTCCTCAATCCCTTATTCCTCCTCAATGGTCTCCAAACCTCACATCCGCAAGCTGCACCGGTCTATCGAGCCGCCCCGGTACTCCCGCACACTTTTTTTTCTTTTTTTTTTTGCCCTGGTTTTTTAAGTCTCTTGCCGCAGATTGTCCCGGGTACGTCCATTCCCCTATTCTTCCATTAATTTGCCGCTCCGTTCTGTGGTACAAAACAGGTGGCTAGGTCCAAGAGTTTTTTTGGGAACCCGCTTGTGCGACATAGCCACCCGTTTTGTGACGGGACGGAGCGGCAAGTTAATCTAGTGTTGTACCACACTTCCTTTCAGAGCTCGTGTACTGGTTTGTTACATGGCCGAAGTGCCCCTTATTTCCCGGGGACACACAAACTTTTCACTGGGCATTCTGGACATTCTGATGGTCTGAGCGCAGAACCTGCAGCTCACAGGAAACTCGGCCCCCGTGCTTGCAGCAAATCTTCAACATGAAGGAGATTTATTACTTTCATCTCACCTATACAATAGAAACAGATCATTGAATTGATTGGCATATGGCCCACAAAACTGAACTCCTCGGATCAGCACCCTCATGTATCAATCTCCACCAAAATCTCGGCGTCTAGCAGCTCTTGAATCGTCACATTGACAAAATACTGCGTGCCTTGTCCAGGCTGGCTGAACCACCCAGCGATCTCCCCCGCATGCGCCGTCAAGTTTTTCTTCACCAGATGCACATGGTACGCAGTGGGCGGCCCGAGACTGGACGGCGGCAACGAGCGCTGCGAGAACGGCGTGTCGGCTGGTGCGAGGAACATCCCATGCGTGCTCCCGAATCGGTCGAGCCACATGCCGGGGAGGAGGAGCTGCGTCCCGTCGATGGGCATGTCGGATACCGAGAGCTGGAATCCGTCGAACGGGGGGAATACATAGGATCCATTCGGGGGGGAGGTCCATTTTGCGAGGAAGTCGCCCGGGCAGAGGCCACCCAGGCGGTTGTAGTGGGTCAACAGCGGGGCGACGGGGCCGGTGGTGGGGAGGACGTCTGGGCCGAGGCTGGCGTCGCCGCATAGGAACTGGGGGTCGGTAAAGTTGGTGCCCAGACAATTGCAGGCAGGCTGCAATGATATGTACGTCGTCAGAAGTGAGACAGCAAAGGAGAACACCACGGATGTACCTCCGGCCGGGCCACTGCAGCGGGGATGGCTAGCAACGCAAGGACCGAGATGGCATGAACGACATAGAAGGCCATGGTCGAAATCGGCACAGGTGTGGAAGGTTTGCCACTGACGAGGGAGCTCGCCGTTGTTCCTCCCACAAAGGTTCTGTGATTTTATAATGGTGCGGGGATACATTTGAGTGATGCTAGCGGCTTTACGGGTCGGAGAACCAGCTGTCAGGGAACCTCGAGGCCTTTATGCCGGGAACCGCCTAATAACGTCTGTTGCAGTATAACTTGAATGGGATTCAAGTCAGGCCGTTGAAGCATCCCAGAACTCACGACCCTTCCATCGCATGTTGAGCAGTTTTGGTAGGAAATTGAATATTTCACGCCATCGTTGGCGTAACCAAGTCAACGAACTTCAGCCATCTGTTTTCAAGTAGAGACTGGCAAGTAACTTTTGAACTCCTGGAGTACGTCATCACGACTCACTGTTTTGTCAGAATTCGATTCTCGAACCACCAAACCCACGGTTGGAAATAAATCGGCATCGGCACTTGAACGCTTTCCGATGAGACCGCGTGGATACGTCGCTGCTTACTTCTGCTGCAGAACTTCTGAGGACACGCATGCAGTTTCATTTCGAGGCCTTCAGAGTCCGTGCAAGCTGTCGGTCATGACCGGGTTAATGTACTGGCCCTCAGTTTAGCATTTTCTTACGATTGTTCAAGCGGTTGGACCGTCTCTATAGCTAATTCCTATCCAATCGGTGCCAGTGCTCGACAGATAGAATTGAAGGTGAAAACAGGGCAAAGGTGCAGAGTCCAATGAGGCACGCACGAGTCGAGGGCGTGTGGCCGCATCGTTAGATCGTGTCTGACCTCTGCGCCACAGACCAAGATTTGCTTGCTAAACATGAGACAGGCGCGCGGTTAAAGCGCTGGGCGTACATACAGTTGTCATTGACGGGCGGCCTGCCAGGTCCGGTTCAGGTCCGGTTCAGGCTCGCCAGCGGTTCAGAACCTGACCGCGACAACACTACTCTTCCCCTCATCATCGTCACCTCGTCCCAGCCAAATCCGCCCCTTGGCTACACATCGTACGCTGCTTTAGTTCATGATGGCTCTATCTCCGCGTTTTCGGTGTTCCGTGCTCTCCTTCACACTGTGCTGAATTTTCCGCTCCTCGACCTCGTTGCGACTGCAGCGAATATTAAGGCTTTTTATTCTCGCTCTGTAAATCGTTACAGCTTCCTGTACATGGTGTGGTCGCCTCTACTCTAGCTTCCTGCGCCACTCATTTCTTTGGCCACGGGTGCTCTGCTGAACTTGCACTGGTTGGCTGAGCCTGACATTTTCTTGTGTGTTTGTGTGCTCTAGTCGAACTCGGATGTGGTGTGGGGAGCATTGCCGCAACTCTTACATCTACTATGTTTGCGGCAGGCTGGCGTTCGAGTCCCACGTCTCGGAGCTATGCAAATAATGTGTCTGGAGCTCTAGATTTCTGTGCCTTCCTCCATTGCCGCAGTGTGCTCCGTGTCATGCTCGTCAATAAGCGGAACTTCGGTATGAGGCGTCCGTAGTGTCGATCCCTATTATCACCCAATGAACCCCGGGGAACTCGGACGCAAGGAGTCAGGACTGCAACAACTGTGAAATTGCAAGAAAGACAAATGTTAATATCAAGATTGTACGAAGAGGCGAGATGGGCATCGGAATTACAAGAAAATCACAAGTTGAGAGGCCAGAGTTGAAGCACTCCAAGTTAATGCCTGAACCGGAATTCTCGTCAATGTGTGCTTGTCCGAAAGAGACGTTGTCCCGACTCACCAGTTGCAGGATGAAAAATGTCAAACCAAAACACGAACTAAGCATTACCTGAAGAAAGCTCGTTCATCTGGCAAGAAGTCAGAAACGGCAAGGGGAAACAGAAAAAACTACCGAACCATTTCTGCAGTTATGTATTTGAGGCGTGCGTAATATCCACCTTCAGACCATCGGCGCGCAGCTCTCCCAGTTTCTTCAGATGCCTGGGAATACCGGAGGAATTGTAAGAATATGCAAGTTCAAATGACTTTGAGCTTTGCACCGTCTGGGCGGTTCCTCCGCGCCGAAAGCATGTTTACAACAGCATCGATTTCGACGTTAACGTTCGGAGCGACCTCCACACTCAACACCTTTAGCGCCGGAACAATGGCTTGGCCTCCATACGCAGACTGCGAGATCCACGAAAAAAACCGAGTGAAATCGGTGGTCGGCCATGATGAATATCTGATCGTGATTTCTTGGAGGGAAGGCAGATCCAAGATGAGGTCGCAAATTTGCCTGAACTGCGGTTGCACCACGCCGAGAACTCGTATGGTGCATCCAGATCGTTCCACAAGGGAGCGGAGGACTGCGCGGTCGACTTCCCATAACTGCGTCAGTTCGACACGTTCGAGTGCAGGAAGTGTAAGAGAGTCGAGGATGCGGGGCTGCTGGTTCGATGAGAAGTCGAGGCTGCGAAGGTGAAGAAGGGTGCATGGGAATAGCTGAACGTTCTGCCCGGCCGTCCACAGTTGACCGTTCACTGAAAGAGTGAGCTCGGCCAGATTTGGGATGTGGTTGAGAATTTTCACCATCTCGTCAATGGGTTGGTCAAAAAGCTTGAGACGGGTGAGCTGGGCCAGGGAAGTGATATTTTGGCCATTCCAATGCCCGCCAGGTTCACCTCTCGGAGCTGCGGCGCATCAATAAAGGCAGTCATGCATGTCGGGGCATCAGCAGGCCAGCCATGAACATTGATTGTGAGCACTTTGAGTGAGGAAAGCGGGGTGAGGATGCTACCGATAGGGAATACAATGGGTTCAAATGATGCATCCAGGTCGAGACTCATCCATAGTGATGCGTATGGGGCAAGACTCGCTAGTATCGCGTCCTGTGTTAACACCATCCGAATGTATCTCAGAGTCAGCGGGGGGCCACCCGCACGGGGGAGCCAACATTGTAGAAGATGATGCAGGTTTCTATTCTGCATTCCAGTGGCCCAAAAATCATTCCAAAGCGCCGGAGTCGCCAATGCAATACTGCGCCACGCTTTGCAAACGCTTGCCACCCCCAGCGGACCTCTCGTGGTCGCTCTGGCGCAGAGAAGGAAGATTTCGGAAGTGATTTCTGGAGGCAATTTCAAGATGGGATAGATATGTAATGGAAGCTAGGCATTCCGAAATGCGTCCTTTTTCGATACGCAGGCGTTCAGTTTGTGTCTCGATCTCCATGAGACGTGAACGAAGGTCGGAAGCAGTGGCCGCCAGAGAAGACAAGAGGAAAGGTGTCTCGCTGTAATGTCTCGGAGATCCATTGGCTGGCATTCCTGGTAGGATCTAGCTGGAAGGCGACATGGAGGAGAACGGTGAAGCGAGGTGTGGCGGTGTTCGGCAGACCGGCCGGCGCGCACCGCATGATGACCCCTATTTCAATTCATCAGAAAATTGAGTTATAAACCCCGGACTGGAAAGTTTGCTGGTGGCCAACATTGGCCACCACTAGCTACTGGTGGCCACTGTTGCATGTTATTTACCATTGATCAAGGAGATTAGATAGTGGCAGATACTGTTCGATACCGGATATCTCCGCTCCTTTCCGAAGCAGTTTCCAGCAATTCTCATTAGCTCTCACCGTTAACTGCTGACTTCTGCTACATAATGCTGGTTTTATGATTCACAGCAGCTGAGTTCAGTAATATACCCCGCACTGGAAACATCAGTGGCAGACATCGGTAACCACTGATGGGTGACCCCTGCTCATCGTGAACCACTGGGTACCACTGAGAGCCACTGCTAACCAGTAATATGCGCGGACCGGCAAAGCCGGTCCGTGCTGCCGGCTTCCACCGTACGTACGGTGGATCCTAGCGGATGCATCACCGATCCACTCATGTCCACCGTATTATCACATGTCTAGCAGAATCCACTGAACATCCCCATATCTATTGGATATCACTGGATCACCCCCCGCATCATTAAATGCATGTAGTAATTACTTTTTGAACAAGCGTTGAAATCCATCGATATCCACAGGAACTCTGGATAAATCCGTTGAATTTCGGTTATGGATCCAGTGGACGCAGGCTCAAATACGCCGAACTTCAGAAGAAATATGTTGTCATCCAGTGTATTTTCCATAAATATACGGCGGCTCTCACTGTATGTCCTCCGGTCTCCAGTGCACTTTCAACCAAATCCAGTGGATTTCAACATCAAATTGACCTAACATCCACCAAAGTTTAGCAGATCTTTCTGGACGTCCACTGGATTTTGCATAAAATACACTGGACACCATTGGACCTGACGAATAAATCCACCCATGTCCGCTGGTTTCCAGCGGATCTTCATGAAAGTCCAATGGATCTTAGGCAAAATCATCGAACAAGTCTTATTTAATTTGTGCTATCAACCTGTTGCCAAAATTCAGTCATCAATCCCTCTTCATTCTTTGCCACTCTTTTCTCCACCAACTCCGTGTAAAGCAGCATTAAAGCATGCACCAAATCAAGCTGCGGCGTCCTTAGATACCGGAATATATCGGATCTCAGTGGACACGTGCATGAATTGATGCAGCACCATTTGAAATGCTGGTCAAGTCCACTGGAATCCACTGGATATCTGTGAATCCAATATCATCCACCAAACCTATTGATTCTTCCGTCGGATCACAGTGGATCAGGTGGCGATACATTGAGGATCAACGGACCGACTGTATTATTGATCACATCCACTGATTATCACTGACATCTGATGTACGTTGATGTACACCACCGTCCTTTGTAACTCCGGGCATAAAACTCCTGCTAACCACTACGAGCTCAGCGGTGTTCTATAAAAAATTGAATAGTCTGTGAGAACCGTTGGGGTTCACTGGATACCTATGTAAATCTGAAAAGAAAGTCCATGGGCAATCTCTGTTGTCAACAATATTGATGCACAGCACCAATAAGTACCGATAACCACTGTTACCCAACCAATACTGCAGTACACAGGAAGGGAGGGTCATTTAATGTCACTACACATTCCACCATTTATCATTTCTCCTATATGTCACTGGGAAACAGTGTGTATCAGTGATTCCCACTATTTTGAAAAAGCTCGATTTACAGTTCTATTGGTTTACGCCAATCCACAAAGGTTACAGATTAATAAACTAGTATCCCCATAAAGAATTTCAGCCGCAACTCATATTCCATACAATGGAGGTTTAGTCCCTCTACTTGTCCAGAAAACATATTTAATATTTAATTGGAACCCCGTTGATTACCAGTGGGTATCATTATTTTGGAATCTGTCAAATCTAAACTCAGCTGCTGTGAATCATAAAACCGATATTATGTAGCAAAAGTCAGCAGTTAACGGTGAGAGCCAATGGGAATTGCTGGAAAGAAGCGGAGATATCCGGTATCGAACAGCATCTGCCACTATCTAATCTCCTTTATCAATGGCAAATAACGTGCAACAGTGGCCACCAGCAGCCAGTGGTGGCCAACGTTGGCCACCAGTAAACTTTCCAGTCCGGGGTTTATAACTCAACTCAGTGGATTTGACCGACTCCAATGATACCCACTGGTAATCAACTGGGTTCCAATTAAATGTTAAATATATTTTCTGGGCAAGTAGAGGGAGTAAACCTCCATTGTATGGATTATGAGTTAGCGGCTGAAATCATTTCTGGGGATACTCGTTTATTAATCTGTGACCCCTGTGGATTGAATAGCAATTGAATAGAACTGCAAATCGAGCTTTGTGGAAACAGTGGGAATCACTGATACACACTGTTTCCCAGTGAAATATAGGAGAAATGATAAATGGTGGCGGAATATGTAGTGAGATTAAATGACCCTCCCTTCTTGTGTACTGCAGTTTTGGTTGGGTAGCAGTGGTTTTCAGTACTTATTGGTGCTGTGCATCAATATTATTGGCAGCAGAGATCGCCCGCGGACTTTCTTTTCAGACTTACATAGGTATCCAGTGAACCCTAATGGTTCTCACAGACTATTCAATTTTTTTGGACCACCACTGAGCTCATAGTGGTTAGCAGTGGCTCTCAGTGGTGTTCAGTGGTTCACGATGAGCAGGGGTCACCCATCAGTGGTTACCAATGTCTGCCACTGATGTTTCCAGTGCGGGGTATATTACTGAGAAAATCCGGCTTTGGATCGGCATACGGTCGCACCCAAAACTTCGTCATATATCCAGCTTCAATTTATCATTTACCTTGCCCCATTGGTGTGCGGCGTCTTTCTCGCCGTGAAACTCACATTCTTTTGAGGAGTTATCACTGTCTATTGCTGCAATACATTCTCTGAGTCTCTGGCCATTGCGTAGTCTCGTTTCGCGTGATCTGATCCGGGAGAGTTCATGAGTCAGTAAGCAGCCAGAAGAGAGCACCGCCTTCCTCACAAAATGACATGATAAATTCGTGCAATGTTCAACTTTTTGTGGTCTGAGTCAGTCAAATGCAAGCGACTTCCATTGTTGCAGTTTGTGTCCTGTACATGCCAAACAAAATTCTCAAAACGCGCCAGGTTCAAGCCAGTTTAGATATTGACTTGATATTGACTTCTCTGAGCACGGAGTTACAAAACACTATTCCAAATGCCTTCCAAACCCCGACCTAATGGTGTAGATTTTCCATCTCTAAATCCAAATCCTCAAGTCTTTGCTCCAAAAAGCTGCAGATCTGTTTACACCTCCACATCTAGCGATTCATCACTTGTCGAAGGGATGCGTGAACAGTCTCAGAGAAGCAGGAGTAAATCCTTGAACGCCACGAGACTTGAATGTTGCCAATGCCATCGGAATAAATCTAATCCGACCGTGAACAGCACTTGTCTTACACCATCTATACGGGATTTTACCGCTCACGAGTTACTGGTCCATCTATGGCGCTTTATTCAATGTTGCTTCGTGGACCCAGCCATCTGTAGCAAGGTAATCCCAGTAAGATTCATGCCATTAAGGATGAAATGGAATACAAGTTAATAGACTTTCAACCTTTGGCACGTTTCCCGCAGATGAAAGAAATAAAAGAAAAAGAAGGGAGAAGGATCTGCACTAGGGGACCCAACGTAGCGGGCAGTAACAAACGAGTACACCACCGGGGGAGTCTGCTCCCTCAACGCCGCCATCAAGCCCAATTGCAGAACGTAGAAGAAATCACCAAAGAGAAATGGCAGGACCACCACCGAAGTAAGGCAAGACACCAAATGAAGGGGAGCACACGGGCGGCGTATAGCACCATGATATGGACACGGAGCGAGTATCAGAAGAAGAAGGTGGTGAAAAATGGTGTTTCCAGAAAAGGAAACTTCCCGATCCGCATGAAAGAGGGCGTCGCACTGGCAAGAATATGACGGCCAGGAAGTATGATTTCCGGCGTCGAATGATCAGAACATGACTTTATCATTTATGAGTTGTCGAGGCAACATATGAAAGATAGGAAAAGGGGAACCACAGTATCCCCACGTGCGGGTACAAGCACCCTCTGTCCCCCATGTCGCCCTCATCCTTCTCTCCCTGAGAATACAAGCGGGATCTTCGCTGAGGATGGGAACCTCGTCTTGCCGTAACCCTCCTACGGGTCATGCGGAGCTGAGTACCCTTGGAGTTCAAGAACATCATTGAATATCTTGCGAGTATCCCAGGATCGTGTCCTCCAGAGTCGGTGAAAGATCATTGCGGATTCAAAGGCACTTCAAGTCGAGTAGCGCTTTCAAGCGGGTTTTTAAGGCATGTGAAGGCGCCATTAAAACTCAATTACGTTACCGCCAGGAGGTTTTTGAAGCTATCTTTAGCACATCGCCGGTCCAAGCGCAGAATCTCCAACTACATCCAACATCTGGGGGTCTGCTGTTAACTCAGCTCTGACGGAGAAAATATGGTTTTTGTCTCACCATGTAGCCCCGAATGAGCGCACTTAGATGGTACCCATGGTATATATACACCGCAATTTCAGATATCGAGGTCCAAAGGATCTTTGTGTGGATTTTCGGACTATTCAGAGTTTGAATTCGGGCAGTAGTAGCAGAATCATGAATCATGCATTACAGAAAACAACCAAGTTGGCGAATATAATGTGAAGGAATGACTATCTGATCACCAGTCAAAGGTTCTACAGGATGACAGCGCAAGTTGCCATCAGCATTAAGAAACGAAACGTAGCGTCTCACTGACCTTTTATGACGTGGCCAGCCACTCGGAGCTCCAATAGAGATCAAATGGCTCGAACACAAGCCTTCCCGTGGCATGCAATCGGGGCATCTTGACCTGTATTAAATTGACAAGCTGTGCGACGTCCACATTCGCGTATGCGAGTCTCCATCGAATGTGTGGGGCTACAGGGTGCCGGAAGGGCAAATCCTCTAGCTTTGTGAGAAAGGATTGAAACAATTCTGAGATGTCGACGGGAGGTGAATGATGTATCCCGTAAGTTACAATGACGTCCTCAATGGTCGCAGTCGAGTTCGAGGTAAGGATGCGGGAAATGAGGTCGATCAGCCGCGGTTCGTCGCGGTTCCAAAAGCGTAGCTTGATCTCAATGGAGCGGAGGGAGGGAAGAGGAGGAAATTCGAAGGGAATGATCTCCAACTGGATGTCTAAGCCTGGAATCGTTGGTAATTGGAATGTATATGTATGCCCCAAAGTGAAATGACGTGCCCGTGCAGTCCAAACGAATATGTTTCAATGTAACTGCTGCCCGATTAATAAACACCATGCTATTTGCATAGGGCACCGCCAAGCGGTTGAGGTTCCGCGTGCGCGCCTCGGATTCCGGACGGGCCAACAATTCTGTGACGTATCTGGAGTCTGAATCGAGTATCAAACAGTCCAAAGAGGGTGGGCACGGTCGTTCAACATCCTGGAGTCTGTTCCCCTGTGGATCCCCGCCGAGAAATGCGCATTCAAGTCTGGAGGTCGATGTAATGAGGCGGAGCAAGACCGGGAGTGTGACGTCCTGTAAGGAGTCAAGGGTTATCGAGTGCAATCGCTGCTTTGTAATGAAATCAAGGATGCTGGATGAGAATTTGGGGTGAAGAGAACTCCAGCGAGTGTCCTGGATGTATTTAACGCCAAGGGTACAATGTTGCACCTTCGTCATTTTGGCGAGGATCCAACGGAGAGTCTCAATGTCCTGCAGGGCCGTATGCCCGACAGGCAGTTCTATCGTCAATTTCATGATGTAGACCGCTATGTGAGGGGACTCCAACAGAAGGCGGAACACCGCGGTGTAGTTCGATGGATGCGAGTCTTTGTAGCCACTCTCCACAGTCAGCGAGCGAAGAAGGATGTGCTGACTGGGCTGGCAAAATTTGGGTGCCACCAGAGCACACGATTTCAGAGATCCGACGTCATCTACTTCGCCCAGGATGCCATCGATGATTTCTTGGGGGATCATCATGGCGGTGAAGAGCAGGAGGCAAAGCCACGTAATCATATCATTGTTTACTAGTTTACTATTGTTAACCACGTCTCTGCCTAATACAAGACTGAGGTACGACCGAAGCCGTCCACGACGGGCCATGTGCGTTATAAATATGGGAATCCGGAACGTCCGACTTATTCCGACGTGACTGCCTAGGACCACGTGATCACCTTACAAATCATCACCCAAA
The DNA here is from genome assembly GCA_029282285.1 of Mycena rebaudengoi. Lineage (NCBI taxonomy): Eukaryota > Fungi > Basidiomycota > Agaricomycetes > Agaricales > Mycenaceae > Mycena > Mycena rebaudengoi. The sequence continues at coordinate 2,388,020 of JARJCX010000003.1, read as the reverse complement.
ATCCACCGAAAATCGACGTGTGCGCGAGGGGACGGCGCAGCGGGCTCCAAAGGAAATTGAAGCGGTGTCGAAGAGGATGGAGTGCATGTGTGAGTGATATGGGAGTGATGCAGTACTCCAGGAAGGCAGCAGAGGCTGGATGCGCGATTGGGAGTATGGATGACGGGAATGGTGGTGTCAAGAAGATCAACGAGCTGTCTCTGTGTTTTCTCCAATTGGTTGTGAAGATACTGAATCGCTGCTGAATGGGGATCGGCTGTGTGGACCTCGAGCGGCGGTGCTGCCGTTTTTCTGCTAAGGCGAAAACGGGCGCAAGCGGCGCGCGAGGTGAGCGGGGGTAGGCGAGAGCGGATGCCGTAGAATTTGGCGGCGCGCTGGCTGAAGCGGGGTAATGGTGGGCCAGGTGGTCGTTGTCTGCGTTGGAAGGGTGGTATATGAGGGTGCGGTGGTGTGGGGTGGTGGTTCATCGTGTGGTGCCGAAACCTCGTCTATGGCTGGTAGACGGTACTGGACGATGAACTGTCAACGACGCCGAGTGCCCGATGCTCGACGAGGCCGGAACGACGACCAACGCACCGGGGGTGGTGGTGGTTGCGGTTGTTGCCTTCGACATGATGAGTGATCGGGGCACCGCCACGTCGCAAGGGAAGGGAAAAACGCAAGAAATGAAATGAAAAGGCGAGAAAGCAGGGATCTGTATTATGCGCTGGGGCGGGAGTCATCGGAATGGGGATTTGAGCATCGGCTACAGTCAGCATAGTGGAAATAGAAGTTGTTAGCTAGAAACTCATGTTCAAAACGAGATGACATCATCAATTCTGGGACCGTTTCAAAAGAGGCCCGGCAAGGAGACGCGGCGGGCCAAAGCGTGGTTTCGGAACGTGGATGACCGAAAGAGGAAAATAAGAACATTATGAGTTCGCGACATGATGAATGATCGGGGCACCGCCACGTCGCGAGGGAAGGGAAAACGCAAAAAAAACGGGAAAGCAGGGATCCGTATTATGCGCTGGGACGGGAGTCATCGGAATGGGGATTTGAGCATCGGCTACAGTCAGCATGAAGGAAATATAAGTTGTTAGTTAGCAACTCATGTTCAAAACGAGATGACATCATCAGTTCTGGGGCCGCCCCAATAAAGGAGACGCGGTGGGCCAAAGCGTGTTCTCGCAACGTGGATGACACCGAAAGAGGAAAATAAGAACATTAGCGACTTTGCGCAAAAGCATCAGAGTCATCAGGTGGCTTTTTTGCAGTGCGCAAATTGATGGCTCCCGGCTCAGATGGCTGGAATACTTGGGGTCATTTGGGAAGGTATTACCTGCAGAGGGAACATATCCATATGTCTGTGCACCTACTGCTATCAGAGTGTCTTGCAGGCTTTGACTGAGCTCCCATTACGAGTACTTATGTAATAAGGATCGTCTCTTTCATATCTCGGGGGACCTTAATTAGGGTCAGTGACAAAAAACTGTGAGGGACTTTTTAGTGGCTGTGTGAAGTCGTTTTTATTGCTTTATTAGAAAAAAACCTAGTGTATTTAGTGGCTGAGCATTGTACATGTGTACGTACTCGGGGGAAAATACCCCCTACTCGGTGAAAAATAACAACATGTGCAAACACTGTAATTTTTTTTTTTGCCATCGCATTCGGAATGATCCGACAGGTTTTTGCATCACGTTTCTGCAGGCATGAGTTTACGGCCGCTCGATTCACAAATCAAAACTTGTTTTGAAAGCTTTGTGTCCGACCAAAACGGCTGATATAATCTTACTCGGCAATCTCCGATCCCCTTAAACCCACAACACGCCACAACGCACACTCGAGCGAGCTCGGACCGCGCGAAGTGCAGCTGAGCGAGCCTGATGGCTGCAGTTTTTTGGTTTGTGACCTGCCGCTTGCGGCCATCCCATGTATAATTTTTTGCCCTTGGCGATGCCTGCCGGCCCGGAATCGCGTTCTGCTCAATCTCAGAGCGCTCTATTTTTTTTGACGGGAGCGCTCCTCGCGCGTGATTGCTTCCTCCCAGCTCTCTTCCTATCCTTGTTGAAGTACTTGGCTAACTACTACCTTATACACCTGGTTTGTCTCCACGGTCTAACCTTGAATGCGACATGGTGAGATCACATCACTGGATTGTGTTTGGCATTGTGTGGCTGAAGAGGGTGCGACAATTTGGTTCTGTGTGGCAGAAGAGGGTGCAAGTATTTGGTTCTGTATATATATCCAGCAGCAATCCTGAGGAGAAGCGCGGGATTGACAAGACAAAGATAAACCATTTATTTTTAAACACGACCAAAAAAAAAAAATTACCCCGGACACCAGCGGTTTTTGGATCCTGTCAAGCTACGCCATTCAGCGATGCTTGACTCCCTTGGCCCCGCCTAAAGGCCGGCCCTTTGCCGGCAGCTCCTTTATGCACGCGTGTTGCCGGTTGTACCAAAGTAAATGCAACTTACACATGTTTATAAACGCAAAAATAGGTCACTATTAGGTTTATTGGATGCCCTGTTCGCCTTTTGAAGACCTGAGTATATTTTTAGCTAGTTAACCGATTATTTTTAGAGGAGTGAGGAGCGATCGGATCAGGCGGAATGGGTGGCTCCGATTTAAATGTTGTCCTTTCCTGGCCATCGGAATATGGAGATACTTTATGATGTAGATCAATGACGGTCAATTGAAAATGCACCGCCGCCAAGGATCCGAAATTGAATAAACCTGTGCAAGTCTGAAACTATTTCTAGGTGCGTGAGTTAACGTTGTAGTTTCTCAGGACGAGAATTTGAAGAATTAGTTTGATCGCTCCACGGAATTTACTTAACTTGATCCACTCAGGAGTCGGGACAGGGAAATCCCGAGCGTCGATCATACGGTATGATCAGTCGGTGTTTTAATGCGGCATCCCTGGGAACACATTGGCCACGGATGTAAACAAGCATCCATACATGGAAAACTGCGTTGAATAAGGTTCGGAATAAGTAGTAAGTTGGCAGAGCCATCCTGATATCAATACTTACTGATCCCAAAAAAAAAGTGCGCGTGTGAAAGGGAAGCAATAATATAACCCAGATAAGATTGGTGAGCGACTCTCCTGTGGTGGTCATTTGGATGTCAAACAAAGGCCCGCTGAGTGAAAGATTTTGTCAGCCACACACCCCCCGCCACCCCGTTAGCCATTAAATTGCGCAGTCGGCATGTGAGGTTGGTAGGATTCAGCCTCCAATCCTCTCTTGAATAGTCTCAGTTATTTGGGAGAATGGATATTAGAAAACACAGTTCAAGTATTTCCAACTGCTGAATCTTGCAGATACAGGAAAGGAGCATGAGTCGGATGGGCATTATTTTTGTTTATTCCCGCTCTCTTTAGGTGGGTTTATACGGTGTGATCGAGCTTTTTGCCCTCAAATTTTAGGATCATTTCGATATACGGGCAACTTCTGCACCTCGTAAACAAGCTCCATTCAGATCAAAGTTGAAGATGCTCTTCAATTCATGGCTCTAAGGACCAGTGCTATCCTTCATCCATTGTTTTAAAAACTATATCTAGACTACAGTATGTGGGTGTTTGGCTCTGTGGATTAATATAGGGATGTTCAAATATTGTTCCTTTCCATCTCAGGCCGGTTATGATAACTATGAGGGTAAAAACAAAAAGGAAGTACGAGTTTGCATGCCGGGCCCCGCCACGGCCCTTTACCCCAAGTTACAAGGGAAATTTTACATTGAGTCCATTTTTGAGGTTGGAGAAGGTTAGTATGTCAGTTCTTGAGCTTGACATCATTGTTCACCCTACTGAGTATTTATATGAAGGGGAGAATGCATTGTTTGATTTGTGCACTCCAGCCAGGAGCCATCAATTTGCGCACTGCAAAAAAGCCACCTGATGGCTCTGATGGCTTTTGCGCAAACTCTCTAATGAGGGTTTTTTTTTTTGCCCAGCACATGTTTGTGGCCGTGAATTGAGCCTCAACGCCTTTTTTACGGGAATTTATATGGGGTGGGGTGATTTTGGACACTATTAGGAACGAGAGAGGGCCTCTGAGCGTATTAATGCAAAAGAAATGGGTGAAGAAATCGAATTGCGAGGATTTCGGGTTTTGTGGCAGGAATTGTTGCAACGGGGTCCGGATAATCCAGGCCACAGACACTAGGTGCGTGGGAGATGGCGTTTAAATGCTCTGTGCGCGTTATTCTGGTAATTTGGTCTTCATGCATGGTTTCTCTCATAATTTCTCTCCCCAACTTGGGCCAAAATGCCTCAACAAGAAATTGTTTTCCCTGCTCGTTGGCCTTCAACTCTCGGGTGCCTTTCTCCGCTGCGCTCTTGATCTTTCCCTCAAGCCGAATGAGATATGCCTGTCTCTGATGAAATTCACATGAGAATCAAAGACATCATGCTCTCTCGGGTTGCACACATTGTTCCTCTTTACATGCCCCACCTCGTGTGTCCGGACAAATTTCAATTGATCTCCGCTTCTTTGGCTTCTGGCTTCTGCTCTCAGTCGTATTTGACTGCAATCTCTGGCAGCTTCGCTCTTACATCCTCGCCGTGGACGTCCGATTGAAAACCAATACATTGGAAGCTGGATAGGTGCGTTAAGTATCTCGCAGCTTCTCGCGAGGATCCAAACACTTTATTTATTTTGGGAGCAGCGGCAAGTCCTTCAGTTATTATCATATTTCCGAGTGGAACCCGCCGTCATGTTCCAGTAATGCCCGTCACCCCAAACTGCCTTGAGATCAATCGTGCAAGTGCAAAAAAAAAAACCCCGATTCAAGACAGACATGGACGATTCGGACGCGGGGCGTCGAACCCCGACCTGCCACACTCTGTAGAAAGATGGTGGACGAACTTGAATGAATGCGCCTTAACCATGTACCACGTCCGATTGAAGGCAATGGATTGGAGCCTGGGGAGGTGCGTCAGATTATCTAGTGCAATCAAAAAGGGTCAACAGAGGCCAAATGGAATTCGGACGCCGGGAATCGAACCCCATCCTGCCGCAGAGCGATATATTTTGACCAACTATGGAATCAAGCTCTGCACCTTGCACCACGTCCGATATAAAACAATGCATGGGAACTTGGGTCCGTGCGTTCATGCTCTTACTGGGTTCAAAAAGACGCCAAGAAAGGCAGAATTCGGACGCGGGGAGTCGAACCCCGACCTGCTATAGTGTTGTGTAATGAACTCAAGAAAAATTTGCAGCTTTGAACCGTGCACCACGTCCGAGCGAAAGAAATACTTAGGAAGGTGGACAGTTGCGTTAGTATTATCCTGCTACGAAAATCAAAGAGCAGCTATATTCAAAACTTTGATGGCCATTGAAATTGCAGTACGTTGAGAGAAATTATTGTACTATCCATACATTCAACGTAAATTACAGAGATAAATCACCCAACTTTCAGACTCTGCTGCAGGTCTAGCCAAAAAAGAAAGATTTTGCCACCACCATGAACAATTCGGACGCGGGGAATCGAACCCCGACCCGCTGCAGAGTTTGGCCGAACATTGTGAGAATTTGCGGCCGTGCACCGTGCACCGCATCCGATTGAGAAATTATTTGGCAACCTGGGTATGCCAGTGTGCGTTAGACTAATGATGTCTCGTTAAGAATAAAAAATAAAAAAGCGCGAATAGAAACGCCGCGCGCAGGAACAATTTATTTGGGCCTCATTTGACTACATCTGTCTACCAGGTAGACCAAATGTAGACCTCAGTAGACGAGGTATAGACAGACTTTGTGTGTTTAAACTCCGCAGACAGCCCAATACCTGTCAACGAGATGTACCAGTCTGTAACCACTGAAAGTGCTTGCCACATTTTTCGGATATTGTTTACAGACTGCTAATGAGTCTATCTAGATGTTGTGTATCTCAGTTCTCGTACGAATCACTTGTATTACTCTGCATTTCGCATACTTCCCGATACTCTCGAGGGTTTGTAGTATCGCGTAAACTCGGCATACACTCGCACATCCCGTCCGCCACCCGATGCTATTTCTTTGTGGTGGTACGGCCCATGGGTTAGTTCTGTCAGGTCATGCAAACCGGCATCGTTGTGAAGCCGGAGCAGTGGTTGTAATGAAATCTTGTGGTGAGTCTAGGCATTTATGGCGAGCTAGGCGGTTGACGCAAGTATTTAGTGACTCTCATCATTGCGACAGTGACTGCTCCTCGCGCGCCTGGGGTCCGGCATTCCAGTAAAACATATCACGCCATGTGCATCGCCGCCGCCTTGGTTTCTTGCGAATCACAGAAAGATGTGCCGGGTTGAAGCAGGTATCAAGATCGTTCTCGAGGACTCCGCACTGAACATTATTGTACGAAAGTATTCCTGTATTTTCCAGCAGTACCACGTTTTGCTGGTTTTGCTGTGGACGTCGGATGTTGGGGCTGCAGGCAGATATCAGACCTAGAGGTGGGCATTCGCTGTGGAATCGGTTCAAACATGATCATATAAAGTGAGGCATTATATGGCTGGACTAGCAAGCTTAAACCGTCTAAATCAGCAAGCGATCTTGCCTCGTGGTGAGATCCGAAAGTTGAACTAATTGCTGGGAGTCTTACCGCGTGCGATTAACCGACATGCGGCCCAGAGTACTGCGATCGCCTTACATCTTCTGCGCTGGTTGCTGTAATTATCAGACTCATTGTGTGAGTTCGGAAAGCTCAAGGTTCGGTAGCATTTTTGTCCACAGAGGTCCGCCTATGGTTTCACGCACGACCGACCGGCACAGAATGAATATATCAAGTTCAACGCAGATTTGTGTGGGAATGCACAGGCATTGCAGACTACTATCTACATCGTAGGGTCTCTCTTTGGGCAGAAGGATGACGGCCTATATTCTGGAAGACACTCCCGATATATCTATTCACACTAGACGGGAGATATCAAGTTCGTTAACTCGAAATACGGAGGAGGTGCTTACCGGAGAACCAGAACTGCTGGCGGGTGTCCGTGGTATTCAAATCTTAGAGGGTGATCCGTGCAGCACTTATATTTCCACGAAGCGAAAAAGGGATTAAAAATGTACAGGTGCACGACCGTTAACTGAAGCTGGGTCTCCATTCCAAGCAGTAATTGCCTCCCTCGATATATTGTCGAGGATACTACGATTTTCCAGGTCAATTCAGAGTAGTGGGGGACAAGGATCACGTACAACCATGGTCTGGTGGGAATGGTAGGATTGACAAGTTGGATACTCCACGAGGTAGTGGCGCCGGGGCGGGTTACAAGTGGGGAATGCCGAGCGTCGGCCGATAGGCCACTGGGATATGTCAAGAAATTGTTGACAACGCAGTTGCCGGCGATCTGGAAGGTGAGGGGTCCACCAACCAGCGTCCAGATTGCGGGGGCACTAGTGCTGCCACGCGAGAGTTTCGAAACGGGAGAAAGATCATCACAGTATATGAACTGGATCAAATTATGTTTTTGGAAGTCGAAGATTCCTATTAACGTCGCCGCAGAGGCAGCAGCGGTCAGGTTGGTCAGGAGGTTGACCATTGAGAAGTTGAGGCTAAGGGTTCGTTCGGCAGGTGCTTTAGTCTGTGCTTTTATAAGTTAGGTGTGTCCCAGGCGGCAGACTTCCGGCACGCCAGGGGCAAGCTCAGAGAAGTTCTGTCTGAACCGAAATCTAGCGATGACCCATAGTATTGAAGTAATGAGCGTTCCATGTGACGAGAAAGGGCATCTTTGTGTCCCACTGAACCGATATGCACCGTTCCAGGGGCATCCATGTTCAAAGAAGTTCTCGCTAAAATGGTATATATTCCTGAAGCACCTTGTGAGACGAGCGGGCATCCAGGTTCAAGGAAGGTCTTTAAAAAAATGAACACATTTATAAACTATATTCAGAGAAAATTATCAGCATGCAAGGGTTATCCAGGTCCGAAGAACTTATATTCAGTGAGGTTCCGTGTACACGCTTGCGATGTCGCGGAAATGTACTGGGAAAGTGTCAATGGAGAGAACAAAAAGACAAGTTCGCATCACATGCCGATACAAAACAACCAGACCAATTCAAATAGGTACGTACCGAAGCTTCAGCAGCGAAATCGAAGAGGCGGTCGTCCCGTCTGCCAAAGAAGCCTCCCACGCCAACGACGCTCCGGGGAGCAGCTGAGCCAATAGAAGCAACTGTTCTGGAAAGACATTGCTCGAGTCCGCCCTGTGCGGCTTAACTGTCACTTGGCTTTGAGACCAGTGCTTCGCATGGCAGTACGAGTCCACTGACATTGCCATCTCAGAGTAACCACAAATAAGCCTCTAGTTGTGGACTTATATTCTCTTGTGGAAAGCCAAAGAGAAAAGGATTGGCCCACGCATGACAAGGGGACCGGGAGCGAGGGTCAACTTCCACGACAAGCGGACGTCTTTAGCCACATCATCCAAGTATGGCTCGAGAATACCGATTTTGACGTGCGTACCCTACCCTATCCGTTCTCTTCACTGTGTCCCTCGCGGAGCAGGGCATGCTCCTCTCAAACTACAACGCCGTCACGCATCCCTCCGAGCCCAACTGCAAGTGTCACTGCACACCCCAAACATTATTCTTCTCATGCTGATTTACTCAGACATTGCCGCGGTCGGGGGCGACTTTTTCGGCATGCACGACGACAACATCTGGCATGTCCCGTCCAACATCTCCACCGTCGTCGACCTGCTCGAGGACGTGGGCGACATATCAAGAGAACATGCCTGCTGATGAGTTTTACGGCCTCGTGTGCATCTCCAGTCCTCCCTCACCGTAGACTTCGTTAATTAAATTCGCCTCAGCTACAGCGTTAAAAACTACATCTCCCCCGGATCCGCCGACTACCCCTACTACCTCCGCAAGCGTAACCCGCTGATCATCTACGACGCCATCTCGCAGGACCCCCCGCCGCGTCGCGCGCCTCCGCACGTTCAACGACTTTGCTAACGACGTAGTGAATGGCACCCTTTCCCAGTGGGAGTTTGTTACACCTAACATGTTGCGTTTCTACGGTTCTACTTGATCTTTCTAATCCGTTTATCTCTTTCATCCAGGCCAACGACGCTCACGACACAACAATCGACTTTGTCGCCTCCTTCCTCGACTGCTGGTTCCTCCCCCTCCTCACCGCCCCCCGCGTCAACGACGCAGAGGCGCGATATGATTAAATAAGGGTTGCAATACATGACTATACCTTTAAGATTAAGTATTCGTTTCCCTGTCACAGCGCACATCAAGTCTGGTACTCTAAAGCGGCGCTCGAGTTCAAGCCGGATAGCCCGAGCGAGATGCACGAGCTTGGTCGGGCGGCAGGCGGTGAGTGCGACATTTGGGGTGCACATACTTATCACATTTAAAACATCTGTGGCGTCAGAAGTGCCCATGTACACGTCTCTTTGTTCCCAGCTTGTCGATAATTCGTCGTGGCAGTGGCTTGGCGTTCTGTGTACTTGAAATCTGGGTCGCTTGAGTGTAGATCGCCGCGCAGGCCGACGACATCGTATATACAGACAATGTCCCGCTGCGAGTCATCAAGCCCTCAAGGCCTCAAGCGCTATCTCGACGCGGCGGTCTGGAAGTGTAGGCGGTTTCACGGCGGAACAAAATCCCATATCCATCGCACATCTCTCATAAATCAACTGAATACATAAATAAATAGATAAAGGCTTAGGCCAGGAGCATCACGCAAGAAACGAGTCCAACTATGGCGCCAACAACGCCGTCAACGCGAAGTCCACTCGCCCCAGCGGAATTCTTCTTCCCAGAATTGGAGTCGGTTCCTCCTGAAGATCCTCCGGTGGACGGAGTGGACCCTGAGGATCCTCCGTCTGACGGAGGGGATGAATTTGATGAGCCCCCTCCCGTACTGCCGGGAGCTTCTAAATAATTTGTTGGTCACTGAGGTTCATCGGAATTCGAAACAAAACAGTACCGTCTTGACAATCGAGTGCCGCCTGGGCGTCACTCGAACTCAGGCCACAGGTGTCGGTGAAGCACTGTGTCAGTTTACTGGTGAGGTCGGAGGACCCGCAGAGACAGGTGATATCTTGGCTGTGATAGAGGAATACATCATGTTTGCTTGGCCGGTACGGTACCTACGCAGAACAACCGCGGGAGGGGATAAGATTGTTGCCGCAGGTCTGGATGCAAGTGCGTTGCTGGTCGGTCGGCGAAAACCCTGAGGCCACGTTGGCAGAGAAGAGGAGGACCACAATAGTGGGGATAAAGGCCAACATTGTCCGAAAAATGGAAGTTGAAGGAATAAAGAGGTGGAATGTAGCGAAGAGGGAGGAAGTCTCGTTGATGGAAAATAGACGGTAAAGAACCGGATTTTATTCATAATTGCAAGGATGGCGAACAAAGAACCGTTGCTGCAGCGACTTGATAACAAGGCCGTCCGTCGTTTCAGAATTGGGCGCGCGCTGATCCTGGCTGTGGTAACCCAAATCGAGCGCAACTTTGAGTCAATGGGATTTGGAATACTGCGAGCATAAATTTGTTCGAACTGCCACTCCCGCCTGTGTTAGATACTAGTGGTCCACCAAATTTCGGGAGTTGCGCGAGATTTCTTTGCCAGTGAAGGAGTCGGAGATCTCGGAATATATATGCAACAGGGTCCAGGCCACCTGTGGCTGAGGTTTCCGAGGGCATGCGAACAGGTGCTGCGTTAAGTCCGTAAAAGGATGTCGTTGGGATCACCTAGTAGGCTGCCGTCGAATCGGAGCTTGATATTCATGTTCCGTGGCTGATCCAACGTGAATATCAGGCTCAGACGGCAACCTACTAGAACTGATGCCATTGATTGCATTCCAGCAATACTTTTACTTACGTCGTATAATCTTCATCGCCTAAAATCTCGCATGTCGATTCAGTCAGGTTTCGAAAGCAGGTGATCTGATAAAGAATATGAACGCGAACATTTCCGCGGAACTCTGGAGCGCAAAATACAACACGCGATTTTTTGGTGGAGTTGATCACCTGAATGCACCCGCCAACCATCCGTTCTCTACCTGGAAACCGTATACGCTGTGCACCGTTGGAACTCCTTTCATGCTTCCCCAGGGATTTAGGGCAGGTCCAAGTGCGGGATGCAACGTTGCACCGGCAGCACGCAGCATTGCCGCGTCGCCTTCCGCATCCTCGCGATTGTACGCCTAACACACGTTGTCGGTCAATGAATAGGAACACCATTCTCATCAGACCAACGTACCGTGAACAGACTAGGTAGTTTACGCTCGACGAGAAGTTTAAAGATCTTTGACCACGTATAGCTTGGGACCTGTGCCTCTCCAGAATTGAAGGCAATACAGAGATCGGGGTTTTCGAACTTGTTGTCTTGTTTTTCCACAAAGTCGTGGTATGCGCTACAAATACACTGAGTGATACCAAGGAGCAATAGGATAGCAAAGACCGACGCTGCAGCATATTCGATCACATATGAACGATCGAGCACCTTGCAATCACTGGAATGTAATCAGTGAAAGGATAATGAAACGAGACAGAACATACGGGCAGATTTTATGGTCAAGCGAGTCGCGCCTGGGTACGTCCGGACCGCACATGATGAGCTATTGGCAGATCGGTCAATGCCTTCATCAGTAAGACCTGCTCGCACCCTGAGTGTCTTCATTTCGGGGGTGCGATGCAGAATTTCTTCAAAGATACGGCTGCAGCTGAGTTCCCTGATGTCGGCGCCGAGGACCTGTTAACGTTCAGAAAGGCCTGGGAAACCATTCGAAAAGAAAAAATAATACGGACATGCACCGTCAGCGTATGCTTCCGGGTCCAGCCATCATCATCGTTTAGCTTCTCGAGTGCATATAAAATCGTCATGGCCATGGACAGAGTATCGGAGGCCGCAGTGATCAAGAATGTGATCGGGAGTGGCGCAGGCATACCAAACGACTTGCGTATCTCATCACTGAACTCACCTCCCCAATATCCCCCCTTCAGAGATGCCCACTCCGATTTAACGCGCTTTGGAATCCAAACGAGCTGCCTGTGTCGATCAAGCCACGCAGTCATTGTGGTCTCGAACTTGATCTGTCCACGCGTGAACTTGTTCATCTCGCATTGGGAAAGACCACCACGCAAATCCTCAGATGGTCCCTGATGAAGCTTGCACGCAGCCTTCCAGTGAGCTGGTGAGCAGCAGAAGCTGAGCATGCATTCCGGGCAGGGAGTCAGGCGCTTCATGTTGTCCGTCGTCGTGCCGTTTATCGCATTCTCGATACGGATCACCATATCCGTGCGCGTACTGGAGAAGGGAGAACGATGAGAAACAAGAGGAAATGCGCGTGGAAATCGAATACCAGACTATGCATCGCGGTTCACTGTCAAACCAGGAATGTTCCACGGCAGTCGGATATCTTTGAAACGTCAGTGCAGGCGCAGAACGACGAAAGACCGATACCTCTGCAGTGAAGCTAGACAGATAGAAATTTGGCGATCAGTCTGTTCACGTAATTCTCCAAGGTCGGTGATTGGTTCCTTGCGAAGCAAGGAAACGAGTGTTGCAGCCACAAGGGAATTTTTCTCGAGCGAGCTAAGAGCCTTGCACATAGGTTTGTGGACTTTCCAATCTGCCTGGTGAAAAAATCAGAAGGACGGCCTCTTCTCAGTCAAGTGCGCACGTTTCGGCACTCTGAATGTGAGGGCCATAAGTATCGAGTTCGATTAAAGGCAAATGCCACTCGACTTGGACGCACCTGTACCGCAATAACTGATTCGGTGGCATCCACCGCATCTGGACAATTGAACGTCCATCTCCTTCCAGCACTTATGGCAAGCCAATCCCATCCTCGCTGGCAAAGGTCCCTGCTCCATGGTAGTCAGAAAGAAGCAACACAATTTAAATTTTGAAGGCTAAGCTGATCGTCAACGTGACTTGATCGGAACGATGTCCGAACCGAGATTCGGATGGTCCCGAATCCTGCCGACGTCAGCCATATATGTAGCCACAAAAGTTAAAACTCGGCCCGGTATTTCTCTGCAGGGAGTTGAATCTTCAGAGTTTTGAGAAACAGATAAGGTCATCAAGGACCCACTAAATTCGACATTTTGAGTTGTACAAACACGTCCGAACCACAACAACCGTGGCATAACTCTGCGTGTTGCACAAACCAGCGGTAGATTTGAGTGGGTAGACCTGACTAGTTTGAAAGGAATGAGATCCAGGATCAGATAGAGACTCGCATGTTTGGCCGTCAACGTGCGGAATGAAAAGAGAATCGTGAAACTGAGGAAGTCGGAAACAGCGCACATTAAGCTGAAGCCGGGAAATTTAGCATTAGGTTCGAAGAGTGGACGCCGAGCATTGTATTTCAGGTTTGTATCTGCACAGTGCCATAAATCAGTAAGACCACCGCTAAGCAAAACCAGGATCATACGTACCACGGTGATGTGGGAAGAGAGAGCAGAACGGGAGGCGGCGAGCGGACGTGTCGGTGTCGCGGAAGCATAGCTTGGGGATGTGAGGTTGAAATTGCTGTCCCACTGTACAACTGCGAGGATTGATCGGCAAATTACTTTCTGGTCTCGGAACGTACCTGGCAGAGATAGGAAACGAAGGGATGGTGCTCCTCAGAGATGTTTCTGTGAAGTATAAATCAAAGGTCGCTTGCGCGCGGGGAAGGAATCGGGTCTTGAGGAGAATTTAACGGTTTCCATTGGATATTGAGGAACGTGCGCTGAGGGAATGAATAGAACGCACGTAGAACACGATTGGTACTTGGCCCGCGTTTGTAAGGCGGGATCAACCACCGAGCTAAAGCATAGTGTGAGAGGGGGAACAATGTATGATCAGAGAGTGCAGATCCCAGGAAAGAATCAGCTAGAAGAAATCGAAGTTGAGGAGGCAATGCGCTGATGGGTTTGATGAGGTTGCAGAACGAATAATTCAGGCGTGTGTGTGTGGAATACGTAGAGACATGGTAAAAGATTCGTGAAGAATGTGTCGGGGTCAACGCTGCAGCTTCAATGGAACGCCCTAGTAATATGCTACATACAACACCCCCCCCCCCCCCCCCCCCGTGTCATAGTATGCTTAGCCAGCCCCGAAGCACTTCATTTGAGCATGATAGACCCTACGACACGGGGGGGGGTGTTATATCCAGTATATTACTAGGCTGCCTCCGGGTGTCTCCGCTTGCATGGAATCTGATCGCATCAATGTGCCCGATTTTCCTGTCAGGGTGCCTCTGGGTGCCTCCACGAAAGAGTTGTTAGCCTCGGCCAACAACAGGGATATTACTATAGGCTATTTTACTGATTGTGGTTCAATTTCATCAATAGAACTGGATCTATCCAGACGACGCTCCCCAGATTCTACCTATGTCCAGTCTATGCACTATTCCAGGTGATCCATGTGATTTGGGTGATTTCTTCTTCCGCTCTGCTACTTGGTGGAATCATGTCTTCCAGCTCAAATCATACAGAGCATCGATTTCTCCTGAAACCTGAGCACCTGCAGTCCCTAGCTATCATCCCTTGAGATCCATTCAGGCAGTCTTCTTCACTGCCACCACTTCCATTAAAGAATTTCCTCAGTGGAGATGCTGCGGAGCTCGATAAACTCGACTGGAAGCACCTGAACAGTTTGCTCAAGATGCGCAGACTATCCCCCTCGTTTTTGCTAACGGAAGCCCCCGTCCGGCTACGGCTTTCGGATTGCTTGCGGACCATCCATATGTCGAACTCCAGTAGATTCATACAATTGTATTATACGCATTTTACATCCCTTTCGTTATTATATCCGGCCGATGCTTTGACGTGCATACTCAGTTTAGCGCACTACCGCCGATTTATTCTTGACCGCATGAAAAATCCCAATCCGCACCTCACAACCTTCATGAATGCCGCTTCCGACCGAATGCGTAAGGGTGGTCGGGATTTAAGATAATGGTTACCCCGGTCAGTCTGGAACACAATCTGAATTCCGTCAAAAAACTCTCATGCAGTTCAAGCTGAACAAGTCGCCGGGGGGCTGAATATTCCCCTGGTCGCCTGAGATTGTCCGCGCGACGCGGTTCAGGATTTGAACTCACTCGAAGGTCGTCATATGGTTCAAAACAGCCCGGGGATCATTCGTCCCCATAGTACATCTTGATCTCCGCTTTGCAGTGCGTGGCGCTCCGTAATTGAATAAAATTGCGGGGACGGCTTCATTTACGCTTCACAACCAACCAGTAGACGTCCCCAACATGCATCTGAACATCATCTTCCCACTTTCCCTCCTCGCCGCATCCTTCATGGCGCAGGCGGCACAAACACCACCTGAATACGACCCCGATAGTCTCGTATGTCCCGGAAAGTGCGTCGGAAGCTACACCACCACGGAGTTCACGAATAACAACTGCTTGTACGCGCTTCATGATTGGTTAATTTCCATCAACGCCTGATGTATTCAATAGCGGGACGATTGGATCCTGCGTCTGCATCGGCACTCTAAACCACCTCTGGGCAACCTCACGGCGTGCTTGGAGGGCCCGACATGTTCTATGAGCACCGGCGATGCGCGGACGTACATCGATGGGCTGTTGAAGTTCGAGGGCTGCAGCTCGAGTGCGCAGAGCGCGTTTGAGGCATCGTCGACGGCGGGGGGTCAAGGAACTACAGGCGCTGGGGACGTTACAGAGCCGGCTCAAGCTTCGCAGTCTCACAATGCAGGCTGGACCTGCAAGTTAGATGTCGATTAGGAGGCCCGCGGTGGGAAACAGGAGGATGGCGGCAGATATATTTCAAGGCAGAGGCAAATATTAATAGAATATTTGTTGTAAAGGCCTCAAAATGCTTAAGGTGGATATCGTGTTGTGTGTGGGGGGGGGGCTTCGCCGAAGAGGCCGAAAGCCAAATTCCCAGGCGGCGAGAAAAGCCGGGAAAGTAGCTGGGAAAATCGGATGCCGAGACGGCGAAGCCCGTACGCGAAGGCTACCGAGGGCCCGTGTGAGGAGACGGACCCCGAGCAACCAGCGCGTTAGCGCCAAAAAGGGCTGTGGTGGGTGGGAGAAAAGCAAAGAAGGATGCTTGAGGGAGCGTAGAAAACGCGTTAGATTTTTGCTGTAGTCGGAGACGGAAGCAAAGTGATGAGGCGGCTGTGCCGCTGTCAAACAGAATTCACACGCGGTATCTAATCTTATCTAATTTGCCTTCCACTCAGGCTGACTCGCAAGCTCGCCTCGCCTGACCTCGCAATATGATTGCGAGCCAGGGCGGAGGATGGGCGCTTGCGGTGGCATTTTTTGGCCTTGTTGGCGGCACGATGCTCTTATAATGACCCTCGGGGGAGTACGAAATTCATAACAAGCGTCGCCATATGTAATGAGATACATGTTACTATCCAGTGTCCGCCTTTCACCCAAGGGATGAATATTCGTTCAACGAAATGCACGAGTTTACTCACAGTTAAGTGAAGATGACCGCGAGTTTGACTGCGCCGGTAATAATGTGAGAGAATTTAGGCCCCGAATAATTGGGGACAGCTACGAGAGGCAGGTTGTCAAAATGAATAATTAATTTATAAGCCGGAGTGAATGCACAAATCTTACGGCTCTGGTTCGAGTCGCAATGAGGCAACAAAAACGATTCCAGAGGACCGAGATAACAAGAGGAGGTTGTCAAAAGCGAGGGAGCCGTTGAAGAGGAGTAGCTAAGCATCAATTCGACGCCTCGAAATGATTCCAATGGGAAGCGCTACCGGCTTTGCATCGCGTGGTGACACTGAAACCAAGACTGGAGCGGAGACGCGCAGGCGCAAAATCGAAGCTCACAGAAAATCCAATGACGAATAGATGCGAGCGCAGACCGGATACACATGCCCTCTAGTCACGCAGACGCAGAATCTTGGCCACGAAGGATATTTTAAGGCTCCAAGTCGTACCTGTAAAATCAATTCCGGAGGATCATGCATCGAAAAAACCACGAATAGCACGGGAAAACACCGCAGAGATCAAGAAGATCGGCTCCAGAACGGCAGTCGCAGTATCGATTCCCGTACTATGCCCAGGGCGGATGTTATTTCCTCAATGGAGATGGGAAGCCCAGAAGAAAAATACTAGCGCGGGCCAAGAACCAAAGACCAGCTATTCGCAGCGCTCAGAAATCAGGAGGATTCTGTGACGTGAATAGACGGTCAAATTCCCGACGGGATCGCAGGTAGTGGGGCGACAGGGTGGGCGTCGGGGGCAGGAGGTGTTGGGCCTTGTTGTTATCCAAGTCCGCTGACACAGCCACTTCCTCTTCTCCCATCAACCACTTCTCCGAACTTAATGCTCCGCGTCTTTCCCTCGGAGGGGCTTTAAGACACACGATATGACGACCTCTCTGCGGCCTGTATTATCCTCAAGATGATCTCGAGATGTCGCCCACTGCGACCCCGAAAACACACGGCGAATTTACCATTCCTTGATTTGTGACGAACGTCTGGGACTTGGTTCGTCCGAGTCAAAGCCGCTACTCCCTTCTTGAATCAAGACCAGACAGAAGCTTTCTTACTTGAAGGATTGCATTGGACGAACAGGCATACGGCCTCATATCCAATAGCCAGTGCTCTCCCCATACGAACCGAGCCCCGCAGCTCTACGCATCTCATGTATGTACTCCCTTATTGCCTACCTGTGAATGCAGCTGATCTCACGACTCCCATTCCAGCCACTGCACCGTCTGCCGCCCCGCCACCGTTATCACCTAAGTCAGCGCACCACCATGCATACACGGCCTCAGGTCTCAGGTTCTATGTATGCCTGACGCCCCTTTACACCATCGCCATCTACCCTCGCAAAAACCCTGGCTCCTCCATGGCCATGCCATCTTCGCGCAATCTTCGCGTGCAGACTTTTTGTCTCCGCCAAGGTTCTCAGTCTCCTTTCTCATTCATCCTCGCTCGTTCATCCTCATACTATTCCGTAAGTTGTGGTGCCTACTCTTGTTTTCCTCATTTTGATATCCTGCATATACCTCCAGGGAATACGAGTGCGGGTCGACCGAAAAATTCACCGCGCAGAAACGTGACAGGTGACATGTCACATCCCCAAATTTTCTCGCCACTCGCATCCCATTGCACCGCTCAGCGATGGCCCATCCGGTAAGCCACACATGTACTCCAGTTCTAGTATACATCGCTCATGTCCTTCGCTGCTCTTAGCATCTTGCGATCGTGTGTAGGATCGCATCCAATTTGAATTACTTAGTAAGAAATCTATGCGACATGACTATACCTCCCCTCATCTCTCGTACCTAAGTTCCTAAGTTACTGCAGGCCAGACGCTGCCTCCGCCTTCCTCGTCCGCTCCCCGGTTCCAGCCCCGACCGAGTCCCAACACCATCCTCATCCAATAACGCCGCACCTTTTGAGACGCGCTTTACCGACTCCATGAGCGCCCCAGCTACCGATACCGCCAGGGCAGTGTCTCGGAGATTCCCATGCGGTGGCGTTTGTTCTGCGTCCACGGCGGTCGGACTATCGCCTCGAGTTCGCGAGCCTTGAATGTCTCGCTCATCTTTTTCGAATTCAGATACACCGTGCGTATCCATTCCTCCACCTCTGCTCCTCGCTCATCCCTCCCCCCGGCCCCGCAGTGACCCTACATGTCTCATCTGCTCGCCGCATCGAGCACCCATTCGTACACCAAGTGTCGACATTAGCCCGCAGCCGCGTTTACCGACTCCCGGCTGAGGACGCCATCTGTACGCCGTCTGCGCAGCGCCTGGGATGCTCAAGCGGCCCCGTTCCTCGTTGCTCGCGTCCACGCCCCCCTGCCCCACCAGCCATGCCGCGCCTTCGTCCAAAGACACCGCACATATAGATTCAGCGCGAACCTGCGCGCCTCTTCCGCTGCCTCCGCCGCGATTCGCAATACCTCCACGACTTCGCGCCCCCGACCATTGGCGGCGTTCCCACCCCGCGCTCGGTGCGCTTTCGCAGCTCAGCTTTCACCGTCACCCGATTCGCTCGACATCCAAGTTCACGTACGGGGAGCAGGTACATACTGCCGCGCACGCGGGGCGCTGACGCCAAGCGTGAACACTTGGATGTGGCGCCGGACATCCTTCCCCGCTCTTCCTCGAGTTATTCCACACACTGCGCGAAGCTTTTCTCACTTGGAGCGCGCGCGATGCCACTCGAGTGTGAGTCGTTATCGTCGCGAC
Organism: Mycena rebaudengoi; assembly: GCA_029282285.1. Classification (NCBI taxonomy): domain Eukaryota; kingdom Fungi; phylum Basidiomycota; class Agaricomycetes; order Agaricales; family Mycenaceae; genus Mycena; species Mycena rebaudengoi. Next base: position 2,368,899 of record JARJCX010000003.1, on the reverse strand, counting down.
ACACAGTGTCGCAATCGAGCTTGGGGTGCTGTTGCTGCCGTGCGTGTGTGGAAGATGGGAGGTGGCGGTCTCGGACCCGGACGAGCCGTGCGCTGTGGCGGTGGGCACGGACGAGCATGCGCGTAGCGGGTGGTACGGCGCGAGGTGATGTAGCGTGGTAGGGCGATGGCGCCGCAGGTATCGGTAGAGGTGGCGCAGGAGGAGGAGCGGCAGCTGTGGATGGGGTGGGTGGTAGAGCGCACGCGGTGCTGTTGCCCCTCGATTGGGAGTCGCTGTAGTCGCGAGCCGCGCGACTCGCAGTGTCGCAGTCGTGTTTAGAGCGCTGTCGCTGCCGTGCTTAGCGGTATTCGGCGCGCGCGCGCGTAAGACGGGAGGAGGTGAAGCACCCGGACTTGGAGGAGCTGTGCGCTGTGCCGGTGGGCATGGACGAGTACGCGCGTAGCGGGCGGTACAGCGCGAGGGGATGTAGCGGTAGCAGGTGTCGGTAGCGGCGGAGCCGGAGCGGCTGCAGGGATGGAGGGCCGCAGAGCCCGCGCGGGATTCCGCTCGATCGTACGAGGCGCGTGCGTTGCGGGCAGCGTGGTACGTAAGCTGGGTGGGCGGGGTGGTAAAGGAGCGGTGGGACGTGATGGCGGAGGAGAGGGGCAAGCGCGTCGTTGACCTCGGCGGGCTCTAGGCGCGGAGATCCCGTCCCTCAATCGCTGGTGGCTCTCCCGCGTACCGGCCCCTCCCACGAGCTTCGTGGTCGACTCGTGACGCTGTAGGACCACGGCACAGAGCAGGTACAGTCTCTTTCGGGGCGGATGAAGCTCTTGTCGCTCTTTGTGATGAAGACCCGCCTGTCGTTGCTGTGGCCACGAGCGTTGTGACGCTGCTGTGTGAGAGGCTCTGCGGTCTTTCCGCGGGCTTCGTTGTGGTGTATATGTTGGGCTGATTCTTCGTGCGCTGTGCGTACCGGCGGGGGCGTGCTGTGAGTGCCGCAGCGGCTGCATACTGTTCGGGGGGAGTGCGACGGCGATAGATCCATCGGTGGCCCCATTGACGGGGAGCTCCGTGCGGCCTTGCCCGAGCTCCGTGGCGGGGAGGGGGACTGTCCGTCGTTTGCTCACTGAGGTCGTGTAGCTCGGAAGCGCGACGTGGTGGGGTGTGGGTTGCGGAATCGCTTACTTGGGCGGCGAGTGGGTGCGACAGGCCCTGCTCCGGTCCCAATGTGTCATTGGGGGCGATGGCGGCCGGTGTGCTCCGGGAGTCAGGCCGCGGTCGGCCCGCATTCAGCGCAGTTCTTGGCGGGGAATGCCATGGTGTGCAGGTGCGTCTTCGTTCGCCGTGCTTAGTGCTGGGCGGCAGCTGCGGGGTTGGTGGGGCGGCGGGATTTCTCCGAAGCTGGTGAGTGCGATATATATGGGGTGGACGAAGCGTGATTCGCGCGCTTAGCGGGGCACGCGGATGAAATTCTCGATTATCCAAGGTGTTGGTAGGTAGGTAGGCTACCTACCTACCTACCACTCGAGTTGACGCTCCAGCCTGCGCCTTAGGCGAACTATTTGACTATCGGTTTCTTATGCTCCCCGGAGACCTTCTCGCTGTTATGCTCTCCGAGAACTACATATATTCGCGGAGCGGCTGCCATGGTTCCTGAACCAACTGCATCGCCGCCTTGCTTGCTGCCTTCTCGATGTACTAATCACATCTTCAATTCAATTAACCCAGATTTCCCCCCTTTTTTATGCTGTTGAAGGACCGCTTTGATCAACTGTTTTCTCTGACAACAACGGAAAATTGCTACCCCCAAATTTAGAACATCCTTAATATTAATAAACATTGTGGAAGATATCAGCTAACTCGCTCTGCCTCATTTGACAGATTGTTCGAAGCGGAGCATTGGTCCCAACTATCAAAAAAAAAGTTCTGGGAGGCGTATTGTTGTTCTATGGCTCCTCACGCGTTCAGGTTCGAGGTTCAGCGTTTCCCTGAACCGTACACCAGGTTCAGGTTCGGCGTTCAGAGAAAAGTGCTCTGAAGCTGAACCGAACCGAACCGTCCTAGCACTAATCGTCATTCCAAGGGTTATATTTCGCAGCCCCAAATTACCAAGGGTTTTCCTTCCAAAGTCGTCCAAAAAAATCCGAAGAAAATCAGCAGGCTGTGTTGACCGTGATCGACACTGGTCGGCCTCCGTGCTGACAGAGCCTGGGAATGCAGTGAGTCAACCCGCCTGCCGCGATAACTCAACAGAACTCAACTCAGTTCCGCGCTTGTCATTGTTATGCGCTGTTTACTTCAACGACTAGCTTGCGCCATTGTTCTCCGAACTACCCGCATCAGGCGGCGGCGCCCTTTATTAGTAGCTGCTCGCACTTCAAGCTGAAGAAGCTGATGAAAGTGACAGGGATGAAGCTAATTCATTTAAATCTATTTAAATCCTCGCGTCTTTTAGCGTAGCGGCAGAAAGTACCTGAATATGCCAGATGGACAGATGCGTTCTCATGCTTGTACGGGTCTTCATTCAGACCCATTGTTAACTTGAATCTCTGCAGCTATTGACCCTTTTAAGTGGCCTTCCTTTCTCCGCCTCTGGGTCCTGCTAAGAGCGCGCCTCTGGAAGTTTCAACGAGTTCGAAAATCTTGCTCTTGGCCAGCCTTGCATGAAGATTCTTGTTCATTTGACTGATGCATCATTTCGAAACTTGCAGGCACCTCGTCGCGGCTCAATTACACTTTCGGCGCACCCTCAGTTGCTCTCGCTCGCGCGTCCCGGAGGGGAAAGCCAACTGCCCGCTGTCAAGCGCCATTCTCTAAATGATCCATCATTTCGAACCCTCCTGCCAGTGGCCGGTAAGTAGGACGTGCATATATAACGACGGGGAGTAGCAAGTGGCGTGTCCGCATACCCAGGATGTTTTCCGCAATTTGGTCTTCGCTCTTGCTCATCCTTGCAACGTCTGTCTCTACTGCCCTTGCACAGTGCTCGCTGTGAGTCGTCGGAGGCTTGGTTCCTGCAAATCACTCAAGCCGGTGTCCATTGACTGTGACCTTCCATAGTTGCGGCTATCTCGGAGCGTACAACGCCACTAGTGGGACCTTCATTGGCGCAGTGGTAAGTTGTGAGGGGCCCTGCTTGCGATTTACATGGGCTCATCGGAATTTTTAGGCGCGGACTCTGGGGTCTCAGGGAATATTCAGTGAGTATTCTGTTTAGCTGGCGAACCACACGCGAACGTTTGCCTCATACTCGCGCACGCAGCTCTGGACAAGACAGGCAACCGGGCCAACTATCTAGCCGTGGTTGGATTCACCAACGCCACCAATGTAGGGGATGCCGTTCTTCTCCAGTACGTTCTCCGTTCAATTGCGAAACTCAAAAAAAATCTGCCCATTCTAAAAGACAATAAATCGACCAGAATCCTGAGCCCCATCGACCCTAACGTTCCCTACGTCTCGATCGTCGTAGGCGCAACCAACTGCAATGAAGTCCCCATCCCTAATGGGAACGCCGCCTGGGGTGCGGAGATCATACCGGCTGATGGGTTCCCACGTTAGTCTCCTTTCCGCCTTCTCGGTTATCCCTAGTACACTAACTATACACGAAATAATAAAAATAATAATCAGGCGGCGCGTTCCCGTTCCCCGGCCCCACGAGGACGACTCTTCTCGGAGGCTACGGAAACCTTGCGACGTTCTGCGGTGAACCCATGTCGTTTGCCATTCGAAGCAATTTTGGGCGCGACATTATCGCGCCGGTTTGGAGTACGTGTCCCTGTATTCAGCATCATCATTTTCTTCTTTTCTTGCTGATAATAAATGTTTCCATCATCCTTCAGCCGACCAGGGCGGCAGTGAGTAGACACACCGAGAATTCGGGATCTTTCTTTTTCTCTACTGGAATTCACCAAAACTTCCAGCTAAACACTCACTCACCGTTATTCATGATATCACCAACAATCGCCGTGGGTCCTCGCAATTTTGAAGGGATTTCCCATAATACTCACCAATATATGTACACCAGTCGCAGTTTCCCCAAATCTTGTGGCCTATGCCGCTGGCAGTTCAAACCCCACCGTTGAAGAAGTTGTAAGTCTGGTTACTGTACTCCGCTGGACGCTCTTTGTTCTGACTAAGTCAACTTCCAATTATTTAGTTTTTTGCCTTTTTCACTTGAGCTTGTTATGGCCGGAGGGGCGGCGGAAGTCGCGACACAGCAATGTGTCTTTTTTTTTTTTTGTAATGCTAGGAGATATCGGCCCGCCCTCGTGTGAACTTGTTGCAAAATTCGCCTTTTCATACGATTCTTTCGGTAAAAATCCTGTCTTTATGTACAGACAAGCTCAAAAATACCCCTGAGAAGCTAAAGACAACCCCTCACAATCGCAGAATCGACATCAGAATCGGCCCCGTCTGACCACTTTGACTTCCCCTATTGACTCCTGCAGGAAATAATTTCCTCCCCATGTCCTGGAGTCTTCAACACAAACAGATGGATAGCTCTCAGCACCAACTCAGCACATTCTCTATGTTCAAACATCATTCAACACTTGTTCAATACGGTCATTTCAAGACCACAACCCCAATATTTCATGCAGAATTCGGTGATTGATTATCCGAGCGGCGGGTCGAAAACCTAACGCGCCGCCTCGCCCTTCACGTCGTCTAAGTTCGCGTCTACTTTGTGATGTCATCCTGGTTGACCTCATGTCCAAAAATCTCCGAGATCTCCGAGTCTCTCACGTACTCGGCGCTCCCCGGAACATCCCGCCTGTTAGCGTAGTGCTTCATTATATTATTGACTACCTGTTAGCGTAGTCTAGAAGGTAATTAGAACTGGAATAAAATATTCTGAAGGAATGGACGTACGCCTCAGTTATCAAGGAATAACTGAGGTACATAAGTGAGTATCGTAAACTATCTAGTTGAGGGATGACGGGATGAACGAAAGGATTAATGAACGTAAGGTAACAATAGTAAAGATAAGATATACCGCTAACACCGCTGCCTACGCTGCCGCGTGCGACCACCTACGTGAACACCTCCGTGCTTCGCCCCGCACGTACGCTGCCTAAGCCCGGGCCATCCCTAGCCTACGTCACCTACGATGCTATTCCGCCTACACTGCCAATGCCGCCACGCACCTAACTCGCACCTACGCCGCGCCTACACCGCCTACACCAACCCTGCTTTGGTGTCCAAGAGAGTAACTCACAACAGCGAGAGCTTGAAGAAGAAAAAAAACATAAACAGCTCCGGCGCCAGTGTACTTCGGTCTGTACAATATTTTTACTGAAAGTGCAGTTCCACCTCATTGGATAAACCAAAACCGCCACAGGAGTGGTGTTAGTAACGGCACTGTATGTTATATAGTATATAACATCCGGTGCCGCATGCGCATCGATCTCCGGGTGAAACAAAGAATGTCCAGATCATTGGAACATTATTGACTTCGAACCGCTGAATAGAATTGATCCAGTGGCGTACGTACAGAGAGCGTGATTTTTTTCTCTTTCAAGTCGCTTCACAGGTGGTGTAAAGTCTGGGCTGATACAGCCTCCTCGGTGTGCAATCTCTGAAGCTCTCCGTCAACTTCGTGCGATAAGGAGTTATCGTAGATCCGAGATACCCGACGGTCTGGACTCCGCCAATCGTGACGTGCTGTGACTTGTATAGCTTGCTCACGACACAAACATGTAGATGATATAGTAGCCCTTTTTGTGACTTCTTACTTCCACGTTATTATTTAATGTATCTACGTAGCATGATCCAACTTCTACTATGGCCCATTCTACAGTTTCGGGGAGGGCGAAGGAGCCATCTTGATATGCACTCCGGACGCGACGAGACGGTGCTTCGTGGCATTCCATATCTGAGCGTTCAGACATTTATCAAGACAGCTTGAAGCACAAACATTACGCACCTCTGTTCTGGTAGTCATGGTGCGCCTGCCAATGGTCATCGTGGTATTGATTATGCGCAGCTTTTCTCCGCTGATACAACAGGGTCGCTTGAAAAAAAAGGCTTTTTTATATGACGAGAGATGAACTTACAGCGTGGCCGGAGAATGATACACAATATTAAGCGATTGAGAGACGTGCACGTACTGACCGCAGGCCATTAAGACCAACGTAGAGCACCTAGGAAACCGAGTCGGCAAATTCAGCTTCATTGCGAAAACGCGGGGCACACATGTCTATTAGGTATGCCGAACATCCTGTTCAGGGTTATTGACTCGGAACACTTTGCTACGATGATAGCACGCACCGCCATGTACATTCCCTCCACCGTTCAGCATATCTACGCAGAGTTCAGCCATGATGGAACGACGCGATGTGTACCCACCCTCTGTTACCACGAGCTCGCAAATAACCTTTCCCTCTGTCTTCAGCGGCTCATCCGCTTTCTTCTCAACCGACGCGTGAGTGACTACCAAGCCCTGGATTATCGAATCCCCAAACCGGGATCTGCCAGTTCGTTCAATGAAGTTCGGGAGATCTAACATGGACTGTTTGAAGCTTGCATCCACGTTTCCAGGCATCTTCATCTTGATTTTGAGAGGAACGGCAACAAAAGAAAAGTGGGCGTTTAGTCAAAACTATCGGATCAAGTATTTATACGTAGACGAATAAATATCACATTGTTAAATTGTTAAATCGGACATGATATATCCGGCTGCCAAGGATAACCGGATACAAGTTTCAGTTTCGCGCCGAGGAACGAACGCAATACCTTCGCTTTCGTAATCGTGTCGACTACGACAAACAAAAGCCAGCCGAATCCATCCGCTCGTTTTTTGCCTTGTGGCCTGATATTTGGCTTATAGCACGTACCTCCTTTTGGCTTCCATTCAATTGCCCACTGCATCCTGTTTTTACCTTGTGCGCTTCAATCACATTTCACCATCTCGGATCTCTCTGCGACTAGACTGGGCGGCAAAGATGGATCTATACGTGAATCCGTTCTCCCCGTATCTGCTCAAACGAAACAAACAGGACTTTGCACCACAACTCCCCATCATCTACTCTCTACCCCTGCCTCGACCAGCTGGGCACCGACCCATAATTACTCACAAGCTAATTCTGGTTACGGATCGTGGGCACGGCAATCAAGGCTAGCGCTAATCGGCGTTTTACACGGAGCCGGCCTACATTTTGGCCGCGTTTCTGAGGACCCACGTCATACGTTAAGCTGCCAGTAGCAGACGAATTACCAGCCCAGCGGATCATGTCTCAGTTCCGCGATGATGTGCCGAGACTCAGTGAGAGATTGGGGCAGATTCCGAGCCTACGCAGACTGGAAGGCAGGTAGAGAGTCAAAAACAGCACTGCAACGCCTGCAAAATCAAGATACCAATTCTTCCTCAGTTCAACTTGGGAAGATCCAATCCAAAAGAGGATGACCGGGCGTCTTCGGGGAGGGGTGATGGAGAGATGCCTGACAAATACCACATAAACACGGTCGGCTTACCCCGCAATTATCAACATCTGCCATACGGGTGTCAGCAGATGCTACTGCGTGCAGGCACCCGCTGACCGGAAACCGCTTAAAACTCATCATGAGAGTTCACCTTGGGCTCAATTGAAAATAGTATTTAACCTGCGCAGTGCTGATCTCTGTCCTCCACATCCTCACAAGTCTTTTTTCACTCGTTGAAAATGCGTCTCTGGCCAACCTTGAGCTCCCTCTTCCTCATGCTCGCCAGCATACGGTGCTCCGCGGCAGCGACATGTCCGGCCTTGGTCGGCGCACTTGCGACCATTGTATCCGGGGAGACAGAATGGACCGTGTCGTCTGCGGTCGCTGGGGCCCCACTCCTGGGCGGCAAAGGCCACGAACCCGGTCAATACAACTGCGAAATGGCTTCTACAGGGGGTGGGCCCATCCCGTAACCCTACGGGTTTCGTGTTCACGTTCGTCGCTTATTCTGCACCGATTTCTAAGCCAAAATCAATCGATCCGTGGGCTCCCGCCAGGCCATTGAATGACTTTACATTGCAAGTGGGTACGTCGGGCCTGCTTCCCCAGTGCGGGCTGTATCTCGAGCCCATCGACGAGGGGTAAGACTACCTCTGCTTCACGTCTGTCGAATTTCCATGGTGACGTAGATTGAATAGGGTCCAGCAGGTTTGGAGCATCACTTGCGCGGTGTGCTCTCCGCCCCCGCCGTCGGCCTTGCCAGAAGGCGCACATTTGGGTGGCGGTTGTACCATCAGCCCTGTTCTTGCCCCCCAGGAATGCGCCGCGATCACCAGCGGTGCGACGATCACAATTGAAGATTGTGCCGACGCCGCGGCGCAGACGTTCGATTTTATTGGCACCGTGGCCAGTTAGACCTCGGCCAGCCATCGCAATCCTGCACCTCAACTGGATGGTCTGGTCCGACCAATAAAAAACCGGTTTATAAACGACTGTTTATAAACATGTGAATGCGACTCAGACTTGGAATGCAAACAGTGTACATTCCAAAATACTCGTTCCTTGGCTGTCTTCAAGTTCGCATCTGTGTGGGCGATGCCACGGTGGAGAGTAGTCAGTGGTTGGGTAGAGATTTGAACAACATCATTAGGCTAGTCACATGAGAAAATGTAGCCATGCCTGTGTTCAATAGAAACGGCGAATGCAAGTCAGGACTCGGGTGATTCTTTCTTGGCAATGTGTCGGAGTTGATGAGAATTAGGCCTATGTGTCGGCTTTTTTGCGCTGTGTCGGACTTCCTGAAGGCTGGTCGCCGTGTCGCTGTGTCGGGTTTTAGGGAGCCTCGCGCTGTGCCATATGTGCCGCCTGGTCATACAGCGACTTCAGTGTTCGATACTAACCGAGGATATTAGTCTGCATGGTTTTGGAGAAGTAACTTCACAATGTCGTCTTGCCCACCAATGATGCTGCTTGAAGTGGTGTCCCATATTTTCCGCTGGGATCATTGAGTATTCGCTCATGGATATTAAAGGCGATGATGTTGAGGTTTCGGCTCAAGCATGCTGCTTCGAGCGCTGTCCTGAGGGTGCCAGTAACCATAGCAGCTTTGTTTAAAAAAAACCTGTTGAGACAGGAATTGCTGTTTAAACAGGTGTTTAATCTAAACATGTTTAACATGTTGGTGGGTTACCAGCAGGCACTCAGCATGGTTTAAACGGACTGTTTAAACAGTGTGTAAACGGCCAAAAAAGCACATTTACACCGGGGTTCGAACTCACAACCTACGGATCATTACATCCAAGCAGCTCCACCGTGAGGTATCTAACTGAGCCAACATGAAGTGATGAGAATTACATATAATGGTGCCTTACTAAGGATTCTGAGGTATGCACCAACACTGAGAGGCATAACTCTGAGCTCTCTCTGACCTTTCTGGCTTTCAGCTTGGCTTAACCTTGTGTTTAATCAAGTGCACAGTGCACCATTCAAAACACAATTAGAGCAACAAGTGGAGGATAAGTAGCATTGATGTTGCAACTCAAGGACGAAGTTCATGAAGGGATAAGACTCAGGATAATTTATTGCTCCACTAGGTCCCCTTTCGGAACGGGCAGAGTTGTAATGTTCAGTACAATGGCCATACATGTACTACCCACTACACCACAGCCCACATATTTTCGACGAGCTCACCACTTTCAAGGCTGTAGATCTAGATACATGAGCTGCGGCGCGGATAAAAAATTGCCTGTTTCCTCTAAGCTGCCTGAATGAAATTTGAACCTTCGAGATCTCTTCAGTTATATGTTTAGATGTGCACTGGTGACTGAGTTAAACATAAGTTCAAATTATGCTTCAATGTGGACCGGTCAGTACTAACTTTGCTATGCACGGGTTGAAATGGTCAACACCACATCATTGTTACCAGAGCACTTGTTGCTCTAATTATGCTTTGAAAGGTGCATTGTGCACTTGATTAAACATAAGTTTAAACCAAGCAGGAAAGTCAGTAAGTGCCCAGAGTTATGTTGGTGCATACATCAGAAATCCTTAATAAGGCACCATTATATTTAATTCTCATCACTTCATGTTGGCTCAGTCAGATACTGCACGGTGGACCTCCTGGGATGTAATGACCAGTTGGTTGTGAGTTCAAGCCCCGGTGTAAATGTGCTTTTTTGGCCATTTAAACACTGTTTAAACAGTCCGTTTAAACCGCGCCGAGTGCCTGCTGGTAACCCACCAACGCGTTAAACGTGTTTAGATTAAACACCTGTTTAAACAGCAATTCCTGTCTCAACAGGAATTGTTTAAGTAAAGCTGCTATAGTTTCTTAGGGTGCCACTCGTTGGTCTGCTCAACATTGAATACACTCTCACCAATAATCTAGGGCTCAGCCTTCAAGAAGCCGCTAGACCACGGCGATATCACCCTTGAATGATGCCGTCTGGAGCACTGTGCCAAATTTGCCACCTGTTAATATCAGTCAGCGCTTGAACCCGAAGAACACCGGCATCAGTATTAATTGACAATGCCAATTTTACCACGGAAGGCTGCGGCTTGCAGCGCAGCTCAATATTCGCCACCTGAAAACACAATTTCAGTGTCTTCTCGTCAAATGAAACGGGAACTGAAAGCTTTTGTTGTGCTTCATCCAGCTGCCCCTAATCCATCTCGATTTGTCCCCGGCCAGGTTTAATTTTGTACTGGACGTAGAGGAGAATGTATCTGAAAGTGTTCATATTATTCATGAATCATCCAGCTCAGGCTGAGTATGAGACTTGCATGGAAACAGTAGAGTTTGAGCCCGGCCCATGACCAAGATGAGGATCTCCTGCACTGTCCCAAGAATCCGAGTCTGACTTGAGTCTGACGGTGCAACCATAGCTACGGAGTGAGATAGGTTCGGAGCAAGCCTGTCTCCGCACCGCCACGCCGGTGATTCTGTCTAATTAATGACGAACAGTGACAACTTCTTTGCTCCGTCTACACTACTCCGCACAAGGCTCTGCTCCCTGCGCTGCTGTTACATCCCTGACGCTCTAGAAAGCTGGCGACTCTTGACCAGTTTTGGAGAGCCCGAATCCCCGAGCTGGAAACGGGGGTCTCTCTCGAAGCCCGGCTCCACCTCATCTTCTCCTTGATGATGTTCCTCTCTATTAGTACTCGTCAGCTCATGTACTGGCTCTTTACTACGGAAATTACATGCGTCACCAAGCGCATTTCACACTTTATTGGCTTTTTTGAGACCGGAAGTACACCTGAAGCGCAGATCGCGCCGGCAATGGTGTTCAGCCTGTGGCGTGATCCCAGACGGTGGGAAAAGGCGCAGAAACACCTCAGAAACATGACGATTCCATGTGCGCATGAGCTGGCTTTAACGGAGAGCGACCGTGTCATCCACAGCCCCACGCTGCGAATCCGGCTGAAGAACCTCACCATAAAGGAGATCCATAATATCCTGCACCCCCAGAAGCTTGTCGAAATCATTCAGGAACTCACTCCATTTATGTGGGGACTCCTCCTCACCTTCTGCGCTTCCCCGAACAAGGCCCGGAAGCAGCGCAAGTCGGAGTCGGAAGATACGCCCATGTCACCACCGTGCCAAGATGAAGAGGATTGGGAGGATGATCCCAACGTCGACCAAGACGACGAGGCGGGCGAGGCGAACCCGGAGACGGTGCCATCTGCAGGGTCGAAGGAATACCCGGGATTTTCTCACAATCCCATCTTTGTACGTCTCATTTTAAAGCACAACTTTACCTCTGACTAAACTGTCCTGTGCAGGTCGTACTTCTCACCATTTGCATGCTGGCGTTTGTACGAAACCGAGCCACGAATGTCCTGCCCCTCCTTCTCGGCCTGTTCCTCAAGATATCTGGCACCAGCAGCCGAGTCCTTCTCATGTTGAGCAATGCCGGGGTTTGCGTATCTGGGCAGACGATAGAGCGTCTCAAATTCCGCATCTCTGAAAATGCTGTCAGCCTGGCTGTGGAGCTCATGACGAGCGGCCGCGTATTCTTTACCATCTTCGATAACATCAACATCTTCTTGCGAAAATCTCAGTAGTGGCTCTCGAACACGAACGAAATGATTAACGCAACAAATGTTGCGATAATCGGCCTGATCACATCCTGCGCCAAAGTCACATCAAGCTATCACAAAACGCGCCGCACGCTGGATCGTCCTGTAGAAAGGAAACAGCCTCTCGCTGATGCGCAGGACAACGGGTATGTGCGCACGGTGTGGGCGAATGAAAGATGAGGAGCAACGCAAGCGCGATTCGGGTGCCAGGCTACCTCATTGCATTCCCGCTCTGCATAACCCCCACTCCAAGCTCTTCCCTCGGTGACGCAGTCGATAGCAGAGGGAGGAAAATTCGACTCATCGCGCGTTTCCAGCACTACTCCTTGCCACTTGACACTGGAGACATGTGACTGCACCATCCATTGGTCAGTTTCTTTTGGCCACGCACCGCCGGAAGTAATGTAGGAGTGACTTTATCCGCCACCGCATAGATAATCCGTGCGGTGGTGTGGACTAAGGCAAGAACGAGGTGGGAACGTACGGTCTGGACAACGAGTGCATATTTTCCCAGAAAAAGCGAATGTTGAGGCAGATTACGGTCGGCGGCATTGTCGCCGTTGATTTATTATAAACGGTCAGCAGGTACATTCCATAACCCATCACATTGAGATCAACCACGGCACATTTGCGGTGATGTGCCGCCTTTGGCATCCACGGCGGCACTTCAAGCCCATTTTGGAATGTGGCCGCGTTTGGGAATGCACATCAGAGTGCGCATCAACGCCATCCTGATACGCTGATGGCACGCTTTCCCTTCATTTGCGTGAAGAAGACCAACCTGAGGTGCCGGGGAGCGAGAGCGCATACACTAAAGCCTTGTTCCCGCGGAGTTTTCTGTTCCTTAACCCTAAACTCCAACCAACCCGAACCTGAATCTGAACCTTAGCCCGAACCCCCCTAACCGGTGAATACTCGAAATGTGGCTATGCTGTGGATGCCCGCAGTTTTAGGGCGCGTTGCGCTTGCCCTAACTGCTTGAAATTGGATTACAGGTGGATGTTCTTTATTATTGTCTGCTCTGGGTTCACTTCCGAGTTCGGAAATGTCAATTAGGGACTGTCTGGACATCTGGGGCACCATCCATTCACCTTATACTATCACAACGCAAGAGAATAGCCCAATTTGGAAAGATATATGATCTGACATAAATTCACAATGCAGACCGTGGTGCAAAGTAATAAGGAGCCTACAAGTGGTTTGTATTTACTACAGCACGAACTAGTGGTGCCCGGTGCCATGGCATTGAAGATGGTCCACCCAGAGTACTGTATTATTTCAATCAATTCGACAGTCACGCGTCACAGGGGGGTCTGTCGGTGTCGACATCCGTTACATGTCACGAGTCACAGGGGTACTTGTCGAATCCATTTTTCGGTTCACAAAAAGCCCCAAAGGGCCAAAAAATCGGAATTTTAGGTTAAAAATCGCGTAAAAGCCCCCCCACCCTTGCGCGCTCTCAGAGAGCATGCCAAAGCCCGGGGAACTCTACACAAAGCCGATATCTAGTCAATAGCTAAATGTCATATGCAAGGACAAGTGGGAGCATCGGAAGGCCGTCGTGTCATGTGGAACGGCTTGAGCGTGCTTATGTATCGCATCTAGTAATCGATCTGGTGGTGCTGGAATTCGCTGTATCTCCTCTGGTTCCATAACGCTCGGAGGAGTCCGGAGGAATAGTTCGTCGAAATTTTTACTTGCGCGCGTAGCTGGGAGCGCCACGGCAGGGAAAGGGAAAGTCATGAAGTCCCAGACAGACAGATCATCCCTTGGAAGCAACTGATCACGAACGGTGGAGGGGATGCTTAGAAGAGGATTCATGGCCGCGCCAGACACTGAAAGAAAGAAAAGTCTGCCACTAAGGCTCCAATCATTTAGTTTTCGTGTATGGATCTGCGCACACTAAACGGAAATGGTAACTAAATAGTTTAAAACAGTTTAAAACAGTTTACAAACGGTATTTTTGTAGGGTTTGATTTCCACCGCCAAGAACCTGTCCTTGATATGGGTTTTCAGTTCAAAATATGCTCGAGAATCTTTGCCATAATTAACGACTTCTCCGAGGTGTGCAGGAGACGCAGGAGATGGCCAGCGGCGTGGAGGTTGGCAGTAGGAGGCCGCCATCACAATATGTGTATACCTCCGAATGGGGAACATTCGCCTTTCATTCCGCCACCACCCAGCCAACTGGATGTCTTGAGTGATTCTACTGATCTTGATGCCAGGGAGGCTGTATTGAGTACCATTTGACCTCTGAGATTCACTGGTAAGCCCCTCAAGGCTGGCTGAATTCTTTCTACCGTTTAAACCGTTTACAAACGGTTTGTTTATCGTTTAGGCCCTTGCCTACACTAAACGGAAATAAAAACAGTTAAAACCGTGTATAAACGTTTATACACGGAAACGTTGGAGCCTTATCTGCCACTAAGACACACACAAGTGCAAATTTTCGGTAAATCATCAAAACCCCGGCTTCTAGCGCCCGTATGAACCCTATCGAATATTTCTGAATAGTTCTACAGCGACTGGCACCAATTTTGAAGCTTGTCGAATTTTTTCAGGCTGTCACGGTCATCTAGGCCTAGTGTCGAATTGTCGAATCGGTATTTGGGTGTCACGGTCACAGGGCCTGTCGAATTGATTGAAAAAATACAGTACGGTCGGCGGTATGCTGGCGGTTGATCTTGAACGCGTCTAACAGTCGCGATTCACGTACGTTAGACAGCTATCAAAGGTTAAACTCTTGCGCTTCTAATCTAAGCACAAAAAATACACTCTCTTCGACATCTATGATAGGATCAAATCTCAGCTTCGTACCTCCAGCTTTGGAAAACCAATCCCAAGACTCCTGTCGCAACCTCATCAAACTGGTCAGAAACTCCTGACTGTCGAGAGGGACGCGGAGATTATATAATGATTTTGTGGGTCAAAGTTTGAGCACGGTAAGACACCAACATTGTCACAAAGCTATCAAAACAAGTTTTGGTTTTTGGTTTTCCGTTTACCGTGAAACGAGAAATTAATCTCAGTTGCAACGAAATCGAAAAAATACTGACGTTGGGAGTACCATACTGTACATGTGCCTCCCACTTTTCTGATACATGCCAAACGGCATCATCCTGCCCGCGCTGGGACTGAAAGGGCATAAGTAAGTTCACACTGTCGGTAGATCACAGAAGATGGATTTGAAGCTACTCCTAGTGGTACATGAATTGCTCATCGCAATTTTTTTTGTATGATATATGATTGCAAAAAGACGTGGCTGAAAAGAATATTTTCGAAAATTTTGGGAAAAAGATAAGGTTTCGTTGTGGTCTCGAGCAGTCTGGAACAGAATATCGCCAGGCAATATAATTTTTGATTAACGGCAGACCTAGATGAAAGTCAGTGAACTCAAGGTGAACGGGGCATGGAAGATAAGTATACGAACGCCCGGGGTGACGCAGATTCCAGTGCAGCAGGGGGCGTTGGCGCCGCAGGTGTGACCAGTAGCGACGCAGGCGGTGCAAATCTATTCAGAGAATGTTCACATCAAGCGATAAATGATGTAGCCGATGAGCGGGAGACATACGTTATTATTAAATGTACACACAAATCCTGCGCAGCACGGGAAGCTGGTGCAAAAAGCTCCAGGTCCTCGACATGATCCGCAGGTCTAGCATAAGCCAGTTAAGATGAATTTCGGTACCATGTGGATGGAATGCAGACCGGAGGAATGGCCGTCGAGCAGAACAAGCCTGGGCAACAGGGAGCGGTATTGCAGAAACCCGTTGAGCAAGTCTGCCTCCCCTCGAGGTCTGTCACATTCATCGGTGAGCCCTGCGCCACTCCAAGGAGGCTAGCGGACAAGAGAAAAGCCGATACGATATTGAAGATCATCTTGAGGACAAAGTCGAAGATACTGTAAGAGGAAAGGATATTCTTCGTCTTATACCCGAGCCACAGCGGTTTTCCCCATCCAGTCAGACGGCAGGTCGGAAGATCGGTCCGCTGCCCCGTTTTTTGCAGACAATCACGAGTAATAGGGGAAGAAGAGTGGCCGATGGGCAACCAGAAAGTGGCAGCCAGGACCGTGCTCCTGACTGATGCATTGTCCAAACGTCAGTCGTGGACAAGATTGAGCGCCCGGTTATGACAATAGTTCTTCTCCCCTGTGCTGTCTATTAGGGGCAGTCAGAGTAGCGATTCTGGGGCGATTCGGAGGCGATTCTGGTGTGGAATATGATGTGGATTCTCGGTCGATTCTGGACAAATTTAATTCCAGAGAATCACAATCGCCTCAGAATCGTCGCAGAAACGCCTCCAGAGGAGCTTCTACATGATTAAAAGTGATAATCGTGACGGCGATTCTCTCACGCTTTTATCACCCCAGAATCGCCTTGAGAATCGTTGATAAGAATCGCCTCCAGAATCCTTACTCAAATTGGGCACCAGATTTGACAGCCCAGAAGCTTTGTTGATTCAGATGGTAGCTGGGACGCTATTTAGACGTGGCATCTGACCACATATAACAATTTAGGTGGGCCGTGATGTCGTCGCCCACGTTCCTGGAAAATGAGCTCAGCAGGGTCGGGAATACAGACATGATGTCCGTGGCCGGTTTTTATGTGCAAAACAGCGCCGTTTTTTCCAACCAATCAGGCGACAGAGAAGCGGGCGGCCTCCTGTATTTACTCTGGTCTGCTAGACAATCCAATGCTGTTTTTCCATCGATTATAAATTTTGAAACAGCCTTTTAATTGTGAAAAGACCTCAGCAGGGGTCTGTTACTGGAGCGGATCCAAATGAATATATCTTATCCCCTTTCCTTCAACTGCAAACTAAGGTCCAATCAGTCATCACAAGCCTCACGCCAGAGCCTCAGCGAAGCGCAGGCATGTCTTGTAATGTATTCTCCAAATACCCCCATTCCCCGTATGTGGCACATTTGCACCAATTTAACACCAAGAAACCCACACGGCCACATATCTGCTCTCGAATCAGGAATACCCACATGCTAAATGGTCAAAATTAACAACATTTGATCGAAAAATGTCCAAGAAATGTCGGGTCAGCTTCTTTTTTTTTCATTTTATCCAGGATCGGAAGTAATATAGATTTCAAGCTATGACACAGACGTGTCTAGAACCAAGTTGAACTCGGGTGTTCCATCATCATACCGCTGTACACGGAAACGGGCATCGTGCCTTTACGTGTCTGACAATTCATCCTTGCTAGAACTCCTTCCAACCCATTTTGCGCGCGCTGATTTAAATAAATCAATCAAGCTAACGGGCGCGGGAAAAAAATCTTGGGCCGAGGATCTCTTGACTGCAGCTTCCAAACTTCGATTTACATGTGTGGGACCCGATCGTGCAAATGCTACGGCTACATCCATACTGGATTATGCAAAATTGGTTGGTAAACTCATGCTACAATGGATTCCAGGAGTCGTCGACTCGTCAGAAAAGCTTTATTTGATATAAGGACGTCGTGAACCACAGAGAGACAAGCCTCCCGCACCGGAAACCCTTCGACTACGGCATTATTTGTCAATGGTGAACACACAGAAGCACGGAGAAGCTTACCTCGCTGCTCTTGTCAACTCATTTACTTGCCATCGAAGTGTTACGATATGTGGTTTATATGCACCCACGAGAAGACGACCGTTCTAGGCGGGTCTGCCGGTTTTGCCAGAGTGATGTTGAAACTCCCGAACATGCGCTTTTTCATGTGATTCATCGCCCAAGGTTGTTTCCTTGAGAGCCATCTTTCTGGAGAAATTATTCACCACAGCACCGAGCTTACGCCGCCGCTTGGATGAAGAGAATTCAATTGAGTTCTTCAAATCCGTGTTTTATTATCCGTTCTCTTCACGAAATCTCTCGAATGTCATTGTACATGTTTAGCTCCATCTTCATTTGTGTTATCCCCGTTTCTCCTCCTCCTCTCTGGTCGTTCATTTGCTACATTTTCCACTCCCATGAGCGCGTAGTATTACTACAGCTATGTACCATTTCCAGCGACGGAGCTCCGCTAATACACCACCAGATCATACCTGCTGACCCTGAACAGCTTTGCTGCAGTGCAACTGCCCGGCTTTGAGATTCATACGCAAGCCTCCTGACTTGAACACAAGACCAGATTTAACTGTGCCGCAGTTCAGTAGAGTCATTTTCCGCGATATTTCGGTGTACACCAGTTGCGCCACGGCTGCACCTGTACTGCGGCCACCTATTCTTGCTTGGATTGCCGCGGCATAAAACAGCCGGTGTTCTGTCATCTCTCAATCCACTTTGACCCGCGTCCAAATCTGCTCTTTCACTCAAGCTGTTTTTTCTTTGATCCTATGCGGGAAGCAAAGCATTAACCCCTACTCTTCAAATGCACAAGCGACGCGCGCCCGCAAAACTGGCCGCAACATATCAAATTGATTCCCAAACCATGCTTTCTCTCACTCTTTACTATGCTGCCGGCTCCTGTTCACTGTGAAACTTTCTCCAATCTGAACAAAGATAAGTCTTCTCTTTGTGTTTCCAAGCTATCCCCGACATTTATGGTTGCCCTTGGGTTGGAATCCGATTAGAAACGTTTGTGACAAAGCTTCACCAACAAAATCTCTTACAGCAACATAGGTACATCGTCTATTTGCCTCTGCATTATTCTTTACTGTACCATGAATTTATGATACAGTTTGTGCTTATCCGTTTTGCAGTGACTGTACTCTCTGGAATGCAACTTTCCCGATTTTAATCGGCGAAAGCACTGAACTACCGCGGTCCCAGAGACTCTGGGAGGGGTAGAATGGTTCGCTGGGGTTCACAGGAGGCAGGGGGGGACAATAGCATGGATGTGCATGTAGCTGGCGATGTCCAAGGCCGTCCGAGTGCGGGTTCACGTCGCGAAACGTGTTGTTGATACTTGTTGATTTGTCTCGGCAAAGCCTGTTTCTGCTTCCCCCCGACCGGATTTTCAGGCAACATCAAGAGAGTTACATTTATGAAGTGTTCTGAGATATTCCAGATGTGCAATTTCTGATAATCATCTTCAGGATATTTATATTCCGAACATCACGACGGACCACAGGCGACTTATCCTCCTCCTAGTGAAGTGCGCAAGCTCTGGTGCCCTCCACAGCCGTCACGCCTCTTTGAAGCCCTCGAAGCAGCTGAGTATGTAAGATTCCAATGGCTCTCAGCCCAAGTTTCCGTGGCAGTTTTACGGTTATCAGAAGAGACATATGCAATTCTTTTTTTCGGCTGCCGACAAATCACAGGCAATAAATATTAATAAATGGTAATAAGATAGGCCATGCTTTCTGGAAACCAGCTTCGAAAATACTCAATATGACTCGACAGAGTCTGAAACATTAGGTTCTTTCAATCCTCCCAAATATATATATATATATTGGGGGTGAAAAGGAAGCAATAAGGAAAGGAATGAGATTGAGATTGCCCAAGTTCATTGGCAGACCTTGTTTATAGAGTATAATATTTCTCACCATCTGGTTGTGTCTCCGGAATGGATAATTTAACTTTTCTGCTGTTGTGCAGCACATTGATCCAAGTTCGTAAGATAAGCAAGGGTTATTTGTGAATGAAACTACTTTCGAACCAGGGTGGGCACCTAGGCATTCTGTTGACCTAACCACAAGGTCTAAAGATATTGCAAGTTGAATGCCACCCTCAAAAAAGGAGGCTGATTGATTAGTCACCAATACAAAGCCAACCAAAGGTTGGCAACGAGCGTCTTTTGAGGAAATGAGTTCCTGAATCTACACAAATATTCCCTACATACCCCAAATATCATATGTTTAAGGACTTCCGGCCCACGGGGACGCGCGAGAAATCGCGTGCTGAGTCTCGGTAGTGTACAATATATGCAGGTCACCCGATTGGAGCTGTTCAAACTTGTACTGAAACACTTGTGGGTGAATCCCAGGATAGCCCGGGATCTTAGGCGAATCCCAGGATCTACACAGTCAAAGCGAGAAGCGTGCGCTGAGTTTCAGCACTGTATGATTTTAAAAAAAATTGGTTCAAGTGAGCTGCGCAATTTAGGACACTGAATCGGAGCTCACTTTTTGAGCGAATCTCAGCGCCCTCTAATCAGTCAAAGCGAGAAATAAAATCATGCCCCAATTACTTCAGGACAGCTATCTGCCATCTGAAACAATTGGTACTGTATGTGCTCTAGACACGTCAGCCGGGCCGGGTGTGAGTAACAGGAGCCGACGGCGGCTGAATCAAACATGGGTAAATAAATAACTTTTTTCATCAGACAGCCCCTGCCAACTTCTGTCGCCCAATGCCACTGCATTGTTCTTAGCCCGACGCAGCCCAGCAACCCGTGCGCATGAGCGGCGAGGTGTGTTGGCGGTGGTATGTCCCAATGTAGCTGGACTCCATCCAAGGCGCGTGTGATGCGGTCTGTTCGCAGCGGCGTGCCTCCTCGCGTCGAGGTAATCCGATGAGTAGATTGGATAGCCAAGTAATCGTAGTCTGGCCATAGATCTGTATCCCAGGGTGCGCTTCGTTAGAAGTGCCTGTCGAGAGCGGCTCGTAGACCGTCACTGCGCTCGAGAGCGCCCGCGACGTCCACGGTGCTAGAGTCCATTGTAACCCTTTGGGCGGCCAACCAGACGAGCCAGGGGAGCAGTTGCACGCTTGCTCAGGTGAGTGGTGGGGGCCAGAAGAGAGACTAAGTTGCACGGTATGCCGGGGTCAACTCAAGGAGGTGATCATGGGTGTTGTGTGCAAGTAATAGTATATCTGTGTTTGTCTACGGCGTGATGACAAATACCACGTGACTACTACAGACCATGCTCTGTAAGTAAGTAATATACAACTCGTAGAATAGGTAAGTGTAAGTTAAATATACAATAAAGGCCTTTGGTCTGGCCAATTACAGATACCCGTCACAGCGCGTTGCCCGCCATTCTTCATTGATCGTGACTGAACTATTCGTAGAAAGGTGGCGTGCATCGGGGCTCCGTGGTGAGGAGCACCGAATCCCTCGCGTGATGAGTTGATGAGAGTCTCCTTCTTCGGGAATCTGGATAATTCTAATGAGCAACCTGGTTTCTCAGAGAAACCCCTCTGAAATATCGGCGTCAGTGACCGATGGAGCCGCGGATCTTTCCGCCAACCTGATATCCCACGCTACAGTCCGACCTTTAGCACCACTACAAAACCTGCTACTTACAGCGTGATGAAGAGATGAATTGGACATTATTCTAGCTGGTGATGCTCTTTTTTGTAAAGCCTCAAGAGACACCATTGTATTTTCTCTGTGGGTTGCCATGACTTATCACGGTGGGTAAGTAATATCTTCACAGCAAGTGTCCGAACCAGTTAAGGCTCCAATCGTTTCCGTTTGTAAACGTTTATACACGGTTTTAACCGCTTTCATTTCCGTTTAGTTTGCCTCCGGGGTTTACAAACCGTTTGTACATTAGGAGAAGTCAAAGATCTCCCAAAAACCGATTCTGTTTCCGATTCTGATGCCGATTCTGGCACCGATTCTGAGACTGTGAATCGGTGTCAGAATCGATCAAAAATCTGAATCGGTCTGAATCGGTGTTCCTGCTCGAGAGCAGGAACTCGTCAGAATCGGAAACAGAATCGGAAACAGAATCGTCCCCAAACATGCTGCCCAAGTAAAATAATGTAATTATAAACTATTTTACATGATAATTAATTGAAATTTCTTGGTCTCGACGTACACATGGCCCGCACCACCAAGGCTCCCAAAGAGCCGGCGCACGCCAAGGCCACTTCTTCATGCACAAAGGTCCCGAGCGCGAAGGCCAAGGCCGCCGTGAACGCGTGCATGACGCTGGTGGGCAGAAAGTCGGGGCATCAGCGCGTCGTGCTGGAAGGCAGAAACCGACCGGTGGGATGATGTCATTATTCTTACAAGTTGGTGAGGAAAAAAATTGAATATATTCAGAATTGATTCAGAAGCGGACTAGAATCAATGTTCAGAATTGGGGTGGTCAAAGTTGTTTCCGATTCTGCACTGATTCTCAAATCAGAATTGGTGCCAGAATCGGCATCAGAATCCGTTTCAGAATCCGTTTTTGTGAGATCTTTGACTTCCCCTATTGTTTAAATGATTGAAAAATTCCAATCAGTTACAATGATTTGCTAGTGTGAATATGAGGAGGTCTTGCTGCCAAAAATGTCTCTGGGGCCATCTATGGTCCCTCAGTCCACTCACCTGCTGCTACTGACCCCGGAGCGCTTGACCAGCATGGATTCCCAATGTGGTAATTGTTCATATGGTTGATGGCTCAGTCGTGATTGATGCGCCGCTTGGGCTCCTCACCTTCAGTCCTCAGCAACCTGAACCTGAAAATCTTCTAAGGAACCATCTTTCCGGCATCCTTGTCTTTCATAGTACTGTTGATTAACTTGCTACTTCATAAGTTGTATTAACCCTAGCGCCATTGAAATTGAACCTTTTGATCTCAAGTTGCCGAGAACTGTTCTTGCAAATGTACCCTATTTTCGACCAAATTTCGTTCATGCAGTCAACCGCAATGACAAGAAGCAAAACGAATCAGAATAAGCACCTGGTCACCCAACATGTGCGACAGTTTGGATACCCTTGAAAGAATACTGTTTATAAACAGTTTTAAATGGTTTTAAACTGTTTAGATACCGCTTCCATTTAATTTACCCGCCTGCATAAAGGAAAAGTAAGTGGTTGGAGCCTTAGAACCAGTGGCCAGGTTGAAGGAGAAAATCACATCAACAAGCTGATTTGTGAGCCCCCAAAAAGAAAAAAAAAATCAGCTGCTCAATGGACTGAATGAGTGCTCAGAAGACCAGAATACAAACAATTTGATTCCAGCTCAGGCAATTCTTATTTTGTAGTACAGTCAACTCTGTCTTTACCCATACCCTCTGGTGGAGCCCGAAAGGTATGGGTTATTGCAGAGTATGGGTTCCTACAGAGGTTGATGAATTACGTCACAAAAAAATCGCAAAAAATCATATAAAAATCGCAAAAATTGCGTACTCATCTAGGTGGTAAAATAGTCAGTAATAGAGGTAGAAACAAGATTTTTGAGCACTCCAAACGAGTTTCCCGTCCAAAAGTTGCAAGACCAAGCTCAAGCTTGCGAGCAAAATCACCCTCTTCATGCATGAGGAGCCCACAAAGAACGGAAACGGCCTTGAGCGCCCCCTTACACGCCGGTTTTGGGGCCTGAGCAACATCAGCATAACCATCATCACCACCATTGATCTCCATGTCCTCCTTATTACACCGCATTTGTTGCACGGTCTCGTTGTAAATCTCTTCCTCCGTTGCATCCTCAGGAACCTGCTCTTCCAGGATGTCAACAAGTCCTGCAAGATCAATTCGGTTGCCCTTCTGAAGAACACCATGTGCCTCGAGATCGTCCAATGTCTGTGAGAGCGCAGCCTCCATGACGAAAGTCGGGAAATGCTGCCGAGGCCTGGTGATCGGCAACAGCCGGGGTGATCTTTACAAGGGCTTACCAGGGGTTGGCAACACGTTCACCAGGCTGGTAGTGCCACTACCAGGCTGGCAAACCCTCCAGCAGGCAGGTGTCCACTTGTAAGTCCACAACCCAAATCCCATATATAGGCATTGAGTTTATATATTCCTTTTGAGGCCTCCCGCGTTCCAACGAAGCCATAGGTATATTTTGTAAAGCTATGGGCGAACCAACCAGTATCTTGGAATAGCTAACGTTCGAAACCCATTATAGGCGTTATTCAAAAGTGTTCAAAAGGCAGGAATGATTGGGCGCTAACTCGATGAGGTTCCGTAGAATTAGCGCCGGTTCCATATATATATATCTCGGTTCAATTTTATTCCTGCGATTGGGGGCTGCATTCCTACCGCCTCATTAAACTCAGGAAGACGGCAGTTCCATGTGAGCATTTAACGATGCGGTTGCATTGTACGGTTCATCACCGTCCACAGACTCCGCATCGTCTTGCTCTTGCTCGGCAGCGGTCGGTTCTGCGTCGGCCTCTGGGACCCGTACCTGGTGACTATGCCCGACACCGCCGCCGAGATAGCGCATGAGCATGTCGCGGTCCACAAAGCTGAGGTGTGAATCAGGTAAATAAAAGTAATAGCCAAAGCAGAAGACGTACAAATTAACGTAGTGGAACTTCCAGTCATCGAACTCCTTAGGTTGTCTCGCCAACGACGTGTACGAGACGGGTGTGGTTCCCTGGTGGGCAAAGGCGGGGATCAAATGAGATGCGCGAATGACTTCGTCGGGATCGACAAAGCCAAATGCGCGCGGGTCCGAGTCTGGATAAAACTCAATGCGGTGCAAGCGTTTGCGCTTAAAGCCCCCCTGGAAAGTGGAGTCGAGGCGGAAACGGCGTACCCACAGGAAGGTGAACGGAACGGCGGCGGCGGCAGGCACCCCAGCAACGAGGCGGATGGCGTCGCAATGGAAGACACCGAGGATGCGAGCATAAACGAAGGGGTGGGCGTTTTCAGGGATGTCCTCTGGCGCGAGCATCATGAAATCTGAGTGGGTCCTAGGATTCATTGTGTCCTGGCAGCGACGGACGTCATAAGAGGTGTAATTGATACGGCAGACCTTATGGCGATAAATGCGGTTATTCACGATCGTAACCTGGTCGCGCTCTTGAGGCGTAAATTCTTCACCATCCCCGGACCAAGTAGGATGAATCATCCGGCCGAGAAGGTGCTCTTTGAGCTTCGGCAAGAAATCCTGAGGAACGTTCAGCAATGTGAAGTAATCCAGACACACACGAGTACCTTGACGGCGGGATCGCCATAGTTCGCAGTCAAGAACTGCTGAATGTTGAAGTGATAGTTGCGCGACTGAGAAATATGATAGTGCGCCTCTGGCGGCGTGTACGGAAGGGCTTCGGTCTCCGCAAAATCGACAGTCGGTAGCACCGTCTGGGCCGGCTTGGTGCCCGGACGTTTGCGCTTGGTGCCATTGGATGGAGTTTCAATGGTCTCGATAGGTGGGGTGTTCTGCGCATGCTGCTGATCGCGAGCTATCTTCAGCAGTGCCGCCTCTCGACGCTCCAACTGCGTGATCTGTCCAACGGCGTCGTTCCGGTTAGTCCGGGCATAGTAACGTTTGACACGGCGGTGTTCCAACTCGCCCTGCGCGGAACAAAATTTGTCAATGATTCCCCAATTTAACCAGTTCCACGATACCGGCTGTGTCGAGTAGGAGTCGACGGTACCGAAGAAACGGATGGTGCGGAAATAATCGCCGAGAGAGTGGCCTTTGTACGTGAACATGTTGAAGATTTTGAGTCGTTTACCCTCGGAAGGTGGTGGTGGAGGAGCGCCCTCAGCGCTGGCGGCGGCTGCCTTCTTCGCACGACGACGTCCACGGGCAGCTTCTTCACTAGGAAGCTCATGCGTCGTGAAAGCGGCGCAAGTTACCCTCCTGAAGTACCGCAGTTGCCTCCCGAGCTGAGTCGTCACATCCTTCAATGTATTGAGGGTGGAATCGGTGTGGAGTCGCAGTTTTGCGAGGCCATGCCAGTATGCGAGCGTAAAAAGGAGGTCTTGAACAATCTTGTTATGCGGCTCGTCGAGGAGGTCCTCAAAAACGGGAAGAGCGCACTATACTCAACTATATTGAATGATCCGTCAAAAGCAAAAGCAAAAACTGACCTGCAGGATGTCCTCAAAATTGCGTGCAGCCAGTTTCTTCATGCCTGATACATTGTTTTTGAAGGGCCGAATGACTGCGTTCCCGAACGTAGGGACCATGTTGTACCTCAGGAATATTTTCAGCACTCGCACGGTCTACAAAAGGAGGCCGCACACCTATCGTTGAGGACTTGCACCACGTCTTCGCCGTGAGCGACCAAGATTCGAAGCAGGTGAGTGAATATAGCCTTCCACACACCCAGCTCGAACTCGTGCATGAAATCCACGACGAGCATCACAAAAATACTCAGCCCAAAAGCGGCTAGCGGCGTAAAGGCATTCTGTTGATAGATAGCTTCAGCGCGTAGCCGATGAAGATGTAAGTAAGAAATAAAACGCACGACGGTAGGAACTAATGACTGAGCATCCAACAGTCTTTCCACCGCCGCGCTGCGAACCTTCTTCCCCACACTATAAATAAATTCACGAGCGCGAGTGATTAAGGCCTGGCGCCGGGGCGTGTCCTCTCGCTGCAAACGTTCTCGGCGCCGATCGTCGTTGCCAGTGCCAAGCTCATCGAGCTTGGCTTTGGAAATGAGGCAACGGGGACAAGGGCAGGCTCCGAGGTTGCGTATCGTAGCCAGTAACACCCTGCACGCCCATGAATAGCGAGCATTAAAACGGATGAGAGAACGCACTTTTCTGGGTAGTCCGCTGAGTACGTGAAAACTCGGAAATAGAAACGCCGTTGGATCCCATCTGGGCAGTTGATGACGATTCCATGCTTACAAGCCTCGATGAACTCGCCGTTCAAAAGGAGCCGCCAGATGGCGTGCATGAGCTCGCGCCGACAGTGCGTGAGGAGCTCTGCAGAGGGTGAGTGACCCGTCTCTGCCCGAAACCAGGTGAAGAAGCTGTCCGGTAACTGGAAAAACACGATTAGCCTCATCTGCGACGAGAGTGGCTTTTAAAAGTACCTTTGGCATGTAGGCGACATGGTGACAGGCCCCTGCGCGAGGCTTTCCACGTACCCATTTGGACTGGTTCCCGAAAAAGAGGTAAAGTGGCCACAGCGAAGCAGTTCCAAAGTTGGCGAGGTGAGTAGAGTCGGACCAAAACATGAGAGCCGCGATTACACGTTCGAGAGTGCAGCCGGGCTCGGCTGGCTGCCGCTGAATTTCCGCGTGCGCGTCGAGGAAAGCGGCAGAGGAATATATCTCGTCGTAAATCTGTTGAGCGGGTTGGTCGGGGGAAGGCTGCCAGAATTGCTTGAAGGGAGTATAGTGGAAGAAGCGCGAGCTGCGATCTTCCAAGACCGACTTGATAACTTGGGTCAGGTTACGATGATGCAGCCCAGGAACGCTGAAAACAGGAACTGGCCCATGCCCGTGGTTAGATTTAGTTCGATTCTTGCCGTCTGGGACCTCGATCTCGACCTCAACCTCTCTCCAGCCATCCTTCACGCCGCTGGCGTCGCCGAGAACCGACCCAACAGACTCGGCAAGTGATTTATCGAACTGTTTGGTAGTGGACTGGATATCGAAGCCCTCGAGGTCCTCCTTTCGAAACTGCGGAGACTTGAGGAAATTAATCAGCCTCGAAACCTCGGCCACCGACTTCATCGCAGACCCTGACCACATCATCAGCAACTTTACATATAGTCTTTTCGGATCTTTTGTGTCTTTTAAAAGTGGAAAAAGTGATGAAAAGTGTCAAAAGCCAAAAGATGTTGGCATCTTTTCTAAGCCAGGTCCGTTTACTTTTAAAAGTCGAAAAGTGTCGTTAAAAGTCGGTCAAGCGCTCCGAAAGTAGGCAGGAATGATTATCAAAAGAGACTTAAAAGAGACTATTTAGGCGTCAACTGCCGGTCATAAAAAACAGATCGCATTGCAGGATGTAGCTAAAGTCATCATAACTACATATTACACCTGCGGCAATCTTCGTAGGCGACATACAAGGTTACAAGTTACCGAATATAAGAGGGCGGGACGCGACACGATGGAATTCGGGAACAGGACCACGAGTCGAGTAGGGCAGGCGCTGAGTGATGTCGGAGCGGCCGGGGGGAATATGCATTGATGCAGGGGCTCACATTGCTTCAGGCCCAATACCGCGTGGGCGACGCGCATCGGCGATCTTGCTCAGCGGGGAGCGAGCGGATGGGACATACCCGTTGGAGTTGTCATCTACGCTTCCGGAGGCGCGGACGTCGCAGTCGAAGGCGAACAGGCGCGAGGCCGAGGCCGACGAGAACGGGCGGCACGCGGGACGGTGACGGCGAGCTTTGGGAAGAAGAGAATGGGTAAGGAAATTGTTGCAGGGTCTTGTAGAATGCGGACTTGATGCGACGCAGAGCAACAACAGAGTACAATCGAGTCGTTTGACAGAGTCCAGCACAACACGCTACAAGACATTGAAGGCTGAAGGGGAAAGCCTAAGTATGAGTCCGGAGTTGCAGTTGAGGTGGCTTGGAGGTGTCTTGAAGGTCTTGATGATGGGTTTGAAGGGAGAGCGTAGTGGAAGAAGGTGAGAGGAAGAAGAGAAAGACGATGTGCTGGCATCACCAACCATCTGTCAAAGTCACGCCATGATATTGATCCGATGGTTCCTGCTGATCGGAACAGCGGAGTTCAAAAGACTTGGAAGATTTCAATCTCGACTTCCTCCGACATGTCCCCAACATGTCCTTCTGATTTTTGGAGAGTACTTACATAGATGAAAACTGATTTGTACTAATGTGAACACCCCGCAGTGCCGGTCTCGGGCCGTACCACGAACTAAATTAGTTCACTGAAATGGACTTGGCTGAGTTATCGTGGCAATTGCACAGGGAATAGTAAGTTTTAATCCAAGTCATCTAGAACGTACATCATTGTGTATGCCATGATTCAAGTTGTATGTGACTTCAGTGCTGGGAAATGTCAAAAGTGAAAAGTATGTAAAAGTGATATAAGCC
Organism: Mycena rebaudengoi; assembly: GCA_029282285.1. Taxonomy (NCBI): domain Eukaryota; kingdom Fungi; phylum Basidiomycota; class Agaricomycetes; order Agaricales; family Mycenaceae; genus Mycena; species Mycena rebaudengoi. The sequence continues at coordinate 2,340,341 of JARJCX010000003.1, read as the reverse complement.
GTTGTGCAACCAGAAAAGCCAGAAAAAAAGTTCAGAAAAAAGTTCAAAGTTCCAAAAAGTGGCAAAAGTGGAGGTAAGTTCTCCGAAAAGAACTTGTAAAGTTGCTGATGATCCAATTCATGAGGCCGAACACAGTAGAGTTCTTGAACGGCCCGAATGGTGTTTCGGTCGCGAAGACGGGAGTTAGCCGCGCTTCAACAGCCTCGGAGCGTGGACCAGGAATGTTAGACTGATCACTGAGGGAGGTGGTGCGGTCAGGATCATGAGTGGGTAGCGTCGGATATTCACGGTAAACACCGAAGGCATTCTTGACCGTCTTGACAGACTCCCACACGTACTCGGTCAAAGTCGGGGGAGGTGTCGTGTCCGGAGGCGGATCGGGGAGGGAAACGTCTTCGAATTCAGCTGGCGCAGGAGGTAGCTGTTCCAGTATTTTCCAAGTCGGACGCTTCGCACGCCGACCACGTCCTGAGGGAGCCTCAGGGGGAACTTCGGCAGGTGCGGGTGCGGGTGTGGGCTCAAAATCGGGGGCAATCTCGGGCTGTTTAAGGCGGATGTGTTAATGCTTGCAGGAAAATGAAAAGGGGGACACATACCTCGGAATGAGAAAACTCGGGCTCCGACTGGTTATGTTCGATCTATGATAACGGGAGCAAGCCGTCATTAATATTATTTTAGCGGTGCAATCAGAATGAGCGACATACCTGAGAGGGACCTGCTTCTGGAAGTTGTGGCGGAGCGTCGGCATTCAACCTTACTCGCTTCCTCAAGCGGCGAGCGGCCGCAGCAGTGTGCAAGTCAGGGGCTTCAGTGACTCGATGGCTGCACCGAGCCTGGTGAATAGCAAGGCCGTTCGAGGTGTCGAATGTGCGGTCGCATGGTGCACCACAGGCAAAGAGCATGACAAGGAGAAAAAGAATCAGAAAGGGCAAGATAAGCGGATGCCTCATGATGAACAGAGACAACAGCAGCAACAGAAAGAAGGGGGAGCGAACGAATGAATTTATATGTGTGCAGAGATGAGACAGGGGGCAGGCTAAAGTTATTTCCTAGTTACGCTCGATCGATCGAATCCTCCGGCGCTGGACCAGAGAGAATTTGAATCTGTGCATCTGGCAACTCGCGCGCGAGGGGATTAATCTGTAGCTAAAATTAATATACATGCAGTGCAATGGGGGAAGCAAACTCGCCTTTTGCGCCCAGTTAAGGAGATCGTTAGACTGCAGATCATTATTGAGCAAAGGACTCAGCTAAATGAAGAAGAGGCTCACAATTGCCGTATTTTCAGTGCAGTATGCTAACAATGCGACGCGACCCACCGCAAAATCAATAGACACATCACGCAACGCGTATCCATTGTGGAGATGATATTTGACCCAAAAGGGCTCCTCGACACCAGTTATTTTCTTCGGCGCCCAGGTTCGAAAGACTGCTTTGGGACTAATTGTTCCCTGCGCTTGGGGATCGGAAATTCCGCCCAGAGAGAACTGGATAAACTGCAAATAGAGGTCGCGAGCCTAGCGGCTGATAATAAGAATAATGAAAGCCATAACACTAAGAAATATACTTACCGTGCAATATTCGCACCAGATTTCTTGCATAGCCATGTCCGTTCCCAATGAGAACGTCAAAAGTCGCGCCCTCACAAGACCCCGGGGCGATGGGATCGTGCCATAGGTACTGATAGTCTCGTCCGGGGATCCAATAAGCGTGGTCGGAGAACTTTTGGGGGTACTGGTGCTCGCACTGAAAAAAAGCTGGAATAGAAAATCAGCCGCTGTGTCTGTAAATGAATTAATCGCGAACACGTACCGTCTCAAGTGGACTGCCGTTATTGAAACGCGCCAGCGGGCTTCTTGGAGGCGTGATTTCCGTATAGGATTCTCGGTCCTTTTCCTGTTGGCGCGGAATGAGTTCGACACACTTCTGTCAAGGTGACAATACGTACATAAACCGGTCGAACAGGGCTGTCCTCGTTGAATATGTCCTGCGCAAAAAGGGTGCGAGAAAGCTTAGGGACGCGAAGATCAGTCGACATGATGGAGAGAAATAGGAGGACGTGCCTGACACCATGCGGATTATATATATTCTGGATACCAAAATCACGAATTCACCCGATCTCTTGCCCATCAGCCACCACTCGCAGAAAAAAATGCCGCAGCAGAGTACAAAGGCTCTAGGAGACAAAAAACCGTCCCAGCCGAGAAAGAGGCAACTCAGAAATCCGACGTACGCACCCCCAAAAAAAAAAACTGAGCTATATTGCTGAGCTGACTCGAATATTTAGTGCGCTATCAGGGGGAGAGGTCGCATACATGTTAACTTACACTCAAATGGCACTGAAGGAGTGGATTTGCGAGGCAGCAACAGAGGAGACGGCACTGCCAGAGTCGGAGTCGACGGACCAAGAAAAAACGGGACTGGCTAAATAATGGGTCATTTGGCTCTGGTGAAGTTTGCTGAGGAAGGGATTCATTATCGGAGTAGCTTCCAGGTAGTTTTACGCAAACAGGTGAACCCTGCGCAATGTGGGCAGAATCTATTCAGGGCGCGGTGCGGGTTTGATGGCGCAGCGGGTGCGATATGAACTGCCTTCGCGCACATGTGACTGGGTTATTTCAAATGAATGTTGGTTGATATGTTTATAAGGGGGAAGGTGTCTTCGCACCTCTTCCACCACCCACCATGTCCTCCACTGGCAATCCGCTCGCTCCCACCACTGCCCCTTCCTCCGACCCTCCTCCGAGTCAAACCGACGAGGAAAAGCACATAGCTGCCGTCATCAAAAGGATTGAGGGGTGTCTACAAGCCTCGCGTTCCAATGGGGCGCGACGCAGTCGCAAGTAAGTCCTTCGGGTATTGTGTAGCGTGAGCGGATGGGTGATTTTACCTGTTTATTTGTTTGGCAGGGGCCGCACGGACGAGAATGATTCAGGCAAGACTGACTCGGATGCCACGTACAGTGGCTTGACTTACCGCTCGTATGGGCGCAATCTGGCGCGCACATGTGGGCCACTTGTTCGCATTCAGCCCATCGTCGAGTTTGCTGTCGTTACGGAGCTGGCCGACCCCGACGCAGATGAAGCGCCGACACCCACACGCGAGTAAGTCTTCACACACCGTGGCATCGAAATTTTCACTCACTGTTTTTTTGCAGCGAGGTCCGGAAGCTCGAGAGCTTCAAGATTCTGTCGGCCACAATCCCTAAGTTTGGCGAGGATATGATAGATCTGGGCGGTCACAAGAAGCTTCGCAATATGGTCTGCGCGGAGGTAAGTCTTGAATTGAGTATTTACACCGCATTTACTCAACATTCATCAGATCCAGGACGGTCTTGGGGGTGCCCGAAGCGACGACACAAGTACCCTCAAGGGCACCGTCATTGAGTACCTCATGCCTCCTCCTCCGCCATCTGTTCCCGGGGAGCCTCCTGCAGAACCAACACTACTTAGCCCCCCCCCTCTCCCGCACAGGCTCCAAGGCCAGCCGTGGTTGGATGCACCCAAGAACTGCCGAGTTGTTGTGCCCGCTTAAATACATGGCAAACCCTGAGTACATTCAGTCCCAATTTGAAACGAGATCTAATAGGATGGTGTAGGACTTACACGAAGATCCGCGATGGCGAACTTAGCGTGACCGGGCTGATGATGCCCCGCTTCATGTACAGAGATGGCCACGCATACGATGAGAACGACCTGGACGCTGGGCTTCTCGAGGGACATACTTTTCGTGCGGTAAGCCCTTTCCTTTATATGTGCCAGTCACTGATCTTCCTTGTAGGTGATGAAACAGATCTATCAAGGACCGTCCACGGCATTACAGGCAGATGGCTACAACCGAGGCAAGGCTGGGAATGCAGCGCTCAATGGAATCTCGGCTCTCACCCCTCGCGACGTCGCCTACGTCGCCATCCAGGTACGTTCTCTTTTCCTATCAATATGATTGCTAATGTTGTATGCCAGGTCCGCTTCGCGCTTTCGTCGGTCCAGAACTGGAGCACGAGTGATGGTGATTTCAGTTACAGTGATTTTTACTGGAACGTGGTTGACAGCTTGAGCGGCGAGGAGGGTGCCGAGATCATCCAGCGGCTCAATTTGTGAGTTTTATTTATTCTTTCACACCCTAGCTCAGTATAGCTTGACAGTAACGTGTTCGGCACCCGCGAAGCCTCGAAACGTTCCGCACCGGCGGAATCTGAGGGGGATAACGACTTTGACCGCCTCGCAGCCCAGCGTGCTGCCAAGCGCGCCCGCAAGGAAGCTGACTCCCAGGCGGCCACCGCCGCTGCTACTGCTGCCGCCGCTACTGCTACTACCGCCACCGCCGCCGCTGACGCTGTCAACCCCGCTGCTGATGCTACTAACACTGTTCCTGCTGTGTCTACCTAGATTGTTTGTATTGTATTGTAGTCTGGTCAATCTATTTTGCGCTTTTCTAAATCCTTGTTTTGCGTGTGCTATTATGGGAAATTGAGGAATTTATACGGGCTGCAAAACGAAATAATGCTCACCAGTCTGGCACTAGTTCCAAGAAAAATAATAGGAATATAAGCTGCGGTCGTCTTGCCGCAGGGCAACCAGGACTTATAACGCACTACCAGGCTGATGTCATTGACAAGACACAACAGAATGATCACATGTGCAAGAATAATTATCCGTCTCCAAGCCCCGGTGTCGGGTCACCAGGCAGGTAGTGGTTTACAGTGGATTGTGTCAAATGTGATGTTTGTAAGGCCTTATCTGCCCTTGGAATGATCTCCCGAATTTCGTGATGTCAGCCCCATTTTCAAGGTTGGCAACAATTGCCACGGTGACAGCGGAAGTCGAGGAAGGAAGGATGTCAGTTTTCTTCCAACAATTAGTGATGGTCTCGGCTGAAACAGAGCGTCAAGCAAGTTGGGTGATCCACATAGCTGGAAGCCTGTGCCCACCAGCGTTAAAGACTCCAAGCCCAAAAGGCAACATAATCAACAACTAAGGTACTCACCATCCACCTCGATGAACATCACATGATGTGATGGTAACACTTCCACTTTGGGCACCGACGAAGAAAACAATTAGTATTGGGACAATGAGGGAGGCCTGTGCAATTCCCCTTGACCAGATTATGTATATATATCTAAATGAATTATATATAAAAAATCAGAGCTCTCCAGCCCTTTTTGGATAGTGAATTAGGTGAATTGTAGTCAATCTAAGATATTAGTGATCAATGAATGCCTGTCCTGTTGAGCTCTTCTAAAATAGATGCAGGGTAAGTTCTGTGGACAGGGTATTTTTTTGCAGTCCATGCTGCCTGTCACCCATTAAGGTTGTGGTTGAGGTACCTATCCCCGAAACGATGACAGTGATTAACAAATCTGCCAAGAATTTGAGAGCATCAAAAATGAAGTAAAAAGACAGCTCTGAGTCTTGCGAGTCTTTGAGTACGTTCCCATGGATCACTTCTGCGATACGTGCCAGCGAAACAGGTGCTAAGGATCAATTTTGACCACTTTTTTTATAGATCAGCTAATTCCTGGCCTAGATCAGTGGTTTTGCCCGTGTTTTTTTGGATCAGACGCAGTAAGGGAACGATATTCCAAATCTGGTCGAAGGATTTGACCGAATTACAGCTACATATTATTTTACAGATTTTTCTATGGGACTGTTCCAAAAAAGGAAGTTGTCACATCTTACCACGTGATGTTTGTCGAGGGTGGATGGTGAGTACCTTAGTTGTTGACCACTGGCGGACTATATATGCTGTAAGTCAGCAGGCTTACACCCTTCCCCTCCATGTTGAGAAGAGCCGTTTATAGGTCACCCAAGCACTTTTAAGGTACCACTACCAGCCAGTATCGAACCTGGACCCTAGAGTGGACTCTCCCGCAAGATACCACAACTAGCCAGAATCGAACCTGGGCCTGGGATGGGCTTACCAACCTTGCAACTCGCTCACATGACAGCTCGACGATTTGCACCTTGCCTGGTTTGAACCCACCTCATCATGCTGCTGTTGTTGGTTGTTGATTAATAGGAAGCCTGTGCCTGCCAGCATCATAGACTCCAAGGCCAAAAGGCAACATGATCAACAACTAGTTGTTGACCACTGGTGGACTATATATGCTGTAAACCAGCAGGCTTACAATAGCCTCCAACTGGTCAATGTCATAGATGTGGGCAGGGGAAATGTTCTCGTCGTATTGATCAAGGGCGCACTGCAAGAAAAACCGGTGGTAATGGGCCTTGCGATGTCTGCATGACTGGTGTTGACGACGTGGCGGAGCCTGAGGTTGTGGTGAGCAAGCTGGAACAGTTTATGACCGCTTTCAAGTCATACTGCGGCAATCCGAATGCGCCGTTGACTTGGCAGAAGGTGCATGCAATCCAACTCTTTCAGTCCACATGCTCACAGTTTTTGGGCGTGTTCCTCTCAAAGAGGGCTCGCGACTTCCTGGCCATTCCCGGTACCAGCATCACACCTGTGCCACGAAACCCGCGGATCTTTGAAGGCGCAAACAATCAAGGAGGCGATGCTTACGAAAATGTGGATTCAAGAGGGTTACCTCAAGCGCGCATCCCTGAACTGCGGGAGAGGCTAGTAGCTACGTTCTGTTACGGTCTTTTTTTCCCCAAAAAATACTGTGTTAAATTGTTTTAAACTGTTTAGCTACCGTTTCCGTTTAGTGTACGCAAATTGATACACAAAAACTAAATGATTGGAGCCTTACTCAGAATCGGCTCCGTCTGACCACTTTGACTTCCCCTATTGACTCCTGTAGGAAATAATTTCCTCCCCATGTCCTGGAGTCTTCAACACAAACGGATGGATAGCTCTCAGCACCAACTCAGCACATTCTCTATGTTCAAACAATTCAACACTTGTTCAATACAGTCACTTCAAGGCCACAACCCCAATATTTCATGCAGAATTTAGTGATTGATTATTCGAGCGGCGGCTCGAAAACCTAACGTGCCGCCTCGCCCTTCACGCCGTCTAAGTTCGCGTCTACTTTATGATGTCATCCTGGTTGACCTCATGTCCGAAAATCTCCGAAATCTCTGAGTCTCTCACGTACTCGGCGCTCCCCGGAACATCCCGCCGCCTACGCTGCCGCGCGCGACCACCTACGTGAACACCTCCATGCTTTGCCCCGCGCGCACGCTGCCTGAGCCTGGGCCATCCCTAGCCTACGTCACCTACGATGCTATCCCGCCTACACTGCCAATGCCGCCCCGCTGCTAACTCGCACCTACGCCGCGCCTATATACACCGCCTCAAGAGGCGTCGCCCGGAAAATGCCGAAACACTCACGTAATGTATAGTATGGGTTTGGGACTCCTTAATCCAGTTTTCGGACTTTTGCTCAGGAAGCTTCAAAAACGCGTTTAAGCAACACTTTTTCTTTCTCCATTTTTTTGCCCCTTGGGAGTATTGCATTTCCTAAATTATCAGATAAACCAAAACCGCCATAGGAGCGTTTTTACGGTGTCTGCCGATATTTTTACATGCATTGGTGTATGCAGTGGCCCTGACCACTGTGTAAAGATAAACAGCTCCGACGCCAGTGTACTTCGGTCGGTACAATACTTTTACTGAAAGGTGCATTTCCAAATTATTGAATACACCAAAAGCTGCTATAGGAGCGTTTTTGCGATGGCGTCGGCCGACGTTTTCACATTGGGGGTGCGCAGTGGTCCTGACGATGATGCAAAAATAAACAGCTCTGACGCCAGTGTACTTCGGTCACTACAATCTTTTTACTGAAGTGCATTTTGAAATTATTAGATAAACCAAAACCGCCGTAGGAGCATTTTTACCATGGCGTCGGCCGACGTTTTTGCATCGGTGGATGTGCACCGTGATCCTATAGATATGTTACAGTAAATGCCCCCCCCATTTATTCCCGATCAGGTCGACCCTCTAAATCCCTGCTGGCTCCCGCGCAGGGGGGTCCGGAAAAATCAGGGGAACATCGTCGATTGATCCCTCAGGAAGTTTTGGAAGTTTTGCCTTGTATTGGCGCCGCTGCGGCCGAAACCGTCCGAAATCCCACCGTTCCTTGCAGGCAGGCTAAAATTACGGTTCTAAACTAAGGCAGTGAGAACTAGAGGCGCGTCCCTTTTCTTGGCCGAAAGATGAGGTGATTCCTCCCGAAACAAAAAGGAAAGAGTTACGGGGGCGGAACTTTCCTCGCGTCGCCTCCGAATCCACTCTCCAGATTCGCCGTTATACTAATACTAGTACGAGAATTTGGTTTGAATACCAATGCCGAAGTCTCCTGTCGACGGTGTTGAAGCTCTATCGGTAGCTGTGAATGCTGTGTATCTGGTGGTTCTTCGAACTCAAACAGCGCGTTCACAGTGTCATGCGCAGTCTCTTGCGTCCATGGACGCGCGTTCAACCTAGTGATATATTCGAATCATTTATGTAGCGGAAACAGAGCCTCACGTACGTGCTAAGCAAGGCATTGGTATAGAGTTTCGAGAGCGGCAAGTCCCATATGAACTGGCTGAATCCGGATGATCATTGATGAAGTCGAAGTCGGGACAAAACATTTGCGACTTACAGAGCTGTGTTTGGCTAATAAACGACTGCCGTAAGATTGCCGCCAAGGATTACAAAAAGCTGCCTTACGGGTTTCAATAAAAAAACCAGCAAATCAACCATTGCTGTGACGGCCGTGATGGAACCGGTTTGCACGGTTACTTTCCATAGCAACCAGTAAGAATAATCAGTACTGCCTGGGCTTAGCTCTGGGTAGTAGTACATCACTCACAGCGAATAATCCTGTCCACGTAGCGGTCGGTGGGGTGGATTCCGCTTTTGCGGATGTACTGGATGAGGACCAGTAAATTTTGTTTTCAGCTATATCGCCATACGGGTAAAAAAAAAATCTAACGCACCAGTGAATAAATGAGCACCGCGCTCATTATGACGTCGCATGCGGCGGAGGAAGAAAGCCAGGTGGTCACAAATGGATGAAACGTTGGTGACAGAGCGAAAGCGAAATCATCGTGAGATGCCACCAAGTATGTAACGGAAATCCCTCCGCCTAACATGGAGTTCAGACGAGGCCGCTGTTAGAAAGGAGGACTGAATATCTCACCGAGGGAGACAAGGGATAAGACGCTGATCAGCACGGGAAACAGATATGATTTGGTGATTCTTTCTATTCGCCATGCAACGTAGAGCTGGACAGCAGTCGATATCGCAGCCTGTTTTGTTTCTGTCATTTCAGTGACACGGACGAAAATCAGCAATGCGCACTGTCATTGCTGGTCCTAAAATGGGTCGAGACTTGAGTAAAACAAGGAAGCAAACAAATTATCGCCACTCGCACCTGGCTTCAGAACTGGCGCTGGATATGAGAATATTCTTGGCAGCATTGAACATGGCACTCACGAAGAGGAGTTTTTTCGAGTGCCCTGGCGGTCCCTGACCGAAGATTCAGAATTTAAAAGATTGCAATGCCAAGCTTGATACCATAGCGGACAATCAGGGGTTCAAATATGAACCCTATCTCGACCACAACATCGGCGGTCTCCACTATCAGGAGATACAAGATCTTAAAATAAAGGATTTGTCAATCCTAAGAGTTCCGCTAACGATCGAGGTGCTTACGAGCAAACGGGTCCACTTGCTATCCCTGTATATGTGCGCTTCAATATAAATTTTACCGCGGGGCGTCGAGAATACCGTTTACTATATCGAGTATAATACATGAACATCTAGAAGAGCGAATCAACACCGGCTGGATGGGGGTGGAGGCACCAACCTGTACGAGCATGACCTGTTTCAATGTCAGCAAAGCTTTGATTTGATTTAATATGTCGAGCTACCCACTCCATAGAGCATCGTGTTGAGAAGGACCCCGATCAGTATCGGTCCGAAGCTGTATATTTTTCTCTTCAGCTACTGAACAGTGAGCACTAGTGTCAACACGTACAGGAGCCTAACATCAGGAGCTGATTGTGGAAGAAGAGAAGGAGCAGAGGAAGAGGACATATTGTGCCGTCGAGCAGAAGGAAGAACACGAAGCAGAAGTGATATATATATTCTTAATTTCCGGGGGCGTGACTATATGTAATCACAGGCCGGGTTATTCCGAACTGCAAGCCGTAAGAAATCCAACAGATTCAGGGCCATGGCTGCCCATTATCCGGTCAGCGGGGACGGCAGTCAATTTGCGATGCCGGTGAAGGCCGTCATAAAAACGGCCGTCGTTGTCATTTCGGGAGCTGCTGGGGATTTTGAATCCATTCATCCTGGGTGCGGGAGTAGCCGAACAGTAAGAGGATTCCCTGTGTTCTGACTGCAGCTCAGGGACTCAAGGAAGAAAGAAAAATAGGACTTCAATCGTCAGGATGACGGCGTTTTGAATTCAGAAAAACGGGAAGCAAGCGGTGCTCATTTGTGCGTATGGATCATTCCGAGACATTTTCCTGGCTAACCCTTTATGGTCATGCCGACTGTCCCTGCATGATTCTATGGTGCCCGTCAACTAAACACCACCAAACTGGAACAATCAGTGATCCGATCATTGATGTCTCAAATCGGGGCCGGAGAAAAAATTTCAATTCATACTACGTCTTGGCGCCAACGGATGGGTCGGAAGAGACGCTCTCAGCTCGAGGCAGCTGCTCGGGCTCGTGGGGGAAGACACTTGACGGTTTCCGTTGTCTACGATTCCGATGACCCGCGCTACAAAGAAGAGACACGATGGACAGGTGGTGTGAATCACTGTCTGTCTGATTCTTCCAATCAATGGGAGACAGACGCAGAGACTGCCGCTCCACTGGGACTCGAGAACACTCTGGGCGACTCTCGTGGTGACCTGGAACCTCAGGCTTCGGACTCTGACTCGGACCTGGAGCTGCTGGAGCTGGATGACGCAGCGGTGGTCGGTTTCTTTGCGCAGAAGGCCGCCCGAGAGGCAGAGCTCTGGCGTCTCTCCGGGATCAAGATGGACTTGGACACGAAGGAGTGGGGGAAGGTGGAGGCCAAGCGCAACCTGGGATACAACGGGCATGGCAAGTCGACCATGTATGCACAAGCGAAGAAGGCGCGCGACAGGAAGGCTGCCTCGGCACTGGCCAAAGAGACGTGCGTGAATCTTTGGTGCTTGCATTTTCCTGAGCTAACTGCTGCGACAGTCCGCAGGCAAAGAGCTTTGCGGGCTTCTTCCAGCCCCGTGCACGTACCGTCCCTCAACCCCACATACAGTCTTCCGCCACAGATGCAGACGCTGGCCCAGCATTTCCACCACGACCACCCACCCCTGAACCGCCCGGTGACGCTGCACCTTATTCCTTACCTCCATACCTGCCCCATTTGTCAGCTGTTAATTATATACCGTTGCAAACACCTTCATATGGGTATCTGTCGGACGAGGTTCCCGAGACCGATCTCAGCGATGATGAGGGCGACGACGAGGGCGATGATAGCGATCAGGACGAGCCCGGGCCCAGCGCGCCAAAAAAACGGCGAAAGCTCAACGTGTCAGCGCGAGACCAAAAGAAATTGAAGCAAGAAAAGCGGCGCAAAGACATGGTGGATGGTCTGACAGCTATCGAAAAGCTGATCAGTCTCAAACGCACCATGTTTCAAAGCCCGTTACAGGCTAAGCGTGCGCGCGTTATCCAGAACGTGCTGCATCTTGTTGTGCGAAACAACCGCAACCTGATGGTCGCATCGGCGATGGCAGCAGAGACCCACGGTTTTGCTGCTGCATGGGGTTCGCGTCTCGCTCGTCAGTGGATGGCTGGTTGGGTCAAGAAGCGCGAGCTTCCCGAGTCAGATCGCGGGCGCCACGCAAAGACCTGGTCGCTTTTGAAGGACCCCGAGATAAAAGAGGAGTTGTCGGCGTACTTGCGCAGCAACAGGTGGTCAATAAACCCGGAGAAAGTGGCAGAATATTCAAAGGCGAAGATGGTGACGGCCGAGATGAAGAAATTCTTTCAGACTGCGGTCAATAAGGAGATGCCGCGGGGATTGAAGAGATATGTCGACTTGGAACTTTTCCCACGCATTGGTTACAAGGTCGCCCGAGGAATTTCGCTGTCAACAGCACGTCGATGGCTGCACGACGAGGGATTCGAATATTCAGAGGTAAAGAAGGGCCTTTTTTATGACGGACACGAGCGCCCGGACAATGTGGATTACCGCCAGAACCACTTCATTCCGGCGTTTGATGCGCTCCGTCCGTATCTCGTGGAATACCGGGTCGACAATCTTGAACTCCAGGTCGAGAAACCTCCGCCGCCTCCAGGGGAATTTCGTCTGATCTTGACGGCTCACGACGAGATGACTGCCCAGGCAAATGATGCGGAGAAATTTGTTTGGATTCTCAAAGGTGAAAATCCCATCCGCAAAAAAGGTGTTGGACGGGGAGTGCATCGCAGCGACATCATTTGCTCCACGTTCGGCCACATCGCCGAGGCTGGACAAGGTATCGAGTATGGGAAAAATCACGACGGTTATTGGGATGGGGCTCAGTTCATCAAGCAGGTATTTATTGTTCATTCGGTCCTCAGCTTGAAATCTCACACATTGTCAGCTGGAGGAACAAACAATCCCCGCTTTCGAACGTCTCCATGATCGCAACATCTTCCGTGCATGTTTCCTCATCGACAACTCCCAGGGGCACTGTGCATACTCGGAAGATGCCCTGGTTGTGACAAGGATGAATTGGCGTCCAGGGGGGAAGCAGGCCATGCTGAGAGATGGCTGGTTCATGCGCGATGGCCAGAGAATCCCGCAGCAGATGGTTTATTCGGACGGACAGCCCAAAGGGATAAGGGCAGTGCTCGAGGAACGCGGTCTCCTCCGGCGATCTCTGAAGATGAAGTGCGACACGGGCGCATGTGATGGATCACACCAGTGTTGTGGCCGAGCAATCCTTGGCAACCAGCCTGAAGCAAAAATCCCTTGTGCAAGAGACAATCGAAAGGCTCGGTCATCGGTGCATTTTCCTCCCCAAATATCACTGTGAACTCAACTTCATTGAATTCTTCTGGGGTGCAGTAAAGCGATACCTGCGGGAGCACTGTGATTACACATTTGATGGCCTCCGAAATCGAATGGACGACGCGCTTCGCTCTGTCGGCTTGATGACCATCCGAAAATGGGAACGACGAACATACAGGTGGATTGACGCTTATCGGCAGGGTCTGGACTGCAAGGACGCACAGATGCAGGTAAAGAGGTTTAGTTCCCATGTATTCAAGTCCCACAGACGGGTCGGAGAGCGTATGGGTCGGACCATGGACGGATAGGGCACGGAATAGGGGTGCACGTGACTGATGGATTGATTGCATCAGTGATGTCTCAAATTGCCCCTCGAGAAAATCTATTTTTTGTGAATTTTGAAGCAATGGAAAATCCTTCTTGGGTGATTGAACTACTATCTAATCGGAGTGTTTTCCCAAGAGGATCAAAGGTAGAAAGGTTCCGATGAAGTGCAATAAATTTCGTTCATGTTTGGTGGTGTTTAGTTGACGGGCACCATAGTGGATTCCAGGGGCGACATTATGAGCGTTTTCTGACGCCGGATGACGCACTATTCCCGCAGGAATGTTCATGTCCACCTGTTACGTTGAGATGATCCCCCCCCCATATAAGGAAATTTTGCAGAAACCCAGAGAAAAGGTTACCATTTACGGCGCTGAGCGGAGTTTCAAGGTTGGATGTGCTCATTTTGCCTGAAACTGAGACATGAAGGTTTCCATATGCAAAGCAAGCCCGTCCCCATCCATTCATCGGTAAAACAGCGTCGAAGAATGCCAAAGGCAACAGGCGTCTGACAGTGGCGTCACGATCGGTGTTTAAAAATGGAAATAAATTTACTGGTAAACGCCGTTCACTTTACGGTGTTTGCCTTGGCCGCCACCGTCAGACACCTCTTGCCTTTGGCATTCTTAACCACCGATCAGTGAATCAGGTTCAAGGAAACAGGAAACACAGCCTAGGAAATTCCCGAGCCAGTGGAGCATGAGATGGGCGAATAATTCAAAACTTTTGACTCCATGCATTTTGCTCATCTCGGCGAGTCTCGGGCATCTCGGCTACCCCATCGCACCCTCGTCTCCAAACCCGGCAACCCGCCGAATCTCCATCGGCACCCGCCCCCAAACCCGCCCGGTTGCGCCGCATAACCCCCTGCCGAAACCCCACAGGTTTTCTCGGCAGGTTTCTGCACGTGCCACACCTGGTCGATACCGCCACCATCGAAACCTCAAACCCGCCACATAACCTGCCACAAAACCTGCAAAACCTGCCACGAAACGGTCCCACACCGCGCTCGGCAACGGCCGGAACGGCCCGCACTGTATGGCGCTGTGTGGCGCCTGCTTCTTTCGGCTTCCAGTCATCACCAAATCCGGAAAAATATCACGAGCGCTCAGATGCGAATATAATGCTCATATTCCTCACAATCCTCACAATCCCAGTGACACCGGCTCGCGATCGCTGGTAAGCGATCGTCTACGTGTGTGATCATCACAGAACTCACAACTATTGTGGGGACCACGACTGTCGAAACCACATATATGCGCATAGAAGCCCTTCTGAGGGGTTGTCGTGTCGAATGAGGATTCTCAAGGCTTGCAGTAATATTCTCGTGATTTTGCATTGGGGCACTCGCAAATTGGTCCAGAAAAGCGCGCTGATATTCAATAATACTAAATCTAATGACTAAGCCCCAAGCTCACGAGCAGCGCGGCGGGCGATGGTGCGAGCAACCGAAGAAGTGGCGGGTCCAGCCTCGCTATCATACAGCCCCCATTGCGTCGGGCTTCCGAATACGTTCGTATTCCACCAATCGAGAAGGCGGTCAACCTCGCGCTGAGGGTGAGGACGACAGCGAGGACATCAGTAAAACTACACTTCTGTCTTTGGCATCTTTGACGTCTTGGGCAAGATGCCATCTAACCGTCACTTTGAACCAGCCGGAATGTGGCGGACGATCGGCGGAGGCGGAGGCGGAGGCGGCGGCGGGTGGCAGGCAAGGTGAAGTGAGGTGTAAAGACTGGAGAAGAGATGAATCATAGGAATAAATAAATATAGAGCTTGAAAAACTCACCTATTCGGGACTGAACGGACATCCCAGAATCCAGATCTATGGGGGAGAAGGCCACAAGGGGCTCGGAATGCTTGAACATCAGGTTGAGGGATCGAAACGAGACAACAGGCTACACCAGCGTAACACAGCGCGGGGATCCGGAGTCTGAGAAACGAGCGCAAGCAGGGAAAGTTGGCTTGTTTGAGATTGGCTTGGGCTTGAAGCTTGAAGCTTGAAGCTTGAAGGCTTGGGGGCTTGGAGCTTGGAGCTTGAAGGCTTGAGTTGAGGGAGGACGCAAGAAACTGAGGCAGACACAGATCAGGCTCAGGTTGGTGCTGAGGCAGAAGTGGGGAGGGGAGGCTGGGGACCTTTGGGCTTGCTCCTGCACCGTCTCGAGGTTCGTCAAAAAATGTCTGAACAGCACAGATGTGCTTGCAGAAGCAAATAAGAGGATAGTCGAGGCACGTGCAGGTGTATGTGTCAATGTCAACTTCGTAAACTCGAGAAGGGTCCGACTTGGACGGGACGAGGAACTTGGTGCCACAGTCGCTGACTTGCGTGATGTCGGACTTGACATACACCTGGCTCTGTTTCAAGATGTTCTTGCGCTTTTCGACTTCCAAGTCAGGGCCTTCGAAGCCTAGATCTTGGCGGGGCTGTTTGAGAGCATAGTAGGGAAGAACGTAGTTTAAAAGTGTGCTGATAAGGTGGTCAAGACGCCGGTTCCGTTTGCCATGCAGGAATTTCCCTTTCAACACGCTGTGCCAGCTATACACATGAAACAGAATCAGCTCAAGTACATGGAGCGAGAGACAGATTATTTACGCTTCAATGAGCATGTTTGTGTCGCAGTCCTCGAATATGCTTCGAGACGTTCGGAATACTGCCGACCACATCTTGACAACATGTTCCGGCATCCAATAGCGACGCAGATATTCAATGAAGTCTTCCGGAGCCGTCAATTGTATCTTAACCCATGCAGCTTCAAATTCCGCGGAATCGGTGATGCGTATCCATTTCTTCAAGAGCTCCCAGAGATCCGGATAAGCAGGAATGGAAAAGTGCTGCTGCCAGGAATGTAGAACGTGCCACCAACACAAAAGAATGATGGCAAGATAGACGTTCGCACAAGAATGGATTTGGCCCCAGTCAAAGTCGGACATGATTCGACGTGGAATGATCTCGGGAGAGCGTTGGCGGTGTATCTTGAGGAAGTAGGTAATTGTTGCCTGGGTTCCGTTCGATGCGAGCATCCACGCAGTAGGAATACCTGGCAGCGAATCAGTGAAGAACGAGACACTAATAAGAATTTACCATGTCCCCAACGATCTCGTACAACAAGTGTCGTAAGGTTCAAGTTCTCATACATCGTAACATTATGCGTTGCGTCAATACAGACCAGCTTTTCCCCATATTTTGCGAACATGCTACGTTGCCAATCGGTTTGGATCATCAAGAGGAAGAGATCTAGCGCAAGACCAGAGCCAGGAGGAGCGGGATCGGTTTTGGATTTGAAGCCAAGCAGGTAGCCCTTTGCCTTTAGACGCTCCACCCATTTCAGAATTGACTGTCCATCATCGGGATGTAGTCGCACTGCTTCGGCCTCGATGTCTTTTTCGATCCGGCGAATATCCCGGAGTTCGACTTGGTTTGTGGCCATTGCTGCGCATGGCAGTACGAGTCTTTATTACCTGTCAGTACCGTTATTACCAGGTGTCAGAGCTATATGTGGGTCTTCCTCAAAAAGCATGGATTAGATTGGATTAGATTGGTGTGAGGCCATTGCGACAACAAGTTCTCATCGCCCGTGATTACCTATATTACTGACAGCCAATCAGGAAACTCATAAGAATCAGTGTTTCTTTTTTTTTCGGTTCCGAAACTTGAAGAAAAGTCCCATCATTTCGGCCCACTTGCCATTTATACGACGCAATACCACTGACTTTGGCTGTAATTTCCTTTTTTGCCCACCTACCCAATCATGAAAGTTACAAGTCCTAACTTGTTAGGTATCATTTATTATAAAGCCGTTACAGCGACTTTTCGCAGCTAGGTCAGACAAAATTGTTTGACTAATCGTGGGAATTACCACTGGCTTGGTTTGCACTGCCTTTTTCACACGTTGACAGTTGCTCGGGGCCTGCGGGCCGGGCCCTGGCAAGCAACTGTTGAGAGCGGGCCCGCATTTAATGTCTTTTCAACCTTTGACTTGACAAGACTCAGAAGAGTGGCTACACAACATATTTGGTGAGCCATCAAATGGATGGCAGAATTATCTCCCGATTCGCTTAATGAGGCTTTTTTTTAGTATGGGTCAGGCTGAGTCACCGGTCCTGAGTCACCAATTACTGCCCCCGTGGTCGGAACAGCTTCCGGGTGGTCCTTGATGTGAGTCTTGCTTGTATTTTTGAGTCAGTATTTGGTCATGGCTTTGAGCCATTACTCCGTAACTGTCAATAAATAGGAGGTCCAGTAGAAAAACAAGGTTTGTTGGCCTCCTCACTCCGTAGTTATGGTTGCACCATCAGACTCGGATTCTTGGGACAGTGCAGGAGATCCTCATCTTGGCCATGGGCCGGGTTCAAACTCGACTGTTTCCATGCAAGTCTCATACTCAGCCTGAGCTGGATGAATAATATGAACACTTTCAGATACATTCTCCTCTAATTAAACCTGGCCGGGGACAAATCGAGATGGATTTTGGGCACCTGGATGAAGCACAACAAAAGCCTTCAGTTCTCCTTTCAATTGACAAGAAGACACTGAAATTGTGTTTTCAGGCGGCAAATATGGAACTGCGCTGCAAGCCACAGCCTTCCGTGGTAAAATTGGCATTTTTGATTAATGCTGATGCCGGTGTTCTTCGGGTTCAAGTGTTGACTGATTTTAACAGGTGGCAAATTTGGCATGGTGCTCCAGGCAGCATCATTCAAAGGTGATATCGCCGTGGTGCAGCGGCTTCTTGAAGGCTGACCCCCAGATTATCGGTGAGAGTGTATTCAATGTTGAGCAGACCAAAAAGTGGCACTCTCAGGCGGCCAATATGGGACAGCGCTCGAAGCAGCATGCTTGAGCAGAAACCTCGACATCATCACCTTTAATATCCATGAGCGAATACTCAATGATCCTGGCGGAAAATATGGGACACCACTTCAAGTAGCATCATCAGTGGACAAGACCGACATTGTGAAGTTACTTCTCCAAAACCATGCAGACTAATATCCTTGGTCAGAGCGTCCTCTATTTCAAGTATCAAACACTGAAGTCGCTGTCTGACCAGGTGGCACATATGGCACAGCACTTCAGGTGGCAACATTGTGACCTACATGGGTGGGAGTGATCATGATTATCGATTTGCAGGTATGATGCTGACTCTCATGCACTGGACGTGTTCGACTTCGATGCAGAGGAATCTCCGGAGGTGGTGGAGGAGGAGGAAGATGTGGATAGTTAGACTGCTTTTTAGATGACAACCCAGGCAATTATGAATCTAACTACAAGGTGGACAATTAATTACTGTGACTATGACTATTAATAAATATGGGTACTGAGAGAAAAAATGTATCTCAAGCCGCGGCCTAGGCCTCAAGCGGGCAACACTAATGCTGAGTTGATGGAGTAGATGCCACTTTTATAATTCCCATCCATTAATCTATATCTGGCCTCTGTCTTACCCTACAGGTAACCACAGACAACGACTCTGAGGTCGAAGCAGGATTCACAGGGCTGATGAAACGCATGAGCATCCCGCACGTCAAGAATTCCCCATACAACAAGCATGTGAATGGCATTGTAGAGCGTGGACATTTTACGCTTTGCAAAGCCCTTGTTAAGGCATGGCAGGGAAGGATAGCTCACTGGCTTGATTTGCTACCCAAGGTTGTGTTTGTGGATCGTGTGACTGTCAGCAAAGTCACCAGATTCTCCCCGTAGCAGCTCCTGCACACTACCGACCCGATCCTGCCATTTGACTTAACCGAGGCTACGTTCCTGGTCAAAGGGTTTCATTGTGGAATAAGCACTGCGGAATTGTTGGCCCTTCATGCATGTCAACTCAGCCGGCATGAGGAGGACATCAAGAAAGCGGCGGAGACCCTGAAAGCCACCCAATTCAAATCAAAGGAGCAATTCAAGCGAAGATTCATCAAGAAGCTGCAGAAGGATCACTATAAATCTGGTGAATTAGTCCTGCTGCAGAATACTCATGTCGAAGGCACCTTAAATCGGAAGACTCAGCCCCGCTACCTTGGACCTTTTGAAGTCAGTTGGAAAACATGTGGAGGCACATATGAGATTCTCGAGTTGGATAGAACCCCGTACCCCCTGAACAATGTCGCCGTGTTCAGACTTCTTCTCTACATCTCTCGCGATCATTGGTTCATGAAGTGAGGATGGTTGGGCGATGATGAAGAAGACAAGTAAAGTTTTTCATTGCGCAAACCCCTGAACACGCCAAGCACACTAATTCGGGATTTTTCTAACTTTAGCCCCACTTAACTGGACACCTTCGATGGAATTTCAAATAACCCTGCCCTTTTCTTTCATGGGCCCCACCTCCTTCCATTCGCTTACGCTTTGGGCACACCGACGACTTGACGACAAGGCATTCTGCTACACCGGTTCAGACGAGCAAAAGCGAAATGCATTGCGCCGCAAATTGAGATTTCGCATGCCCTCACTCTTCCCCGCACCTACGTGCCGCCCACTCGTGCCACCCCATTCCCTCAGCAAGTTGGAGGCTACCACCAACCAAAACGGCTTCGAGTATGCCCCATGATACACCAGCCAGACGCATTTCGAGTCCCTCCGAGATGCAGTATTCCCCAGTGTGGATTCTGCGCCAGTCCGCAATTTCAATGGACGGATATTGCTGCACATCGAGCTCAGCGACTGGGTAACCTTCCTCGGAAGTGGTACCACTGTCCCGCACTATGCTATCCTGCACCCCAACACTTCCGCCTGCATCAACCGTGAGGATCAGCTGGTACTTGTAACACCACAAGGCAAAGTGTCTGTGGTAAAAGTCCTACGAAACCATGGACGCACTAGCTGCCTTCCCTTCACCGACGTGCTCGAATGCCTCGACTTCGCCTTCGCCTATCCCACTTGCTTAATTCTACTTGCCCTGCAGCGACTCCTGCATGATACCTTCCTTCCCACACCCACACCTAACAGCCTTTTCCTAGGAAGTTCCGCCAGCAGCCGGATTCTGCTTGAGACCACGTATGATCTCGTTTCAGATCGCGCCGCACTTCCACAAAGCTATTACCGAGAAGGAGAATCTTTCGGGTTGGAGCGAATCCCAGTGGTGGTACTCTCGGACACCGACGAGGAGGATCAGTTAGCAGATGAGGCGGGAAGTGTTGGATAATTCTTTTCTGCTCGTTGCCCCATACATCCCATGCAGATCCAGAGCTTGTGACCGCGAATAACACAAGGCTTCCAAAATTTACGATCTGCATCAAAATGCAAGCTTAAATTCTGGGAATAGCCGAATTCCAGTCATAATCCTTGCTTTCTTCCATGATGAGAGCCTCACACGGATAATCTCCACCCAACCGCCACGACCCTTACGACATGGTCGCCCCAGACATGCCGGCTGCCACCTGATGCTGAGCGCCCCTGCCTTAGGAGTCAACTGCCACCACACTATCCTTTATTACGCTCTTTTCTCGACTACTCCCCCCATCTTTACTCCTCCCGCTTCCACGATAATCGCTATGGAGTCATTTGTTTTCTTCAACAATCGCATCCCGCCTGTTTTCATCGACGTACCCAACGGAGTGCCTGCACCTTGCGGCACTGTATGGATGAAGAAAGATCACCCAAGGGAGAGAACCTTCATGCATTCGTACCCTCTCCTCGCCCCAAACCAGCCTTCCGACCTCCCCGATCGACAACGGATTGCGTACCCCGTCACCCCTTTCGATATTGTCGAAGTTCATCCCCAGTTCCGTATTCCGCGATACATGGTTGGCCCTGTTGCCACCTTGGTGATCTCCCCCGCCAGCTCACTCGTACCTGCCGAGGAACTCGTCCCTTTCGCCCCCATAGCCAGTCACGGCCCCACCGATGAGCTTTGCCAGATCTTCATAATTGAATGCCAGCGACAGCATGCGCCACAAGAGTCTAGGCTGATTCTTCTTGCCATGCCGGACTTTTTTGACCGCTGCCCGCTCCGTGTCCCCAACCCATGTTACACTGGGGAAGGATATCGGCTGATGCCAATGATTGCGGCGGAGCAATTCGACTTCGAACTGGATGAAGAAGAGGAGGGAGGTATGGCGGAACAGATCAACACCATCGACAATGCCGAGCTGCAATGTGATTCCGAGCCAGATGCGGAGGAAAGCAGAGGAATGGTGAAGTATATAGCCACCCCCATCAGCGACACCCTCGACAACACCGTCGACGACGCCATCAACCATGCCATCCGCGAATACGTAGGCAAGCAACCACAGATCATTGTGGCAGCAGCTGACCCCTGAATTTCAGAAAGCCACGCGATTTTCGAAATTCATGATTGGGAGTGCCTTGCGAGCTCTGATTTAGCTGGTTACGACTTTTGAAGCTGCCTCTCATATTACTTGTCCTGAATAAATTTTCGTTCGTTATTCGGAACATGGAGCCGGAAAGCAGTGTCCCGATGCGGAAATGCCGACATTCTCATAATGAGAAGCCTCCGATCAATCGCTTAGAGTTTCTCTTCCAGAGAGTGGGCTGCCTAACTCGTGTGCGGAAAAATTCGCCGCTGCCACATGGAGATTAACAGGCCTTTCCCGCTGCACTGCATAAAAGAGCAGGCACTGTCGTGATTCCCTGCAGTATTGCTTATGGATCCAAATCCGCCCCGTAACCCCGTGCCCCAGCTAACTCCGCCTACACCCGCCTGGAAGATATATGATTCGCTCCACGACAGAGTTGAGTTGATACTATCCACAGTCGCACCACTCGACCCTATTCGCTTTGTCGTGGACCGGTCACACCCTCTCTTCCCCCATATCGAGACTACCGTATTCTCGACGCACATCTCGGCCCGCCTATTCAGGAATCTGGCATGTGAACGTTCCCCGTCCATCAACTATCTGGGGGCCCACTGTATTATGGCTGCACTATCCACTGCACCGGATCACAGACAGGCATCATTATACCCTACGATTTCGGAGCGTGCAGCCGAAGTGACAATTACGCTACGCTGAAGTGCCATCGAGCCGATGCAGAGGACATATGGATCAAAGCCGCTTACAGGCTGGTGTACTGGGACATGCTCCCACTGGATCGACGACAACGACCAACAGCTGAGCACGGGAACCATACGGAATTCTGCAGATCGTCTCACATCCCAACAACGAAACCGAGGAGTCATCCATCCTCTCTCAATGGAAGAAGAAGGAATTCGAGCGGTCAACCAAGGATGGTTGAGGTATGTTCCCTGCGGATGTCAGACTTCCACTGAAGTGGTAGTCAGAACATTGATTTTAGAGGTGAATTTCACCCAGCGACGAAGTGATGGGATTATTGATGGGATCAATTTCCTTTTTCGTTCTGACTCATTTTTAGTCATTTCCACTCATACGCAGCACAGCAGTTCACGTGGAATCATTCTGACTTTTTTTCACTGTAGTATAAATTTAGCCCGATTTGTACTCTTCCAAATTAAGTACTTTACACCCAAAAGTCTTCCCACGCATGTCTTGCCCTCCGGAACAGTATCAGTTACTGTTCCTCTTTCGTATTCTAAGTCCCTGATCAAGCATGCACGTCCCGTATCCCGCACGCATGACCTGTTTCCCACATGTACAACCCATATCCCACACACATGACCCCTATCACGCATGCACGACCCATTTTCCCACACGCACATCTTGAGCCTCGATTACGATAATCGAGCCACGCACCTGTTTCACAGCCATCCACACCACCGTACCCATACCCCCTCCCGAATCTTTTGATTCCTTTCCTTTGATTCACCCCCAACTACAACCTAGCCGGTGCTTCCTGTTGAATCCTTAACCCTTTTGATTTGTTCTTGGATTTAATTTTTCGAGACAAATCCCAGTCAGAAACATAGAGCTCTGACACTCTTTTCACTGTAGTATAAATTTAGCCCAATTTGTACTCTTCCAATTAAGCACTTTGTACCTAAAGTCTTCTCATGCACACCTACACCCTCTGGAACAGTATCGGTTACTGTTCCTCTTCCATATTCTAAGTCCCTGATCACGCACACACACCCCGTTTTCCGCACGCATACGCATATCCCACACGCACGACGTGTGTCCCACACACATGACCCATATCCCACATGCATGTCTCAAACCTCAATTATGATAATTGAGCCACACACCTGTTTCGCACCCATCCATGCCACCGTACCCGTATCCCCCTCCCGAATCTTTTGATTCCTTTCCTTTGATCCACCCCCAACTACAACCTAGCTGGCGCTTCCCATCGAATCCTTAACATTTTAGATTTGATCTTGGATTTAATTTTTCGAGACAAATCCCTGTCAGAAACTTTGTGCTCTGACAGCACCAATCAATCATGATCATGATTAATCTAATCACTTTGCCGAATTGATGATCATGATCCACATCAGTCCATATCAACCTTGATCATCAGATATTGATTGATACTTCATAACATATCTGCCAAGGATGACGAAAGCACGAAACTAGCCAACATATTGCACATGAAAACACTAGTTAGTAGAATACGGTGTAACATCGCTGCATTAATTGATTTCATCATCACCATCCTTGCTGAGGTACCGATCAGGACCACATCAGTCCACATCAACCATGATCGCTGGAAAGCTACTTATGTCTTAGCCTGCCAAAGACAACAAAAGCATGCAACTAACCAAGATATTGCACATCAAAACATTAGTTAGGAGAATACGGTATTGCTTCACCACATTAATGGACTTCATCTTCATCATCATCATCCTTGCTGAGGTGCCGAACAGGACCACATCAGTCCACATCAACCATGACCGCCGGAAATTTACTTATATGTATGTGCCTGCCAAAGACAATGAAAGCACACGACTAGTTAGTAGAATACACACCACATTAATTGACTTCATCATCATCATCCTTGCCGAGGTGCCGATCATGACCACATCAACCAGGATCACTGCTTATCAGGTCCACATCAGTCCACATCAACCATGATCACCGAAAGCTATTTATATGTCTTAACATGCCTGCCAAAAACACTGAAAGCACACAACTGCACATCAAAACATTAGTTAGTTAGTAGAATACAGTGTAACATCACCACGTTAATTGACTTCATCATCATCACCATCTTTGCTGAGGTGCCAATCAAGACCACATCAACCATGATCACTGGTGGTAATCAGGACCACATCAGTCCACATCGACCATGATCGCCACAGATGGCTCCTTTATATTCTCTGCCAACCAAATCTAATCACATCAAGGAGGACGAATCAAATCAATCATCCAATCGATCGTCAATGCACATCATAATCAGCAATCAGATCCATCTGATCCACACTGTGATAACAATCATACAGCAGCTATTTATACTTCTTACCCTGCCACCCCAATGACGAAAGCAAGCAACTGCCCCACAGCTGATGTCGGACACCATCCCCCCTCTGAGCTCTGATTACATGAGCATGCTTGTGCAGCGCTGTACTAGACTGGGCCGGCCTCCCACTCCTCTGCTCCGCACTGCACGACATGTCACAATCGCTGCTTGCGACGTGTTTGCCATTCTGCATACACAATATAAAGAATTTATAAAGAATTTATTGGGCTCATATACATTCCAAAAGGCTTTCCCTCTTCTTGTTGCAGAGAAATCCTGAATGCCTTGAAGCATGTACCCAGCAATTGAGCCAGAGGCAGACAGGTAATGACATCAAAACCGATAGAACGGTAATCACATGTCTGTCAAGCCAAATGGGGAATCTGTGGGAATTCGGGATTCACTCAGTGCTAAGAACGAATCTTTATAAATAAAGACTCGTAATGAATTCGGTCCGAGCCGCCACCGAATCGGCGTTGAGATCGCATTCAAACAAGGTATCTTGATCATAGACTCCACGGTGCAGCATCTTGAGCTAGAGGGAGAGCTTTGGATTGGGTATTAAAAGATGAAGTCAATCACTGACAATGTGGTCAGGCGCCACCTTCATTCGCAGTAGGGTAGCAATGTGTTCACGAGCATTTTTGGGAATTTGCGTAAAAGGGAGATTTGCGTTGCCAAGGTCGTAATTATGGGTGCTGGTGTAGTTACCGAGGACAGTAGAGATCTCCGGGTACTGTTTGACAAGCAATGTACATTCGCAATCTGTCCGTTTCGGCCCTCGTTTTCGATTCCAATCAGGATGAGTTTTGATGTAACCCTTCTCGCCGCCAGTTCCCGTACGAGAGCAAACATAGCGAAGTTGCCTAGTGTAGAGTTCTGAGCGTTTATAGGTGTTGACAAGATGGAATTCAATGCCGTGGCGTTCTTGCTCGTCATTAAACCATATCTGGAAATCGTGCCAGTCTTCCCATTGCGTTTGGTACTTCCCAGAGGCAAGATCATATTGGAATGACCCCGGAGCATTCTTTGGAGGGGTCGGGTCGCTGTGAATGCGGAATTCGGACTGATGAAAAGTTGGTGAAGCACTGGTCGGGTCCTGTCCAGGGTTTGGTGAAGCTGGAGAGTCCAGACGAAAGCGGTGAGTGTATTGATTCATTTTTGGATGTTTGGAACCTGGCGAGGATGAATGACACGTAGAAAACGCGACAAGACGCGAGCATAGGTGGTCGCGAAACCAAAGCCGCGATTGTGTCACACCGTGACTTAGAATCTGCGGCTGCTTCAATTTCAGCTAAAGAACTTGTAGATAATGCTGAGATGAGCTAAAATTCTACATTGACATTTGGCAACTGGAATACATATCAAAGAGGTACATATTGAAGCAGTACGAATATAAAAATGTCCAAACAGGAACGTGCAGCTAGAATTTCCACGACGTTCATCAGCAAAATGTTTTCGGTATGGCTGGTGTGTGGCGCGTCTGGCGCCACGCCCGCCATGCTCGCTACATCTCCAGAAAATGTTATGGCGCCATAATGACCTGCGTAGATCTATTATTGATTATGGCGTCCATAAACATGCCATAAACAATGATATCCCCAGATTATTTCCCCCATTCTATACTTATGAACACTCTCTATAATCTGCTCCAGTACTAGAATGAGGCGAATAACCAGATGAATTCATAAGCTATGTATGTATTCAAGGTATATACGTGGTAAGGCTGATCAAATAAAGCCGTCCTTGCTGCCTCCTCCCAACATCGCAGGACCACGACCTCTTCACAGCCCCCGCATCCTGCAGCTCGCCATCCCCGCAGCCACAAACACCTGCGGAATCTCTACGACCCATGGCGCGGCCCACCCACAATGCGGCTCTCCACACACAGCGGCACGTCGAACGGCAGGGCGGCAGCGGATGAGGTGCGAGGCGGTGGTGGTGCCGGAGCAGTGCACGCGGTGCCAGAATGTGGAGGGCTGGATCAGGGACATGGGGTATGAGTCAGCGCGAGTGGGTAGACAAGGAAACAGCAGGAAAACGCACGTAACAGCGGCGGTGGGCGGACGAGCTCGCCCCGCGCATAGTCATGCCCTCCTCTGCGACGTGGCATAGCCAAAGGCGGTGGTGTGGCGCGACGCAGGCGCAGGTCGTGTGCATGTGGGTCAGCATCCTCGAGGACGAAGGCAGTCTGGGCAAGCAGTGCGCGGCCTTCCAGGCGTTGATGGGTGGGCTCAGCAGCAGCGGGTTGTGCGGCACAGCAGGGAAATTCAAGGCAACAGACAAGGCTGAGTGGGAGAAAGGAAGTGCAGGAGACCCAAGGACAACGTTTGCCTTGAAAGTGCGTTGCTTGAGGTTGTTTTTGGGTGGCTTGAAGGCATGACAAAGACTTGATGAAGACTTGCAGTAGGCTTGAGGCAGGTTTGGGGTAGGCTTGGGCTTTCTTGTGCCTCTTGAAGACGTTCTTGAGCTATTTGAGCGAAGCACAGAACAGTGGGGAGAAGAAGAGGCTTCGCGCTGGCACATCAACCATATGTCAATGTCATGCGATGCGAGTATCCCAGTGATCCGAATAGCGGAGTTTGAAAGACTTGGTGAAAATCCACCAGCGCGACCCACCACACCGTCATCGTGGACAGCTGCGCTTCAACCAAGGCTATGATAGTCAATTGCTCTACAGAAATTTAAGATTCTGAAGGTATATGTGCGAAGTTTCACTTCCGCCAGTGTTCTCGATATTTTATGGCAGACCAGCCAAAAATGGCTTGCTACAAAATTCTGGCCGTCTGGCGTACAGCCACAGCCACGCCCGCCACGCTCGCCACGCTCGCCATACTCGCCACTCACGAAACATTTTGCTGATGTTGCATGACTCGAGATAGGCGGAAGGGGGATAGAGGCTGGGAACAACGGAGAAGGGGGAGGAGAGGGTGTGGTAGTAGGTATAGTAGTAGTAAGACGCAGACGTTTATGTGGTCGGCAGTTGGGCGACACCTTCTCTTGCTTGACGACGATATCGTCATCGTCAGAGAGCTCGATGATCTGTTGGGCACGTCTCTTGTCTGACGATGACGATATCGTCGTCAAGCAAGAAAAGGTGTCGCCCAACTGCCGACCACATAAACGTCTGTGTCTTACTACTACTATACCTACTACCACACCCTCTCCTCCCTCTTCTCCGTTGTTCCCAGCCTCTATCCCCCTTCCGCCTATCTCGGTAGGAGGATGCGGTTGACGCTGCACTGCGACGCTTCGTTGGCGCAGGATCAGTGGGACGGGGATTGCCAGTGGGCCAAAATTTTGACTCGGAGAGTACTTGGGGGAGGCTTCCGAGGGCGTCGCCGGGTGGGTATGCGATATGGCCAAACCAAGAGCACAGAAAAGAAGGAGAACGGCGGGGGAGACTAAAAAGCGCACAGAGGGCGCAATTTTGTGCGTAGAGGGGAGAATGAAGAAGCAGAATGCACTGTGGATAGTGTAGAGCATATTGGTGGTAGCCGCAGGATGACATCGAGCGAATCCGGATGTTACGAGACAAAAGTGCGGGCAGAAATGGAGTTTGATCCACAGAAATGGTGGGCTGGCAGAGTTTTGAGCCAATATAGACGAAAAGGAGGAGCATTAGCAAGTAGAGGAGGTAATGGGCCTTGGTATGGACAGTGGGGAGCGGCATAGGCGGACCGTGATATCTCGCCTGTGAATCGGTGATGGTGGATGAGCAAAGAAGAAGCTGATAAACAAGCGCACATAGACGTGCGGAAGCAGCGGAACGTGTTGCATGCAAGTGAGGAGGGCGGGAGGCGCTGCGATGACAGGTGGCATTCAGTAGTGTCGTTGATTGCGCGGGATTTGATGATGCGGCATTCGGAGCTTGCGGGCTCGCGGCTGTGCGGGACGGGGTTGCCGGGTCCGTGCGCGGAGTGCGGTGTGGAGCGGGTGAGCAGCAGTGGAGGGCGGCGTGGTCGGGCGGGGATGGGGCGCCTTCGGCAGTGTTCGGCGCGGAGGACGGGCGGGTACGCGAGGGGTGCGGGTGGGTGTGTACGCGTTGTTAGATTTTGTACCAAAAACTGACGGGCAAGTAGTGTTTTCGGCCTGTGGCTCTCGGCTGCCACAACCCCCAAACACGAGCACTCTTTTTTTCTGGGCTCCATTTCAGGCACCCGATACAGCCCGAAATTCTCACAGAAATCCAATGAAGGGAAGCACACAAACTTATTATAAGATGCTCTAGGGGGCGGAATAAGGCACCCTATTCTCGGATGAGATACATAGTAATATACTACCCTTGCCTAACTCCGTCCCAGTCCCTTGAGAGCTTGATTTCCCTTTGCTACCTCGGTTCTCCCATTACCCTGTTTTGACATAAAGATGCAACATCGCACGCCCTCTTGCCTTGCTTTCGACGCCTTCGGACATTAGTTCAAGAAATAACGCTCATGCGCCCCTTGGAATGGAGGGATGAGACGGTCAAATTGCAGCCCCGTGTTACAGATCGAAATACGCAGAAATACATCAAAACTTCCACTCGACCTATCCGCATGAATCAGCAGCTGCATCGACGACGGGCTTTGTCACGAACCTTCGCTATCTCCTGCGCGATTTTCTCCTCCCATACCTCGATAAACACACTGAGAGACTGGAAGGCCTCAGTACGACAAGAACCGCTGCATCGGACAGCAGCGCTAATGGCGTTGGAGAACAGGGCGTCATTCCGGATATTCATGAGTGGTGTTACGGCCAGGAGGTCGCCCATTTTTGCAAAGAAGTCCATGAACCAATACCGAACTCCATGGTACTGGCTATTGGCCAGACGTACATTCGGCACATGGATGAGACAGTCGTTACCATTGCAGCTGAACCAGCAGTAGCGGCTCGGATTCTGGATCCACATGAGATCCTGGCTCGTCCGTTTCGCGGCGGCGGCACACTGAAAGTGGTAGTGCAGCAGATTGTAGTACGCCGTGGACGTGAGATTCTTTAGCTCCACCGGCGCTTCTTTGTCCAGGACTCTGAGAGGGAGTTTCAAGCACTCCTTGGCGGCAACTCGCCCAACGTCCTCCCACCGATACGAGAACGCGATAGCGTAAACACCGAGGGGGTGAGACACGAGGTATTTCTCGAGGTGCTGTTTGGCCGTCGGGACGAGGGACTGCATGTCGTATTTCGAAACGAGGACATCGATGATCTCCTGCAGTTCGTCGAGTGTTTCGAAAGTTGGGTGTGCAGCGGGATAGAAGAAGCGCAGGGCCCTGTCGAGAGTGGCTGAGTTCTCCTGCAGGTCAACAGAGGGTATTGCGGCAGTGGAATTCGGCTGAGGGAGGGAGAACATGGTCTCGAAAACGGGTGAAACCAGAGCTAGAATCGCCCGGTGGACATAGAATTCTGCGCCATCCGAAGATCGGAGGATGAGATCGGCACCAGGAGCGTTGGCAAATGGGTGTGTTAGCACAAAACTCGACGGGGCTGAAGCCAAGCTCGACATGATGGTGGTGATGGGTGGTGTTGTGGTGGTGAGTGGCAAAAAAACGGTGGCGATGCAGCGCAATACAAGAACAAACACCGGGCCGCACGCTCCGCGGCTTCCCGCAGGCCCGTGTCTCTGTCACGGAGCGGGTTTTTATTCCAATGACTGGTGGGATGGCCGGCAAGCGGCAAGGCACAAACCAAAAAATTGAAGACTTGTACGGCTACATAAATACATGGGTACCCAAAGGGCCAACATCAGAACTGTTCCTCGGTCAAGTCAGTGTACCAACTCAGTAGATCTCTGGCACTTGGAGGAGGGGATTTAAGACAAGAGGAATTGGCGGAGGAAGCAAAAAGAATGAGCAGGGAGCGAGCTGTAGGGATAGCGACGAATACGGATATAAGAGCGAGACCAAAGAGTGACGGTGCTGTAGGCCATTCCGGACAGAAGTGGACGCACAGGATGAAAGAGAATTACATAAGGCATTTTTGGTGGGTTGGACAAAGCTGAGCACGATAAGACACAAAGCTTTCAAAACAAGTTTTGGTTTGTGAATGTACTGGGTCCTGTGACGAGGAAAACGCGAAAAATAATTCGAAAAAGGAAGAAGGGAGGATTCAAGAGAGCTCAACGGAGACATACATTGTGCTTAGAATGATCATAAATGTCAGGTTGGACAGTGGACGATAGAGCTGTATTGCAAAATAGTGTGAACAACATGTTTGAACAGATACAAGGCAGCGGCAAAATGCCGCAGATGAAAGCAAAAAAGAAACTGGAACCATACCGTTCCACCTCCGCGACGACCCGTAGGCAGCCCAAAAAAGCTGTGCATACGTAAAATCATGGGTTGGCCGCGAATATGCCCCCAAGAGCTTTTTCAAATTTCACAGCTTCGACGAACTTCAGGACAGGTTGGCAGACAGGTTTTGGACCTTCATAACAAGATATGTTCGCGTAATATGCGTGGAATACGTCGCGCAGCTGTCAAGCACGGAGTTCTCCGAGTAAAAGCTGTATTATCACCGGGCTCGTTTGTGCGCAGAATCTCGGTCCACGGCCTGTAGAGCTATTGTTCCGACCTCTGACGGTCATCATGCGACTAGGTTATTCTCCAAAAAATCCAGGCTTTGAATTCGTGGCTACGTAGTTGGCTCACAACAGCGGGTGGTATTGATCGGGGTCTGCGGGGCTAGGAATAGGCTACATACGACAACCCCCCCCCCCGTCGTAATCACGGTCATTACAGAACCAATACTCACCCGATACGTAGGATGAGTGTTGCTCCTGTAATGAGCTTAACTACGACAGCGGGGGTGTCGCATATAGCCTATTACTAGGGTGCCAGGGAAATTTTCCGAGGTCGACCAACTGGGGGGGGGGGGTTAATGGATTATATCTATAGGCACGATCCATTCCAGAGCGTTTGACGCGTTGAACGCCGTGTTCTCAGGAGGAAGCCTTATGAGAAACATGGAAGGTATGATACTATCAGATCCGCGGCGCGCTTTGATAGATGGCTACGCACCGATCCAACGCTTGTAGTCGTTGATCTCCCTCTTCGTTGATTCCCTCTCGGTGCATTGGACCATGGCAGCGACAACGAAGGCTTTGCGATCCATGGTCAGTTATGGTCAGTTATGATGGTGGGGAGGAAAAAACGCGTCTGGTCTGTGATGCCCGTCACCTGAGTACGTGTTACATCCATTTTCGGTAGTGATGTCCGGCTTTGGCTTGGCCTGAAAGCCGTGGCTTTGGCCTGGTTTTGACTGGCTTTGGCCCGGGGAAATTGCAGGCCAGGTCCAGGCCCAAGCCAAAGCCAAACCAGGCACCGGCTTTGGCCTGAAAGCCAAAAAGCTGCGGCTTTTTAGCAGGCGGTGATGCCAAATTTTGGCTTTGGCCTGGCAAAATCCTAGGCCAAGCCAAAATCGACTCGAAGCCAAAATTTTGGCCTGGCTTTGGCCCTGGTACCAAAGCCAGAAAGCCGTGGTTTTTTGGCGTGAGGCCAAAGCCGGAACTCACTAGTTTTCGGCCACTACGCATGGACCCCGGTATTCTTTGCCCGCAATAGGCGTTCGCTTACCATTCGCTTAGGCTGAGTAGGCCTTCAAGCCCACGATAGGCGTTCAAGGCAGCGATAGGCGTTGGGCTCCACAGTAGGCTTTCAACCAACGCCTATGCTACTAATATTGTATGTACTCTGGTTGCACCGTGAAGCCAGAGCATGTTTTAATACGGCTGGGACCAGAAAAAAATCTCGGGATGTTGTGAAACCGTTATTTTATCTGTGGGGTCGGTCTACCTCTGCCTACGATGTTGGAATCAATAGAGCAATCCAGTATTAGCAGTGAACGTTAAACGCGCGGGGAATTCGTTGCTGGCTACAGGATATAAGTACTACTCGAGAGCAATTAAAGTACAAGTTCAATCTGTCAGGCACAGGAACGGTAACAAGAAAGTGCAGTGTGCGCACATAACTCGTAACTCCAACATACGAGGGTAGGCAGACCCTCGACGCCGCAAAGATCAACAGTTGAGCTGACCGTTATCGTTGAAAACACAGGTGTCTGGCGAGTGCGCACATGGTCAACACAGGAGCTTGCTTGCGAGTTGAGACGAGACGCGACTTACTGACGTCGATGGTCTCCGTCACGCCTGCGCAGTTGCACGAAAGGATGGTCCCATTCATGGTGCATGGCTGGCAAACATTGGAGAAGAAGGGCGATGGGCTGGTCGCGGTCAGTCAGTCAGACATGGGCATCAGGAATGGGAGCATAGCGTACTTGGTCGCGCACTGGAGGTGGTTGTTGTTTTGCTTGATGCACTTGTTGAGGTTCACACTGGTAGAAATAACCTCGTGGCTAGACTGGCAGTCAGCCGCTAGGTTGAGCGATGGGTCAAAATTGATGTTGGTGCACGTCGCGGTGAAGCCGCCGTGTCCACCGGCGCGAGCGGTGTCGAAAAGAGTCGCGAAAGTGAGGACGAAGGACACAAAGTGCATGCTGAGATGGTGTCTGTTGAAGGTTATACGAGACTGTGACACCAATATCACCCTATTTATACTGAGTTACCACCGTTCCGACACCGGCGCTATGGAGCGAACCACTTAGTCACCACCTCCTTGTGACAACCGCCAAATCGACCGGAGGCCATTTTTATATATAATATACTCCTTTCAGGGTTCTCCGCCCCACTTTTTATGTCAAAACATGGATGCCAAAATGCCCAGCTGCATGTCTATAACTTCAGTTCAAAGGAAAATAAACACATTGGCATACTCCAGAGACAGCTATGCTGGCATACGACTCGCTTTGATGGTCCTGCGCCAAATCGACCCCTGTGGAAAAGTAAAAGTCATTCAGTTTTACTTCAAATATAAATCCCTCTTAGGGATCCCTTCCTCCCCTCACAAGGAGCTGTTTGGCATGAGAAAAAAATAATTTCATATTTTTTGACTGAGTAATAGGACTTGCAACAAAGAGGTGGTGACTACATAATGACTACATAAGTGATTCGCTCCATAGAAGCTTTGACGGCTCGGCACTTTCAATTGCTTGGACGGCGCATACACCAAGCTACCAACGTCAATTGAGGTAGTATTCCAAAAGATCTGGAGAGACCATCGTATCCGGCCCGGGTGCGCACTGCTGGTCTGTGTCCTTACAGGTATATTGGTTTCAGCTCTGTTTCATGCTGTGAGATATGTGATGCGGATATCCCGAGATACAGCCGCTGTATCTTAAGCTTTTATGGGACACGTGCCGAGAGGTGCCTGGAGAAGACTCACCGTCGCACTGTGCCACAGGGAAATGGTGAGTACACTGATTAAGTCATGCTATTGTTCTGTTTTCCACATGCTTCAAGCTTGAGCTGCTCTGAACTCGCAATATTTGAGAAATGCGACAAATATTCGAGAGATACCCCGGGATATTTTTATGATAAGTATTGCAGACAAAAAATAGCAAGGGAAGATATTTTAGGCCAATCAACAATATTCGGCTATTCAGTGCTATTTTGGCATAAGATAGTCTGAGGAGGGTTTCCTGATGTGAGGTTTTCTAGGCCAACAGTTGATCAAGTTTCTTGAACTTCTGGAGCCGATGCTGGATATTTTTATGATATTGCAGACAAAACTAGCGAGGGAAGATATTTTGGGCCAATCAACAATATTCGGCTATTCACTGCTATTTGTGCATAACATAATCTAAAATAGCTGAAGAGGGTTTTCCTGATGTGAGATTTTCTAGGCCAGCAGTGGATGCCTCCGATCAATTAAATAATGTTCAACTGGAGGTAAGCAGCGAATCCTTGCGTCATAAAATTCACTCCAGCAAATGGATGGCTCAATACTATTGGTTTGGATTCGCAGACAGCAACAGATCTAGCACTTTCCGCAATGATGGTGGGCTTACATTTCTGCAAGGTTGCTATTTTACATTTGGGCCGTTCCAAAGATAACTCGAGGTCGAGGACGAGACATACCGAATACATACTTCTTGCTACGCAAGTCTGTTAGAAAAAGTTCATGTCCAGAGACTTGAATGTCGCTAGTTCACTCCAAAATGATGGTTCAAGTTTAGAAGATGCTTCCGGGTCCACTTCCGAATAATGAGGGTATTTGTGTTGCTCTCAGAATAACTGAAACTCGGGGGCAGGGGATATATAACAGCGGGATTACGGAATTGATACAGATATGATTTCCACTCATCTGTTTTGAACAATGAGGCGGATCAATATGGCATGCCGATGGGGTCATTGCATGGGAGTTGGGAGTGGGACCAGACAGGGCCTGGTTCACTGCAGCCTCAAACGCGACAACGTAGTGCGAACACATCACGTCCAGCCGTCCAACACTTTGACGGCAAACCTCACCGAGCGTAACTATATGCCATTCCCACCAGCCAGACCCCAAATTATATTGCTCTCCTCCCTTAGTTGTTGGACTTCATGGTCGCAGCGCCATCTTCGCTTGTAGGTAGGTGCGGGAGAAGGAGGTGTTCAATCGCTCGGGACCAGTACGTGCTCCACTCAGTGCTATTCGTTTCCTTTGTCTAGCCGAAATAGATGACTTAACTTAGTTGTTCCAGTATATAATGCGCACCGTGAGACTTCATTTATCCGTCTATGTGCCATTCCCACCAACCAGACCCAAAATTATATTGCTCTCCTCCCTCAGTTGCTGGAAATCATGGTTACAGCGCCATCTTCGCTTGTAGGTAGGTGCGGGAGAAGAAAGTGTTCAATCGCTCGGGACCAGTATGTGCTCCACTCAGTGATGTTCGTTTCCTTTGTCCCGAAATAGGTGATTTAATTGAGTTATTCCAGTATATTAGCCAAACAGCACCGTGCATCTCACTGGTCTGTTCTTTCTGTCCATCACATTTGCCGTTGACCCAGGTGGTCTCTTGTAATTCGGTTTAATCTTCTTGATTCGTTCTCCTTCAACTACGGCACAATGTTGACCAAGCTCGCGCTGCTTCTTTCGCTCCTTTCCGCCTTGACTGGATCAACGGTCGCTGCCCCCATAGATTCCGGACTGTTGGTGTGTAGACTAAGCAGAAATACACCCGTCTGGATGAGCTCACCTTTCCTCTGAATCTTCTGTCAGGATCGCAAGCAGGTATTTATCAGCCAACAACTTCAAGCTCCGACTCTCCAACCACAAATTTCAGGTCGGCAATGACCCCACTCTTGTGAAAAGGCCTGCAATCGCCCTGCAGCCCGTAGAGTTTCTGTTGCCGCCACGAGAAAACCTAGCGGCGCGCAGCCGTCCGTTATGGGTTACGGAATTCCGGGCCGTATCGGTGCGGCAGTAGTTGGTGTGAATGTATCTCACCGCGGGAGCTGATGGAATATACATAGAACGCCAATTGAACCTTCGACGCGTCGTGTGCCGCAGTCGCAAGGAAAACAAGAGTAGCGGCCAAGAAGGAGCGGAAAGGGGGGTGGGGGAAGAAAGTGATGGCAGCGTAAATAAGGATTTGAACGTGCCACATTGTTTCTGTACACGGTTGAAATGGGCAGATCAGAAATCGGATTAGTCTGTGACGCGACAAAGTTTATCGAGGAATTGGATGTCCGGTGGTCAGACTCTGGCTGAGGATTGTGTAATGCGTATCTCGTATCCCTGCAGCGCTGACATATGTAGTCCAAGGGAGATCCGGATGCTTCTCGAGAATGTGGAATCTACCAAGCTCAGGAAGCACCACATATTCCTGGTGCACTGACCTTCGCGTTTAGTTCAATGGAATCAGCCTTAGAGGCGTAAGGGAGGTACATACATACGCGTCTGTAAATATGTTACCCAGCCCACATAGTGGGCCTTTCTGAGCGCAAAACTACGCCAATTCCGAAACCATCGAATCTGTTAGGCAAACTCGGCGAAACAGGAGGTTACAGAGATCGAACGCCTCCTGGGAAAGCATGGATTCCGTGGTAGCGCACTCCAAGCACAGATTCACTTACTATATAAGATTTGCTCCCTGGGGCTCGCATCCTCCGCCTGAAAATTGGGTCAACCGCTCAGACGAGTGTTTTGATCAAGAATCCGCCATTAAGCCGCGCTGTCTCGAGATCGATCGACTCTTTCGCGTCGTACATCGTCGTCCCTCCGAGGATAAGGAACTCTGCAGAATCGTGAATTTGACTCTGATCTTCACTCCCCAAATTATCTTGCGATCCTGTCGAACGGCAGCTGGAAGTTTTCCTTTGCTCTCGCCACCCCGGCTCTGCCGCAACTCACTAGCTGAAGCTCGTTTTGTTGCTCGGCGCCCCTTGTTATCTCTGCACGGCATGCGTAGTTAAAGTTCTCTTTGCTGCCACGGCTTCGAAATTACGAGACACGGACAGCAGGTAGGAGGGATAACCGATTGACTTGGCAAATTGACTTGCCTACCAAGCGGAGTTTGAATTTTGGTGTGTTGACTTGGATTGACTTGTGCTTGGATTGACTTGTGCATGGACTCGCTTACACTCACTTCTGCCACCAATGTAAAGTGCCCTCATTAGCCATAAATATAATACCCTTGGTCCCTGCGTCATGTAGGAACCTTAGTGTTGCTGTCGAGTCGAGTAGAACTCGAGTTGTAACTCGGCTCGGTACACCGAGTTCCGCAACTCGGTGTACCGAGCCGAGTCGAGTTGCAACTCGAGTAACTCGCGAGTTGCTGATGGTTTGGGTGATGCCAACACTGAGATTACAAACACCCGCATCAATGTCCCTCAGCGTGTACCGCGACGCGTCGAATTAATACTTCTATTGCTCAACGCGCCCACAGAGTCCCAATCATTATAAGTTCTGCGAGTTTCGGGGATAGCGCGATGATGAAATTTGATACGCGCGCGCGTGATCAGTGAAAATACCAGCTGCCGTCTTACCAAGCAATCAATCGGTGCCATCAATCGCACGCGCTGTTCACTGTCAGGCTCTGGCGGCTCTCTTCTTTCGGAGGTCTCAAGGAGGTCTCCCTAGCTGCATCGTAGGACTTACGTGGAACGGCAGCTTTCCACAGCATCCCCCATCTTCATACAACCTTCTTTGCTGTCCTAAATCGTTCCAAAGAAAGTACATGCCGCCAATCACAGGCGCCAAACTCGACGATAACATCGGCCACAACCTACCAGCGCCTAGCGAAACACCTCCCAGCGTTGACTGGCGTCGGCTAGACAGCTAGCCGCGCCTAGTCGAAACACATGTACCAGTAGCCGTAAGCTCGGCCATTTTACCGCTTAACACATCTGCAACTTCTTAACGGCGCCTTCGGTACCTTGGACCCAATTGACACGCAATGGATCCCTTCTCGCTTGCGACTGGTATAGCTGGCCTTGTTTCTCTTGCAGCTCGGCTTGGCTCCGCTCTCATGGAATTTGAACACTCCTACCGCGGTGCCCGTGAAAGCTACAAACACTTGGCATCCGAATTGAAAGCCGTGTCGAGTACGCTGTCTATGCTGCAGGTTCACATTGAGAAACAAAGGGCCCATATTCCTGCAACTATGCTCCTAAAAGAGCCTGTCGATCAGTGTCGCGCAACGCTCAAACAGATACGGGATGAATGTGTCCCCGAAAAGCTAATGTCTAGACGTCGGCGATTGGTTTGGGCGAACAGCGATGAGCGTCGGGTCACCGATTTCATCTCGAGGCTGGAGCGCTACAAAAACCTGTTCAATTTGGCATTGGGAGTCGATTTGTCGTAAGTCCATCTCTGCCGTGGTCAATGCATTTCATTGTTTACGTTTGTTGGTAGTGGCCAGTTGGATGGTCTGCAATTGGGAATATCAAAGCTGTTGGCCGGCGCAGAAGAGGGCGCTCAGAAGGCTGCATTGGAAAAAAACGGTATGCCTTCAGACGGCCCGCAATATGGACTTATGTCGCTTAATCCTGTGCAGATGAACACCTGAAGCGAATCTTGGACTGGTTGAGGCCACTGCCCATGGACGCGAGACAGGAAAACATCTTCCATTTTCGTCAGCCAGGCATGTGCCAGTGGGTGTTCGACCATCCATTATTCGAGGCATGGAAGGAGTCTACCTCGGGATCCTTCCTGCGGTTGCACGGTATCCGTAGGTCCGACTCTGGACGCCTGTAGCTGTTGCTGATATCATGTCCAACGCAGCCGGTAGCGGCTAGACAGTCATCTTGTAGGTCCAAAATTTTGCTGTTCGGTAACGGACCATGTCATCATTTGGATTCTGCAGATCAGTTGTCATTGACCATCTGTTGAAAACATGCACACCAGATGACGCCGTGATATATGCTTTCTGCGAGTTCAGGAACCAACAGAGCGTCAGTTCTGGAGCGATTCTCTGCACATTATTTTCAGAGCTTCTGCGCGCCTACCTTCGGGGGATCACGCTAGATTTCGACGATCTCGTAGAAGAAGAACGGAGGAGAAATAGCCCACCACAATCCGTAGCCCGCATCCTCGACCTCATCCGCCGGGCTGCTCAAAGATTCAATCAAGTATACCTCGTTTTAGATGGCTTGGACGAGTGCGAGGGGAGGGAGCGGGCAGAATTACTGAAAGTATTGCCCACCCTGGCATCGCACGATGGCTTCAACGTCTTCGTTGCAAGCCGGCCGGAAGTGGATATTGACGAAGCTTTCCCCAACGTGGACACTATTTCTCTACTTGGGGTAAAGGGCCGTGGCTTTGCCCGGCATGAAACTCGTACTTAATTTATTCAAAGGCAACCTAAAACATAATATAAATACAATTGATCTCACTGTCAATATTGCAAGTATTCAGACATCCCTGTGGAAGCCCATGTGTAACACCATCTTGCTCGCAGTTGGGACCTGTCAAATCGCAGTGTCAGAATCCCATCATAAAACTAGACCACCCCATTTGTTTTTATAAATCTAGCAGTGAAGT
The DNA here is from genome assembly GCA_029282285.1 of Mycena rebaudengoi. Classification (NCBI taxonomy): domain Eukaryota; kingdom Fungi; phylum Basidiomycota; class Agaricomycetes; order Agaricales; family Mycenaceae; genus Mycena; species Mycena rebaudengoi. Next base: position 2,300,897 of record JARJCX010000003.1, on the reverse strand, counting down.
GGTTATGACCATGGTAGACAACTCCACGGATAGCATTTCGATGGTGTGTATCCCGAATATCAATGTTCAACACAGAGTCATAGGAAATATTCGGATCTGATGAAGAGGCTAGGGTAGGTAGGTAGGTAGGTATATTCCGACGCAGTCCCATCAGGAAACAGCCGGTGTCAGTACTACATACATTGCGTCAGACTATGTGCTACGGGTACCCTCAATCTTCCGCTGATTGATCTACCCTCCATTTCGGAATTCCTATTCTGTTGTCATTATTCTAGTATGAAACAAGTACTCTGGGTTTTAAAACATCGTGCGTGGCATAAATTTTTATAAACCTCGAAAGTATACTCGGCCAGACGTTTAGTAACATTTGAGTAATGTCGATGTTTTGGTACAGCGCTCATTTGTGGAGGAAATCCGCTGAGATTCCCGTGCGAGGGATATATGGGGAGATTCAGCATCAATTCAGGTGACACACATCCCACAAAAACAATAAGGCGCGGAGTTAAGTAAACCCTGAGTTTCCTCAACAGCCAATAAAGACATAGTTCTCGCCTTCCACGGCCGTATTGCAGAATTGATCGAAGAATTTCAATGTGATGAGCATGTGGCACTGGCGAGATGGGTAAATCAGATATACCTCAACACTAGAACTGGAAGCCAGTATTTGGCTGGAAGACACTTGTCTCGGTGAATAAATTTATAGGATAGAGTGGTTGTGGATCCCGAGACGGTGTCTGATGAATTCGTGTTGAACATCTGCCAATGTTTTAAGATTGCCGTGCGGGTGTCCAAGCAGACTATAAATCCGAATGTGCGGTGCAGTTAACCTGCACCATGTGTAAACAAATTCCCTTGGGAGGTGGTATGCAGTTAATATTAATAGTCAGCTGCGAAGGTTCCATTCACCACGTTCCTGGTTTTGGACGCTTTTTTGAGAAAATATTGAGAAAGAACATCAAGTTCCAATGAGGTGAAGATAGCCCAACAAGAAAAATGTAGCATCGGCAGCCTCAGGCTTCTCCGATGCAAATGGCAGACAGTTGTGCCTCGACAGAAATTTTGTCGCAGCGGGGCCCAAAAGTGTCTGTAAAGTGCGGGAAAAGTTATTTCGTGCAGGGTTGGTGAAGCCAACTCATCTGTTAGCACGCCAATTAAGGTCTTGAAACCGTTGGCGAGATTAGCATCTTGGTTTACGACATACAATGTTCGAGTATACACCATTATGAGCCAATAATAAAAAGCGGCTCATGAGTTTCATCCGGCGGGAGAAAAATCCTCGTGTATGAACAAGCTAACATAGGTATATGTGAGCTATCGAGTTCTTGGAGTCGTCAAATCATGGGCCATAGCCAAAAACCAACTTGACTTCATTAGACTCCAAATCAACTGATTTTCCTCACTCAAGATGAGGATAGGGGCGTGAGACACATCGGACCGCGATTCCGTGTGTCTCGGAAAGTCCCGGAGCCCTTGCTCGCTTGCCGATACCGCCCGCGCGCAAACGACGCGCAGATAGCGAAAACATCCATAGTGGCCTATCTCAGTCTCTAACATTAGACCAAGGTCTATACTGGACATTTTGATGGCTGCCCTCGGAATTGCGACAGCAGATCCCCCAGTGTCCACCATTTCAGCCTCTTGCATTAGCCATTCTAACCATGCTGGGATTCCCAGTCATGGCAGTTTTTATAGGAGGTGAACGGGTCTCATTTGTCGTCCATTTTGTTGGATAGGAGACAAGAGCAAAATAACAAATTGAAAGATCAAAGGAGCCCAGGGCAAGAGAGAAAGCAGACGGCATCACGGCATGAGAGCGTAGGCACAGAGAGCGAGGCACTGATGTGGAGAAGCATGCAGAATAGATTATGTGTGTCAGTGGGATATCTATGGACCAAAATAGTGCAGTCCTGCTTTGCCGGGCGGCAGGCGCTAGGGGTCCGCCCTGGCCCCCAAATTTCCTTTGATTTACCTTCGGTTGAGTCCTTGCAGGCAGCGTGGTCCAACACTTCATGTTCCAGTCTTTTCTACCTATGTACATTGCACTGGACCAGCTACACTGGTCGCGCCGAGCGGATGGCCGAGTGGATGGCATGTTTGGTCATGTTAATATTACAATATGATAGAGGGTGCATGCTTAATCAGCAAATAGATTCGCCATACCACCACCTTCTATCACCTTCTAGACATCTTGACCAGATGGCATGGCACCAGCACTCGGTGGATGGTGTCCTTTTATCGCGGTTAGTTTTGCGCATCCACCATTGCCGCAGACAGCAGTCGATCTAGGCTTCTCGGTCATTGCGCTACCAAGGCTGTAGTTAATCGTGAATAGAATAATCTTGACGGACCCCACACCTGATTGAATGTATTATTTAAGGATTGTTTACATGCGATATAAGGACACAATAGTTCCGCAGGATATTGCCGAAGCGAGGTTAGTCAGCAGAAGATGGAGATGTAAAGACTCCCAGCATGGCGAGATAGTTGACAAACCTAAGAAATATGGTGCCCGCAGAAATGAAACCCGTCGGATCATTCCGAAGGCGATGTCAAAATTTTTTTTTACAATGTTTGCGGATGTTGTTATTTTTCACCGAGTAGGGGGTATTTTTCCCCGAGTACGTACACAAGTACAATACTCAGCCACTAAAAACATTAGGTTTTTGTCTAATGGAGTGATTTTTTCAACTACACACAGCCACTAAAAAGTGCCTCACAGTTTTTTGTCACTGACCTGAATTAAGGTCCCCCGAGATATAAAAGAGACGATCCTTATTACATAAGTACTCGTAACAGACACAGACGGAGGACGTCCATGGCGACATCAGACTCCATATAAATCACGAGCTCGAATCTCGCCGTGAGTTGGTCCGTCTTCCTCAAAAATTAAAGGACGAAATACGAACAGCGCTGGAAAGCAAGGCTTCGGGGATGTGAGTCAATCGTAATAGATCCAGGGCGTGTCTGAGCCCTTTGTTTCCGCAGGTTTCGCCTCGAAGAGTGCCAGCTCGACGTCCTGGTTCAGAAGCCCACACCGGCAATGGTGAGGCGCGCCCTCCAAAATCTCCCTGCTAAACTGGCGGACGTGTATGACCGCATCTTGAAACGTATTCACGAGGACACCGTGGTCATTGCTCGTCGGGCCCTGCGCTGGCTTGCGGACGTGAAGTGGCCAATACGGCTAGGGGAGCTTGCGGAGGCCATCATGATTGAATCGTGTGGCACTGAACTCGATACGGAGTACTTGGTTTCAAGCAACGTTGTGATCCTTGAGGCTCTTTCCAGTCTTGTGACACACGATCCCGACGATGGTTTTGTTTCCTTGTCCCATATGTCGGTTCTGGTATATTGGCCGTTTGTCTCCTACTTTTTTGTCCTCAAAATCAATTGCGGGCAGGAATACCTGAGGTCCTCCCACTTGCTCGAGACGCCGTTCAAACATTACCATCTTTCTCCTCCTTCCGTTCTGGCAAACGAAATGCTGCCACTTCTACTCGACTACATGCTAATTGACGACTTCAATCGTCCACAATTTGAGACCGAAGAGGAGTTGCACCAATTTGTTGCGGAGCAGCACCCATTTTACAATTACGCGGCTGTCTCTTGGGTGGACTACATCTCTTACATCGACATCTCTCGGCCCGCAACGTTGAAAGCACTGCTTCACTTCATTCAAAGCACCAGTGACTGCCACTGGTTGCGACACCAAATGTTCTTCACCGACGTTAATGGATTCAGTAAATTTGATTTCCTCAACGACCCCCTCCGCATCCTGTTCTGGCACGGTATACACCCTTCGTTCATAGAGCATCTTTCCGGCCTTGAACTTCCTCCCGACCTGATCCAATGCTGCCTCTTTACGTCGATATACAGCGGGCGTATTCAGCTGATGGAAAGTTTACTCGACCTTGGGGTGGTAGATGTTCATGGCGACCACCGATGTGGGTATGAAGATCAGGCTATGCAGCCGTCCGCGCCGCGCAATCCTCTCGCTTACGCATTTGATACCGCCAATCTCTCCATGGCCCGCTCGCTCATCAAGCGCGGCGCAAATCCTAGTCATGTGCTCGTGGACGGATGGACCATGCTCCACTCGGCCACCACGAGCGGCCGTTTGGAGGCGGTACAGATGGTGCTCGAGGATCCCTCATTCGAGGTTGATGTGAACGCTCGAAACTGGAATGGTTTGACGGCATACAGGATTGCGGTGCAGATGGAAGCAAAGAAGATTGTGCGGTACCTCGAAGATCATGGTGCATCGGAGGTGCTTGATCTATCTGTTGACACGCCGAATGCCATCGATGGGGAACAAGTCATTCAGGTTCGCCTTGTCTTGCGCAAATGCTCCGTGCGGAGTTCAAAATTGTTCCGCTCATTTGGACCTACTGGGCAGTAATTTCCACGACGAGAAGCACTCCAGAAGGTGCTATTTACAACCAGTACTCACCCGATGAGCCATAGATTCACTCTCAAAATCAGCGGGGGAGGCAGGGCGCCGTTGCGTCGTTTAGTATTCATAACTACATCCCATGACCAAGGTTTGCTTCCCGAATTATGTCTCGACTAATGATTGAACGGATATTTCAGGATGGAGTAGTCATACTGCCCACATTGGAACATACCGCGAATCCTGCAGTTGGTTCGAGGCGGGAAATAGCTCTACGGTGTGACGTCGAAATATTCAGAGCAATTTACACGGATCATCTAAGCCACGGGTACACCGGAATGAGTGGGTACGTGGCACCACTACAGGGTGTTTCATTTCAGAATGGATAGATACGTTCGGCAGTGGTGATGCGGTGGAGGTATATGCAAAGGCCAGGTATCCCGGCTGGGCGAATCATGTTTACGCTGTACAGATAGTAGCGTACACATCTTGTTTATAGTAAATTAAATAACAATGTCGCGCTATCCAGTTGACTCTGCCCAACATTTTCGGCCAGGAGAAAAGGCCACGACTGCCGCGCATTGCCGCGCACGGACGCGGCAGTGGCTGTGCAATACCTACCCAAACTATCCGTCATGTCTTCTGTTCAGAGTAGACTCGGATCTAGCCCTACGTTGAGGAACAAGACAGCGGAGTCGTGTCTGAAGGAGATTGAATCACTCCCAAAATAAAAATAAATAATAATAATGGTTCCTCGAACGTAGAGACTGGGACTTGGTACTGGTGTTGAGGGCAACCCCGCCATTCCAAGGGTGATGGTAAATCGGTCGCAGATCAATCGAATTCAGTCGGCCAATTTAGGTTGTTTCAGGCCAATTTCAAACCTTAGAATGACCAATTTTTCACTGGTCTGCCCCAATTTTCGTGGGGAGAGATCAACAGATCACTGCTGACGCAAAAACCGCTGACGAAAATATGATTTACTGCAAGTGGCTGAAGTTAGCAGTAATAAAGCGGGTAAGGCCGACAAGCGGCACAGCCCGCTACCAAAATTGATTGTTTTTTTTAGCAACGCAAAGCTCGCAGTTTGGTCTCAGTCAGAGTCAAAAATTATACTGAAGGTGTGCATATCATCGCCGACCCTAAACTTGCTCGGCGAATAAAGTACCCCTACTGTTCTATTGTTGAACTTTGAATTTCTCTGAACTCAGCGGTATTTTATAATTGTTTATTTGGGGTTCAACATGGAAGATTCTCAGATCATTCTATGATACAAAATGATTCCTAAAGAACTTTTTTTTGATGTCCAAATCCCAAGCACGGTCACACTTCCTCGGACTTCTCCCACTCAGAGTTACTTCTACGGTCTCACGCTCACAACGTGTTCGGCCGATGCTAAGCTCAAGGTAAGCTCATCCATCACATTCAACTTGGGTGGCACTCAGTTGAACTTCCCCGTTTATGCAAATTAAGTCACTACATTTATTATGTTGTGGTTCTAAAAAAGCAGAACCAGGAGCAACAATGGGCTGCCCAGCCTAAGAGCTGGTGAAGCCGAAAAGAGTTCATGATGAAGCATCTCAATCTCAATGTATTATGTCATGGATGATGAAGCAGAACCACAACCAATGGCCAAGGGGAAATGCTGAAGAAGTGGTGGTAAAATGGATTTCTCACCGACTATGACAAGTTAAGCTCCAGGGTCACATGCTCAAATTATTATGCCAGGATCTACACAACACAACCACAAGTAATGCCTCAGGAAAACAAAGCAGAAGATGCCGAACCAAGTTCAAAATAACTTCATTTTGTCATGGGATCCCTATGAAGCACAACAACAGTGATCACCTAGGGAGACCAAATTCCGAAGCCTTGACGAAGAGATCGTTGCGGACTGATGAAGCTAAACCAAGTTTACGATGCATATTTCACTCTGCATGAAAGGCTCACATTGAATGCTCCTGGCTTCTACGACATTATTACCATCTGGCCAGCCAGAAAATTGCAAGGATGAGAAAAAACTGAGCAACTGAGCCATTTTAGAATCTGCGAGGTGTAGTTGTTGAACTTGCAATGCAGAAGAGGCTAGAATGAAGGTGGGAAATCTAAACTAAACTCAAATTCCACAAAATGTACAGCTGCATTTGGTGAATTGATTCATTGCAAGCCGTTAAAGAGCAAGAAAATCAAGGAAGTTGGTGAAGCTCAACGGCGCTCCAGTTTTTCCGAGATTCAAAAGTTTTGATATTATAATTGTGAATTACACAACAGCGAGACCATATAATCCGCGATGTTATCCGCGGGCACATAAGGCAAATTAGAATGAAACTTTTTAAAATGCCCGCTGCCATGCTTTCCCGGCAGCTTCGGGTGCATGAATAATCACGCGTATCATGTTTTACCGGCATCAGCGGCATTTACTCGGCTGATTGTGAAGCCGAAGTTTTTTGGCAGAGACAATCATTGCTGACTCACGTGTAATGACGAAAATGTGATTTACTGCAAGTCCTGAAAGTAGGGTGCCCTAAGACCCTTACCTAAAGGTAGCGGGAATATACACGGCACTGATAACCGGCTGATCGGCATCGCGCGGCATTGGTTGATGTCGGATTCCTTTGCCGAGCTATTGGATCACACTGGAGAGCGCTGGCTTCCAATGGATGCCGCTACCTACAGAGTTCCACTGGATACCAGTGGAACTCAATATCAATATTTACCCTCCGCATTCCAATTCTTTCCTATGGATACTGGTGGAGAATTTGCCTGTATACCTTCGCATTCCACTGGTCTGCAATGGAGAAGTTCTGGGGAATTCTGATTGCATTGCATACTGGTGGAGTCTCTCATGTCTCTTACGCCACTGGATTTATTCCCTCTAATTCAACCGATCACATTGTAATCCGACGGAATCTGTTGGAAATCAAGGTTCTCGACTGATGAAAAACCCACTGGTTCACAATGGATACTGATAGATCAGTGGATTATTGGGTCAACATTCTTCTCCAATGGTTACTGGGATGAACTGGAATCCACTGGAAAATGATGGAATAATTTTCCTTCGTTGATTTTTTAGTGCAAAGCAATTTATTTATTTATAAGTTCAGCATCAACTGAGTGAGTACATGCCCTAATAGAGTCATAGACTTCCGCTGGACACGTCAGTCATTTAGATCTCAGTTGAATCCGCTGGAAGTCGGTTACTAAATTGTCGACTCTCTGTCATTTACGATCAGTGGGTGACTTTCCATAACGATAAAAAATTCCTGGGGAGTATTTGAGCAATTTCCGCCGCGATGCCGAGACAGCTGTCAGGACCCCATCACTTTTAACGTACACGATTTATTGTGAATCTTTTTGAATCTGTAGAAATCTGTCCAGGGGGTACCGACCCCCCGAACAGATTCCAATAGACGCAGAATTTCCTGAATAACCTAATTGGGTCAAATCCTTCCACAACTGGGGCATGAGTAATGTGGAGTATGCCTTTGCGAGTCTGAAACGTCCAAAAACACTTCCGCACTGCGGGGGGCATCAAAAACCACGCGTTCATGTACGCCCGCGACGCGTCTCGACGCGTCCGTTACGTGTCTCCAACGCGTTTTACGTGTCTTGTGACGTCTAAGCCACGAAGCCCCCAGTGATTATTCTCCAGCAGAGTATGGCGACGTGAAGATGTGGTGCTCATGGAACCAGACAAGAAAATGGGTGGATGAGGCAAATAGTATTTCTGTCGTGCTTCCCACAAGAATATTACGACTAACTAATTTGATTCCATCAATGGCACTCTCAAACAAGCTCGGATATTGCTCAGGACTATTTTATCGTTATGGAAAGTCACCCAGTATGTGTTGAACCTTTGCATTCTTATTCACTAATTCACAATAAAATGAGAACCTACACAGGCTCTGAATTGTATATTATATGCGACGAATATGAGGTCGGTGCATATTTTTAGCTCTACTCGCCGTCAAGTTCCATTGAAATCCGTCCTAATTTCGTGTGAAATGAGGCTGGCCAATGCCGCCGGAAATTGATGGCCTCCATCAAACCCGCTGGCAAACATTTGGCAAACAACATGATACACTGGCCATCAGCATCTGCCAATGACCACCATCGAACTTTAGATGGTGTACCTAATTTCGCTTGCTTTGTATACCGGGATGATTCCTGGAAACCGGCGCTCGTTATTCAGATCGTGCCGTGTAATGCTACCTACCTACCTACCTACCAGCAGCGGGTATATTAGTACTCGAAGTTATGGCGCCGTTAACAAGTTACATTACCGGGAATTCACTCTCCTTTAAATCAGACCTCAAAGAATATTCCAATTGTTCACAGCGTGGACCGGCATTATGCCAATTACAGCTTGTGCGACGGCACTTCACTCAGCCTTTTGACATATCTGTTGTCAGGTTTTTTGGTGTTTTTTGATGCCAAAAAACGTCAAACCACCTGCCAAATCCAAAAACTTGGGCCGAAAACCCGAAAACCACTGAACCTCTGAACATGTAGTCAATTTGCAAAACCTCGGAAAAAAAACTTTTTTTATATCATTGCCCCCTCATTTACTCATTGTTTCAAAGCCTTTTCTCTTTTTGAAAAAACCTGGAAACCCTAAAAAACCCCAAAATCTCACAACAGATTTGTCAAAAGGCTGATGTTCGCACCATAGCACGCCCAATTCTTGTGCTGTCGTTCTCCCCGTGTGTGGGAATCTTCTTGAGTATATGTGCTTCACATACCACAAGGCAAGCCACGAATTCAGCAGATTCTGAGCAGTTGGATTGTCAACTACGGGACAAATGTGCGCACTATCATACAAATAATGCTTCGAGTCCGTGCATCTTCAAGTAGTAGGTTACTATGAACTTCTCAAGAGTGCCCCGAAGGTATAACCTTTGCTATATGCTTTTATTTTTGCTTATTGGACCCAATTGCTCTTGGCGGGCCATGCCAACAAATCGGCGTGGATGGCCGTGAGAAAATTGGCTTTGTGCCCGCAAACGCCCACGCCCACACCCAAAAAGTGATGTCTCCTGATGGGGTGTATCTATCTGTATTTCACGCCGTATAGTGTGTCCAAAGGAATTCTTCCCTCATTTCATTTCTCCGCCTCTTTTTGTCAGGGAAAGACAATATGACGCATATATTCAAGTTTCCATGTACTGCTTTTACATCGGACATGGTGCACGGTGCACAGCTGCATTTCATTGCTGGTTACTGTATAACACCCTGCGGCAGGATCCCCGCGTCCGAATCACCTTGTCTATTCGTTCGTTTTTTTTGCTAGACCTGCGGCGGCTCTCAAAGCAGTCAGGCAATTTTCTCGTACGCGGAGGTGGTGTATTTAATATGTATTGTCAATGACTTTTCGCTTCCAAATAAATTCTTCCTGTACGCGGCGTTTTCTATTCGCGCTTTTTTAAAAGCGTTGCCGACACATGACGCGGTCCACTCGGAAATATAATAATAACGACTGAAGGACTTGCCGCCGCTCCCAAAATAAATAAATAAATTCGTAAGCGTTTGGATCCTCGCGGGAAGCTGTGAGATAATTAATGTACCCATCCAATTCCCAGTGTATTGTTTTACATCGGACTTGGTGCATGGTGCATGGCTGCAAATTCTTTACGACTCGTTTGCACATGCTCTGCCGCAGGACGGGGTTCGACTCCCCGCGTCCGAATTCCATTTGTGGCTGCTGTCGACCCTTTTTGATCCCACTAGATAATCCAACGCACATACCCAGCTTCCTATCCACTGTTTTCACTGGAACGTCGTGCACGGTGCACCGCCGCAATTCATGGGCCAATAATAACGATTAGCTCTGCGGCAGTTCGGGGTTCGACTCCCCGCGTCCGAATACTCCTTTTCTTCTAACCTTTTTTAACCCAGTAAGAGAATGAACGTCCATACCCAATGTCCCATGTACTGTTTTCAATCGGACGTGGTGCATGGCGCACGGTTGCAAATTCTTGGAGGATTCTCATATACTCTGCGGCAGGACGGGGTTCGACTCCCTGCGTCCGAATTCTGTGGTGAATTCCGTATCTTTTATTATCCCATTGTAAGATAAACTAACGCACATACCCAGGTTCCCATGTATTGTTTTACATCGGACGTGGTGCACGGTGCACGGCTGCATCTCATCGCAATGTAATCTAATACGCTCTGCGGCATTTCGGGGTTCGACTCCCCGCGTCCGAATCAACAACCAACTTTTCCAACTTTTTCTTGCGTTCACACAATCCGCACATTAAATTTTGCCACCGAATCCGCCGCAACCGCAAGTCCTCTCTCCTAGACAGATGCTACAACCGTTGAAGCTCGTACCTCGCATGTTGTAGTCTGTTGACTTCCTCGGTTGATTGGGGCTGACGGTATCACATAATCATCGGAGTTTGAAAAAAAAACGCGTCACGTCACACCCGTTACGGATGACGTCGACGCGTCTTTCTTCCATTTGCGAGTCTACCTTGTGTTAAAACACGCGTATTATCACTCTATGTACCTCCAACAATCATTCCAGGGAAGGAGATACCCCCGAGGCATTGCCTTGGTTCGCAAGTACAATAAAACCCCGAAACTCACTATCCCTGTCATCCCTTCTCCTCCTGCCTCCGCACCGGGCTCTACGGCGCAAAGTCCCATCACTCCCATATCTGGTGTATTCACTCAGATGCCCTTACGAGCCCCAAAGCGCTCCAAATGGGAAAAGATGGACAACATTTTGGATTCGTATGGATTTGAGAGTCTCGGGGACTTCCTAGCCACCCTCTTCCACCACCATCTCCGCGGAGAGCCCGATCCCCGAACGAAACGTCATCGAGCCGCAGTAACTTCATTTTTTCAAGGGACTTCGATCAAAATGACCGATTTCATTCAGCTGTTGTATGATCATCCCCAAGGCTGACCGAAGAAGTATGTCGAGCAGTAGGCCGCCGCCTTCTCCTCGACAACACCACTCGAAGAAATTCGTTTTTCTCGACCTTGCTTGTCGGCATGGGCTACACGGCTCGTCGGAAACGAGGCCTATCGTTGCATTGGCCGGATGGCGAGGAAAAAGGACGATCCCGAAAGTCGTATCCATATCCGCGCGACGACGAATGGTCACAAAGAAGGCGCCAATGTGGCCACCTGGGAGCGTATAGAATTTACCATGAAGGGTCTTCCGACCAGTATCGTGAGGAGAAACTAGTTTGGTACTTGACGATGTGCATGAGTGCTCCACGCAAAAATGGTGTCGTTGTTGTGCGGAAGCGTCGTCCCCATCCCGTGGTATGATGTTCCCCTTTACAGCACATACCCCTTCCACTGATTATCGGCGGCATTTATATCCAAGTCGGTGCCATCATCTCGTTCATTATCAGCCGGAACTCGTACGCCAGCGGCGACCTCGCACTACCCCTGGGTATCTGGCACTTTGCGTGTAAATCCCACGTCGACCTCAAGCGGGTATATTGTCGCTTCGGCTCTATTGTTAGCGATAGTGCAGCACGTAACGCCCTCAATTCCATGACTGACGCCAACCTTGCCGCTCTGCAGAGTGGTATGCGCGACGCGACCGAGCGCGGCGAATCCGAATGGGGAAAAATTCTGGACAACGTTCAACAACACTCATTGGTATATGAACACGGACTCGGCCGCGACAACCAGATGAAGCTTGGCACCGCATGCACAGCATTCCGCTACGAGGATACAAATCCTGGGGCATTCAACGCAGATGATCACATTGCGCGCATTATAAAGCAGGAACGGCAATCCATGACAACGGAGAGTGTTTATGCCAGCATTGATTGGGCTCACAATTGGAGCGTCACGAAACTACAATTCGTCCGGGTTTTGGCGAACTTCGCCCCGCATTTCAAACATTTTCTTCTCCAAATTTCCGCTCGCTTTCGCAGTGCCCCAATTGCGAAGCATCGTTTACGCGATGGCTGTCGGAATATTGTTCAGCCTGTCGGAACGAACGCAGAACAAGAGGTCCAGACCCAAGGGATGGCACGCGCACTCGTCGACTTTGACCAGCAAATGGGAATCGACCCCGAAACAAACGACAATATTCTGAAATGGGTTCGAGGTGATGGCGCGTCCCATGCGACCATGACGCGACTCCAGAAATATCTTTCTGTGACGCCAGATATTTATAAATCTTTCCGAAATCTCATCAGCACACCAGAAACCTGGCACACGAAATCCACCGACCTAAGCGCATGTTCCTCTAACCACTACGGGCAGGCCGCTTCCAAAGACCCATCATCCCTTTCCCGTAGCTCCAACGCCGCCAATATGAAGCGACCAACCGACCGCAAAAAATGTGATTTCTATCCGACGAGCCGTAGCATGACCCTGATATGGGAGGCACGAGTTCTTGATTGTTGGCGGTATGTGTTTCTTCAACAACATTTTCAGTTGTATAGCTGAAACGTGCATAAGGCTTGTCCTAGATGCCGAGTCAGATCTCCTCGCCCATCTCGATTTTCTCGAAGAAAACGACTGCCTGCCGAGCTTAGACGATCTTCTCGAGCAGGAAAGTATTCTCCGCGAACGCTACACCTCACAAGCGGCATATGAGCAATCATTGTGCTCTACCGATCGCGAAGAGGCCAGTTCGCGAGCCCAAGTACCAGCCGGAACTCCATGGACTGCACCTTGTGCACCCTTCAACTTAGCTCGTCCCGTCCTATATTAATGCAGCTGATAACTACACTCCCCACCTGCGCCATTAATATATCCATTCCACGCGTTCCAAATTCGGGACATCACCCATGACGTCATTCCCCCGGGCTGCATAAAAAAACGCACCAAGCCGCCAACACGCGCCCCACCCAGCCCTAGCTCCAGCCCTTCCAAAAAACCTCACTGCCATGTTCATGTTCAGCTGTAGTCTGACATCTGTGAATGTTGAAACCTGACACGGGAGCCACGATGAGCCAACCAAAGGTTGGTGACAAGTGGTGTACTCAATGAAGGGACACCATTGGCGGGTTCTTGCTATATTTGATTTTTTTTCTACTTCTGATGCAATTAATCGTAGCAGAGCACGAGTCCCTGCTAGTGATTATGAATTCCTAGATTGAAATATCCTTCTATGTCTGATTGTTATGACCTGTGAAACCATTGATTATTTCCGTGACCAGGAACTAGTTTTCTCTGTCGCTTTTTTCTTCGCTCGTGCAGCGGCTTGATAATTGGTGGCTAAATGATAGGAACCCGTGGATAATAGGCCAAAGGGATTTGGAGAATTACTGAGAATATCGCAACATTGTTTGGTTCTGCTTGGCTGTGACTGCAATGCTTCCCTGCCCTCTCCCATCATGCGAGTTTTATGCCCAGACCAACAAAGGTCACCGGTGTACACTGGAGGACATCCACTGTCACCGGTAATCAGTGTGATATGATGGATAAGATGGATAAAATAATGCGGATCAGTGATACCCGCTGTACTGCCATGATGATTCATCAACATCCTATGGATTTATCACCGCATCCAGTGGAATGCACTGTACGGAATTAGTTCAGTGGATTCCAGTGGATTTCCACAATTTGGAATTCAGGGGGGGGGGCTCAACAAAGCAGTGAATTTCAGTGGATATCCCGTCAGATCCAGTGTATTTATACCAACTATGACTTTGTGGTCCATGTTTTAATAGTGGAGAAATAATTGGTGAAGAAAGAGGAGGAAAGTTTTACTACTGTTTTGGAAGCAAGTGGAGTGCACCAATTCATATGTTTTGTATTCTTCCTTAACAACAATGAATTTCAGCGAATATCCCATCAGATCCAGTGGATCCATGCTCGGGGTACAGTGAAAGTCAGTAAATATCCCCTAAAATCCCGTGAGATCCAGTGTATTTGTTGCTCGGGGTACACTGAAATTCAGCAAATATCCCCTCCAACTGCGGTCATATCTGGCATGTTTATGCTCAGGTTACAGCTCGTTTTGACTCGGCACGTTCAAGAACACGGAACCTCGGCCATCATTGTTCCTTCAGCGCAAGCCGGGCGTATTTTTTTATATAGATACCTTACCCTAACACTAACCACTAACCCTAGCCAGCTAACCTGAACCCGAACCTCTGACCCGAACCACTAACCCGAACCGCTAACCTCTAACCGCTAACCGCTAACCACTAACTCTAACTAGCTAACCCGAACCTAACTGGCCGAGCTCGGCACACTGCTGATTGTGTGATGTGTCGACAAACATACGTTACGTTGATCCTTGGAAAGTGACGAACATTCGCAGAAATTTGCGTGAACTGACGAACTTTCGCAGAATTCCATCAAACTCACTAACTTTCACAGAACTAAGCGAAGTAACTAAGTGACGAAGATGGCGCGGGCTCCTATATGAGTCTTGTGTTCAATGCCGCTCAAACACGACGTGGCAATCAGAAGCCCCCAAAGACCCGAAAGATCAATTTCAGAAATTGCACCGGTACAAGGTGAAACAAGATTGAGAAGGCAAACATGGTTCTTAAGGAGATGAGCGAACAAACTTTCACAATCATTGACTGGTGAAAAGCAAGAGCGGCGGATGCCGGAGAAGACAAATGCGTGATCATTATGGCGTTTGCCCAGGATACCGACGGGAAAGAACCACTGGCGGGCTTTGTCATCTTATACCGACCTTTGATAGAATATCATGGCACCGTGGAAAAGCTTCTTGTGTCTCCGATATTTCGTAGGAGGTGGGTACATGCCCTCGATGTTGTTTTAATTTTTAATGTGCATTGCAGAGGCGTGGCTTTGCTTCGCCTGACCGCAGTGCAGCTCGGTGTCATCCCACATTATGCCGGCGTACATCCCCTGAATGGCAGCCTCATGTCGGGGACGTGGTTTTGAAAACAGCTTTAGATTTATATCAGTTAGTTAATACCAATAGCTTTGAGAAAATGGCGGAATCTGATCTTATCATGCCGGCAGATGCCGCCGCCTGTTACCACCACACGCGCCGTTTGCCCGCGCCTTCACTGCCGCCCCCGCTTCCGCGGACGGCCCGCTCCCACTCGCCCGCCTGCTCCCACCCACGCGTGTAACCCTCCCATCTCCCTTCCGCCCCCGGCTTCCCGCCTGCGGCTCCCACGCGCCTATACCGCGCTCGGCAACGGCTGGCACGGTCCGCACTGTATGGCCGCCCGCCTCTCTTGGCTTCCCACCGTGACCGACAACGTCTCCGCGTATCCTGCTGCGTCCCACCGATACTCGGCGGCTTGCACACACCTCTCTATTCCAATCCCCCCACCGATAATGTGCCGATATGTAAGGGAGAAACGGTCACGGTAACGGAGCGCCCGTTGTGTTGCTTCGGTCACGGTAACAGTAGGGCTGGTTGCTTGAAAAAAATCGTGACATTGAAAAAAATCGGAAAAAAGCCACACTTGAGAGGACTCAAACAACAGACCACATGCGTTCGTGCCAATTGTAAGCGAAAAAAACGACCACCAACTGGGCCACGGAGGTATATAGATGTGGCCCGTTGCATAGGTAGGCAACGGTAACGATCACGCTACGCCCCGTTGCCCGAAAAAAAAAGCAACGGGCATGTCACGGTCCTCCGACCATTGCTCCCCTACATATCGGCTAGACTTGTGACCAGTCTGTAAACAAAATACCGAAAAAATGTGGCAAGTACTTCGGTTGTTTACAGACTGGTACATCTTAGGTTCGGATCAACCCTCTCTCCGGACCGGATAGCCGGTCTATCTCGGAGAGAGGCTTGGGACAAACTAAAACAAACAGTGAGGACATTTGCGTTGCATTTGCACAATTATTCATGCCACCACCGACAACTTTGAGAGGGAAAGTCGTTTATTGCATGCTTGTAATCTACATTCCCCAAAGACCAGGGTTTTATACAATGTCCCACTGAGCCCAAAGTGTAATTGATCCCTCACATGGTTCTCAGTAAGTTATCGCAATCTAAATAGTATGTGGCTTCAAATCTCAGATTTTATTGCTTCAATTGACTCTAATGCATGAATACTTTAATATTACCTCCCCAATAAGTCTCTCTAGGTCTTCCAACACGTTAGAAACAAGTATCCAGTTCTTGCTGATGAGTGTCACAATATGTGACAAGGATTTTTTTTTGAAGTGGCGTCTCGGAGTGTCGAGAGACCTCAGTAAAGAATTGGAGACACATTTCTGTTGTGTTTTCGGAGCCGGTAGGGGTATGAGGCAGAATTTAGAAGAAAGAAGTGCGCCTTTGCGCATCATTCCCAATTGGGCAATGCCATCACAGTTTCGGGCTCACTACACTAAGTCGCGTCGTGCGGTGCCATCCGGGAGAAAAATATTGGTTTGAAGGTGTGAAATGAAGTGTAAGGACTATTGGATAATATTGGGCGCCTTATCTGATTATTTTTAGACTTTAGACGCAAGTGACATAGTGATGAACAAATTCACAAAGTCCGACGTTGTGTGGCGCTTTTCTATTTCTACAGAGAATATATTTTAAATATAAACCAGCCAATATCTAAGTTTTATGAAAATGAAGAAGTTTGTCTCCGGTGTCTAGCGATTGACACGTATTGCATGACTCCAGAGCGCGACGAAGGTCCTGCCCAAATTCTTGATCTTGGCACAAGCCCCTTCCATTGTTTGACCAAAAACCTGACCCGCATCAACAAACAATGGTCGGCGGCTTGATCCGAACCTAGGTACATCTCGGGATCCTGCATTGGGCTGACAGCGGAGTTTGAAATTTTGTTGAGGCCCTTGTTCTCTCTTGCACTTTGCCCATGAACCAAATTCGAATTATCAAGAACTTTTATATGCTAGAAATAAAGACATTTGCCTCCTCAGAATATCTTTAATTGTATGTGGAAGAGATGGAAAAGGCATCAGCTTTGGGGCAGAATTGATCGTTTTTGATCGCTCGCTTCTCGGCCGATCACGGCACCTGCCAAAATTTCAAACTCCGTTGGCAGCTCGATCCCCTTTCCCGAGATGTACCAGTCTGTAAAACACCGAAGTGCTTGCCACATATTTTTGGCAATTGTTTTACAGACTGGTTACGAGTCTACATATCGGCACAGTACACTCTCGCCCGCGGCGGCGCAGCACTGATACGATGGCCCAATATGATCTATCTCATTCGCCCTCCAATCTGTGCCTCCCGGCTCTCATTAAATATTCCTGAGACCTTCGGAAGCGTACTCTACGAAGTCTGCGCTCCATTTCTGTCTTTCACACTCTGCTGTACGACTAGAATTGCGCTCTGTGCACCAATTGCATTACCCCAGCTTTTTTGCTAAGCCTGCTAATGCAACCTGACAAAGTAGTGCTTCGAAAATCCCCGCAAAGTCTCGCAGTGCCTCTTCGTCACACTGAGGGCGAATGGTGACGGGTATTACCTACCAACGCACAAAGCTGACACATTCTTTGAAGGCAACACCTTGTTGATGATTGACAAGCTCGCGGGACCCACTGACCCAGATAGACCTTTTCGTGACTACCTAGTTCCCCCCCCCTCAGGTCTGGCTCTGCTCCAACGGAAAGGTGCACACCCGTGCCTGGTAAACACTTGAGCACACTCTTTCCGGGCAATATTGCAGCCGGTCCATGCACGCCGGCGGAGCTAGTACAATGCTCGCTGAATCCGTGGCTATGCCTTAAATCATCCGGGCTGCGGGAGGCTGGGCTTTCGACGCCTTCCAAATCTACATACGCATTGAAGAACCCGATTCTACTCCACTCCAAGGGTTAAACCACAGGCGCCCCGCGTTTTCTCAAGCGGCCACAACCTAGGCACCTCCATAATTTAACCATTCTCCATTGAACTCGCAGAGCTCCCTCCCCGACCCTGACGGCGAGGAACAGCGTTCTCAGTATTTACTCCACATGCACTCTCCCCATCCAAACCAGTTAGATGGCCTGACTCAAAGAGTTGCGGATGATTGAGTCACTCCCCAGTGTGGGCGTTGATATTTTTAGCCTCTCGCGTCTGCAGAGATCAATCTCTCAGGAATCACGCTCTGTCATTGCATCTCCGATGGGTCATTGTTCAGCTCAGTTCAAGCTCAGTTATGGTATTGTTGAGTTGGATCGTATACGCTGCGCTCACGGACAAGCATTCTAAATGTGCACTCCTGAAATTCAAATTTACAACAGTTGTGTTTGTCATTCGGATCGACCGAGCGACTGTCAGCGGCAAAGCGGCGGGGGTCGGGTGTGCTCGGAATCCTCTCGATTCCATGAGTGAACCGCGGCAGAGACAAATACGGATCAGACGAATGGGGATATGCGATCAAAAGTGGACTGAATGCGTGTCAAAATTTCACGCGCTGACGAGAACGATTCCTGAACAACTTAGAACTCTTAACATATCCTCACCTATCCTCGCCGGCAGAAGCCTCCGCATATCGGCCTCACCGCCAATCTTCCGGTCTCGCCTGCAAGCAAGGCAATGCACCGCATGCTCGACCGCTCATGTGGCACATGCGGACAGTAACAAAGATAGGCAGAGATACCTGGATTCTTTTTTTGACATCCAAAGAACTATGCTGCCATATTGCAGAGCGATTGTGTCACATCGCTGGGAGAGGCGCTACTGATAAGACAACGACCAAAAACCTCTGTGCTCTACCGCCTCCTGATGGCCAGAACCCAGCTGCTTGTCGCACTGGTCGCCGTTGTCGCGAGCGTCGCAGCCGCACCTCAACCCATTCTCGCAGGATGGTCGCTACACCGGCGCGCCGATCCAGACGCACTCATCCCCCTCAAGTTCAGTCTCGCCCAATCTAACTTGGAAAAACTCGAGAGTTTCCTTCTGGACATTGCGGACCCGCGATCACCGAATTACGGCCAGCACTGGTCGCCTGCGCAGGTCAAAGAGACTTTCCGGCCTTCCACGGATACTGTCGATACCGTGCATACATGGCTCACGCATGGTGCGGGTATTCATGCCGACAAAATCCGGCTCAGCCCGAACGGCGACATTCTCCAACTCAATGTGACTATCGCAGAGGCCGAGAGTCTCCTCCAGGCAGAGTACTACGTGTACGGCGACGACGAGGATGGTAGCATCCGCGTAGGATTCCATGATGGATACACACTTCCCGAGCATGTCTCGAAACACGTTGACTTTGTCTGGCCGACTGTGGTCTTTGGTGGACCGCGCTCAATCTCGGGTAGGAGTGAATCGATATCTCTGTCTTCGAGGTTCGGACGAGAGTCTGGGGCATCGAAAATACCCATCGAAAACGTGCGCTTTCGGCCCTATTCTATTAACAAATTCCCTGGCCTCAAGTTGTCCTAGCTTGCGGACTTTGCTACATCAGGTTGCGATACGTCTGCGACCTTGGACTGCCTTCGCGAGCTCTACAACTTCGACTTCACGCCTGTTTCAGGAAATGAGAATACCGTCGCCGTCGGCAAGTATTTTTTAGATCACTTTACGCCACTAGCTGATCGATTCCTCTGCTACTCAGTCGAGTTTGGCGCCAACGTCTACAGACCATCAGACCTCAATCTCTTTTTTAATTCGTTCAGGCCGGACCAAGTGAATAATACCCCAACACTTATCAGCGTAGAAGGAGGTTTGCTACCACATTTTGCCTCGGAAGCCAAGTGCTCAGCGGATACTTAGGCAACCCTAACGTCACCGGCAGTTTGGGCGAATCGTCTCTGGATATCGAGCTAGTAATGGGCCTATTGGGGCCCGGACAGAATCTCTCGCTGTACCAGGTCGCGCAGCCTCAGCGATCCCTGGACCCGAGTAAGTCTCACATCTACCGCGATATGCATGGAGTTCGAAGTTCCAGGCGCTGATGTATAATGTACGCAGCCGATGAATTGCTCGCGGCGTTGGATGGCTCGTACTGCTCGGTTTCCCCCGTCGACAGTGAAGGTCAACCAGAGACTGCTATACATGTCATCATTAATCATAACGAGATCTCTCTAGGCATTACCGACTGCGGTAACAAACTGCGCACGAGCGTTATCTCAATCTCCTACCACTTCAACCCTGATCTTACCGACCCATCCATCTCACCCGTGGTCCAACGACAGTGCACAGAAATTGGCAAGGTATGAAGCTGATGATTATTCGAGAACTATGTTCACGTTTCAAGCTGTAGCTGGTGCTCACCGGCATCACTGTCATTGCGTCCTCCGGCGACGGAGGCGTCGCGTACTCTCAGTCACACCAGTGCTTGCAGGCAAACGGTTCGCTCGTGGCGGGTAACCCAAAGGGAAGCTTCGTCGGGCAGCTTCCTGCGTCTTGTCCATTCATCACCGCTGTCGGTTCGACGTCGGTTGCCCCCGGTGCTAGCGTAAGTCTTTCAATACTTCATCACCACTCTTCGGGCATTCTGACGTGCCCCGGATTCTAGACAGACCAAGTTGAAGAATCTACCACTGACTTCCCGTCTGGCGGAGGCTTCTCGAACAATTTCGCTCGGCCGGCGTGGCAGGACGCCGCGGTCCAGAACTACTTGGACAACTTCGTACCAAACTATGCTGCCTCAGTCTTCAACAGGTCTGGACGTGCATACCCCGACGTTTCAGCGAACGGGTAAAAGCCATGCTCTCTCAGGTCCTAGAGAATCTCGCTGACGCGCTCGACCAGGTGGCCATTGGTCATCGCGGTGGGCGGCGGATTCGTCCACTCGGGCGGCACATCCGCCTCCGCCCCCATATTCGCGGCCGTCATTGCCGCAGTCAACGACGCGCGCATCGCGGCAGGAAAGAGTACTGTCGGCTTCATCAATCCGGCGGTAAGCGTTTTTCTTTCATCTATAAGCTGGACGGGGGCCTGACTACGGAATATTCCAGCTCTACTCTGACGCGTTCGCCGGCGCATTCAACGACGTGGTAGTTGGCAGCAATCCTGGGTGCCAGACGCAGGGCTTTCCTGCTGCACCGGGCTGGGATCCTGTTAGTGGGCTGGGCACGCCCAACTTCGCGAAGCTGAGAGCTGCGTTCCTGGCATTACCCTGAGAAACTGTGCTATACCAGCAATGGACTTCTCTCGTTTTTCTGGGCATTTCGTGGGCAAAATGTAGATCAATATTGAATGAGCGCGCAGATACCGAAAATGGATGATAAACCAATTGGATCCGAGTTATTGCATGAATGTCGAGCCGATCGAGTCTTCGAATGCTTTCCGGGTTCAAAGGTGCCGCCGCGGTCATGTTGTGAAACAGTGGCCAAGCTATGTATAGTTCTGAAGATATTCATAGTAGGGGATTCGGTTGAGAAATAGGTACTGGATGAAAATGCGAAGAAAAAAGAGAAGGTTTCAAGTCTGCAGTAGGTCTACCGATTCACATCGCGCTCAGCCGTGGCACTCAATTCACGCGCATCATGGTCTCAACGGAACCCCCCGCCAACCACGCCTTCACCGCATAAAACCCATACACCTTATTCGGCTCAGGAATCGCCTTGAGGCTGCCCCGCGGATTCTTTGGTCGGCCCCAGGTCGGGGTACAGTACCGCGCCGGCGGAACGTAGGAGCCGCGCTTCTTCCAAGGCCTCTTCGCGGTTGTATGCCTGGGGAGGATGATTATTATGGTTAGTGGGAATATTAAACCGAAGGGGACGGGGGAGAAATATGCAAACGAAGTGGAACGGGAGAGGACACTTAAATGGAATTTTGGAAGAGAGGAAGAAGTGCATACAGTGAACACCGACGGTATCTTGCGCTCGACGAGCACCTTGAATGTCGCGGGCCACGAGGCGACGGCCTCCTGCGACGCGCCGGAGTTGAATCAATCGCGAGATCGGGCTTCTCGAATCGGGGGCCTTGTTTCTGGACGAAGGAGTGATATTATGTGCTGTGAACAAAATAATAATGAGTGGTAAGTAATTAACTGATGAACTTGGACCCGAGAGGGCGGCATGTACGTACTCGGTTGCGAATTGGTGTACTCGTTGGCGACCATGCTCGATGCAGTCGTTGCGGATGGTGAGATGGTGAATATAAATTAAGAGCGAGCATACGGGCCGGTTTCCACCACGATTGTTCCTCCGCGTTCTATAGTAAGTTCGGGACCGCACAATACGAGCTGAATTCTGTTAGCATGTCGACAAATCGGTCGAGTCCCAGCACGACATTGGCCACAGTTGCAGCCTTCTCATCCTTTACTCTGTTATGAACTTGGAGTCAGCCTCAAACGAAACACCCAGATAGCACGCTTTTTTCACCTGGGTGATTGGCTTCCCTCCAAGATAAAAAGTTGGGTATACTCTTGGTACTCGGCCAAACACTGGTCCTAGGCACAGCCGTTATTATTTGCCCAACATTGTGATCCGTTCAGGTGACTTTGAAATCCCGAAGGGGCCATACTATCTTTGGCCCACTTGTGCAATTCGGCCCACTTATGCAAGATTTCAATGTGGCAGGTGGAATATGAACTCAAAGCCCCCTTTAAAAAGGAGGGTTACTCTCCTGATATGATAAGTGCTGTTTCCAAGTTTGTAGAGCATTCCAAGAAGATTTGCACCCACCAGAAAATCGAATCCGGTTTTTCTGCAGATTTTGATGAAATGATCGCCTGCCAAATTACCAATCAAAAATCTTGCAGAAGCCGGTATTTGGTCGTTTCGCCTCGGCGATACTCCCGCAAGTGCAGTTGAAGCTCAGAAATTAGGCCACTTCACACAATTGAAATTCATATATTAAGGATGCTCCATCTGCATTCCAGTGGCCGTTGGGTAAACGGTTTTGGAGAACACGGCCGATCAAAGAAATCTTGCATAAGTGTACAGTAGGCGGGATGGTCGAGGTTCATTTTTGGCATTTTGAGATTTTCACGTCGGCATTTTGTTCCGATGATTTTTGGTAGGCTAGGACTTGATAACCGTATGTCGGAAAAACCTAAATTTCCTTACAAGGCCGGTCCCTTGCAAGACATTGCAAGACCATTGCAATGGTCTTGCTATAAAAGTTTTAGGCTCCGTTAGTGGAAAGGCACTTCTCAAAATCTTATAATGCAACTCTCTTATTGTAATCTATCCAAAATGCTTTGCAAGGAAATTTCACTTTTTCCAACATAGCTAACCGTAGGTGCCTCGGAGTTTGAAAATTTAAGCGGGGCCATCACTGATATGCCACTGCTTCGCTTGCATGTCCGAAAAGGCGCTGAAAAGAAATGCCTCAAGGTCCTTTATAACTTGCCCATTTCTCATGAAAAAAATTACAGCGTCTCAAAATGAGGTTCCTTCCACTTTTACAAAAAAACAAACTTCAAAAAACGATTTAAAAGATCTCAACGGAAGTCCATCATATTTTTCAAACTCCGAGGCACCTACGGTTCGCTACGCTTATCAAACTCCAGCCTCTATAGCATAGCACTTGTGAACGACTATCTTCCAAGTGCGTAGTCCGCTAGAGAGGCTGGATCGAGCCTAGATTTTTGGCTGATGGCACAGATCGACCGTTATCTGTGTCAAAAGGCTTCAGGATTTATTTGGGGCAATATCAAGCTGCTGAACTTGACCCAGCCTCAGATTTAGACCACCTGACATCCAATAGAGGCCTTGTCATGTGGCTTTTTGAACCAAGGCGATACAGCAAGGTCCAGCAATTGGAGTGGAACAAATGAGTACCCATAGCCGCAACAATTGTCAACGAGAATGGAGACAGCATTTAGGTCTTGTTTGATGTGATGACCCACACGTATGACGGGTATGTTATTTGCTTCTTGGGTCTCCACTTTTGACTTTATTCTCTACTGCTCCAGTGGGGTTGTGATCGTGGAAAAGCAGGTACTCAGACCTTCTTCAAGAAGCATGAATGCGTGAATTGTTGTCACAATCTCCATCTCAGCCATGATGGATTTGCAGAGGATGTGCGCAAAGAATCTAATGAGGAGTAATTCAAATCAACACACATAGTATTTTGGCCAATGAAAAGAACATATGCCTGATTCTTGCCTGATTCGATTTACCATGCACAATCGTTTCTGTTTAAATATATTGTTGCCAAATCACAACAACGCAGTAACTCAACCTCAACCCGTTCTCATTGCATGAAACTGAATGCAGAAGTTCATTAGCATGTTATCTGAATTATTGAGATGTTTTAAAGCATTTCTAAGCACCCCCCATGCGCCTCGACGGATTGAAGAAGCGCAGATAACAATCGATCCGTGCTATCAGTCAAAAATCGCCGGAACTAAATGCCGAGGTCAAAATGTCAAAATGCCGAAAATGAACCTCGACCATCCCGCCTACCGTAATAAGTGGGCCAACAATAGTAATGTCATTTGCATGTTCAACATTGATTGGGATTCCAAGCGGACACTTTAACGGACCGGTTTGTTCCGTGCACCGCCACACCGTCTTTTCTTTCTTGCGCCCATGCCGTTCGTCAGCCTCAAGCTTCCAGGGTCTTTGTTCGCTTGCTCGAACGACTTTTCCACCGATTCCCTTTCAAGCAAGAATGCCCCACTCCAGGACGCGCTTCACCTTGTTCGCTCTGTCCACACCCCGATCGACTTGGTGCAAGAACGCGGACGAGGGAGCGCCCGGGGTATTCACACGCTACGCTATCTATGTATGACGAACCGGTGCGTCTTTTAACACCTCGATCTCCGTGTCTTTCTTTTCCGGGAGAGCACAGGGTGCGCGCTCCCTGCACACCTCATTCCATTGTCGAACTCGTGCATTGCCAGTACGAGTGCGCTCCGTGTACCACCCGCCCCATCCGGTTTCCAAAGCACAAGCGACACATATACGGCCTCGCTCGTGTGTGGCACGAGTCGTTCGCCGCGCTTGCGGCCTGTCAATGACAGACGATAATGCTCCCTACTTTCCTTCCGAAAATCCTCCCTTGCTAGTCATCCTTCCCTTTGCCTCCCGCTTCAAATTATTCTCTCCTCTAGTACTGACATTACCTCCTATCCCTCGCTATCGCTGCCATCCATTCTCGAATCAACTTACCCGCACCGACCTCCAACCCTCAATTACTGCTCTCGCACTAGATACGGAGCCGTCGCCTCCGCTCCTCTTGGACATGTTCTCTTCTTCTTCAGAGCGCGTCTCGGGAGATTCGCATCCGCCGGCGTACCCGCAGTCCGGGTCATCTTCGTCGGCTGCACACCCCTCGTGCGTCGGAAGCTGTTGTGGCGGGGAGCGGGGTCACTGAGTCGTTCCGCTGAAGCCCTACGCGATCGAGTGGTGGACGGCTCTCGTACCGTCCGCGCGCGCCATGAAACTTGCGTTTTTCCGGATGAGGATGGGGATGGGATGGGGAAGGGGTGCGCGGACGCCGGCTGGCTGCGGTGAGCCCTGTTTTACCGTCGCCCCCACTGTTACGCTCTTGCAAGGAGGCTGAGACCGGCCTACATATCGTCATCGTGCGCATGCCCGGCAGTAAGCTTTTTGGGAGACGCACACGCGACTTGATGGAGACCCATGCGACTCACGACCTTCAGTCCGGGCGGTGCAGCGCCCAACGCCGGTCTTATTAGGGAGGGACGGCGCGGGCTCGGTGGGGATGTATGGGAGGTGGTGCAGGTCGTCGAGTATCGCGGCCGCGAAGACCCACCTTCGCCGCTTTGCAACCCTAACCGGGGAATTGGAATTGCTGGGGTGAGACACAGCATCCTTCTCGCTCGACGCTCGTGCTCCCTCCGCCACACACACCATCAATGCATCCATCTCATCACCTTCGGCTTCGCCGTCTTTCTCACATTGGGTTCTGCTCTCCCATTGCCGTTGCCATCCCGCTCGGTCTGCATTGTCCGAGCCTCGCTCGCGCTCGCCCTGCTCCGGCTTTCACCTCCGTCCGTCCGTACTCGCACCGACCCACTTGTGCATTCGAGGATGCGAATGCCCGGCGCCCGGTGGGTAACTTGCTCTGCGACGAGCGTGTGTACAATAGCGGGATGGTGCCGTCCTCCCCACTCGGTTTTTACCCCCTCTCTCCCCAGTCGTGCAAAGGCTCTCGCTGGTACATGCCCTCGAGCCTCGTCGGCTACAAGAAATATTTCCTTTATCGGAAAACGCGCCTATGGCGCTTTTTTTTTGGAATGGAGGGTATCGGGAGCGGTGCGTGCGATTTTCTTCGCCTGCTTGTTTTGCTCAACTATCTCAAGATTACTGACCATCCGCGCCGCGCCAACGCTACCACATCTGGTCATTCGAACGGCTACTTCTTTGATCGAATCACTAATAGTACACCCTTCAAAGTCCACTTCCCGCGTACTTGGCCCAAGCCTCCAGCCACATTTTCGTTGTTCTTCCGGGGTGTTAAAAATATTCACAAAAATGGTGGAGCACATACCTTTAGCAATATCTTTCTCCCCAGATTTTATTTCGGCGGAGTTCCTGGTTGCTGAACCGGCACCGGTTTCCCTGAGGTAGGTACAGTCGGTTTTGCAGAGGTCGGCGTCCCAGTGACTCCTTGGTTTCTGCAGAGTACGTGCTTAGCTATTATACTCTCGACTAGCGTCGACGTACCCCTGATTGTGGCGCAGCATATCGTCTCTCTGGCGTCTGAGTGTTTTGGCGCCTGTTTTTATAGCGCCGTCTCACCGCTTTCCATGCAACTTACCGGCAACGGCGTCTGGGGAAACTCCGACTCAGTCGGAGTCACTCGGCAGAATATCGTGCTATTTGGGTCCCACTGCCACACCTTGACGGTGGAAGCAATATCACGAGGAGGTACTATCGCATGCGCAAGACAATCATCCAATCACAGCATGATCATGAGGCAACTTACTTATCTGGTCTTCTCTTTGCATTCAGGCTGTCATTGGACATTGCCATTGCCGTAGTATTCGCGCTCCGCTCTAACCAATGATGCAGGGCATACATGGAAGGCCTTCGCCCGTAGTGGGTCAGTGGGTCGGCCAGAGGGTCATAGTTGAGTGTTATTCAGTAATGTGCTTCTTTGTTTCTGTGCCGTTTATTTGAGGCTCTTCTCATTTAAGATGTCTCCGTGCTACACATGCACTTCGGCAGCCGATCTTCTCGTATACACCGCTTATCATGGCGTTCTGCTTTCTCGAGGTTCATACAAGCTCATTGCAGCATCCTCCCAAGCAGACCCTCTCGCCTTGTTCAGCATATTTCGCAGGCGTTCAGTGGTACAATGAACTACCAACCATGGACTGACTTATTGATCTTGAGTGTTCTCCGTACTTAGTCTTCAGTGGACGTTCGATGTTAACATCTTTGGCGCCGCCGTGACTACAGGGGCCTTCGTCCCACTTCTCGAGAAGTCTGCTGTGCCGCGAGTCGTTTTGGTCTCTTCTGACCTTGGCTCGCTCCCCCTCCGAATCGATCCGGAGGGGCGTCACAACTACGCTAATGGGTCTCCATACCGCTCCAGCAAGGCGGCGATGAGCATGCTTACGTTGGGGGCTGCCGCGCAGGCCTTATTTCCCTCCACACGCAATGCTATCGTCCAAACTAGGTTGCCTCGGGGCTGTATCACATAAATGAATCTTTTGAGCCCCAGAGATCCCCCCGACACATTTAGATTCCTGTTACCGACTTAGGGACCAGGTCCGAAAACATTAATTCGAATCTCTGCCCGATCATGGAAGGGATCCCCATTAGTACACTGCCCTTATAGCGGGAGCGGTCCGCGCCAGTGTCCCAGCCATCTATCCCATTCGAGGCTCGCTCCCAGGGAAATCCCTAGCACCCCACCATCGACTACAACAAACACCATATTCGAATTGCACGACCCCACACTTTTACTCATATTTTTGGGACTGATTATTTCGATTATTTTTGTCCAACCCACATATTTTGTTTAGGCGATGTCCACTATTGTGTTTCATCGTCTGTTCCACCCTCTTTACGCGTACACCTGTGCCTCCCGGTCATCTGTACCACGCAGTCAACCAGATCAATTCGGCGATGTTTAGGCAGCGGCACATCCAAGTCAGCGGCGACTACGGGCCTCTAGTTTGAAATCACAGCGCGCCGTTGACTTGAAACGTCTCTGTTCAGGCGTCCGCGCGGTAATCCCATCGCGAATCTTACACCATTTCTTGTCCTTTGTTCTCGTTTTAGGCCTAGGGTTCTTCGCTCATACATATGTATTTGTAGATTTCAACCTCGACGAAAATCACCGCTCACACAATCTGGGCCATTCCCCGCGTCGCATGTACATTCTTCCAACTCTGCTGCATGTTCTTCTACTTCTCGGTTTCCAAAATTTAGTTCTTATCCATGCGGTGAGTTCTATCGCCCAGCTTTTTGTTTATCCACATACCTTGGAGTATATAGAACCCGTATATCCCCAATCATTCCATTTTGACATGTTCACGACTTCCAAGGGAATCCCTAAAGGCCCGTCTCATATATTTGGCCCGCACTACACACCTTACTGACACTACAGAAAATCTCCACTTCCTTTTCCTCGCCTCGTTGCCCTTCGGTCTGTCCCATATCCTGTCCATATCTCCAAACGGACATTGATATACCGCTCCCACACAATTTCCCCTCCCACTCCGCACAAATAGTTCCCACTTGCACCCTACTGATTTGGCCCACAAATATAACTTTGTCTCATTCGAACAATTCCGTTCACAAGAAACCGGCCCCCACATGTCTGACATTATTCTCCGCTCACGCGCACCCGTCGGATTTTCTTCTCCAGCGCCTGACCGATCAACCACGTGTTAAATATTCACAGCAGCTCCGCAGACGGCGCGCGCAATTCCTCGGCAGACCGGCAACTGCCGGTGGCTATTTGGCGCGCACGCTCCCCCATTCCGTGTTCAGCTGCGCAGACCATTCTCCATGATTCCTGTGCAGCTCCACAGACCGCCCTCGCCTTTCTGAACAACGCAGCAGCTGCCGGTCGCCGACGCCACGCACGCCCTGACGCACGCGGCTCCTCCCGCCGCGCTGTCGTGCGCACCGGCCCTTCCCACTCAGCGTAAATGCGTGGTGCACCCTATGACGCGCGCGTCGCACCCCATTCCCGCGCCGCCGGCAACTCCCGTCATACATCCCCGTTGCATCCTCGCGCCATCCCTGCGCAACCGACGCACGCGGTTTTTTCGTTGTGCCGTCCTCTCAGACTGTATCTACCCAATACAGACACACACCTGCACAATGATATTTACTGAATAAATTTAGAGGGGTTTTAGTGGGTATACGGCCCATCATTGATAAAACAGGTATAGGATAATTGTCAGGCCGGAGCCCGCACTGGTTGAAACAAAGTGCGTAACGGCATTTCCTCCTGGACAAATTTCCCGGAAACGACTGGCTAGCATCCAGTAACCCAAGCGGATGACATTGGAATGCTTCCGCAGACTAAGATTCATTACTCCAAAAGCTCCAAAAATAAAATAAAATAATAAAAATAAAAAATGCATGGAACGGTTTCACCCCCAAAATGGGTGACTTCCCGTAAGATAAATATATTCCTACAGATTATTTTGAGGCCGTTTTCGGACATCCAGAGACAGCTGTCAGGACCCCATCGGCCTTGGATCTCGCGGAATATCCTGTTGACCCTCGAACAGAATAAAATCTGGTTGGGGGGTAGCTACCCCCCCTACAGATATAAACGATGGTTGAATAACGCTTTCGGCCACTTCCTCCGCCCTTGCGCCGCATCGTCGCCTAAGTGGGGTGCTCGTCATCAACCATCCGTGTTGCCTTCTTCGCTTCATGTTCCCTTGCACTCCCTCGCACGGCTTCATTATGCAGAACAAGCTGTTTGGCACGCATGTCCGGCATCTCATGCTGGACTTCCCCTCCCCAGTCGCAGACATCGTGCCCATCCTCGCCGTCTGCAGTGCCCTGTACAGCCTCGCATGCTACTGCGCCGTCGACCCGTCGTGCCTCCCGCCCCTCGCCCTTATGCGCCCCCTGCGCCTACGCATCCGCACCGTCGCCCTCTTCACCGGCAGCGCGCCGCTTCGCGCACGCCCTCTTCGCGCGCACCACACACCTGCAGCTCCTGGACTACAGCCTCTCGGCCTTCGACGCCGCCTCCTGGGCGAGCCTGCGGTCGCTCCCTAGCCTGACGCACCTCGCGCTCAAGGCGTACGCTGCCGTCCCTGCGCGCGCGCTGCACGAGCTCCTGCACGAGAGCGCGCGCCTGCGGGCGCTCGTCGTGATATGCAGAGCGGACGCGGACGCCGCGGACTGGGGGGCAAAGTACCCAACGCATGATGTGCGCTTCGTGGTGACGGTGGTGGGCGACGTGGTGGGCGACTAGGTGGCCGGCGCGTGGGGGCACGCGGATTTTTGGGCACGGGCGGACGACGTCATCCGCCTGAGGCGGCAGTGAGGAGGTTTGGGACACGTCATTAACATGCTGGTCGAGTAGTAGATACTCATTCAAAATGTTTATGAACGCTCTTACGGGAAACCAGGCAGCTTAGAATACTCGATTTAACTGTCAGTTGCCATCATTTGGCACCCCTCCGATAGGGCTCTTCACCGTACGTACCGTATACGGTACGGCGTTATTTTCCCGTAATACGGACACGGCACGGGTACGGTACGGCAAGAGTACCTTACCCCAGCCTCTCCACGGTACGGTACGGCTCAAAAACGGCCGGGATACGGTCACGGAGGGGTACGGCAGGAAAAAAAAAGAATCAATTCAATGAAACATTGTCCGCGTCATCTAGGATCTCAATAGCTTCTTTACGCGCTAACCTGAGGTGTGCTTTTAGTACCATCAGGGTCCGAATTGTCTCGGGCTTGAGACTTGCACGCCTAACAGCAATTGTATTGCGTCCACCTGAGAAGACACGCTCAACAGCTACGGCCGATCCTGAAAAGAGATCATTGAATTGAAAGCACTACTAAAATATTAAAGCATACCTGGAATGCAGTGGATGTCGCGAGCCACTTGTATAGATTCGGGAATGCGTTGCGGTTCAGGTGCCACCAACTGAGCAAATCTGTTGTCTCCGCTGGCAGGGGGGATGCTGTCATTAGGGAGTAGATGTTGAGTTCGCTGCAGAGATCGGATGACACTTGCTGACTTGAGAGACGCGATAGGAAACTCTGCTTTTTGGGTGAAGCACCGAAGGCCGAAGGTGTCTGAGAAGTCAGTTGTAAATTTGCAGCTGAGGATGAAGATGGTTTCGGGGCATAGTGTTGACCGTACTCGGTGTACAGGTCTTGCTTTGCGGATTTGAGCTCACGAAAGAGCATGAAATCATCCGCAAAACTTTTTTCTAACCCAGCATAACTGACGTGAGGGTCAAGGACTGTGATAGGACTAATGAGCAAAACTCCATCTCATTCACAATGAACCACTTACGTGCTGCCCAGATATAGTACGGAGACGCGTCAAATTTATAATAGTAGTCGCTTAATTTAGTGTGTGCGTCGACGAGGCCCTGCTTGAGTGTGATGTTGACGGTGTTTGGAAGTGCTGAAAGGATATCCTTGACTGTTCTCTGCAGACCGCGGAAGACGATGTGAGTTTGCGAAAGCATGGGTTTACTGGTCGTGGACATCTCGGTCGTCGCCTGACGGAATTTGCTTAACCAAGACCGCACCGTTGCAGGGCCGCCCAGTCTTGCTCAGAAAGCGCGAAACTGCTCAAGTCGGGACTAGAATCGACATAGCGAGTGATGGCGTCTCGATTGTGTATTGCACGGCCTAACAAGACTTGTTAACTTATAACCTTTGGGCAGCATTTAACACTCACGAAGCATTTGATGTGTGGACCTCCATCGAGTTCGCACATCCAAGATTAACATCAGCTATCCGAAACAAGCTTAGCATGCGATTTATGTTGTATGAATCATAGTGTCGATTGCGTAAAGCGGTCACTGAGCCAGCGGCGATTTTACACGATTAGAAGAGTGGTATTGATCCTAACCCAAGTCACCGTAAGTACGGCCGTAATTGATGGTACGGTACGGTCAAATACGGAACTTACCGTATCACGTACGGTGAACTGAAAACCACCTCGGGTCGTGCACGGTACGGAACGGAGTCCGTACCGTAAGTCCGTTACCGTAACCTTACGGTTACGGTGAAGAGCCCTACCCTCCGATCGCCCTGTGGGATAAATCTATCTTACGGGAAGTCACCCAATAAGGACAGAATTGCTTTTATATTCCAAGATGTTCATGTACTACATCCATATAAATATGACGTCGTGCAGGAGGCCGGGAAAGGCAAGAAATCTACCATTCACATCCATCCGCCTCGGCATCACGTCAGCATGACTGTATGCGCGTGTTTACTCACCTCTCCCCCACCGCAGCCACCACCGATGTTCCAACGCAGTCCGTCTTCTCTGTTCCTCAGTTTTAATAGAGCCCTCGTTCCGAAGATCCGAGAGTCTTCTCGTCGTCCTTAACTATCCTGGCCCAAAATTCTCGCCTATTCCGCGTTCTCTGCAGATCAAAAATCAATCTTCGCGCTCGGTATCGTCTCTAAACGCGCAGAGTCTCGTGGAGTCGCTCTCTTGCTATAACTATTGGAGTCTCTGCTATCTCTCCTCCATTGTCCATCTTCCTACTTCACTCTCCATCAAAAACTGCGCTCCTTGCGCGCTTTTTGGTCATTGTCGCCTTCTGGGCCTTCCTCTCTCCTCCTGCCTGGTCCAGATGCTGTACCAACGTACCAACGCACTCGGACGACATCCTCAAGCCTGCTTCACCTTCGAATTTTGGACCAGCATCGCGCACCGTTTGGCCAATCGTGCACCACCCGAGCGCCGTCGCAGTCGGCATCTCAGCTGCCCGTTTTGCGTTTGTCTGTCGTCATCTCAGCTGAGAGCTTGTGGGAGGAGAGCATTAAAGAGAATGGGTCATTTTGGGGACACTCTGGGTCCTGCAGGCACGTTCTATGCACTCTCTTTCATATTTTCTCCTTTTTCTTGACTACTCCGCCTGGAACCACGCCAAATCGTGCCCGTTTTGCCTCATTTTGGCGTCGATCAGTCGCCCAATTCTCACTCTACATTCATAGGCCGGCGGCACCGCTCTTACGACCCTCAAACCTGCTCGCTAGGCATGGTCACCTGTTCCACTACGTTGCGTCGTTTCGATCCTCCCGTCGACGCTATATCCGCATTCTGCGACCTTAAAAATGGTGGTACACCTATGGCCGCGCGGTATCGGCTATCTCGGTACGTATGTATAATTTTAATTCGCTTCTTTTCGCACTAATCATGGCTCCCACATCCACCCACGGCGCTCGATTCCGCCGATTCCGTTTGAGCCTCGGGGGAGGAGTTTGCACGAGGGGATGGAATAGTTTTTGGCCGTACTGTGATGTCTAGGCGCGTGTTATTCTGATATATCTTCATTTTCTCGGGTTTTTTTGCAGTACTTCGTCTCGTCCTACGGCGTCTCCCCAATTACCTTCAATCTCGGAAAAGGTGGGTATTCCTCTGTCTCCCGACTCTGCGTCAATTTTTTTCGGCAATCAGAGGCGCTGTCTCACTATCTCTGCGTATTGCCGCACTCGCGGCCCACGATGTTATACCAACGCCATATTTCATCAACCAAAGGGTGGTTCTTCGACCTCCGCTGGATATCGTCCCAAGAGGTACGTCTGTATAATTTTATTTGCTTTTTTTTTTGACCTGATTCCTCTAGTCAGCTATGCGTGCGTCCCGTTCAGATTCCTGTTGTCCCACCTTCCCCTTCACGCACATCTGTTCACCTGATTCCCGTGTTGTATTGCCTCGACCGACACCTACACCCCCATTCGCCCTCTCAGTGCACCGGCGGCGGCGTGCTCAACTCAATGACGGCTATGGGTCTCTTCTTTGGAATCACCGCGCGCCATTGAGTCGCCACCTACTCGCTTATGCCCCGAGTGCTTCCATTTGTAACCCTAGCCTATATCTGACTCCATCTATCTCCCAGAGAAATCCCTGGAACCTCGTCACCCAAGCAAATCCGTGAGGCCTGGAGGAGAGAAAGACACACTGTGAGTTGTCTTATATTCTCGCCACAGGGAATCTGCATTGCGAGTGCTGGCGCGGGGGGTCCGTAATCGGTCTTCCTTCCATGCTGTGGGCCACGACCAGCCCACGCATTTTCTCATTTTTTTTGTTTTGGACTACGCATCCCCTCCTCGAGTCCATCTCCACGCAGTGCACAGCACATCTGTCTTTCTATATTGGCTGCTGTGCGTGGTCGCAGGAAACAACACATCCATTGGTGGCGCTCGTTCTCCTTGCGCAGAGCCTTAAAAAATTTGAGAATTAAGATAGTATTAGTTGCCCCTTGCAATGAGGAAATATGTCGAAACGAGCTAACTGCTGCTTCCTCCCGAACCCCGCCTCTCATGGGCCCAATATTCTGGTCGACGTGTGCGGCAAGCGAGCGAATTCTAGGCTGCTTTTACTCAATTATTTGTTTTACTCATTTTCGAGTTGTTGAAAGATATGTCTGCAAGAATCCTTTTGAGCGCGTGGACCAATGGTTGGAGATGCTGAAATTGAAGTTGAAATTCAATATTAAAAAGAATTCAATCTTGAGAGCATTTGGGAAATGGAAAATCCGGGATCAAAAGTCCGGGAAAATGTCTGGCCGAATTTCGGAGTTTGAATGCTCCTATGACACACTTGTTTAAATTCCGCCAATGTTTCCTAAGTTCCTCAAGCAGCAAAAAACAGCATAAGGTTCAGTGAATAGGTAGTGCGCACTGTATACAAGATGGACATTCTTAATGTACGGGGCCATAATGCGCCCATTAGCATGCGCGCGAAGTTCACCAACCTGCGCTCACGCAGCGGCGCACCCGCCATGGCAGGGACTTCGCGCCCTTGCCCGGACTCGCCAGCCTCATAGCACGCGCACCAATGCGGCCCGGACTTGCGCTCACCCCTGACGTCGTCTTTGTGTTGCGTGAGTGTGGGCTTTGGGACGAGCGCATGCGTACGTACCGGGGCGGCTTGCGGACACTCCGCGCCTCTTTCGCTGCTTGCCGTGTACCCCGCGCTTCTGGTTTATGCTGCCCGACGAGATTGTGAGCGAAAGCGCGATGGCGATGTGCGACGAGTGGGGCGTAGCGACGAGGATGGTGGCAGGAAGCGAGAAGTGCCTTGTTTGTGGCTGCCATTTACGAGTACTTATGTAATAAGGATCGTCTCTGTCATATCTCGGGGGACCTTAATTAGGGTCAGTGATAAAAAACTGTGAGGTACTTTTTAGTGGCTGTGTGAAGTCGTTTTTATCGCTTTATTAGAAAAAAACCTAGTGTATTTGGTGGCTGAGTATTGTACATGTTTACGTACTCGGGGAAAAATACCCCTACTCGGTGAAAAATAACAACACGCGCAAACAATGTAAAAAAAAATTTTGCCATCGGATTCGGAATGACCCGACAGGTTTTTGCATCACGTTACGCGGGCATGAGTTTACGGCCGCTCGATGTCTAGAAAGACTTGTGCAGCACATTTTTTATGATTGTCCACTATCTCGCCGTGTGTTCGCGTGCACATCTCCATCTTATGCTGACTAAACTCGCTTCGGCCTAGGGCTGTTCGCCGTGCCCGTGACGGGCACGGCCGTCGTTTCGACGGGTGAGTGACGGGCCTGAGCCGTTACCCAACAGTCCGTCGAGTGGTTGAAAAATTCCTCGACGGGACGGGACGGGCGACGGGACGGCCGTCACGGCCAACGGAACGGGCTCGGTTCTGCGAAAGTTATTGCACCGATGTAAGTAGAGCAGAAAAATGCTCTAATTCACCTCAAAGTTGCAGTTGAATCAAAAGCTTTGAGGAAGTCGAAATTCTGCATCAACTAGAGCTGAAAGTTACGTTTCTGGCTCCAGGAAAGCAGGCCAGCAAGCAAAATGGGACCATTATCGACACTCTGTGTGTATTTGAAGTGCCACCTCGATCGGGAAAGAATATAAATCAAGTTGAATATAACTTATCAAGTTGAAGCAAGAGTTGAAAATCATATGTGAGATGAACCAGATATGGTAATTGATCACCAATCTCGCGGAGAGGCCCAAGCAAGGTCAGTATGAGTATGAGA
Organism: Mycena rebaudengoi; assembly: GCA_029282285.1. NCBI lineage: Eukaryota > Fungi > Basidiomycota > Agaricomycetes > Agaricales > Mycenaceae > Mycena > Mycena rebaudengoi. Next base: position 2,264,609 of record JARJCX010000003.1, on the reverse strand, counting down.
GAGCTCATGTTTAGCAACCGGTGTGCGAACTTCAGGAGGCAGGGAGCCCATTTTGACGCCAAAATCGCCAAATATGTGCGAAGATTTCGATGGTTTCTACGGCCAGACCCGTCGCCTGTCAACAACGGTCAACGGCCGTCATTTCGACGGCCGTCAGCTCACCAATCCGTCCCGTCGTTTATTTTTTCCAACCACCGACGGAACGGTCGGATACCCGTCGCACGGAACCCGTTGAACAGGCGCGACGGGCACGGCACACAGCCCTACTTCGGCCATATTCGCGCAACTATTGCGAGGCGGAGAACACGCGCGCAGGCAGAGGGCCGGCGCATCATTGACACAGTGAACGCAACGGGCCAGCAATCCATAAATAAAACATTCATTCAGGTGTGGGTGTCCGTCCAGAGTATTCTAATCACGCTCAACTACAGCCTTGGTAGCGCCGTTGGTAGTGCAATGACGGAGAAGCCTAGATAGACTGCTGTATTTTTAGGTACTGTCCTCGTCAATTTCGACCCCCATCTGACGCTTTCTCAAGTCATTTAAACAGAAAATAACAGTAAATTCAATTGGAATCTAGGATAAATTATTTTTCAATCCATTGATTATACTATGCGTTCGGTTTCGTCATTTGTGCTACTGGATACGATTGGGCCTGCCCTCCTTGCCTCCTCTTCGTCCGAAGGTTCCTCGCGACCGACCAACCGTTTCTTGTCGTTATTTGTGCTATCGAATACGATTGGGCCGGCCCTCCTTGCTTCCTCTTCGTGCGAAGGTTCCTCACGACCGACCAACCGTTTATTAGACCCTTTATCCCCCGCGCCAATTTCCTCCCTCAATACGAGGCTCTAGCTTAACAACCATTGAATATAGTCCTCTAATTTAAGAGAGACATATGTTACTGTGTTCTTTGACTATCTAGACACACCAAAATATTTGGAATACCTTGGTCCTGACCAAGCTCTGAGACATCTTTACAAGAGGGGCTTCTTCCGGACTGGTCCGATCTCCGGTCTGTTCCGGGTATAGCATTTCACCATTCAATGGTCTCCCTTTTTTTATAAAAAATCGCTGGAGAGAGGGGGGTGGGAGTGCATAGAAAGCACTGCGCAAATACCTGTATTACTGCTTTTCGTACATTCGGAACGTGCCGCCACGGCTGAAAGGTGCGTGCAATTCACGGGCCGTTTTTTGTTTTCGCGGACTGCCAATGTCATCCCGTGTGGCATGCATGATCGCAAGCCTGCAATACTTATATCCTTTGTTGTTTCTTTCCTCGACCTTCAGCCGCTGTGGTACTTACTACTGACTACCGAAAAAGTTTAAATAATGTCACGTGTCGTTGCTCACCCTCCATTGCCCTCCGTTGCAAACAGGGCCATATAGTGTGCCTCTTCCCTCTCGTTCGGGTGCGGAATAGTTGCTGTCAGGCAGGTACACTCCTAGGCTTGTCCAGAGTAGATTGCTTTGCCTTGTGAATGCCAATTTATTTCTTATGTTTCGTTGCCTATTGCACTTCAAGTTCAGCCCGAGCGAAATTATGTAAAATGACTATTGGCATGTATAAATTAAAATGAAGGTAGTTAAATGATTGCCTACTCAGCTACTTGTTCGGTGTTGTTTAAGAAGTTAAAAATCGGCCTCTTATTAGTGTCTTGGTCCTCCCGGGCCATCCGTCTCGTCCGACGAGAGCTGCCTCCATTTGGTGCTCTCCGCGGGTTTTATGCGAACCGTCTGTATGTTCATAGCCGCCATTCTCTCGGCCACTCGAGCATCATCCTGTGAATGATTAGTATGGGTGGCAATTTGAAGGTTTGAAAATATATCAGCACGCTGCGCGCAATAAAAAACGACATATGGGTGCAAGAATTACCTTTCGCGAGTATTACTCAGAATTCTTGAATTTCTGTATACCGACACATATGCATATAAAAAGCTATATGAAAACTAGGTGAAGTAAAATCAACAGCTGTTTTCTGGAAGCCACTATTCGGCGACAAGAGAGCTGATGAACAAATAAACAGGCAGCACCTTACAGATGAAAAGTCATTAAACATATATCAGTCTTAGTAACCTGAAAGCTCACTACCGCAAAAATTCCGGCCGCAAATATCTCATAGCGCGGAGATTGGGAATTATATTTAAACATAACGAGATAGTTAAATTCAGGGTGCATGTTGAAAGCGAAAATAGATCCGATACATCAAGAGATAAACGAGCGGAATATAAATAGAGACACATATTCCAACATAGCTGGCTACTTAAGTGCATAGCCTATCAGGTGATGGGCGCCACCAACTGGGAGGCGGTACATGCGCACTCGGTACAAAAGACAAAAAAAAGTAAGTACGAGGTCATGCCGGGCAAAGCCACGGCCCTTTACCCCAAGTGTTTGATGTGAGCGGAGCTTGAAAGTGCCGCAAATCTTGCCGCCATCAGTGTCCGCCGATCGTTTGATCCCAGACATTTGATCCCGGACATTCCAATTCCCGAATTTATTGTCAAGCTTGGTGTTAGCTGAGGCAAGACGAGCTTGCGAGTCAGCCTCAGTGTTAGGCAAGGGAGATTAGATTAGATAGGACCATCATGCACTGCCACCTGTCACTGCCTTTACTTCCCGCTCACCTACGCGAAAACTAAAGGCTTTCTTCACCGCGTCTGCTCTATCGCATCCGCTTGTTTTCTTTGCAAACGTGATCTACAATGACTCAAGACAACATCCCCGCTCCTCCTGTGGCTCCCACATCCCTCTCTCTCTTTGGTCCTGCTCATCCACGCGCTGAACCAGAGACCTCTCTTCCTCGCACCCACGAACTCGTATCCTCTCCATTCTTTTGCTTTCATCATATCTAGACCTGTCTTAGTCCCCCTGTCCTCTCTCTCTTCCTCAGAACACCTCCATTGGCGAGCTTACACTCTCGTTGCTCTCAGCACACTTCAAGATTTCTTATCAGACCTGCATTGCGCGCGACACTCATAAGGGTGTCGGCAATACTCATCAGCGCTCTTCCGATCCAGACGTGCAGCATCATATGACCCAGAGGATGAGTCTGGATGTCCTCTTCCTCTTACATCCTTTCACGCCACAAGGCCCGTTATCCAAGACCATGAAACTTGGAATTATTGCGTCCTGGTGCGTTCTGGTGTTCTCGTTTCCCACTTTTTCTCCATCCTGTTTATCCCTCTTTTTATTCTACTGCCCTTGTCCCTTCATTCTCTCTCTTTCGCTCCCCCGGAGCGATAGTCACGCTTCTGGAGGTCCATTTATATTGCTTTCTTACGCCTCAATTTCATTGAATCTGAAACCCGCGCTGTGGCACTCGTTCATTCTCGATAGGATAGCGCATTGATGGCGCTGTGTCATGTGCACATTGACATTGATCATATCGTTGGAGGCGGACTCGTCCTTCGGGACTGCTGCTTGCTTTATCCCTTGCTTCGGCCTAATCTGCACGTCTAGACGTGTTTCCGACCGCTTTCATTCTACTTTCTATTTGGAAAAGGGCTGCTGCTTTATCATCGTGACTGCTATACCTGCTTGTTTTGTCTTGCACGTTGTAGGGTCTCTATCAAGTCTGCGGAGCCGATTTGGTGTTACGCCATTTTACATCCTATCCACCACTGTCCGGCTTTGCCTGGCTCGGACGACCAGTTTGATCTGCCTTAAGATCGTGTGGTTTAGGCTCACAATGCCCCGAGTTCGAGCATCTTCTGGTCAGGCTATCTCGTGCAGAATTTGCGCGGCCGTTTTCCGTCGGCGCCCGCTGCTCTCGATCGAGTCGATCATTGGGCCCAGAAATCTTTGGTGATTGAGGTACACACTGTATTTTTGGAGCGACGGGTCAGTTTGCCAAATCGGCGATGGAACACGTTTGTTGGGGGTCTTTTATGGTCCCCATTCATTGTTTCACTGCAGGATCAGGGCTCAGGTGTTGAACCCAAAAGGTGCATCTGTTGACACCTTTCGAAGGCAGACCCGAAGACCGGTAATCCGGCTGGGAATAGTTGTATGGATGACCTCGCGACCTGTTTGGACATGTCGGCGGTCTTATGTGTTACGTCCAACACACCCTCGTTTTTCTGTCGCCTCGGCGGTACTCAGGCCTCCTCGTTGTGTGTCGTGCTGCGCTTGTACCCGCGGACTGGGATTATTTTATTTTATTCTCTTGCACACCGTGCTCATTGCACTTAGTGTTCGCAGTCCACTGACGTTCTTCGGACCCTTGTCCTTGGACGTCTGCACCCAATCATCCACCGTGCTGATCGCACTCAGTCATCGTCGGTGTTTTCGGACCCATGTCCTTGAATGTCTGCACCCAGTTATCCATTGCGCCTATCTATTGCGCCTAGTTATCAGCTGTATTCTCGGACCCATGTCCTTGAATGTCTGCACCATTGCGCCTATCCTTTACGCCTAGTCATCAGCTGTGTTCTCGGACCTGCGTCCTTGAACGTTAGCCTACTTAGTCATCTGGGGCGTTCTCGGACTCACGTCCTTGAGCGTCTAGCCCACTCAGTCATCTGGTGCGTTCTTGGACTTGCGTCCTTGAGCGTTGCTCAGTCATCCGGGGCGTTCTTGGACTTCCGTCCTTGAGCGTTAGCCCATTCAGTTGCGGCGTTCTCGGACTCGCGTCCTTGAGCGTTGCCTTTTCAGTTGCGGCGCTCTCGGACTTGCGAGATCCTTGAGCGTTGCCTATTCAGTTGCGGCGCTCTCGGACTTGCGAGATCCTTGAGCGTTGCCATTCAGTTGCGGCGCTCTCTGACTGGCGAGTCTTTGAGCGTTGCCCATTCAGTTGCGGCGTTCTCGGACTCGCGTCCTTGAGCGTTGCCTATCTGCAGTGTTCTCGGATTCACGTCCTTGAGCGTTGCCTATCCATCTGTGGCGTTCTCGGACTCCCGTCCTTGAGTGTTGCCTATCTATGAGCTGCGCTCCCGGACTCGCGTCCTGAGTGTTGGTCATCTATCCGTGTTCTCGGTCTGACGTCCTTGAGCATTGGTCCAACCATCTCGCGCCTATTGCGCTCAGTCATCAGCTGCGTTTTTGGACTCATGTCCTTGAATGTGTGCATCCAGTCATCAGCCGTGCTCATTGCACTCAGTCATCAGCCGCGTTCTTTGAGTCATGTCCTTGAGCGTCAGTCATCCACTGCGTTCTCGGGCTCATGTCCTTGAACGTTTGCATCCAGTCATCAGCCCCGTTCTTAGACTCACATCCTTGAACGTTGGCTCAGCCATCTCGCACTCCTTGTGCTCAGTAGCTGCGTTCTCGGGCTCATGTCCTTGAACATTTGTGTTCTTGGACTCACAGCCTTGAGCGTTGGCCCTGCCATCTCACCCCCATTGCGCTCAGTCATTAGCGGCATTTTCGGGCTCACGTTCTGAATACTCATATCCTTGGATGGTTAGCTATCGCGCCCACTGTGCCCAGTCATCGGCTGTGTTCTCGGACTCAAGTCCTTGAACATTTTGTTCCCATCCATCCCGCTCATTGCGCTCAGTATCTGCGCTCATTGTGCCCAGTCATTCGTGCTCATACTACCACCATCCCACATTGTGTTCAGTATCGTACACCATGTGGTGCCCATCTTCCTGTACCATATTGCACTGGACTCATTGCATGGAGCTGTTGCGACAATTGGCCCAGTTTTGCGCCCTCAACACGCCGAGTTTTACGCGTTCATCGCGCCCAGTTATCACATCCATTCTTTCAGGTTCGACGCGCCCATTTATTCGCGTTCATCGCACCCAGTTATCATCATGCTTGTTTATTTGCCTTCAATGCGCCGATTTATTCGCGCTTATCGCGCCTAGTTATCTCATCCATCACTCCCATTTATTCGTGTTTAATGAGCCTATTCATTCGCGTCCATCATCGTCCCCAGCTTCCACGCCTATTCCGTTCATCTGCCAGTGCCACATTGCACCAAGTTGTTGTGCCAATCACGCTCGTCGTGTCAAGTTATCATATCCATCAAGCTCATTTATTCGCCTAACCTGCCGATTTGTTCGTGCCCATCGCGCCCAGATTCCGTGCCTATTTCCAGTGCATCTATCTACCAGTGTTATATTGCACCGAGTTGTAGAGCCAATTGCGCCGAGTTTTTTCGCGCTCAACGGACCAAGTCATTCACGCTCATCGCCGAAAATTATCGTTACCATCCACGCTACTCGCGCTCAGTGATAGCTTCCATCACATTGATTTATTCACGTTCTACGTGCTCATCTCAAATTTGCGCTCATAGAGTCCAATCACGGCCATTCATCGTGCATCCCTTCCAGTCATCGTGCCCAATACACCCAGTTTTAGCAGCTCTTGGGCTCATTATACATGCGGAATCTGCGGATTCGGCTTTTTCTCATGCGCGTGCGTTTTCTACGCTCCATTGTGTTCCTCGTTCCGCGCCACATTGTGCTCATCTTGTTTCAAACCGTGCTGCACTCATTTTGCCCAGTTATCATCCTGATTATCCCCAGTTTCCCGCGCCTTTGCGCCTGGCAGCCGTACTCATCGCCTTTATTGCCCCTGTTTTTCTTGTGCTCATTTGGTGCTCATTGCGCTTCCACTGTTCCAGCGCTCTTTATATTCATGTCATCGGACTGATGTCCATGTGATTTTACAGGCCATGGCACTTATCTTTTCTTCTGGCGCTCACTGCACTCGTTATTCATGGAACCTGTGTGAATTTAAGTATCTTGCGCCTATGCATTCTTCTGCTATCATCACACTCCATCCGTCCTCTTATCCTGTCGAGATTGCGAACCGCCGGCCCGCCTGCTGTGTGCCCTGCGCTTTTGACATCAAATCATTCCATTTGGCATTGCATAAACTATTTCTTGTCAACGCCCTCGCCGGTATTTGGCAGGTCAGGCAGCTGTCCCCTCAACTACTTCCTCTATCGCTTCGGATGTGCATCAGTCGCGGCCCATGTCCATTCATTGTACAAGCTACGGCATCCAGCGAAGACCGGTCTTCGGTTACTTACCGCCTCCAAGCTATCCAGTCCCATGGTCACTGTTTCTTTTTGCTCAAACAGCAGGAGATCCACTATGGTTTCTTGCCATCTGTTCCTATCTAGTATCTGCAGGCTCAATGTTGTTGTCATCCTCTATATCCCGGGTTGGCTTTTGGGATCTGTGGCCCACCGCCCCTATTCCATTCTCTGCTATCGGGGCATGCACTTGTTGCTTCATTCAGATATAGACATTACCACATATGCGAACGGAGCCCATGTGGGACCTTTGCTCTGTTATCAAGTCATTGATGGTGTCGCAGCCCTGGACCCCACCAAGCTCAGGCTTGCCGGCTCATCGTTGACGAGAGTTCACTGTAGACGGTGTGCAGCTGCACGCATTTCTCGCAATCATTATGTGTTCGTCTCTTCTTTCATTCCCAAACCAGCAAACCAGTCACCTCGTCTTCCCATGCCCTTTAATCGTTTACATCCCGTTTCATGGTCGGCGGTCGACGTGTCGTCCGTTTTCGACCCACACATTTCTTATCATCGGTACCACTGGACCCGCTTCGCCTTTGGTTGCCGGACAACCCATGTACCTTCGCCCGGTCGCGGAAGCACTGGTGTAATTTTCTTGCTCAGGCATCCCCGATGCGCCGGCTGGCAGTCAGCGCATTTCATTTCGTTTTATCGGCTTCGTCTCCGTTACAGCTTTTGTTTTGATTCTGCAGCGCCCACATAGCAGAGTGTGATGTGTACATCGCTGTCGCTGTCGCACTTCTGCAGAAGCACGCATACTATGTATATCCGCCATGGGGAATGAGCCGTGTACCACGCCCCCGTGTGCCACATGTCATTCGGAGGTTGTTCTTGTGGACTGTATTCTATCGGTGCGCACCCTGGCATGCATCAGGAGCGCATTCACCGCGATTGCCGCTGTCTTTCATTCCATGTCTAATCTTCGTTTCTCATTTATTGGAATTTGGTCTTGCCCGAGAAGCCTTCCTCTTGCTATCATCCGAGGCTTGAGAGGACGCAAGTTACGATCCCATGCCCAGACATCCTTAGTATATCGAGACTTTATGCATCGTCGAGCCGTTGAGCTGCATTTGTTTGTTTCATCCTATCTTGATCTTATCTGATTTTCTTTTTCCATCCGATCACTCAGCTCTGTGTGGGGGACCTCGGGTCCGCTTCTCTCGCCCTCGCGCGAGCGTTGCTCTTGGAGCTTCGCTCTTGGTGGGTTGCTCCGGGTCTCATTCGCATTTCTTTTATGACCCGAGTTGCTCTCTGCGTACTGGCTTGGTCGTGTCCGTCAGCCGCTCATTTCCGCCTCGGAAAATCCCGCATCAGCATTTGGCGATGCCCATTTTTTCCCGAGTCGAGCGGCCACGGCCAAGCCCCCCCCCCACACCCACACACAGCTTCACATCACAGCTCTGTATCAGCGCGAATATCAAAGATATTTATTATATATTTAGATATTCGCCTCTTGCCTCACATCCCAGGTCCGACGTACGAATCGGTGTCTCCCTTGCTAGCGGGCTGCGCCGCTCGCTTATGCGCCTTATGACGACGATCGGGCTGTGCTAGCGTCAACGAATATGCGCACCGCCCTCGGCCGAAGGCGAACTGTCACACTTGCTCTTTGCCACCACTGCGTCAAGTGGCCCCATCCCGCTATGGGACAACCCCATGGCCCTGGGATGGAATTCTCGACCATCTCCACGATGCTCCCGCGGACCTGAACTCTTCAGCCTTGGTCTGTCGTGCCTTCGTGCCAAGGACATAGATGCACCTATTTCGCTCCGTGAAAGTCGATTCCGGGAGGTCTTGTCCGTGGCATCAACTCAGACATATTTGCACTGTCTCCAGAGCATGTCGGCCACCCGACTGGCACAGCTGCTCTCCAGCTCGCCGCATGTCATAGCCCACATCCACAATCTGTACATTGGTAACTGCAGCGTACAAACTCTGACCGCAATGGTACAGATCCCTTGGTCCCACCTCCAAGCAATTTTCCTCGTTGGGAACCAGCTGCAAGATTTCCACTAACCGGAGGTTCTCGCCCTCATCGACAGCCTAGTTTCGCTCCCCACACTGCGGAAACTCGCGTTCCATTCCATGTTTTGGGTGTCAGCGCATCTGCACACCATCTTGTCGAGATGCAACTCCAGGGTCCACAGCCTCACCTTCGAAAACTGCTTCCTCCCGACCACTCCTTATGATGCTTCAATATTCCCCGCACCACCAAACTCCCATCTCCCCCTCATCACATCCCTCGTATTATTCGGCATCGAGGGCGATTTCCTGAACTATAGTGCACTCCTGGTCGATTTGTCGCGCCTCGCACAGGTCACGCTCCATCAAAACACCATCCCCGCACTCGAAACACTACTCTACACCTGTAGGCACACCATCCAGAGCCTAGAGTTGAACGGTTCAGGTCAGTCTTGCACTCTCCCCCTCTCCATAGAACGAAAAAGCCTAAATAATGTTAACCACAGAGCACTACGTGGCGGCACTCGACCTCGGCGCCTTCCCCGCTCTCTCGTGGCTGACACTCAGCGGCGTCGGTAAGCCACTCCAACACGGGCTCGAGCGCTCGTGGATCATGACCCTACAGACGATCTCCTACCGCCTCTTATGGGTCGGATGGGAGAAAAACCTGCGACAGTTAGAATCGATGCTTTCTGGGGTCGTGGAGAAGATGCCGAGACTGAGGCGCGTGGCGGTTACGATTATCGTTAGTAGAATAAGGAGGTGGCGCGGGCCGCAGACTGATGCGGAGTGGAGAGGTGCCATAGGGGAGAGCATGCCGCAGCTCGTCGGGAGGGGAATGTTAGAAATTGAGGTGGTGGCTGAGGAGTAGGGACGATTGAGGGATGTACAGGTGTCCCTAGAAATAAGCCCGGGGGGATTCGTCTCGCCCAACGCCAAGAGGTGAGATGAAATCGATGCTACTGATTTCCACCGTTCATAGAGGCTAATTGCGTCAGCCTCATAAATGCCGCTGTGTCCACTAGCCAAATCCCCGTCTCCTAGATTGTCCCGGAAGGTTGTGACATACTTCAAAATTAGGAAGAGAGCGGAAATGAATTGGGGGGTCGGGAAGGCTGCGGGTATGGCTGAATTGCCGACATTTAAGTGGATGAGCCGATATTGCGGAGTACAGGCAATACTGGGCGAAGTGGCGAAGACAAGCGATAGTAAGTCGGGGTTGTTCGGTGTGGAGGCCGCAGAGCTCCAGATTCCTGAGTCAGGCCAAGCTCGCGCCATGTCTAATGCGGTCTCGTTGTCCAGGTCCAACTCGAGCATGGAATGGATATAGACGGAGGTGAGATTGACAAAACACAACAGTAGGCGAATGCTGCGAGATTCAATGACAAAACTATCCAGGTCTCCGTCGAGATTGCATTCAAGCCAAAGTATCATGAGGGAAAGACGCAAAACCGCAGCTGCAAGAGCGGCGCACAGATCGTGTGAATAGGAGGCGGTGGCAAATTCGCTGAAGAAGGTGCTAAAGTCCTCCAACGGGATCTGGGATAGACATTCCAGGAAGCGAGTTGTCGACTTGAGATCGGGACAACGGAGAATTATCTCACGCAAGACCGCAAACGGCCGGGGCTCGGGGCTGGCCAGAGGCTGGTTTCCCGGCGGGAATTACCCAGGGAGTGGAGGTTGAGAGCTGAGGAGTATGCGCCAACGCGTAGGGCTCTTGGACATCAACATATAACATTCAACACATTGTAACTCGCGCACACATGCGGAGACTGCGGCTGTATGGTGACCTAGAGCCGAACCGCCCGGGGAGATAGAAACATCCTTCAGTCTGGGACATTTAAGTGAAAAAGTCGGGAATAATGAATGATCCGCGTCGGCGCGTGGCCATACGTCAATACTGGTGCTTGAGGGAGCGAGGAACATGTGGATGTAGTGGAAACCACCGGTTCCAGCAGAGATGTTGCAAGTTAGGTAGTAGACTGGGAGGGAGACACGGGCACAATGCTGGGAAGATATTTGATCGTAACCGGTATCGAGGTCCTGGATTCGACTCGAGTATTTGTGAATTGGGTCCCAATATTGGATGCGTACTGGTCTCAGTAGCCGCTAATAAATATCGGTCTGGGGAACTCGCCAAGACCCTCCGTGCATGCCCCTTGTCGAGAACCTCCTCGGTCCATAGATCGGACGGTATTAACCAGACGAGGTTTCCAAGCGTGTTACACCTCCACAAATAGTCAATCGACGGGCCGTGGAGAGTTCTACAGGTCCGGGCCAATGTCGCAAAGGCCTTGAGGCCCGGTTGCTTCGACGAGCGTGAGCGCCGGCCACTCTCGGACTGGCATAAGCAAGGGCAAACGTCTGAGCCGCCGTCCAGATTCACACATATCATGCCTACAATTTCGTAGATTTGCAAGCAGCTGTGCATTTCGTCGAGATGGGTCGTTGTGTAGGTAGTCAGAAGACAAGTGGTGTTGTCCACGTGGCTGTCAATCCAGAATTCGGATTGTTCCGTATAGATAAGGGCATCACATGAGTCGGAAGAGTCTCTGTGCATGCCAATCGATTGTAATTCTCCAGCTGACTGGTGTACTTGACAGATCAAATGAATTACAGTGAGAAAGGCATCGCGAACGCTACACCGTTCCCATCACCTCCTCCCTAATCTTGTGCACTTCAGTCCAGCCGGCGAATCCGAATCCAAAGTACTCCGGCAGATCATCCCAAACCTCCTCCCGACCCTTTTCGATCTCCTTCTCAAAGTCCTCCAAGCAGACTTCACACACATTTTCCCTATACCTTTCTTGCGCCTCCTCCGTCCAGTAGCGCAGCGGATCTATGACCTCGTCGCGCGCTATAAAGGCGAGGAGTCTCGCGGCGCAGTCGACCTTGTTGTAGGAGCACGACCGCGGCGACTCGCAGCCCCACACGCCGGTGAACCCGAACCAGTTCATGACGCGGAGGCGGACCAGGCGCTGGGCGTGAGTCCAGAGGATGACTCGCCGGGTGGTACGAGGGAGGGCATTCCATGCCGCCCTGACATCGAGGATATCGGAGATTGGGTAGCACGAGATTTCGTAGTATATGCAGGGTAGGATCCAACGAGCGTCGAATTTTTTGGCTGCTGCGAGCACCGACAAACGGCCTGCGAGCAACCCCTTAGGGTATATCATGTGCGAATGGGGGGGGGGATATATTATACTCGCGTGGTCCACAACATGAACAACGAGTTTACAGAAGACAAACAAGTAGCACTATTAAGGTGTTTATCCTTCTAGAAATGTACAAGATGTCAACTGAGCACAACACCATTCCAGGGGGTCGATCATACAAGATGCTGGCCAAACTGTGACTGGCCGGCCATTCGGCGGGACCTCTGGTTATAACCTCGTGGGACATGACCACGAGCCAAAGGCGCAAGTGTATGGGAGGAGGGTCCCTCCTCCCAGGCAAAATTCCCCGGAATCCACCAGTCAACAGAAAGCCGTCATATGTCTTCCCTTTGCAGAGTGCATGCGAGACCACAAGTCAGCGTGACTTTTGAAAAATTAGAAACCACTCTCTTTTCTTTGTACCTGAAAGGAGCACAAAAAGGTGTTCTTTTTGCGAGGCTTTCAGGTACAAAGAAAATGAAGCCTTTCTTCCTTTATTGAAAGGCCTGCTGAAAGGTGTTCTTTCAGCATCCTTTTTGTCCATTAACAATAGTAACTATTTTCTTAATTGCTGAAAGCATCGCAAAAAGTTGCTGTTTTTTCTACCTTTCCATTTAAAATAACAGTAAAGTTTTTTATATATTTGAAAAGGCTTAGGCAAATGTAAACTTTCCCCCCGCCATTCTATGTAGGTCAAAAGAACTCTATCCTGGGTGTGAGACTGCTTCGCTGATCTGTCGACCACTTCCGCTTTCTTCGAGGTTCGGCATCCTTTCACCTTCAACTTCCAGCCCTCACTTCCGTTCGTCTTCTAAGTTACTCATGGTCACTGAACTTCCTCGCAACATCTGGGCTCTTGGTAGAAACTCTTAATCAGGGTCATCTGCAAGCCTTAACCGAAGTGCTGGGGTGGTGCTCCGCGCCCCAGTGCGCTCTTGTTTTTTCATCAAAAACAATGGTTTTATTATTACCCCTTTATCTCACTCAATTCTTCACAAAATGCCATGAAACAACCACCAATCGATTTTTACGAGTGTTCTGCAATGCTTAGGCCACTCACAATATCCATTTACTTTACCAATGGCTTTGTAAGCAAAATTATATGATCTTTCACAGTTGAACCTGTTCCAGAGGGTAGGTAGGTAGGTAGGTATTATTACACGGCACGGTCCGAATAACGAACGCCGGTTTCCAGGAATTCTCCCAGTGTACAAGCAAGCGTAAATACACCATCGTCCCTGGACTTCCCTACGCCATCTAGGCCAAGCTCGCAGACCCCACAGGTTTCCCTATGCCCCACGGTAGAGCCCAAACAACAAGAGAAAAGCATATAACCTGAAATGTGCACAACGGTCAGTGTAAGTCAACCTGCGCGGTACACAGGCACTGCGCAGAAAACCTCAAGGATATCATGAACATATTTTGCAACTAGTACAATCGTTGAGCGCTCATAGATAATGGCTTTTAGGAACTCAGTGCTAGTGAGTGTCACCATTTTTCTCTGCAGGTTGGGCACAGTGTGGAAAATTTTGGGCAAAAATATATTGCGCAAATTTAGGACCCCCGGGGAATGTTGGCATTCCAGCAATGCATGCTCGGGGCTTTCCACCATTGTCCTGCAGAATCTACAGACCCGCTCGTGTCGAGGTAAAGGTTGCAGTGCATGATCACCGTGCCGCAATTTTTCGAGGGCCAGTTGATGGGTAGAGAGCATGACTGAAGTCAACGCTTCGCGATGCCCTTGTGTTCTAACCATGAACAGATAATGCCTCAAGTAAAGAGTCTTTTGTGCGGCAGGTTTGTCCTTTTGAGGCTCACGACGCCCGTGTAGCAGGTAGAGCTTACCTGAGTTGTCTACTTCGTCTTGTAACCATTTTAGTGCCCCAGATTCAATTGATTTTCTGTAGTCTTTCACATTATCAATTGTTGCAGTTGCAAAGTTGAGGATGGGGCACGGAAATGGTAGTCTGGTGGCTGCAATTTTCACATCTCTGACCCAAGATTTTCTGCCTTGAGCATCCAGTTCGATTGAACTGGTTAAGCTGGCACGGGCTCGGTGATGGTTGTCGAGGGTGAGGAGATATTGCAGGTATCCCAGTACAAGAATGAAGCGACGAATCCGTAGTGGCATAATTCCGGTCTCGGTGAAGAGCGGTGCGATCATGGAATGGGAGTGGACATTAAGCATTTGCCGGATAAAGTCAACTTGGACCGTAATCAGTTCCTTGACATGTATATCTTCACAGTCTGGGGAAACCTCGCAGCCGTGGATGAGGTGACAGTTCACGCGTGCCATGTATAGGGTCTTCAGTTCTTTTGGTGTCAACCGGCTAGTTGAGTCCTCGAGTCCCATGATCCGATGTGCGCAATACCGCGCTGTGCCTGCTTTGGCTTTGTAGTGATCTTCGAACATGTTCCTCGTGTCTGTTCGAAAGTTCATGCCGATATATTTTTCCTCGGTCTTGATAGTCAATATGGAGTCTCCCAATTTGAACACGAGATTTTCTGGTGCCCGGCCGTAAATCATGATTAATGTCTTAATCATGTTCACGACGATGAAGTTGACCGAGCACCATTGTTTCAGCGTATCCAGTTTGCGTTGCAATCCCTTGGCCGAGAGCGAGATGAGAAGAATATCATCTGCTTGATCCAAAATGGCAATCCTGACACCAGACAAAATTGCATCGTCTGAATCATCGGGCATAAAAAGGTCTGCCATGAATAGATTCCAGAGTACAGGAGATGCAGGGTCACCAGTGAGTAGTCCAATGAGTGCTTTAAATTCATCAGAGTTCACATCCCCATGTCTGACATAGTATTCCATTTTTTTGTAAAGCATACGCAACTAATCGAATATTGTGCCTCCCATGCCCATACGTAGGAGTTTCAGCCATAATGTTGGGTGATCAGTTGAAGGGAAAGAATTCGTTGCATCCACTGCTGCAACAAAAACCGTGAGCTTCTTCGCGCGTGCCCATTCTTTTACACAGCGTAGGATGAAGGGGATATTATTTGTTCGATACCCCTCTCGAAATCCGTTCTGGTAATTTGGTATGTGACCACGCGCATAAAACAATCCGGTATACCCCAAATATTTGTCTCAGTACTCTTCAATATTGTACACATGGCACCACCTGGTTTTATAGGAATAACAATTTCTTGGTACTATGCAGATAGCATGGTAAAAGTGATGGATTTATGTGGGTCCCCATTTATGTGTTCTCCACCTGAGAATTGCAACGGAAACCACCCAATGCAATGGAGAACATATCAAATAATTTACTGAAAAAAATCGGAGGTCCTACAACCTTTCCTCCCTTTGAAGCAGGGGCGATGATGAATGATCATATGATTTTGCTTACAAAGCTATCAGTAAGGAAAGTAGATAGTCTGACCAGCCTAAGCACCGTCAAACCTCCACGTCCGAAATTGGGTCTTATTATCGAGGATGTCGCAGAGAGAGCAAGTGAATGCCCATCGGAGAGCGCGAATAGCCGTGGCGAATTTGACATCCGGGGCCCAAAACAATGCCCATGGACGAAATCCGATGGGCAGTCATGCACCTCGTTCACTTCACTCCTATTCAGGCTATTATACTGAGGATTCGTATACAGGCGCACAGAGAACGGGAGGGGATTTTTTGACCCTCCAGCGGGTAAGAGACAGTTATATATATCATATAGGACCTGGTCGAGACTAGCCATCGTTGGAGGTCGACTGAATTGCCGTGACTGCATCTTGGGACCGCGGTGTGATTACACACTTGAAGGGAACTGGTGAGCTAGATCACAGATAGTGTTAATCCCAATTTCATCGCAAAAGAATGGAATCGGTCCCGCACAAAATGAGCCCGCCTTCATATTCGTACGACGGTTCGATAGGTTGACCGTCCTCTCCAATTTCTTTGGTGATGTCGAACATAGCCAGAATGGATACGACCGTGATCCAGATTGAAGAGGCGGCCACGTGTCTACCCGGGCAGATTCTGGAGAAACAGTTTCAATAACAAGAATCTAGGGAAATTGCGAAAGCCACCTGCGCCCGAACCCAAACGCAGATTGTACGTCTCTAATCGGGTCGTCGAATTTCCCGTTGAGGAAGCGCTCAGGTTTGAAAGCATCAGGATCGGAATACGTTCTCTGGACAAGATCAGTCGAAGGGGATTTCAAAAATGATGGTGTGGACGCACCTCTTCATGTGAAATGGCCCTGGAGAAGGTAAGCGACAATATGGGCCTCAAACTATTCGACTTACCAGACATTGGCGAAGACAACAGATTTGGCCGGGATACGATAGCCGCGATACACGTCTTCGACTTCGAGGAAATGCGGAGCCCCTAGACTCACACTATTCAGGAGATGCTCCAAAAGACTAAACGGTCAGCGTACCAAATGGGGTCGCATTTCTCCATCGGAGAACTTCTTTGACGAGCGCAGCGACGTAGGGCAACTCTTGCTTGTCACCAAAATCAGGAAAATGTCCCCGCCCTACAACCGAGTCGATTTCCTGCTGAGCCTTCTTCTGTGCATTGGGATTGGCGAGCATCGCAAGGATGAAGGTGCACAAAACTGCAGTTGTCGTGTCCGCACCCGCGGCATACATCATGGCGGCGACATTTTGCACTGTAGATTCCTGATAGTAGTTATCACCTGATTCAATTTCGCGTAGAGCATTTTCCGCGAAGCAGGATTTGGCATCTCCGGACGCCTGGAAGGGGAGTTTATCGCCTGCCCTTCAAGAAACTGTGTTCACGTACCATCCGGCGCTTTGTCTCAGCAAAGGGGATTTCTCTGATAGCTTGCGACAGCAATCGTCCCTCCCTGGCTATGCGTTTGAAGTCGGCGCCCGGGAACCACTCTGGGACGTATTTGAGGATCGGAATAGAATCCTGATATACCATGGTTCAATTGCGCTTGATTTTGCGAGTCTGGTACTCACCACAAGGAATCGTCCAGGAACGGCAGCACCGTTGGCCGATTCCGCGGCTTCTTCAGCCAACGCGACGTACGGATCGTTGACGGGAAGCACGTCGATTCCATATGCCACAGATACGATGACTTCACCCACCATTCTTTCGGATATCAGTTAACGCGGACAAACGAGCCTGTCGATGATTTACGCACTGTCTGAGGTGACTCAAGAAACCGTCGGGATTGCTAAGAAGGCGTCGAAGCAACGCATGAGCCGCTACGCGCTCTGTGTGGTGAAATTTCGGAACTGCCCCTATGTTGAATTCTTGGTTGAACAAACGGCGATGCGTTCGCCTCGGCGTACATTAGCAGGGTGCATTGGGACTCTGAGCTGAGCGACTGTACCATTCATCCCCTGATAATGGGCGACATTCAGTTACCGATAAAAATAATGGCGAGATTGGTACCGTATTTCATGAAGACTGGACAGCTCGGTGTTAGGTAACGTGCTCGAAATCGGGAAACGGTAGCAGACCTAGAGCAAAACTCCACCCCATCAAGTCGCCGACCATGGGAAATGGGGGTCTGGAATTAAACATAGAGAGATGGTTGAGAGATGGTATTAAATTGGAATTCATCGTATACCTGTCAGAATATATCGATGAGCGCTTTTCAAGAAGCGCCTCCGTTGCCTCTAAAGACGACAATACAACAACAGATGTTCCCGCCAGGTTCAAGTGGATGATGTCGGAGTCTGCGAATATATATCTCAGCAACTATGGCACTGGTACTGCGCGTTGAGCGGACCGTATGTCTTGCTCCATTCCATGCACGCCTCCCAAGGGCGTGCATATGGCATGTCTAATAGATTTCCAAGCAAGGGGAGTTTCTTTGGTCCGGGTGGTAAAGGTAGCTTGCGACGGAATGCGATGCGCAGCCAAGTAAGATAGAGCGCTGGTGCAGCGATAGCTGCCCAGAGAAAAGAGGTGGAAACATCGACCGATGGCATGGCTGTGAACCCGAGGGAAGTTGACGGATGACCTGGGTGTTTTATCTCGAGTCCAGGCGTGTGCACCCGAACGCACAGTTAGCAAGCATCAGCCATTTGACAAATTAGTTGTGACGTTTTCGGCGTCTTTCGGCGTTTTCGCATTGTCGATAATTTCAATAATCCCTTTTGGGAGGCTGAGAGCATCGAAGAAAGAGAGTGAAAAAAGTAGCTTATCGGAGTTAATTTTAACTTTGATGGCCCCTTCGGCTCGGCGGGGCCGACCTTTACTTAACTTACAGCTATTTGCGGAACATAAATGTCCCAAATTCATCTTTCTGCTCATAAGAAGCTTCTCTTAGCCGAGCTTAGAAACGACTTATAATAGACCGTGGATATTAATAAATGGTTTTAATGTGAGTGCCCGCATGTTGTTTTACCGTTTGAGAACGGTACAAGCAATAGACCCACAGTTTTCTGTATCTAGATTCTCTTTAGGCACATAGACTTCACTTCCGGAGGGCCACAACCACAATTTCGCTCTCCTTCCTGAAAAACCCTTCGACTTATCGCGGATCTTTATTCAGATAAGGGTAACGCCTCTTACGACACTACAAGGCCTTAGCGCCGCTCACACTGGAAATCAGATGGAATCAGCTAAGAGGAAACTGAGTGCGAAACGGCAAGTTTAGGTACAGATATAAACGAGGCTGAAAATGTTGGTTTCAGGAGCCCTGAAGTTAATTGTTCGGGCTGAAATACACATTTCGGACATCGTTTCGGCCGAAAGCTCCCGAAACTATTAATTTAGGTCGTGAACCAATTGCTTGAACTGCTTCTCGAACTAATTGTTTCAGCAGTACTGTTGTGAGTACCGAATCTCACCATTTCGAGCTCAGTTTCCTGTTAGCTGATTCCATCTGATTTCCAGTGTGGCTTACGGTGCCAAACTAAAGTTTGGGACATTAAGGCGCGGATCACTTTTCATCAAGAAATTTGTTTTCACTAGTGCTCCTGTATCTTAATCAATTCTTCACAAAAAACCTTGAAACTTTTACCAATGAATTTATACCAATCAACTTTCGGTGTGGACGGTGGACTACGGATAAACCTCGGAGAAATTTTAAACGCCGAGCGATTACATATGCGAGGGAGCGTGCGGCCAGGGTCCTGAAGTAATATGCATATTGATGGTGTGTGCAATGGATCCTGTTTGCGCTACTCATTATATCGTGTCCACACAATATATCCCTCTTTATCAGGCTATGCTGGTGCAGGTCTGCCCGCAGCGAGGGGTTTCTGGGATCGGGAACCGTGTACACCTTTGTGGTTAATTTCAAAATGTTAGGTTGCGAGGCCCGGTCTTGTCCGTCGACGAATGGAGCTTGCGAAAATATATGGAGGAGCAAAGACCACCGAGACTCCCCGTATCAGTGCCAGTGATGATTAATTCAACTGCTCCCGTTCGAGGATCTCGGGCGGGGCAAAAATCCATGTCTGGGGGTGGGGAATCTGTGGTCCTTCAGTGAAAATGCTGTGATATATGAGCCGCCCTGTCGTAAAAAACCGTAGCTCCAGGGAGAGGTAGTCAGTGCGATCAGCGGATGTCTGGCATTGGTATTATACATCTTGTCAACGAAATTCAAGAAGGACGTCGGAATGGGGTAGCTTGCGGAGTTGAGTGACTTTGTCGGCGAGATGGGGGCCCTGCTCCTTTTTGGGTTCTTCCCCTTCTTGGATAAGCTCTGCGAACCACTCAAGATAATTTGAACTTTTTTTCCTTGATTACGTTCAATTACTGCGTTCTAACCCACCCTAGACTCAACCCTGTGCAGGTCTGTGTAGATCTGTGTTGATCTGTGTAGCCTATGTCTAGGTGAGGATAGCCACTAGACAGGCTCTCTCTAGCTCACTAGACCGAGATTTTGTCTAGCTCTGTGTAGCCTCTGTGTAGACAGACTCTGTCTAGATAAGCGGGGTTCGGTATAGGTCATTGCGGGTGCCTGGTCCAAGTTAAACATTGCCATCTCGTCATATAGTTGTCACCAAGTGAATTTCAACTTGCTGGCGTGCCGTTCTTGTCTTGGACCGACGATAACCAACCAAATCTGGACAGGTATTTTTTGGAAACATCAGCTTTAAATTTTTCGTTGTGTCGCCGCGTTGCAGGAAGAGACTGGCAGATCTAGGGCCACCTTTCACCGGATATAATGCTTGATGCCTTTTCAAACACATCTTTCGTCAATCTCAGTCACTATACTCAGCTAGCCTGCCCCACACTGACCCACACATAACTGGACAGACGTAGACTGACCACGTCTAGTCGCCTACACAAAGACATCTGTCTAGCATCTGTGTAGCTTTGTGTAGGTTGTATAGCCACAGCTAAGTCTAGAGAGGGTCGGAACGCAGTGAATGCTCCGCCATAATGTTGCGCAGGCGGCGTATATCGGAGATCTGAGAACCCATCGAGCGATTCGTGTGGCGAATTGATGTGACGAGCTTGTGAAGTAGAAGGTCGCTGTGATTTTGGATTGCCGTAATGCGAACACTGCATTGTACTATTGACATCTTGACGGAAGCGACTGAAGTACCTAGAGCTCACAAACACTTTTATCCCCGTTCCGTATTTATTGGGTAGTTCACCCTTGGGCAGGTATGAATCGTTTTTTAAATCGGTACGGAGAAGGCATTCGGTGGATGAGAGAGGATAGATCAGCTCTGTAATTTACCAGGTTCTCCCGGGCCACATAGATGCGGCCAGCCTCAAAAGAAAAGGAAAATTGAGGACCTCCGCATTTGGCCGGGAAGGACGACATCTTCGGGGTGGTTCGCCCGCCGCCATTACTCCAATTGCATCCTCTCGGTTCCCTCGGACACCAAAGAAACTGCAATCCGAATTCGAATCCAATATCGGAGAGCATCAACTCGGCGCCCAACGCACCTTGAAGTGGAGTGTGTCTGATTTGACAGGCGACCCAGATTATGAAAACTGCGGCGGAACCGGGGAAGGTTACAAACCGATGGAATCTAATTTTGAGCATGCGAGCAAGCCGATAGAATCTAATTTTGAACATGCGAACAAGCCGATGAAATCTAATTTTGAACATGCAAGCAAGAATGGGATAAATGCCGCTGGTCATTCGTCTCGCTTTTCTGCACTCATAATCCAACCATGCCCACCAACATTCTTGGACCCATCGAGTTCCACCTCCCAGACATGCTGAGCAACTGGCCGTGGCCCCGTAATCTCAACCAGCATTACGCGGCGTGCAAGCAAGGGTCAGCTGCATGGCTCGAATCGTTTCATGCTTTCAGTCCGAAGGCCCAGAATGCATTCAACCTCTGTGATTTCAGTGAGTCTCGATGCTGTATGCAGCCGTCGATGTTCTCAGAATTTCCCAGACCTCATAGCATCGCTGGCTTATCCACTTCTTGACAAAGGTGAGGGACCTACCTCGATACCAATCGCAGTTATCAAAATCTTCTGCCATCCAGATGGGTGCAGAGTCGGCTGCGACCTGATGAATTTCTTCTTCGTGGTCGACCACTATACCGATGTAGCCAATCCGGAGGGCGCCAAAGCCCACGCGGAAATTGTCATGCATGCACTCCGAAATCCCGAGCTATCCCGGCCACAGGGAGAATGGATCGGTGGTGAAGTGGCTCGCCAGTGAGCGTCACCACATGTTTTGGTATTCGGCTCGATTGATTTTCCACGAATCCCAGATTCTGGTTGAATGCCATCCGCATCGCTACACCAATCTCCCAACGCCGCTTCATCCAGTCATTCGGGCTTTACTTGGACGCCGTGGTTCAGCAAGCGCAGGATCGTACGGAGAACCACATCCGCGGCATCGACGAATATTTTGAGATTCGACGCAACACCATCGGGGCTAAACCCTCATTTGTGATCAATGCGATACGGATGAGCATCCCGGATGAAGTTATGGAGAACGAACATATCAAGATGCTCACAGTGGCTGCTATTGACATGATCATAACCGTGAATCTTCATTTGTGAGAATATTGATCGTGAGTCTGACTATGGGAGACTAGGTGAATGACGCTTGCTCCTACAATGTCGAGTGCGTTTATTGAATCCTTATTGATTTTTTTGCTGAATATTCTGCCAGACAGGCGATAGGTGATGATGGTCATAACCTAGTGACCATCGTCATGCATAGCCTCAATTTGGACCTTCAGGCCGCGCTCGAATGGATCTTGCTTCTCCACGAGAGTCTCGCTAAGAAGTTCCTGTCGGCCTTCACTCAGGTACCCCATTATAGCGAACCCGAACTGGATCGTCAAGTAACAGAGTACATACACGGGCTCGGAAACTGGGTAATGCTTGACCTCCTGTCATGGCTCGCATGTTGCTGACGGATCTCTTGACAGGTCCGTGCTAACGAGGCTTGGTCGTTTGAGGTATGCTTTCATGATCACTGAGCACGTCATTGTGGAACTCAACGATTCACTTAGTGCGAACGCTACTTCGGAGCAAGAGGGAAAGAGATCCAAGTAACTAGAGGGGTCGAGCTCTTGCCAAGAATTTGCCCCGCAAAGACTGCGGTCCCGGAAATTCTCATCCCGTATACGGCCTGAACTGCGCGATGGAAAAGACTATCTTAGTTAGAGAGGAGTAGGAAATGATGCAAGGATGTAGACCGTTGAAAACACGTTCCAAATGAAGCTCTGAGGACCTTGGAAGAAAATCGTCGGCCTTGAAACGTGACTGAAAAGGCCCCGGGAATCTCCTGCAAACCCGTTGGATCCCCAGCAATATCGTCACTGGAGACCACCGAATCGATAAAGGCCTACAGGCCGAATGGTCTCACTAAAAGCAGAATCGTAAGATAAGACATCAGTAAAACTACACATTCGTCTTTGACGTCTTTGGCGTCTTTGGCAAGACGTCAAAGACGCCAAAGACACATTTTTCCCAAAGACGTGCGTCTTGGGCTAAGTAGATCCACTTGTCTTATAAAGACAAAGGCATCTTATAAAGACGAGGGTGTCTTAGGCAAGACCGTAAAGACGCACCTAAATCCACTCAAGACGCCTCATAAGATGCTCAGAGACTTGCTCAAGACACGAATAAAGATGCAATTTAAAATATATATTCAATAATATATCGTACTGTATACATAATATGCACTAAAAAAATCCGACTCGCTAACAAGCGTTGAAGAGGACGAACGCGATCGTGGCGTAGTGACGATGGAATCGGAATGATGCGCTGCAGCGGCGGCGGTGAACGAGCAAGTAAACGAGATGAGGGATTCTATAAATGGTATGTCAGGGCATATTATAGAAAGGATGTGGTGGAAGTACGTACGGTGGCACAGTGTAAACACCGGGGCAGCGGATGTAAGAATGGGGAGGTGGAAGTCAGGAAGAGCCTATAAATATGTCAGTAGAAGCGGGACTCGGCGAATGCACGTAGTGCTGGGTAGGGCCACAGACGGCTGCAAGCGACATTGAAGCGACACAGCGCAAATGGGAAGGGGAGAAGCAACACGGCAGAAGAGACCACAAGATATTGAGGGACATGGTGGCTTGATGACGGGCTTGACCGGCTTGAAAAACTTGAGGTTTGAGGCCTTGAGGGTCTTGCAGGTCTTGCCCCAGCCAGGGAGCCACAAGCAGGGGAACGGAGAGGGGAAAGATGGCGGGAAGAAGCAAGAGAAGGGTGTGCGCTGGCATTACCAACCATCTGTCAAGTCACGCCATTGGCGATCCGATCGTTCCTGATGATCGGAACAGCGGAGTTTGAAAGACTTAGAAGTTTTCCACTTTCCCTAGTCAATGCGAAAGATCCTTTCATATTCAATATCTCAACTGATAATGCAACATAACCACTGTGAGTAGCCATTTTTCACTGTATTGAGCCAGATATGAATAAATACAGCTAAAGTGTACCTGTAAAATAAGACATGCATGAAAGACATAAGACCAATACCCCCAGACAAAGAGATTCAAAGATGCCGTTCCAAAGACCTAAGACACTTTTCTAAGACAAAGATGTTCAAAGATGCGGCCCAAAGATGTAAGACGCCAAAGACAAACGTGTAGTTTTACTGATGGAAATGCTGCTGGATCGGCTAGTAGCGATGCTGAGCCCCACACTGCTGCGCACGCGGCGTGCATAAATGCATTTCCCCAGGGGTCAGCCAACCCAATCAAGTTAATGGGAGAAAGATGTAAAGCGGCCGATGGGTACCTCAGGGACAACGCAATGCTGAGGTGGCAATTTGGGTCGGTCCGCCTCGCGTCACCTCAGCATTGTGTCATCACTGATGTACGTATCGGCCACTTAATGTCTTTCCACCATTAATTTGGTCGACAGCGCTGTATGCTAATCCTGACCTCTTAGTATGGCCTATCCGCTTTCCTTCTTCTCTGTTCTCCCCAGCTGACTCGTTTGATTATACTATATCCCGCTGGGAAGTGGGCCACTTATGAGCAACCAGTGAATAGCGACATGCACACACCTTGAAAATGGGGTTTTGTGTGCCTGGAATCGAAGATAGGCCTGTTATGGACCTGTGAAGCATATTTGGCCGATTTGTGGTGAGGTGGTGTGGGCTTCAGTAATTTACTTTCGGCGGCAATCCAAAAGTGGTAAATATCAGGAAGCGGACCAGGCGGCCAAATTCGTATTTCTGCCTGGATAACTGCGATGAAACTGCTTGGATATGTCATAGGGGAACCAATAGACAGTCTAGTATATTCAAATGATACATTACATGCATCTTATTGGTAGAAATAATTGCTTCTCCGACACGCAAAATCACAAAATCACGATGACTGAGGAGTATTCACATCTAGATCTAGTTGGGGTCCACAAAAAATCTCCAGATTTGGATGCTCGAAGATATCTGGTTTCGAATATCAAGTCTTCTTGATGATCGGAATGTTGGGTGGGCTGCGGGCTAACGCGGGTTTACCGCGCCCAAAATTAGTCAGGCAGTTTTATGAAAAGGGTGCGTATGGCATACCTAGCGAGTCGTTTTTAGGCACCTAAAATTTTTTCTGTAGCGTCAGTCAAGTGTGTACTGCGGGTCAAAATATGGTACGGGCTTCCAGGGATTCGCCTGGGAGTCGTGAACGCTGTGCTGTCAAGCCCACATAATGGGGATATACTGATTCTATACTGCAAAGTATGAATATAGACAAGGAGCTTCATGATAGGGCTCACCACACGGATAGGAATTAAAATTTGGAATCCGAGAAGTAGAACAAGAGTTGGAAGAATCAATCCATGACGTGGGACGGGCAATGGCCAAGAGTATATGGGTAGTTTTCGTCAAGTTCGAACGTACAAGTACGTACATATGAGCGAGGAACCCCAGGCCGAAAAGGAGAACAAACGACAAGGAACAATGTAGGGTTCGGTATTGGAATACGGCGCGGATGCATGAGCAGGGACATTTGAAGTCAGCGGCGCGCTGTGACTTGAAAATACTTCGAAACGTCACTGCCAGAACATCGCGGATTCGATCCGTTGACTGGGTGGTGCAAAGGACTGGGATTGACGGGTGTACACGTGGGTGGGAGGATGAAAACAATAGTAGACATTCCTGAGACAAACTATGTAGGTTGGAGAAAAATAATCGAGAGAATCAGTCCCGGAAATGTGAATAAAAGCGTGTGGTGCGTACCTCCCGTCGGTAGTCTATCTGCTGAGTTAGCGGTCGTGAAATTCGACCATGGTGTTGTTGGAGCCCCGGTAGGGTTCCAGGGATTTCCCTGGGAGTGAGCTTCAAATGAGATAAATGGCGGGGTGGACCGGTCCCGCTATAAGGGGACTGAAGATACCAAAACATTATGGTTTACTGCCTGCGCAGCGTTATCGATTCAAGGGTTAATGGGGGACATGAATGTGAGTGTAAACGCTGACGCGCCTGGGGGTGTATTAATGGGGAAGCCTAAAAAATCGGCACAATTAGCGCAGAAAAAGTAAATAAAGTTTAAGGCGACGTACCGAGGCCGCGGACACCTCGCGACTGTGTGTTATCCACCGTCGGTAAAGTCACAGAGTCGGAGTGCTGGGTCGGCGGAACGATTGGGAAGTGCGGATGTGGCGGTACACGGGTGGATATGGAGATGACGGTGAGCGAGCGATTTTGATGGCGCTAAAAATCGGGAGCCAAGCAGGGGGCTCTAGAGAGGAAGTGGGCTGTTCACCAGTGCTGAAATAGGGCGAAACGAAGATGAATTGGTGCGGGGCCAGGGGGATTAGTCAGGAAAATGGGAATATAAGTGTATAATGCGCACTTGGACCCCCGGGTACGTCCAAAAAACACCTGTATCCTCTCGTACACACCCATCCCTCGACCCCCAGACCAAAACGAAGGAGAACAGTGGCTGTGGGAGCATGGAGTTGGCGCTCCATGGCGACGGTCCGTTAGCACGCAAATGGGGGAACGGTAAAGACGGCGAGGGCAGATTTTCAAGGTGAAGAGTAGCTAGGGGTATCATGCAAGGGCGTCGGTGAGTGGGTATGGGATTTGGGCCAGGCAGCAGGTCAGAAGAGTACCAAAAAGCGTCGTGGGGACTAAAATTGGCGTGAAGAGCGCAGTTCTCAGCGTGGGGAGCAAAAGGATGCGGAATGAGGGAGAGATGTCGGAAGGTACATTAGAGGTTGTCAGGAGAGAACTTGGGTGGTTACAAGACGAAGTTGCGCGCGGGGAGAGGGGAGTTGGGTCCGGAATACGGCGGGCTGGCACAGAATTTTAAGCAAGGCGAGTTGGGGAAGAAGGAAGTATCATGAAAGAGGGGCACTTGGCATCATGGTGGGCGGTGGGGAGCGGCAGGATCGTAGGTGGTGGCTGTAGTGGAGAAGAAGCAGCTAAATATGCGCATACATTGATGGCGGGGGATGCCGGGCGTGGGGGGATTGCGGAGTCGGGAGTCGGGCGCTAGGGCGTGACGGGAGCGCCGGCGGGCCCGCTGTCGGGGGCGGCCGGGTGATTTTAGTGTGGGCGGGGCAGAGGCGGAGCCGGAATTGGCCGTCGAATGGGCAAATTAGATGGCGCCGGTCGTTGGCGGAAGGTCAATGGATGCAGCGCGGGGCTGCATCAAGCGGGTGGAACCGGTGGCGCGGGTTCTGGCGCGGGCGGCCGGGTGAGTTTAGCTGGGCGGGAGCGGGGA
Organism: Mycena rebaudengoi; assembly: GCA_029282285.1. Taxonomy (NCBI): domain Eukaryota; kingdom Fungi; phylum Basidiomycota; class Agaricomycetes; order Agaricales; family Mycenaceae; genus Mycena; species Mycena rebaudengoi. The sequence goes on along the minus strand of JARJCX010000003.1, from coordinate 2,237,446 downwards.
CGGAGCCGGAATGGGCCGCTTCAAGGGATTAGATGGCGCTTGGTCGCAGCAGGCGGCAGTGTCTTCTCGGCATATCGCCGGCATTGGCGGCACGAGATCGTGCCGGCTGCGTCAAAAAAGACATCATGTTGTGTTCATTTGGGGTGCGCGCTAATTTCCGTGGTATGTGTGGGCTCGTCAGAAAGGGGGGAGCGAGGACATGTGGGTGATCGAATATTTAAGAAATGGGAGGAAACTCACCAATTTTGACAGCGGCGAATAGAATTGGCTGTGGAGGTCGAGGGGAGTCGCCAAAAAAAGCAAAAAAATTATGAGGGGGAGGGAGGACAAAGTCGGTCACTTTTCGTCGGAGTCAAAACTCCGCCCGCATGACTGCCCCGCAACCTCGTGCCATGTACCCGCATTGTGTCGATAGTGCTGCTGTTGAAGACTGGAACGAGGAAACATTCTAGGCCTGTTCTTGCGACTCGGGACGCTGTTAGTAGTGTAATGCTCGGGAGAAGAAAGTGCCAATTGAACACTGCGCGACTTACCGTAGGAAGACCGGATCAATTGTTCTTCTTCACTGTCGTCGAGGACATAGAGCACTGGGAGAACCAACCGACACATTTTCCGTGTAGGTCTCTCCGTCTTCGCCTGCTCGTCCGTGCTTGCAGCCTGCAAAAGAGGATCATCCGAAATGGGCATCGACCGCGGGCTCTTCGTTGGCTTTGACAACGTCGAGCTTCCCCTAAACCAACAAAAGTAGACCAACCAGCATGTTTTCACTGTAGCATCTAGTTGAATCTGTGTCGCTGTAGTCTACAGTGTCATGGTGGCACTACACTCACACTGGCAGTCCCCTTCGTGTATTGCCACGCAGTCGGTGAAACTCCCGGTTGTTGTTGACGTCGGATTCGCCAGGGAATCGGGAATGGCCATTTGAAGGTTGTTTTCCGTGCACAATGCTCTGTACTTTGTAGAGGAAATTTTAAGTTCCCCCCCTGTCTTGGGATGAATTCAGCGGGCGCGTTCCATCCAATGAAAATTCCTGCTTACATAGAGTTTGAAGACGCAAGGGTCCTTGGCTGGCGCCCTGTGCGTCAGGAAACTCCTGGAGATACTCTGATCGTGGGATAAGATGGTGGTTCCAAAATCCGGGGGCGAGTGGAACGAACGCCGCCTCAAGACGGAAGCAAGTTTTGACGTGTCCATTGTAAAAGGCCCGAGCGTCGACTTCACGCACTGAATGGCTGTGTCCTGCACCTTACCGACGCTGTCCGCCAAAGTCCCTCGAGTCTCGCGCGCCTCGTCGCCGATCACATCCTCTGCCGCATCAGCGGCCCCGGCAACTTCATCTTCAGTTCGCAAGCCGGTACCAAAAAGCTTAAAGATATCCGAATCTTTGTCAAGTGTTTTGGCAAGTGAGAATGTGTCCATGGCCTTGGAGATCAACCCGAAAGTGTCTAAGCCGCCGGAAACGATATCGGTCGCCCACTGTAAGACTCAGTATATGTCTCCGCCAATATGGGGCACATACCTCCAGGTACAACGCTCAGAATCATGAGCTGTAAAGGGGGGGTAAGATGGGCAGTAGGAACGTTTGATAGAGAGTGGCGTACCCCAATATTGAGGATTATGTTCAAAACCGATTCGCGTGCGTGGGCCTGATCAAAAGCGGCCTGACGGACTTTGTCAAACTCAACCTAAAACGCTATGAGTGTCGGTTCAACCCCGGATCCACAGGAAGACCTCTTGGATATATGCTATAGTGTTAGCGATTGTCTGATTACCGAGAGAGATGGCGGTGAGAGTCGACTACAATATTGGTCAATGAATATCAGTGATCGCAAGCAGCGGAGGACGATAGACCGTAAGTAAGCCGATTAGTGACCCGGTATCAGTATCTGGTGCGGCGGCCAGACTTGTATATTGAGTGACCGCGTTGTCTGTAGGAGTTGCATCAACGGAGTTCAATCTCAGTAAACCAAACACGTACCTGTACTCTGGACGTAGCTTCGTATAATATCGACCGGATCGGTGAAGAATGTATCAGGGTTTACAAGTCGAAGCCCAGTCCTTTGAAACCGTTATCATAAAACTAAAATAGTCTGGTGGGTGTGTTGTTACGTACCACTTGGTTCGACAATTCTCTGGAGGGTCAAAAGGATCGGAAGCGTCGTCAGTGTCCCTCTTCTTCGTCTGGTGCGAGTGGTGGTGCGAGTGATGGCGCGACTTCCTACGATTACTGGAGTGTGCATCCTGGAGATTGCGGGAAACTGAGGAGTTGAGTGGCTGTGCGTCCTGGATATCGGGGTTTACTGGCGGTTTTACAGGCGGTACTCCCTTTGTACATGACTCGTCTGGTAGAATCATAGAAGATTGGAAGGCCACAATGTGTGGAGGCTCACCTAGGCGTGTCACATAAAATTCCCCTTCTACCAGATCGTCTAAGTCAATCCCAACGGAATCGTTGAGATACTGCTTGAAGCCATCGGCATCGTCTAGAAACCACTGAACCGTGGCATGTCCCGTCAAGTGGGGACTCTGCGCGGGCAAGTGCACGTCTTCAATGATGGAACCGGGACACGATGAAATTGAGGCGCCATCGCCCCTTCAAATAACATTAAATAAAGAGAAGAAGCTGTGGACGCTCCACTTACTCGCAATGCCAGAAGCTTTTCCCCGTTCCCGTGAGATTCGCAAGCTAACATGGACGAAATTAGAATGTGTAAATATTAGTAGGAGCGCACAGCGCACATTGTAGTCGGCTGCCTTGCCTTCCCACGTCTTGTATAAATTGAAGCTGTCGCTCGCAAGGTCCGACTCAGTCAAAAATAGGCGAAGTCGATTGCTGAGATCGCTCTGGATTTGAAGGGCACCCAGGAGCAGAATGCGGAAACTATCTGGGACATTAAGGAAAGCATACTCGTTCGCTAACGTAGAAGCGAAAGCATCCTAAATCGCGGATATATAAGTGCGCTTCTGAAGGGCATCAATTCCCTTACATAGACCCCATCTTGCAGGTATCCTGAGCTGTCTAAACTCTCAATCGACATGGCTACGGAAGGTTAATCTCGGCTCGAAAGGGAGAAAACAAAGTAGACCAACAAGCAACAATTGAATCATGCGTAGGAAGAAGTCCTCCAGGCGCATAAATCATAGACGTGAGTTCCGACAAAGTATTGTCTTGATCAAGACTAAAAACTGGAAAAGCGTGTCAGAACCTGCCTCAAGTTACGGCTCTAGAAAACCGACCACTGAGACCGCCCATACAAAGATTTTGCGAAAGAAGGGCACGAGCGGACACAGATTGAGGGGTTTCTGCTGCCATGGTTGAGCCATCGCTCATAGTAAGCCACTGGACGGAGGTGGTCTCGTCGCGCGTCAAATCAGTGTATCTGTCAGTGATGTGAGCAAAGCGCAGGGATGAGATATTAATGCAACGCACGCGTCTGAATCATACAACCCGTCGTTGATTATGGCATCCACAGCATAATAGGGATATGTTCCCTGAGCGAGGTCACCGGATACGAGACAAGAGCTCTGCAGGGACGATTTTCCCACGGGCCTGGACGAATTTGAGTGTTTTCCGAATCGCGTGAATAAGAAATATTTGGAACCTTGAGTAAAAGGGAACACCGAAGAGCAAGAGAGTCGGGGGCATTCCAGCGGACTGCGCTTTCTTGAGGGTGGCCTGAATAACATTGGGTTCATTGGCGTCGTCACTCGTGGTAGACGGCTGATGGGTAATCAATGACACGAATTCGACTTTGGTTCAGGATCAGTCAAACTTTGCACACGTAGATACTGTACGGGACCCACCTATTTTTGCTAAATTCGTCGTGATCTTGGCAGGAATGTCAGAGGTTTGGAAGTTGATGTGGAGGAGGCACGTACGGTGTTGACCCCAGAAAGAGACCTGTTAAGGGCGAATGAGTGTTTAGTGGAGTGGTGACGGCAGCAAACTCACCAAAAAGCATTCGGAGTCGACAGCGAGAGGAGTTTGGAGCCGAGTCCGGTCTTGAGCGCAGTTGCTATGGTCGAAAACTGACTTGCCGATATGCAGGTTGTTCCGATGCACGGGCTCCATTCGAGGTCGATCCCATCGGCGCCCGTACTGGGAGCTCGTAAATCAGAAGATCGTTGACGGCAAATGTTGAATACGAACGAGGTTAACAATGCCAATGCGCTTGTACCAAATTTCGTGCGTGCGCTGCTCGACGTGGCAATTGCAATGAGGGGTGAGGCATCGATGCCGAGTCCCCAACCTCCGACTGTTGAAGAAGTCAGGAATAAGAATGCCGGAGGAACCATAGTGCGATACACTGCGGCAATCAAAATCTATTACCGTGGGAAATAGCCCCCAGAACTATTGTATACTGTTTCCACTCCATCTATTACCAAAGGAAAAATTTGGGATATAGACAGCCTATTTCCACTCAAATCTCTTCTAGAAATAGATATTCTTTTACCCAAAGAGATTTTTGGGAAACAGCCTGTCTTTGTCCTGGCATTTTTCTGTAAGACAAAGACCGCCTATCTCCTCAAGAAAGATCTAGGCCCTGTTTTTCCTCAGCTAATAGATGAGCTGATTGTCGAGGAGGCAGACCGGCTATTTCCATCTCTTTGTTCGAACAAAGGAAAAGAAACAGTCTGGCTATCTCCCAAGGAAATAGCCCGTCTATTTCCTAAGGAAACATGTGTCCCGGATCTTTCCGGTGGAAGTATGTCGTCTATTTCTGGAGGACATTGTCGGGGAAATAGATGGCCTGTTTCCTGAGTAACTCTCAAGGTAATCTTACTTCTATTACCAATGGAAATCCGGTGGGAAATAGTCTGTCTGTTTCTTAAAATTTTCCTTAGGTAATAGATGGGCCGCAAATGGAAAATAATAGTTCTAGGCCCAGTTTCCCGGGGTAAAATATTCCGATCGCTGCAGTGATAGTTACCTGCGATGAAGACCTTTAAATTGGGCGTCACAGTTTTCAACGCAATGATAGAGTTCACTTGCGCCTGCTGGGCTGACGTCAAAGACACTACACCGGCGGCGGTGAGGGATGCATAGGCGTATATGACATGCTAAGTGATTTGGGTCAAAATTAAAAAATGTACTCGCAAGCCACGGGACACTAACAGTGTATATCGATGGGTCAATTGCCTGTGAAGACCACGGGAGGCAGCTCCGCGTAGCTGCACTGGAAAACAGGGGATAATATCAGCAGCTGGCTAGTCCTAGCAAGCATCGTGACGGCGCACCTTCCCAGATAATAACCGACGACTTTCGGCGTGACCTTCCCGAGACAGTCAGCGAACCCCGCAATGGCTGAAAACGTAGTGATCCCAGTCCCATTCGAGACATCGCGCAGAAAGAGACTGGTATATTGATCAGTGAGTTGGCCGTTGACGCCGACATTGGGGCTGGTCATGAACGTGTCTTGTTCGTGACCTTGCCAGTCAAAAAGTAGGTTAGATCCGTCGTTCGAAAGATGCTGGTATCGGCTGCCCAACGGGGTATTTCGATCCCTGAACCCACATGAGATAATGTCCCGAAATACCTGAGAAAACGCACCATCCGAATTGCCAGACGAAGGTTGACAGAGATCCATCGCGGGCAAAGTACTGCAATCTTGCGATAGGCAGAAACATTCAATGCAACGAGCTGACTCACAGGCTGATATTCAACTTGGTCTGAGCCGGCTGTAAATGCCTGAAATTATACGGTGACGAAGACGGCATGCGGACGCGCGAAGTGTGGTTACCTTCAGCATGTAGTTCCTGTGGAACAATATGAGAGGTGGAAGCACAGTGCCAGCATTGCCGCACTTACCGATAGAACACATTTTGCGGTCCAGTTGCACCGCTCCATTTACTTGCTTTGCTGCCAGTCGACCTGGATCGAACGTGAGGTTCTGCAGGGAGAAACATAAATGCCGCAAACCAGTATATCGGCGCCCAAGTGCCGTCGTCTATATCCGAAATGCCGCCTGAAGAGGGATTTAAACGGGGACACCGAAAAAACGAGGAGAAATGCACCCTCTCCGCCACAATGGTCGAGACAGCTATACATTATGAGCTACTGAAGTCGTGGTAAACTCAGACTAGCGACATACCTCCCTGCTCTGTGACTATACGGTACAGAGACGAAATTGAGCTCGAGCAAATTGTGGCCTTCGTACCCGCCATGCATATTCATGTCGTTGGTCATGTTCTGCATGGTGGCGACGTTTCTCATGGCACACCTGGTGAATGAGGTGAGAACCGGAGTATGAGAATACTGTGGGACGCACCATTGGAAGGTGAAATGCCGGAGATTTCTGGCCAGACGGTTTGAGGATCGGATCGAACATTCGAGGGGAGTGAGCGTACCGCAGGGTGTTATTGTAATACAAGCTATCCCAGACACGACTTCCTCTGACGTATCCGTTTCCTCCAGCACCCTGGATCTTATCAGGATCTGGGCACACGGAAGGAAGGAAATGCGAACCTTATTCCAGGATCCTAAGCAAAGATCAGTTATGAATAATTAGACCAGTGGTTATAATCGCACCGTCGAAGTAGTTGTCTTGGATCTGAAGGTAGCGTGCGGCCTTCGATGAATCGTGTCAGGGAAGAAGATCTCGACGGTGACTAGGTCTCTACCTCTGTCGCAATTGGATGGGAACCTGTCATGCTGAAATAACATCAGCCAGTACTACACGATGCCACTAAAAATATATTACAATGTCCGGATGTTTCTGACCCAGGAATCACGAGCGTAGCGGAAGACAATTCCCTGTAAGTCATCAGAGACGAGATATGAAGCAGACGGGAAATCATACATGCATCGCGGCTTGTGGAAGCATGTTGCCGTAGTTATCCACCGCTGAGGCACGAGATCAGATACGGATGGGCCGACGTGGAGACACACGTACCGTCCGCGACGGATAGTGAGGGCATAGGCTGAGTCATGTACAGGTTCTCGATTCCAACGTGATGCACGGGTTCGTCGATCGGCATGATCTGTAGCAGATGAGACTCAGGTGAACGGGACGGAAGGCTGCGCCTTACTTTCGTGAATAAGGTTTCGCCTTGCATCTGCGGGGACCCCCCGGTGATAGAGCTGGTGTATACATCGAACTCCAGATCGTGGTCGAGTTCGATGTAATGGCCGAGGTCGTCGTCGCCCGTTCCCGTTGCTGTGAACCAATCTTACGGAAAGGGTTTTGTATGTACAGAAGAACTATCTGATTGTACACGCGATGTACCTGAAACATGTATTCGTTCTGGTAATAGTCCTTGTCCTGGACTTGCCAGGAATCATAGTCTATTTACTCGTGTCAGTAATCTGAATGCCGAATCACGATTAAGGACGTACCATAAGACCGCACCGGAGCGCCTGGGTGTGATGAATTGTATACTAATGTTATTGTGAGGTATAACCTACCGATCCAGATGTCTTGACCAACGTCGGCATCCCATGAACTATTTTGTGTGTCAATGTACACCTTCCGCGTGCTGAAAATATCCATCAACATCGGCAGGCAAGGATACAGAATATCTTTGATCACCCCGCAAAGCCGGCGATTTCCATCGTTTGGTCAGCCATGTATCCTTTGATTTTCTGGGAACGAACTCGATCAGTCTAGCATGATACCAAGATTGAAGATGGCCTACGGAATCGTTCCTATAAACTCATCATTAGCGAGGAGCGGAGACCAATTGACGTAAGGAACTGACCGCCAATGGTAATTTACACTCCCGTAGAAGAGGTCGATACGATTGGCGGGCGCCATGGACGCAGGCTTCACGAATTTGTCAGCGATGTCTTTACTTCCAACTCGAAAGATGGATCGCCCAGGCCATAACCTGAAGAGTTTGAGTTGACTCAGGAATAGATAAACGAGTGAAGGAAAAACACACCATCCTCCGGTGGCGTTGCCCGAGACCAATTTCATTCCCGATTTTGTGTCCCCCGCCTCTTCAAATGACCAGCTAAAGATCGTGCCATCGAGATCCCACTATAAGTGGCTCAGAGTCGCAAGGGGGTCCAGGAACGAAGGAGAATGCGCACCCTGTCACCGCCCGGCTGCGTGAGCACATCATATTGGGTATTGCTGTCCGGACTGAATGAAAGGACAGTGCCGCTGGCCGGATCGTTACCGGCCCCTCGCAGAATAAGATAATTAGAGGAAATATAGATGGTAAAGGAAAGATTGATGGTCCCCGCTGGGAGCTGAATGAGAGTGAATGCGCCTGGACTGCCTGGATTATCTGAGAAATCGGTCAGATTTTGTCGTCAAGCCGGGACAACGAGACACACTGCTGATAGCCTTCTGCAGACCATCTGTATCGTCGACACCGTCGTTTGGTATCACCCCATAGACGGACGCGAGTTGCGCCGCTGTGATGGTTTTTGCCACCGACGAGTCGCCGGGCAGCGGCTCCGAGCCCTTCTCGTATCTAACCTGAGTCCAGTCCGGTAAGCCTGGAATCCGAAGACGGCGATTGGCCGACGTTAAATCGACGAGAGATGCAAAAGAATGCTGAGTCGAGACAAGAAGCACGAGCGCGGCTGCCCACATCATGCTTGAAGGAAAATTCGACGGGCAGCATTAGCTAGACCGTCGCCTTTATAATAAACTGTCTGTCTGCATCACAAAAAGGGTGTAAATGGGGTCGCATGGCAAATAGATTCTCCGGGGCGCTACGGAGATTAAGAAATGCAGGGGGTGCCGCTGTGCTGCTCGCGGATAATCCACATATACCGGTCCTGAAACGTTACCTTCTTTTCGCGATTCCCGCCGACTTTGCCTAGCCGTATTCTCCTGGGTATGCGGAAAATGTCCAGACACCGTTGCCGTATCCGGAGGTGGATCCCGGATCGACCACAGCGGCATCTCGGGTCTGAGCCACGTCTCATGCCCAGTGGAATGCAGGTCTAACCAATTGCGCAACGAGTTCACCAATGCTGTGTCTGCGACCCAGGGTAATCAGACTGATGGCGCTGAGCGCTGAGCTTCTGAATACAACGATGAAGGCTAGAAGAGGAAGAGGGCCTGCCGAACCGGCATCTGGATCAATCGCGTCCGGCCGCCGCTTTGATCACCGTCCTTTGATCTCCGTCGGCATGATGCTGAACATTGGCTGAAGACAGCGGTACAAAGAACTGAAAAGAGGGACGAACCATTGCCGAGGGATCGCATAGCAGAAGCCGTAATAGATTTCGTTTAACTTCAGAAAATAAACAATCGATTCAGGCCAGCCTGAGTTTTCCGCTGTGGGCGGAAGGGGCCGAAAGGTCCCCGGGCACTATACATACACGGACTTGTTCGGAATTACATCCTGGAGACCGCTGAAGTCCGTGATAGGACAAATTCTTCCATACTGAACTTTGTATGGACAACTTTTCTCCTTTTGGTTCGGGGGTCAAGGTGCAAAGACACATACATATATAAAAAGAGGCATTTTCCTGGAATTCTTCACGCTCTGTACAACGCTTACACTCCAATCTTTCGTTCTTGTGAGCTTTTCTGTTGCGGCGGCGTTCGCCACCTCGATTCCCGCCTTTCCTCCGAAGGTGGACAAAGTCATGGACGCTGCTTCATACATGGGAAATATTACCGCCGTGGTATGCTGTGAATGACTTTCACTGCGGAGGCGCTGAACGATTTACTATTCAGGAATCAAATGTCGACAAGGGCACCCTCGGAAACTCGTACGTATTATATTCTCCGCTTGGAATCCCGGTGTAGACTCGGGAAACCAGATACCTTTGCACCGGCGCCGGATTCACCAACTACTGCGTCCTGATCACTGGCGAGCGGAATGGAGGATGCGTCGATCTGGGGCCGGACCTAGACAAACTCGTCTCCAGCTTTGGGCCCGACGCGGGCCAAACATGCTTCCTTTGGCGGTGCGCGCGTGTGGTTGCGGCCGAAGGAGCGTCTGAGCGGATCAATGCCTCAACAGGTTCCATGGGTGTGGTTCGTTCAATACAGCTACCGACGAGGTCATGAACATCAAATCCCCGGGTATAGCCAATCTCGCAGACGTGAATTTCGACAACGCCGCTTCTTCGTACCAATAAGGAGTCGCATTTAATCTGTATAGTGGATACTCACAGGCATTTACAGCTGCATTTTCAATTAAGTATTTGACGCCCCTGCGTCGTTTGACCTACTTTTGGATGTATTGGGGATCAATTCCAATGAGACTCAATTCCAAAATCCTATGATGGGCATTAATTAAGTTACTGAATGAGAACGAGTCTGAGAGTGAATCATCTGCCGAAGTCCGGTCTGACATTTTGCTGATATCTGGGTTCCACAATAGCCAGAATTTGCGTAAAAAAACAGACACAAAGCGAGATTTAGCCTAATGCAACCCACCCTCCACTGAGTTGTCTGCATCTACACACGCCGAAACCGATTCTACAGCTGGCCCAATATTTAAGTCGTAACTGAGTTGGATATAAATCGAGTCGATCTAGATCCAGATAGACCGAGAATTTAGAAGGCCAGCTCATTTGAAGGCTTGAAGCTTGGATGATATCCGGGCCATCGAGAATAGGAAATAATTGGACGGCGCTGCGATGCTCCTCCCTCGCCGCCACCGCATCATCCCAAAACAAAATTCATGCTCCGCGAGAGTAGTGTACAGAACAAACTGATACTCACAGCGGCCATCGGAGGGGTGGCACCCTGCATAATACATCAAGTACGTGATGTGCTCTCTCGTGTCGATTCGTTCGACTCAGAGACGCGACGCGTCTTCAATGCGAACCGGATCATTAAGTCCGATTTATCCATGTTCGCACCAGGAATGGCTGGGGTGCATCTGCCATTTATCTCCTGGGTGCTGTCCCAAATTCGTTCTCCTCCCCTCAACCTCATTCAAAATCCTCTCCGCTCATCTTTCTTTCCGAAATTAGCCCGAACCCTGCTAACCCTTCATCATCCGTGGGCCTTCCCCATCAACGGCACGAATCTGAGGTACGTGGCCGCTCTACGATTCCATCTTTCCGAATTTTTGAAGTCGTTCGTTGAGCCCCTGCAACATCATGATCGAAAGTGATCCGTTATTACCTGTCTCCGAAGGTCTCTGGAGAATATCTTAATCATCGTTTTTCTCTAGTTTTGTCTCTAGAGAGTGTCTCCCCTAGCGGACTCGAACTCCTGTAAATTTTCATCGTCTTCTAAATGTCGGATATTAGCGTTCCTGAAAGTATGGGGATACATTATCCCCATGGTGCCTGGATCATGGCGGTGAAACCCCTGCGAGTACCGAGCATCAGAATGCCGTCAGCGACTACCACCCGACCCAAGGATGGCCGTATTTGTTTTCTTCCTGTCGTATCCCGACGCAAGATGCACCGTGGTCTCCAAATCCTCGAGATCGTGGAGCTGCTATGTGCTGAATTGGGTGGAGACCTTCCTCGGTACGGCGCTGGCGCTCCTGAGCGCCAAAATCTTGCCGCCCTCGCCAGGACTTGTAAAACCTTTCAAGATCCCGCGCTCGACTTGTTGTGGAGCCACCAGAGCAATACCATGATGAACTTACTCATGTGTATGCCCGATGATCTTTGGCATTCACCCGCACCTACCGATGTGAAGCTCTTAGTGCGTTCTCTCAAAAATCCTTCAGGAATGCTTATCATGAATACTAGGACATTTCTCGGCCTATAACCGCCACAGATTGGGAGAGGCCCTTGACTTACATGCGTCGAGTCAAGACATTTGCATATAACATGCAGACTATGCCTTCACCACGACTGCTCGAGGCGCTCAGCCTCTGCTTTCCTGGAGAGCACTTTTTCCCGAATCTCCAGAAATTTTATTGGAGCACTCCGAAATCGCCTCATTCCCCACACATTCGGTCTTTTCTTTCGCCCATGATAACTCGAACCATCCTTGGGTTTGGGGATTCAGATCATGACCTATCACTGCTTCCAACCGTGGCAATCAAATGCCCCAGTATCAGGGACGCGACCATCTACTGTCCTGTCGTCCAAAGCGTTTCACGCTTCGTGCTCCAGTTGGCCGCGATCGAGTCCCTGTTAATACGGGACCTTGATCAAGCCGCCTTCGAGTACCTGGCACAACTTCGAACCCTCAAGTCTCTAGAGATCGGACGCCCCGCCTCGTTCAATCCCTCGTGTAAAATTTGTGAAGGAGATGTCTTTTTGAGCCTCCGGCAGCTGAAGTTTAACTCTATCGCCCCAGCGGTTATTTCCAGATTCCTCCACCCTTTCTGCAACTCTCCCCTGGTGTCACTCGCCGTCAACGTCGAGCCCACAGCCCTCACCGCCCCGGGACTTTATTCTTTCATAGCGAAGAACTGTCCCCGAGCAACGCTACGCGACCTCTGTGTCGGCTCAACGGAACTGGTGGTGTCGACGAACCGACGGACAAAGCCGCAGATAATCCGCGATGACATGATTCGACCGCTTCTCGGCCTCGCAGCCTTGACCTCACTGTATCTGTCTTCTCGCGACGGATTCGACCTGGACGATTTGACGCTATCCGATATGGCCGCGGAGTGGCCCCACATCGAGACATTGGACCTAATGGTCCTTTCCAAATACGAGGGCTTCACGCCGCGTGCGACCCTCCACTCGCTATACGCGTTCGCGCGCCACTGCCCTCGTCTGAGGACACTGAAAATCATGTTCGACGCCACGATCCTGCCCTCTACGGAGGACGCAGAGATGGTCCAAAGCGCCTTAACATGCCTCTCCCTCGGCCGATCGTCCATTTCCGCGCCAGTTGCCGATGTCGCGGCCTTCTTGTACGGTTTGTTCCCCGCCCTTCGGGAGCTGCACACTGGGTATCATCAATGGGAGTCGGAGGGAGACGTTGACGACGACTTACTCGACGATCGCATCATCTATCACCGACGCTGGAAGCAGGTTGAGCGCTTGCTTCCGGCGCATGTCGAAGAGGAAGAGGATGAAGAGTCTGGATCCGTATCGGAGGATGAGGAAGAATCTTGACCGAGATGGTACTACTGGGACCCAACGTTGTGGGCTCCGAGCTCTGTACTGCGCACGGATGACGTGATAACTTTCACTGATCCTAATGTAGCTCAAAAAATGAAGAATTGGCCGCTTTGACTGTTATATAAAATCTGCACGCCTTTCACCACAGGAGGATATTTAGGACAAATTGTCGCTGTCGAGATCGCAAGTGCGCGGTCTAATTTAACTTCAGTCAGGCATAGTTGAAGAGGAGCAGTGCCGATGCACAATGTAAAGGTGCGCGAAGGCTGGAGAGATAGGGAAAGAATAAGAAATGAAGCAAATTGAGGAGAGCTTAATATGTCACTGGGACTGACAGGGAGCGAAAAACTGCCGATTCAACTCTAGAACGGGAGGCAGGAGTAACGGTTCGAGAGGCTTTCCGCCAGAATGAATCACCGGTGCGAATTTGGCGGGAGCATGAGTGCATTTGCGGCTTCGAGGAGTGTGTGTAGAAGAGCGGGAAAGATAGCAACCACTAATGTCGTTTTCAGGAGCACTGGCACTGTGCACTGGAGGGGGGCAACCCACCATGTCAATATGCCCAATGGCAACCCAGTGGCCATTCGACGCTCCGCCATACTCAGCCCATCCCATGTGTGCAACAAAGGGTATTTTGAAAAGTGGAATAATGCTAGGACTTTCATTCTCACGCGGGGATGCTAATTTTGAATATTCGGTACTTTCCTCGCAGTTGTATTAGTACAAATTTTGATTGAGAAGAAATTTCGCAGTTAGGCCCATCAATAAGACACATGATATACAAGATTCGTTTCGCTCCGGCACCCGGGATTTCATTTTTACAACGCTGTAAGCAGGATCTTTGATAGTCTCGTCCCCGACGTTATAGGGCAGTTTGCTCGCTGCGTTCGCAGCACGTAGCGCAAGCGGTCCTCCGGACGGGTCGGAAAGATCCGAGGCAGAAATTTTGATGAGGTTTGATCACGGAGCACTGCCCTTACTTAGGGTGAGGTAGGTAGGTAGGTAGTATTACACGGAACGGTCCCGCTTAGGAACGCCGGTTCCCAGGGATCATCTAAGTGTACATGCACCCAAATACACTATTGCCCCTGGACTCCTCCATAGCACCAGAGACGAGCTCACCGACACGCCAAGCCGCCGCGGTAGATCTAAGGAACTATAAAGAAGCAAAAGTAATTCAGCACAGAATAAGTGAGCCCAATTATTTATATCAGGAGTTGTTCTCGCGAAGCACAGGAATTGAATAGAATATTTGAAGGACATCATGAGCAAATTTGGCTACAAGTGCAATGGTGGGTCTAGAATAAATAATGGCTTTCAGAAACTCTGTCTCAGAGTTTTCTGCCAAGACCCGTTGCAACCCTGGTGCTTTTGCGAACAGTTTTTCCAGAAATAGTTTGCGCAGTTCTACAAGCGCATCTAGGGACGCACAGGCGACTAATGCATGTTCTGGGGTTTCGATCGCTATTTTGCAGAGTCTACAAAGCCTATTCGCCCGTGGCACTGGTCGATTTGCATGATCCGTGAAGCGCAAAATTTCAACGGCCAATTGGTGAGGTCAAAGCTTCGCGATGCGCCTGAGTTTTCACCATAGTTAGGTAGTGCTGCATGGTTGAGGTTATTTGCGCTGGCGGTTCGTCCTTCTGAGGTTCTAATCTTCTGTGAAGCAAGTACATCTTCTCTGATGAGTCGATCGTGTCTTGAAGTCATTCCAGCATTAGCTTGTCCACCAAATTCGCATATTTCTGGACATCTTCAATTGAAGTTGTCGCATTTAGAACTAGGTCGGGGAAATCGAATGGCAGTCTTGCAGCCACAGTGATTAGTTCCCAGTAACCATAGCAGCTTTGTTTAAACAATACCTGTTGAGACAGGAATTGCTGTTTAAACAGGTGTTTAATCTAAACATGTTTAACATGTTGGTGGGTTACCAGCAGGCACTCAGCGCGGTTTAAACGGCCAAAAAAGCACATTTACACCGGGGTTCGCACTCACAACTTACGGGTCATTACATCCAAGGAGGTCCACCGTGCAGTATCCGACTGAGCCAACATGAAGTGATGAGACTTAAATATAATGGTCCCTTATTAAGGATTTCTGAGGTATGCCCAACACTGAAAGGCATAACTCTGAGCTCTCTCTGACCTTTCTGGCTTTCAGCTTGGCTTAACCTTGTGTTTAATCAAGTGCACAGTGCACCGTTCAAAACACAATTAGAGCAACAAGTGGAGGATAAGTAGCATTGATGTTGCAACTCAAGGACGAAATTCATGAAGGGATAAGACTCAGGATAATTTATTGCTCCACTAGGTCCCCTTTCGGAATGGGCAGAGTTGTAATGTTCAGTACAATGGCCATACATGTACTACCCACTACACCACAGCCCACATATTTTCGACAAGCTCACCACTTTCAAGGCTGTAGATCTAGATACATGAGCTGCGGCATGGATAAAAAATTGCCTGTTTCCTCTAAGCTGTTTGTGAATGAAATTTGAACCTTTGAGATCTCTTCAGTTATACGTTTAGATGTGCATTGGTGACTGAGTTAAACATAAGTTCAAATTATGCTTCAATGCGGACCGGTCAGTACTAACTTTGCTATGCATGCATTGAATGGTCAACACCACATCATTGTCACCAGAGCACTTGTTGCTCTAATCATGCTTTGAAAGGTGCATTGTGCACTTGATTAAACACAAGTTTAAACCAAGCTGCAAAGCAGGAAAGTCAGTGAGTGCCCAGAGTTATGTTGGTGCATACATCAGAAATGCTTAATAAGGCACCATTATATTTAAGTCTCATCACTTCATGTTGGCTCAGTCAGATATTGCACGGTGGACCTCCTTGGATGTAATGACCAGTTGGTTGTGAGTTCGAACCCCGGTATAAATGTGCTTTTTTGGCCGTTTAAACACTGTTTAAACAGTCCGTTTAAACCGCGCTGAGTGCCTGCTGGTAACCCACCAACGCGTTAAACGTGTTTAGATTAAACACACCTGTTTAAACAAAGCTGCTATAGTTTCTTTAGTTCCGAGGCCCAGCACTTTTTGATGCCTTTGGCAGACAGGTCCAGTGAGCTATTTAGAGCCGCACGAGCGTAGTGCTTGTTATCGAGTCCAAGGAAATATATAAGATGCTGCAGGATGAGTTGAAGACGTCGGACTCTAATTGGTGTTATCCCAGTTTCTATGAATAAGGGCGTGACCATTGAACGAGAGTGTAGATTTCGCATGTGACGCATGAATCTAATTTGAACCTTCGTTAGCTGTGTGATGTGGACATCTTCGCTATCTGACGTGGCTTCGCATGCGTGGGTGAGGTAACAGTCGATTCGAGCCATGTAGAGTTCTTTGAGCTCAGCCTGCCCGTCATGTCCTCGCCTTGACGAAGGAATCAAGGCAAAATATTCCAAACACGCAGTTACTTTCAGAATCGAGGTTCAAGCAACTTTGTCTCTTCAAGTCCGTCATCAAGGCGGTGCAAAGGCTTCAACTAACTAGACTAGAATTGAAAGTCCGACGATTATGTAATAAGGGCGGGCACCTGTCATTGGGGGCGTGGTAAACTACAGACTAACTACAGTGAGAGCTACAAAAATGTGAAGCTTATTCTTCAAGCCCGAATTTTCAAACAGGCTCTGCTCGAAGAAAATTATGTTCAACACTGCATAGAACTCACGAGAATAAGCGAGTTTTGTAAGAAATCTGGGTGATAAAACTTGAAGTCAGTCACTGCAAAAGCGGACGATGAGGGAAAATCATGCAGAGGCATAATCGGCGACCCAAGTGCGTTGCTGCGGGAGATAGGTATTTGTGTGAGGCGTGGGACGGTTGGTGGAGGTTCCATATGAAGAATTATAATGCCATGAAAGAAAAAGCAACCACAAATGTCGGAACACAGGCTGGAAACAGAGACATGAAAGATCCCTTGTTCAGATGTTTCGTGATGGATTGAACATGCACCGACACAGCTGAGCACAATGAAGACAAAGACAAAGAGAGGATGAGAAAGCCCGGTGTTGGAGCAGGTGTGTCGGGAGGTCTTGCGAGCGCGCATCCGTTCTTGTGCATTTGAAGAGGAGGTGATTGAACCTGTGCTTGCAGCATAGAAATTGAAAGTCTTGAGTGCCAGAGTGGATTTGAGGAAGAGAGTGGGTAGGGCGGATGAGCCAATGGGTTCTCAGAAAGCCAAAGTCGAATGAAAGAATGCGAGCCGTTTTATACCGCCAAACCAAGCGAGAATACATTACCGCAGCATAGCCGTAGTTGCGGGGAGCTTACTGCGGTATGGGCGGAAATGCATTTCTGACGGCATTTAACTGCGGTACGATTACTTCTGGTCTTGTGTTCAAGTCATGAGGCTTGCACATAATTCTGTGGAATGTCAAAGCGGAGGTACTTTCAAAGTTGCCGCAGTTCAGGGTCAAGAGTACATACAGGAGGTATGATCCCGCGGTGTGTTAACGGAGCTCTGTGGCTGTAAATAGAACATACCTGTAGGCATTATCCGTTCTCTTAACGAAATCTCTCGAATCAGATTGTACATGTTTGTGCAGCATCCCCATTTATATATCCCCATTCCTATTCCTCTACTCTAATCCTTCGTTCGCAGCTTTTTAGACTCTCACGCGCGCGCAGTATGCCTACAGCTATGTTCTATTTAAAGCCACGGAGCTCCGCTAAAGCACCACCAGATCATACCTTCTGACCTTGAACTGCGGCAAAGCG
The DNA here is from genome assembly GCA_029282285.1 of Mycena rebaudengoi. Classification (NCBI taxonomy): domain Eukaryota; kingdom Fungi; phylum Basidiomycota; class Agaricomycetes; order Agaricales; family Mycenaceae; genus Mycena; species Mycena rebaudengoi. Next base: position 2,219,759 of record JARJCX010000003.1, on the reverse strand, counting down.
ACTTGGCTTTGAGTCATTGACACTCCGCAGAATTATGTGCCGGCCTCATGACTTGAACACAAGACCAGAAGCAACCGTGCCGCAGCTCGGCGCAGTAATAACTGCATCTTCTTCAATGCCGCAGCTCATGGCAGCTATGCTGCGGCCACGTAGTTTTGCAAGACTACGTGGCATGCCATGGTATAAAATGGCTCGCATTCTTTGGTGCTCGGGCATTCATTTGCACACTCTCTCGTGCAAATCTTCCTGGCACTCAAGCTGTTTCATTTTTATTCCTATGCTGCAAGCACAAGCCTTAACTTAATAACCCCTACTCTTCAAATACACTGCCACAGTTACATGCTTGAGAGACACAACCCCTCATCAAATTGACTTCAAAACCATGCTTTTTAACCCTCTGTTGGTTCTGCTCACCACATCGGCTCAAATACATTCCATCCCGAAACTTGCTGGCCCCTTCGGAACAACGTATTTGTCTTCTCTCGCTCTGTTTCCAGACTGCAAAATTCTGTTCGTTCACAAGTATCCCGCGGGATCGGAATAGCTCATGTCAAAACTTCACCCACAGAATCCCTATCTATTCTCTTACAGCAACACAGTTAGGTCGCCAATTTACCTCCGCATTATATATATATCTATTATGTTCAATATACCATCGATTTATCATGCAGTTCGCTCGCATCGCGTCGCAGTGAGTGGACTCCGAGTTGTTTACCTCCCACATTTCTTACAAAAATTTATCTTATTCTGGTGAGTGCTACGTACTGGTCATTTGCTCTGACTCAATCTAGAGCAGTCGGGTTTTGTTAGAAGGTTCAGACTACCAGAAGGTGTTGGAAGGATGGGCTTCATTTCTTTCGTCGGTAAGGTCAGTGCAACTTTACCAAGCACTCATTTCAATATTATTTTGAGTAAAATGCCTGAGATTAAATAAACTTCATTGTACAAATGCCTGAAAGAGCCCTCATGGTGGAGCAGAGCGAAGGCATATCTTGTTATCCGTTCTCTTAACGAGATGTCTCGAATCAGTTTGTATGTCTTTGGCCACATCCCCGTAAGTACTATCCCCATTGTGGCTCCTCCTCCGTAGTGCTTTGCAATGTATAAACTCAACTCTCACTGTGCCGCAGAAATTATACAGCATTTCCCCTTTCAACTCGACGGAACTCCCAGTCCTGCGGTCCCGCAGCTCAGGTAATTCGGCGCAGCAAATAAACAGTCATTATGTCTCGTACTGACAACCCAAGACCTGCTGTGCCGCAGTAAATTCTGACGCGCAAGCCATGCCGCCTAGATGCGTAATTTTCAAGGTCTGGTACCGTTCTACGCCGCAGGAAAACCACCACTGCGGCCACGTACAGTGGTGGCCAAAAGTAATTCTCGCCTCCGTGTGGGCTCATTTGTTAGCCAAATTACTTCAAATAAAATAGTAGCATGAACCTTGGATGGTTTGAAGCTTATATATCCCACTTGAACGATACCTCCCCTATCTCAGTTTCCTACAATAAATTAAATACTAAGGCCCTCCGGGCATCCCCTGGTACCTCCCAGTACGACCTGGACACCATTAGCAGATGACTGGACAACAGTTCTGTGTACACTTCATTACTAGAGTGACAAGTAGACTGCGTGAAACGGGAGAGAGTAGAGGTGGCCGGTATTCACCTCAGATAGCTGTACAGCATCTTATATTTTAAACAATTTGCAATCCTTGTGACACTCAAATACGAAGACATGAAACAAATATGTAGGATAAGTGCCGCGAGGACGACATTACTCATGAGATCCGAGCAAAACCCTCGTGCAGAAGCCTGAATTGATGTTCAGTTCCATTTGCCACAATCAAACAATGAAATGCAGAGAACCGAATAATAATACATCTCACCAGTGTGCCATCCTCCTGGTCCATGTTGATGATTTTTTTCCCTCTAGAGGTACCGTGTTTAACGCACATAACAGGCACCTTGACCCAGATGTGTTCCTTAACCTGATCGCTGTCAGGGTACACAAAAGCCGTTTGGAGGCAAAGGAAGCGCTAAAGATGGGTCTCAGTAGTCCGTTGGGAATGGGATCAGGGGTTCAATCCAGCATATGGGAATAGCATGCGCAATATTGTACCGAACGTAGTCCAACATAGCCCATCCCATCGAGACCAGGATGGTAGTGAGTGGGGCTGGCAGTTCAGGCAGGAGTAGAGATTATTGGTTGTCAGACATTGTTGGGCGGCAAGGGGCGGTCCGTTACTTTAAAAACGTTGCAACTTCTTTTGACAATTTTGAGCAGTGCGACGACTGCAGCCGCAGCACTGCATCTCTGGAACGGACTTGTGTATGGTTGGCAGGCAGACATTGTCAATTGAAAGATAATCATGTGGATTAGCAAGGAGATCCACGGTGCAGATGAAATGTATGAAACAACCACATGAGCCCTAAGTCTGTTGTATGTGGGTATTCCGAGAGGAAATGCATCAGGGATATGGAATCCACTTCTTGGAAATGAACGATGCAAATATACCTAAGGCACCCTAAATCTGTGGAGGAGGAGGAGGAGGATTGCCGGCGCGCGGTCCCAAATTGAAAGGGCATGTGGTTCGAAATCATAATATGGGATGAACTGTATTAAGAATATGGAATTCATTTCTAGGAAAGGAATGTTGCAAATAGAAGCACACGAGCACGGACGTTTCACAGAAGTTGGTGTTAGCGGATTACACCGGTTGGAAACAGAAGAGCGCGACCTATTTCCAGTTATGGTGTGTAAACAGTGGGATACAACTGTTGCATGTGCAGAGCGCAGACATCATGGTGAGTGAAAACGAACGATGGCACTCACTAGATGTTCACTGTCCACAACCATGCAGTGGAATGTACATTCCAACACAAAGGTCCGGCCTTGCCAATGATGAAGCTCGGAGCCCGCTTGATGGACCCACGTAGACGTAGCCAGTACCCCTGGCTGGATAGGAGACAAGTAGATAGTGCTGGGCAAGACATTCACTTTGATCTTAGCCTTTGAGGACCAAGACTCAATGCACGGCGACTGTAATTTGCATTGAGACGCCAAGTTGCCCCTAGGAACACGCATCAGAACTTACCAGTTTTTGCAGCCATGCTCTAATCTCGATGTCTTTTTCTGTCATGTTGAGCACTCCCAACTGGCAAGCCCACAGGTCATGGAAGACAGAAATTTCCCAGCCGTGGCGGTCCAATCCGGAGCCTGAAGCGTGAAGGTGTGATGGTCATTTAATGATTGCTTTAGACGAGGACGGTCAGTCACCAAACCCAAATGGCGGGCACGTCTTACAATGGGTTCGGCGAGTTGTCCAATAATCCTCGCCCTGAAGTCCCCTTCGCCTGTAGTGGATCCATATCCCGCGCAGGTACGCTCAATACGATGGGTCGTGCGGAAGCAGTCATTTGGAGACTGCGGTGGGAAAAAGTCAGCACGAAACTCCAAGAGAGCGAGGAAATCAGGGTGCTGTTCCAGGTGGTGGATAAAGTCGGCCGGCATCATTTGCGCTCCAAATTCAACGCACACCATGAGAAGTAGAATGTGAGAGGCAAGATGTGAATTACTGATGCAGTATTTATTGCCGCTAACGTTGCGCTCATATAAACTGTTGCCGAGGCAATATTGTTGCTGTAATGTGTACCTCGGGAAACATGGAGTCAACAATAAAACTAATTATATTTAGGAGGTATATGTAGTTATAGTTCGCAGCTAGCAAGTTAGTCGCTGTCAGCGTTTTGATCTACGAGGCGCTTGTAATACAGTTAGAGCGTATATGTGAAAGGAGTCAATGGACCTACCCTGTCAGGTGCGGCTTAGGCCCGGGTCCGCAGCTCATGCGAAAGCCTCGATGTTGTACAGGGGTCTTGGGAGGCCTGGACTACTCTTAGCGAGGCACCGGGTTTATGGACAGAGAACGACGAAGATACAGCCGTACCCTCTTCGAGCGAAGTGTGGCAAAAGCACGTGCCGGTAAGCTACACGCTCTATTTAAGCGCTGAATGGAAACTGGTTGTTTTTTCTGTCAGCTTTTTTTCTCAGCAAACGTCGACATTTTCCAGTGCTGCATATGCTTTTCGATGCCTAACAAGCCGGTCATGTAAGTTTCGGGCAAAGTCTGAGCAGCTACTAAGGCCCATATTTTTTGCTTCTACTATATTCGCAGAAATTTGGGCATTCGTTGGGCATTCGGAACTGCTGCCCCGTGTGCAGAGCGCCTATCTATAAGGCCCCGATCAGAGATAACGCATACGAAATGGAGTTGTCAGATGCAGTTCACGAAGGGTTGGTGGAACTATCTGCGTCCGACACACCAGAGAAGTTATATGACTGGGACGGAGTTGTATTTGCGACAGACTAAGTCCAAACTGATTCTGTGTTGAACTATGCATAAACTACGGTGTCCATTTTGTGCAGCGTCCCCACCATTGCGGGTCCGGTCCGGACCTGTCAGCAGGTACATAATAAGGCGGTCCGGCTGATCCGGTAAAAATGCGCATGCAATAGACAAGTTTTAATTCTGATTCTGAGACCTGGTACCTGAGTCAGTACCAGGAATTGTGATTTTTCCAGAAATTGGGTTTGTGGATACACATGGTATCAAAAAATGGTCATAGGAGTATGACTGTATTCGTAAAGCAGGCCATCTTTGCTTTTTGTTTCATCCAAATTGATGCTCACAATATTGCTCTTAAGTGGGTCATTTTGAGCAAAAATGGCTCAAAAATGCCCCAAAATGCTAAAAAAATGAGCAACTTGCACCGCCCATTACAAGCTCAAATGCCCATCAATTCCAGTGGACTAAAATTTGAACATGGTCTACTTTCCAAGTACTTTCATCCTACTATGACCATTTTTCAATATCTCGGGTATCCACAAAGTCAAATTTTCAGAGTCCCCTGAATTTTTTTTTATGGCATACCGGAATTGACATTGTATGGGTTAAATGGTGGCTAAACTCCAAAATCACTCAAAGATCATACCAGTGTTTTATCTGAAGCAATTCTACCCAAAAATAAGCCCACACAAGAGCGGGCATTATTTTTGGCCACCACTGTATTTTGCATCATCTTCTGTTCTATAAAAGCCCCTGACATTTTTGGTCAGGGCTAGTATCGCTTTCATCACTCCTTGCCTGACTTCTGACTTCCTTTTACTGTTCATCCTCTTCCGTTCCTCAACTAGCCTGATTTCTCAAATCCTGCGCAAATATTCGTGACCAGGACCTACAGAAATCCGACTCTTGCTGGCTGTTATATTCTCTATCCTCTCTGTTGACTGAGTCTGTCCATTTGGCCTGTTTTTTGCAAGAGAAATATGCTTCCTGCTTTTACCCATTCAAATTATCACACAACTGTTCGATGACACAACTGGCACTCAGGAATAAATCCAGGCAGCTCCAGCCCAAGTAGTCCAGTACAATATTCGAAAACCTCGAAGGCCGAGCAGAAGTTAGAGCAGTGGCAGATATTTTCGTCTCCTTTGGCCTTTTTGCTGCAGTTCTCCACCAACTGAACAGTCAATTTTTCTCCTCTCATCCAATGGGGAGTGAACTCTGTCGGGCAAGTTCACGCTGACTTCTTGCTGCCTTCATAGATTTTGATTTTGATTTGCATCTGGCACAAATGAACCATATGTTTTATCATCATCCATAATAATAATATTGCTCAATTTTCACGGCACAATTATTTCGATCCTGATCGCCGGAGCGTAGCGGGGACACCGGTTTTTTGTGTGACGAACTGTCTGGAAGATTCGACAACTGCCTGGGTGATGGGTGACGAACCACCAAAGTTCAACATCGACAGGTACCCGCATGATGTGTGACTGTCGATTTGATTGTAGTAGTACAGTACTGCGCCATCATGGGAGTCGAAAAAGCGGTGAACGAAGGGTCAGAGAGGAGGAATAGGAATGGGGATACACAAATGGGGATGCTGCACAAACACGTACAATCTGATTTGTGAGATTTTGTTAAGAGAACGGATAATCTGTTGGTCGGTAACTTCCGGAATCATTGACTCACGCCTTCGCAGAGTTCTCCAAGACTTACATGTACATCAGCAAAAGTTTGGTTTTATATGATCACTTTTTGTTTTCAAGCCGCTCATTTTATAGCTTGACCTGCCAGGATCAGGACTATTTCAGACTTTGTTGTAACTCGACATTGGGGCTTCGAGTAGAACCACGGCTGTGCCCAATTTTGGTACTGACCCTAACATATTTTTCAATATTGTGCGCATCAGGAGAATCTTCATCGAATTTCTCCTGCACTGAACTTGGATGGACATTGAGTTCATTGTTCAGTGAAGAGCAATAAAATCATATAGTTGATTTCTGGAACCGATAAAAGGCTATATATACCCAGATTCCCGTGTTCTCATGGCTGATCATTCCTCTCGAGTGTATTCAAGGACAATAGCTAATATCACATGATTAGTGGTGGGTATTTGACACTGCGGACAATGGCCAATATAACAGGCCGGTATTTTGGTGGTATATGGCTGGTATATTTTAAAAGTACTGCCAAAAGACCCAACATATACCAGTGTGGTATATATGGGGTATATTTTGAATTTACCCACAATGTACCTGAAATATACATGTCTGGTATATCACTGGTATATTAGCTAATGTACCTGACATATACCTGAAATATACTGACCCAGTATATTCTAAATATACCGGCCCGGTATATGCTTGGTATATTGTGAACAAATTTTGACCAAGCAACCGGAAAAGGAAATAAATTGGCCCCAACACCTGCCTGTGAAGGAAATAAAGTCAGTCATCTGACCGCATCTATTTTAGATCGTGATTATCTGACAAGGCACAAAAGGCCACATCTGATCGCCCCTATGAAGGTGCCTGAGGAAAGTGTATCTCTTCCATCAACTCCCTTGTGCACTCATCATTTGCTTAAATGGACACACCCTCACACTCTCTTGATGCATTTGCCCAGCTGATTGCCCTGGTTGATCCTCCAATTGGATATAGCTGGGACAATCTGTATGATAGCTCAATCTGGTTTAAACTCTTGTCCCAGTTGTAAGTGCTCCCTGAATCTATCGAGATCCCAAGATGAAGAAACTCTATTAGTGGATTCCAATCTGAAGTTGTGGATGATCAGCTATTGCCAACACTGACAAGACATGCCAGGGAGAGCAGATGGTAAAATCTGCTCAGCCTATACATGCAGCTAATGGGACATTTTGAGATCAAGCTTGCTGCTCCCACTGTGGAGTTCAAAGCTCCCTTGTTGAATTTGATTGCCAACAAGGACACAGGAGCTGAACCAAAAAAAGCTATTGTTCGAATGAATGCCCTTGTTCTAGGGGCATACATTTATTTTCCAGAAGGACTGGCACAATTTTAAAAACTCACAGAAGAGGATGAGAACCGACTCAGTGCTGACATGGAAGATGTTGGTGCTCATCACCCAGTGTCTGTGCAGGAGGACACTTACACTTAGTATGTGTATTCATTTACTAAGCATTCACTATTTAACCTGTGGTACAAGCATGAGCAATACTATTATCTCCACTTTCACTACTACGAGCAAAGCAAGACACTCAAGGAGGATATCAACTTAAGTCAGGATATATCCCAAGATACTCAACAAGAGCTGCATCTTCTCCAAGCGGATCTGTCAAAAGCTAACAGACAAGGAACAATCAGTGCTGAAGTTGGAAGAGGTGTATCAGCAAAATGAGGAAGATAAAAAGGATTTCATAAAGCTAGAAGCAGAGATGTGAGTAATGGAATTTAACAAGAGTTCATGAAATGTGCAAGGAGTAGAGTCTGATCCTCAATATCCAACGAGCGAGTCTAACTCCATGGGTGGCACAGGAGCGTTGTTGAAGGTGGGGATGGGGAGTTGGGCAGTGCAAGTGGAAGCATTTGTGCAGAGTAACTCGTTTCGGGTGTCAAGGCCACTCAGAACTTGATCAAATGACAGAGGAGGAGGAGGATGAGGCGCAATGGGACACTGTGAAGGGCTCATCGCATTCTGAAGGAGAAGGAGAAGTGATGCCTGATCAATGATCTGTGTCCTTTATGTCTCATTTTCCCTGAGTCCTAGCTCCTAATAAATGAGAGCTCAAGCAGCTGAATATACTATGAACATTTGAACAAATAATTTGAATGCAAGTGGTGCAACACATCTTGTATGCCACACATAATATTCATCAGCTACATCACACATTGACGCAACTGGTTTTCTATCTTAAGATATGGATTGCAGATTGCAGAAGGTGTCCTGAAGGCAATTGCAATCATCTAACCTCGGGAAAAAGAAAATAAGATTTTAAAAACAACCTATGTACTTATCGACACTCATCATCTCCCGCAGCTCCTGTTTTTGCGCAATTCAAGTTTCTCGAAATATAGATTCATCCGATGAAGGAGCTGGTCATGAAATAGGCCCAGAAAATTGGCAGTGGCATAGCCAATGTTGTGTCAAAAGTGAGGCCATCGGATTTTGTCCTCAAGTACACCCAGCAAAACTTGAAGATTTAATTTGAAGCGATATCTATTATCCCTGGTTAATTTGGGTATCCCAGCATGGACCAACAATGAGACAGCCAATTAGTTATGGATAGGTTTCTGAGCAGCAGTAGTGCAGGGAATATGGACAGATAGCCAGTGAAATCAATGCATCCGGAGTGATGCCTTTAAGAGGAGAGCGAAGGACCAAGCTATCCATTGATGTTCAATATGGAAATACAGAGTATTTTGTCCTGATAGTGGTCAGATCCAATGCCCTGAGTGTGCGCCTGCTTCTTGCAGGAATACAGTGTAGCCTCCACTCCTTTCACTGGTGCGACTCCCATGAGACGTATTTCCCATGCCCGTTCGTGGTTTATGCAGAGTGGTGGCGCCGTGAGTGCGGCCGCTATCCATGTCAGGATAGTACTGATGTTGGAAACACCAGTGACAGCCACAAAAATAGGGCCAAAAAAGTTACGCACACTATAGCGGGCTTCTTGGACACAGTCCGATTGCAATTGCGAGAGGGTTTTGTGTCGAAAGTGTGGTGTGCGGCGGAGAACACAGAAATAGTGGTATTCATGTCGTCGACGAGTGAAAGTTTCGGTATCTGAGCAATCGTGAAAGATCTGCCGGAGCGCAGTGTACATCGTCCCTGCATAAAATTGTGTGGAGGTGAAACTGATGGCCAGCAGCTGCATAAGGGAAAGGACAGCAACAATATTGTGTGTGTGGGCAGGCTCGAAGCTCTGAATCATGGTTTGGCAAAGGACAAAAGTGTCACACGCAAATATTAAGTAGAGGTTGGTGACATGACAATGCAGAGATAAGAACTGTGCTGCTTTTGAGATGAGATAACTCATATTGATTTAGTGCTGAACACAAACACACAATTGTGGACTCTGACTACAAAGATCTACACTCAAGATATTTGCAAATGGATGAGTCAATTCGGTAAGTGCGTTGAATCTATTCTGGTTATATCCATTTAATTTGTGTATATCTTGAGTGCCCTGTAGGAACAGCTTGAGGTCAATCAAACAGAATTTGAAAACAGGAATGCAAAGCTTGACAACCTCCAATTGATGCACAATATTCTTCGGATAAATTATCAGACCACATTGCAACATCTACAGTATGTTGTACCCCCTCTTTTTTTGAAATTTATCCTGACTTGGAACTCTGCTAGATCTTCAGAAAATACAAGCAAGCCCAAGTTGAGGTGTTGAAGCTGCAAAGAACCCTGTTGGATGATCACCATTTGAACCACAAGGCTCTTCAAACAGAACACCAGATCCCACTGTAAAAACTCTTGAGTACAGCCTCTGCATGAGGGCAATCAAGGACTTGTTTCTCTGCATCAGAGCTGTATGGCCAGCAATAATTCAAGTCAAGAGCTGAAGTTAAACAAAGAGCATAGACTCACAGGTTTCGTACATATACTGCACTCTCTGTTTTCCCATTATATACAGCATAGAATGGACCTGTTGTAGCAAATAGATCTGTCACTTGAACTGAAGCACCTATACTTGAGCTGAAGCACCTATGAGTTTAGCAAAAGTCTCTGGCTGCTGATCTGCCTGGTTGTGCTTGTGGTATTGGAAGACTTTATGTAAATCCAATGCAGCATTTACCTCAGCTGTGTTGGTGCCTTTATTATGATTGGCTGTACTGAGGAGATTGCAGTCCTCAGGTGGGCTGGTCTGCCTTATAGTTAATAGAATGTGGTGTGCACAGATATTACAGACTCGCAGTTTGTCAACAACTTCTGGGACTGAACCCCTAATAATGGTGGAGAATGCAGTCATGCCAGTGAAGTAGATGTTGAGGTGGCAGGACAAGTTGAGGGGAGAGTTTGTCATCTAATCACCCCTGATTAGATGATAGTGAATAGCTAAATTAGGCACAATTACCTGCCCAGGGTATATCAGATGACTGACTTTATTTCCATTACAGGCAGGTGTTTGGGCCAATCTATTTCCTTTCTCATTGTTTGGCCAAATTTGTTCATAATATACCGAGCATATACCAGGCTGGTATATTTAGAATATACCAGGTCAGTATATTGCAGGTATATGTCAGGTACATTAGCTAATATACCAGTGATATACTGGACATGTATATTTTGGGTACATTGTAGGTAAATTCAAAATATACCCTGTATATACTGCACTGGTATATGTTGGGTCTTTTGGCAGTACTTTTAAAATATACTGGCCATATACCACCAAAATACTGGCCTGTTATATTGGCCATTGTCCACAGTGTGATGCTCAATGCACAGCAGGCAACTCACACAACAGTATATCCCAAGCTTCCACAGACACGCGACACCTGATCGACTGGCCCGGTTCTGCCACAGGTTCCCGAGATGTCGTTTGGACGATAGGCCTGCGTAGAATTTAATGATTATTAAACATCGGATAAATTTAATGGGCCTGCCTGGTTGCAAGGACAATTCACGCTTGTGCAGGTAACCACGGAGCAACTGCCACCAGGGATAATTTGTTGCAGCTTCGCAAATGGAGTCAGTGTGGCCCAGCTATAATCGCGCCAAGAAGAGTAACATGTAGGACTGAAAATCCCTGGATGTTACTGATGTTGTAGTCACTGTATGTGGCCATAGAATGTTAGTTGGATATCAGAAGTGATTTCATTCCTGCACTTTTGGCCGCCAATGTTTGGGGAGTCGAAAGTCCACTGGAATTAGCAGATGGAAAAATGGATTAAAGAATAATACATATGGGGATTGGGGATGTTATGCACCTTGGTCATGGAGAACACCGCTCTCCCGACGGCAACTGAAACGAAGGAGATTGAAACCCGTTGTCAGTATGAGAATATTCACCGCTGTTATATTACGTGCTCCCCCCGAAGCAATTGTTTTCACACCTTGGAAGCAGATGCATCAACATGAATTACGTGAAATCAACATAAATATTGCGCACCAGAGTTGGGAGGCCGATCACAGATGCGACCTATTTTTGTGTGGGTTAACTTACAACCACGCCTGTGAGTGGCTACTGGATGACTTGCCATTCCACCTGAAAAAGCCAGTCAGTCTTGCGATGCAACCACCTCAGCATTTCTGTACCTAGTGGGAACGAAAATATCCCTGCTTGAGTGTGCTCCAATATCCCCGATAGCGGGACCTATATTCCCCTATCAGCACAACAAGCCATAGCCAAGTTAATCGGATGGGCCTACCGGTATAATCAACCCCTTGGTGCGGGAAATTACTGAGTGTCAATCCGACCCCAAATTGCAGTTGTTCTTCAGGAAATCGTGAGTCAATTATATCGGTAGCAAATCCTGCACACAGACGCGCAGAGTGATACGATGGTCCGCTCAGACCATCGTGACAATGGTAACAAGAAACACAAAGGAGAAGAGCATGAGAAGGAGGGGGTGAATTTGAGGGACTCACTTGTAGGCCCTGCATCTTCGAGTCAATTTATATTCTCTAGATAAATAAGGAGGGGGCTACAGATCTGTTCCTAAGGGGAGTCAGTCACGAGCTACGTTTGCTTGCGGGATCCTGCGCATCAAGTCGCTTGAAACAACGAGAGCTGTCAACGTAAGTGGACTTTATACGCCATGTGGAGTTGAAATTGAATCCCACACGCAGGTGTTGTTGTAGGGGATTTTAATACATCCGGGTACAATATCACGGAAGAGTTTGGACTTGTGCTGATCTATTCAGCGGAATTTTGTAACGAAATGAATAAACTTCTCAGGGATAAACATAAACGCAGGTGGGGAATCTACATTGTTGATCAGCGAACCCACAAGAGCTTCTACAATCAATCAAATGTCTAACCCAACTGTCGCGTAGAGCAGTGAAGGAGCAGAACCTGAGCCCATCTTCGGGGATAGAAACAACAGTTCGCAATGAAAACAACCCCGGGTAGTGTGCGGAACTTTCAAGCAGGAGAGGAGAACACGTCCCACTCTGTAATTACAATCCACAGATGGGCAGTGCAACATGCCCCACCCACCTACATAAGGGATTTTGATTGGAGCACAGCCAAAGATCTGTACTGCCCCAGTGGTTTCCAAATGGATATGGGACCAGGCTGTCATCCAGACCGTCAATTCGGGAGCCCGAAGCCCTTGAATGTGGAAATGTGCAAGAGGAAATGAGTAGCAAGCGATGCGCTCCGAATCGGGTGCGTCCATTGAAGACAATGGTGTGTGGTTCTATAGTACTACGGGCACACCTGGTTCCTCCGGGGCATAGTTTAATACTGAATCCAAAGAGGACCTGGCCCTGAAAACGAACATAATGAAAGTTGATCTTTGGACACCACTATGAGAAGATGTACTTATTTGGATCCCGCAATTGTGAAGGAACTCGTCCTCTGATTTTATACGACAATTAGTACACCGTGGCCCGTTTCAGGTCCCATATGAGAGCTATTCTCTGTGTTGAAGCACATATGTGCGGAACTAAATGATGCTCAAGTAGGATTCGCTGTCATAACCATTTGAATGGTAAAGGCCCCGCGCTTTGCACATGGGCGATTGCTCCCTTTTTGTCGTGACCTCAGGCGAGAAAGCGCGAGGAACTGACTGCTATCCTTATGCTGCAATTCGTGAGGGCGACATCAACGATTCTCCATCTGATATGGCGGGTTCTTACCCGTCTCCGTGATGAAATAATTTCCCAGTGTAAGTAGTCAATTGCATTCAATGGTGAATCTTTGATTGATTGATTAATTGAATTTCTAGGGTGTTACTGTGGGTTTCTGAACTGTGAGGTTTTACTTCTATATTCATTCGTCTTGTACCACGCAGTGTGTACATGCCGGGCCTCGGTGCCCAGGTGCTGTCCCGCACCCGTCCTTTGGGGTGGCAGGCCGGGCGCAGGGGCCCTTCGACATGTGGGGAGCGCGCATGTTAGGCAGTTTCAGCAGTGCATTCACTTGTTCGATTCTCTTCAATGCATTTCTCCATCGCTCTCGGTTCTCTCCTTGCTGCCTCAATTGCTTAGGTGCGAGCTGAGACTCACACCGTACATTTCACGAATGCGTACATTGACCTATCCATCCACTCTTCCCGCACTCATGGGTCCTCAGCTGTGGACGCGGAACTGTATACACCTGGAGATTTCATTCCCACGCACTTTTTCATGACTCCCTATAGCCTACTTTGGTCCAGGGCCCCAACGTGCTCTCCCGGGGAGGTGACTTCACAATCAATGGTCCCCTGATTGGTGCTATTGCGTACCTTCAGACGGGTAAGAGCTGTCTAATGTCATTCCAATTATTATTTTGAGATACGGCACAGGTTCATGCGGTTCAATGGGGAGGGATGCACCCTTGTCGAAACTACCCTCAGAAATGGATTCTCAAGCACGGACCTTTCTCTTATCCCGCCGTCAGTTTCTTTTCATTTTTCGCAATCCTCATACACAGTGGCCACTCACCATGGGCCTATTTCCAACAGCCATTCGTTCTCGGTTATATCTGGCTTTGGGTAGGGACAATCCAGTAATGTGCATGCCGTGCGTCCAACCTAAAGTTCCGAGTTTAGGTACTTCCACGGTTGTGATGGAGCTGGTGCCGACTGTGGGATATACTCATATTTCATCTGTCAATTTTCTGACTGCCGCAAATTACTTCCAGGCACCGGTCCCAACTGCCCTACCGCATTTATGAACCCCGATGAGACTTTCAAGCAAGTTGGTTGTCCGGCGGCCGACGTTAACCTGGCGGCAAGCCATTCTGACTATCTTCGAGACTCTCCTCTTATAATCAACCTCCCAGATTACTTTCTGTTTGTGAATCAATGATGCGGTGTTGTACGACACAAGTTCCACGACCCTGCTGCCTGTCTGTCCTCTTCATCTCTTCCATTATTGCTGTCGCCTCCCCGCCATAATAAATTAATATCATCGTGCTGAGACCAAGTTATCTTCTATACATTGAATCATGCTGTACTGTACACGAAGTTCCACTAAATGGCCCTCCCATTTGCTCCCGATCCGGTCGACCCTAAATCCCTGCTGGCACCTGTGCAGGGGGGTCCAGAAAAACCAGGGGAACAACATGGACTTGGAGTAAAGGCCGTGGCTTCACCCGGCATGCAACTCGTACTTACTTTTTTTTTTTTGGCAACAAGATCCAAATAATAAGAATAAGATGCATCAAAATTAATGTGGACCCTCGTGGACTGATGCGTAGAATCCGAACATCTCAACCTTCCTTGCCATACATCACCAAACAATTGTAGCCTCAGCGGTGCGTGCGTCCTCTGAATTTAATCGGCGAATGTTGCTTTGATTTAGGTTTAGTCACAAATAGTTGATCCAGGGTACATAAGCCCACGTAGGCGCGCTGGATCGTTTGGTGAACAGTGAAGGGACAGCTTAAGTGAACGATTAAGACGTGGATTTGATTCAGGACACACAAAGAGGCGTTTTAATTCCGGCATTAGGTGAGCATCGCATTGGACGATCTAATTCCATACATAATCAAGTCGTGGACTTCGCCAAACACGTAGACCCAGCAGGTGTTCTATCGAGAATGCTCTCGAAAGGGCGTGTACCACTGTATTGATAATGAAGTGTTGTATTTGAATCTAGAAGGTGACAAGCGAGCAATCTATTAACAGCGACAACACGATCCAATTAAAAAATACCAGGCTCATCAACAAAAATCCATCTGGATTCTGGGTCGGCGATATTGTGGAACTGGGTCTATCAGTAATCGCGTTCAATGGTCCCAGAGACGGCAAGGCGGTCATAAAACTAGTTACGTCAAAGTTATGTGATCGCTAGGTTTCCTAGATGGCTCTCATATCAGGGTATGCACTTCACTTATGATACAGACACAGATTTTGAATGACCATCTTTTTTTTTGGGATGCTAAGATTGCCCAGAGAATCGCCGAGGCCAAAGCCCCCCAAAAAAGCCAAAACGACGTCGACAAGGACATGGGAAATAACAAGAGGAGGCTGGTGTTTGTTGATCAAGACGAGGTGGGGCGAGTTGGGTAGCCGTTCCCGTTCGGGCACATGGTCGATGCCATCGGCGATGACGAGTGAGACATTAGGATTAAATACTAGTTTAAGCAAATCTATCATTTGGGAATACAGGAGATGAGGAAGACATCGATTTGGATGTGTATACACACCTTCTAATCAAATAATTAGCCTCATTTCATCCATAGTTCGATGGTTTGGGTCAATTATTTTTACAGGCAGGTACTGTATTATTTCAATCAATTCGACAGTCACGCGTCACAGGGGGGTTGTCGATTGCGATGTGTCACGGGTCACGGGGTATCTGTCGAACTGCCCCAGCCGATGCTCAATAGTTCCTCATGCAACGTGTTTCAGCTCTCACCATCCCGCAGCAATGATACAGTTAGGGTTAGGGTAACACAAAAAACCTGTCGCTGGCTGGGTGCATCATTCCTCAAGATTTTTCGGTGTAAGGCTGGATATCTTGTAAGAGGAAAATCCTGCCGTAATCTGCTTTTGCCGAGTTCGGATTCTCACACCTGGCACTTCTGAACAAAATTCAAGGACCCCCACTCAAATCTCTAGTACTCAGGCCCAATGTTCAAATTCTTCGCAAGAGGAATCAAATGGCATAGGCACACTTTTTATTTCTTTCCAGATCTTGAAAATATTTTGCAGGACTTCTCTGCCAACTGAACAGTAAATTCTGCATGCAAATAAGGTATGTACATGCAATTTGCTTATGGAGGGCTTGGAATGACTGACAAAGAGTAAAATCTCTGTTGAGCAGGTTCTGACTCCATACTGTCTTCACCGATCTTCTATTCGAGTACTTGCCTGTAGTATTCCGTAATGAAGCATCGGTGTTAACGTCTGTAATGTTCAACTTCAACGGCAAATGTATTTAGATTCAGCTGCCGGAGCATAGCGAAGGCATATCTTGTGTCTATTGATAAAAATCACCAGAGTCGAAAAGTCGACACCGATCTCCCCTCCTGCTCTCGCTAATGCGATTTTCAATGCGTGAGAATTTATTCTATGTTTCGCCCGTATGAACCGAGATTTCTTAAGGCAACACCGATATTAACCTCCAGGCCCATTCTGCTTTTGCCAAAACCTTTCACTCCTTGGACGATGACGATCCTGCCACAATCAGCCTATATTAGTGCCTTAATTGATCATATTTATGGCCATCCATTTACACTCATAAGTACTTGTACCTGCCGGGCGTAGCAACGGCTATATCCCCCCCCAAAAAAGAAAAAAAAAAAGATAAACGGAAGGTGTATTGTCCCGCACACCGGCGGTCCCGATAAGCCAGTTCCTACATACCACGTCGCCTGTGCCGGCGTAGGGTAAATTTTCAAGGGACATGAAGTCGTGTTTGGAGGGGAATGCGATGATCGTAACACACGCGGATGATCAAGAAATCAAATGGAACTTGTAAACAATGGAACAAGCGAATAGAGCAGAATAGAAAAAAGAAAGAAAGAGTATTGCACTGCCCTAAACGGGGGCCCGGGACGGCCGCGGCCTCCTTAATAATAAGGGGCTCTTCACATGCCGCCCGCCCGTGCCAGAGCAATACGATCGCAGGGTATGTTTTCGAAGATGCGAAGGAGCGCTTCCATGCCGGAATCAGCGACTCTAATATGAACTCAATGGTCTGAAAGATGTGGATGGAGAAATATGTATTGTCAAGTATGTCCTGTTTGAAGACGGCGCCCTCCGAGCGAAATTCAAATCCCATTAACCAAAAGCAAGAAAGAAAGAAAAAAGTGTATTGCCCTGAACGCGGAGAGACGGCCGCGGCCCCTTAAACAAGGGGATCTTTACATGTCGCCCCGCCGTGCAAGCGCAATATGATCACAGGCTAAATTTTGAGAAGAGTTTTGTACCGTGTTCGAATGATATTTCTGGGCTCGAATTTGATTTACTTAATGATCGGTAGTGGGTTCGCATCCAAACTAAGCAAGGTGGGAGAAACAAAAATTGAAATCTTGCTCACCCATGAGCAGGCGCCGCAGGAAGCATTTTCTTTTTTAAAAAAATCAAAAGGAATGTGTAATGCACTGAACACGGAGGGATGGCCGCGGTCGCGAAAGGTCAGTTCCACATACCGCAACACCTGTGCCAGAGCAATACGATCGGCGGGGGTACATATATTTGTGGGGGACATGAACGAAGTTATGTGCCGTGTTCGGTACACATCGGGTCTATAGGAATGGCGAGCTCGCGTGGTCCTGGACGAGAAGGAGATATGTTATGACACGGCTGTAAATCCATGGACGGTGGGCGAATAAATGAATGAATAAATAAAAAGGACATATGTATATATGTAAAAAAGAAGAAAGTGTATTGCTCTGAACGCGGTGGGACGGCCATGGTATCTGCATTTCGCTCATCTCCTACATACCATCCCGCCCAAGCCAGAGCAATACGATTGCGGGGTATATTTTAGGGGGACGTGAACGTGGTTTTGTTCCGTGCTCGAGTGGTTGTTGGGCGTGAATTTGAAATGGCAATCGGTAGGATATTAAGCTGCGGAGGAGCGCCTCCGTTCCTGGAGTGAGCAACTCGAGGACGGAGCCAAGTTCTCCCGGAATTCACAGACAGGTGAAAAGAAATAATAAAAAGTGACCACGGAGGGACGGCCGCGGATTCAACTTTAGGTGCTTCCTACATACTGTCCCGCCAGAGCCAGAGCAATACGATTTGGAGTGTACTGTACTTTTTCAATCGATTCGACAGGAGGCACGACAACTTTAGTAACATAGGCATTGGCGAATGCCTATTGATGGCCTAAATGCCTATCTATCAATTACTGTGATGGGATCAAATGTCAATATCATCTCTGCATTAGCGTAAAAATACAACTTTCGAGCAGTTAGGGCAAGCGCAAACTGCGGGTATAAGCATAGATTAGTGTTCGGGTTAGAGGTTAGGAGTTCAGGGTTTGGGTTAGGTGGTTCAGGTTTGGGTGTTAGGGTTAATGGATATTATTTAAGTGGAACAAGGCTATAGTGTGCCAACCTGAAATGCCCTGGCTTGGGGGACCCCCTGAGCGTAGTGAGGGAGGGGAGGGGCATTGAATGGTTGGTCCCCTTCCACATTTGAAGAAAAGTCTATCTGAATGCCTCTGTTTCTAATGAGCAAGTGAGGTACATTGCCTAAAGGGGAATTGAATTAACAGTAGGCATTCATCTGGGCAATAGGCATTCACAAATACCTATGCTACTAAAGTTGTATGTACTCATTCAACAGGGTGTGTGACTGTGACCAACTTTTTACAATTCGACAATTCGACAACTGGTCAGATGGGCATGACAACACCCAAAAAAATTGACAACCGTTTAGAACGATGCCCCTTGCCGCTGGAGTGGTTTAAAATTGAACAGAGAAGCTCTCATCAAGTTCAACTCGCGGGATTTTGATGATTTACCTATATGTGGCATAAGCTTCCTACGGCCATGTGGGACTTCATGACTTTCCCCTTTCCAGCTGTTGTGCCTCCAGTACTAAAAATATTGACGACTTGTTTCACGCTAGGCCTGCGGATATTTAGACCCGGAAGAAATATGGAAAATACCGGCACCCCCGGATCGCATGCTAGATATGATTCATAACCGGGCTCAAAAGGGAGGGGCAGAAGATGATGCACTGACTGAGACTAATGATAGAGAATGGCTCAGGAAACCTACCACTCGCTACAAAGATTTTTGGCCGGCAGATGCAACACAGATCCTGAAATACTGAAAATTTAGGCAGCGTTGAGGCCTTATTTTGTGTCCTGGACTGATAGCAGAGTTTTTTCGGGATTTTTGGGGACTTTTGGTGAACCTAAAAACCAATTCGACAGGTACCCCTGTGACGTGTTACCTGGCAACGGATTTCGACACCTCTGTGACGGGTGACTGTCGAATTGACTGAAAAATACAGTATATTTGCGGGGGACACGAACGTGGTTTTGTGCCGTGCTCAAGTTGAATGTGGGAATGATCGGTAGGACTGGAGAGAGGCTCGGCTGGACGAGAGGATACAAAAGCAGTAGTCACAGGACGCCTGATCATGCTATTTTTAATACCGAGGGCGGCTAAACAAGTGCGCGCTGGAAGTTGACCTGCTCTTTGAGATTAGAGGCGGCGTTAACTTCAGGATTTAAACATAGCATACAGTGGTGGCCAAAAATAATGCAACAGGCTGTTCTGAGCTCATTTATGGTCTGATCGCCTCGGACCAAAGAGTGGACATCATCTATGGGTAATTTTGAGATTTTTGAGCCACTTAATCCATTGCCATATATGGTAACTCGGCTGAGATTATTTTTTAGGTATGTATTTTCTGCGATTTTTTTGAGACCATCATATAACAACAAACTGTGTATATGGGTTAAAAGTACTTGCAAATGTGACCCCAACCATATTTTACTTGACCCAAATTTCTAGTGATTTGGCTGCGCAACGGGGCCCACAAGTTGGTCATTTTGGCCAAAAAATGGACAAAATTGCCAAAATGGCCGAAAATAGTGATTTTGTCCTGGCAATTACGAGCCCAAATCACTAGCAATTTAGGTCAAGAAAAATCCACATTTACAAGTACTTTTAATCCATATACACAGTTTGTTGTTATATGGTGGTCTCAAAAAAAGTTGCAGAAAATAAATACCTAATTTTTAAATTTAATTCCATTAGGGGTGCTCAATTCTTGGCTCATCTCACCCATCTAATTTTTGCCCATCTCATATTTGTTCGAAACAAATAAAGAATTCAAACTCCGCTTTGCAGCGACTCATCCGGCAGGACAATGGCACTCGAGTCATACAGTTTAGGGTTAGAATATTACAGCTCTTTGCAGAACACAAGGCGCGGCCATTTTTTTTTCCTTTTTGGGCCGTTTTTTGTATATCGCTTGTTCTGGCCTCGATTCTTATCCGTTCAGCTGATGCAGGGGTACGTTGTAATCGCACGCGAATTCTGCAGCGGACAGGCTCTTACTATTTCTTTCTAGCTGCTTTGGACAACTTGCTACAAAAATTTTACATATTTCATATATATCACCTGTAACATTGAATCTTGACCATATCAGGCCTTCATATTTTTACACAATGAACTTGTTTGTATTACCTAGGGGATGTGATGTTTATATAGGTGTGGAAGAGCTATGCACGAGTACAAGAGATGACCGTGCCAGAGACATGTCAATCACTCACACATGCAGTCACACTTTAGTAATCTGATCCTTATAAACTGTGGGTCCCCTGGAGAATATGAACAAGTCCATTGTGTAAAAATATGAAGACCTGATATAGCCAGGATTCAATGCTACAGGTGATATATATGAAATATGTAAAAATTTTGTAGCAAGTTGTCCAACGCCGCTAGAAAGAAATCGTAAGAGCCTATCCGCTGCAGAATTCGCGTGCGATTACAACGTACCCCTGCATCAGCTGAACGGATAAGAATCGAGGCCAGAACAAGCGATATACAAAAAACGGCCCAAAAAGGAAAAAAAAATGGCCGCGCCTTGTGTTCCGCAAAGAGCTGTAAGATGAAGACCTTTATTTATGTACTATAAACCATCATAGTCAATTAAAGCAGGCAGGAGAAATGTGTGGTCACCGCCATGAAAGTCATAAGCCATAACTAAAATAGAGCAAAGAACTCTTTATATACTTGGGTTTAAAAATCCAAAATAAATGTAGAGGATTTGATTATAATGACACACAATTTCCAGTCCGTTATGCGGGCAAACAAAGGTGCAAGTATATCGAAAATGGCTTGTTAATGCTGGCCAAGCTAAGCGGAGTTTGAATTCTTTATTTGTTTCGAACAAATATGAGATGAGCAAAAATTAGATGGGCGAGATGAGCCAAGAATTGAGCACCCCTATTAACGTGTGCACGGGCCCCTTGGGGCCCATGTGGCACAGCTACATAATGACTACGAGATAGCTGGCATGAACGGAGGGCGGGCATGAAGGGATCACAGAAGGATTGGGGTATGGGATGGTGCTATGAGCTACCTAAAAATATAATCTCAGCTGAGTTACCATATATGGCAATGGGTTAAGTGGCTCAAAAATCTCAAAATTACCCATAGATGATGTCCACTCTTTGGTCCGAGGCGATCAGACCATAAATGAGCTCAGAACACCCTGTTGCGTTATTTTTGGCCACCACTGTAAGAACGTGGCAGAGCGTGTGAAGCTAGCGAAAAAAAGACACCATTACTGCTCTGTGGATGGACCTATGTGATTACCATTTGTCGCAACGCGGTGCGGGTATGAAGCTGAAGGGAAAAGCAAAGAGATCCGAGGACGGTGCTTAAATGGCGCTATTCTCATGAAAACTGAAGTATTGGGGCGATGGGAAGTGGCACAGCTGAATGGGCAGATGAACGAGGCAGGACAAAGCTCCACGCTGTTCACAGGGAGGTCGCATGACCAGGTAGTGTGTGAGGGTCGGCTCGGGCTTGAACAACGAACGCCCGGGGTTGGGTCAGGTGGGTGTGCCGTCAGCGATCGGCCTCATTGCTATAAAGGCGGAGCGTTCTTTTGGCGTCGGAAGCACACGATGTCTCTTCAGTACGACTCCATTGGAAAGAACTATAATTCCGTGAAGGACCTGCCTCTTCAGGCCCTTGCAAAACGGGTCTGCTACAGATTACTCGGCGACCTCACTGGTCTCAATGTCCTCGATCTTGCCTGCGGTACTGGCAACGACAGCAGACAGTTCATCGCAATGGGAGCTTTCCATGTCACCGGCATCGACATATCACCCACGATGATAGACGCGGCACGGGACGGCCTGCGTTCAGACGTGCGGGATATGATCAGCTATCATGTCAGCGACTGTGCCACCCCCGATATGTTCCACACATTGGGTCTCGCCAACCACTTAGGCACATACGATGTTGTCTTTGGAGGCTATCTCCTCAACTATGCTCCATCCGCCGAAACTCTGAAGGCTATGTTTGCCAATATTGTGTTGGCGCTGCGCCCTGGTGGGCGCTTTGTTGGCCTGACAATCAACTCGCCGTTGATCGCACAATTTGGACCTGATAAACCATTTGAAGATAACGGCATGAGTTCGACGTGGGAGGTTATTGGAGTAGTGGAGAACGGGTACAAGGTGGTTGCTACGGTGGATGTTATTCCAGAAGTGCAGATCGAGTGCTTCTGGTTACGATCCGAGCTTTATGCTGCAGCTGCGGAGGAGGCGGGGCTGGTGGGCATGGAGTGGACGCCGGTTCTTTCGGATGAGTCCGCTATTAAAGAACACGGAAAGGACTTCTGGGTACAGAATGATGGGCGACCGCGATACGCAGTATACACTGGTGTCAAGCTGGGATGAACAGCGCTATCATTGAGGTACACCTCATAATAAAATCACGGGAGAGCTAAACCTGACCGTTCTGCTGCAGGCTGTTGCAACCACTCGTAATGATCACACTTATCGTGGGCTGCTCAACCAGCCGACTTGCCGTTCAACCAGTGAAAATGGAATTCCTTATCATAGCGTCTCATATTTCCTGGCCGTTATTTCTGTGCTCTTGGAGGCAAATATTTTCAACCATGAATCAGTTGTACATGTGACTGTCATGCCCATTTTTCGGCATTTTCCGATGGAAAGGTCGATTTCCGAGCGTTCAGCCCAGCCGGTGCCCAGTGAGTTTTCTGCGATGGTGAATGAATTGGCCTCCCGAACATGACAACAGGAACTTTACTTCCAAGTGGGCCAACTTATGGCACATATACTGTCCAACAATTATTGACACACAACTCAAGCTGTTTACAGGGTTTTGAGCTACATTTAGAGTCTGTAACCAACTGGCCGAAAATGTGACAAGCACTTCGGTGGTTACAGACTGGTACAACTCGTTGACAGGTGTCGAGCTGTCTGCGGAGTTTGAAAAGTTGGCAGGTGCCGCGATCGGCCGAGAAGCGAGCCATCAAACTCCATCAATTGTGTCCCAAAGTTGATGCCTCTTTCCCCTCCACTATGAAAGATTTAAATGAAGGCTGAGAGACAAATATTGTTGTATTTAGCAGCTAATAACTCCTATGTACTTCAATTTTATTCAAATTCAAAGGTCATGAGACATTGAGAGAACACGAGCCTCACTCAAATTTCAAACTCCGCAGACAGCTCAATGCACGCCAACGAGTTGTACTAGTCTGTAACCACCGAAAGTGCTTGCCACAATTTTCGGATTTTGGTTACAGACTGGTTACGAGTCTAAGCTACATCTCGGTAACATTCCCACTGGTGTTGCCACGGCTTAGCTTCGAGCCGCTAGCCGTGCGAGCCGAGCCGAAAATTAGCCGAGTCGGGCCAGCCGACACGTTCAAATTAGGCAATCGGCTTTCACGGCTAGGCTACGGCTTGAGCTGACTTGAAGCCGGCTCAGCCATGGCTCATACTCTATATAGCAACTGCCTGCTTGTAGGTGTCCCTGGAGCCTCTGAGCATAGTAAATAGACTGTTTTGCCTCTTGACTCCATGGTTCATCAGTCAGCTACATTAAAAATAGGATATCATTTTCTAGTCTTTTGCTTCAAATTTTCAGGTCGACTTGCTACACTTTGTACCTCAGACCTGCTTGATTTCAGTCATATTAATGACCCGCCATCCATTCATCACAGTTCTGAGGAGTCTAAATGTTCAATCGGTCGATGTGATAATATGAAACAGCTACAGACGGCAACTTGATAATGGTGGGGAAACCTCGGAATTTGGCTGAAAAGCAAGTCAAAATGTGTGTGTCTGAGTGCTACATAGCTATATGAATGCCTTTTGATCCCTACAGGCCGAAACCACCGAAGGGTTGCTTGAATATCCTAATTGGTGCTAAGCTGCGGCTAAGCTGAAGCCGAGCCAAAGCCACCATAAGCCGGCGGCTTGGATGCGGCTCAGCTTTCCCAATTCGGCAACGGCTTCCGAGCAATCAAAAGCCGAGCCGAGCCAGCCGTAGCCGAGCCGTGGCACTAAATCCCACAACTTTGCATTTGGATTACATCTGTCAATTTTATGCTTGCGTGGTCAACACCATGAACAATGAGTTTACAGAAGTAGTGCTATCGGTGTTGACATCTTGGCTGAACTTCGCAAAAAGGGCGGACCTTGAACAATGTTGATGAGAACAAGATAGTTGCACAGGTTTGGCGGTTGATCGCTGCTTTCTCGCGATTCCATCGTGTCCCAGCGGTTTTGCTCTGGTGGTCTGACGAAAGCCGATGCATATGTGCGCAATACGTTATTCGTGGCTAGGTCAACCATCGCCAGATTCAAAGCACTGTGAACCTTCGTCTTGCTGGACGACGACGCCTTCAAACTCGGTCTAGACCGGTGCTCTCATCCCGCCGCACACCATTTCACACACACCATCACCCGCCCAGCGCGCACAGTCCCGTGCAATCTTCGTCCGGCGCGCATTCCCCGCCGCAGGTGGACATCGCACCTCCACCCTGGCGCTCGACAGGCGGTGCGTTTATTCATCAGGAAAAACCCAAATGCTCTAGAGTTCCGGTGGTGACTCTCATAGTCTATGGTAGTCTATACAAGTCTATTGAGTTTCCCGCCCACTTTGTGTGTCTATGATAGTCTATACTGGTCTCTGTAGGTTGAAACTCCATTCTGAGTGTTGTTGGAGTGTCTATATGACGGTCTCAGAAATGAAAATTAATAGTATGGGTGAATTTACGAATGCATACTATGGCATACTCCCAGTCTTCGTGTCGAGTATCGCAGGTCGAGTTGAAAGTTGCGGTATGAGTCGGAGTTACTCGGGCCGGCTGATGTCGTTCGTTTGACATGTCATTCAAACTCCGCCATCAGGACACGCGGCCTTGAACGTTTTCTTCGCTCCCCATCTTCTCCCATCTCCCGTCTCCCTTTACCCGCCTTCCTCCTCTGGACTCTGGAATATCTCAAGCACACTGCAAGATTAAAGACCTACTGCAAGCCTCATGGCCAAATGCCATCGTTGCCGCCCCGTTTGGGCCTTTCCATGTACACCAAGCTGTGGAAGTCCCTCCAAGCCTGCATGCCTCCACGCCTTCAAGCTTCAAGCCGCACGCTTCAAGCCTTCAAATTCACAGCTTCAAGAGCCTCCAAGCCTCAAGCCGCATGCAAACCCTCTCGCCTATCTACGTTCTCGTCTTCAAGTGCCGAACACTTCTCTTGTGCCTTTGTTAATGCCAAGATTCGTGTCAACGTATTGATTGCTCAGCGCAGATTTTTACTTAGCCCATTTGTCGTTGTTACTCAATATATTATTATTATTATTATTTGCACTTCCTACGGCTGTCTTGGGTGTCTCTGAGTTCTCTTATGACTATGGCTCCTATCTGTGCTATGGTGTTACTGGTGGTGTCTATCATGGTCTATGAGAGTGGACCCACCCCCTCCCCCCCACCTCTCATAGACGTGGGTTTACTATGGTGTCTATTTTGTCTATGGTGGTCTCTCATAGACCACAGAGTAACTTCGGTTTTTCCTGATGTTCGGCACTCTCTCCATCTTTCTTCGCCTTCTCGGGGTGCTAGTCGAGCCGCACTGCCCCCAATTCCTTCATGACCTAGTCTCCCCCTCTCCCTCTTCATGACTAGCGATGCTATCCTTTCCGCAATGTCCGCACCCTTCTCGCAGGGGCATATGGGATCGACGCCGGATATACGCAGATGGTGGGATCGATAACGGCTGCAGTACGTCCTTTCTTTCTTGCCTAGGTTTCCTGTTGAGAATCTGTGTCGGGTCCCGAGTCCTGAGGCTCTGCTACAGCAGCATCTCTTACTTCGGCCGATATGCGCAGTGAGTGCGTTCGCCGCGGTCTTTTATTCGTTCATCGTCACGTTCGCGTCCAATCCCACCCTGTTCCCTTCTTCAAAATCTTCTATTACGCCCCGCGCCGAGCTGATTCCCCCGAGTCAGGGTGTACCTTTATTCATACACACGCCTGCCTCCATCCAGATAAGCGCAATATGATTGTCTAGATATGCTAGCCCAGGTATGTGCGCTTCATCGCGTCATCCCTTTCAGCTCTATCTCCTGTTAGCCTGCAGCTCTACGATTGCCACGCCTGTACCCATTCTGCCGCTCCCCGCGATCCCCCTTGGACTTCACGCGGACCGGTCGCACTCGGCGGGAGTGTGGATTCTGGGTCGAGCGTCAGCCACTGTCCGTTGCGCTGGACAACGGTTGTCTTCTGACGCAATTGCCCCTAGGTTCGGCGCTACATGGTGTATAATGGTCGGTGCACAAAGTCTGCGCCTTCCCTGCAAATAAATCATCCCTCCCTCCCTCCTTCTCGTCTCCCCCGTCCTGCCTTCCCTACCTAACCTAGACGCGCGCTCACACTACTCGCCTTTTTTAGCGTAGCGCGTCCCCTTCCGTATTACCGTCCTCTGTTTCCTCGCGCCAGCCGCGCCGGTGCGTCTCCTTGCTCGCCTATGCTATTTTTCCGTCTCCCGTGCTTTCATTTCTCTTCCCCCCGCTTTCGCCCGTCCCACGCATCCCTCGATCCCTTCCCCCTTGTAATATCATCTGCTCCTCCGCGCGCCGAAACCCGCGTCATCTGCCCGCGGAGGGCGGGGCGCCTCTGCTGTCACGGCATGCCGTGGCTTAAGCGCTAGCGCTTGTTGCGACGTGTCATTGTGTACCACGCCTCACGCGTTGTCTATACACAGGCCCCTATTCTGCTTTCCTCTTTCCAGATCCCGCGCCTCGTTTCTTTCACTGCCGTGCACATATCCCTCCATCTCTGCATTTTATACTACTTCCTGCACCTGCGCGCATCCAGCCATCTGCTCACGGACGGAGGATTCGCACCGTCTCGTCTCACTCCCTCTCCTGAATGCATTCTATCGGGTCAAACGTCCTCTCATCCCACGCGCCGTGCTCCACGCGTCGATTCAATGCCGCACCCGCTTGCCGTGACGGCGCGAGGACCTTTTCCATGGTCGAATCGGGGCTCCCGCTCCTTGCGCTTACGCATACAAGTTTCCTACTCTTTCCACCTAGTCGGTGTTCTGCGTATCCTCCTTCACGCGCAGGTTTGAATGCTACGACCCATATATTGTAATGTTGCGAATCCTTCTCTCGCCGCATTCAATAGGCGCGTCGAGTTCTCTGGGGTATTGGCGCTGTGTCCTATATCCACACAGGACTCGGCCTCCAGGTTCGTCAGGCTGTGCTCATAACACACTGTTCCAATTCGGGCATGCGTTCTCGGGAAGACTGGTGCTTCCACAGATTGGTGTGTCTCTGGCTTTCAAGCTGGGTGAGCTCCGTACTGACATCACTCCACAGTCGTCTATGTCTCAAGCACATTCGGCGAGTCGCCGTATTTAGATAGCCTTCAAGCGTATCATGCTAAACATTCCTGCGTAGCTACGGATATCCTCATCACTCTGCTATCGACCTATTTCCTCTTAAAGGACGGACAAAGGGCCTTGGCTCGAACAAGAAAAACTGATCTGCGATTCTACAAACCGTCTTTTAGACTGCGTTGCCAGCAACCACTGCGTGCGCCATTTTATCTCAAGTCTTTCGAGGATGCTGATCGTAGAACCCTTATCGAATTCGCCTGTTCCCGCGGGGGCAAGTCACTCAAGCCCAGGGAAATAAATTCCGTTATCATTGTCCTGTTGACCGTTCTACCGGTAATTTACGTGTCAGTGGCCGTTAACAAATTGGCACCCTCCTGGCTGACGAATTGTCTGCTAGAAACTGCCTGCTGGATGTCCCCAACACCCGCCGGACGCTGCGCGATGCGAACCCCCCCCGATATTAGCAACACTGTCCACTCCCACCGGCACTCGCTCTCGAAATCGAGGAGGCAAGAGTTATCACAGTGTGGCCGAGCTATCCACGCTGAGGGGCGTACAGGTGCACACGCAGACCGAGACATCGGACAATTACGCTGTAACGGACCATAAATTATCCAATACACACACTTACCTGGGCTTACAGCTTAAATTCGAGACCAAAAATCGGGAGATTGCGGCATGAGACTTTCCATTTTCATTTTCCTGGAGACTTGTAAACTGTTGTGTCGCGTTTAAATCGGCACTTCCACTTCCCGCTTGTGATTTATATGCGACCGTTTTGCTCATCACACGCACAGATGATGAACACATGTCGGAATTTGAGTGAAGTAGGGTCCGTCTGGACGCCTGGAATCTGTGTACATACGGCGTCGCGCACTTCGGGCTGCTGAACCTCCGCCTCCCTTCATGACACCACCGAATCGGTCCTGGAGGAGTAATAAAACCATGGAAGCCCTTGATATATTTATACGGACCGAAAGTCAAGAGCTCGCGCGTCCTGGGGATACTCGGCCTTGAGGGAAGGAGCAGTTCTGCGCGTTGACAGAAGCAGACTCATTGCACTGACAGGCGCTTCCGAATACAGATATGCACCAAAGTTACTGCGGTAGATATTACAACTGCGCATGGAAACCAGAAAGCCGGCGTGTTGAACAGTCGTGGTGAATTTCAGACAGGATTTCGGCTAAAAGAGCACATGGAGTAGCTGCGATGAGGCGCAGTATTTTATCAACCTGGAATAAGAGATGGGACAAAACTCCCGAACGATCCAACCAGAGCTGGGACCGTGCAGTTCATCTCATTCATACTTTATCGATACTTCCACGTCGTCGCGTCGTTTTCTTCCCACCTCCGAGTACGTGTGGTTTCTTCTAATTAACGATTTCTACGTATTCCCCCCCGCACACTCTCCTTCACAAAAGCATCTTCCCCTCATTTCCTCTATGTCTATCGCTTCTCCCTGGGCTATATTCCCCTTGTCTATTCAATCTCCGCCCCATACCACACCCAAGGTTCATTGTTATCCAGAACTTCTCTGGTCACGCGGTAACTTGTGCCTTTATCAGACACAGGACGAACCACCAAGGCTCCTCAGAGATGTGATCTTGTACCCACTCGCACGTCTGCACACGCGGTATCGAACAACGAGACGCATATGGTTCAAGCTACGGGTGTCGTGCGTATCGTCTCATCTCGCTCCCGATCTCCTCTGCGTCTTCGATCCATATTTCCCTCCCACCCTTCTTCATCCTCGCCATTCATGCACTCTGCGCATTATCGTTTATTCAACACTCTCCCCGCCGTCGTCCTGGCACCTGGTTGTGTTGCTCTCCGACTTGCGCCGGCACGCTGACGCCGACTGTGCGCCCGCATGGCCTCTACACATCTGCTCGTCGCTCATCGAGGCTTCCTCTCTTTATAACCGCTTTGCTTTTAGAGGCGTTGAAGCTGAAGAGTTAAATCATGTCCGTGTTCAAATTTCAGCACACTGAACTGAATCCACTAGTCCTAGAACGACCCTCCAGTGACAGGCGCATCCCGAATCGTACCCGCAGACCCGCCCGTCACCGTCAGCGCGCCAAAGTTCCATGTCCTGCGCAGCGCAGAAAATTTAGCCAAACCCATCAAGAGAAAAGAAGGGTGGAAGAGGGAAG
This sequence comes from Mycena rebaudengoi, assembly GCA_029282285.1. Classification (NCBI taxonomy): domain Eukaryota; kingdom Fungi; phylum Basidiomycota; class Agaricomycetes; order Agaricales; family Mycenaceae; genus Mycena; species Mycena rebaudengoi. The sequence goes on along the minus strand of JARJCX010000003.1, from coordinate 2,189,817 downwards.
GAGAACACACCCGACACAGCTACTGGTGCTACCACAGTTCACGCTCACGCGCTTTGCCGCGGAGGTGACTGAGATGGTGTTGGTTCCACTGAAGGTTACTCCCTGCAACGTATTCCGAGTTCAGTCAGGTTCAAAAGCGAGTTTCGGATATCGTACGTTGATCACGACTCCAGTCCCCGGCGTGCCTATAAGCCAACTCAACTGAACGCAGAGGACAGGAAATAAAATAAAAAATAAAAACAAACCCAGCGTATCCGGATAACTCTGATCAATCAACACCCCAAACTGAGTGATCCCCGAAAGCTTGTTGTTCGTGTAGACGATGTTGCTGACGGTGGAGGCTGTGGCGGTTGCGTCGGTCTTGATGCGCAGGCCGTTGGTGCTGCAGAGGCGTTAGCCGTCAGTCGTCGAGGACAAGAGATGTGCATGAAGACAGTGGAGGTGAAGGGGAAGAGAAGAGAAGGGCAGCACAACGGACTTGTTCATAACTGTATTCCCCATGATATGCACGTTGTTCACGACGACATTGCTTGCGATGGAGCCCTGTACGTGTGCGCTCAGTGTGCGCACTCCGACATGGAGTCTAGTACCCACAATGGATATCCCGTGCCCGCCAACACACACGTTATTCTGGAACGTGACGTTCGTGCCGCCGTTCACAGCGAGGCAGTCGTCTGCGAACGAAAATTATCATTTAGACTTACACGCCGAAGTTGATGGGAGGATGGACACACCCTGGTTATGCACTGAACTGTTTTGTATTATGACGTTGTTGGCGTTCGAGATCCCGAAACCGTCGGTGTTGTGCCCTTCATTTATTGGTCTTGAACTTGGCTTTGTTTACGATTAGGCAAGTATAGATCACTCACCAGCCGGAAGACCGTTCGACCTGCTATTCGGTAGATCGCCCAGAGCTATATACATGCACGTCGCTGTTACTATCCCAAAAAAAAGCGGAGATACGAGACGCACAGTTATCAATCGTAATCCCACTAATCGTCACCGGCGAGCCCTTGACCGCAATCGAGCGTGCCGGCGCGTTGAGGATGCGCACGTTGGAGAAGGACCCGGCGTTGTTGACGCGGATGAAGGGCGCGGGTTTGGTTACGCCGCCGTTGCCGCCGAGCTGTGGGGGTGATGATGAGGGTGAATGAAGGGGGAGAACGATGCACTTACGCCGTCCTGGAAATGATTGGATGAGTAAGGGAAGAATGCAGTGAATGGAAACGCGCCCAGTAGAGGTCTCCCTGGCCAAACAGTGTGTGCCCGTTCCCGTTGACTGCACACCGTTAGGAATCGCAAGAGATGGAATAATGACCCAAATTACAGGTGACGTTCGTGCCACTGACGAGCTGTGCCGAATGAGTGAACACAATGCAAAAAAGACAAACTGGATTCGCGTACCATGAGTGGCCCAGCCCATTCCTTCACAATTCCGAAAACTGAGTTACGACCAGTGCACATTATCACGCTCATACCGCAAAGCCGAAGGTAATATCTCCTGCCATAGTAATAGTCGCGCCAGTGGCCGCATTAATCGTGAATGTCTGCCCGCCCGGCACAGTGAAGCTGTTGAGCTACATCCAAGTCCAAACACTGCTCCAGTCCAAAGCGAATAGATGATATTGTACCGTGTACGCACGATGATAGTCGTGCACACTTGCGCGGCAGCGACGTCTGCGAGAGAAGAGATCGTGCCCGTGCAGCGTTTTGCCATCGGGGCTGGCTGGTTGGTGTCCAGCGCAAAGGCGCTGGCGAGGAGGGCGCAGATGATGCCGAGGGTCAGCATTTTTGCAATTCGAGTTAGAAGTTTGAGATTTAAATCAGCGAGGAGCCTGAGGATGAATGTCAAGGACGTCGAGCCAGGCAGAGGAAGGTTTATATCGAGAGGCCGAAGAGAACATAGAGCCCGCCGGCGCGCCGCATGGGAAGAAGGGTGAAATAACTCGTACATCTGACTTGCTTCGACTCCGCTTACCCCGGCGGTCCGGAGAAGCCGCAAATGTAGGGCTGTTCGCCGCGCCCGTCGCGACGGTTCTACGGGTCCCGTGCGACGGGTAGGCGTCCCGTTCCGTCAGGCTCTTAGCTTTTTTTCAACAGCGCGGCGACGGGACGGTTAGCTGACCCCGGCCGTCGACGGGTCAACCGAGTTCAACGGATTGGGCTGTGCAGTGCGTGGATCCGCGAGCAGCGAGCGACTACCCAGTCACCCCGCCGAACGTAAAATTTCAGTGCATCTGATAATGTTCCCGAAACCTACTCTCCTAGACTCGCCCGTCTTGGGGGCTCGTCTCTCGACAACCTCGTAAATATCCTCTCACACAAAATATGGGCTACTACTGATTCCTTGACTGGTAACATGGCGTACCTTTGAAGTTTGGATCAAGTTTGCAGAGCTCCACCCAAACCTGACCCAAACCAGACGGGCGGACGCGTCCTCCCGACCATGAGGTAGACTCAGACTCCCAACCCACCTTTTCGTCTGGATAGATCGAACGAGACATCTCTGCCATTAATCAGGCCCCACCTGGAACAGCATACTCTAAATGATTACGATCTCTTCGGCGCAGTGCGCAGTCAATCCATCCTTTGAAGTTTGTCACTGCTTTCGGCAAACTTTGAACCTGTCTTCTGCCTTCATTCGTCTGCCCCAAATCCGAAACTGGGGCGTTCCTCGAGATCATACTGATTTGCGCAAGATCATCATCAAGCACAGGGATTTTGGACTGGGAACAACGGGAGTATATGCTATATCTCAGTCGATTAAAAGACAGCAAAATTTAAATAACAGGCAAGCAGATCACAATCACTGTTCATCACTGCGCAGCTGACGTCTTCACAGCTTCCGCAACCATTTATAAGGCCTTGGAGCGCTCCCATGCAGGTATACATATTGACCTTTTTTTAGGTCAATTGGGAACAGGTATGATAAACTGCCTGTCTGCACATCCAATCGTTTTGACTCCTCTGTCCAGGGTTATGATTTGACGCCTCCTTCCCTTTGGCTGCGTAACGTGATCAAGGGGATGTACCGTTGTACTCTGCGGAAGCACTCACAGCGGCCGATGTGCAAGTGCGCTTCATCTCTCGACATTTAACACACCCTTTCCAATTAATCCAATTTTCCCCAGTCCGCCGTAAAATTTGCCAGGGCACACAACCTCCGTCTGGCCATCAAGGCCTCGGGGAACGACCTGCTTGGCCGCTCCACAGCACCGCACTCCCTTCTAATCCGGACTTCTGGCCTCCAAAATATCACTTTAGCCGACAGGTTCATGGTTGGGAAAAAAAACCTGGGATCGGCCGTCACGGTGGGTAGCGGAGTACAGTTGAGCGATATCTACCAGGCGGCAAAAGCGAATGGTAAGATAGTGGTGGGTGGCTCAGCGGCGACAGTGTGTGCTGGTGGAGGTTATATGCAAGGCGGTGGGCACTCTGCGTTGGGGCCGACCCTCGGAATGGCTTCTGATATGGTTTGTCCCCTTCTTCCGTCGCAATTACCGAGACTCAAGTATCTACACAACCACACAGAATTCCAGGTCGTCGTTGCAAGTGGCGAACTCCTCACTGTCAATAGCATATTATATCCCGACTGTTTGTCCCATATTGTTTATGCTGGCTCTGTCTGTCTAATGAGTTATCAACAAATTTTTAGTATTCTATGCACTCCGCGGTGGCAGCGCCGGCAGTTGGGGCGTCATAGTCTCCACGACTGTCCGCGCTTTCCCAACATTCAACGCCACACTCGGCGTCATCTTACTCGCATCCACCGATACCACCGCATTATCCATCCTCGCGGGCATCCACGCACAGCACATATTCGACATCCTCACATACATGCCTAATAAAACAGTGGAGCACGGCACCGCACTGCTTGCGCCGTTCCTGTCTGCTGCCAAAGCGATAGCGGGGATAGCGGTCGTGCAGGAGACGTATGTGGACGGAATCGTCAACGATCTGCTGTTCGAGGCGGATGATTCCGTAGGGGAGAATGTGGTGCTCGGCTCACGGCTGATCCCCGAGGCCACATATCGCGATTCACCTGAGTCTGTTGGGAGAGTGTACCAGGAGCTTCTGGACGGAGGGGCTTTCAAGTGCGTGAAGATTCCTAGTGTGTGAAGTGATTGAATGACCCCGTCTTTCTCCATATCTCCTCGGCGCTGAATCCTGCGTTGCGAACAGCTAAAGCGTATGTCAGTTACACCTCATTGTTAATTGATCTTAGTCTCCATCACAGCTCGTCCTCGTGAACGGTTGGACCGACTCGGCAACCCTTGAGAAGATCCGCGCTGTGCGGACCGTTTTCAAAAACACCCACCTCCCCATTCTGGAGAAGCTCTCCGGACCCAACGCGGGTTCATACTCGAACGAGGCGGATGTCCTCGAGATGAACTTTCAAACAACATTCTTTGGTCCGAACTATGCCAAGCTGAGCACGATCAAGAAGAAGTACGATCCGAATGACCTATTCATTGTCGGCGCTGCAGTGGGGAGCGAGCGCTGGGACCAGTGCGGTCTTTGTACCGTTTAAATTCCAGTGTGTACTGTATTCAACTGCTACATGAGATTAAAATTACGAGCTGTTTTGCCGTTATTTACCTCCTAATACATTCATCAAACCATACATACATTTGTCGTGCCTTGGCCACTCCAAAAACTTGAGGAAATTTGAACTGATACAGCAGTTAGTGAAATCATAAAGAGAGCAAAGCTCTTACTGTTGGCAGAGTACTATTTTAGAGAGGTGAGGTACTTGCCAGGATGCTGAGATCATCTGCGCAGATCGATAAGTACATGCAAGGTACATGGAGGATGTGAACGATGGGTATTCAACCGTTTTCGCTTAATCCTGATGCAGGACATTTATAATTTTTTATATGCGATAAAGAAGGGAGTCTCTGTTTCCAGCGATCTCGACCCAGGAGCGAAACGATAGGCAGGATGCAATTAATTTATCATTATGAATCGAAGCTTAACGTAGATTGATGTGAGGCGTGGAGGTATTGGAATGGCTGGGACGACCCATGATGAGTGAGAAGGGAGATCCCAGGGGCTTGTAGAAGATATATAAATCATTTTTTTTTACTCCGATTACTGCGGGCACACCACCTTCTTGATTCTCAGAAATGCATCAAAATTTCATGCTTTGACGATTTTTTATGCTTTGACACTTGCGCCCACTTCCGAATCCGAGTATCTGCAAACTCCCGGCTGCCTATGCGACCACCTCCCGCCACCGCCATCCCATTCCGGTTTCCTCCGCCCACCTCGCACCCATCTCGGCGTCACCTGCCTGTCCACCGCGGCCTCCCCCCTACCATGCCTCTGTCCGCCCCAAACCTCTCGGCGCCCGCGCTCACCACCAAACGCGTTCATACGACGCGTTTGTTTGGCGCTGTGTGCCGACGTCCCCCGGCCGGATCAGCGCGTGCGCTGTCATTTAGCACTTGTGAACGACTATCTTCCAACTCAGAATCCAAGTGCGTGGTCCGTTATAGAGGCTGGTTTCGAGCCTACGCTGTCATCTCGTCTCATCGATGACGACCGCGGCCCACTGCACGCGCGTCCCGCCCCTCCCGACCTTATTTCACCACCCTACGACGGCTATTAGTGCTGCTTTCGCTCAGCCACTCCACCTCGTCCCCAATCCACGGCCCTCTTGTTTATTCCCCCCTACGCCACTCCAGTTGCCGCCGCCGCCGCGTACTCTTGCTTTGGCCTCTCTCCGTTGCTTCTGCCATCCATCCCATTCCAATCCGTCGCGCGCCACTTCTCACTGCATACCTACGGCTGCACAGCGGCAAGCAAGTCCAGTTACCGGTGTTTGCCTGCCGCGCTTGTTCTCCCGGCCCTGTCGTCGCTGTCTCGAACTTAACTATTGGGCGAGGGCCACCTAACCCTGTTGGACGACACCTTTACGCACCCGTTGGCGACGCCTCTATGCACCCGTCTGGATTCATCGCGTCAGAACGCGTGCGATCTGTAAAGAGATCTTGCTGTCAGTAGTAAAGGTGCACAATTTATGTATTTTCTCCCAATCTTTCGCTGACTCCACCCATCGTCGTCCCGTCATTCCAGTGCACCGCCCGCCCTCACCTCTCCCTCCGCCCGCCCCTCCTGTTTACCACCTATCACCTCGAGATCATCTTTATTCCTTACCGATGCCTGCCGCAACAACGCATCATACACTGCGTATCCTCAAACATACAAGCCTTCCTTCCTCTCCTTCCTATTGCGTGCTATCGGCATCCAAGCGCCATCACGACGTTCCATTTGGAGCGTCTCAGTCGCTTTGGCTCCCCATGGCGCACGTCACAAATTATACGGCGCATTTAACTCCTGTGCAAGGCTGCGAGCCCGCCTTCCCCGCTGCTCTGCCTCCATCGGCCTTGCCCGCTCCCCCTCTTCCTCGGAGCGCCTCTCTGCGCGTCAAGGCCGCACCCTCAAAAATCAGGGATGAAAAAATTGATTTCCTATGCCTTCTGGTTCCTATATTGTACCCTGCTACTCGCTGTCCTCGGCCTCCTGCGTTCAAGCGACCCTAACCCTAGCCTTGCCTTCGTTCGCGTGCACATGCTAAGCGGGCTTAAGCTATAACAAGATATCCCTTAACTCCCACTCTCTGAGCCTCGAGATCTAGACTGTCTAACCTCGGGCTGTGCAAGGGCGTCTCTTCAGTTGCCTCCTTGTCTCTATTTTCGTAGCGTTCGCGTTCTTTATCTCTTCTACTTTCAGTTTTCCTCAAAAACCATATGCCATCGTGTGCATGAAAATACTGCAGAAATTCGGGGAGACGTCCGATGCTCTTCCTTTCTTTCAGATTCGTTGTACTACTGAGATAGAAGGACGGCCGCATCGGGTTTGACCCGCCTCCTGTGAGCGATGAGTCTATTTGGGGAGGGTCTGCCATTCGAGTTCAATCAACTTGTTTGGATTCAGCTTGGATTTGAATTTGCTAGAGGCACGACTTGCTTTAAGGATTCGAGGGTGCGTCTTGCGACTTGACTCTTTTGGAAGGATGACGGACGCGATTTTCTTTAGCTCCCAGTGGACCCGAGTCGAAGCTACGATAATGGAGCGCTGGCTGGTTTCGACTTGAAGCCTGTTGGTATACAGCGAATGGTGAGTCCTTCGCATTCTCTTGTATTTGATTTATTCCCGCAATTCTGATTCAATTTGGCGCAGGCACGAATTGCATTTCAGCGTCAAACGAATGGAAAGCACACAGTTTCGATTTGGAGGAAGCGGCGAGTGTAATTTAGCCAAGTCTGTGCTTCTCTTTCGACGATCGCGTCAGTCTACAGTAAGTGTTTGCCAGTTTGAATTGGATCCGACTTCGGTCAAGAAGCTTCACAAGCTTACGGTCAGTGAAGAGGAATAATCTGTTTGTAATGCCTCGATTTATATTTTTCGTTCGAGCCCCTGCTGGAGGTCGAGACTATTGTTAAATGGTCTTCCGTGTGGTTGTGCGTCTCCCATTTATTCATATCTAACGTTTAATTTAGCAGGGACTGTCTTGCCAATCTGACATCAGTTTACGGACATATTTTCCTTGAGTTTTTTGAACTGAGGCGTACATTCCTTTTTTATTGCCCCGGAATTCGTTTGAGCCTCCACCTTAGCCCGAGACTATTGTCAAATTGTCCTGGCTTCAATTCGCGTGCTTGCCCATTCATATTTACTGTAACAGTTGATTCAACACTATTGACCGAGATTTGACCTCCAAAGCCGACGTCCATTATATTAACTGAGCGCTCAATTCTTCATACTTTGAATTCCACTTGAACCTACCTGAAGCCAAGACTATTTTTAAATAGTCCACGGATTCGTGCGCAGTTGAACCCTCCTCGTCTAACAATTCCTGACACCGTGCGGGCCGGGTCGTGCCTTCGGCTCAAGGAAGCTCGCAATATTGTAGTCATTTCAGCTCAGTACTACATTCCTATCTCTTCAACCTCGAACTGACGGCGAGACTATTATCAAATGGTCCTGGGTTTCAACTTGCAATATCGTACAATCATTGTATTTCAACATCGTTGAACCCTCTCCAGCCAGTACCACCTTCATATTGCGTTACATTCAAGTTGAACTGGTCGTTGGTGCACGGTGAAAGTGACGCCAGTGCCGCCACTTTGACGCCTCCTGCCACCCTGAGTGATGCTTCCGAGGGGAGGGCCATCCCCTGGAAACACCTCTCCTTCTTTCTAATTCGTCTCCCGTTCTCTAGCTTCGTCAACACGATTCGGCGCCCATGTCGAGTGGTGAAATCCCACGCATTCCGCGGTAGGGGAGACGCGTGAACATGCACACATTCCTGCGGCCAGTTCTTTGTTATTTCGACAATGGGGCATCGGGTACGTTTCCGGGTGGCCCGATACCCTCGAGTTTTCAGAGTGACTAGATTCAAGTGCATGTGGCTGGCCGAAAATGGCTTCACAGACTCTGTCCCAAGGAGCACCAAATGCAGGATCTGACTTCCGACGCCGCAAAGTTACGCCAAAAATCAAGGTTAGAAATTGCATCCGTATTGCAGCCCGCCCGTCAATGACAACTGTATGTACGCCCAGCGCTTTAGCCGCGCGTCCGTCTCATGTTTAGCAAGCAAATCTTGGTCTGTGGCGCAGAGATCAGACACGATCTAACGACGCGTCCACACGCCCTCGACTCGTGCGTGCCTCATTGGACTCTGCACCTTTGCCCTGTTTTCACCATCAATTCTATCTGTCGAGCACCGGCACCGATTGGATAGGAATTAGCTTTAGGGACGGTCCAGCCGCTTGAACAATCATAGGAAAATGCTAAGCTGAGGCCAGTACATTAACCTGGTCATGACCGACAGCTTGCACGGACTCTGAAGGCCTCGAAATGAAACTGCATGCGGGTCTGCAGAAGTAAGAAGCGACGTATCCACGCGGTCTCATCGGAAAGTGTTCAAGTGCCGATGCCGACTTATTTCCAACCGTGGGTTTGGCGGTTCGCGAATCGAATTCTGGACAAAACAGTGAGCCGTGATGAAATACTCCAGGAGTTCAAAAGTTACCTACCAGTCTCTACTTGAAAACAGATGGCTGAAGTTCGTTGACTTGGTTGATGGCGTGAAATATTCAATTTCTTACCAAAACTGCTCAACATTCGATGGAAGGGTCGTGAGTTCTGGGATGCTTCAACGGCCTGACTTGGATCCCATTCAAGTTATATTGCGACAGACGTTATTAGGCGGTTGCCGGCATGAAGGCCTCGAGGTTCCCTGACAGCTAGTTCTAAAGCCGCCAGCATCACTCAAATGTATCCCCGCACCACTATAAAATCACAGAACCTTTGTGGGAGGAACAACGGCGAGCTCCCTCGTCAGTGGCAAAACTTCCACGCCTGTGCTGATTTCGACGATGGCCTTTTATGTCGTTCACGCTATCTCGGTCCTTGCGTTGCTAGCCATCCCCGCTGCAGTGGCCCGGCCGGCGGTACATCCATCGTGTTTTCCCTTGCTGTCTCACTTCTGACGAAGTACATATCATTGCAGCCAGGCTGCAATTGTCTGGGCACCAACTTTACCGACCCCCAGTTCCTATGCGGCGACGCCCGCCTCGGCCCAGAGGTCCTTCTCACCACCGGCCCCCTCGCCCCGCTGTTGACCCACTACAACCGCCTGGGTGGCCTCTGCCCGGGTGACTTCCTCGCAAAATGGACCTCCCCCGCGAATGGATTCTATGTATTCCCCCCGTTCGACGGATTCCAGCTCTCGATATCCGACATGCCCATCGAAGGGACGCAGCTCCTCCTCCCCGGCATGCGGCTCGACCGATTCGGGAGCACGCGTGGGATGTTCCTCGCACCAGCCGACACGCCGTACTCGCAGCGCTCGTTGCCGCCGTCTAGTCTCGGGCCGCCCGCTGCGTACCATGTGTATCTAGTGAAGAAAAACTTGACGGCGCTTGCGGGGGAGATCGCTGGGTGGTTCAGCCAGCCTGGACAAGGCACGCAGTATTTTGTCAATGTGACAATTCAAGAGCTGCTGGACACCAAGGTTTTGGTGGAGATTGATGCATGAGGGTGCTGATCCGAAGAGTTCAGTTCGTTGTGGGCCATATGCCAATCGATTTCAATGAGCTGTTTCTGTTTTACACGTGAGATGAACGTAATAAATCTCCTTCATGTTGGAGATTTCCTGCACGCACCGGGGCCGAGTTTCCCGTGAGCTTCAGGTTCTGCGCTCAGGCCATCAGAATGTCCAGAATGCCCAGTGAAAAGTTTGTGTGTCCCCGGGAAATAAGGGGCACTTGGGCCATGTAACAAACCAGTACACGAGCTCTGAAAGGAATTGTGGTACAACACTAGATTAACTTCCCGCTCCGCTCCGTCACAAAACGGGTGGCTATGTCGCACAAGCGGGTTCCTAAAAAAACTCTTGGACATAACCACCTGTTTTGTACCACAGAACGGAGCGGCAAGAAGAGCGGAATGGACGTACCGGGCACAATCTGCGGCAAGAGACATTAAAAACCAGAGCAAAAGAAAGAAAAAAGTGCGCGGACATACCGTGGCGGCTCAATAGACCGGTATAGCTTGCGGATGTGAGGTTTGGAGACCATTGAGCAGGAATAAGGGATTGGGGGGTGTGATGCGGTGACGCGGCATGGTAGTACACTCGGAGGAGGTAGCAGTGACACGGAAACACCGCTGTAGGGGGCGAAATAACTCGGGTGCATGTCAGTGGACTGTGGAGGGGATGCGGGGAAACTCACCCGCGATGGAATAAGACTGGGAGGGGGCAAATTCGGATGGGGCCAAGCAGATTAGTAGTAAAAAAACGCAGAATAAGTGGATATATGCGGCTATAGCTCACTAGAAATCCGCGGGGCATCCGAAAAACTGATCCAATGTCTGCTCTATCCTTCTCTGTCGATGCTGGAACCAAGACGCCGAAGGACGAGGGTCCAGGGAGGATGCAGTAAGCGATCTACGTCGGCGCTGATATAGTGCGCAAATGGCGAGACGGGTCCGCCATTCAAGTCAAAATTCCGTGTCGGGACACGTAGAAGGGAGGTGTCTGAGGGTGCTGGTGCATAGGTACGGTGACGGGGGCATGCAGGCAGACAGAAAAAAAAAAAACAAGAAAAACGGGAGGAGTGGAATTGGCGCCGAGAGCGCAGTTGTAGTCCTAGAGCTGTGTGTGAAAGCGTCAAAGGGAGGGGTGGTGTCGTAGAGTACGCTTCCCAAGAGTTTTGGCGAATATTTTCGATGAATCGGAACCACCGGTGGGCGGAAGGATGAGGGTGGATGCATGGCGGGGCAGCGAGTGGCAGAGCAATGAGGGGCAGAGAGGGCACAGGGAGGAGGGCGGGCGCACAGAGAATGGCGGGGTCGGCGGATGAGGCGTGGATGGGCGCGGGTGGGTAGTCGGTCGAGGTGGCAAGACAAAGACAACGTGGCATGTGATAGGGGCGCGGCATGGCGGCATGCGCCGGGCGGTGCCGCGATGGCGCCGGACCGAGGAGGGGAGACGCAGTTTGTGCCGGACAGGAGGCGGGGGGGGGGGGGGGGGGGGGGGGTTGGCAGTGGGCATCGCGCGCGCAGGTGCCAGTGGGCGAGCAAGTGGAGCCGGGAGCAGATGGAGCCGGGAGCCGGTGGAGTGGAGGCGCAGGCAGCGGGCGGGTGCGAAATGGATTGTTGGTAGCGGTGGGGTGGGAACAAGCGCGCCCTGTTTGATGGCAGGGTGGCCCTGTTTGGGGGGCTGTATTGGAAGGGCGCGGCTTTCTCGGGGCGGGCTGAGTCGGCGGGGGTTGTTAATTGAAGGAGCGCGGGAAATAGGGCGCCCCGGTTGGTGCTTTTGTTTCGATGTGGCGGAGCATTAAATCGAAGTGTGGGAAACGGGGCGAGCATTAATTCGAAAGCGGGTGCGCCCCTCCGGAGTGCCCGGCGCGTGCGAATCACCATTGCGAACTCTCGCCGAATTGTTCTGGAGTACCAGGAGCACAATAAATACGAAAGAAATATGACCATGGAGCTACGAAGAGGGCGGGTTCGAACCATATATGACCTTCCTGATAGGTACTTGATCAGTCTTTTGCAATTAGGAATAGGGCCTCAGAAATAGATGATTTTGGCCCTTCAGCATTTCCAGAGACTTCAATAATGGTGCACTTGAGGCGCCCTTTGGTGGGAGTTGGGGTGTGTATCCTACCTATCGATCTAGATTTCCAGATTTGGCGTGGGGCGACGGGCAATGGTTATTTTCCGTGTAGTTGTCAAACATCGCGACATTCGTGCATTGGGCCCTTACAAAAAACTACACGGAAAGGGCGCCCTCCTATGAGGTGTAGGGCAGATTTCAAATATTATGATTGATCATTTAAAATGTCTCGGAGGATATGGGGTCGATATGGGGGGGGGTATACTGATTTTACTTCTATGCATGGTAGGGGCAAACAATTTGTCCCGCTTCGTTGGAACGGAACTCCCCTGATCGTACTTCCTCGTCGTCACGATAATATGTAACCACAGCTTTCGTACTACGCCATCAACTCAGGACTGCCCTCCGGCTTCGAGATGGAACCCCAATCTAGCTCACACGTTCTCTGGTAACATCTCTGCAACGTTGCAATCTGGACCCGGTATTAATTCCAAGAGTTGCCCTCCTTAAAGCCTTCTCCACAACTACCTCCCCTGCCTCCCAGACCTTACTCCCTCCGGTGTTCCCTCATGCGTATCATGCGTATCGGTATTCCGGTGCAAAGGAGTTTGTCAGTCACAGTTTGTCCACCTTCCGAAGTTCTACCACGCACCCCACAGAACAACGACAGGAATGCCACCAATTCAAACACCAATTCAAAACGCGCTTTCGGCCCGACACGAGTTGGATACGCACACACAGCTCGACTGTATTTCGTTCGCTTCGGAAAAGCACTTGGCGCCGAGCACCGACACTCTATAGAATCGTCTCACGATAATTTAGTCTAAGCGCATAAGTCCGAATCCGAATTCTGTACTATTGCTAGCCGCTGCCCTCATCTGATTGGCGAAAACACGCTCCGCACAGTAATATACCCCGCACTCAGATATATGGTAGATGTCCCGCTGTTCAAGTGGTAACGGCCGGCTGACAGAACGGTAACCGCCCGCTATTAGATCGGGTACCGCCCGCTGATTTTTCAAACTCCGCGCTCAGCCCTTTCCCGGAATTGTACCGGCCTGCCTACAGCAACGTGCTCGCCACAATTGTTGCTCATCGTAGGCAGGCTGGTAACGAGCCTACTTGGCGATGAGAAGTAACCGGTCTGTCATGTTATAGTGGTAAAATCGATACACGAGCTATCCTCAAACCCTGTTTATCTTTGTGATAACATCTACTCCGAAACAGTAACTGTCGCTTCCAAAGCGGAACTTCTCCATCACCTCCGCACAGAGTTTTCGATTATCCGGATCGGAGAGTAGCTGCCGAGGAATTCCTGTCAGTCACAATGAAGCAAGATGAGTTCTGTAATACCTCTTTGAAATTTTCCCAAGTCTGTTGAATATGCGTTAGTGATACCTGCAGATGAATGCGATGGATTCAGTTTGTTCACCTGTGCCCCAATGATCTGGACAATCGGAGCCGCGGTAGGAGAACGGCCCATCTCCTTGAAGCGTTGCCCGATTCTGTCGTTAGGAGTCCACTACATTGCAATGCAATATGCATACAGGTGAGTGCATCTACTCTGTGTAACATGACCGTCCAACCCACCAATATGTAATTAACAAGCTGATATTTCTGAACTGCTGGGAGTTCTGCAAAAGCTATCGTGTGCGCCCGTACGCTCTCGTAAAATTTCTCGGTCGACATGTGGTCAGGGAGCTTGAAGATACCGACAGCCAACACAGGCTTGCTTGAGCTGTTCTGCTCAGAGAAATCGAATTGCAGCAGGGTGTCAGTCGAAAACGTGCAGACTCCGGGGTATATACGCGATGTCTCCTGTTGCATGTACAACTTTGAAAATTCAGGATCTTTCAGAACCTGTTGGATTTCGATGGAAAAGTGATTTGGGAAGACAGTGTGTATACGCCCACATACCTCCATCGAGTGGGCTTCACTCTGGATGGATTTCATGAAAGATTTAAAACAGGACTCGAAGCAAATGCGACTCGTACTTACCTCACACTCCCAGACGAGGCAAATGACTAGCTTCTGCTTCGGGAGGCCGCAGGCATCGAGGTGGCTTCCAAGCTCGTCGTTTGGGATAAGCTAGATCAAGGCAATGAAATGAGATCCGTGTCAAGATGACAACATATTCTGACCATTTCGAATTTGAGAGAATTCTTTTGAGCGATAGGCGTCTTGACTAGTTCATCGACGGCGCCATTGAGCTGCGTGACAAATTCCTCCTTTGAAAGATGTGGAGGTGCGAGGTGGATGGAGAGGACGGTTGCACGGTCTTTCCTGGTGGAGGCAGACATGAAAGTATCGATGAGAAAGGTGGGAGCTGAACAGTAGCTTCGTACTTATTATGTATCAGGGGCACAACGCCATTCGATGGATATTTTTACTCTGACGTAGAAGCTCCCAATTATTGTTTCCAGTAACTCGGCACTTGATCGGTCTCAAAAACGTTTATTATCATTGACCCGCGGGTAGCCCAAACAGAGCCGAAAAGAGGCTGTAATGTGGCTGGCCCAGAACACAAATTCCGAAGCGCTGATGTGCGTAGGCGAACACCTAACTACTTTTATTATACTCATCCCAACATTCGATGAGACCGAAGGAGAATAAAGACCAACGAAAAATCACTACAGCTATTTCAAGAATATTGTCCGGATTTTGATCAAGTGGTGCCCCTCGTGGTTGCCTCGAGGCAATTCGACAATGCCGAAGAGTGGGACTGAGATCATTCCAAATCAGGCGAATCGCCCGCATCAGACAGGCTCCCTCGGTTTGGGTAGCGGCGAGAAAGTAACAACCGGGAAAAATCTACATTGACCGCCTCAAATATATGTCCGTCGTTGCGAGAACGATGGGCGAGTGAATCCTCAATTGTATCTTTGTCCGGCATCCAGAACGGGGAGATGGGGCTGAGATTTGGGGTCACGAGGCAACGAGCATGCGCACCACATTCAATTCATAAGGGCTGTGCGCCGTGCCCGTGACGGGCACGGCCGTCGTTTCGACGGGTAGCGAACGGGTACAGCCGTCTCGGCCCCGTACCGTCGCGAGGTTGAAAAATATCTCTACGGGACGGGACGGGTACCGGGACGGCCGTCACGGTCGTGCGCCGGTTTTTATAGTCCAATTTCATTACCCGCAATATCTGTAGCTTTACTTAGAGCATTGAATGATATTTTTAAGGCTTCAAATGGCGATCCGACAGTTTGCACAAAGAACTTGAACAATATGAGAACAAAAATGAATACGAGCTTTGCATTTCAAGGTAAGTCTCTTAAGTAGGTAGGGTAGTCTACTCATTGGCTAAGAGCCTCCGCGCCGGATGGATAAGCAAAAATTATCCAATCATGCACGTCGGCACGGAGAGGCAAGGAAGTCGACAGTAAGGTAGAGCATGATAGTAGAGCATCCATATGGCAGATGGTGAGGACATTGATGCATGATCTTTTATTGTGATTGGACCTGTCTGTTAGCTCAGAGGGTATTTGAGGCTGCGGGCAGGGTAAACTTGGTGTTTTGACGCGTTATAAGCATGCTAAACGCATCGGGGCACAGAGTGATGTAGTTAAGTGGTTCAGAAAGACTGTGGCATAATATTTAGATTGCTATTCAAGATGACCGTCCACACCATATATAAATATTGATTGATCTACACTGGGACGAGCTCGCTCGCTGCTCGCGGATCCACGCACCCCACAGGCCAATCGGTTGAACTCCGTTGACCCGTTGTTCCGCCGGACGTCGGGTCAGCTAACCGTCCCGTCGCCGCGCCGTTGAAAAGAAGCTAAGGTGCCCGACGGAACGGGACGCCTACCCGTCGTACAGGACCCGTAGAACCGTCCCGACGGGCACGGCGAACAGCCCTACAATTCATGGACGTTTTTCTGTCAGGGAAGTGCAGCGGTACTGTTCGATTCCAGGAAGAATCTCTTGCCCAGAGTGCCCCTGGATTCTGGAAGTAGGGCAGCATGTTCTCCGATGTGCGTGATAATTCGGTTTCTAAAACGCTGGACATTGGTGAGTAGTTGGAGGAAGCAGTTTCTAGCATTATTGGCCTGAAAATTCGGGAGCATATTACACAATTCAGTCTGTATCCCTCCCCTGATCGGATTTCTTAGCTATTACGAGTCCTAACTTGTTTAGGAATCGTTCTTGTCAGCGGGTTTCCCGCGTCAAATTCAGTGCAGTTTTGATTGAAGTTGTTGTTATTTGTTCTGGTGTTGATCGGACAAAAGATCCAGTAATATACCCCGCACTGGAAACATCAGTGGCAGACATTGGTAACCAGTGGTGGGTGACCCCCTGCTCATTGTGAACCACTGAGCACCACTAAGAACCACTGCTAACCACTACGAGCTCGGTGGTGGTCCATAAAAAATTGAATAGTCTGTGAGAACCATTGGATACTTGTGTAAATCTGAAAAGAAAGTCTGCAGGCAATCCTGCTGTCAACATTATTGATACACAGCACCAATAAGTACTGAAGCCCAGTGTTACCCAATCAATACTGCAGTGGGAGGCTTATTTAATCTCACTACATATTCCGCTACCATTTATCATTTCACTGGGAAACAGTGATTCCCACTGTTTCCACAATGGTTCACACCAATCCACAGAGGTTACAGATTAATAAACTAGTATTCCCAGAAGTGATTTCAGCCACCAACTCATATTCCATACAATGCAGGTTTACTCCCATTACTTGGCCACAAAACATATTTAATATTTAATTGGAACCCGTTGATTACCAGTGGGTAATGCGTCAAATCCAAACTTAGCTGCTGTGAATCATAAAACCGGTATTATGTAGCAAAAGTCAGCAGTTAACGCTGAGAGCCAATGGAAAGAGCGGAGATATCCGGTGTCAAACAGCATCTGCCACTATCTAATCTCCTTGATCAATGGTAAATAACATGCAACAGTGGCCACCAGCAGCCAGTGGTGGCCAACGTTGACCACCAGTAAACTTTCCAGTCCGGGGTTTATAACTCAAAAGATCCGATGTTGACAGAGATCCTAAATTGAAAGTCAAGGCCACAGAGAGTGGATCTGAGTGGACTTCGACAAATGGGATGATTTGATTCCATGGCCAGCTGTCGTCCCGACTCAATTAAAAATAACCAATTAAAATCAATCAAGACGCAATCATCCCGACAAAATTTAAATAACTGATTAGACTGTTGGCTGTACATGCCACCCGGCTTTCTCCAGAGTGTACAGCCACCAGTCTGCCCACAGAACTGAGCGCAAGATAAATAGGCTGTGGTGTATGGGCTGCTCCGGGCCTTCAAGTTCTCGAGCCCGGATCCTCGGATAAAATGGCGAAAGGCGGGCGTCATTCCAGCCCCAAACATCGTTAATCAACCGGAGCTTCCGGTCTTGGTACAGCGTCTGTAAACTTCATGGCGTACATCGAATGTACACGAGAACGACTATAAAGATCATCCCTGCTATGATGGAAGCTGAGCCAGCCACCTCCGAACCAGTAAAAAGCTGCAACCTAACTACCTAACTTGATCTCGGATCAAATCCCGTTGGGACTCCCATAGGCT
This sequence comes from Mycena rebaudengoi, assembly GCA_029282285.1. NCBI lineage: Eukaryota > Fungi > Basidiomycota > Agaricomycetes > Agaricales > Mycenaceae > Mycena > Mycena rebaudengoi. The sequence goes on along the minus strand of JARJCX010000003.1, from coordinate 2,172,132 downwards.
ATGGACCACCACCCTGAGTTCACAGAGGATCATTAACCATGCCCTGCGAGGTCATAGATCTGCATCGGTCGACGCACTGGGATGCACTCGTCGGCGACGGTGAACAACACGCTCTCGCAATTCACTGTGTTGGGGACGGCGGAGCTCGTGAGAGTGTTCACAGCGGTAAATGCTCCTGGATCGAAAAAGAAAAGCGAACGGTAAGTCGAGTCAAGGGACCCATGGTGGAGATCTGCGCGCACATGAAGATCCAGCAGTGGGCCCGTTAAAGCAGTGCGAGACAGTGTCGCCCGGTAAGATCTACGTCCAGCCCAAAATGAAGTTACCGTAACAAGGGATCACAACTAGAAGTCAGGACGCACGGTAAGACCAGCAATTGAGCTGCAGAACGTCGGTGCAAATTGGACGCAGTCACCCGAAGGCCCGCCTTTAAAGCAGGTCACAGTCAGCTGGGCAACACACGGCGTCGTAACGACAGCGATCAAGAAGAGGCTGAGGGGCTGACAAGGGCGATCTCAATGTGAGAGTGGGCAAGTGAATGCTTACCGCGCGCTTGTGAAAGAGCATTTTGTTTCAACTTTGTGCTGCGTCCTGTTGAGATCGGCTATTAGGTGGGTTGTAGCGTGTGTGTGTATATATATGTGCGTCGGAGTTAACCGTTGGGGGAACCGCGACACGAGGACATGTGAAACATGCTAGTCAGGAACCAGGGCTGATATGTCAAAGGCAGTCGAATACAGTCCATTCGATTCAAATTCAATTAGAGTGCGCGCGCGGCCCATGTAACACTATACGTAGTACAGTGAAGTAAACTAGCTGGCATGGAGTGCAACGCGAGGGGGAAGGGAGGCAGGCAGTGGGCGGTAATGAGATGTGTGCGCTAATCGGAGAATACAGTCCTATACAGTCGAAGACATTTGCTGACACCAGAGTGGTCGTGCCCTTCCCACCGAGAGCCCGTTTGGATTACATAAAGAGGTCAACAGTTGATACAAGAGCTGACACCGAGAAAACAGCATCTGATCGAATGTCCAACTCCCTCACAGTGATAGTTCCTCCCAAACGTATAAAAAGCTTTCTTCGACAAAAAATATGTACCATAACGCAACACTGAACTTGTCACATGGCGATGTGAACATTTCACAATTGCAAAATGAACAATGTACTTGCCATTGGGCAAGCAGCATACTTCGTCACATGGCATAATATTACACTGAAATCAGGTAAATACGACTCCACAAATGTCCCCTCATCCTCCCGCACCCTCCGTGATTTGATTGGGGGATGGGTCTCAATTTTACTTAAAAAATCCTCATAATAATAAACAACTTCACCACCAATTCGCGACCCACAATTATTCATTTCTGCCAACCACACGTTTCAAGTGGCAGGTTTTAAAACATTATTTGGAGTAACATGTCGCCGCTCTCCTTTGAGCAAAATAATCAAAAGAAAAGGTACCGGGTTTGGCCCGAGAAGCCCGAGTGGTGATGGGCTGAGATCAACGGGGTCACGAAAGTTTGTGTCCAACCTCGGTTGAGCCTGGATTATGTAGAGAAACAAACTTAGAGCTTTAGAATGTTCCCAATTGAAGTACATGTTTCGGAAATGTTCTTCTTGCGGTTGATTGTAGACCCACGATCCCTTGCGCGCATTGCTCACTATCCTTGAAAGTGGGTACATGATTTCCGACACAGTCAACATTGTATCTTCTTCCAGCTCTGGTGTTCCATCATGTTCCATCCAGGGTGTACGTTGAGCGTTGAACGCTCAGGCAACTCCCATCAACCCATCAATAAACACGCACCGGCAATCGTGCGTCAACACCGCCATACAAGATGAGCTTTTCCTCGTTACGATGACGATGACCACAACTTTCGTCTCCTCCCACCGCCCTCCGAGTCTGTACGGAGTGTACCCGCCGAGTACCCGTCAAATAAGATGTGCAAGAAACTCACTGCGTCGCCAGCGCCTTTGCTGTTCATACATGGACTCCTTGATGTCCACCGTTTTTTCGTGTCTCTAGTTCGGCCATCCTCCCTAACCTTCCCGCTTCTTCCTCGCCCAGGGAAGCTTCTCTTCTATACCACGTCCTGCTACCTGTACCTAGGCTTCGTATTGCTTGCCTCGTCTCTGTTCTGTTCCACCACTTCCCCACTTTCCTCTGCGTGTCCCGTCTTCCTCTCTTTCCTTGCCGCCCACGTTCGAGTCCTTTCTATCTTCATGCGTCTCGTCTTTTTCTCCTCCTTCCTCCCATTCCCTCATGTCCTTGCCCTCCCGCCTTCGTCCTTTTGCTTCCTTCCACCTTGCCCCGCGCAATCCCGTCTCGTATTCCCTGCTGCATTCGTCTTCCCTCTCCCTCCCTTCACGAGCAAACGACTTCTCCCACCAATCCTCCTTAGCTGTCAATGTCAACTGTTTCTATTTTTCACCCACGCCCCATCTTCCATCCTCTCCTCCTCTCCGCTTTCCCTCCCCCCTTCCGCCATCCCCGCCAGCTCCCCATACCAACCCACCCCGTCTTCACTCCCCACTGCAGCTCATCTTCTTTCCCAATGCACGTCCCATCCACTTCTCCTTCCTCCGCTCTTCGTCCTCCGCTCTTGCCTCCCGTAGTCCTACACCCTAACCACTGCCTCCGCAGGATGCCATCGCTGTTCGCAAATCGCGCGAGCTAACACGAAACTCACGAAGATGCCAATATGGCGTTCCGCTTTTCGGTGCGTTTCCCGCCTGCGCGGTGGACGTCTGGTGCTAGCGCGGCGCGCGCACCGTTCCTCGTTGGTGCGGACAGCGAGCATTTGATTCATCCCGCATCGCTGGTGCTGGCGCAACGTACCTCGCAGCCCTTCTAGGATATCGATTCTTCTGACTTCTGTTTCATTTCTCATCCATCCGCCTCTCACCCGTCGGGGACACGCACCCGCGCAGGCAGTGTTATACACGGACGTGTGTCTTTCTTTCTCCCGTTTTTTCTCTTCGTTCGTTCTATACCTCTCTTTGTGCACCCTCCGCTCTCCGATTGTGGACCCTTCCACACTGGATAGCACGCGGCAGTCCCACCCCCCAGCATGACGGGTGTTCCCTTCCCCGTCCCTGCTGTGTGCCTTGCTTCCCTTCCTGTTCTTTCTTTCTGTTGCTCTCTTTTTGCACCCTCTGCCGTCCGATCGTGGAAAGCCGCCTCGCGGATGCCACTCCACCGCAGTAATCGCGCGCGCACGCCGCGAGACGGCCCTTCGCGGTGGGATCCGTGCGAGCGGAGCGCGGCTTCGCTGCTTCTTTCTTTCTTTGTCTTGCATCTCGCCAATTCACATCTAGCATCTTTTCCGTCACCTTAGCTTTCGCGTTGGGTGTACCGGCATTCGTCCCGGCGTCCTGCGGGCAGGCGCGTCTTCATTGCTTTCTTTCTTTAATCTTCGTCTTGCATCTCCTCGGAGCTTGGGAGCTATGCCTACCAACCACGTCTTTCCTTCCTTTTCGAGCATCGTGCGTTTTATTCGTATTTCACCTTCACTGCCTTTTTCCCCCCATCTTTGATCTGCGCGCCCCAGTGATGCTGCGGGAAAGCCGCTCATGAAGTTTTTGTATTACCAGCAGGCCTTGGCTTTCATGAGGGACAATAGCGGTATTCCACTGTCTCAAACGACAGCGGAGATCTATGGCAGCTATCCACAGCTGCAGGCGCAGGGCCCTCCGATCTCCCTGCGCTGCTGCATCAGGTGCAAGACCAACGGAGCTCGCGTTCTATATTGTGTGGTGTCACTTGCTTTCGGTCTCGGCCACATACTCAGACTACATAGAAGTCGGTCGCAGATGAGGGGCGGAGAAAAAGAATAGTATTTTATATAATTGCAATAGGATTTGACAGAGCTATCAAACACGCGAAGGCGCTGCTGTCCTGAGCCGTTCCTCCCGGCGTACATCAGCAAACATAGACAGCAGCTCTGTAACCTGGTCCCATTTCTCGCAATCCTGAATGGTAATGGCCGTCTGCATTGGTCCAAGAAAGCGACGCAATGCCACAAGGTTAGGAAAGATACTTGAAAGGAAGCGAGCAACATGCGGCGGCGACGAAATCGGCCAGGCCACGAGAAACAAATATGTGAGCCCTGTCTGTCAATGAAAGACGTCAGGAGTGGCGCTGTTGGCGGCAGGCGGGATAACTGTTGCATCAAATGCAATAGATATGGACCACAATTCCGGACAGTAAGTCGCGAATGCCCGGAGCCCCGTGGAGTGTCATGCTAGGAGTGCAATGCGCTCTAGTGGAAGACCTCAACAAGAGTCGCCGCAGCTCGGGGAATGCCCGAGCCATGTCCCACGCCGTAGCATCGTCGAGTTTGAATCCTCCTGAGGATTCCAAATCAAGCTTCTGGATGCGGCTGAAACACAGCAACAGGGGGATCGTGTGACCGTCAAACACATCTCGCACGTACGAGTCGTGGTCGTGGCCAAGTTTCATGGTAACCTCGAAAAGCGCGCTGTGTGCAATGTGTGTGGAAAGTATGAGGCAGAGAGATCTCATAGTAACTTCGGTGGGACAGTCGCTGCTGCTGAGATAGAGGCTCGCAACTGGACTGTTACGAGTACTTATGTAATAGGGATCATCCCTTTCAAAACTCGAGGGCACCCAAATTTGATCAAATTTTCATTAGAGACCGATTTCGTTGAGGGACTTGTTAGTGGCAGTGCTTAATATATTTAGTGGCCGTGCCTAAACATGCTTCAAATTTTTCTATTGAAAATAGTGGCTGGGCGTTGTACTTGTTATTGTTACTCGGGGAAAAAACCCCCTACTCGGTGACAACTCCTAATTAGACAAAAAACTTTTTTGCATTTGGCTTCTTCCGTGATTTCCTACCCTTGCGCATTTATACTTGGTGAAAATCGACCACAACTGTTCTGTTTGCCGACATTCCAATGGCAGTCTGCTAACCTTCTGATGGCAATAACCGCCATCAAATATCTGCACTCATCCTCTATTATCATCTTCAAATCGGCTCTTTTTGTGCCCTATGGACCTTTTCTATTAAATTTTGAAGAACGTCAGCTCATTCATTACCCTCGGTGCAAATACCATCAAATCAATTTTGATTCACACGGCAATCACCGACATTCAACTTGGCCGCGACGAGCCAACCGAGAGTTGGCGAGGAGCGGTGCAGTTATTGCATTTAAAGTCGGTATTGGTGCCATACCGTCTGGTCGAGAAGGTCTGGAAGGTCTGGAATGGCAGGATCGGTGTACTGACTAAGCCTGCAGCCTCTGTCGTCCTGTAATCCTAACATGACCAAACCCAGACCAAACCTCCGCTCTCATCCTCACTGAGCCATCGCCTACAGCACGACCAGCATAGCTGGTCCGCTATCCTGACATAGATATTCATAGCCCCGCATTTTCAGGATGGAACTTGAAGGCATTGAAAAACATATGGAGGAGGTCCGCTGACAATATTAAAATTTTTCTGAGTCAATCCGACTCAATTCTCTTTAAGTTCTCTTCCCGTAGCGTGGCACGGAAAACTGCTAGTCAGTTTGTAAACAAATGTAATCTTCAACTTAGTTCAGGTCCAGAGCAAGCCCGCTCCGGCCCAACAAGCCGGCCCTTCGGAAGCATGTTTCGCTTGTTTGTTGGTTTGCTCCGACATTCTCCGGTATGTCCGGCACCGCGCGGCTTCGTCAGAACCAATGGGATCATGATTTGCCTTCTATTCATAAGGCCCTCTAGGTATCCCTGGTGCCTGGATCAACACCTGGATCAACATATACACCATGAGCACCTGGAGACCAATTTTCCCCTCGCAATCCAAGTCCAACACACGGGAATTGCCGCCGCAATGATGGGCCGAGCCAATTATAAACCAGTTTTTAAATGCTTGGAGAAAAATGGCCAGTTTCGTTTATATTTCGGGACTACGGACAGCTGACAATCAGCCATAGAAAAGTTTCGGCACAACTGCAATGCAGCTTTACAACGGCCAAATTTGGCTCTGGGGCTACTTGGGAGACACTCGCTACAGCCAGGAAGTATCTGCGATGGTGTGGATGTAACATTGCACCAAACAATTTTTCTAATCCTCTTGCCATCCACACTAAAAAATCAACAGATTGCAGGCTATGAGAAGATGGGGTTCTCGGACGTGATTTACGTACGAAACACCTGCAACCCACGAGTCGCCACAGCGGGAGCTCGAAATCCTCCTCGTCCAAACAAGCAGACTTCATTTTTTCTCCCACTGCTCTCAATTTTTTTTCCTTTTTTTCCTGCTGCACCCCACTGGCCTAGAAATGAATGCTGATCTACATGTCCCACTCCCTCTTAGGTAAACTTCCCGGCTTCCCATCAGTGATCATTATTTCTCCCTCTCCCTTTCCTTGAAATGCTAACAATTCTCCTGATTTTATGCTGGCCAGAAGCAGAGCAAGTTTTGTTTTTTTCGGGCCGGGGCTCAATTTGGCTGTGGCCAGGTATTTTTCAGCCGTGCGAAAATCATTGCCATTATCTGTAGTCATATCAGAAACACGGTAATTCGTCCGATGAGGTTTACAGCTGTTTCCAAAAATCTTGAGACTAAGCAGAATTTTTTGCCCACATCAAATTTTGATCCAATGCTAAGGATTACTCTTTTTGGACTCGCCAAGCCCAGCCGCTGGCGCTGAACTTTTTGAACAGAAATCCGTGGGTACCAATTTCCAAATCGCAGTTTTGAATCAGAAGACTTGAAGCTGGTGAATTCACAGACAAGCTGTGACTTCCACGCCTATTTACTGCTCTATTCAGTGAAACGAGGATTATTAAGGGAAAGTCATACCCGAAGATGGCAGTGATCCGAGACCAAAGAGGAAATCCTTAGCACTGATTAAATTTCCGCAGGGGCACAAAAAATTGATCAGTCTCAAGGTTTTTGGAAACAGCTGTAAGGAACAAGGTGTATACATCTTCCTTGCTGACACAATACAGAGCTTCAAGTCTGGGGTTCAATTCTTGAGTCTAAACTTATGACTACTGTTTGAATTCGCTTCTTCAAATATTTCTCACCTGTCACGCTGCGTTATTTTCAGTCTTCATCAAAAAATACACGCTCCAATGATCAAACTCCATCAATGACGCGGCGAGTTGTAAAAATTAAAATTCATTGGGTGGGATGAACATTCTTGAATACCCTTCAAACTCATAAGTACTCGTTCATGCCGGGCGTAGCCACGGCCCTTTACCCCAAGTTGAATAATCCGTGTGTGAGGTCGGTTATGAACTCGAATGGTGCTCCATAGAAATGAAGATTCGTGAGTGCAGGGAATCCGGCCGTCCAAATGATTCCAGGAGATAAATCGGCGACGTCTGCGTTGTACGTCACGAGGGACTTGAGAGTAGCGAGGCTAGCAAGATGCTCGAGCGCCGCTCGATTATGTAAGTGTAGGCACATGCAAGTGCATTACTCGGTCCAGCACCCTTAAAAAATTCGAAATGAGGTTACGCTTGTCGTCGTCTGAAAAACCATGCGTTCTGAGGTCTACTAAGGTGAACGAGGAATGTAGGGGCGGTAGACGAGGAAGCAGGGACCAATTGCCGATGTCGAGGTCCATCCGTAGTTCCGTAACACTGTCGGGTAGGAAGAGGCGAAGATGTGAGCCGAGTAATTCCGTTTGATTTATCGTTGCATCCCCAAAAGTGATGCTTCGAAGATGAGGGAACAGAAAATCGCGTGGAAGAAAGGGCTGTATTTGCGCAAGAATACCAGAAATACCGGTGGTCACTGCCTCTGGAATCAGTCTCAGGGCCCTGACGCGTGCGGCATGGACGAGGAGGCGCTCCAAATCAATCTGTTTAGCTGAGCGAAGTAAATGCTGGAAAGATATTGATTCACCACTGCGCTTTGACGGACAGATTTTTACTCACAAACGAGCTGTTTGAGGGACCTTAGTGGATAAATCATACATTTATGCAGGCGGTTCGGCCTTTTGTGCGAGATCTTGCAAGAAATTCACAGAAGTACCCAGAATCACATGTTTTTTTGAGATCTTGCAAGATCTCGCAAGATGTCAATTTAATTCTTTGATGCTCATTTCTTTTGTTTGACATTTTGCAAGATCTCAGTATTATTTCTTGCAAGATTTCATCCAAAATTCTGGCTACAAAAATTCACAGGGGGGGGATATATTATACTCGCGTGGTCCAAATGTCTGAACAATGAGTTTACCGAAGACAAACAGGTAGTTATGTATGGGTGGTTATCCTTACATAAACTACAAGATGTCGACGGAGCACACACCATTCCAGGGGGTTGATCACACTAGGACTAGCTGTGAGCTGGCTGACCACTTATGTGGCAGGATATGTGGCTATAACCTTGTGGGACCTGACCACAAGCGGAGTGCGCTTCGGTCGACAACAACACGAGCTCTTGAAAGACCTTACAGGATCTCGCCTCACTTATATCTTCACCTGATGCTGTACACTGGGATGTCACCTGTCACAAGGGTTTTTTCACCTTCTTAATAACTATTGAAGATGATAAGGGGATGGTCAGGCGACGTTTAAATCGGTTTCAACCTACCTAAAATATAAGAATTCTCATTTTAAGTCGCTTTCGCAGGGGGACCCGGATTAATTTCTCACAAATTGAGTCACATCACAGGGATTCAATTTGATGTAGGCCAGTAATCAGTGAACGCCTGGGGATGCTGTCGGAATGGTGGTAAGGTAAGTGCAATTATAATTTATTAGTCCAAGATCTTGCAAGATGTCAGGCTAAAAAAAATTCACTTTGGAGATTTAAAAATATTGCAAGATGTCATGACATCTTTCAAGATGCAAGATCTTACGAGATCTCATGCAAATCAAGAGTAAAAAAACGCGACACCGTGAGATCTCATAAGATCTTGCAAGATCTCATGAAAATATTAGACTCGTAACCAGTCTGTAACCAATTGCCGAAAAATGTGGCAAGCACTTTCGGTGGTTACAGACTGGTACAACTCGTTGACAGCGATTGGGCTGTCCCCGGAGTTTGAAATTTTGGCATCGGCCGCGAAGCAAGCCATCAATATCCATCAAATCTGGTCAAAAGTTGATAGTTCTTTACACTCTCCCAAGCTGGATTAAAAAATAAGTGAAGAGGCAGATTTCGTCATTTTTAAGGTCAAATCGTTCCCATGTGTCCCAAATTTGTTCATATCCAAACTGCACCCCAGAACAAGACCCTCGCAAAAATTTCAAACTCCGCGGTCAGCCCAATCACTTTCAACGAGTTGTACCAGTCTGTAACCACCGAAGTGCTTGCCACATTTTCGGCTATTTGGTTACAGACTGGTTACGAGTCTATGAAAATATACCACCCCTAAAGTATGAAATGACTTTGGTCCAATAAGGTCCTTCATAGAGCTGCCTCTGAACAAGAGCCCACGCTCAGCAGCCCACAGGTCTGCGGGCAAACACCTCGATACATTAATGAGATTGGTTTGTTCCCCCCTTAAACCATTGAGCGCGCTGTGAGTGAAGGTGGTGGCCGTTGTCGCCAGCGCTAACAGAGTTTCTTGGCAGCTCTCGCCATCGTTAGGATCGACAGAGTTACAAATTAGTTCCACAATTTCGGAAACTTTTGGGGCGGGATGCATATGCACTCCTTGGCGCTGCGCTTCAATTCAGCCAAAGTGGCGGAAGGAGCAGGAAGTGGCGTGTCTTCTGAGGTTGTCATCATTGCGTGTCATTTTCAAATTCCGCCGGTCCGCCGGGCCATAGGCTTGGACACCCACGGCTGGTTCCGAAACCACCGATTGGAGTGTGTGATACTCCAGAATGAGGTAGTTCTCGTTGAGGGAGGCAATTCGGCGGCGGTGTCAAAAGTGCTTCAAACTCCGCTGCCGGCTCAAGGGTATTTTGAACATTCAACGCATTATCCCAGTTTGAACTTGCGTCGCGGGTCTTTTGAGCCCGACCCAGCCTGACCCAAGTTGGGCTCAGACTTAGCCGAATAAAAGCAGGCTAGAAAGGAATAGAGAACCTGGTGGCACGCTGAGTCAGTTGGTTCTGAAGGCAGTGAACACTGAAAGGCCCCCCCCTCCCCGTTCGACTCCTAGTCGGGGAATTTGAATTACTTATTGCTTTCTTTTGGTAAGGCTCCCATCCCAGTAAGCAAAAATGTATTAAATAAAAGGAGGCAGAAGAATGGAAATAAGCACTCTATAGTCCGGTGGGGTGCATTCATCTATCGGTATTTGCAAGTCCTCGTTCAGGTCGGGTGTAGTCTCTCCTAGACAGACGCTTCAACAGTTCTAACTCGTACCTCCTTTGTTGAATGCCGGGTGCGTGCGGCGTGAACCTTTTTCTGTTGTTGCTGTTGTGAGTGGCCGATTATTAATACAAGTCGCGAGCTTATGTTGTTACTATGCGATGGTACAAGGACTTTGAGTATAAGTAAGAGTCCGACTAACAAATGCTTCGAGAATTTTGGACTCAATTCGCCACAATTCGCCGTTACCCTTTCCCAAAGCTCCATTCTCTTCGCAGCCATTTCGTGCTGCGGCGTCATCGTATTCTGCCTCCCGGACCACTCGCGCCGCCTTTACGCGCTCTTCGCCCCGGCGTACCCCATCGCTACGGCGGCCGCCGGTCCTGTGCTCTATGCGCTCGGCACCGGGTGTGCCGTCGCTTTGGGCCGAGCGAGCGAGATTGGATCCCTGTATGGGGCGCTGTCGATCTGGGGCGCCCTTGGACAATGGATCTCTGTGCGTCCTCTCTTGTGCCTTTCAGGGATATCTGATTTGATACCAAGTACTCGCAGTACAGCAGGAGCAGTGAGATGTTCTGGCTGTCGGCGTTCTTCCTCGTCATCGTGCTGGTGATGCTCTTACCTGATCCACCGCCCATGCCGGAAGAGGAACCGTCGCGGTCGATCGTGCATGATGTTTAGTTTGCTGGATTCTTTTGCCCTTGCTATGAAATTAATGTTATCCGTCTACACCATTTTCATCCGCCCATTCCCGTGCGCCTCGTACCCTCCTTGTTTGGTAGGTCTTGCATTCTCCTTTAATTTTTGACCTGTTGCTTTGGGACCTCGTAGGGATGTGACTCCCTCTTTTTCCTTTCGGCTGACGAAATTTCACTCCCTTCTTGCCAAGACACAGATAGCACTTTCAAATAAAAATTAACTGCCCAAAGAAAAAATAATACGCATAATTCGACATTTTGAATGTCCAGGTCCTTTTGGCCAATGTGAAACACCTCAGATCGCAATCCTGCGGAACTCATCCCGATAGACCTGAGATCCGCGACCGTGGACAATGACATCCAGCGTGGTTTGGCGTAGGTTGGGGACGGGCAGAATTGTCCCGGAATACAGCGTGTACAGTCCGCGCACACCGCTCTTCTTGAAACCGACCACCGACTTGGCGATCGTCGGGCTGATTGTACCTTCAGAGCAACCGTAAGTATAATCACGATCAAGGCATAGGATAGTGTCGGCACCAAGCTGCGGCGAAGGTGCAGAGATCAAGGCGGTCACATTTTGTGCTCCGACGGCGGTAAGCACCTGTTTCTCGTCAGCTCAAACTAGCTCAAGTGAGAATAGACCAACTCACAGCGGCGTGTACAGAAAGCGTCCCATCCGACCCGACGATTGTGTCGTGCGGTAGGAACACGACGCCGTCCTCAAGGGCGTAGCCCACGCCGTCATTGGAGAATATCTGGGTCGACTGACCCTTCAAGACCGTGATCTTGAAGGCCGAAATTCCATATGCGGGATCAATGCTTGTGTTAAAGACGTGGTAGAAGGTTGTGCCGAACATGCTGCTGTTTCCAGTTTGAACTGTTATGGCATTGGTGGTGAAGGCTGTGGAGGTGGCACCGGTGCGGGAGGTCCAAGTTATTCTGCATCGGGAGGGATGGAATCAATCTGAGGAAACAAATTACCGCAGGGTATATCCACACCGGACTCGATCAGCAGCATTGAAGGTGCTTGAGAGAAGCTGGATGTGGGTAAGTATTCAACATATGGGATATCGATGAACCGCGGCTGACCCTGACGTATCCACTGAACTGGACGCGCCCAGCAGGATCGACGGCAAGCGATACGTTCACTGGCTTCACCTCGTTTGGCGTGATAATATCTGTGAGCTGCACGGATGCAGGCGTAGTGTGGATCATCCTGGTCAGCAGTGATACACATGTTGAGATGAATTTGGACGGTGTCTCTGCGAGGCTATCATCCTGTTCAGTACGCGGCGGGATAAATGTAGCTATAAACGTACCCCCGGAGAGTCCCATTGTTATCTGACAAATATAGTCGTAGATCCGAGCGGACAGTAACGTTGTCGGTGGTAACGAGCGGACCTGGTCATAAAGGAGCGATAACTAAGAAACCGTGAATGCCACGGACGAGTCGTCTAACCTCCTCTCTGGCCGGTCCACCCAAGATACTCATTCAACACGTCCACATCGAAGACGTCCGGCGTGGCATCGAAGTGAATACCCCCGCCTGTGTTAGTCGGGGTGACGGCGCTCTCCGGGACTGGTACAAAAATTGTGAGCCTGACTGACATATCATTGGATACAACTTCCGCCTCACCAACGTGGGGGAATCCACCGTGGTGTACTGAGCCGAGACTATGTCCGCACACGGTGAGCCCCTAGATATAAATTATGAGGCGGATCACAAGAGAGCTCTTCAGAGCACACACAATAGCATCGCTCTGGCTGAATCCTGCCTGGGCAAACTGATTCAAAGTGGTGTCAAGCTCAGTCTCCGGCTCAGGGACGCCGAACAATCCTCCCTCTGTTGCATCTACTCTTCCGCCTCGCAATGGGATAGAAATGCTGGGCATTGAGCACGATCCAACCGACATAACGACGCTCAAGGCAATCATGTCCGCCACTATGATGGTGTGGCATAAGCATCGGAATTATATCTGTAATTGCACGTACTAGACACATGTGCGTTCACAAATGGTGCAAAAAATCCGAGGGAGTCATTCATCGCCGAGCCGCTGTTTTCTGGACGCAGTGTCTCGAATCCGATGCTTGCGTCAATTCCGCCGGTCCCGGCCTTCACATCAGCCGTCGAAAAATCATCTGCAGGAAAACAGAGTCATCATTTTAATGGATGTGGATCCCAGTGTGAAAACTCACGAAATGCGACTCGCACCCATTGTGCCGCCGTTTCGCGCCCCAAGAGCTGGCTCCCGCTAACGTAATTTGTGCAGGGCGTGATAGCCTTCTGAAGTCCCGCGTCGTTGAAGCCATCTGTGTCTACCAGCAGATGCTCGAGCTCGTCCATGACGTGGTTCGGCCTGTCCCTGCCAGAGAGTTGAGGATGATACCGCAACCAGTCAACAGAAGAGTCAGAATCCGACGGGTGAACAGCATGAGAAGAGACCACGACACCAGATGGCCGTGTGTCTAGATATACCAATGGAACGTAGAGTCCTTACGGTGTTTAAGAGGGCCAAGCGATAGTTGGCGTTAGTGAGAGCCTGACAGGTACTAGATCATGGCACTGAAGATGATTATCACAGTCAAGGTAGGTAGATAGGTAGGTAGCATTACACAGCACGGTCCGAATAACCAACACCGGTTTCCAGGGATTTTCCTGGTGTACAAGGCAAGCGTAATTACACCATCGCCCCTGGACCTCTCCCTACCATTCTAGACCGAGCTCGCAGACCCCACAGGTTTCCCCATGACCCACGGTTGAGCCTAGATGACTGAGAAAAGCATATTTGAATCTGAATTGGAATCACAACTGTCAGAAATCAAGTTCGCTCGCGATACACGGGATAAGCGTAGAAAACCTCCAGGAAATCATGTACATATTTTGCAGCTAGTACAATTGTTGCTCGTTCGTAAACTATGGCCCTTAGAAACTCGGTGTGGTTGAGTGTTGCCATCTAAGAAAGTCAACTCAAAGCAACTGAACTCAGAATGAGATGTAAGCGGCCGGCGCGGGACTCATTAGTCGATGAGAAACGGCTAGGTGTTTCCACGAAATCTCATCGTGGCCTGGCTGTACGGGATTCTCAAAGTTGAGCACGGCCTTTTTGAGCTCCGCCACCTCCGCGGTCTCGCACCAATCGGCTCCCGTCGCCGGTCGTGCCGCAGAACTTCTGACACAACCAGCATCCATCACTCCCCGTCATGTGTGGCTACGGGTTATTCCCTGAGCCGATAATGACGTGGGGCGTTAAGCGGCCTGGGCCAGCTATAAATTCAGCCTCTGAAGGAAGTTCAACCGCTGCGCAGAACATTCGATGTGTCGATTCTTATCACTTCTCGTTCAAACTCTCGAAGGATTCACACGAGTTCGCCCTGGCCAACTTGAAGGTCAGCACACTCTTCGTCGATGTAGTGGTGCGGACGAAGCACCTGTTTTGCCAATAGTAAGGAACATGGTCAGTGTTGTGCTGTCGGATTGCGAGTCCACGGAATTTTCACCATCGATTTACCGAAGTCGAGATTACATCCGTATAATCTAATTATCTAGAAGATAGTTCCGAGTAGGTCCTAATTTGTACAAGAGCGCGGCGGGCCGCGAAGCGGCCCACTACTTCGATTTCTTACGTCGCGAGCATATCTGAAGATCGGACCCGGCACCCACGGACTGTCCGCGCGAGGTTGCTTCTGCATTGACCCGATCCCAGAGCGGAGATGGCGGGGTTTCACAAGGCCTCGGAGATATAAAGAGGGTGACAATTCCACTACTGTAAATGCCTCCTGGCCAGTCTTAAAAGAAACGATTTCGGAGGGAGCTCGTAGCGTCTGGCGAAGACAAAAATATCAGTCCTGCTGATGCGACTTTGTCGTAGCGCCTATTTGCAAGATATGTACCGATTCCAACGTTAATTTGCGCTCGTATCTCGCCGTGTTGGAGAAGAATTTGCGTGCCCAGGTGGGGGTCAAGATGCGGCATTAAGATAACAGATTCTCGATCATGATTCAGACGAGCAAGTCCTAGGAATATCGGTGACCGGAATTTGGATCTTGTGGCAATAATGTTTGCACCTGCTATATATGGTGGAAAAATCTCATTCTCATGTGGGGCAAAATGTGCGTTCGAGGGAGGGCAACAATGGTTTCCAAATAAGGCATAGGAAAATCTGATGGCTAAGCTCATTGACGCAGCAACGAATCGAAAGCCGGATTATTTGAAGAATACCCTAGATTCAACCACCAAATAATAGTAACTGCTGGGAAATGCTTGAGCCAAAATGTAAGGGAAATTACTGACTGACTTTGATTGGGCTGGGCTGAAAACATATGAGATTCAAATGAGATTCAGGCTCTATGAACTCTGAACTTGTCGAGTCAGCAAGAGTGTACCATTTTGAATTCAATATTTTCAGCTGCGGTTTTTCAACCCAGGTAAGTAAAGAACCCTGCTGCAGATTTATAGGCCAAATCTTTGACAACAATTCCCGCTACCTTTAGGTAAGGGTCTTAGAGCGGGCGCCCTATTTTCAGGTCTTGTAGTAAATCATATTTTCGTCATTATACCTGAATCAGCAGTAATTTTCTCTGCCAAAAGTCTCGGCTTCTCGTCGAGCCGAGTAAGATGCCGCGGATGCCGGCAAAAACATGATAAGCTTGATTACTCATCCACTGACGAAGCGAAGCTGCTGAACAAAAAGGAACATGCACTTCACTGCCGACCAGGACTATAAGGCGGGTAAGGCCGACAAGCGGCACAGCCCTCTACCGGCGACAATGGGAGGAATATTTACACTAAGGATTCATGCTTTCTAACGGTTATCCTCAGTTGCGGGGGGGGGGGGGGAGAGAAAATGAGTGGGCTGCGCTACTGGGCAGCTTTCCAGAAGCTACTAGGATGGCTTACCTGTACAAGCATAATGAAAATTTTGAATAACTTTCTTTTACTCCTAGAAGACTCGGAATGTGTAAGTGTTGAATTCAAAGTGACAGAGGAAACTCTGCGCGGTCCGCAGCGTGGAGACAAATGCTCTGGGGCTTCTCAATAGACAATGCATGAATCCTTCAACAGGCAGTGCTTACTTACCCAGTGCAAACCACAATAAATTATCATCCTTTGACCAGCTGAGCCAGTTCTGTATATGATCGACAATGAGCTACTATGACTAGGTAGAATATTTCAATTTAGAAGAAATATAAGGTAGCTGCTCTATGGCGGAATAGAACATAAAGTATTAAAACACAAATGGGGGGAAAAATGAACCAGCACCAAGTGGCATGCAATTTAAGTTCGGGTACACAGAAAGTTGAAGCCTGCAAATCTGTAGATGTTCAAGCATAAGCCTCACCAACACAGTGGGTGCGAGGTGTATTGCATTTCCTGCATTTCCGAGTATGTAATTGAGAGCTCAGTTTCAGGTAAATACTAAAGGCGAGGACAACTGAGATCCAAAAGTCAAGCGAACGGTTAAATTTTGAACAGTGCATTGCACACAAATTACAGATGCACCGTGCGGTCTCGTGCAAGTTCGATGCCAGGCTGAGTGGAAGGTTGAAAAGGTGGACATATTTTAAGAGAAACTGAGGCATAAGCACACTGGTGTCATAGTGCCATTGCCGATGCCATTCCTTTGACGGCACTAAAGGCTTGAGAAAATCTGCTGACACAATAGCAATGAGCAAATCATGATTTTGCGCGCGGGGAGTAAAATTAGGGCGCCCATAAGACCCTCACCTAACGGTAGAGGGAATTAGTGGACTGCTGTGGTGAAGCAATTCCACACAAAATTATCGCTTCAGAATTTGGCTGTCGAGAGTTTTCATTTTCAGTTCACAAAAAAAATCCGAGTCAAACAACTGTATGCCGGCAACTCCTAACCCGACTACCCGCCGGTTATAAAGCTCCAATCGCTTCGCCATATACTGGCATCCGACTGGGTTCGAGTCTGCCCGTTGCAGGCCTATTGGCAGACTAACTAGGGTGGCCGACTCCCCATTTTTCACTAGTATTAGAGGAATATATCATTCACATTTTTAGTCGTAGTGGATCACTCATGGAGACAATGTACAAGATTTGAATGATATATTTTGATGCAATAGTTTGAACATCAATTTCCGTATCCATATTGAATTTCCGATATAACAACCAGGAAATAATGAGCATATCTGAGAACTCTGTATGTACGTGCATTGATTCTCAGTGAATAGACAAGGCCCTCGTGTCAAAAATGCACAGAAAGACACTGATTGAAGGACGAGTTATGTGCAGACTGACCAGCAGACCATCATACTTACAGTTAGATGTCGGAGTTCGGAGATTTTGAAGCCATTCATGATCGATGTCACCACTCTGTATCTTAAAATCTCCCAGGAGTGTTGAATGGGTTTTAAATGTGACGAAGGTCAAGAATGTCACAAAAATACCTACTGATCAAGGGGCTTCGAAGATAAGAAATTTCCTTATATGGACAGGGAGGGAGGGGTCCCTCTGAAAAAATTTTTTTGTATGAGATTTGGAAACTGGTTCCTTCGCTCAGATTTGTGCAAAACATGCTTCAGAAAAAATTTGGAATTTTGGGGACTAATTTTTGAGTCTCTTTGATTCTCAGGACCGTCAGTTATGGCTCAATTTATCTCTGCCTCGGCTCACACAGATAAACTCTGCATACATGTAAGTAAGTTAATGTTTCCGGAGGTTGCCGATCAGGCCGTACCAGGCCGGTATATCATGTGTTCGATTGATGTGCCTAAAACCGAGATTTATTTTCAGTCAAAATAGGTGCTACAGTTCAAGGAAAGAGCCACAGAAATCATCAAAAACACTCTCCTGCATGAATGCCGGTCCTGGCATTCATTTCGAGAAAAGAATTGGCAGTTTCCATATCGGGAAGTTCTCACACTGTCATTAAGGGAGGGAGGGGTCCCCGAAGGCTCTGAGAAAAAAAATGGAAGGTATGTGCGGATTTTCGCGTTTTCAAAGCCCCTTGCTACTAACCACGAATTCAGATTTTGGTATCTGTAGATGCAGTATTTGTTTTGTGCCCCCAACGAGTCCATTAGGTAAAGAAATCCAATTGGAATGATTAAATGGCATTGCATGTACAAGGAATTTTCCTCCGGTGATATATATACTTGATAAATCCGCTGTGGCAACTTCTTCCGGTTTCGATGTAGTTCTACTAGATGCGCTGAATATATGAATGAGTGCAATAACCAGAGAGCCAGGTCACGAATTAAACAAGAATGTCGCTGTTCCCTGGGCTTAGAGATATTTGTTCAATGGTTTGTGGGAAGCTGAACGGTTGAGCTTCACTTGGAACCTCCATGCCACACAGCCACAACGCCTCACTCAAGATGCAGTTTTTTTTTTTTTCACTAGCATGGATTTTAGCGCCGCACGAACGTTCCCTGACCATGAACCTCCATGAACGGTGTCAAACGAAGCTTCTGCAGATCTCGGCACACCTCGGCAAAGCCTGTGCCTCGGCGCCCAGGGAACGCAATGAGTAAGCACAACTCTGTCATAAGGCTGATGTCGCCCGCATCATTGATGGCGGCATGACGACCGAAAGAGTGCCGCACTTGATTGCCGCTTTTTTGGCGGGGGAAAATCTGTGCTGACGCAACAGAAATGAGCAAATCGTGCCTTTGGGTGGGGACTTAAATTAGGGCGCCCATAAGACCCTTACCTAACGGTAGAGGGAATATTGATCGCCTCTCGACACGCTTCGTGATGGACTTTCAAAGCTCGGTGCGTCTGACACATTGTGCACCTTCTCAAAGCGTTCACCGCTCTGATTTTATCCAGATCTTTCAACCAGCGGTCCAGCGCACATCTTCGCAAATGCACTTTCATCAACCATGGTTGGATGAGCGTCGACAAGCTAAGGGAATTCGTTAGACAGACCAACTACAATCAGCACTCGGTTCTACCTGCAACACGCGTCAAACTGGAGGAGGATGCATCCGCGAGGCGTATTTTGGCCTCGGAGCCGCGCGGTGCCGAGAGCTTTATTTAATTCCAGCAGAATCCAAAACAATGGAAGCTTCATAACGGATGCATGCGCGCAAATTTCCTCAATTTCCCCTCATATGTTTAAATCTATTATCAATGACCTTTTTCACCTCAGCGGATATCCTCACTATATTCAAGACTATGTTCTTGCAGTTTCACGCCTGGAACGCGCTGCCGGCAATTTCCGAGTGGGGATTAGATGTGTCGATGATGCTCACACTGGCAGGTGTCACTCCAAGTGTGTCGCACTATGCGCCGTAAATGACCACGGTGTGCCACATCTGAACGAACTCTGTCACAGTGTACTGTGTGCGCCGCATGTGTTCAATCCCAGAACAAATGGCAGTGGTCATTTTTAAAACTTCAGTTTAAATACTATGGCTTTCATGGATGTGAGAATCTTGGGACCCAGAAATAAGCAACTCAAAGAACAAACTTCAGCACTGGATAATTTGAATTTTACTTTCCCCAACTTGCGCAAGTTGATCGATCCTGGGGCGTCGACAGAGAGAGCTTCGGCCGCACCGACAAGGAATTAAATCTATTTGCAGCTTGCGTCAGCTCAAGGAAATTAAATGAACCGTTCAAGAGTTGGGTCATAGTCAATGCATGGTTGATGCCGAGGACTGCACTGAAGGAGTGGACACGGGTGGTCGAAGTGTGAAACAAGCTGAATGACAAAAGCCTGACGCAAGATTAATAAGTAGTGCCCATGGATGTTTCACTGCACCGACTGAGTGAGCTGTGGGCCGCCGAAGGTATTCAAAAACTTCAGTAACTGTTAGGGCCTCGCAACGGCCATCAATTCCACGGGACAGTTCACGGCACGGCCGTGACGGCTATACAGGTATTTTAAGGCGTGGAAACTAAGAAACTCGCGTGCTAAATGGCTGCATCAGCACGGTCTGAGCATAGAAAAAATGTTCCCAAATGTTCCGAGAGTTTTTAATTATGAACGATGTTGAGGAAGCGAATTCAACCAGTGTGCTGGCTTGAGTCTCTGTGTCAAGACTTGATATCACAAGATAAAGGTATGACAGAGCTTCCTAAGTATTTTTCTCTAAGAATCTACTCAGAGTCTGTGGAAAAATGAGGATTGGGCGAGGACTGGACTAAATTTAAGCTCCGCCATCATTCCCCGGAGGTTGCCGCAATTACTGTTGAATTCAACGAAAATGGCTCAAAATAGGGAATCTTTAATTATGACAGTGTGCAGACGCATAGAGAACATATCTAGCATCATTCGAGATGCATACGATCGGCAGGGACCACATATAAAGCATGATATTGAGGTGCTGGAGAGACGGCTGTGACAACCGTTTTTCAACGGCCCGTGACGGCCGTTTTTCAATGGCCCGTGCAGGTGTCGACCCGTCCCTTAACCGTGCCGTCATGGAACACAAAAAATAGTGAGCGCAACGGACACGGCACCCGTGCTACGGGCGCCGTGAAACCGTGGCGACGTCCACGGGTGGCAGCCCTAGTAACTGTACTACTCAATTTGATGAAGCCTGAGTACTGATGGGAAAGTTCGGTTCAGTTCGGTTCAAAGCCTTTTTTTCCGAACACCGAACCTGAACCTTGGTTCAAGTTCGGACATTTGCCGAACCTTGAACCCGAACCTGCGTTCAGGTTCGGTTCGAACCCGAATTTTTTCCCCAACCCAAAATGTCAAAATCCAAGGCAAGGAAAGCAAAAATTTGGCACTGTGTGTACGGGGCATATCATTTGCTCATCCCTGAAGGTACTTCAGACCATCCGGACCACTGGGATCGTAATTCATATATATCCAAAGCAGGTAAGCAGGCCTTATTTCAATCAAAACTCAATGTACAACACTGAATGTGACTGAGTAGGTATTTGTACCCAAACTACGCTCCCAAATTGTTATACCATTGAATTTATAAGGTCATAATGACTCAAGTGTACCCAAAGATCACTCAAAGAAATGGCATTTTGGTTCGGGGTTTGGTTCAGGTTCAGAAAAAAATATTTGGCCTGAACCCTGAACCTGAACTTCAGTTCAGGTTCATGAATTTGCTGAACCTTGAACCTGAACTTCGTGTTCAGTTCAGTTCGGCTCGAGTTCGAACCGAGAGTCTGAACCGAACTTTCCCACCACTAAGCCTGAGACCAAACATGACCTTTACTTCGCTAAAATTCAGCTAATGTTAGTAGCGGGCCGTGCCGCTTGTCGGCCTTACCTTTTTATTTAATTTTAGACTTCTGGAAGCCTACTGCAAGCTGAGTGAGCGGTCAACAGGCGAGTTTGCACAATAGAGTTATAGATAATACAGTAAATAATGTGATGACTCATGAGGATTATGCAATAGGTCAGTGTTGAAAGTATCTGTGTTCACGTTATGGGACTTGGCAAGGTCTTCACACAGTAAGCAAAAATACAAATTAGTAACTCAAAACCAGGGCAATGGTAATCCCATGGCTAGTCAATCTTTTTTGTCTGAATTTTGTTGAGAAAAGTGGGTAGGAACGGAGTGATGAAGAACAATTACACAAGTTCCTGGTTCTGTAGGATACCAGGTCTACCCGAGCTTAATGTCTGACCTCAATCAGTGGCTGATCCTGGCTTCTGATTGGGCCATCATTTCATCAATCTTCCCACGTCTCGGACTTTACCGGGGTTGTTGTTCGATGAGGAGGCGCCAACTGCGTCGGTAGAACACTGCTTGTGTAACTTTTGTAACTGAAATATGATGCATATTTCTTCAATTTTCATCTTAGGATCCCGGCCTCATCAGTGACCACTGAGTTGGATTCCAAATGATGTATCACCCTAAGCCAGACATTATTTGATTTTTTGCAGCTGCTGACTTGTCCTTTGGAATTCTTTATTTCCTTTCTTTTTGGAGCATTTGCGATAAAAAACGATGCGGTCATTACGAGTTTGGAGAGACCTTGCAAGGCAATAAGTATCATCAACTGCAGCTCATCATCGTTCGGTGTCTCCCGGTGGGAGATGACATGGATTGGCATTGAAGTGTGCAGCTGTTATTAATTTAGATAGTAAGGCGCGCTCGAGGCTGCGCCACTAACTGAACCCTCCCCCCCAAAAAAAAGAAAGAAAAAAAGAGGAGAACCAATTCTTGCACTGTTTTTGGACGCAACATAGTTCTCCAGAGATAATGTAGTTGTTGAGTCATCACCAGGAGTTTACTGCTGCCTGGAGGGCAATGAATGAAGCTAGAAATAACAAGTTCCACATCCACGGAGGAACCACAGGGCTGCCCGGAGGGCCATGCTATAAACTTAGGACTTGTAACAACCGATGGAGTCAGAAGAAGCACAATATTCGCGTTCATTTTATTTTAAGGCACCGGAAGATGGCTGGTGTGGTCATAAGCGCCAGAAAACATAGCACCCATGACACAGAAGTGCCTTCCCCAGAATCACAATA
This sequence comes from Mycena rebaudengoi, assembly GCA_029282285.1. Taxonomy (NCBI): domain Eukaryota; kingdom Fungi; phylum Basidiomycota; class Agaricomycetes; order Agaricales; family Mycenaceae; genus Mycena; species Mycena rebaudengoi. The sequence goes on along the minus strand of JARJCX010000003.1, from coordinate 2,149,786 downwards.
ATGTCGGGATCTAGACTGCACTGCGGACCTTAATTTCCAGATGTAAGCAAAAACGAGTCAGTACCACTCGATCAAAAGGGCATTCTTTTTTCGAAACAGCTGTATCATATTCGTATTCAACTCAATATATTCAAAATATCTTCTATCCATCATATTTTTGGCCTGGACCAATCCATACCTAAGTACTCGTAACACGGCAAGTGCCTGATTCGGCGCCGCTAGTTATGCGCTGCCGCGTGAATGAGCTCCTCTGCGTGTTTGGAACGAGGCGTGATTGAGCACTTGAAAGGCTGAGGCACGCTGGCAATGCAATCAGCATAAATTTGGGAAACGAACCATTATTGACTTGCCAAATGAGGCCAGGCTCATATTTGTAGCTGGGTTCTATGGGTCTTCCATCTTCCCCCACTGCCTTAGATATATTGAAGACAGATAGGATGGAAACGATGGCGATGTACATGGATGACATCGCCAAGTGGCGGCCAGGGCATATTCTGCTCCGCGTTTTAATAAACGCCATACAGACTATAAACTCACGGACCTTCTTCCGTAACCGAATGCAGAATCAGGGGGAGCCACATGTGGATTGAGTTCTCCATCCAACAGAAAGCGTTCCGGTTTGAATGTGTACGAGTCTGGGTACATAGCCTGTACGATGTTAGTGAAAATGCAGGTCCAGGTGACGGTATGGCACCTCATCATGCGCTATAGCCCTTGACGAACGCACTCAGAAGCCGGCAAAGAAATCAAAGAGAAGAAAGCTACCATGTATTTCCCATGACGATCGAGCCTGCTGGGATCCTGTATCCCCGATATACATCCTCCACAGCAACATAATGCGGGATGGCTGGTAAGAAAGCTCGAATAGAATAACATTCGTACGAAGGAGACGGCGAACCAAACGGAACCACGCTTTTCCAGCGAAGAACTTCCTTCACAATAGCGGACACGTATGGAAGCGATGCCTCGTCATCATGATCCGGAAGGCGTTGGTGGCCAACGACACGGTCAATCTCGAGCTGTGCCTTCCGCTGGGCCTCTGGATTTGCGAGCATGGCAAGTATGAAGGTTTGGAGAGCAGAGACAGTGGTGTCGGAGCCAGCATTGTAAATACTGCCTGCAGTTGCCTTGATGATATCTTCGTGATATTCCTTGTTCGACAGATTCTTTACGTCACGCAAACTGTAGGACGTGAACGACGGTTCGGCCGCGCCCGTGGCCTGCTATGCATCAACATAATTTTTAAATGAACGGCAAATATGACGGACAATGTTACGCTTCGCCTCAGCAAACGGGAGGTCCACCGCGTCTCGCGCTAATTTTCTCCACACCTTAGCCGTACGCTTGAATCCTGCGCCAGGGAACCATTCGGGAACATATTGGAGGAACGGAAACGTGTCCTACCCGTTGTGTTTAAGATACGCTTGTTTGGGTACACCTGAGGAACTTACCACAAGAAATTTTCCTGGCGTGCTTGCAATAGAAAGTGTATGCATCGCTTCCCCAGCAAGGGCGACGTAGGGATCATTTTCTGGGAGGGCTTCTATTCCATATGCAACAAACATCACAAGTTCCGCGGGAAAACTGACAACGATGAAGCCACCATCGAAGACTAACAACCGTCGCGACCTACCGTCTGAGATGGTCCATGAGGCCCTCCGGGTCCCGTAGAATACGGCGAAGTAACTCGTGACTAGCTGTTAATTCCTTTGGACGGAATCTGAGGGATGCCGTAGGATTTAATTCGTTCTGAAGAAGTCGCCGATGGGCACGCCTAACGGGGACCTCAGTCGTGGCCAAGCAGAAAATGTGGCAGTGACCGACCATCGGGCACCTGATGTTGAAGAAGTATGTTATTTTCCCTGCCGATCTCTGGTCGTGAAATAGACACACCGTATTGCATCATACCTGAGCTTCGTCAATTATCTCGAGCGAAAGGTCAGTGACAGAAAACGAACCCACAGCAAAATCCCATCCCATCAGCTCATTGACCATTATCATGCGTGCCCTGAATGGTCATTTATTTTAGTCAGTTTGGCCCGGCTTGAAAATGGTACTGGCCTGTCGGAATATAGGGATGAACGTTTCACGAGGAGATCGTTTGCTGCCTCCTCCGAGTTCAGGACGATGATTGAGGTGCCTACTACATTCAGATGTATAATGTCGGAGTCTGCGGGCATCCATTATCGGAACCATTTCCATGGGCAATTTATGTCAACGCACTGTATTTCTTGCCCCATTGCAGGTATGTCTCCCACTCGAATGTCGGCGGCATATCCAACAGGTTGCCAATGAGAGGAAGTTTACGCGGTCCAGGCGGCAGTGGTAATTTCGACCGCGAGGTTCGGTAGTAAATCGTTAGGGCGACGGTAAGAACAGTCCATGTCGCACCATAGAGCATAGGCGAGGAGGACATCATGGTGGCGCGATTTGGGCCAGACACCCAGATATCTAGAATATTAATATTTGCGATCGATTCCTAATAACGTTTGCCTGTGCATGACCCGTTTCTTTCGTGGGCTCAGCGCATGTGGCATTGCTCGGTAGAATGCTGCTAAATTTGGAAGATGGAGAGCTGATAACATCATGCCCAGAAACGCCGAGAGGTGCAGTCCGCAGTGTGAGGGCCCCGTCCTGGCAATTGACTTGACGACATCCTCTTAAGCTTATGTTGCCAGTCTGATATAACCAACGGTTGGGCTTGGGTTGTGCCACTGGCGATGGGCGGGAAGTGTAGCCAAAAAAAGTGCGTATGAAATTCCGTAAAGCGGACAGCATCAGTGCCCGCTGATGGCTCGGTATCGGTTCGGGGCCAAGCGCGGCTAGAATCTTCTTGGAGTCTTCTCACACTGCACACCCTACGTCAACGTTGTACATCTCCGTTGGCAAATATACCTGCGGACTTTTAGCGGAGCAGAAATTCTGAAATTCTGATTGCTGTTTCCTTGATGGTCTCCTGAAATCGGAATGCTTTGAAATGAGTAGTACCCTTGTGGTCGAGCAAGTCCCGTTGGAAAGCATCCGCAGCTTGGTATATTCTGGATGTATTTAAACTAGCGCCCGCCAGCGGGCCGGCCGAGATGTTCAGAATCTTCTCGCACTGTCACAGCTATCACTGCCGTACGCCAAATGTTGTACATCGGACCTTTAGCGGGGCGTAAATTCTGATTCATGTTTCTCTTAAAAACCGTAATATTTCAACTTGAGGATTGCACTTGTGGGTTGAGCAAGTCCAGTTTGAAAACACCCGGCAACATGGTATATTCTGGAGTATTTAAACTACGGTCTCACATTCGGGTCACTAAATTTCGGTACTTTATTTCTGCAGGCAATGCTGAGATCTTAGCAATGTACCCCAAGCTGAGCTAATTTATAGCGTTCGTGCAGTAAATGCCACTCACTGAAGAACTAGGTCAGCGACAACGTCAGAGGAGAAGCCCAGGGAATTACACGAAGCCATATTCCACGGTTTTCCATGAATTGAGGGCATCTGGGTGTCCTGCCAAAGTCGCTTGGACACGCCGATGGAGATCGCCCATTTCTTCGACCATTTCAACCAAAACACGTTTTGGATGTTTCTGAGTGGTCTTGCCGCGAATGTGCACGTATGTCATCATTTCCCCAGCCATCTCTTCTTTGTAGAAACTGCAAGCGACTTGAGAATAGGAGCTACATTTTATAAATAAAAGGAGACGCACGAGAGAATATCGTTTGCGTAGGAGAGATACTCTTCCATGTCCGGAAGCGCTTGAATGTACGTAGAAATATCCGGATGCGCACTTATAGGGAAGGCAGCGCATGAAAATCCCGGCGCCATTCCACTCTTCATCCGGAGATACCTCGGCCAATTGGTTGCCGAAGCACGGACTGTCATTTCAGCCACCTCCTTCCGCCCTTCAAGGACAGTAGCGCTGACGAATTCCAAGGCGGCACAGACCATGGAGTTGGCATTGATAGGATCCCAATACTTGTACAGGTCCGCGAGTACCTTCTGAAAGTACTTGAACGGCAGATGCTCTTGAGGAAGTCCGAGGAAAATTCGTCGCTGGAAATCTTCGACGAATGGCTGCGCCGAGGCATCGTCGATATAGAAAAAGAACCTGAGCACAGTTCGGTGACTGTTGGAATATGGTACTAACGCTCTCACCACACATACATGGCGAAAGCCAATTTCTCCTCCATACTGATATGACGGTAAAAATGCTAGCAAATTTTCAGTGCAATGAACAAGCAAGGAAGGAACGCTCACATGGACAACCGAAGCAGCCTTTTTTGAAACAGCGTTGAAGGTCTTCCCAGCATTTCCATCTTCCGCTGCCCATGACCTTACTTCTGCTTGAACTGCTTCTGTGAGTGCCCCGAGAAGGCTACTCGCGGCGGCATATTCTACGGGGGGCTCGTAGCAGACGGCATCAAGCAAAGATTCAACGATTATCTTCACATCCAGTTTCTCGTCCGGCGTGTGAATCTAAACGTATCTAGTATAGGATCATGGATAATATGCATTGGGACATACCAGTTCATTCAGTACCACAATTGTCATGACTTGAACGAGTGCAGATGTTGTTGAACCCGCGGTCGCGGAGACCTTTTGTAGCAACCAAAGGGATCAACTTCTACTTCTTCTGTCTGAAAATGGCGAGAATGAATGTGTTTTGAAAGCATTGACAATAACAGGACTGGGATCCATCTATCTACGTGGTATTGAAACGGGAACTCATCTTTGATCACCGCCCAAGTGAGAATTCGCGAAGTTCTGAATGAGCTCAATCATAACAAGAATCGGATCTCAAAATCGAAATGCGAGCTACCATGTTTTTCTTGTTCACAAATAATTATATCAACCTCGTTGCCACGGTGATAACAGGAAGTGTCCCCCCCATCAGGGATCATTCCCACGCCACACGGGCTACGATACCAAACATTACTCGGAAGCACTTGCCAAGAAACACCGCCGCTTGGCGCCATCGGATTTCTGCAAGGATTGGGGCGTGCGAAGCCCGAAGTCATTTCACAACATCTGCCGCTGTTCATCAGGACCCCTGATAATAGGTGGGAAGGCCAGGTCTGCTGGCGGACAAAAATTTGGGAATTTGGGCCCCAAACCCAGGTCCCGGACGGACAAAAATGGTGTCTTGAGGCCGGGAAGCACAGGTCCTGTGCGGACAAAATTGCTGGGACTAAGGCTAGGCAAGCTTCCTCCCCAATACTTTGATAGCTCTGCGGATTGTGACGGTCGACTTTAATACGTTCTATTTTGTTCCTCCTTTGTTCGAACCCCAATATCCACGCTTTTTTTGTCTTTTTTGATCCACTTATTAGTCCCATCCGGCTGATTCTGACGATGATGATGACGGGGAGAGCTAATTTAGTTCTAAATGACGAGAAGCGAGACGCAAAACCGTCCTACTGCATTAATTAATATTGTATATGTGGCCGTGATCCACTATATTCCGCCCCGCAGGGGGGGGAAAATCGAATTTTTGGCTAGGCTAGGTCCGGGACGGACAAAAATCGGGGTAATCGGCGCAAAACCTAGGCGGACAAAAATCGGCCAATCGGCCGAGTTTGGGACCTGGCCTTCTCTATTATCAGGGGTCCTTACCCCGGATCAGCTGATAGAACCTCAGTAAACGCGGCCAACAAATTCGCCGTGGTCCCATCCAACATCTGTAATCAGCGTGAGACTCAGCCAGACTTAGGTTTTCTGACGATGGGCACCATCATAATACGCGTATGCCTCTGATCAGCTAATAGAACCGAGGCCGACAAAATTCGCCGCAGCCCCATCGAACTTCTGTAATTAGCGTGAGACTGAGCCAGACTTAGGTGATCTGACGATGAGCACCGTACGCCTGTAATCAGCGTGAGACTGTGCCAGACTTGACTTGACTCCCTCTGCCTCTCGCTCTTGTCCTCTAAAATAGTCTGTTCGGCGAGGACAATCCAATTTAGATAACAAATCTGGCCAGACTCCATATGCGATATGTGGCAATCGTGCCTAACCACAAGGTAAATGTGAGGAGAATGGACATGCGTGGTAGACATGAACATTATCAAGGGTCCTTGTTCATCAGCACGAATATGATGAGAGCTGCTTCTCAATGTCGGAAAAAGTGAAATTTCCTTGCAAGGCATTTTGGATACATTACAATACAAGAGTTGCATTATAAGATTTTGAGAAGCGCCTCTCCACTAACGGAGCCTAAAATTTTTATTGCAAGGGACCGGCCTTGCAAGGAAATTTAGGTTTTTCCGACACAGGCTCACACACGCGATCCGCCGGTGTTTCCGCCGGTTTCGTTCGCTTGCTTAGGACAAGAGGCATGTGGAACCTGAAGTCGGTGACTTCTGTTTTGAATGTCGCTGCGTCTAGGGTAACTACATTCAGTGTTCGGATGTCAAACATTTGGCTCTTCCGTGTCTATGGCGACATGCGCCGTATGGAAGATTGGCCAACGGTGTTATATACCCACCTTTCCTCAAAATAAATGACTATGAAGACATTCGGGCTCGACGGTCATAATTGGAATGGTAGCTGCAGAATTTTTCTGGGAGCATTTTTTGGGCATTTGAACGTTCCTAAGCGTTTGAATATTACCACTTTCAACTTGGAACTGAGTCGATGCGGCCCCTGGTCTGGTAGGGAACTAGTAATATGTCTGTATGTGGCACGGCACAAAATTTGTACTGATTCCTGCGCCATTCTCAGCCCTTACTGTACATTTCGACCAGTGTTCAGTCACAGGTCACAATGGATTTTTTTCATGTGTGCAAAAATCGCCTTAAATCAAAAGAATTTTTTTCGGGCATCTCGGATAAAAATTGATGAACACTTGGTTGAAATAGTACAGTAACCCATTGCATGCATGAAGGGGCACATAGGAAATGAGGGTGTACAACGGTTTGCTCGACCCACGTTCCCTTAAAATACCGGGCCATTGTGAATACTAACTTATTTAGGAATGGTTCTCGTCAGTGCGTTTCCCGCGAGAACTTGAATGGGCTCAAAGTCCAGACTAGTTTTGATTGAAGTTGTTGTTATTTGTTTGGTGTCTGTAGACTGATCGGACAAGAGAAGAAGGCACTACTGTACTAGTCTGTACATACCTGTAAGTAGTGAAGCAACGCAAAGTTAACCGTGAGAATCCCAGTGCTTTTTTTGGATAGTAACTGTTGCTTGAAAAGGCAACAAGTAGTGAGTGGCTGCATTGAAATTGGGAGGATCAATGGGTTGAACGAGCAACTCTACACGTCAAAATTGGTCTTGGGACTCATCCTGCGGCACAGAACCTTATGCAATATATATACCATGGGACAATAATATTTTTTCTGTTCAAAGGCAATGGCCCTTGCCGTGAGTGTGACCCAGCAGAAAAAAAAGCAATGCAACAGACCCCACCGTGAGCGTGACCGTTGCTTCACTACAGGTATGTACAGTACAATGCATGCGCTCCACCACAATAGAGAGAAATCCGGTTGGCTCATGCCATTTGGTCCAGCAAATCACGGTGGCCAGCAGAGGCACCGTCGTCGAAGTTGGAGTTGAAGAAGATGTATCAATTGCACCGTTCTTCCATGCTATGGCAACAATTTTGGCTATGATATGATGCGGCTATTGTTGTGCCCTCTTTCGGATGTTAGATGCTTTACTTCAGCAGCGACGGAGCCTGTGCTGGCACTACAATGCCGTTCCCTTCTTGAACATCACATCTTTGCACAATTTTACCATGAGTCCAATATTGGCCTCTTCAGAGACTTGGACAATCCATCGTAGTCAGGATGTCCTCTGTGCATAGAGAGGGTCGACGGTCAGAGAGCGCGAGCGAGCAGCGCTGTTATCGGTGTTTGTGTCCCAATGTTGGTCACCCAGTACTTTGTTTGTTTCAAAGATTTAATATTCTACCAAACGCCGGAAGTAGGACTAGCCTGCCGGATCGACCATTAAACCAGGCACTCTGTAAAACAAACATCTGTATCTGTGAACAATAGACCTTCTACATCAATTCTGGCTCGGGGATTGAGTCCTTCTTTGTCCCCGTCCAAGGAATGGCCACTCCAACTGTTTCGACATATGGATGGACTCTCCCAATTCCTCCGCGAACGCCCAAGCCGTTCCCGGATTCTCGAGGAATTGACGACCAACAAAAGCCACATCGCCGCGTTTCTCCTGAAGGTGACCTTCCGCTATCGCGCCAGTGGTGATGCCTCCAAGGCAACCGACGAGAAGTGAGTCGCCAACGTCATCCTTCACCTGCTTCGCAAACCCAGCCTGGGCGTTAAAGACGTTAATCGTCTGCGCGAGCGACTGCCCGCCGGAGGAGATATCAATGAGATCAACACCGTGTTCGCGGATGACTCGTGCGAGCTGGACGGTGTCGGGGACGGTCCAGCTCGGCCCAACATTGACGTCCTCGAGGCAGTCTGTAGCCGAGACACTGGGAGAGAATGAATAAATATTGAAAATATATGAACAGCATACCGAACTATAAGAGGCATCGATTCGGGAATAACAGCCCGAATAGCGTCGATGACTTCAATTAGAATGCGAATGCGATTCTCGAAGCTGCCACCATATTTGTCCGTGCGTCTGTTGGCATGAGGGCTGAGGAACGACGACAGCAGGTATCCGTGCGCTGCATGAATGTTTATAATATCGTAGCCTGCCGTCACCGCCCGACGAGCGGAGTCCTTGAAGGCAATTACGATCTCCTGTATTTCATTCACGGTGAGCTCCCGAGGAAGGGGATACGAGGGATCGATCGGGACGTCGGATGGTCCCACGACTCTGTCCGGCCAACCACCCTCGAGCGCACTCGCGATACCGCTGAAGCTCAAGAAGAGGGAGACGCAAGAGCCTTTACGTCCGGAGTGCATCAACTGGGAGAATTGTAAATAATGGGATAGCAAGTGAATTATTACAACGAACCTGGATACCGATTTTCTGACCTTGAGAGTGAGCAAATTTCACAATTTCTTCGTGGGAGGCAATCTGCGCATCTTCCCACAGCCCAGCATCCTCCGGGGTGATGCGACCGTCCGCCAAAACGGCGCTTCCCTCCACAAAGGTAAGACCAGCACCTGTGTTCTCTTTAGTCGTAGGGGAGGACAATGTGCCCGGAGAGGCTTTCCTCGAATGATGATTCCGCCGAGGTATGCCATGTGCCAGGGAGTTAATTTGCCACTTTCAGCAGAGTACTGCTGCATAGGGGAGACCTAGTCGAAACTGTAACTATTCCTGTGCTTCCGTATGCATAAATAAGGCGCACCCAGACACGATTTGGAAACACTACTCCGCGTATCTTCAGAGGTGTGAACAGGAGAGTCGACGGTTTCTCCGAACGCGCAGTGCCCGCCGGGGGACTCTGGAGCGGAGTATAGAACGCAACGCCGGGTGCACGCCTGTTGATCAGAGGGGAGGACATGCTGAAGCTGAGGGACACGGCGGGTCTAAATTGTAGCTCGTTTTCAGCAGCTCAATAACGACCACCGTAAAAATATACCTTTGAATCAGAAGTCTTTCGGAAGGCGTCTGATCCTGTGTCAGCGCGTTGCACTAGGTGACCCTTGGTTGATGGGGCCTTAGCTCATACCACTCTGATCGGTGTTAGCCTGGCTTACTTCCAGGGTTGTAGGTTGGCATTGTGGGCCGGCGGACGCCCCCATCGCCTGCAACGAGGACCCACCGAGTTCCATGTGTTTGGGTTCTATGAGAAGCTCACTCGGACAGTGAATCACCGTCCAGGCATCAAATTAGTTAATAGAACCTCACTGAACACGGCCATCAAAATGCCGGGGCTTCTGTAATCAGTGTGAGACTAGGCCAGACTAGGCCATACTCAAGCAGGACCCCTGATAATAGGTGGGAAGGCCAGGTCCGCTGGCGGACAAAAATTTGGGAATTTGGGCCCCAAACCTAGGTCCCGGACAGACAAAAATGGTGTCTTGAGGCCGGGAAGCGCAGGTCCTGTGTTTAACAAGCGAGGTACGAGCTTCATTTGTTAAAGCGTCTGTCTACGAGAGACTAGGTCCTGTGCGGACAAAATTGCTGGGACTAAGGCTAGGCAAGCTTCCTCCCCAATACTTTGATAGCTCTGCGGTTTGTGACGGTCGACTTAATACGTTCTATTTTGTTCCTCCTTTGTTCGAACCCCAATATCCAAGCTTTTTTTGTCTTTTTTGATCCACTTATTAGTCCCATCCGGCGGATTTTGACGATGATGATGACGGGGAGAGCTAATTTAGTTCTAAATGACAAGAAGCGGGACGCAAAACCGTCCTACTGCATTAATTAATATTGTATATGTAGCCGTGATCCACTATATTCAGCCCCGCCGGGGGCAAAAAAAATCGAATTTTTGGCTAGGCTAGGTCCGGGACGGACAAAAATCGGGGCAATCGGCGCAAAACCTAGGCGGACAAAAATCGGCCAATCGGCCGGGTTTGGGACCTGGCCTTCCCATCTATTATCAAGGGTCCTACTCAAGCCAGACTAAGACGTAGGCGATCTAACGAGGGCACCGGTAGCGTTACCCCCGATCAGCTGATAGAACCTCAGTGAACGCGGCCAACAAATTCGCCGTGGTCCCATCCAACATCTGTAATCAGCGTGAGACTGAGCCAGACTTAGGTTTTCTGACGATGGGCACCATCATGATACGCGTATGCCTCTGATCAGCTAATACATAGAACCGAGGCCGACAAAATTCGCCGCGGCCCCATCGAACTTCTGTAATTAGCGTGAGACTGAGCCAGACTTAGGTGATCTGACGATGAGCACCGTACGCCTGTAATCAGCGTGAGACTGTGCCAGACTTGACTTGACTCCCTCTGCCTCTCGCTCTTGTCCTCGAGAATAGTCTGTTCGGCGAGGACAATCCAATTTAGATAACAAATCTGGCCAGACTCCATATGCGATATGTGGCAATCGTGCCTAACCACAAGGTAAATGTGAGGAGAATGGACATGCGTAGTAGACATGAACGATAAGCAGAGGTCTGCCTTCATCATCGCAAGAGACACCGGCAGTTTTGGCTTGCAGAAACAACTGAACTACCCCAAATGGCAAAAGAATTGGATTGTTATTTCCGAGCAAGCTCACACAAATGCACCGACATTCCAGAGGAGGATTTAACGACACAATCATCTCTGTGAAGGATGTAAATAATTCTCTGCATAAATGGCCGCTCCCAGAGAAAGAACTTTGCGGGGCACGGACGGCCGCAAACAGCGCCAAGGGAACGTTCTACGTTTAGCGTGTGAGATTCAAGTGAGATGAAAACTCTATGGAGAGCGTTACCGATGTGATAAAGGGTCAGAGAGGCTGTAACTATCCTTCTCTCGAACCTGATCATTTTCGAAGTCTCTACAGAATGGATTCCATCCGTCCCACAGGAACTCACGCATTCACTGTATTCGAGGCGTAGTAGGGCGGCAGGTATTGTATCATGTATTATTAACCATCCGCACAAAGGTGACTCCAGTAGTTGGGGGCTCGGAAGTCAGCTGGCCGTCACGCACACATCCGTAGAATCGGCGTAGATTTAAAGCGGTGTTGTTTGCTCTCTCTCTCTGCCAGCTCACTCCTCTTTTGCCTGCCGACCATGTCGCTTCCCATCGATTACAAACTCGTGGCTGAGACGCTGGGTGCCGTTCAAATAGGTGTCCTATTGAACTCTGTCCTTTTCGGAGTCGTATTCATGCGTAAGTCAAATAATTTCTCCAGATCAATGGGTTTAAAGTTGGAGTACCAGAATGGGTTTTCTATGTGAATAACAAGTTCCAGGACACCGTGCGCATTTCTCATCGTGCGGTTGTGCAATCCAACTGAAGACTTCATACCTGCCACGCAGTGGAAAATCAAGTATGAGCCTCTATTTTGGTGGCGGCCGGTTATTTATGGAACGATTTAGGACGCTCGTTTATTGGATACTCTTTATGGACTTTGCCCACACGGCCATATCGTGGGAGTACCTTTGGATGTATACTGTCCGAAATTTTGGCGATGCCAGGCCGCTACTAGCATCTCACTGGGTATCGTGTCATCCACTCAGATTTGTCTTCCTACTTCTCATTCTGTGTCCAAGGAATACGACAGCGGTCCCATATTTATTTTAGGGTCCGTGCGGGCCTCACCCATTATGATGCGCTACTTACCCGGCCTCTGATCATTCAGTTGTGCCGTACCCATCCAGGTGAGTTTCTACAAGAGGTCTGGCATGACATATTGACCGATTATGCAGCTCTTCCTGGCGCGGCGAATTCGCAAAATGCTTTCTGGCGCACCCTATCGAATCGGCGATGTCCTTTACGGGTTGACTTCCACGCTCAGCCTTATCCAGATGTTTTTCGGATTGTACATGTCCGCCAATCTCCTAATCGGTGTCACAACTACGGAAGGTTACGTCAAATTTGTGAAGATTGCTGTCGCGTGGGAAAGCTTTACCATTGCGACTGACATGATAATTATGTAAATTTTCCCTTTACACAGTTTGGGATCGCGCGTTTGACTCCTCCCCAGGCTTTCCTGTATCGGAACACTGGTTTACTTGAGAACTGGGTTTCAGTGTCTGTTAACTTATCGTGTCCTGCGTTTTTTTGCTACTGACACTTCAATCTATAGACACTAACTGGCTGATATTCAATCTAATCGTGGTCTCCGTCGAATGCGCCGTCCCGGTGACGCTGTTTACTGTGAGCTACACTGTAATCCTCTTCCCACAAAGCTAATTATGGCTGAAGATCGCTCATATCACCGGAGTCGTAAGACTTTTAGCCACTCACATATTCTCCAGCCTTACGTGGATCAGATTTCCAGCCCAACAACTGGCATACACCAGTTATTTGCATGGTCCCAAGGTGGGAAATTGAGTTCTAACCTTTGGTTCCCCTCACTTATAATTAATGTGCCATGTAGCCCGTCTATACTCGTGAGTCTGTCACCGCCACATCTAATAGTCCCATTGTTTAAATGACGCATCCCTCAGGAACACATTGTTTGTCGTGAGGAGCATTCATCTTTCCTGAAAAACTCCCCAGTTACCTTTCATGGTCAGAACCTGAACGCACGCGGTAGAATCCGGCAGCGCCAGCACCCGAGTTTCAATACTTCCGGCGGAACTGGAAACGAGGTCGGTATCACCGGGTTGGAACGAGGGACAGCGGACACCAATGGTCGTGCACAGGTGGGTAGTATATATAAGGCTCCAACTTCCACGATGTTGACTTGGATGAGAAGGTTCGGGTGGATATCACTCGCGAGGAATACGCGATGGATACATCGAGAAAAACCAAGCAGTCGCAAATTGAGTTCTATAAGCATTGATTCTCTTTCTCCTGGTTGGATTGCATTGAATGAACGGAAACGGTCGCGATGTATGCAGTTTTGTAAATTCCTAGTTCAATGCTTGGCAAGGTGTCAAGTTTTAGATTAAATTGAATCCTGGAGTAGGTCTTTTCGGCTGTTAGGTACATGGTGCCCAAACTTCAGTTCCGCTCGGATTTGGTCGAATTTAGACAACCTTCCGGTGACCACCGATCTCAGCCTCTCGCCGCCCCATATGCTGTACCTCTGAGTTAGTCGGGAGCATATGGCTGCTCAGACCTGTTCTACACTCGACCGGGTCAACCCCAACCTGAGTTCTTTTGTACAAAGCAACACGCAATCCCCGGCAAGTGCCGGATGAACGATCACGGGCGAGGGCGAAAGACGCGTCTCAAATTAACTTGACTTGGGAGAAAGGGCCGTATCTTCGCCCGGCATGCAATTGTATTTATTCTTCTTCTTTTTTCTAGGAAAGGAACTCTGGGAACTATGCAAGATGCTATTCATGTGACTGAAGGGCAACAAAATGCATGTTCGAGCCAGTCTTCAAGATTAAAAGAGGAGGGAGATCAAGTGGTGGCAATCATTTAATTCATGGGTGTCTTCCTTGATCCAACCATCCAACCCGCCTCTGCCGCCCACAGTATAAGAGGGCTTTACGAGAGAATGTGTGGGGGAAGGGGCTTGGCTGGGGGGGGGGGGTATATTATACTCGCATGGTCCAAATGTCTGAACAACGAGTTTACCAAAGACAAACGGGTAGTAATGTACGGGTGGTTATCCTTACATATACTACAAGATGTCAACGGAGCACACACCATTCCAGGGGGTCGGTGACGCTAGGATTGGCTGTGAGCTGGCTGACCGATTGTATGGCAGGATATGTAGATATAACCTCGTGGGACCTGACCACAAGCGGAGTGCGCAAGTGTATGGGGGGAGTCCCCTCCCCCCAGGTAAAATTCCCCACACACCACCAGTCACAGTCCATCATCGCATGTCTTTCCCTTTGCAGAATGCATGCAGCAGCAGGCCAGTGTGTTCAACTTCTGAGGAAGGTCCACAACTGACAAAAGGTCATCTTGAAAGATGGATATGCCAGGGTATTCAAAGGTCAGAGCGCACAAGAACAAGAACATCAAACAAGTACGGCGGGGCATGGCCAAAATCCAGTCGACAGAAAAATCATGAAATTGCAGACCACGGTGTTGAACGAGAATAGTAGCCACGAAAGCTTTAAGCAAGGGCCGCACAACAGGAATGTAACAGTGAACACAGTCAGACCGGAGCAGATCATGACCAAAGGGGAAACATGGAGAAACACGGAGAGCAACCCGGTGACAGTTCTGGATGACAAATCGTGGGGGTCAAACGAGGCGGAATGGCGATGGCGAGCAACGGCCCCAAAAAGCTCCAAAAAGCTCCAACGGGAGCGAAACTGCTGTACCCTTCTCGTACGGTTCCACACCATGCAATCACCCACAGGCAGTCGATAACACGGGTTTGAAGGGATGGCCGCAAGGTACAACCAGCAAATCTCTCCACTTCTAGGGACCTCGAGCGCTGGCGGAGTTCATCGGTGGCGGTCGCAGGCACCTCACGGAGAGCTGCCGCCCCATCTCGATTCACTCCATGGCGCCATCGAGTCAAAGGCACCCAGAGACGACCAAAAAGCTGCGAGGAAGACCCCAAACATGACCCAAAACGAAACCAAGAACCGATTCTTCGTCGTCCTATGAGTCAGGCCAGCCCCAGGAAGGTAGAAGAATTTGACATGAGAGCCCAGTCCGGAGCGAGTTCGATCGGACGAATTCCAGAAATCGGCATGGTGGTAAGAGGTATACCGTGCTGTGTGGGACTCACAGATTGACAAGAAAATAGGGTGCCGCCGGCCAGATATCGGGATACAGCTGAGAATCCCGGAGAATCGGAAGAGAGAATTCTGGCGGCCTTGCAGAACGAGATTGTGCACCAATACGCAGCCAGAACCGGAGAAACCACACCAATAACCCGACTCACGAACGCAAATAGATTCTGGACCATAACCGGGGCAAACGGGGAACTTCGGAGCCGCGCCAAGAGCAACCCGAGAGATCCGTTATCAATCCGGGAATAAGTCGACTGAACAGGCAGCGGGCTTACGCTGGTGGCCCTCGCTGTGCCCGACGCGCAGCAAGGGAGGAGCACACCCTTCTCGTCCGATTCCCAGCCGTGCCGAACGAGCCTGTGGGCGCTCGGCGACACGGGATTCGAGGGATGGTCGGGAGGTATAACGAGACATGGCAACCCGAATGATCTGCAGACGATGGCTCCGAGCGAAAAATTCTTGGTGACAGGTGGACTTACACTGGTGGCCCTCGCTGTGCCCGACGTGCAGCAAGGGAGGGGCACACCCTTCTCATCCGGCTCCCAGCCGTGCCGAACGAGCCTGTGGGTGCTCGGCGACACGGAATTCGAGGAATCGCCGGGAGGTATAACGAGAAACACATCGACAACACTGGGACCGCAGCCTCGAACACGTTCGCCCATCGGGATGGCACTCTGAGGCAGCGCATGGGGTCCAGGGGCAGGAGCAGGGCAGATAGGAGGGGCAAGGAACACGGGCGAGAGCAGCACAAGAGACAAGGGCAGAAGCACGATCCCAAAAGACAGTAAGCTTCGCCATTTTTTCCGAAAATTTCCGCTGCACGTAGCTAGAACTATAGTGGCATCCAGATCCAGAGTCGTTGCAGGCGATAAAGCAAGTGCCCAGTGTGACTCGAGGCCATAGACAGATTTCGCCATGTCCGGCTGATTGGGGGTTTTCGACGCAGCAAGAAAAGCACCGGGAAAATCCGAATCAGAGCGGTACGGGATGCGGACACGGCCAAACCCGTACCTTAGGGCTACCGCGGGTCTGAAGCGACCTACGAGACCCAAGGTAACCCAAGCATAAGCTCAAAACAGGAAATGGTGGGTGGGGCAAAAAATGCGGGTGTGGATGCGATGGAATGGAGGAAAGCAGCTTTCGAGTTTTGCGCGGTAGACGAGAAAAGCAAGAGGCTTGACAGCTGATGGAAAAATCATGATGAGCTCATCCCATCTATCTAACTTGGGGTAAAGGGCCATTGCTACGCCCAGCAGGTACGAGTACTTATGAGTGTAAATGGACAGCTATAAATATGATCAATTAAGACACTAATGTAGGCTGATTGTAAATAAGAGAAAATTGTGCATTCAAGCGATGCGTGGTAGTCAATTAAAAAATGGCATGACATACGTAGTTCCTTCGAACATGGTATTTATACAGTCATCAACTGAAATAAACACTCAAAAAAAGAGAAATCAGTAGGAGGTCAAATCAATGGTGCAGTACTCACAGCCTATACCAAAATACATTATGTGATCCATCACTCACTCTCATTTTCAGAAAGAACAGGTCACCAATTTAAAGCTGTCGCGCCAACCCATTAGGAGTTACACCGGGATTGAAAATGGACTAAAGTTTGAAATGCACTCGCTTCATCTCAATTTTACTGTTATTCCACTGATTTTTCGCGGGACGTACTCCGACACATATTCCACATTAGACCAGCAGAAAAAAATGAACAGATTCCATTCAGAATTGAGTGAGCATCAGGCCCAGGGGCAAATTAGGTCTGATTCACCCATTCAAATCCTTGCGTTCAGTACTGTCCGCTAAATCGTTTCACTTCAACTTTCACAGGAACACTTTAGCGGCTTACAAAACAATGTTAACCCCAAAAATGGGGCGATAACTCGTGCGCGGCGTCCGGGAGGTGGTATATATGCTCAGAAAGCGGTTGAGTCACGCATTGTCACACCTGCCATAAAAGGTCACGCTTGTGGTGAAGGTACCGTCTCCTGGACGCCCCGCAAAAGCTTTAGCTCCGGTCCTTGTGGTAACATCGTTTTTTAAGCCATAAGAGTGTGTTTGTAAAATTCGAAACGGAACGGTTCAGCGAATAGTACTGAACGCGAAATTTTGAGTCACACAATCAGAATCTGACATCTTTTGCTGAGGCCCCGATGCACACTCCTTTCTGGTCGGAATTGCTTCTTTTTTTTTCTAGTCAAATGTATTATATACCCCGGAGTATGTTCCGCGAAAATTCAGGGAATCGAAGAAAATCCGAGATGAAGCGAGCACATTTTCAAACTCCGGTTCATCTTCTATCCCGGCGTAACCCATAGTATTGTCAAGCAGTTTGCTCCATAAGTAGCTGTAGGTACTGTCATCAAGTGTGAGAAAGAGGCGGTATTTCTGACTCAGATCGGTGCGAGGGTGGGCGATGGTATCAGACACTGAAACCAGCCATTAGAGAAAAAGAAGCATTTAACGAAAGGGCGTCCAGCAGCAGTCCTAACTGCCAGTGTGTATCTATATCTACTGGACCAAACAAGATGCAGCCTCTGCTGCCATGCAAGGCCAAACACTGTGCCCTCTTTTTACCGCTATATTGCCACTAGATCACAACCACGTATATTAGGTATTGGTACCGTTCCACGAGTGCTTTTTCTTGAGAAAGAATGATATGAATCTTGGCTGCACCACAGTTGAGCTCCAGTGCACATTGGAAACGGATTGTCGGCATGGATGGTCAATGGACGGTGGACCCTATTCCTTTTTTTTCGCATCCCTCAAGCAGTAACCTCACTCCGCCGACAAGAAGACCGCATTTTGGACAAGGTATATGACTCTTGCGGGCGAGTTCGACAAGGAGTTGCAGCGTAAATACGGCAACGATCTGGATACGTCATTGATTTTTGTGCGTCATTTCGTGTTTGTGTGCGGGCAGGCTGGCTGATTGTTGGGATATCTAGGCAGGTCTCTTCTCTGCTGTCAGCTCTGCATTCATCATCCAAATCCAGCCCGAACTTCGGTCGGATACCAATACGATGCTTCTCATGATTCTCGTCCAGAACATGAGCGACACCACTCTCCCTGGGATCCAAGCACCCGAGCAGACTCCTACGATCGTCGTGATCACCCAGAGTCTGTTATATTTCAGTCTCTTCTCCACCTTATTTGCGGCACTCCTAATAGTTTGCCGCTCTGGTCTGACAGCCACCCGTTCTGAGGGTCAGAAGAGCGGCAAACTAGTAGCGTGCCTCATCCTTCACTTCGACCTCCTACGCAACCCGCACCTCGACAACCCTTCATGGCGCGTGTCGACATCGGCATCATTGGCAAACCAATACTGGGAATGGTGCAGGTAAATGCTATCAGGCCGGCGACGCCAGAGGCCATGGCGAACCTCACGCCCATGCGCCAGCGTATCTGGCAGACGGCACGCGGGGAGGCGAACAGTGACGGAGATGTCAGAAATTCGGTGGGGCTAATTGAGGTAATGAAAAGCGGCTCCGACCAGGCTATTACAATGCCCATCTTTATTTCGGACTAGGCGGCGGACATCGTGCGCAAGGCTACGGACAAAGAAAAAATCAAAGGGCCAGATGAGCACAATCCCAAACCCGACGCCAACATGGCGCGACAAGTGGAAAATGAAAACGCAAATCAACACAAAAAAGCACGAAATAACGGGGGAATGAGACCCCAAACCCATGGCATTCGAGATGAAGGGAGAAGGAGAAAGAATACTCGAGAAACCCCCAAAAGCAACAAAGAGAAGAGGAACTCCGCGTAGACTCACCTCCGTCAGGAACAGCAGCACGGCGAGACCTTGCTCATGCTCACCATCGGGTACAGATCCGTCGTGAAGCCGGGCTTGGCGGAGGCGATGAGGACTGTTCATGAGTGAGTGGGTATGAGAGATGCAAGTATAGAAGGAATGAAGGAAGAAAAACGGGAGGATTAGGGGGGTGCGGAGAGGAAGTGCAAGGACTGAGCGGAAGAAATGAATAAATGAACGGAATGGAACCCAGCGAACAGCACGGAATGGAAGTGAACGGACACAGAGGGAGGGACGGAACAGAGGGAGGGAATGAAAAGATTGAACGAATTGAAAGGATTGAACGGATTGAATGGGGATGCGTTCGGTGTACGTAGCACCGAAAAGCGCCGTTGTCCGTAGCAACGAAACCCGAAAGAGGAAGAAAAAAAAAGGCGCCAGCAGGTGGGCGTGGCAAAAACGGCGTTCATGAAGTGAAAAAGAAAGAAACGGCGCGTGCATGAAGCAAAACAAAACAAAAATGAGGGTAGACGCAGCAACGAACCCACCCCCCAAAAAAAAAGAATGACCGCCGCGGCAGCAGGCAAAAACGGCGTGCAGAGAGCGAAAATAAAACAGCGTGCACGAAGAAATGGGCATAAACTGAACGAGGCCTCCCAAAAAAGAGAGACAGAAAGAGAGAAATACCACTTACATCCACTAGCCCCATTAGCGCTCTCCGCGCCCCGCCTCCCCCGCCTCCTCATCCACCACCGGCGCCGGGGACGACGCCGGTGCCGGCGGTGTCGGTTGCCACGAACGCACACCCGCTCTGGTGCTCAAAAAAGTCGGACGTGGGGCGCGGGGCGTGCGTGAAGAGGGCTGTGTCGTTGAACTAAAACAATCCGTCTCTGTATGTGAATCGTGTGGTGAATTGGCGGGAGGTTGAAGAAGGGGTAGAGAGGAAGGGAGTGACGTACTGCGAGTTCATCAGCGGACGCAGTTTGTAGAATGGCGCGCTGCATGGCGCCGGGGGCGCGGGGGCGCGGTAGGTGAAAGCGACGCACGGCTGGTCGCGGCCATTTAGGAAGAGCGTCGGCTCGGCGGGGCGTGTGCGGAGAACGAGGGCGGGGTGTTAGCTCGCTGTGGAATGTGGAAATGAAAGAGGAGGAAGTAAGGGGTGTTAGCTCGCTGTTACGAGTCCTAATATCTTTTAGGATTCGTTCTTGTCAGCTCTCCACCCGCCAAAATCTCATCAAAATTCAGTGCTTTTTGATCGTAGTTAGAACTCCGACTGACACTGACATGTTCCTTCCGAGGTTCTGCCGACTTTGCAATTTTATACGCGACCTGAGGGGAAAGTGTGTAGGGGAGGCAGATTTAAGAGCATCTCAGACTCCATTACAATCCATGTCCGCTGAGAGTCTGCGGAATTTATGTTAAACGATAAAACATTGTGACATCTGCCAAGACATTGTCTGACTAAAACTAAATTTGAAGGGTTCCGTACTTAAGCTCCCCTTTGTCGTCTTCCTTCATTATCTTGGGCTTGTGCGGGATAGTGTAGTTGTGGATATGACGCACTTTTGACCCCGTTTATATGTTTATAGAAGAATAATCCTATTCTTCAGACAGAAAAATTGGGCATGTCTACTAATCACGTCCTGGGTCAGTGGGCATTGGCCATGACTCAGATTAGAGACCAGCCTGAACAAGCCAGAGATTATATCCGCAGAATATTTCACCTGCAGGACCCGCAGAATTCCCCTCTCGGTCCACGGGGACTTCTTTTAGACGCGCTATTTATGGCCGTCACCGACAGCAAAGTTTATGGATCTGCGTTGACGCTGTGCAATAATTGTGGATAACAGGTGCCAGGGACTACTGATACATTTGGCCAATATATGAATGTGGACTGGGTACCAGCATTTCCTGCCACACATCCAGCTGGCTCAACATTGTCTCAGTGGTTTGGACACCATGATAATTAGTTCAGGGTTCAGCAATCTCCGCTTAAATGAGGACTAAGTTTGTCTTCTGCAATGGGTGAAACCTGTCAGCGATTGCACGGGTTGATTTATCATTCACCAGGTGCTGTCATGGGCCATTTCACCAGTGTGTTATTGGACAGGCACGGTTCGATGTGGTACCATGATGGAATTACGACAGGGAGTTTCTGTACACCGAATGGACAAATATCAGACTTGCAAGATCTGCCATCTTTACAAACAGGTCCAACCCCAGCAGAGATATTATGTGCAGCCCTGTATGCTCAGGATTTTTGAAGAGTGTGTTGAAAAATAACCCACATTTGGACTCGTACTGCCATGCGAAGCACTGGCCACATGCCAAGTGGAATGTGGAAATGAAAGAGGAGGAAGTAACGAAAGTGAAGGGATAGACAATGAAGCGATGAGAAGAGTGTGAAGCAAAGGAATCAGAATGAAGAAAAAGAAACGCGCCTGTCCCAGCGTACTCGCTCACTGGCCGTACGCCACGCCCGCATTGCTCGGGGGATCCCTGCCACAGCGATCTCCGCTGGCTCTGCCCTCAGCTGCACACACCCTCAGCACCCATATATATATACACATGCAAAAAAAGAAAGGAAAGAAGAAAACACGCACCTTTCCTGCCGCCCTTTCCACTAACCGCCTGAATAAGCGCAAGTCGTGCGCCGCAAGGTGGTAGAATAGCGCAAAGTCGCGCGCGACCTGCGCATTGTCGTCCACGAGGCACTTCTTCTCGATTGCGTACGCGAACCACTTATCGTAACTGAGCGGCGGGAAAAGGAGGGTGCGCAGGGTATAGCACGCGGATGTTTGTGATAAGGTCTGGGACTGGCGCGCGCAAAGCTAGACGCGTGCGCGCGCCTGTGCAGCGATGGTGTCGGCGTCGGGAGGTGGCGGATCAGCGGGTGTTGTAGGAGGGGTGTCCATGACCGCGTCCGGCTGCGGATTAGGAGAAATAACACATCAGTGAATAAATTAGAATAAATGCACAATACACACTATTGGGGCCGGGGGTAATCCCCGACCGGATGCGCGTGGTGGCGGCGACGAAAGTGATGAGCGCTATCAACGCTATCTCCACCGTGAGCAAAATGGGCAGCTGGAGGCTCGTGGTAGGCCATTTGCTTTTGCGGCGAGCCTGGGGAACTTGTCATCACTGTCCAGTTCGTACTCGTCGTTGCCGTCGGTGCACGAGCCGGCGCGGGCGAGCAGCGGGATATTGTGCCCGTCCTGGGCGAGCGGAGAGCGTCTAGAAAAGCGTCAGGGGAAGTGGTTGAGCAAGTCATCGTGGCGGAGGCTGCGGGAGAGGCGGTCTGTGTGTGCGTGTGTTTGCGGCGAGAGAGGATTCAAATACGGGTAAATATGGAGTTGAGCACAACCCCGCGCCCTTTTCCCTCTTCCCTCTTCCCTCTCGCCCCTCCCGCCCCCGCACGTCGTCTCCTCCCACCACGTATGAGATTTCCTGCCCGTTATGCTATTTTCTCTGCATTCATTTCGGTCTTGGATCATTTGTGGCATCGCCTAATTCATTGGTGAGTCCCAAATTTATCTAGGAATTTATCTCACTGCCGTTCTACAGATCTCGGCGCCTTCGTAGGATAATATTCCCTTTTGTCGGACAATGTCTCCGAAATCCGCCAGGAAAATACACTCCCCCGGGCTGCCTGCCTCGGACAATGCCTTGAACTCGATCCTCAGCATGCGCGAGCTAGCCCTAAAGGGAAACGTTTTCGCGCGCAATATCCCGCCGACCGCGGTGCCATAGTTTTGGCGCGAATTTTGATCTGTATAAGATACATTTCTCTTTACATGGTTTTTAATTAACCTCCGGGGCTCATTCACTGGTGTCGCGAACCCTCTGGCGACTCTAAATCTGCAACGCTGCATATGATGCTGTGTCCTTTGTCACGGATGAAGTGCATGCATGCGTTCACCAATGTCCATCTGCGGCGGCGGCAATCTGTGAATGGTCCTCATCCGTGCGTTATCGTCAGCCTGCGCGGAACTGCTGTCGCCATTCCCCATGACCACATTGTGTAACAAAGCCGTGATTTTGCTCACCGACAGGATAGTATAACGGAGAGCTAGAATGAGTAGCAGACATGATGAGGGTTGCGTCGGATGGATGATGTTGGTGGGTGCAAGAGGAGGGTCGTAAGTACGCGTGTTTAAGCGCGCAACAAATGGACGCCTAAAATATTGCTTACTCATAAGGAGCCCACCATCTCCTCTTTTCTTGATGTCTAAATGGTATTCTGGCTCGTCATAGCAATTTGCAACAACTTTCGTTCAGCTTCGAAGGTGGCTGTCCCTTGAACCTCTCCTCTTCCCATTTATTCCAACCCTCAGCTTTTCAGAGCAGCGAACTTTCAAGATGAACAGAAGTTTGAGCGCTTGTGAGAACTGCGATATTCATTTCTGGAGAAAGATGAGTCAGAATGCACAATGGGAGAGCAATAAAATATGAATCTCACCATTTCAACCATATATACGGCGCCGCTCTTCACACCAGTACGCATGCTTATAAGTCCAAAATAAATTGCGAGCGTCCGTGAAAGTCAGAAGACCGGCGGAATGGACTCGGGGAAGTCTGCCTTTCGCCTCGGTGATGAAGGATAAATATTGGTGTTCTTTGACGTAGCCAGATATGGTGATATTGGCCTCCCTCAGGCGGGGAAGACTCATCAATACGTCCTCAGCGGACTGTGAAGCGTGGTCTGTTGAACCATCTTCCCACGGGTGATAATAGTCGGCCCGAATGTCAAGAGTTAAGACTTCGATGTTGGGCACGGCAGCAGAGAGCCTCTCGATTGTGGAGATCAGGCTGAATGGGATGTATGGATCCCGCACCCGCACACTGAGGTGCAAAAACCGTAGAGCTGGAAGCTTAGGCAGCTCGAGAGACCAGTTATGCCCTAGCCCTGAGTGAATATTGGGTTTCAGTCGATGATGTAAATGAAGACTTACGTCCTAAATTTATCCCGAAGTGACACAGGGCATCTGAATGAAGGACGACCAGCTTGTACCCATATAGGCTTCCCAGTGAATATTTTAAATACTGAAAGGACAAGTCCAGCCTTCGGAGATTCTGCTTTGCCTTCAACAGGAACTCCAACACATTGGACGAATTCCGCAACCCAAAAGTAAGATATTCCACATGGTTCGTAGAGCTAGAGGCGCGCCCGGCTTGCAGAAGCATTATATGCGTAAGCGATACCGTGCGGATAGATAGTACACGCATGATCATGGGAATCGGTACGCGCTTCGTGTTGGTCAGGCACACAGATTGCAGAGTGGGACGCAAGAAAAAGTCCAAGACGGTAGATTTAAGGATGGGAGAGATGGATTTGTCAACCCAATGTATGCCGCCAGCGTCGAATTCGAAATGCTCCACATTATGGAACATCGCAAGCAGCATGGCGATGACAGAGGCTAGAGGAGCATTGGCAGCGGCGACATACGTTATCCGGAGGGATAATCTGCGCACATACTGGGCCAAATGTGGGGAAGCAGTGAAGATGTCGAGGCCCACAAGGAAGTGGACTAACCTCCGCCGAACCACGGAGCGAGCCTTTCCTGGCCCTGCCTTGAGGGAGACAGACCTAAAAAACCGACGTTGACTTGCATCACGAAGCATGGTTGACGCCAGAGCGCAGGCGCACAGAGTGTGCTTTCCTTGGAAAGGGTCGATCTCGTCGAGGATGGCCTCGACGAGTTCCTGGGGCAGAAGGACCATGGCGGTGCAGAAGATACACGTATGTATTTGCCGATGTTGGGGGTTTGATCGGTTCCATGCGGGCATCAAGATTCACGTTGAGGCAGTTCGACTTGAATTCTGGGAATTTTGGGAGAGTTCGAGGTGTCTTAATTCGAGAAGGAACAAAGAACTCAATGATACAGCTGGTTTCAAAAGTTTGTACACCTTTCCAAAAATATAGCTGCTCCGATCGTGCTTACAATTGTTTGCTGCGGCGTCGGCCCCACTCACCAACGTCATCGATGCAACACGGTGTTGTGACTCCACAACTGGCTCCCTCCCTCAGTTTCCTTCGTACTTCCACTGTTAACCACTACATCTATTGAATAAACTGTCTCATGCCTCAAGGCAACTACTACCGCGACCATTGGACCTGGTCCATACCAGACAGCAAGATGGCCGGACCGTCTTGGCTCCGCCACCAGACCTTCCACCTCCCTACACACAGACTGCTGCCCCTGCTTCCGCTGCTGCGCCCACAGCTGTTACAGGCAATCGTCCCTAATCTTGTTGGTCCCCATGGGTGGTTGGATAAAGCTGAGTGCATCGAACGCGCACAGGTGGAGCGCTGTGGAGCATCTCCACAGGCGACACAGGAGCAAACAATTGTAAGCACAATCGGAGCAGCTATATTTTTGGAAAGGTGTACAAACTTTTGAAACCAGCTATATTGGGCACAACTCGTAGTTAGTGTTTATTTCTCCTGGTTCAACCACTGCCTTGTGACTCAGTCAATTCCAGGTTTGTATCACCGCATCGCGCGACACCGTATGCATCGAGTGAGTTCACTTGCAACTATGAGTAATTACACCTGCTCAGGCTGTTTCCCCAACCCCGTAATGTGCGGTGGGTAGGAGCCTGCCCTGTTTATACCTTTGGAAGCTGTCTCGGTAACCCAGACGGTCTGGTCTGATCCGCGCCACAGCTTTGGAAGCTACTCGAGCACCTGCTCACTGGCCTCTTCGCATTCGCGACGAAGGAGCAGGCCACAAGAGCATGCTCGGGGCGCTCCGGGAGAGTGGGAAGGAGACTCTGGACCGAGTCGTGCAGTGTATGTGCGAGCTGGCGAAGAGGTATGTCGCCCTTTCTCCGTTTTTTCCCCTCTTCTTCATACTAATTCCTCCCCGCAGTGCTCGTCGTGCGATGCTCATAGATCTCGCGCTCTAGCTCACGGGGAGCCAGCCGATCGCCTCCGTCCTCCCTATGGTACTGTAGCAAAAGTCCGATTTCGCTTATAATCTTCCATAAGGCCTTTCTGAGCCTTAGCGTGAAATTAAGCAAGGTTATAAGCACTTATAAGACCCTATAACCTTGCTTAATTTCACGCTAAGGCTCAGAAAGGCCTTATAGAAGATTATAAGCGAAATCGGACTTTTGTGACAACGCCTCCTTTCATTTGGCCTTATCATCCTTCAACTAATGATTCCCGCATAAGCTGACAAGGACCAGCGTCCCAGACTTTATGACTAAATCTGCGGCCACATCGTCACGCTGTGCAGCTGCAAGACCGGCTCCAAAGTTATCTGGCTCTTGTACGTCTATCCAATCCAGTTTCTCTTTTGCCCGCTCTCATGTGTCTTCTCCAGCGACCGGATGCGCGCCTACTATGGATACTAAAACCTATATTTGCTCAATTCACTTCCTTGCATGACCGATCAAAACTTTGGTACCCTTTGTTTCCTTGTCCATTCATACTCGACGTCACGCTGATGCCCGTTCTCGTTCATAGCACCCCTGATATTATTCGTCGATTTCCTTTCCATCAGTCTTTATCGAACGATACACCATCACCGTTATTTCAGTCACGGAGCGCTTCAGCATAAAAAGAAAAAATTACCTCATCTAATCGACAAGAAGAAAACAGGAAAATGTTAAATCCGCACGGACCCATATCATCGATATTCATTGCGTTCAGCCCCGTCTTAAACCCGAAAGGCGCCTAGAGGGCTAGGCCTTGATAGCCGGAGCTAGGCACTTGCCTGTGCCTAGCCGGCTTAGACACCGGTTGCTTAGGTGGGTGCACAAAGGCGCACAACTGCTAGGCATCGCTAGACACCGTGATGCCTATGCGAAGTTGCGAACCCAAAGAGTGGGGTACAGTGGGAACCTGCTCTGAGGCGTGCAAAGAGAATGAAAGAAAGCGGGACGAGGGAGAGGAGTGGCCAGCAGGCATTCCTGGAAAGCTTAACGGACAGATGGTAACGGAGAATTAATAATACATGCGCAGGGTCGACCAGAAGCCTCACGAATTCATTGATCCCACCTTGGGGACTGACCTGAACCTACCTGGCATAGGCTGGAGTGTGCCTAGATGCATAGGCGCGCCTGCGCATTGTAGGCATACACGACATAGATCACTCTCGCACCGCCTCGGCAGGCGGCGGGTCTAGCCGGCCTCGACCTGCTGGGTCTAGGTAAATACGCACACATAGACATCGGATCAACTGATCTAGACCTTTCTCGCACGACATGGACAACTCGCCGGTCTAAGGACCGGCTGAACGCAGTGATTCACGCATAGCATCTATCCATCCATATATATAATCCATTTCCATCCTGTTCCTCTTTTTGCATCCTGCCAGTCGTTACATACCGCACGAACGACCTCTGCCTTCATCCGATACTTGCGATATTCGCTTTCTGTCTTTTTACCGTTTTACATACAGCTCGCTCATCTGATCGCACAGATTTCTATCGCACAGATTTTGACAATGCATCCACATACACATACACGATACGAGAATCAGACCCTGCACGCACATGTCTCATCTATCCTACACCGTCTTGGAGCAAATTGAAGCCGTTTTCGACCGCTTTTGTTTTCGTGTGCGGTTGCCCGTGCTGCTATGCTATACATTGGCTCTTTCCCGGCGTTATGCCCTATGCTTTGGCTCGTGTTTACAGTGTACGTCCCCCAGTCTTCCTCTTTCCTGTCCTTCACTCATTTGACTCCATCTGCATAGTTGTCCAGCCTGAGATCCACCTCCAGCTTTCGATGTCTTCAACCCCAGCCTTGCGAAAGGCCGGATCTCCGGCCTTACTGGAATGCACCCACGCAGGGCACTGATGCGTGTCGCACATGTCCATCCTGAACCTCAGAAGAGCTGCACCCACACCCTTCCTTTCACTGCGTTCCGAGGGCCCGTCGGCACTATGTGCCTGACAAATACTGACGGCCGCCGGCAGCCTTTCAACTCGCCATCGTAGAACTAGACAAATACAATGAGGCAGTAGTCAGCACATCAACTCGGGTCAGCCACTACTCAAACGATACACGGGAACGGCGTAGAATATCTCAAGGACATCAAAGGCATACTTGGCAACAAATGCAATTGTGGATCTAGGATATATAATGGCCTTTAAGAACTCCGTATTTGAGAGTTCTGCCATCCGGTGTTGTAAGTTTGGCAAGTCTGACAAGAGTTTCGCTAGAAAAATTGCGCGTAGGTTCACCAGGGGCTCCAAGGAGTTACAGCTGATTAGCGCGTGTTCAGGCGTCTCAACTTCTGCTTTACATAACCTACATAGCCGATCCGATCTGGGCACTGGTTGATATCCACATAGCGTAAGACCTCCACGGCCAATAGGTGAGTTGAAAGTAGCACCGAGGTCAGCGCCTCACGATGCTTCTGAGTTTTCACCATTGTTAAATAATGCCGCATGCATGAGGTAATTTGGGCTGGTGGCTTGTCCTTTTGGGGTTCACGACGTCCATGTAGCAAATAGATCTTCTCCGATGAATCAATCTCCGCTTGCAGCCATTCCAGCATGAGCTTATGTATCAGTTTAGCATATTCCTCAATGTCTATAGTTGTAGTACATCGTGTAAGAATTAATTCTGGCATCTGGAACGGTAATCTCGAAGCTGCCTTGATAATATCCTTGGCCCACGATTTTTTCCCCTCTGCAGCAAGGTCAATAGAGCTAATATTGGTACTCCGTCACTCGTCACGCGGGTGTTTGTCGAATTTTTCAGGCGGTTTGTCACACCAGAAATCGATGTACCCACAAAAAAGCTCATTTTCTGCCAGATTTCTGTCGAATTTGTGGAATTTTTTTCCGCCGTCACGCAAAATATTCGCGGTTGTCGAAATGTCGAATCGGAAATTTGAGTCACGCGTCACCCCCCCCCCCCCTCTGTCGATTAAAGATTTGATTGTAATAAGTAGTACAGTACGCCGCAGCACCCTCATCCAAAAACCCCGCAACCTGCCGAAACTCATCAACACCCACCTCGAAACCAGCTGGTTTCGCTGCTCCTTCTGCCCGCGCTTTCCCGCCCGCGTCCCGCACGCGCCTATGCCGCGCTTGGCAGCGGCCGGCACGGTCCGCCCTGTATGGCGCTGACGGTGGCGCCCTCCTCTCTTGGCTCCTCCCATCACTGACGACATCTCTGTGTATCCTGCTGCGTCCCATCGACACTCCGCGGCTTGCGCACACCTCTCTATTCTCATCTCTCCCCCCTTCCCCTTCGATGCACCCTCGCCTGCGGCACTGATACGATTGCCCCATCTACTTCGCTCGCCTTCCACGATCTAGCTCCAGTCAAATACTCCTGAAACCTTCGGAGGCGTACTCTACAACGTCTGCACTCCATTCCCGTCTCCGCACTCTGCTGTACGGCTAGAATTGTGCGCTGTGCACCAATTGCAGTCCCCCAGCTTTTTTTGTCTTTTCCTGTCCTTCTACACGCCTCCATCTTCGTACCTTCTCGGCGGCGCTCTCAGGCGAGTCCTCTGTACGAGTCCCCACCCGAAAATGCAACTTCAACGGGGCACCGTTTGCGCCGCGACGCCGCGCCGCCGTAGACCGCTTACCCCATGCTCCCGGTACGCTTGTTGTTCCTCGTTTTAGCTCACAGGTCTACAGACGCGTGTAGAAGCGAGTCTCGGATGGTTTTTGGATATCTCCAGCGGTCCTGGTACGTTATATTCGCATATCTTCATTTCTTTTCGCTTTTTGTCGACTAATCGACTTGGCCCCGCATGAATTCTTGTACGGTGGGCTTGATTTCATTCCCGGCGAGTCGCACCACGTCACCTCTACACTACCCTGCTCGCCGCACTATTTGTTGCGGCTCTCCAATTCGTCTCTTCGGGCCATCTTTGCCACCCTCACACGTGCCGCCACACCCGCACCTCCCAAACGTTCCGCCGACTTAATATTCCCCCTCGGCGACCTTTCGAACGGCGTCTAGTGCCCAAAAGCCAGCTATCGGCACCCTCAGTATGTCTCCATAATTCTCTTTGTATTTCTTCGTGCTGATGTTCCCGTTTTCTAGCTCTGCCTATGCAGCGCGGCTTAGGTGAGTCTCTTACTCTATCATATTCTTACCCTGCCCACCCTCTGCAAATACCTCTCCACCGCCCTCACCGTCGCACTCGCAGATCATACAACGACGGGCCCAGCCTCACACCGCACTGATTGCACGGCGGCGCCGCACTCAAGTCAGTGGGGGCTACGGGACTTTATCTTTTAGAGTCACCGCGCACCGCTGACTTGAAACGTTCCCGCTTGGGCATTGTGCGATTGATCTAGTGGTCAATTCAAGACCGCATCACGCGAAGTTGGCTTTACTGGGAGAACTAACTTCCCAGGACGCCAAGCCCGTCGTCGATCACGTCAGCCACCCCGCAAATTTCTTTTTATCCGTGGCTCCACCATATTCCGAGGTTGTTAGCTTGAAGCACAGCGCTGGAAGATTATGTACGTCCGCTTCATCTGTGTCTCCATAGTTTGCAGCATTTACTGTCTTTGTTTCATTCGTTTCAAGTGAACCTGCACACATTGTTCAAGCCGTACGTCCGACTCGGAATCGCGGGCGCCATTCGTCGCTGATTGGTACTTTCTCACAGCCTTCCTTCTGCTCCTTGCCAGTCATTACGCGGCCGACACGCTAGCGCCGCAATGGCGACATCCAGTGTGTCCCGACATCGCACGTTGCCTTGGAAGGTTGTTCATTACTACTCCATATTGGTACCTACCCAAATTCGGAGAGCTCCACTTCGAATGTAAGCGCTCAATCATTCGTTGCTGTTCTTCATGTGCACTGAATATTTACGTCTTTCAGAATTGCAGATATATCTTTCCCGGCGCCGCGTCGTTTAATCCCCTACCGCGAATGTTCACATCAACCGCATCATGTACTGCATTACCGAATCACGAACCAAATCCGTGAAATTCGTGTTCTGATCGTTTTTCCGGTCACCGTGCATATGGCAGTTACATTCGTAAGCTACTCATAGTCTAATCACCCCATGCGCGAATATTTTAATTGATTCTGGTGCGCGGTCCGTTCATCTCACCAACTCCACCACCGGCAGTCTCAAGGGCTACCAGGATTGTCATCCCACATCTCAAGGTCTGTGTTACTTTTTTTAACGGAAGCTGCCGCCTCTGGTCCACAGCATCGCGACGAGTAACAAGGGGCACTTCAAAATGTAAGTTACGCAAATAGTTACCTGGCTTCCCTCCCCGATTCATGTCATTCCATACCCCTCCCGTAGATTCTCGGCTCTGTTTCGCCTTGCACGACTTCAATGGATAAAATTCGGTACTTTTGCGTATCAATTTGGAGTCGTCACGCCGCACTCACGCGTGACTCCCTGCTTTGCCAGCTTCCACACCATCGACAATACTGTTTTTGTAGCTCGGTGCTCGTAAGCACCCACAAGCGCTTAGCATCGAAATCAGTTCCAAAATCTTCTTTGACTGCTTGCCAGCATGTTAGCGGTATATCTTATCTATCTTATCTCATACATACATTCGTTCATCCCATCATCCCAACCTTCATTCCTTCATACAGTCCTTCATAATTTTACGCGACAGTACACAGCCTCAGTTACTTCTTGCTCCGTAACTGAGGCGTACGTAGATATATTTTCTCTCAATACTTACCTTACTGATTATCCTGTAGACTACGCTAACAGGTACATATATTAATAGAGTTACTTCTTGCTCCGTAACTGAGGCACTACGCTAACACAGCACATGGCTGTATCAGGACATCGCCGCCCATGCTACTAACGCCGATATGCCAACCGTGGAGAGCTCTAAATTTATGACGCGTCCCAAATGGATGATATGACATCTCAGCTTCTAGACCTGTGGTTTTCAATGCGGGCCGCACGACCGACACTGACCATTACCGTCGATTACGCTAACGAGAAATCGCGTCTTTCTGCTTCGATGTTGGCTGTGCTTGTCACGTATTCTGATCGCTGGGGTTGTATCGCGCTCAATGTTCTCTGGACGATCTCAAGGCTGTTTCGCAGATTTCAGGCCCATTTCCTCGTTTGCGTACCCTCGCTATTCACCTCGATGCTACTTGCGCCCCTCCTTCCTCCCTCTTAGCAGTTCACAATGCGCCTGGCATGAAAGAGGTCCAGGTATCGTCGGAAAAGTCTAACGACAGCTGGTGGCGCATTGAGACCGCCTCACGGTCTCTCACACATCTCCTCGCTCATGTTCTAGTTACCTGCCCTCTCGTCACGTCACGCCCGCATGTCCTGGCGTACTCTCGGCGGAGAAGGACTCGGAAATCCCCGGTGAAGCTTGAATACTTCTCTCACTTTAACGGCAGCGGAATGACCCCACCTAGGCACGTCTATTGAGTATCCCGTGGACGGAAATCCCGGAGCAAAGACTCAGGGCTGCAGCCCAGTCTCTCACGCGAGAAACAACGAATCATACTGAAGCCTTCAAGTGCTGGTGAATCTATTTTGCATCTCGTAGCGACCACATCGTCTTCGGGACAGCAGATCATCAACATTCACAATACAAGGCTCTTCGTTGATGTGTGGGTCCAAGTCGCACGTTCTAAGCGGATTATGATCTCCGCGCGCAATAGCCGGGCCCGCAATGTGACGGTGATGGTGGGTACCCACGATACCTCTTTATATCTCGTTGCTACGAGATTACACCATACAAGGTGTATTATCGTATTCCAAAGCTGGAGCGACATTCAGGCTTCTACCGCTCATGAACAAAGTGCGGGTTCCGGGAGTCTTGGTTGATTTTGTGGATCAAGTGCTGGGACGGTTCGGTTCAGGTTCAAAGCACTTTTCTCTGAATGCCGAACCTGAACCTGGTGTTCGGTTCAGGAAACGCTGAACGTCGAACCTGAACGCGCGTCCAGGTTCAGTTCAGCGTTCGGACGCGTCCGAACCTGCCGAAGCTCGGCCATCTCGGACATTGTAAATTCCATCCTTGATGGTACAATGCATGCTTATTATTCATTCCACAAGCTTAGATAGATTCTGCGAAGCCTTGAGTCCACTGTCCAATGGTCAGCAACAATATAATTCGCCCAGAACAACCGGCTGACAGGATTCGGCCACTGCTGGAATGACCTTGTAGACACGAAGATCATCCCCACTCTCTTCAAAGATTCCCAGAACCGGTTAAACCCAGTAAAAATCACTGTGATCGCCAACTCACCTGCACAGAAGGTGAAAAACTCAGGAAAATCATCGAAAGCTCACTCACTGATGGGTTTTTCAGGTTCGGCATTCGAATGCCAGGCGTCCAGCGCGAACGCTGAACCGAACCGATGGTTCAGATTCACGATTTTTCTGAACCTTGAACCTGAACGCGCGTTCGGTTCACTCCGGTTCAGGTTCGAACCGATTTTGTGAACCGGACCTTCCCACCACTATGTGGATCCAAATGATTAAAATCTACAGACCGCGAATTGCACAACACAAGGGAACATTCTTCCCCATTGGATGCCCAGATTGAACAGACATTTCAACGCAGAAACCAGCTATGCTTCTACTGCTCCTGTATGACACGCAATATATGTACAATGTTCGGGAGGAGTCTTCTCAGCCTCTGCTCCACATCCTGCAAAATGCACGAGTTCTTCCCAAAATATACTTCTACGCTCTGTAGAAGAGGCAAAGCAGGTCCGTGCGACAGTGCAACATCAACGTGACACCATGCATCCTCGTCAAGAGACATTACTGGTCCTCGTGCGCCGTTAAAGCGTATACTGATATGCGTAAGGCATTCTGCGAGAGCGATGAATCGCATGAGTACACCAATTTTGCCGACACCATCGTGGTCCCGCATGAGGAAGGATATTCGTCGCAGTTGAGACATGATGAGACCCTGTGAGGTATCAAAAGGCACCTGGGTCCAATTCCGCCAGCGACGCTGATTACGCCAGCCTGGTGCAAACAATGAATATTGGGAACCGAGTACTAAATGGATACTAACGGAGCGCTCGGTTTCCGGGTACGATGTGCATAACAAGGTCTTCCACCCCCGATGTAAGGGATAACCATGCGTAAACTCGATCCATGTGGCCTAGCGGATGGTACACCTGAATTTTAAGGCAGCGGAGGCTTCCCATGTCGAATAGCGGAGGCACATGCAACAGGGCGGCTCGAATGAAACCTCCCTCCCTCGGATACATGCCGTCGTAGCCGACGACGAGAGTCTCGATTCTTGGGGGAATATATCCTGGAATATGTGGTATGACCGGATTTTGGACATGGATGCTGATGTCTCTGAAATGAAGCTCGCGAAGAAGCACAGCGTTCATGAATATATGAAAGAGGTTCGCCCCATCAGCAGCCACGAGTTGCGACAGGCGAACCGATTCCATTCCAGGTCTGCTCAGAATGAGAGTCAAGGCCTCTTGCAGGGGTGGCCATAAGGTCACATCGATCCCCTCGGTTCGAAATTCGAAGCCCTTGAGGTTTGTGAGACTATGAGCCACAGGTACAAGCGAACGGGAATCCTTTATCCACTCCATCCCAATTGTTGGATGCCATACACTCTCCTCGAGTACAAGAACGCGAACATAGAGAGCGAGACTGGGATTATAATGGCAGAGGTCCAGAAATGAGTCGCAGCGTGTCCGGAGAGGTCTTCCCCATCGCTCGCTTCGCTTATAGGGATGTGGTCCAATGGGGGGGCCGAGATGGATCGCATGGAAGATATGCACACGCGTACGGGCCGTGAACGCATGGGAGGCGAGGCTGAGACTGCTGAGTAGATGAGGGTAGCCCACACTGGAGTCTACCACGTTCTCCAAAATATCGATAGGTAGCTGGGGCATAACAAGGAAGTGTGGGTCCAGAACGCAGAATGTCTGAAGCAAGGTCGAATTCTAGCGGAACAGAGTTGGCTAGGTATTTAATATCATGTCTGTTACTCGTCAAGGGGTTACCCGTGCGGCGTCTTAACCACCCACGTCCCGGTGGTCGCGCTGGTGAAACCTGGATTGGCTACGGAACATGTGTTGCCTACAACCAATAAGCTATCGCCTCTCCACATATATAAGGAATCTTCGCTGTAGTTCAGCCAACAGAGGCAGGCTCTCACATACGCTGGCCGTATATCCCATTTCTCAAACGAATCAGCATGAACCCCAAATCTCTTCTTTCGACCGTTCTCTACGTGCTCTATGCAACAGCCCTTCCGTCAAACCACAAAAATACTAAACGCATCGTACGTGGAGGCCATTACGTTTAGACCACGACTTAATGCGCCTCATAGGATGCTGCAACTTATACCACGTATGTGGCCAAAGGTACGCAAATCTTGAATGACATTCAACGTAAGCCACGCCATTTCCCTCGTAATTTGTAATTGGATGCCCAAGGTGTTTGTGTCGAGGTTCTCCTGGAGATACGATCGGCCTAGCGGAAAAATACGAAACCCTGTATCTCAAGTTTGCTACTACGTCAGAACTGGCCAGGACCTCAACCGATTTTCAGGACATGACTGCTATGGTGGGAAATGTCCTGGGTTTCTCCACACTGGTTGAAATCACCATTTCACGACCGTGTCAAGACATCGCATACAAGAATTACTTTGATGTTGCCAAAGGAATCATCGTCGGCGCCAGTAATTTCAACTATCAATTCTTTTATGAAGCCGACAACGCAGACTTGGGATCGAACCCAGACAACCCGCGAAAATCCACAGATAATTCTCTCCAATGGAACACTATAGTTGGGGAGCAGTACAAGTCTCTTGGCGGATCCATGGAAAAGCTGCAGCACATCCTTCGATTCCCGATCGTCAACCCTGACACTGCGGATATCATTGATCAGGCAACCGAGACTACTGGGCTAACTGTCCTGGACGGATGGACAGTCCTGCAGGAAGACGGCCCGGGCGCAGAGATGTTCAAGGCTCTGCTAGGAACAGAAAATGGGAGAGGGGCAGGCTATATGTTGAAGGATTATCGTGCCAGCATGGGAAGGAAATCAATCCAGGCCATTCGTGTCAAGGAGCAGGATAGAGAGCACGCAATGCTTATTGATTACGTTTAGTTGAAGTTGGTAATGCATGACTTCTGTCTTGAGTATACCAGCACAAATTATAGTGATTGAAAAGTGATCGAAATTTCCTGGTCCCATCATAAGACGCGCATCAAATTGTGGCAGTGCGGGCCGCCGCTTTGCGTGCGGATCCCGATTCAAGTTTTTGTCTAACACACACCGTCGCAACATTCTCAAAATCTCACTGAGTTGTTCCGGTATGCATGAGATCATATCTGGAATATCTCTGGCGACATCTTCGCAGACCAATGCGGAGCTTGCTAAGACCCTCCACGGCTTTAGCAGAAGTACTGGCTCGTGACAGAGGGTCGCATGTTCATTTCCTTTTCTTTATTCTCATTCTGGTTTTTTCTATAAGTACTGACTGAGGTCTCATATGTGAATATGTGAAATACATGAACTGTCCTTTTCTAGATCGATTTCCTTTGCCCCACAAGCTCGGATTATTCTCTATTAGAAGTCCATCCCAGTCGCCTCCCGAGGCTCATATTTTCACGTCGACAGCCTATACCGAATAACACTCGACAGTACGTCCAAGAAACAGAGTTGCGCGACGGAATGCAGTAAACTCTTACATGTCAAGATGATTGATTCGAATTCACTTGCGTAATATCGTTACAAAACTATTTTCATGCCTTGTATTCTCCGCCGGAAAATCCGGGAGCATTATATACAATTCGGTATGTATCTCTCCCCTGATCGTATTTCTCTGAAAAATTCTAGGTGTATCGGGTGCCTGACCACCCTCATACCCCCTTCCCGCGATATATAGTGCAGAGGGAGCCCAAAAAACTGAGTGCACCGACTTTGGCCCTAGGCCAGCCGAGAGTGCTCCCCTGGAAACACTGCTTGCCCATCGGTTTGGATCAAATCCAATTTGATACATCTGTGCACATGACCCATGGCGAGCTCCCCCTGAAAGGACTTTTGAAACGCACCAGTATTTGTTGACTTATGATTATTTTACTGCAGGTGTGTGAAAAGTTTTAAAACACGAAAAGATCCCCGGAACTTAATATTTAAAAATCGGGGCGAACCCACATACGGGGCGTCGTCGGAAATCACTCATTCGGGGCTACATGCTGATATCGCACTCTTCCTAAAATGGCCTCAGTCCTAGCTTATTCTGCAAAACGATCGGGCTTTGAATTCGTTGCTACGTAGTTGGGGTTAAACATCAGATTTTGATATACCCCATTCAGAAACTGTTGTTGGGCTCCCCCGAACGCACATTTTGACCCTACAAAAAGGGGGATATGAACCAGCCCCCCCTCATTTGTGGGACATAACTATTTCGAACAGTCTCCTTGTATTTGGTTCAATTCAGACCGCAAGTCGACTTGAAGTCTCTCAGAGTGATCGAGAGGTATCGCAAAGTTTCTCAAATCTTCGCTCGCATTTTGTAGGCGCTTCACTGAGTTTCGTCGATGACGACAAATTCTCATTCGCAAGCATTTCGCTCAAGTATGGCATACCCTGAAGAAACATGAACCCTCTATATCCATGCTCAAGATGAAAGGCAATAGTATTAACAGGGCGAAAATGGGAAGTAAAAACACACCATGTGCTAGATACTTTGTTGCCTATGAATCAGATACGACCATAACAGAGCACGAGATGTATGCAGGCGGAAAGAGAGATATTTACTCCCCAATAACGTCCATGAGCTGCGTGGTGGGAATTGCAGCCGTGAATGCCTTACGCGACAAACGCGTCTGCGTCTGTTGCTCATAGGCATAGCCGAAACCAATCAGTTCACTCTCAGAAAACGCAGTTCCAATGAACGTGAGGCCGAACGGAACGCCTGGTGCAGGGTACACTGTGCCAAAGCTGAAAGGGCGCGCACTATGTCCTTCATGAGAGAAAACACTTTTTAAAAAAAACCACGGGAATCACTCACCTAACAGTGCTCGGATAAAATCCCATCGGAACTTTACGTCGCATCAGATAGCTTATAATTCATAGGATGTGTAAGATGACTTGCCAGTGACGGCTGGATACCCAACAATGGCTATTTTTGTTGCTCATCATCAGCCAACGATAGAAGAAGCACAAGATTTAAACGTACCGGCAAGGTTCGGAGTGTAACCAGCGCCCCCTCCAGAGGGACTGTTGATGCCTGGAGCCGGTAAAACGAGTGCGTCCAGGTTAAATTGCTTTAAAACAAAGTCGATGCCGCGTGTGCTTCCAATGTCATGGTCAGCAGCGAGGGCGGCGAAGTATGTGGCATCCATGCCGCCGAGTCGAGTCTCCGCCATAACAAGTCTGGTGATGGAGAGTCGGTACAGGTATCGTCAGAGGATATATTTTTGGAGCTTACAGAGACTGGTCTTCATGGCCGGTAGGCTCTTCTATAGTGGGATTGGCGTTATTGAACGCAATCAAGTCGCTCAGGGTGTGCACCCCGGTTGGGTTCTTCAGCAGCGCCCCTGTGTATTGAGCGAATTGAGTCTGCAAAGAAAGAACTCAGCAAGGAGAAGATTCCTGATTCCACAGAAATACCTACCTTGAAATCAACTTCCTCAATAATAATCTCGTTGGAGTTAGTCACGAACTCGTCCGCTGACGGTAAATCGGCGGGGTCGACTACGGCGGCACCAAGCGCTCTGATTGTATTCAAAGCCTGCTCGAAAGCTGCATTAACCGAAGGATCGTTTCCCGTTATGGAATTGTTGAGAAAGACGCGTCGCGGAACGCCAATTCGTTTCCCGACGAAAGCATTTTTATTCAGCGATTTGGTGAAGTCCGGAACCACAGCTGGCTGTGCGTTCGTGTAATTATCATTGGGGTCTTTGCCAGCGATGATTGATAATACGATTGCAGCGTCAGTTAATGAGCGCGCCAGAGGTCCGACAGTGTCTTGGTGCTGAGAGAATGGAACAACTGCATCGAGCGTGAGATTGGTAATATCCAGTTTAACGAAATAGCTCTCACCTCCAGCTCGCGAGGTCAGCCCAACTGTTGGCTTGATTCCAGCGATGTTATTGTTGCTGCTTGGGCAGATAATACTACCGTCAGTTTCTGTTCCCACAGTCACAGCGGCTAGGCCAATCGCAGCAGCGACAGCAGATCCAGATGAAGATCCGCAGGGGTTCGCTTGAGGGAAGTAGGGGTTGGTACCTTATAAAAACGGCGTCAACAAACTTGTCGAATGTTGGAGAGCAATATATCCATACATTGTCCACCTCGCCCCGACCAGCCATTATTATCTCTGATACCGGCGAACTCAGACATGTTTGTTTTCCCTATACCGCAATGAGTTTAGCTCCGCAATTATTGGGAAGCGAGGTATAAAATATTACCAAGGATGATCGCACCCGCCGCCCGGAGACGCTTCACCACTCCAGCGTCGTCGGGTACAACCGAACCAAGGAGAGCAAAAGATCCGGCCGTGGTGTTCATTCCTTGTTAGCAAAGAAGTCATTCAAGCGATCTTCAGCTCCGCAGAATGGAGTGAGACTCATACCTTCTGATGCAATCGTTGCCATATTGTCCTGCATCACCACTATAGTCAAATTTGTTACTTGTCCAACGGTCTACTAACCTTGATTAAAATGGGAATGCCATGCAGCATACTACGCTTGCCAGTCGCGGTTCGTTCTGCGTCAAGGGCCGCAGCCTGAGTGAGCGCAGACGGGTTCGTCTCAATCACCGCTCGCAGCCCAGGGCCGTTAGTGTTAACCTCCTGAATACGCGCAAGGTATGCCTACGAAGCCATAAGCGTAGGTAGCGGTCCCTATAAACATGAGAATAATTTACCTTGACGAGATCGACGCTGGTGAACTGTCCTGCATCAAGACCGGCTTGCAATTGCTGCAGCGTGGCCTCGTACAAGTCCGGAAGCGGCGCGGTGGCACGCGCCGGAAGCTCCTGCCCGGGCCCGAACGGCAGCCTGTGTTCAGACAGCGAGAAGGAACGCGCCAGATGCGCACAGAAAACGATGAAAGTAAACGAAAGCCACCCGCGAACGCTCGCCATTTCTAGTCTCCCTTCAGAGTGGTTTAGTAAGTCTTCTGTGAGGGAGGAAAGAGGCTTCCTGACCTTACGAAGGAGTGAAGAGGCCTTATATATTATCTTCAAATAATGACTAGTGAGGAATGAGCGCACTAGCAGCTCCGTCTACGGACTTACTCTGTCGGGTAAAAGTGCAGCCGCAATGTAGTGACTTCCCCGTTTTGTTTCAGTAAAGAATAGCTCTTACTAATTGCTTACTGAGAAGTGTGTTTGCTGAGTCAGTGGCAGTGTAGGGCTCGGCACCGTCCGTCCGACGGCGACGGTCGTGCAAAAGACGGCCGTCTCCGTCCGGATTCCAGACGGAGCAGCATCCCCCCCGTTTTGTTTCAGTAAAGAATATCTCTTACTAATTGCTTACTGAGAAAGCTGTTTGCTGAGTCAGTGCTACCGCTCCGCGCCGTCCGTCCGACGGGGACGGTCGTGCAGAAGACAGCCGAGTGTTCCTAGTTGCATTGAGATAATACGTGCAGATCTTCTCCATCGCTCTAATTTGGCTCTCAGTCTTGTGTACCCTCAAGCTGGCACTAACTCCGCATCGCTGAGGTTTGATAACTGCGCTTTGCAACTGAACACAAGCAGTGCGATGTGACCTGGATGTATTGAAGGGGCCCGCGAAGGACCAATGGGCTCCACCCCAGCAGAGAAGTACCGTACTGCAAATAATTTCTCGCCGCCAAACAACTAATGTCTGACTGAAAAGGCAAGCGCACCTAAAGTACGAGCTGAATAATCACCCCACCTTTACTAGGGTTGAGGAAGCTTATTGTTATTTGTCCTCAACGCAGGAAGAATCCTATAGATATAAACTAGTGCATTTGGGTAACCAAATGAACCACACATATAGCTAGGATGCTCATGAATTTGCTGTGTCCATTGTTGCAACTCGGCTCGGCTAACACCGCAACTGAATCCTCTATTAAATCGCTGGCAGAGCGATGCATTTGACCTTCATCTTGGTTCTCGGGCGCGCTCGCGTTCACACTGGACTTTTGTTGAGGCCATTGCTTCGCATGGCATTACGAGTCCTTAACAGTCTTCGACTTGAATTGCTGTCTGCAAGAATTCAACAAGATTTTC
The DNA here is from genome assembly GCA_029282285.1 of Mycena rebaudengoi. NCBI lineage: Eukaryota > Fungi > Basidiomycota > Agaricomycetes > Agaricales > Mycenaceae > Mycena > Mycena rebaudengoi. The sequence continues at coordinate 2,108,696 of JARJCX010000003.1, read as the reverse complement.
ACTACTTATAGTGAAATAATGTCGGGATTCGCTAATACCTATGCACCAATAAGTAGCTGTGATATTTATTAACTGAGGAACATATTGGATTCTCTCATGCATCACTTCAAACGAAATTCCCATCTATGACCACCTATAATTTCCCCAATATATCATGTGCGGTTCCTGGCCAAATGAAACATAATCATATAAATGGGCAAAGTAACCAGGGATAGCAGGCCTTTTTCATCCAACCCTGGATTCATCCTTACATATGCACATGCAATGGCAACATGAAACCAGTGGTGGGTCTGGCAGCAGCAGTGCTTTGTGTTGCCGCGGTCCAGTTCAGGTCCAGTACTGGTTTATTCCATCTCCCACTGGTACATGTCGCTTCTCATCTTTATTCTAATTCCAATATTTATCTGCAGCTTCTTAACATTGTTGGAGACCCCAACAATCTTTATCTGAACAGGTTCCATCCCGGGGTGCCTAACACAAGGGGTGTTTCCTTTTTTTTCGGCATGCTGCAAAGTTCAACCATTGATTTTGAGAATTTCCCAGAATATAGAGGACGGAGACTTGAAGCCTCTTGCTGACTTGACTCTCAAATTACGAGGATAACTTTCCCTTTCTTCTGCACATCTTGCGCACCGGCGCTCAACTTTTGAAGAAAGGCCCCCGTAGACTAAATGGCAAGCGCCCCCAAAGGGTTAAATTATAAGTGGCTGATTACTTGAGGGAAACAAAGGTTAGAACCTGGCGGGGCAGAGTTTTTTATTAGATATTTCCTCCCGTTGCATTCAACTTTTTTTCAGCAGCGCTAACGTCAAAGTTGACTTGGTGTAAGCAGACTTGAACTAGGTGGTGAATGAATTCCGGGTTCCGGAAGATACCGTATCTCATCCTTGACTGTCTGTCCCCCTCAATCACAAGCCGAACCTTGCTTCTGAGTGGCTGGGGCACTTATGCCCCATCTGTTATTCAAGAGGATTTTTCCGCGCAGTTTCCCCACATTTATTTCGGCTTGCCTTTCAATCCTCCTCTTCCACTGCCTCTGCGCCATTGCTTCACCTACTGATATATTCGGCTTCTTTAGCTCAATTCATGCTTCCAAGCATCTCAGCGGTGCCGCTGTGCGCTGACTTCCGAATCATCTTTCTATTTTTGAGCTCCACACCAACCAAACTAAAATATGGACAACCGGCGCTGCGCGCCGTCGTCCCGAGTTTTTACTTTAATATTGCGAAATCAGCGTAGGTAGCTGCCAAAAAAGTGGAAACACATTGACACTGCTCAATGGTTCAAGCCATAAAACTAGATATTTAATTTCACGATCATCTTCTTAGCAACTAGATGCTTGCCTGCCAGTTGTTTACCGGGTGTCCAAAAAATTAGTTCAGTGTCTCCCGCCAACGTCTGTAGATTTCAAATAACATTTGTGACTTTGACACGTCTCCCAGTTCCCTTCAGGGGCGTCCTCGTCATGTTCTTCTTGATACTCGAAGAACAGATAAATGCAGAAAGGCCAGAACAATGGTATTGGGGCCATTCATTGGCCATTCGTTGGCGAAATTCACTGGACCATTACAACTCGGAGTCGCTCCGCGGCCCACTTAGCCCATTAAAATTACCGCACAGCACCGGTGGATCCACCCGCGTGGCTCACTCAGCACCTCAAAATAGTGAATCGGTGCCAGCCGTACCGACTTGCCTGGATCGCGGGTGGCTTACTCTTTACCGAATGATCCGAATCATATAAGAGTTGCTGAACCATGCGTACCTCTGTATAGCTCACACAACACTCATCCGAGTCGGAATATACACCCCATGCTACTTTGATACTCTCCTCAGGCATCCAGGACTTGGCGACTCTCTGAATCGGAAGCGTTGTATTCAACGTGCTTCCCCCTTCCGAACTAACCGAACCATGAAAGCACGGAACAATCGCAAACCCAGAACAATCTGCACCGAGGCACCCGCGCGGCTCCGATCGAACATACGTAAATACCAAAGCCATGCAGCACACTCAAAACAGCTCAACAAAACCGCGATTCACCGAGTACACTCAAAATAACCAATCGGAACGGCAACTCACCGAATCATTAGAAGCAGGAAAAAAATCGGAAACCCAGGAAATTCAGAAGACCTGCAGATCCGAGATCCCAGGGCACAGACACTGTTCAAATCCGAACATACATAACGGCCCTCTCTGACGCTGCGTCTATTCGCACCGTCAAGCATGACATGCTAGTTCAAGGTTGATTGCCTCCGTGACCCCAAAGCAACGTAGCACCCAGAACAGCCCAGAACCTAAAATACCACAACAGCGCACTGGATCACTGCTGTACAGAACCAGCGGATCGGAACTGGAAATTAGCGGTATTATACTCGCGTGGTCCACAACATGAAATAAGGACTTGTAAAATAAATCCGCACATCCAGCGCACACTGGTCCCCCGCTCGCTTCAACGTCGCCTTAATGGCTTCGACAGGAAGACCTTCCGACAGTAGAACAATGCGCCAAAACAATGGCTCATTCCAAATAAATTGGCACCATTGTGGCATTGAGGCGTTGCAGAGCAAGGTCCGCGCGCAGACATAGCCGTAATATCCTTGCACACCACTTCCAAACACGAGCTGAAAATCAATATCACGCAGTCCACATTGAGCTTATCCATTAGAGTGGAAGACCTTCTACGCAAAAATCGGATATGAGAACATGAGACCAAATAGAAAGGACAAAACCATACATTGAAAGTCTGTCCACGCGGAAACAATGAAAAATAGCAAAACAACACCAGGAAAATTAACAAAGACTTTAAAAACGACGCCACCCTGATCTGCCGCCGCCCGCGACCCACTATATCCACAAACTCCGCCAGAACACGCTTTGGTACTTCGGGAGCTGTTCAGATACACCCGAGCAGACCAAGCCAACTGAACATTAAACATCCATGACAGAACGCACGCCCATCGAGCTCTACACACTGGCTATCGTTCTCCTCATCCGACAACTTACCAGACCTACTCGACCCTAAAATACCACACTCATGCAGTTGTCAAAGCGGTGATTCACTGAGCACACTAAAAATAGCGAATCGGAAGGGTAACTCACCGGATTATTATTATAAGCACGGAAAAAAGGCGGAAAAACGCTCGAAATAAGCTCGCCGAAAGTTGCGATTCACGGAGTACACTCAAAATAGCCAGTCGGAACGGCAACTCACGGAACTGTTATAAACACGGAAAAAGTCGGAATCGATCCGAAGCACCCGCGCGGCTCAATCCGAAGATACATAAATACTACAGCTATGCAGCACGCTCGGAAAAAAGCGCGCCGAAAGCCGCGAGTCACGAAATACACTCAAAATAGCCAATCGGAACGGCAACTCACGGAATTGTTATAAACACGGAAAAACTCAGAAACCCAAAAGAAATTCTATAAAAGACCTGCAGATCCAAGGGCACTGATAAGCTTCAAACCGCCGCAACCTACCGCTTCACCCTGGAGTTTCAACACTCTTGCTCTCACCAATCGCGAACCGGAAGCTACAATCACCGAGAACATGAAATCGGCGAATGGAGGAACCGTTGGAACGGAAAAAGTCGGAAACACTAGTTACACAATTTCAACAGGTCGCTCTGACGGCTTAGTAAGAAACGATACCTTAGTAAACTAAGGACTCGTAAACGGTCGATTCTGGCTATTGGCTGACTCGGAAACTTCGTCTGCGGGCTTGCTCGGCAACATTGCAATTGAATCCGACTGCGCGCGAGAACCACTGGTTGAGTAGGCCCTCGAACATACTATCAGTAGCCAGGAAAAAATGACTTTGACCTATTATAACCTAGCTCCACGGATCCAGAGGGGCTCTTTACCCAACGGGGAAGACTCAGTAGTCTAGATTATGCTCCAGACACGAGTTGCGAACCAATGGCTTACCTTCAGAGTGGTTTTCCCATGGCCAAGAAGTGGGGTCAACCTTGATCCCCCGTCGATTTTCTCGTCCTCCGCCGGTTTTTTCCAATTTTTGTGCGTTAGTCAGGGCCCAGTGCTGAATCTTCTCGTCGTGAGCTTGCATGGGTGGACCCATACGCATCGCCTTTTCGTAGAATTCTTACTCCAGAAACTGCTGCATGAAGCCATTCCATGCTGACTTTTCCGGACCGGACCAAGACTGTGAAAGCACAGAGGTCATACTTGTCCCATTTCTGGTATTCCCTGAAAAAAATTCGAGAGGCTCTCGCATGGTAATCTCTCTTTCAAATATCCGCCTCAGTGAAAATGTATGCGATTCCCACCAAAGGAACTATCAGTGACCAGTCCGCACAATGCTACAAAAAAAAACAAAAAAAAAATCGAAGGCACTCTCTAAATAAGCTAACCGTATGCCCTTCGTCATCTGGATCGATTGCCGCTCGACCCCGTGCGATTTGCGACGGAACACATTCCGCAGCGGATTTCGTGTGTCGCTCAAATCGCACACGCTAAAAGATTGTACCGGACTCGGTCCGTTTTCCGATCCATAAATGGGTTGCTATTCCCTCAGCCATCCATGCACGGATAGCCGGTTCGGCCAACTTTAGCAATAGCTTCTCTCCGCTCATTTGGCTCGATTGCGCAACTCCGTGAGACAATGGTGCAATCACCACTTACCGAAAGAACACCACCATCTAGCTCGGCCGTCCCACTATGCCTTCAACAACCCTCGAGACCGTAACAGCCCCCCTCTTCTACTTCTCCCCTCCCACCGATGGCTCTGCACCCTACAACCGTGTAAACTCCCCCAACTGGCCTTCCTCCGACCCCACATCCCAGCTCCCCCTTTCGAACTGGGCCCCAGAGAAACACAATGTCCAGATCGAGAACGTCCGCGGCAAGGAAGAGGCTTACCTCCTTGACGAAGCGGGATTCCAGTTCTTTAACTCTCCTGCCAGCCACAAATCGTTCTTAGACGACGAGGAGACCAAGGCAGAGTATTACCCGGAGAGTGAGGAGCTGATTAAAAGGAAAACTGGGGCTAGCAGGGTTGTTTTGTTTGATCATAGTGCGTCCCGGCACTCTCTATCAAATTCCTACTATTTGTACTGAGTGGAAGCTGCACCAGCGATCCGCCGACGAATTCCGGGCCAAGCCGACATGGTATCTAAACGCCAACCAGTCACGGAAGTCCACGTTGACCAAACGCTCGCCTCCGCAACCGCTCGTGTCCATCTACACCTCCCTCCAGAGCTCGCCCCTTCGCTTCTCGAACACAGATTCCAAATTATCAACCTCTGGCGACCTATCGGGCACCCTGCATTCGACATGCCGCTTACGCTCTGCGATTTCCGTACCGTCGATGCGGAACGGGACTTGGTCGCGGTTGCGCGGCTTGCTCCGGAACGCAAGGGCGAGACGTACAGGGTGCGGTGGAGCCCCGAGCATAGATGGAAATATTTGAAGGGGATGACGCCGGAGGAGTTCGTGTTGATCAAGTGGTGCGTGCCTGGAGTTGCTATGTACTTGACATCGATGGTGACCGTTTTGCAGCTTCGACTCTGCAGAGGGTGTCTCAGTATTTACACCCCATACTGCGTTCCTGGACCCATCGATGCCAGAGGGAAGTCCCCCGAGAGAGTCGATTGAGTTGAGGGCACTTGTGTTTTATGATTGAACTGATGTCGCATCGAACCAAATTCCATCGTGCAAGTTTTCACATTGTATTTCTTTCTTATTCAATGATCAGCTCGAGTGTGTGGGGTTATTCAATTGGTACAATCGGGGGTGAACGTGAAGTGGGACCATGTTATTTGACATGAACCGGGGTGCCCCCGGTTAAACCAATGAGGGGATCAAACCGTATTATCTGAGACCCCTTAGTGGGCCGAACTAGTTAGTGGGCCACTTGCATAATACAAGGGGCTGTGATGTAGAATCTCCAGATTTGGTGCTCATAGGATGGAATATGACCTATCACGACACTGTATGTCAAATTTCGACGCATGCGGCGATCAAAAGTTGCGGGCGGTTCTCGACCAAGAGCATCATTTCTTATCTTCGAACGGTCCGCGCACTTGTCTTTCGATTGTTTCTCCACCAATCCTTCGCCGATTCACAAGTTTCGGGGCTCGTTCGCATCCCCTGAGTCAAAGGTATGACATTGGTTCCTCCTATACGCTAACAATACTGTGTCTCGCCTCCTGGAACCCCCACGAAGACCCTGATCTGACCTAGACTGGCCAACTCCTGCCACTTCTGTAACGAACGACCCGTGCGTCCCTCGGCCCCGGAGATTGGCTGTAGAATTCAAAACATCCAAGACTATATCTTACCAGGTTTCTAGGATTTTAGGTGTACGGAGTTCCGGTAAGAGCCCACTACTACTTCAAACACCTGAAATTCAGTTGCCCACAGATGGATTTTTTGCGAGGGGTTATTGGTATGCGGTGGACTAGCCCGGGTGGGCCAGTGAGGTCGTACGGGGTCGCAGGTACGTATAGCGGTGGCTAAGGACAAGCCGTGATGTGTACGTAAGGTGTCTACTGCCTAACATGGCCACACAGGCCTCTGTCGGGTAGCAGTGGCCATAGGCCACTGGTACATGTGCCCACCCTGCGTGAAGCGCGGTCCCCGCGCTTCCAGAACCTCAACTAACCCGCCTGATCCACCCAAGAGCGCCCAATGCGCGTCGAAGATCCGACAAAAGAGGGTCGCGCTCCCAATCCAGACTGCGGTGTTGAGCTGCGTGACGATTCGGGGGCGAAGGAATGGGGGTCGTGATAACTGGTTTGTCGTGTGAGATACCGCGCGGATGCCGTCGTGTAATGATAAGTGGGGAAGTCTTTGCCGTTTGAGAAATTGGATTAATTTTCCGTGTACGCCGTGAACGCGCAAGCCGTCGCTGGAGAGTGCTGAAGGGATGAGGTGAATCGCTCTGCAAGGCCGTGAGGTCGCGGGGGATAGGGACAGTGACCGAGACGATGGTGTCCCCGGGTACAGAGAGCGGTGGGTGCGACTCCGGGCGCGGAATAGTTGCAGCGGTGGGTTCTGTCTGAATCTCTACGGTGGAAAACTCACGGACAATCGGCGATGGTGCGTCCGAAAGAGTACTGTGCTGTCCCTGCACGACTCCCTCGTGTCGTCCATCCACTTTCTCTGCCAATCTACCTTTCTTCAGGCCCGATTCCCATCCGAAGCGCAGCGCGTCCGCAAGAAGTTCGTGCAAGATGCCTTGAGATCGATTCGCACCAGCGAAATCGCGCTCCCGATCAGTGAAAAACTCCGCAAACCGGTCGAATACCCAGGAAGGCGGCGGCGGGAGCCCGTCCCGTGTCGGCGTCGATGATGTGGTGGCGGAATCAAAATGAAAGGGGGGAGGGGGAGATGGGGAAGGTGGGAGTGGTACGGAGGGTATCTTGGGGGGTGGCATATCGGGATTCAACTCACGTTCCGCCTTGCGTGCTTTCTGCGCCCGTTTTCTGTCAAGTTCTTTCTGCTTCTTCTCCTCCTGTGTTCCAACCGGTGTATCCGTCTGTATTTCTGTCAAAGCCGTCTTCTGAACCATGATAGGTATGGTATGACAGTCTCTCCGTCGTTGAGCCTGAGTCGGCATCGTATGTGTTCGCCCAGATTCCGTTATCAGATGACGTGGTCTGAAAAAGCTGCAGTGGATCGGAAAGCGGGTGGTCCGAAAGGAGCGTCGTCGAATCCCACTCAAATCACCAGATGGACTAGCCCCGGTGGGCCAGTGAGGTCGTACGGGGTCGCAGGTACGTATAGCGGTGGCTAAGGACAAGCCGTGATGTGTACGTAAGGTGTCTACTGCCTAACATGGCCACACAGGCCTCCGTCGGGTAGCAGTGGCCATAGGCCACTGGTACAGCGGGGGCCATCAGCAGTGTATAGGTATGTCCAAATACATCTGATTGAGTCACCTGGGCCTCAATTTGGGGTGTCAATATCCTCTGTGCTTTGCAAAACACACCTTTCAGCCGATATCCCAATTTTACCTATCCCCCTTGCTCAAAAGGGAAGTAGTCATGGTCCTTGCACACCTTAGATGTACCACTTTAGTGCATAGAATCGTGTAATTTTATGTGTTCAATGATTTGGGGTACATTTCGATGCCCAGGACGAGGCTGAACGAACGATTTAGAGGGTGGCCCACTAACCCGTTTTTTGCCATTTTTGGATACCGCCGGAAGAAAAATTTGGTATACCATGAAAACATCGTGTAAATTCGGCTAAAATATCTGGACTGATTCGCAGGATGTATGCCTTCGTTCCAGAGCCCATGAGCCGGGATCTACGTCATATTATGCGTACGCTCGCGGCCAAAAGTGGTAAAGGTGGCCCAGTAAGCAGTCTCTGATAATATCTTCAGCCACAACCTTGAACTCTATTGGCCCAGTTTACTTAAACTGGTTTACGTCTCAAGATAATCATACAGTAGATTGTAGTGGTTCAAGATAAAGTTAGTTATTGACGTAGTACGAAATACATCGGTTTAAATACTAGGGTTAGCTGAGCTAACCCTAACCCTTCGATATATTCAGTTTCATTTTGACTTCTGCGGCAATGTAATAAATATAATTGCCCCAGCGCGCCATGCAACCATCTATCGGGAGCAATATCAAAAATCTTGAAATAGGTGTTCAGGCGGGATATATATCCATTCATCTCGACGTTCCCGGCCCTCGAAAGCTTGTCATTTTTATTTTATTCTTGGGGTGTAGGTTCTGGGGATGGGGACTCCCAATTCTCCAAGCCTCCAGTCTCCCCTCCGTCGACCATCAGGCGGTTGTCGTTCGAGGATTTCCATTCCAACGTCAACTCTCTTGAACTGGTTCGTTGATCTTCATTCCGGTATAATCGACTCCATATATCCCAAAAATCTACCCTGCAAGCACCCCGTCGAGTTTCAGCGGTTTCTCAGCCGCTTCGGGGCCACTTTGTCCAGCATTGTCTTTATGATACAAGGCGAAACCGGGGCAGGTAAACATTAAATCCTTTCGTCATCTGATGTCCTTATATTTTGGTCTAGTCGGGTTTCTCCACGCAAAATATTGTGCTGCATTGCCCCAGCTCAAGACAGTTCAGCTCGACTTTTGGGGGACACCATATAGCTATTTCGACGATTCATTCCTGTCGACAATCGAATGGGTGCCGAAGATCCTTGCAACGCCGCCGCCGTCCATCGACGAGATCGTTCTTTGTATGAGGACAAATTACGGGTACGCCACCGAAACCGCTCCTCTCAAAGACAAAATCGGTATCATTGACTCGGACTGGTCTCATCTCGATCGATCACTAAATGGGACGCAATATCCACTGCTCCGCATCCTGCAAATCAAGATGTCGCGGAGCGCACCAGAGATCATGGGGGATTCGTGGCCGAAGTTACTACCGATTTGGTGCGCTGAAACTTGGCAAGCTTAGCCATGGCGCATGTCCTACGCCTTTCCCACCGCAAGCTCGCTGCAGTTGCCGAGGACCTCGTCGTAGTCGGAGTCCTTCGTATTGCTGCTGTTGAGCGCCTCGATGCCATTTTGACTTTCTCAGCCGTGCCTCAGCTGCAGGTAGATGCATGCCAAAATGTTCCATCTGCGTCCTGTACATTGGGGTTTTGGTGTTGACAATGGCTGCAATGATTTGCGTCATCCGGCCCGGCGTGCAGGACGCATGAGTGACCAGACGCAACTCCGATCGCAATTTCTTCGGCGAATGTGTGCGCCTGATAGAGGGCTAGCGACCGAGTTGAAAGCAAAAGAAGGGAGCGTCAAGAGCTAAATATTGAAAATGGCACTATCTCTCCCATGCTTCCCAACTCGTCTCGTTACTCAGATTTTCTGCCTATCAACGAGAAGATAGTCGTTCCACTTCCCAACGACACAACCAAAGATCATTCAAAGCCGACCTTAAATGAAACTTGAATCTGGAGAGCTTGTCAGGTCATCAAGTTGAAAACTGAGAGAGTGCATCAGGTAGAGGGGTAGACTCGTAACCAGTCTGTAAAACGAATGCCGAAAAAATGCGGCGAGCGCTTCGGCGTTTTACAGACTGGTACATCTCGGGAAAGGGGATTGAGCTGCCAACGGAGTTTGAAAAATTTGGCAGGTGCTGCGATCGGCCGATAAGCGAGCCATCAAAATCGATCAATTCTGCCCCAAACTCGATGGCCTTTCCTGCTCTTCCATCCGCAATGAGAAAAAATCTGAAGAGGCAAATGTACTTATTTCTAGCATATGAAGGTTCATGATAATTCGAATTTCCTTAAATTTCAAAGTGCAAGAGAGAACACGGGCCTCAGCCAAATTTTAAACTCCGCTGTCAGCCCAATGCAACGTCCCGAGTTGTACCAGTCTGTAACCACCGAAAGTGCTTGCCACATTTTTCGGGAATTGGTTACAGACTGGTTACGAGTCTAGTAGAGGGGCTGACAAACTCCAGAATCATCTCAGGGGATCTTTGGGAAACTTCTCATATCTCCACCTGCCCCCCTTCGAAGGAACGATGCAGAGCTGCCGGAAGATTAGGGCGATTGTCTGTCGAGTGTTTTTCCACACCGCGAGATAACCACCGTAGCGGTAGAGTAGTAAGTTTTCAAACGCCATAGGAGTGCCGAGGTGATATTTATTCCATCACCATCCAAGTTAAAGATATAAAGTGGATTTCAGCTGGATCTGTAGTCCCATAAATGATTTTATATGTACTGCTTGGTTTGAATGTTGAAGGCGTCCATTGAAGATCTCGAACGCAAGAGGAAGTGATGAAACATCACGTGCTCCATTGACGCGTCAAGATCAGCCAAACATCACCATCCATAGTCCCCACCACGGCTGAACATGCTGAAAGGAGCCTTAACCCCGGTGGTAGTAAAGCAATTTCACCTTTTAGAACCTAACTCGTCGTACTAATCACTGTGGGATGGCTTTGATTCTCCGTCCTGATGAGCCTGGATGAGAAATATCCTGTTTTATCCCTGAGAGGGAATGAGCGCTTTGGGAATGAGCGCACTAGCTACACTTGGAACGTGAGAAAGCGGGTTATGCCTCACATATATACATGAGCACCCGCTTATGCTCACTAAGCTTCCCCATGTCGCTTCAGAAAGAGCCGTTCCGTAAAATCGACCTCTTCGCAAGAGCATCGGATGTCTCGGCCGAGGACTTTCAAAGGGCCTTCCTGGAGGTATTAAATCGGGTGAAAAATGTCCCCATCATGAAGCGAAACATTCTTCGCCTCGATATCGTACGTGCCTAGTATTTTTCGGTGTTGTAAGTCTGAGTTGGACCTGTCTGGAGGCTTTGTCGAGGAATGACGCAAACAATTTGATCCTCTCCTTGAACTTGCCGCCTGGCGCACCAACATCGTTCGATGCAATTATGATTGCAGAGTTTGAGAGCGAGGAGAAATGGGAGGAGGTGAAATCATCCCAACTCTGTGGTTCCTCCAAATTCGGGCTGACGGGGTTGAACTAGGTTCATGCCGATGCAGAATTTATAAAGGCCAGGGATTCCACAAATTTCGATGCCAAGATAGGCCGAATGGAACGTATCATCTACCACGAAATGGTGACTGTGATGCAGAAAGAGCAGGGCGCAGATTTTTACACACGTGCATAAAATGTTAAAATTTCCATCCATCAAAAGTCTCTTATTGAGCTCTGGCACATGTCGCGGTATGCCCCACTCCTATGCTATACTCTTTTGTAGGCTCTTCCCCGAGGTTGGGACGAAAGCAGCGGGATTGACGGGCGTGGGCAAGTGTTAGGGCCTGAATAAGCGGGAAAAGAACAAAATAAAATAATATTAACATATCGGCGCGGCCGATATGTTGTGTCCGAAGGTGAACCACCATTTTCGAGATCGCAGAAAGCGAATATGGCGTCGAGGGAGGATCGGAATGACGCAGCATTATGGTGCATGTCACCGCGGAGATGGTGCCTGGCGAGCGGTGTTGAGGGCCGAAGAGGCGTGCCGCAGGCCTAGGGATACATGGCAGAAGTGGGGCAACTCATTTGGGCTCAACTGGAGCAAAACTGGGACAAACTGGTGAGGGGGCAAGGAGATTGGTCCAAAAAATACGAAGAATGCGAAAAAGAGTGCATATAACGTATCTGAAGGGCCCGCATCATCCCCAAAGCGACCTGTTCCCTTAGTTACATCCCTGCCACGACATCTGAGCCGGGATGGCAACCAACGAGGGCAAAACAGGCGGCTGCGATGCTGGGGATGGGGGCGCTCGGGTGGTGCACGATTGGCGGAACGGCGGATGATGCAGGTCCAAAAGTTCAACGTGGACCGTGCTTGAGGGTATCGTCCAAGGGCGTCGACGGGGTGGCACGGAGTCTGGCCCTGCCAGGAGCACAGAGGAGGAGGCGAAAGCCGGCGGTCACGAAAAAGCGCGCAGGAAGCGCAGTCCTTGACGGAGAGCGAAGTGGGAAGGGAGGAGATAGAGAGGATGTACCCTAGTGCTTTTGTGGTTGTGGGAAGATGACTCCGAGAGAAACGGGTCGTTCCGAGACGATACCGCACGTTGAGGTACACCGCCGGTTGTCCGGTACGTTGCCACCAGCTGTACATGACATGTTTGCAACATGCCGGTTTAAGCTGGCCACCAGGTGCTTGTAGGCGGATTCCAGGTTTAGGAGCCTATGGCCCCAGACTGTGGCCAGGTCGGTGTAGCCACCAGCTAGAGGTGGAATGTTGCGGCAACCTGCAGGCACAGATAAAGACATACAGGGGCGGAAATGCTTCCCTTAATTTGTGCTCGCGACATGTCAGGCAGGATTGCTGCAACTGAACTGCATTGAAAGCTACAAAATACATGCAAGACTCGCTAGCGGAACATATGAGTGTACTGGATCGCAGCGTTGATAGCGAGCAGCTGGGACAGCTCAAGAATGACCGGCGAAACTAATAACGCACTGGTCACTGTGCCGTAGAACAGGATGACGAAGTAGACATGCTTGGATGTGGGCCTCTGGCAAAAAACAAATCCAGCGCCGTGGACTTGGCGGTCCGCAAACCTGTCGTGAGAATGATGGTCAGAACAGTGTATAAGACGCACAGTCATAACACACCTGTACGCACACAAATGGCCAGGTAATCGATAGGTGAAGAGTGTTGATTGAAAGAGGATTCAAAAATTTAGCCACGTGCGACGAAGAGGTGCGGAAACCCTGCGCTGAAGGATGGGAAGAAAAAGGGCCACAAGCGACCAAAAGCGCAACGCAGCTCGGAGGCGCAGGTAGGCTGGAGAGCCAGGAGAGATAATTCTTGGAGTGATAACAGAGATAGATACTTGGGACCTTCAGTTGCGCTCCAGAGTGCAATTGGTCTAGTAGGAGATGAGGAAACGAGTTCGCTTGACGAACACTTGGGGTTGACAGTGAAACAGCCACGAACAAGTTCCGACGTTCCCTCGGCTGGGAAGAAAAGTAGCCACATGCACCAGAACGACGCAGCGCACGGGATGCTACCAGCAAAACGGTGGAACACATTGAGGATAGACTGAGAAGAGCAGCAGAGCCTAGCAGACGAAGACTCTGCGCTTGAGAAACCGGTTGCACCGCAGCTTGCAAGGCTTGAAAGTCATTGAAGAAGCGGTAAAAAGAATACCGGCTTGAAGATAAGCAAGATTGAGGGCATGCATATGACTTGAGGGTGCATGGAGAGAGAAATCGGGATAGAGTCTTGAGCATGAGAGTCGGCGGCCATGCCAGCGCAGTGTGAGGCTGGATGGTGCCGACTTAAAGACGCGCAGCCAAGCCATGGCTTGAGGTTGAGGGAGAAAGTGGGATATGTGCTTAAGCGCATGCGAGTCGGTGTCCACAGCAGCGCAGTCTCCAGCTCGGAGACGCAGGAGGAGATGGAGAGGAAGAAATTAGAAAGAAAGCTGAGCAACATTGTTGTTGTTTGACAATGTTTGTGCACGTGTCATCGTCGGACCCGCCGATCGGACTTGTTCGGCGATTGGCCTTTGCTATACGTAATCTTCAATCCTGGCGCTCGTGGCTTTTATTCTCTCGAACTGCTTGGAGGCGCTAGCGCACGAACAAGGATCAGTACGACGAACCTTGAGTTTCAAATGACAAAGCAACAGTGCGGAAACACCGGAACCGGAGGTGGAAAGACTCAGAAGTGACAATTTTCCAGAGGGCAGGCCGCAGCCCTGTGCCTTTCATTTATTACCGCGACTGATGACTACGACGAGATGTCTCAAATGCTCCCAAATGGCGAGTTCTCTGATTAGGCATGTAAAATATTAATTGTAATATTATTTGTATACATTGGAACCAGCCACTGCAAAAACATGTTCGATACCTGCCTGGCCAGCTCAAGGCCAGGTGTGAGGCCATCTGGACCTCGCAGCTGGCAGCCACACCACTACCACCTGCCTACAGCTCTTGTCACACATGCTCCCCAGGTGACTCGGCCAGCCGCCGGGAACGTTTCGGCACTTTGGCGGTGTAATCGGAACGGCGCAAACGTAATGGAGGATAACGAGGGTCGCAATGCATGGGAGACATGAGCGGAAGGGGGGGGAAGTAATCTAAACGGGAATGAGAACCCTTGAATTGCGGGGAGTTTCGTGTACACCGGATACAAAGGAAAGACCATAGAGCTTCTGGTCCGTTATCAAGACAAGACTTAACTTTCCGAGCAGCATCGAAAGAAATCGAACATAGGAAAAGTAAGCAAGCCACCCACAGATCGCAGCGAGCATCAACTGAGAAGGCTATACAATAAGGATAATCAACGATACTCCGGAGTTGAAGCTCTGTGATAAAAAAGAACTGTTTGGGGGGGGGGGGATAGAAACTGCAGCGACAGATGCGCACAGATATGCAACGCATGCGACAAAGGATTTACAAAATATGGTTGTAAACACAGATCCATTCCGCAATAATGCGACATTGAATCGGGCACCGGTGGAAGAAGGAGTGGAAGTTCAATAGTGGTTGGTGGATTCATTGTGCGGAACATAGTACAGTACTTTTTGACTTGCAAAAGGTCTAGACCGCTTTCCTGAAGTTTCAATAGATATATTTTTCGCATTGAAATCACTAACATTGGTGTTTATAATGTTGTTGAATGACATCGATTGTGATCCATTAGAGACTATGCTAAACTCAAGAAGGTCATTTTGTAGTCTCCTGTGGCAGCCTGCGTGGACGGAGAGTGGCTCGGTGGCACTGTGACATAATTGATCTGCGGTAGCAGTTTCACCGTGCCCAAAAAATCCGATAAATCGAGAAACAGAAATTCCTGCAATAAAAAAAGTGGCATGGACTGCCGAATTGAACGAAATGGTAACTTCAACCGGCCCGTTTTACATTGTTGCGACCTAGAACACTGCAAAAATATTGAGATAAAACACACAGGGGGGGGGGGATTTATTATACTCGTGTGGTCCAAATGTCTGAACAACGAGTCTACCGAAGACAAACAAGTAGGTATGTATGGGTGGTTATCCTTACATAGATCTACAGGATGTTAACGGAGCACACACCATTCCAGGGGGTCGTGCATACTAAAACTTGCTGTGAGCTGGCTGGCCACTTGTAAGGCAGGATATGCGGTTGAAACCCGTAGGACCTGACCACGAGCGGAGTGCGCAAGTGTACAGGAGGAGTTCTCTCCTCCCAGGTAAAATCCCCGCGATCCACCACTCACAGTCAGTCGTCGTACGAGTGTCCCTTTGCAGAATGCATGCAAGCAACAAGTTGGCATGTTCAACTTCCGAAGAAGGTCCACAGCCAACTAAGATAGGCCAAAAAGTTGTCACGCCAACGAAATAAGTTGATCCGGACTATGAACACGGCGTTCCCAATCTCTAAACACCATTGGCTGGAACATATGTTGGGGATCGGAGACCAGGAGCATTGGCTTGTTGTCAAATATTTTCAAGACATCGAACGCCAGTTTTCCCAAGAGTGGGGTAACCTCACGACGCACCAGCAGCCCACGAAAAATATGAACTGCATCTGGGAATTGGGACACCACATCTGGAATCAAAGCTTCGACATTTTCACAGAATGTTTTACGGATTGGTAGGAGTTCCGGGTGCTGGCAGACAAACATGGCATGGGCAGGGTCCTCGATGTAGCAGTAGCAGAATCGACAGAGTCTCCACTGCTCAGGAACAACTTTTTTGCCACGTTCTCTCCAGCGCCGGCGCTCAATAGCCAGACTATGGCTGGACAGAACCATCTGGGTAAGTGCTCGTCGATGTTCGGGTGACGCAATCCGCAGGTAGTGACGAAATGCCAGAGTCTTTTTAACCAGCTTTCCGGTGCTCGTACCCATCTCCAATCGCCCGTAAAGAAGAGCTCCGACCCGAGAAGATGTCGCTATCTCATTGTCAATCCAAGCCTCCATTGATATTTCCACACACTTCATGGCCACTTCAACATCCTTGATATCCATATCCTTGGATATTGCGAGTGGAACGGGGACATAGAGCTGGGAGAGCATGACACGGAGATCATTTATCCACGAAATTCTCTGTGCAAGAGCAAGTGCAATAGACTCTTGTACCGCATTTGAGGCCGGGCGTACTGAATCCAGCTGAAGAAGATAGCACAGGTACTTCAGGGCTAGGTAACCCTGCGATATTTGATGGGCCAGATACCAGTCTCTGAAAATGGGACAGCTCTCATGCTCCGACGCCCAACCCCAAGCATTCGCCGCAGATATTTGAGCTACACGCGTTCCAGCAATGCGAGGCTTTTTTTATCCACGTCTAGGCACACATCGCAGCCTGACGTGAGGTAAGGATCGACGCGCGCCATATAAAGTGTTCGTGCATCCCATGCAGGGATATGACCTAGAAAACGATCGAGTCCGAGGAGAACATTGGCCATTGTGGCCGCTTTTTTAGCCTTGAGTGCGTAGTGTTCCTTCCAAATAAATTTGGTTCCTGTTTGGAGCCAGATCCCGAGATAACACGCTTTCTCGACTCGTTCAATCGATTTCCCACCCAGATGAAAAGTTGGAGAATATTTCTGTCTTGGGCCAAACACTTGCACAAGGCACTTGACAAGTGACGTTTCACAGGCGTTATTATTAACCCAGATTTGTGCAGCATTCAAGTGACTCTGGAAGCCCGAGGAGGAACCTGAGGCCGTCATGATATCGTCGGCATGTTCAACATTGGCAATTGGGAAGCCATTCAACTCGATATCCTCCGGATGCCAAGGGAGACAAAAATCGGACATGAAAAGATTCCAAAGATGTGGAGAACCTGGGTCGCCTGTGAGGATTCCTAGCAGGGACCTGAACGCAGGAGCAAACTGGCCGTCAAGGCGCACAATATAAGTGATACGCTCATAGAGTATCTTCAGCCACTCAATCATTGGGCCTGAAATTCCCATCGTAGCAAGCTTAACCCAAAGCGTCGACCTGTCCGTCCCTGGAAACGCGTTTTTCAGATCAAGGTATGCGACATAGAGTGGTTTCCCAAGAGACTCCGCCTTATCTATGAGACACAACAGAACAAACACATTGTCATTTGTTCGGAGGTGATCTTGGAACCCGTTCTGGGAAACAGGAATTAATTTTAGAGCCTCCGCCGCTTCCCGAATTCTCCGGTCAATGATCAAAGTCAGCATTTTCAACATGCAGCACTCGAGCGCAATAAGGCGATAACTCGATGGGTCTGTTGGATCTTTGCCTTTTTTAAGAATTCCAATCAAAAGAGCTATCAGTCACAATCGTGGCATATCCTGGTGTTTGAGGCAATATAGAAAGAATTCGAGCAGTTTCTCGTTTGGAATGTCCATGCAATCTTGGTGGGTAAAACCATCCACTCCTGCCGCTGTATCGATACCATGCGATTTAATATGCTGCTTCATAGCTTCCACCTCATCGAGGGTGATATCCCGAGTGCAAGACAACCCGGGCGAATTATCAGGAGGAGGAATCAAGTCACGGTTCATTCGAGCATTGAAAGCCAATTTTTCCGTGTTGAATGAAGGTGGTGTTACTTGCGGAAAATTCAACCGAGCCTCGAAGTCATCAGAGAGGACACTAACAGAGACTTTGGCTGGTTTCGGTCTAGGATCCGTGAGAGAGCGAATGAAGTCCCAGGTGGCTTTTGGCGACTCTTTACTGCATGCAAGGAGTTTCTGCCTCAAGCCAAACTGCAGAGCATCGACTTTGGCGCGGCCCCGATGACTCTGGGTAGCATCTCTATCAAGGACTTCTTGCCCCGGTTTCCAAAGCTTGGGCTTAACGGGGGAAGTCTCTTCCAAGGCGGTGTAAACTTTTCGCGTTTGGCGGGTAATCTGAGTCAACGGCATTCCGAGAGGTGGCTGAGGGCCTGTAAATGGAGCAACAACTGCGCCAGTAAACGGTATGCTGAGGGCTGACTTTGCCAGTGCATATGCTGCACGTTTCGCGTCGTTATCCGCCTTAGATTCCACATGAACAAAACAGGTATCTGCTCTTCTCCCAGCAAGTAGCTTGACCAGAGACTTGAAGATGTCCCCGTTTCGACCGGGCCACCCTAGTTGCATGTTCTTTGCAGCAGAATAGCAAATCTGTCTTATGATCATTTTTGAAGTACAGAATACTAGGAGACTTTTTTCCTTGGGGGCAAGTCGAACTGCCTCATGAATAGCAAACACTCGTGCGCGATCCGCGGTCAAGTGCTCGGGTCCCGGTGTGGTGAGTGCCATGTTCAACTGAGAACCTGGGCCGAAATAAATTCCAGCACCTGCAGAGCCGGGTTCTTTTCCCTTCGCAGTAGCACCCTCGACATGAACTTCTGACACCACTGGTCCCCACAATGATGTCAATGCTTCATTCCCAGTTTGCTTTGAACTCATTGGAATCCTGTACAGCTCGTCTATGTGCTCAGAACCAGAGAACTCGGGCTGCTCCTGGCGCTTACGAGGAGGAACGGGAGTCTGATCGAAGACATTACTGTCGAGGGTGAGACAAATGCGCATATGATCCGACCAATCATCATCTGCAATGGGAGCGGGAAGAGTAACATCGAATTTTTTGACGAACGGTAGTAGACTCTCGAAGACAATGGCATAATCTATCACAGATTCGCCTCCCGGTTGCCAGGAGGTTAGACGGCCAGGTGAAGAGGTTTCTATTGAGGTACCATTTAATATGCACATCCCATTTCGATCGCATTCTATGAGCAGTTCTTTACCACGTGCATTGTGGACCAGGTCGGCAGAGTTTCTTACCCATCGTTTGACCCAATCAATACCGCGAGATGAGACCTGCATGTAACCTAAGCGCGGTTCGATCTCGGACGCAGCCTGAAAAGACCCTGTGCGCGCGTTCGGATCCGTTAAGAGTGCCACATATTTATCCTCGTTTTGCGTACAGAGTGCAATTGTCTCCCAAAGTTTTTGTTTGGGCTCGATGTCGGTCCAACCTTGCCATCGGGAGCCCTCAGGAGGGATATAGGCACCAATAAGCCATATGGAGCCCATATCGGGAACCAAAATATCCGGGGAGCTGAGTTCAGATTTCGTGAACGTGAATGTGTTGCGGATTAGGAGTGCAACCCCACCGCCGCGGCGCACTCCAGTCAGGCGTGGCTGTCTAGGATGCGAAACGAGGGTATATCCCGTAGGAACTTCTGCGGGCTCATCTTCGCCAGGCAGCATGTCCGTCTCGGCGCAGAACATGATATCGCACTCATACACAAATCCCCGAAACTCAGAACTGGTAAGCTTAAGAGTGAAAGCACGGCCCACATTCCAGAACATCAGTTTCACATCTTCAGTGGCTCGAGTAGCGCGCGTCACATTGGAACGTCGGCGACTACTTCCTTGAATTTCGTGTGTATGAGGCGGCGGTTCAGGCTCATCACCGTTTCCCCGATCAGGCGTTCGTTCAGCTAAAGTGCGGGATCGCGTGGTGGGACCCAAAATCGGAGTATTTGAAGAGCCTGATCCACTCCCTGGGGCGCACGATCGAGCATAACGATTGGCTCCCGTTATACCTAGTATCTGAGAATGAGAAACAGACCCGGAGCCAAGCAGTCTGAGATCTGAAAGACAGCCAGTTTTGATTGAGCGCAAGAATACAGCCAGTAGTACTGATATAAGCGAGACGATGAGCAAGAAGGCGGAAAGTAACAAATTCGGCGGCACGGCATCGATGCGGGTCAATGCGGAAGGTAGTCCGGAAGATCCGACGGGTGACAGCGGTCCGTGCGTGGGTGCCAAAATCTCGGGAACGGTGTCAGCAATGCCAGCGCGCAGAAATACCCCGGTGGTCCCCGGAATGTCCAGCGGGCAACAGACGGAGGGCACACCCTTCTCCACCGGTTCCAAGCCATGCAATACAAGTCCGCAGGCACTCGATGACATGGGATTGAGAGGATGGCCGGGAGGTATGACAGATGCGAACGGGGCGGAATCCACAACGAGGCACAAAGAAGCATCTTCTCGTCGACTACGGGTACTCCCCATCGAGATGGCACTCATAGGCAATGCATGGGTTTCCGGGGTAGGAGCAAGGCATGGAAAGGGGGCCGCAGGCGCCGGAGAAAGAGCCGCAGGCGCCGAGAACGATACGAGACACGGTATGAGGCATTCTTGGATTTTTCCGGCTCGACTGTAGCAGCTACCCACCAGGACGTCTTGGGCATCGACGCTCATGGGCAGCGGGAGGGAGGACCGAGCAGGAGCGACACAGTGCAGGGATTCGGCCAGATTCAACATGATGGGAGGGACTTTCCAAAGGTCCTCTTCTGGGAGTCGAAAAAGCTGTGAATGAAGGACCAGAGAGGAGGGGCAGGTAGATCAATTGAACCGTCACGCCTCATGGTCGCCAAGAGTTTCTGTAACGGCCCAAGAAGTCGGAGTGTTGCCAAAGAACAACCCGCAACGATATTAATTTGTGTTTGAACTCACGTCATCCTTAACGCATCTAATCTGGCGTATGGTGGATGCCATCAAAGTCTTTGCGCCGTTGGTCCGGGTGGCAAACAACCGCCAACAAATCATCCCTTTCTCTCTCTCTCCATCCGACCTGCTGGACGATGACTCCAAGTATCCGCGCGCACCCCCGCTCTTTCCGCTGTGCAATCTGCGACTACCGCCGACACTGGGCTCAGGGTCCGCTGGTGGCCACGCTGCATTTACTACATCGCCGTTAAGTACGAAATACGGTACGTTTGGGCAGCCTGAGTGGCAACAAAGTGGCACATGAGCTCTTCTGATTTGAGACAATGATGGATGCTCAGAATCTTCTGGGATTAAACCAATTCATTCCATGACTGCCGAGTCAGTTAGACGGGTGGTGCTACCACTATCTTATTTTCAGCCAACTTGATATTTTCTTTCCAGTTGAGCCCGCTCAGACTCAGCTTAAATCGTGGCTTAAGAGGGAAGGCTCACCGGCTTATTAATTGACTTAAGGCATGTGTAAGCTGCAGCTTAAGCAATTTCCTGTATTATTACTGCCTCGATATATGCCGGTTTTGGACAAGTGCCTTAAGCCTAAGCCAACTTAGATCAAAAAGTCGGCTGCAACGGCGTTTGCTTAAGCCAACTGGAGCTGGATTCATCGTTTATAGCCAGACCCACTGGCTTTTTATATAACGCAAAGTAGACGCGCCGTGAGCATTAAGAATCCCAAGGTGAATTAAGTTTATTACGGCTCGTGGTGTAAGTATATCGACCGGTCTTTAATCACGGCCATCATTGTCTGTTCGGGGCAAGGGCTGAGAATCAAATTATCTCGCCTTGCACTTCGGACCTCGAATTACTGTTCTGGAGCACCACTGCCTTATCTTCCTCGCAGGCCGCTGGTGCATCAGACATCATCACCAACCCGGCCACAAACGGGTCTTCTGTGTACACAGACACCTCATCCTCGATGTCGCTGCCCTCGTCGAAAAGGGTGGCGTCCACAGGGGCGCCCAAAGGACCGATCACTTGCGAGGCAAAATGGATCGAGTGGTCTATAACTGCGCTATCAGCGTCGGCGCCATCGTCGTAGTACACCGCCTTGAGCATAAAGAGGAAGCGGCAGATGATTATCGTGCGGAAGCTGTGGGCCAGATTCAGTCTGTGTGCACACTGAATTTTGAATACATACACGGGTGTGTAGTAGGGAACCACCCAATAATCGTACCGGGTCGCGAACTCTGGCTGAAAGCTATGTGACGCGGGGAATGTTATTCAAAAATGAGGATGCGTACAACGTGATCGAACTTTTTTGCCAGAAAGAAATTGAGAAGCACTTCAGAATAGTAGGAAACTCGGACTCACAATTAACACGAGCATGTCGGCTACTGACAAAACAAGTAGAACTCTGAATCGAGTTCAATGGAATGTTCCTGAACAAGCCGAAATGCACACAGAAAATATATGGTTCCTTTCAGATTATCAGAAAAAGCATTTGAATGCATCGAAACTGAACACACCATCTCTTAGGAGGAGCAGTGCGAGACCGGGTCGCTTCTTTCCAACAAAAGGGACCTCGTTGTTCCTCAGCCCGAATGTCCGGCTGACCGTGACTGCAATGACAATGGTCTCTGATAGCACGTCGGCGATTATCCCTCCGATGCGTACTGAGGAAGGTTAAGAATTAATGGAAGGTCTAAAGGTTCGACGAAGGGATTGACTTCTGCGATGCTTGGTTATTTCAAAAGATCGGAAGGAGGGAATAGCGACATACACAGCGGTCGTGGACCGTGGCGGAGGCGATATAGGCCAACTGACACCCGTAGCTATCTACCGCTGGGGACTCTTGATGAGCGTAAACATACTAGGATCGCATTACCACAACGAAATCATGCAAGCACAAAACATACGGCGGGTGTTATTGCAGAAGGCAAGCACAGTAGAAATACAGGAATGGCGAGATACCAGTTTCGCTCCGACAATGCCAAGACTCTCAAGGACGAGAACACTAGAAAAGGGTGAGGCGAAGACGGTCGGGAGAAAAGGATTGCCCACGTCCGTATCCAATGGTTCTGACTATCATCGGAAATATCTGAACCCGTACGGCGATGTCACAGCTACAATACGTTAGCCTAGAATACAACCGTTCGAGAAGGAGATCCGTACCCCTGGGAAAATCCCGCATTTCAGTAGTAATTCAGCGCCGAACGGGAGATGGACATACGTGCGGTGTAAGGTACCACGATGCTAGAAATAGCACCGTGATTTTCTCGAATAGTGTGCCATATCGTATACAGGCATACAAGACGGTGGATCCGGATAACTTACGAGACCATATTCGGCGTACTTCAAGTCCAAGACTAATGCAATGATCCCAAATGAGTAGAGCTTTACCCAGGGTTAGATGAGTGGAGCTGGAAGATATAGAGATAACGCACCAACAGCGGCAATGCTGCAGCACACGAAGGCACTGTTTTTGCTTTCAGTTGCCAGGCACTCTGCAGGCCAAATGAAAAGGCCACTTACAATTCATAGACCTGGGATGGCGCCATAGACAGAGCTCTGGGGTATGGGCGGTTTCTGAGAACCGATGCATACTATTTATGCAGACTATGGCCACACTCCTGCCTCTCTACGTGATCCCTCCGTACAGGAGCCCGGACGTTCCAACTCTCCGGTGCGGACGCCACAACATACGCCATAGCCTGAAAGACTGCAAGGCACCGTATGTCGTATGCCACCCCTTACAGATCGGAGTCAAGTGTCAAAAATATCCTGGCGCTAGGAATGAATGATTTCGCCGAGCTTCTCTGAGCGAGTCTAAGGTATCTTCTGCCTCTTGCTGTGGCCTGTGGCTATGCGAAACCTGATCACCGGGATACAGCCGTCGACCTTGCCAGTCGGTCAGCGTGGGTTAGTCACAGGGTATAGTAGCATATGTCTAGCGCAGTGGAAAAGCCCGGAGGGACGCCTTGGAGAGGGAGGTACTCTAGCCCGAAAGATGGACGACTGAGAGTGAGAAATTGAGGGGCTGTTGAACTGCGATCCAGTGATGCTTGGTTCTTCTGACGCAACGGATCTGCGGAGAGTGTGCGGACCATCTCATTGGCATTCTTAAGTGGTAACTTGATTGTGACAAAAGCTGTGGAATTGAAAGACCAGAGCACAGAGAGCAAAATCGAGTTGACTTGAAGGAGATAGGCCAAACAACACCCAAGGAATTGGGCACTTAATTTTAATAGAACGGTGAATCAGAGAATGCCGTGTTCGCGTTGCAATTGCGGGGTATGGGAGCCTAGAAGCTTGTCCAATTCTCTGCGGAATGAATGATCCCCCGTGCTGCGCAGTGCAGCACCACGAAACAATGGCAATGAGCGGGAAAACCTCTCACTATTAATGCCAATGCACGCTTGCAGAGCACCGGGGTATGAAGAGAGCAATTATGTTTCAAGAGTCCGAAACATGCGGAAAGCCGAGTATGTCTACACAAGACACGCAGCCCGGACCCAGGCGGCCGCTGTCCGTGAAGGACAGTCAAAAAGCGGATGTACAAGCCGTCACACTGCCCTCGGCAGCAGCGAGTGACACGCAGGAAAGCGAGAATAGGAGATGGTTAAAAAGAGCAAGCACACGCACCGCAGTGTCCACTCTACAATCTCGAATATAGTCATCACCGGCCAAATTACGTGGTGTACGGCCTGCACTCCTAAACACGATCGGTATGAATTGAGAGCAGAGACAATGAAAAAAGGAAGCACGAGCCAAGGGAGGAAGACGCGATGCACGGGCAGTGTGCCTTCCCTAAGCGAAAGGCCGGGGGAAGGTGGGCGGAGTCTCAAGTAAGGGAGCATACGGTGTTGCTGGAGACTGTGATGCGATGATAAGCGGGGAATCGAGATGAAAGGATATCGCAAATGCTTACAGAAGCGCACCGGCGAGCCGTACGGTCGCGGCGAGTGTATCGGCTAGGGGAGGGGGCGAGCAGGAAGGGGAAAGAGAGGGTTGTGGGTTGGTTGTGGGCAGGAGAGAGAAAGCGCGCACAAGCGGTAGGAACTGAGGAAGGAGGGACGAGGCGGGGAAGCTACGGAAAAGAAAAGCCGTCAATCCTTTCGTCTATCGAGCAGAAGGGAGTAGTGCACCTGCTTCGAGAAATCGCGCCAAATCCTGGCCCCATCATCCAAGCGCCAAGCGCGATATGCACCCTCGTCCCCCAGTTCTCTGCCATCTAATCCTTGCTTCTCGTCTGTGACTTGCGCCAACGCGCGCCCCGTTTTTTGGCGGTGAAAACCATGCTTTGTAACGCCAGAGTCGAACGTCGAGCACTCAGCGCTGTGGCGCAAGAAAAGGCGAGGATTACTTAGTGGGGGTATTGGACGGAGGAGGACTAGGCTATGAGTATTAACGATTAGACTGGGATTGGAAAACGAGGAGCTCCTAGTACTCACTTATCAATCGTGTTAGGCATCGAGGCATGCATGTCATTCCAACGCGTCATTCCCGGTCGAGAATGGCCAGTCCTCAGGTCAGCGACATGCGAGGCCGAAAGCCTTGGTCGTGGCGGAAGAGAAAAGAGAGAGGCGCCGTGTGTGCATGTTTGATGACAGCACCTAATACAAACAGCAACCACTCCTTCCAAACTTGCATCTCGGCGTTTCTCAACCGCTCATGCCGCCGCTGGCTCGATCGAAAACTTCCCGGTTGGTACCTCCCACCTACCCTGGTTCCTCAAGGCTCCATCTCGACTCTCCCGGCCAGACTAATAGTAACGAGGTGCACGCAAGGTGCACGCATAGGTTCTTCGCTGTCCTTCGCGATGTGATGCCTATACTCTGACTCAAAGACCATAGTCAGCGCCGCGTTTTTTGTCGCCTCACGTCTTCCTCTCCGGACGTATCGCTTTCAGTGGCCAGTGGCTGGGGACAAGAGGGTCTGTGCAATGTGCATCTGCGCGCCTTGCACCACGTATCTTCTTCTCCGACTGTGAATCTATTGTCTAGGTTATAGATATATCCTCTCAAGCCTGCGCTACTTCTCCTGGATCACTGTTGAGTCCTACTCGTCGCGTCGCTGAAATAGAAAGTCGGTCTACAATCACTCGCGGCGATACCATACTTTTGAATTGATATCATGCCTTCAAGTGGCGAGAATTGAGGTCAATTTCTTGGATGTCATGAGCACTCCGGGTTGACGGAATCATAGAACGAGGGCTACCAACGGTGAGTACTCAATGATTCCCATTACAATCCCTCTCCATTCTCCATTCTCGCGTGGCGCTACCAGTTAGAAACCTCCAATCCATTGCTTCGTGTTTCCTCTTCAACGCTGACAACTCCATACTGCAGCTCGCATTTGATATGTTGCAGAGCGTCGCCGTCAGTCCCCGAGTCGTGAGTTTCCACCTCTTTCCCTACCCCTGGATTGCCCCGCTCAACTTCATCGTACCGTATCTGTGCTTACCTCCTCCACAAAACACCCTCTCGTATTCTCGACTCGTTATGTACCGGTTCCCCCGTGTCTGTCTATATCTCGGAGGCGACCCCATCTTTCCGTCCCTTGGCTTTTCCTCCTCCGCATTCACTTGATGATCTGTACGACTTAGGGAAAGCGGATGGAGGAGTAGGAGATGGAGGATGGGGCGCGCGGCGCGTGCAAAATGGGAACAGATGACATTGACAGCGAAGGAGGATTGGTGGGAGAGGTCGTTTGCGCGTGAAGGGAGAGAAGGGGGAGACACGGATGCGGGAGAAAAGACGGGACGGGGTCGCGCAGGACGTGAATGGGAAGAGAGGGGAACACGCCAGGCAAGGAGGAAAAAAGAACGAAGGACATGAGACAATGGGAGGGAGGAATTAAGAGGAGAAAAAGCAGTGACGCACGAAGATAGAAATGACGTGAACGTGGGTGGCAAGGAAAGGGAGGACGGGGAAGGTGGGGAAGTGGTGGACCAGAAGAGGGACGGGGCAAGCAGTACGAAGCCTAGGTACAGGTAGCAGGACGTGGCACAGAGGAAGGCAGAACTAAAGACACAGATGCAACCGGAGTTCATGTCATTTGGCGATTACTTGGCAGGTTCCCTCCGTACACAGGGCGGTGGCAGGAAAAGAGGAAAAAGGAAAAGTTCATCTTGTATGGCGGTGTTGACGCAAGATTGCCGGTGCGTGTTGATTGATGGGTTGATGAGAGTCGCGCAACGCTAGCGTATGTATAGCCTGGATGGAACACTAGAGCCGGGAGAAGACACCGTGTGCGTACTGCGCTATGTCCTCGCTTCCGGAAAAAAAATACCCCGGCTCGCAGTGCACGGTTTATCTCCAGTCAACCACGTTGATCTTTTAAGTGAAAATGAAAAGATAATCGGTGGCACCACGTGTACTCCCCAACAATTCATGAGTTATCCTCGGAGCGTTTCAAATCTAATGATAAATAACTAAAAAACCAACGCGAGGATCGATTGCACCTGGCCTAAGTCGAACGGGAACTTTCACTGAATCCGAAGACTATCCAGGGTGAATGCACGCCGACCGTGCTAACAAGTGCTTTAGTAGATTTTTCTGCATCAGCTCTTATTCAACAAAGTTTCTGCTGGGAATGACGAGGCGTCACAAAAATCAGTAATAGAATTGACCCGACCCTGATCAAAACTAGGTTCCCAAATTCAATCATACATGTTGAATGCTGTACTTACCGCGGACGCACACGGCTCGCGGAGATCTGAACGGGGACTTGCCTCACGTCAATAGTGTCCATCTAATCCATCTGCATTAATGCACACGACCGCCATAACGGATGCGTCTAAAGGAATTATCCTGCTCTTCTTCACCTCCTTTTATACTCGCCAATTATATATGTGAAGGACGAATAAAATAATTGCGATGAGCAGACAGACCCGTACTCGGATAGTCCAACACCAGTAGACCACAACTGCACAGACATTTGGATCATTCAGCTCGATGCGGTCATTCTTTATGCCAGAAGAAATCCGGAAGAAATATCCACCCCACCCCGAGCCGACCGCAAAGAATCACACCGACATTTTTTTCTTTTCGCTATGCTAGGGGTGGATCTGATAGGATCTTCTTCGAACTCCCCAACTTCTGTACCTCTAGTTATAGTTATTTTTTGGGGCTGTAAAAAAATGAACAAGCTACCCGGCTGGCCTAGTCGAACGGTTTCTCCTGCACAACCAATCGGGGAATTTATATGGATGCGTCCGTAGCTCGAGGAGCGATGCGCAGTCAGAATATTAAGTGCTCACGTTCGTTTCGAATAATATGAGGGTGGCGAAAGGAATGATAGATACTGAGAACATGCTGAGAAATGGGTTGAGATAGAACAAGCAACAAAAAGACCTCTGGGCTGAAGAGCTAGTGGCCCGTCCCCGAGTCGAACGGGGTTCTCCTGCAGAAATTACGTTCTGTTCTTAGACATCAAGTGGGCAGGTGCGCACCATGCGCCACAGGCCATTTCGGTCCATTTGAATTATATAAAAAAGCGCGTGGTGGGGATAAAAAGTCCATGGATGAGTGCGAGTGGCAGAGAGAAGAAAGAGAGGACAAAAGAAGTGGAAGTGTTTCTGCCCGTGTACGAACAGGTATGCATAAGAAATGAGGACGAACGTGTGCGGCATTCCTCCGCTCGCGTACGAACGAAATATCGATTTGGTGCAGAAGGGGGGAAAATGGAAGGCTCACAAACACAGTATGGCATGTCACCGAGTCGAACGGGGTCCTCCTGAATTCCAGGGGTTATGAGGCGAAGGGCACCGTGCGCTACAAACCGATACTTTCCTTCAGTGAGGTGCATCCCCATGTCTGATACGAGCGAGTCATATAGGAATATTCTTAAATCAGTATGGCCGCAGGTTTGAGGGGAGTGCAATACTGAGAATATTCCGGGAACAAACCAAAGAGAGATTAAAATCGGCGCGGAGGAAATAAAAGATGTTGCAGAAAACTCAGCGCCTGTCTCCGAGTTGAATGGGATAATTCTTCACAACTGCCTGCATGAGCAGCAGGTGCGCAGCGTGCGTGACAGGTAGATACAGATCCTAGGCGCCTGCATTGGTATTTTAATGAGTGGAGTGCGAAGTTTCAGAATAATAAGAAATAGGGCTGCTCACGGGTGGTTTACAAAGTAACTTTTTCAAGGCTACCCATGGCGGGTGACCTAAGTTTGTCGACTTAATACGCATGATGCTGGGTGCAATACATAAATAGCGGCACTTGCTCGGGCTTATGTAACAGCGAAACAAAGAAGGAATGAGCAGGATAAGTCCAATGATATCTAAGCATTGCACTACTTCAACTCGAAATTGTTGCTGGGTGCGGAATCGCCTTTTTTTTGGATCCCATTTCTCAGCATATTTGCGGGTGTCCCGGGAAACAATAAAACACGAAATCCAAGTTCACATTCTATAAAGAGCGAGTCGAAAAGATAAATGGGTGCAAAGAACCACTTCAATTGTCGGGAGGCCCGAACGGCAGCAGCGGCTGGTCGCACGGAGGTGCCGACTGAGCCGCAGAGACAATACTTGACAAGAAATCCACATTCCGCTTGAGAATACCCGTGCTGTTCGCAAGACCGCCAGGCATATTCGCGAAGAGATCGTAGTAGGATCCACATCTCTGATACACGATACACGATTCAACAACTGGACCAGAAAAAGGCAAGATCGAGGCTTACAGGGTTGGCGTCAAACGGAGCGGGCGGCGGCGTATCAGGGACGAAATTTCCCTCCGCGTCGTTGTGTCCGGCGAAAATGGGAATCGCGGCTGCCAATTGGCTGCTGGTCTGTGAGAGGATCGCGCCCGTCACAGGGGCTGCTGCACGGTGCCAGTTAGGGGGAAAGCTTTGGTTGCGCAAGAACGACCCGATAGTAGAGATTGATGCTTGTTTCGTCGTGCCTGTGACCGTTTCAGTCTGGAATCGCGGAATAATACGTGATCATTTTCACCGTTCGCGTAAACACTGAAAGAAGAGAGTTAAGCTGCAGATTATTTCAATGTGCAATTAATTTACTCGAGGAGGAAGGAGATCTCAGTGAATGAGGCAAACAAGCGCGTGGGAGTGAAGTGAAACTAGCAAAATCATCAATATGTTGAGAACGGTGAATTAAGGGCGGAGGAACTCGCTTCTGGGTCCGCCGCTTGGTTCATCTGTATATTGTGTTGCTTGATCGCAATAATCGTCGGAACATTGAAGACTGTGTTGTTGCCCTCCGGTCCGTTGTCACCAAACTTTCCGAGATACAGCAGGTCCTGAGAAAACAAAGTCAACCGCGATAGAAGAAAGTGAAAATTCACACACAAGATCGTAGAGGATGTCCTGGAAGTTGCGGTTGTCGCCGATGTGCACGTCGGCGCGCGTGATTGAAGCATCGCCTTAGTGCGGAAAAAAAAAGCGGGTGTAAGTCCCCAGGGAAGACAATGAAGATTTCAAGAGCTTACCTTCAAAGCCTCCGTGCTTTGCCAACCCGCCGGTTACTTTGCTACCAATGTTTCCTGGAAGCGGCGGAACGAGTGGCGATACGCCGCCGATCGATATTTTGTTCACGAACGGGTTCCCGCGCAGCAACTGAGATTGTGAGCAAAATACGGGCACCGACCACGAGCCATTACCATATTTGCGGCAACGAGGAACGCGCCAAAGTTGATCTCCAAATTGTAAGCCTAAAGGCGAAGGTATTTATGTTTGAGCGAGGGAAATATTGGAAGTGTACGTACCTCCGCCATGGCGAGCGTGATTTCCTCAAAGGTCGCGATGCCACTGTATATATCTTAGTGTCACCATTAGATCGGGCACGACTGCGCCTACTTTCTCGGGATGTAACCGTGGTTGGCAAGCGTGTTCATGCCGGCTGAAATCGGGGTTAGACAGCAAGCATTGCAAGACATATTTGTGAGGCGTACGACAGGCTGAAAGGCATTAGCTTAGTTTCACTACGATCAAGTAGCAGAAGAGCAACTCACGACCACGCTGGTCACGGGGTCCCGGTGCGATGAAGGGGTGCGCCGCATCGGGAATTTTTTTCAGTCCAGTATCCGTGGGCTGGGTCGGGAAAGTAATCAAGGTGGCGGTATGGCCGTCGCGCACTTCCTTGTTGGTCGGAGTACTCGCAACGGTCGAAAAAGCAACATGCAAAAGCACGCAAAGCAGAGGGAAGGATCGCATGGTTGGGTGAGCTTATAGAGCTGCATGTGGTCCGTCGCGCCTTTTATACTGGAAAGTAAAATACACACGCGCTACAAGGACCGCAGCGAGTAACGCTGCTTGGGGATTCGTGTGATTAACCGTGCTTTCAAGTAAAAATGATACCAAAGCTGTGTGATTGCTCCATGAGTAGCATTCTCATCACCCTTTCTCTTTCCTTCCTCCGTTCCATTCCCCAACTGATGTCACTACTGTACTTAATTATATCAATGCAAGCCAACAACTTTGTTGTTTTCAAATCTGCCGGAGCGAAGCGAAGGCGCATCTTGGACGCATCGGCAAAATTCCGCAATCTTTGATCAAAAGCAGACACGATTGGGACTTTGCAATAGATTCGTCTAATAGGCTCGGCGGAGGTCCCGACGGTAGTACCGTCGGCGGGATGACCACGGTTGTATCTTGACATTTTGACAGCGCCATTGTCAGATCGGCCACCCGGGACAGTTCCGGCACTATCAAGTTCAGCCCATCGCCTGCTACCAACCACACCTCGTCCCCCGTTTAGCCAATATGTCGGGCGTCGGGCATCGGGCATCGGGCATCGGGCATCGGGCATCGGGCATCGGGCGAGTTTCCTCTCATCCACGACTGCCTCTTTCTGTCACCTCGGTTGCTGCCGACCACTGGACTCGACTCACGCCCTCTGCCCGAAGTATGTTTCCCTAAGTTTTCGAAAGTCAGTGAAAGTCTGACTCAACAACATGACAAATCAACGAAGCTACTTATAAGTTATTGAGTTGTGAATTGCATTTGGACACAATCGTCCTCACAAGCGCAGCGGGGTTGAGGCCACAGGCATACTTCATAGAAGCCGCAGAAACCTCGGGGTATGAATCAATAGAAAGCTTGATGTGAATGAGCTAACGCACCCTCCGGCATCTACCCCTTAACATTCGTAACCTCAGCAATTGCTCGCGAACTACTAAGAAGGCTGACAACTAATCAAATGCATTATATAAATGGGCGTAGTGGCTCACTGACAAGAAAATATTTCCTGTTTCTGGAGGCGACTATTACCTGAACTTCCTCCCTTGGGTCAACTTTTTCACTGTCTCTGAATGCCGGATAGAATTCGAAATTTCGCGGGCTTGCAGCAATCACTGGGAACGGGGCGAGTCGGAAATATCGTCACCAGTCTCTGCGTTGAATAACAAGATTACTGTACCACTAGAGTAGCCTGTAATTTATTTTGAGCCAATTGGGCAAAAATTGAGGGAGAAAGAAAAAAACGGCGTTGACCTACGTTCGAGGAACCCCGGTCGCATTTTCTATGG
This sequence comes from Mycena rebaudengoi, assembly GCA_029282285.1. NCBI lineage: Eukaryota > Fungi > Basidiomycota > Agaricomycetes > Agaricales > Mycenaceae > Mycena > Mycena rebaudengoi. The sequence goes on along the minus strand of JARJCX010000003.1, from coordinate 2,076,358 downwards.
GCGAAGAATCAAACATCGGAATGGGAAATATTATAGACTTGATCTACCATCATCCACAGAGCTGACCGGCAGTTTTACATCGTTTAAATTCGGCGCCTCCATAATCTGGTGACAGGAGAGTTGATCCCCGACACAATCAAACGTTCGTCGAGGTACTTGTACCTAAGTATTTTATATACGTAGACGAATATCACTTTGTTAAATTGTTAAACGAAGAAAGCTGATGAGCCATATCTCGAACGATTGGCATACCAGCTCGATACGATTGGCAGGGCGGATTATTGGAAGCGTTCAACGGCCAATGGAAGGGCTCACTACCGCGGCTCGGCCCCAATAATCACGCCCCCTTCGCTTTTCGTCGTGTGTTCCTTTTCCTACGGGTTTTTCGAGCACAGAGGTTTTCACGTGAACACCGAAACGGGCCTTGAGATACTCACGGTCCCTATGAGACTTACGATACATTTTCCTTTCATTTGGGTTCATCGAGGTATTGATACCTAAGAGAGTGCGTATGAACTGCGCCAGAGCAGCCGCTCGCGACGAGGCGGCAGTTGAGATCCGGATACCGGGAAACCACGTAAATCCCATCATCCACTTGTACCTACTCGTCGTCAAGGACTGGGTATAACCCAGTCTCAGTATCAATGCACTTCAAAAGCTTCCACCTCAGATGGGATGGTGTATACGATGTCCAGCCTAATGAACGGTTGTCGATGTTTTGTTTGTAAACAGGTGTTTATAAACATGTTTGTAAAGACGTTGCCGAAATGGGCCGGATGGCCTTGTTTCCGCAATTTTTTGTCCTAAGCCTTCAGCATACTTGGTTCAAACCCAGTCCCAAGGAAGAAAATAATAATTTTAACTTCTCGGACTTTCTGGTGTCAATGATATTTAACCTCATTCTGGCCATTCTTGGTGGGAATGGAGGTCAGACTGGAAGAGGTTTTCGTCGCCGAGAACAGCAGGCACATCCAGAGACCCAAGGACCATGATTTCTGCCGATTTTTAGTCGTCTTCGGGCTCACCTCGGTCCGCTTGGGCACTGCCACATTGAATAAAAAACCGCATTATAAACATGTTGGCGAACCAGCGTTAAAAACAGGACCCTACTCCAGCCCCCGTCCTTGGCAAATCTAAAAGTCTTCGCCCCGGCGTACCTTCGGGACTGCACCCCATACCGAGAATGCGCTATATTCCGTCCCTAGGACACTACACCAATCTCTCCTACGCGGCAGACCGTGCACCCTTCCTACCGCCGGGGCCCTGTAGGCGGTCATTCTCGGCATCGAAGGAACAATGTTCATCAGGGTAAACATCGCAGACAATATTGGGGTCCTGCGGCAGCGCAGAATCGGGGCAGGTAAAGTGACGATGTGATGTTGCAGTGACATTGCAACTGACGCAGATTGGCGCTGCAGCTTTTTTCAACTGACACGGAGTGACGTTTGATTACTGCAGGTTCAGAGACACTGTGCGGTACTCAGTGGAAATTGTCACCATTGCCGCCCCACTGTCCGTCATCACCCCTTCTCCAGGTGTTCGTTGACATGTATGGACCATCTTGTGTATGTCTTGATGATGTGGTGCTACTTGCATTAGAGAAACCCCCCGAAGAAAAATTTGCGATTCTTTCGGAAATTTCAAGAAAATATCTTCAATTCACAAATGGGCTAAATTTTGTAAAAATGTGTTACCCAGGACGGAATTTGGGTAAAAGTTGCACAAAGTTATGTTTGAGCAGCCTTCCTGGACAAAACTAAGTGTTTTTGTTCTGCCCCCTACCAGTTCATCTGTATCCTCCAATATCTTGCAGGATCCTGCAAGATCTTCCAAGAAAAGCGAAAACTTTGAACTATGTACCGAGATTTAGCAAGAAAGCCCACTATCTCCCAAGATCCTGAGAAACTGGTGGCAGTTTTTTACAAGGGGGGGCTGTCAGGGTCTACAGTGATCCTGGATTCCCCCAGTTTAAAAAAAAAATCACAATACAAAAAAAAACAGTTTCTTGCAAGATCCTGGTTCTGACAACTTTTTAAAAAAAAAGCCAAGATCTTGCAAGATCCTGTTTATTTGACCGTTGCACTTACTTTGCCAAGTCATGCACAATCCTGGGCAGCTTCTGCCAAGCGGATCATCGACCGGACCGTGTGCAATGACCTATTTACCGAACTGTGGCGAGCGCTTCGGTGTTGTATACGACCAAGGTGCTCTCCACATATTTTCTCACATTCTGTTAATCCATGTTCATTAATCTTCGGTTCATCAACTTGTGTATTTATCAACATTCAAACTTGAGTGTGGTCGCCTGAAGTTTGAACTCATACCATGTCCGACCCTCTCACCAATCTGTGCTCTGCCTACACAGTTTTGGAGTCTCACATGAACTGTGCCCTCTGTACTCAGCTTGGTGACACTGCACGCCTTCAACTTCAGTGTGATGAGGCTTTCCATCTTCTGCAATCTGCAGAGACCATTCATGCCTACCATTCCAGGCTGTTATCCAGCTGACACACCTTCGCAGCATCGGGCCCTGTTCCCACCAGCCGAGTTTGCCACTCTGCAACAGAGCATTGCTGCTATGGCGGATCGTCTCGATGAGGCCTGCCACCTGTCTACTGATCTGCAGGAAGGACCGTCGATTGTGGTAACATCTCAATCCTCCAATGGTTGCCGTGGGCATCCCTGGAAACATATTGATCCAGATTTCTTGCGTGAGGCACTTACCCTTCGTGGCCCGTCTGGCATAGCAGATGTTCTCAGCTGCAATGCCTGCACAGTTTCGGGCGGGTTGGTTGCACATGGCTTGTAGTGAGTCGATTGGCCGTCAAACATCGCATTAGCCACGTACAGGACGTCTTGAGGATTCGGGGATGTTACAATTGGGTAGAGATAAAAAGGGCCACTGCAGGAGACGGTGGAGTAATTGACGGAATACGACTCTGGGGGACATGATAGGATGTGAGAGAGAAGGATGCGAGTCCGACCATTCCTTTTGAGTGGATGTTGAACAGCTGATCTGAGAGGTCAAATAAAATGGACCTTGAATCTAATCTTTGATGTTCCGCATCAGCTGGTGAACATGGAAAATAAAAGGGAGTTGGTATGCCTCTAAAGGAGCGGATGAGAAAAAGCGGAAGTTAGGAAGGGCAAACACTGGAAATGGTAAAGGTTGCGAAAGAAACCGAGACCTTACTGTATTCAGAAAGGACCAAACAGGTCCAATCTGATTCGACCCATCTGCTTAATACATAGAGTATCACTAACAGAGACCAGTTAAAAATTCTTCAAACATCCGAAACTTAAGATTTTGTCAAGATTGATGTGGCCCTCCAGGATATCTGTCCGGCATTACCAGCAGAAATACTGCACCGGGGCCGCTTCCTATTCATCTATGCCAGCTCAAACAATCAAAAGCAAGGGCAGAAAATATATTGCAATGCATTGAACAAGGCAAGGTAACGAGAATATTCGAACGCGACTAGCGCACCGAAAAAATAAGGGACGTGACAGCATAATCCATGCCAGAATAACAATCGGGGGTTTGAAAGCTTCAAGTTTGATGGCAGGGGATACCAAGTGACTTTAAGCCAGTCCAGGAGCAAAGAGGGCTGGGGATAGCCAGAAGACGAGGAAAAACGAAGGCCACGGTGTCAGTCATGGGGTTTGAAGGAGTTGTGCATGCGAAGGCACCATCACGGGCTTGAAGGGGCCTTCGTGCTCGTGAGTCTTGAAATGCTGTTGATGAAATGCTCTTGAGTTTCAAGTATTCATACTGATAGCAACTTTGAGAAAAATGGCAAAACCCCAGGCATGTGTGACTCGGATGGGAAAAGCAGGCGAAAGGGGAGAAGATGGAGGACGGGAGCAAACTGAACCCTTCTAACAAACTACCTTGCACGTGGTCTTACGTTGTGCGCGCACGGACCGCAAGACTTCGCTGTGAAGTATTGCTGACATGTAACTTTGATCTACAGTGCACCCAGGCACTTCTCTGATAGCCGCCGGTACGGCCCAGTTTTTTTTTGTAGATTTTCTTGTATTTTTTTCTGAATCCGGCTCAATGAGAAACAGCGTTTTATGCATTCTACCTAAATTTTCCCACGGTGTTTCACTTTTCTGGGCCGAAAAGGTCCCAAAACTGTCGGCAATTCACGGCCATCAATACTCCGGCAAGGTCCGCGGTCTGGAACGAGTCGAAAGATTTCCGCATTGAGACTTCATCCGTAACGCTGCCAGCGCATCACCCGCCAGAGAAGCACACCACCCGCCGCAATGAAAGTCAAAAAGGCCAAGGAGGCTGCCAGAACCCGCGAAAAAAAAAAAAAATGCTGCTGCCCAAACCGAGATTGACCGCACCGATCCCGAATACACACCCTTGAACGATGGGGAGGATATTGCTCTGCAGGGTCCAGGCACATCCGAGTCAAAATCCAGGACCAAGAAGCCCGCAGAGGCGAGATTTTACATTTTTAAATAATGCAAGTCTCTGATATTATTTGTGAAGTTGGCAGAGCGGAAACGGCGCTATGAAAACGCCGATCTTTATGAGAAGACGGGTGAACGCTCCCGCACTTCGCAATGGCGGGATAAAAATCAAATCACGAAGAAAGCGCGACTCCTTAATGCTCAGCCTTCGACTGCCAATTTTTTCAAGGTTTTTAATCCGCCCCTTTTGATGAAAACTATTATTTCTCACGTAAAGAAGCCTGCTGAACAGAAACAATCAGAGCGCTCCAGCGGGGAGGTCCATACTGTCCTCCCAATTGTTTTTGTGGTCTGCACTTATTTTTCTCTGTGATCCAGGCTTCAATCTTGTTGCATGACCCCCAGCACACTCCAAATTTGTGCGCGAAACTCCCGGTCGAAGAACACGCTCACGTGGACCCCGATTCGGACATCGAAATGATTTCGGCCCCAGATTCCTCACCCCTTGATGTCGACGAGTTGTCTGAAGCTGTTCCACCCATTGAGCACACTGTCAGCCCCGTTGAATCTGAGATTGTGTCTTTTACCGAGGCACCTGCTCCTGTCAACGACGCGGAAGTTGATGGGGCACCTGCTCCTGCGGACGGCGTGGACTCTGACGACGGCTATTCAACGGGTGACAGCGACGACGACAAGAACACTCACGAGCTCTCGCTCGCCACAATCGAGGATACCTTCAAAAGTTTCAGCATGAAAATCATTAAGTATCGCAAAAGTCACCTGTCTGCACGAGCGCTAACGGCGATGACGCCGGAAAAAGGCGCGCAGCGCATGGTCACAATTAACGGCTTGACAGAATTTAATATTCAACGCCGCAAACGCGAGATTGAACGTGTCAATCTTGCCGTCAAGATTGACAACGCCCCGCGATCTCAGCGACCCAAGCTTCGTGCACGCTTGCGAAAAATGAAGCCCTCAATTGTGGCCAGCATGGTGGTTGCAAACCAGTTTAGCAAGACGAAGTATTGGGCACAGAAACTCCGCTCTACTGCACGCAGCTTCTCCGAAACCGGGGAGCTCCCAGAAAATAACCAAGGCAAGGGGGCGAAACACAAGACACAATTTGACGATCCAGGTGTCAAGCCCCGGCTTGAGGCGTTCGCGCGCGGCCTGGTTCCAGAGGCTGAAGGCGGTTTTAAGGGGAGGGTGGGTCATCTGATTTACGCTTTGACCTTCTTATTCACAATCCAAATAAGATTGCACCAGATAAATTACGGCGCTACGTCAACGAGCACCTCTTTCCGGAGATCGAAATTGACGACACAATTGGTGTCACCACTGCGACTGCATGGCTCAAAAAATTGGGGTATCGTCTCCGTCGTTATCAGAAGGGCATTTATTACGACGGCCATGAACGACCTGACGTTGTTCAAAAGCGAAATGAATTTATCAAGGATATGTTTGGTTGTCTAAAGTGCGTCGATCTAACCTTCTCTTCACCCCGCAAATGCTCAACAAAAAAATTAGCAATGCTTATCAATACGAAGACGAAAAAGAGGATGACTCTGGCGCCGCCTCTCAAACCAAGAAAAGCACTAGCAATCTCAAGGAAATTCCCCCAAATTTGAAGCCCAGGGACATCATTTATTACCCCATTTACCACGATGAGTCCACAGTCCATGCGAACGACCAAAGCCATTTTGTCTGGGAGACTGAGGATCAGCACGAGCTGCGTCAGAAGAGCCGCGGTCGCCTCATCCACATCTCAGACTTTATTATTGAGCACTGTGGCCGGCTCGTTTTAACGCTGGAGGAGATTGCGCGCGAGGAGCTGCTCCCGAAGCGCCCGCTCAGCCCTGCACAGCTCGAAGTAGAACGCATCCGTCTCGAAGCAGAAGCGGCAGTTGCTGCTGCTGCTGCTGAGAAGGAGCGGATAGCAGTTGAGCAGGGAAAAAAGCCGAGGAAAAAGCGAGCACCGAAGGTGACACAGGCACAGGCTTCGAAAGCACCCCTAGCAACTGATCGCACCGCTGAGGGGCTCGATTGGACTCCGCCCCCACCCCCCGCACCGTTTAAACGTTACAGATGCGAGCAATACGACGCGTGTCGCATCATCCATCCGGGAGCGGGGCACGATCCGTACTGGGACATGCCTCAGTTGATTGCGCAGGTGAGTTCAATTCTTAAAAAAATTGAGCCGAGCGCTTACTGCGTCGCAGACTAAAGACGCAATTGATATTTTTGAGGCTAAATACCCCGATGGAAAGGCTGTGTTTGTTTTTGACTGCTCGTCTGCGCATGAGGCATTTGCCGTTGACGCACTCGTTGCTCACAAAATGAATCGGTCTCCGGGCGGCAAGCACTGTTACCGCTACATGGACGCTTACCGCCACGGTCTCGATCCGACACAGGCCGCGCGTGCCGTCAAAAAATATTCCTCTCATCGCCGCATTCCTGTTGCTGATGTTGCCATGCTTAAATCTACTTAACTATAGCCTTCCCGTGTCTTTATACAACGTTAACATTGGTTTATTGAGGCTCCCGGAGCTTGCCGGGGGATGCCCCGAGGCCTTGTGTACATACCTCGAGGCTGCAACGATGTAACAGTTGTTACTGTCACAGTGAGCTCTACCTCCTACACCATATTTCTTTCTTCCTTCCCTACCTACTCCCCACACTCCTTTACTTATTTCCCCTCCTCTCGTCGATAATGTCGCTCCGCATCAGGCGAGCCATCTATCTTTAGTGATCTTATCTTATCACACAGCCACACTCGTTTACCTATATAAACCCCTGTACCGTAGTTACGGATTCTTCGGTCAATCTACCACTTACAACAGTTACGATTTGGCCACCCCCGTGTGCCGGAACTCGATAAACTCACTTCCGTCACAAACGAGGCTCTCATATCTCTCTCACCAGTACGACAGACTCAAGGCCGCTACGCTCATTCCGCACAGGACTATAATACGTCCACAATCGAGCCGAAACGTCTGATATTTTAGTCTCCTTCCTGATCCTCGCGGGTGACCCGTAATGGGCCAGGCAATGTCACACAACGGACACCGAATAGTCTCGGAGATCTCGTCGCAGAGGGAGAGCGCGGGTGTCAGGCTTGGAATTGTTGTGAGACGAGGAGGTACGTGCGCCCTCATTCGTCACCATCTCCCTATCGCGCCAGTACGTGCTGGCTCTCGCCGCCGTCGAGCACCCGAGGCTCCGCCCCCAGAGCGCCTTCACATTTCGATCGAAGATCGAAGGGGTTTATACAAACATGCGAAGCCCGTTTCCAGATCCGGAGCTGGAGTCGGTTTCCAGACATAACATGGGGCCCCTGGCCTGCCCGCCGATGTGGGACACTGAGGGGTGCGGCGCATGAGGGGAGATGGCGATAGCGCGGATGGCTGGTCACGTACCTTCCTTTAGCGCAACGGGCGGCGCACGGTGTCCCACCGTTTCTAGAGCGGCGGGAGCCGTGTAACACCATTCAGACTTCTCTGTGTCTGTCGTACGCATAATTTTTGGAATTTGGAACTCTTCGGAGATCCGTGGCGTTGTTTTGTCTGGGTCTTTAGGAGGAATTGGTATGTGGGCCATACTCTGTACGCGGTAGAGGGAACTCAACTTTCTGAATTCAGTGCACTGGGCAACAAGACTTGTTTGCTTGGTCAGTCATTGCGCAAAACCAAACCAAATGCTTCGAGCTAATGTCAGTTGAATTGAAAAAATGACTCAAATATTCAAGCTGGAGACAGAGATAACAAGGTCCGTGGATGCGGACGGTCCGCCGCAGAATCATCGCTGGGCTTGAACCTGCTATTGCTGAAAACTAATGCAAGGAATAATATTTGTGAGAAGGAACCTGATATTGACCTTGGTGAGCGAAGGGTAGTATGGTTGCACTCCTGCTTGTGGCAAATTTGTTGAAAGGAACTACAGAAAGAAAAGGCTTTAGTTGCCGACAAGAATGTCCCCGCTTCGCTCCGCCAACTCAAAAGAGGAGAAAAATATTGTTTCGGGTGACGTCAATGGCTCAATTCTGCGAAGAAGGGATGTACAGTAGAGTATGTACATCATTTCGACCACTTATGATCCTGTTATGTCATGTTATGAACGGCACTAGGTCTCGCGCGGGAACGGCTGAACCCACATCCCAACGTGCAGCGAATTATACGCGCTTACAGATACCTCTACTGCGTAGCCGGGCAAGTGAGCTTTTAATACCTAAAAAACAAACCCTAAACAGAAAAAACATTCATAAAAACTGGCTCAAAACCAATCCTCATAGACTCCCTCATCATCAACCCATTCACTATCGTCGTCCGACCCCGGCAAATCCTCAGACATCTGCGTGGCCAAAACATTACCAAAAAACCGCCAACTTCTCGCTACCATGTACGTGAATCTAGCCATGGGAACAACGTAATCCCAGTAGAATACTAGTGTACGGATCTCTCTTGCGGCGTCGACATCCAGCAGCGGCAATAATAATGAATATCCATACCCATCTTGGAGGGTTTTCTGGAGCTCGCATCGCGCCTCCCGCGTTGCAGGAGCGGTGCATTGCATGAAGACATGCTCTGGCACCTCGTCCGCCAACTGGCATTGACGACACAAGCGTTGCACTGCTGGAACCTCGGAGTTGGCCATGTACACCCCTCAGCCGGAACGAACCGCACAAAGGGCGTGTCGGGGCAAGACGGAGATACGGCACTTACACTCGGAACAGGTGGTGGCGGCGGCACAGCGGGATAGGTCTCGATATGTTGTCTTCCACTGGCTCAAGTCTACCATGCAATAACGGGAGAGTAACTCATGAGTCCACCAAAAGCTTAACCCATATATGTGCGGCACCAGTGTTCGTCCTTAAGGCCTTAAAATCGGTTTTCGGGAGCTTTAAGGCCTATGGGGGCTTAAGGCCTTAAATTTAAGCCCCCCTTAAGGGCTTAAACTAAAATTTCCCACGCTTTTTATAGGGCCCCTTGCGCCACCTTTGGAGCGTACAAAAAAAAAAGTACGGACATTTATCATTGTCAGAAGCTATTTCTATCGAACTGTCATCCAAATTATCGTCCTCCGCCAATGCTTGCATCAATAATTATTCCTCCAATATCACTGTCGGACGGGTCGTACCCACCTTCGTCACTTAGTTACTTCGGTTAGGAACGTGAAAGTTCGTCACTTTGATGGGAATGTGTGAAAGTTCGTCATATTGCCTGGTTTCTGTGAAAGTTCGTCAGTTTAACTCGGCACGTCCAGAAACCCGGAACATCGGCCATCATTGTTCTTTCAGCAATGTTTTTTCATATAGATCCCCTACCCTAACACTAACCACTAACCCTACCCGCTAACGACAAACCACTAACCACTAACCACTAACCTCTAACCCTGACCGGCTAACCCGAACCACTAACCGCTAACCTCTAACCGCTAACCAGCTAACCCGAACCAACCGGCCAATCTCGGCAAGCTGTTGATACCCATCACTCCGTGATGTGCCGAGGAGTGGCCGCTTGACAAGCCCGGAATACTAACTCATGAACTTTCATAGAAAGCGTTCAAAATCACGAACTTTCACGAATTCCCATCAAAGTCACGAAGTTTCACAATGCTAAGCGAAGTAACTAAGTGACGAAGATGGCGCGGACTCCTGTCGGACAGGCGAGTTCTGCCTCTCCCCTTTATGAAAGAACAATGAAAGAAGTCATAGAAGACAAGCATCCGAAAAAAACAGTGATTATGTAATGGGCACGTGCTATTTTAAGGCCTTAAGGTGCCCGATAATCGGCCGAAAAAAATTTAAGGCCTAACTTAAGGCCTTATTAAGGCCTTAAATTTTTTAAGGCCTAGGCCTTAGGGCGAACACTGTGTAACGTGCCCTATTGCGCACTTGTTTGATGAAATCCTTGCACCATTCGACATTCATACATCAGACTTTTGACATTTTGATTGTGGCGTTGTACAACGCCGAAAAACGCCTAAAAACGTCTAAAAACGCCGAAACTCACAACACTGACAATGTTTGAAAAAAATCTCACAACGTCTCCCCCAGATTTTTTTTTTATCATTACATTGGGGTTTTCAGGACATTTCACTGGGGCTAAGTTTTTTTTTTTGGCAGGTGTTTTTTTTTGGCGTTGTGAACAATGCGAAAACGCCGAAAACGTCACAACTAATTTGTCAAATGGCTGATGTACATGCGACCGAGGAGACTCGCGGCAAGGTAAAGGGTAAACGGCGCACAGCGAAAGAAAGATCCCCTAGTCATGATGGGTCACCGTTGGAACGGAGACGATCTGCCTCCAGCAGGGCCTTGTATGCCAAATGCTGGTGCGGCGGTCCCAACAAGTATGTGAGGTATCTGACGGCCAGCTCAAGTCGGCGCATGTGTAACGGATAAACTCCCAATTGCAAGTATAACTGAGGAATCCCAGAACGCGCACCCAAACCAAGGATTTTCCGCAAGATTGTCAGATTTAGGTCTTCCACCAAGGCGAAGGATACGGGGTCGACGTGGATGATCATGCCGGAGGCGTGTGTAAGATGGCAGTCAATCGGTGCGTAATAAAGCTGACATCCTACAATAGGCGGCAGACGGCCACGACCCACATACAGATTACAACCAAGAACTATGCGCCAGAACACATATGATGCTGTTTTTTGTTTGTGCTCATAATGGGATCGGAAGATGTCGCGCTTCACCGACGTAAACCGCACGCCGACATATTTGCGCTCGGCGACCAACGGGATGTCATCTCCACCCAGGCGGAAACAAACAGAAAGTCGAAGATTAGGATTGGCAGAAATGGGACCGAACACCATAGCAGCTGATTTAGAACTGTTTACAGACAAGAAATTGTCTGAACACCACGATGAAAGAGTATCGAGGTGACGCTGTAAACCCTCTGGAGTACGCGATATTAACACCGGATCATCTGCATGCTTCAGATGTGAGAGTAAATATCCCGCCAAAGCAGTGTCGCCCGGATCCGCCTCCAATTGAAACAAAGAGAGGAATAAGTTCCATAATGTCGGCGAAACCGGATCACTCATCAACATGCCGCAGAGGGACCTCCACTCAGAAATTACACCCTTATGCGAAACGATAAGCGTCATCCGGCAGTACAGCATGCGGATGAAGTCGAAGTAAGGCCCAGTCAGCCCGAGACGCTGTAGCTTTAACCACAGTAAATCATAGTTCATTGCAGAGAAGGCATCAGAAATGTCGATGAATGCCACATACAATGTCTCCCCAGACCCCTGAGCTCTCTCGATCAGGGTACGGAGGATGCAAGGCACATTCTGCCAGCAGTTACTTCAAGCTTCCAATGGTGAGCTCGAGGCTTTTCACCATGCTCTGATGCGCCATCCTATTGTCAAGGCTGACAGCGAGGAGCGGGAGGAGCTGGTGGAGTTTGGTCAGGAGATCCAGAAGGTTCGAGAGCACGAGAAGTTGCCGCCACCGCCTGCACCACGTGAGCCAACGCCACCGCGGCCAGAGAACATGCTGACTTTCCTTCGCCTCGTGCTACGCATGGTTCCCAACGTGAGCTTTTCTTGCTTTTTCGAGAGTGTACTGATGCACGAGCGTTAGGCGGGCGACGAGGCGGTCTTCCCTCCCGAGGGCGAGGATGACCCATTGGAGCGCGAGTTCTTCGAGCACATGCTCCGCAACACTGACAATTCTTCCCCATTCGCCGCTCTGCGCACGGCTACAGGCCAATGCTAGCAAAGAGCGGTCCTCTCCATGCCGATAACTTGCGCACGGCGGAAGGACTGTTCAGCATGACCGTATGGTCGGGGCTTGGCAGGGGAGATTGTTGCTGATAGATGGCGCTGATGCAGATGCTCCGGCGCAACAATGTATCATATGAGTCTGGACCGCAGCCAGGAATCCAAGATCTTGCGGGATCTTGCATTTGAAAAACTGTCTTGTAGAAAGAAAAAGGCAGGGAGGGGGGGGGGGGGGGAAAGTAAAGTGAGATCCTGCAAGAACTTGGGGATCATTTCATTGCGCAGGATCTTGGGAGAACTTGACAGATGACAAAAAACACAAAGGGACAATTGCGGGATCTTCGGAGAACTAGCAAGATCTTGAAAAGAGAAGCAAGATATTCGAAGATCTTGCAAGATCTTGCAAGATTATAGAAAAAATTGGGGGCCATGCAAAAAAAAAAAAAAAATTGTCCAGCTCGGCCCTTCATAGTTTGAGCAACCTTTCTAAAATTCTTTCGCTTTTCCACTTGATAACACGAGAGATAGAAAAAATAATGATGTAGTATTGCATTCGGGTCTATCTAGGTACATTCGTGGTACTACGATGTGACTACAGCTTGACCCTGATGTCCGCCGCACCAACATGGAGCCAGGCGACTTTCCCTGGAATTTTTCGCACCTGTCAATGTCGGCGGCCAGCATGCAGACATATAAACGTTCGAACCTATAACCAAACGAGTCAGCTGGGGAGAACAGAGAAGAAGGAAAGCGGACAGACCATACTAAGAAGAGGTCAGGATTAGCCTACAGCGCTGTTGACCAAATTAATGGTGGAAAGACATTAAGTGGCCGATACGTACATCAGTGACGCGAGGCGGACCGACCCCAATTGCCACCTCAGCATTGCCTTGTCCCTGAGGTACCCATCGGACGCTTGACATCTTTCTCCCATTAACTTGATTGGGTTGTATAACCCTGGGGAAATGCATTTATGCACGCCGCGTGAGCAGCAGTGTGGGCTCAGCATCGCTACTAGCCGATCCAGCAGCATTCTTATCTTACAATTCTGCCTTTAGTGAGACCATTCGGCCTGTAGGCCTTATCGATTCGGTGGTCTCCAGTGACGATATTGCTGGGGGTCCAACGGGTTTGCAGGAGCTTCCCGGGGCTTTTTCAGTCACGTTTCAAGGCCGACGACTTTCTTCCAAGGTCCTCAGAGCTTCATTTGGAACGCGTTTTCAACGGTCTACATCCTTGAATCACTTCCCACTCCTCTCTAACTAAGATACCTTTTTCCATCCCGCAGTTCAGGCCGTATATGGGATGAGAATATCCGGGACCGCAGTCTTTGCTGGGGAAATTCTTGGCAAGGGCTCGACCCTTCGAGTTACTTGGATTTCTTTCCCTCTTGCTCCGAAGTAGCGTTCGCACTAAGTGAATCGTTGAGTTCCACAATGAAGCGCTCAGTGATCATCTTGAAAGCATACTTCAAACGACCAAACCTCCAAACCTCGTTAGCACGGACCTGTCAAGAGATCCGTAAGCAACATGCGAGCTATGTCAGGAGGTCAAGCATTACCCAGTTTCCGAGCCCGTGTATATACTCTGTTACTTGACGATCCAGTTCGGGTTCGCTATAATGGGGTACCTGAGTGAAGGCCGACAGGAACCTCTTAGCGAGACTCTCGTGGAGAAGCAAGATCCATTCGAGCGCGGCCTGAAGGTCCAAATTGAGGCTATGCATGACGATGGTCACTAGGTTATGACCATCATCACCTATCGCCTGCCTGGCAGAATATTCAGCAAAAAAATTACTAAGGATTCAATAAACGAACTCGGCATTGTAGGAGCAAGCATCATTCACCTAGTCTCCCGTAGTCAGACTCACGATCAATATTCTCACAAATGAGGATTCACAGTTATGATCATGTCAATAGCAGCCACTGTGACTATCTTGATATGTTCGTTCTCCATAACTTCATCCGGAATGCTCATCCGTATCGCATTGATCACAAATGAGGGTTTAGCCCCGATGGTGTTGCGTCGAATCTCAAAATATTCGTCGATGCCGCGAATGTGGTTCTCCGTACGATCCTGCGCTTGCTGAACCACGGCGTCCAGGTAAAGCCCGAATGACTGGATGAAGCGGCGTTGGGAGATTGGTGTAGCGATGCGGATGGCATTCAACCAGAATCTGGGATTCGTGGAAAATCAATCGAGCCGAATACCAAAACATGTGGTGACGCTCACTGGCGAGCCACTTCGCCACCGATCCATTCTCCCTGTGGTCGGGGTAGCTCTGGATTTCGGAGTGCATGCATGACGATTTCCGCGTGGGCTTTCGCGCCCTCCGGATTGGCTACATCGGTATAGTGGTCGACCACGAAGAAGAAATTCATCAGGTCGCAGCCGACTCTGCACCCATCTGGATGGCAGAGGATTTTGATAACTGCGATTGGTATCGAGGTAGGTCCCTCACCTTTGTCAAGAAGTGGATAAGCCAGCGATGCTATAAGGTCTGGGAAAATCCTGAGAACGTCGACGGCTGCATATAGCATTGAGCCTCACTGAAATCACAGAGGTTGAATGCATTCTGGGCCTTCGGACTGAAAGCATGAAACGATTCGAGCCATGCAGCTGACCCTTGCTTGCACGCCTCGTAATGCTGGTTCAGATTACGGGGCCACGGCCAGTTGCTCAGCATGTCTGGGAGGTGGAACTCGATGGGTCTAAGAATGTTGGCGGGCATGGTTGGATTATGAGTGGAGAAAAGCGAGACGAATGACCAGGTTCGCTGGTTTCTTTGCGGCTAGCTGGATATTCGAACCGTCGGCGGCGTCTTGTTGGAGATAGACAGGGGCCCTCCATTCTATAAATAGGTTCGCTGGTTTCCTTGCGTCTCGCTGGATATTCGAACCGTCGGCAGCGTCTTGTTGATATTCCCAGATGTCTCGCTGCTATTCATCATAGTATTAACGCTCCGTCTTAGGTTGCACAGGGGCGGCGGCGCAACGGATTACTAGTAGGACAGTAACTTGATGGTCTCGATGTTGTCCAGTTTAAAGGAATGGTTATTTTTCCATTGCCACCACATGTATTCATTTTCCCTGGAGCGGACGGGCTGTTTCGGTTTCGTCGAAAATTTTCACAGAAATAGGGGTAGACAGGAAGCCGATTTACGAGGCTTCACAGCATATTTGACATCATGCTCAGCCGGTTTCAATGCCGAAGCGTTTTGGCAGGGAGAAAAGCTGCTGACGTGAGAAGAATTGACCAAAATGTGATTTACAGACAAAACCGGGTTGATTGGGCGCTCTATAAGGCCGGTAAGGGCACAGCCCGCTACCTGGTTAACAAAAAAATCTAGTAAAATTATGTTCACCGAAGTTGCTCAATACTCATCAACGCCATTGGCCTAGGCCAAGTTTCCTAAACCTGGGAGTTGGGTAGGTACATAAGTAGCTTAAATGCCACAGTCCCACTGAAGACGGCCACGCTAAATGTATCGCAATATGTACTACGAGGTAGTAGCGAGCCATTTCTGAAAGGACAGTTTGGGACACGTTCTTTAGTTCTTTGGTATGCGTGCATTGCTTAATTCCTGGAGCACCCAAAACTTGGACGCGCGCTCCTGAACCGACCAGCTCGCATTGAGCCACCGAAGCTTGTACCTGAGTTCAATAAGTTGAAATTTATATCTCCCGTTTGCGAGTTGCTTCTTCAGTTTCATTGGAAGCAGAAGCTGCTCATTCTCCATATGCATCCTATGCTAGGTTGGCCAGAAAAAATAAGCCCAGAGCGACCAGGATACCTGATTTTCTTTTTCTGTGCAACCTGTCTCGGTCCAAAGGCCGCAACATTAAAATTATATTGACCTATAAATTTGCCATAAATCTGTAAGGTAGTGCTTTATACTTCCTCAATTCACCACTGAGACAGCAGCTGTAGAGATTGAAGTAGTGGCTCACATCAACTTTTTCATGATAGACCAATGGTAGACTCTATCATCTCACATGCTCTCAACCTGACCCCATCCAGTCATCAGTCTTTTACTTACATTAACCTGGCCTAAGTGTTTACCAGGTCTTTACCAGTTACCAGTTGCTATTTAGAATTAGTAGTTAACTGACTTTCTTTCAAAATTTTCTTATGCTGCAAAAGAATTCATTTCTTAAAGGTGTTCTGTACCAGCGACTATAAACTCAGCAAGTGAGAGCACACTTGACGAGATCATCAGTTACATGTAATCAGCCAGCCCCAAGTCAAGATTTTTGCCCAAGCGTTTCCAGTTCTTGGTTCCGGATTTAGGGACCAGGTCTCACATGTGTAATTGTCTGTCCGACCAGTACTGCTTATTAAGGTTACCCATCAAAAGATGCCATCATCTTTTCTCTGCCTTTGGCGACCATCTACAAGACCTGCCTCCGCTTCGCTCCGGCAACCGGGGGCAATAATGGCTAATATTATTTTTATTTAACACAGTAGAGTAAAGGGTGACTGAAATACAGTAGTACGATTTGGGTAAGATAATGTGGTTCTGAGCCCGGAAACGGCCACAACAGGAGCGAATGGGAACGAAGCTTTCACGGTGACCATCCACGAGAATTGGCAGCAGGTGGGGGATTGGCAAAGATTGTCTACAGCTCACAGATCCCAATAGTAAGGGACCCCAGAATGAACCAAGAAATATTCACGCATTTGAGAGGAAGCCTGAGGTCGTAGCTACAGCATTGGCAGGTGGAATTTGTTTGCAGTTGAATCTTGCATCGGATATTGAGGTTCCAGTCTTGATTGCAACACGGAGTGCGAAACAGGTCATTCCTATATTTGAGCAATCAGAGGGAAGAGGTGAGTGAAGAAAACAGGGATGGAGAAAGTGCTTAGAATGCAACGCTTTTATACGGTTAATGAACATACGTGGCCGCAGTATCGCTGTCTGTGGCAACGTGTCATTCCAGAAATACTCATAGCTGTGGACTCACGCGACTTGGCTCCTTGCCTTCTCTAGCCCAATCCGTGATGTCTTCTGCCGCTGGCGGTGACTCTGCAGATCGCATCGCATTGGAAATCTCGGGCCTAGTGTGAAATCGGGGATGAATTGGAGCCTTGAAGCATACAAAGGCGGTGTTGTTGAAGAGTGTTCAGACTGCGAGCGGGTCATTTGACATTGACGAATGAGTAGGGAGAGGGAGAGAGAAAGAAGGGGATAATCCCGATGGAGATAGAGGCAAACAGGTACAAAGAATCGCCGAGCATTTGCTTAAAGAACGGTTAATTATGGGTGACACTGGGATTGAAGCGGGACTAGAGTTTGAAACGGCCCTCACCTGGGCTCAATTCTGCTCGGATTCCCTTGATTTTTTCGCGGAACATGCTCCGACATATATAATTTATTAAACTAGCAAAAAAGATGAGTGGATTCCGACCAGCGCAAAAGATGTTACATCATGTCACTCAAAACTTCGTGTTCATTACCGTCCGCTAAACCGTTCCGCTTCGTCTCTCACAGGCACACTTTTATGGCTTCAAAAGCAATGTTACCAAACAATCCGGAGCGAAAGCACGCGTGGGGCATCCAGGAAGCACTATTTGCACCAAAAGCGGGACTTATCATGGCAGGTGTGACAATGTGTGACTCAAGGATTGCCCAGAGCGGGCCAAGGAGATCGTGATTATTATTGTCGTGCAATGATTGCCTTGTTCAAGCCGTGGAGAGAAGGAACTGACTTGAAAGGTAAACTTGATAGTTGGGACAATATTTTTAATGTCACCAAATTCACCTCTAAAGCGAAGAGAATGATGCAGAAGTTTAATTTGCGTAATGAATGCAGTGATGAGCAGGATGATTATTACAACCAAAACAAGACTGGCCCTGTGCCGATGTTCTCGCGGTTCGATCGTGACTCCCAGCCGTCTGTTGACCAGGATCAAGATTTATTCGCATACGGAGCGGATGACGATCTTACGAGACCTAATGTATTTATGCAAGGTAATAAATATCTGACCATGCTGGATCATATGAAAGAAGCAGCGGGTATTATGGAAAAAAGCGGATGGACCAGAGCCTTCTCTTTTCTTAATTTCGATTGCACTCGATTTATACCTACCAAGAAGTTGAGCGGTTCCCAGTGGAAGGCTAGAATAACCTTTGAACGTGAAAAGCTGCTGATTTTGAAATTTAAAAACGCACCGGATGACGGATGCAAAAAACCTCGCACAAAAGTGCCTGAACTAGTTACGGGTGTAACACTATTGGACTCTATGCATTTTACCAAATATTACAAGGCTAAAATGAAATCTGCCCAGAAGATTATTGATAGGACGTCCTCAGATTTTATGGCTATGAGCTTACCACTAGCCAGAATGTACTCTTCAACCTAGTGTGCGCAGCCAATGCACCCACACCTGGTTGAAACAAGACGCCAACCTATTAGGCCAAATCTTTGGGGGCTCTCTGCCCATATTTCCGGCCCTGAATCCCTCCCCATCGCCAGATATTCCCACCATCGCCCCGCCCCTCCAAAAAACATCCCCGCTGCCACGAAAGTGCGTTGGGGATTTCTCACCGACTCAAAAGGCTACGCGCTCCCGCCCAAAAAAAGCCATTTTCTTTTGCTGTTTCTTGAATTTTGAGAATATGACTGTGTATGACTGCATGTTGGTCGCCGATTTTGGACCTCATCAACTTTAAAAAGTGGAAACTCATGCCGTTGGAGGGAGGAAAGCAGAAAAAGTGGTGAAATTTCCAGAAATGGCATAAATTCGTGCCCCGGGCTCTGAATTTCCTCTTCCGGTAATCCACGTTGCGAGAACACGCTTTGACCGGCCGCGGCTCTTTGCCAAGCCTTTTTGGGGCGGCCCCAGATTGATGATGTCATCTCGTTTTTGAAACCGAGGTTTTCAACTATTCTTCCCCTATTACTACTCGATGCTCAAATCCCAGCGCGACGCGTCTGCTCGTTGATCGTGACGCGTTTGTTTGCCTCAGCGTCGCCATCAACGCCATCGGCTCCGCGACAACGTCGCTGCCACGTGGTCTCTAGATCTTACTCAGTAGCCTCGACTCCTCGACGCCAATCGCGCAGCCCTCCCCAATTCATCCGCAACTACGTTTAAGCCCGCGCCCGCGCTCCTGGCAATCTCCTTCAAGCCATCCGCTCCGACTTGCTCGCGCGTGGCTTCCCCTTTCCCACACCTCTTCGTTTGGATTAGTTCATCCCTATTGCACCTATATCCTTTCCCTTCCCCATTCCCATTCCTTTCCCCGCTTCTCTGGTCACTATATACTAATCATTTCGTCTACACATTTCCCTCGCGGGTGCAGTTGGCATTCCCGACAGCACGCAGCTATTCTCCCGCGCGTCCATGACGCCTTTCTTCAGCCTCCTAATAGGATGCGCGTACGGGCATCGACAGCTCTGCGATCAGCTCGACGTCTCAATGCGCCCCCACGCCTTGAAACCGTCACCACCGCGCCCCGCATGCTGCGCGTCACCCCGCCTAACCCCCGCCTACTCCGTCCTGCTCCCAATTGGTCGATACCACAGCGCCGCGCACGCCCGCACCGTCCGTACCTCTATGCGCTCTGCCCGCTGCCCATCTCCGCGCCGCTATCGTCTCCCTCTCCTCCTCCCTCTACCGCTCCCCCCCCACGCCCGCACACGAGCAGACGAACCCCCGCAAGGACACCGAGCGCATGCAGCACCGTCTGCACCCCTGCCCGCCGATCGCGTGTACGCGCGCCCGCTTTCAGTTCGCTCTACACTAGCGCGAGCCTCGTCCCTTTCACTGCACACCGTTTCTACGTAGGCTCCCGGCTCCATTCGACGTCTCCCCGCCGCTCGGAGCCTAATAGCGACGCAGCGCCACGCACGCCTCCGGACCCCGCGAGCCCCGCGTCGCCGCCGCCGCCCGTTCGACACACCCATGCCGGTACAACCCACACCTCGCTGCGCTCGCCCCTCTTCTTCTACCCCGCCCTTTTCGGTCTTATTTCTTCCCTCACCGTCCTCGACCTGCACGGAGAGGGCAGAGGGAGGAAGCACGACGCCAGGCCACACTCCCATGATCACCCGCTCTTCATCGCCCCCGTCCTCGGGATTCGTCGGCACGGGCCAAGTCCGCCCTAGTTAGAAGTTACGCAACCAGAGAACCCATTCTTTGGCATTTATCATACTTCGTCTACTGCTCGTGGTTCGTCTCACCTATTAGTCCGTCCTGTATTACTTATTATGTCTTGTCCATCATAGCTTGATATCTTTCTGTAGATCCATATGCTTTTCAATGAATATCTTGGATTCACGAGAGAAAAATCTGAAGACAGGCTGAATCCTCGAACGAATGATTACAAGCCGAGTTGTCGGCCGATACGCCCAACGCTCGATTCGATGTTCTTTCCCGCTTTCTCTGCTATGACGGTGAGTTTTCTTGCCTCGGGTTCACAACTCAAGTCCTCGTAGAGTAAAATTCAACCATCCTCTCACTTCTAGCCCTCAAATTCAGTCTCTCGGCCATTTTTGCCTGGGACTGCTGGGTGGGTGCTAGTTGGGCCAACATTTCATTCCACCGCCAGTTTTAAATACGCCTTCGAGTAGGTTTCAACCAAGGCTGTACTACAACTCTCAAACCACCCAAAAATAAACCCCCACCGCCACCTCCCCGGGACTCCCGGGTCTAGACTACTGCCCGAGCACTTGCCGGTGATTTCAGAACCAATTCCTCATCCCTCGGATTCGGTGTTCTTCAGTTCGATTTCCTTACCTGCAAACTCATTTTTGTGATTGGGCTTCAATTTTCCGTGCGCGCGCCATTCGATCTTTGAGCCGATGGGTTCAAGCCCATAGAATTTACTCGCAAGTCGAATTTGTGGTTGATTTTGGGTTGAATTTACCAGCTGCGTGCTTGATGGGTGTAATTAACCGACCTTTGTTCTGTCGCAGGTTCAATTCATACTGACTTGGTTTAATTTCACTGATCGTTGCGATTTCCGTAAGTGCTGTTTTGTCAGATTTTTCAATCAAATACTAACCTGAATTGAATCCACTTCAGGTGTGAGTCCGCGTCAACATTTAGTTGAAGGGTGGGCTTGAATTACGGGTTTTTCTTGACTCAGGTACGTTCGAATTCAATTCCACGTTGATTCCACTTGACTCAGCTTCAACCCTTCATTCAGTTCGAAATTTTGCTGACTCAGCACGGCCTTGAGGTTCTTTCGAATCCTAGGTGCGTCTTTCATTTCAGACCCTATTAGCCCTGACCTTTTTCTTATAAAGCTTCGATCCGCTGACTTCGGGTCTTTCGGAATTACGCCGGCTCTGAAGCAGCGTCGCTGGCATTGGATTTCACCTCCACTGCATTTATCTTGAAGCTTCAAGGTCGGATTATTTAACTGCACTCGGGAGCACGCGGGATCCCCACTGTAACATTTTAAGGTCAGTTGTGGTGCTATTGGATTCCATTCGACGGCTTACTGACTTCATTCTTGATCCTTCAAGCTCATCACCTCATCAAGTTGGTCGGATTTTTCGTATTTGAAGCGATGGTCTCGCGCTGTATTTGCACTCGGAAGCCTAAATGCGTGAGTCCGGATTCTCGACTATACAAAATTTCCTGACTGATCTTTGACTCAGATTCTTGTCCTTAAGGCTTGCCCCTTCACCGTGCTTCAATAGCAAATGCCCGCGAGTCATTTTCGATTCAGATTCTTGTCTTTAAGGGTTGCCCCTTGACCGCACTTCAATAGCGAAGGTATGCGATTCAGTTTCGATTCGATTCCATTCAAATCCCTACTGACTTGAATGTCGACCCTCGGAGCGCGAGGTACGCCGGTCATTTCAATCTGAATATATGATGCCTGCTCACTTCATTTTTATTGTCGGTCAGATCAGCTCGGACGCCAACCTATGTCCATATCATGATCGTGCCAGTATCCCTGTAGGTTTTATTCCCTGTTAATTCCTATTCTCAGGAGCTCAATCGGACCATAGGTCGGGTCTCCATTATATTGTCAAAGTCAAAAACTGTGCTGTCCAGTTTTCGCGTACTCCAAATTTCTGTATTGGGTCTATGTATTATTGACTATCTATTTTCAATTGTGTAGTGCGAGACCGGAGGCCGAACTACCCAAGCACACATATCGGACCAGGTATGCTTCAATTTATTTCAACTACCATCACTTCCGAGTTCAATTAAATCACTCCTTGCTCATCTAATTCCCTTCATGTTACAGTCCATCGTGCACTTGACCAATGGTTTATAGGCCTAGGATATACTTTTTCAGAGTACATAGTCAACAGGCAAAAGGAACGATTTCCTCTTTCACCAAGATCAGCCAGCAAGTCATCTGCCGGTTGGGGTCTTAAAGTACGTTGCATCGCATTTAAATTCAGCTCGACTCATGGATATTATGACAGGTATGAAAGATGTAGGATTTTGAAGTTCACCAAAGTATTCTCAGGATACGATGAGTATCCCAGACTTTTTAAATCGCCATGGAAAGTCACCCAATAGGGGTGCTCAATTCTTAAATCTGAACGGGTTCAGTTCGGATTTTTTATTAAATAAATACACAGACAAATAAAGAAATTCAATAGCGTTGCCACTCATCCTTCACCACCTTACCCTTGCTGCATCCTCTGCTACACCCGCTGCTCTCTCGTCCCCGGTTCAATCAGTGTTGTGCTGCCATGCATTTTTCAGAAAAACCGAAAAAAAGAACTTGTCTGGGAGTCGCTCTCTGTGAAAAAAACACGATTTTCATTACATTTCCATGAGCACAGCGTATTGAGCCTCAGAATACACGCATGCATGGCTACTTCCTCGGGTTCTATGACTCGTCCACAGGCCTCACTGGTTATTCAACACCCCCGTGGGCGGCAACAAATCAAACGATAAATCCAAATTTAAAAGAATCGTCGCGTCTGTATGCTATGTACTTACTAAGCTGAGACGCGGGTCTTCGCCAATGGAGAGTCACAATATTCTGAATTTAATTCCTCCAATTTCTACACTGTGGATCTCAGGCAACATCGAAATGTCGGGAACCTGCTAAATCTGCCACAAAAGGATAGTCAGGCCCGAAACTTATGTACGCTGGAATTTGTTGATTTCTCTCGGACCAGAAAGAGCGTTAAATGTGCCGGCCATCAGCGCATCACCTGCCATAGATGATGTCGGGCATTGTTCAAGTTGATCGAAATTCAAAAAAAAAAAGTAGGGATGCTAATAATATGCACGCGTCTGTAGTACTACTAAATGACAGTGCAGTGGAAAAATCGGCCATTCCATGGCCTTGAAATTGGCCGGAAACAGCCTAAATTTTCCCAGGGTTTTCATCCGGAAGTTGACCGAATTCGATCGATCTGCGACCGATTTACCATCACCCTTGGAATGGCGGGGTTGCCAGAATTTTGATGAACAAATCATCATCGAAATCCCTCCACATCCGGATTGTTTCTCGGCCTGAACTCCGTGAAACATAGCCTGGTTGAAGAGTTGCACAGTGGAAAAATAAAATTATTATTAGTAAATTAGTAATATTCAGATGCACCGTACTAGATAGAGACCTACCGTTCTTTAAGCAAATGGCCCTCGATTCATTGTACATTGTAGCTTTCTCCATAGGTCCTTACCCACCTCTGTGGTCCGTCTTTCGTAATTGTGCTCTCAAAGCACTGCGGCGATACCAAGGTTCGCTTCTTCTTCAACATATGGCTTCGAAGCCGTCAGATGACCCGTTCATACCAAGCTGGCCGCCGGGCTGCGCCGCAGAATTGCGTCCAACCTGTTGAACCCAGACTTTGAAGCACCCAGCATGCTCGACACGCGCCGGTGATCCCTAGACTCATAACCAGTCTGTAACCAAAAGTTGCCGAAATATGTGGCAAGCACTTTCGGTGGGTGATCCCTTTATGTGTTTTAATTCTCACTGTAGCCACAGCTCTGGCTCCGTTGCAACCTGCTGGCCCACTGCGTGCCGTCGATTCTCCGACCCGATGTCCCATGCCTCTACAGCCTTTATGTCCATTCTTGGGCTTTCTTCCTCAAAACAACGCAAATCTCCCACAGCGGCGCGGAAGAACACGTCGGAGACTGCTGCCACGTCACTCTTACGTCCAGTATAAAGTACGGGCAACAGTCATTTTCCTCCATCTCTACTCGTTTTGATTAGACTGGTGTCCTTGCCCCACCTCTTGGCTGCTTCCTTGGGCTGTCTGATGTGTGTGTTATCTATCGGCATCAAGCCAACATCAAGCTTCTCCTTCAAGTTCTGGGTTATCCGACACGAGCCAACGTCAGCGCTGTCTTCTGCATCGACACGATTTCGCGATTTCGCGTCAGGGTGACGCGAAACAAGCACAGTAAGCGGATTTCGGGTTGGCCCGGTGAAATTTGATGCTACTAATAGACAAGATGTGCCTCCGCTTCGATCCGGCGATGAGAATGAGAACCGATCACAGAGATATCATGGGAAAATTCAGATCCGCAGTATCCATGAACATGAATTAAGGGTATGGTCGGAAAAGGGGCTCAAATAAAAGAGGAAATCAGTTGGCCGTTAGTCTTGCATCAAAGTTTCAAACGCGGTGTGTCCGTACACGGCTACAAGATGTACCTCCGCTTCGCTCCGGCCACTGGGAAAAGTGGTTGGGTAATACTATTGATTGAAGTGGATAATTCAACGTGAACACGGACTGACTACGGGAGAGTGAGGGAATAAAAAAAGATGTGGCGAAGAGCCAAATCGGAGAGATGTTTGTTCTGAAGCTACATCTTCAGATATCGATACGTAGAAAAATCCAGGGGAAAAGGATGCGAGAAATCATGGCAATCTTCCGGGAGTAACTGACTTGCGAGGCCAGCAGAGGTTGTTGACAACTCCAAGAGACCATTCATGTAAAGAAGATGAGTGTGATTGGAAAACAGGTATTTTGATATCCCAGAATCCATTGAGGTAGGGTAGGCATGAAGAAGTGGCCTAAGTTTGACTCATGAGGCCTGAAGGCAATTGACATTCGGCATGAGAGAATAATTGGATAGCAAATGATTGGATGGCAAAAACCGAATCACCGTGGAAGCGTGAGACCTGTAGCTGAGACACGATGATGAATTGCTTCAAGGACTACAGAACTCCCGCCGGATTCAGCAACAAAAATCCATTGAAATTTATTAGAAGGAAGGAGGAAATGCAACCCAAAAAATTGGAGCCAGGATATGCTTCACCGAGAGATAAAGAAAATCCGATATGGCTTGGACTGCAGATGACTTCTGGCATTGGATTGCAGGCAGTGAAGGGAAGGGGACAGCGTAAGCAAGGTTGGAAGCATTTTGATCCAGATGGATTGCAGTCGTAGTTCGAAACGAAAGCACCCGGAAGAATCGGACCAGAGACTTGCTGCGATTGAAGTACTTGCATACCATTTGCTCCAGGAGCTTGGTACAAAAATTGGGCAATGGGATTCAGTCAGGAAAATCAGAACGTGGGAAGAGGGAGGGTGAAAGCGCATATTGGATGCTGCCCAAATGTTTCCCCTTTATGTGTTCACAGTACTACGTGGCCTTGGTATGCCGAGTGGGGATGACACCAGGGTCTTTCACCGGACCGTCCCAATTTGTGTTGATTCCGCAGTTCACATGAGTCACACAGTAGTACATCCGCAGCTCAGCAGCCTCTGAAATGGCCGGGGATAGTGCGAACGATTGGTGCTTATGGCGATGCACTTGGCGCTGTCAACCGAAGAAGCAGAGGCAGCAGTGGGTTGAATCGATGTTTGAGCACTGGTCGACACAGAGGAATTGACCTTGGAATAAGCCTCAGTTTTGTTGCATACAATAGTAAGAAATATACGGAGTCAACGATTTCGGGATCCGGGTGCTTGGGCTCCGGGTGCTCGTCATTTACGGGCACTGAGTAACTTGGCTGTGGTGGTCCAAAATATTCGAGCTCT
The DNA here is from genome assembly GCA_029282285.1 of Mycena rebaudengoi. Classification (NCBI taxonomy): domain Eukaryota; kingdom Fungi; phylum Basidiomycota; class Agaricomycetes; order Agaricales; family Mycenaceae; genus Mycena; species Mycena rebaudengoi. The sequence continues at coordinate 2,050,271 of JARJCX010000003.1, read as the reverse complement.
TCGTAGTCATTACGTGAAGCGTCCAGGCCGAAGTCAAACATGGATACGTCGAAATCAGCCAGGGATCCCATGTCGAAATCCAAAAGCGTGGGTTAACACATTGTATAAAATGGTCTGTTCCAATGCGGCGAACTCGGCGCTGAAGAGATCTAAAGCAGCCTGAAAAGCACCTTGGTCTGAATACTCAGTCAATGAAATATAATCAGCGGAAGAATCGAGTATACCTGCGGCGATGTATTCTTCTCCGGGGCGAGAGTAACCAGGAGCCCAGTCTTTGAACAGTTGAGTGTAGGATGACTCGGATGCACAAATTCCATATGAGGAACGTACATTGATCTGCAGATTCCCAGTTTGGCTGTGCTACTACCATATTCAAGTCCACGTCAGATGTGTTGTTGAAAATGACTGTTTCGTGTAGAGTAGAAATGACTTCGTAATAGATGCGCCTGGACTAAACTATGAAGGGAGGCACAAAAAAAACAGCAGAATTGGGACAGAAAAAGCGAAAGAAAATTACGAGGATGTTCCCTGGCCGCCAACACATCGTGTCGTTAGATGAACCACTGGTATCACGGCCGCTGAGTACGAATATGGCGTAGGCGAAGCGAGCAGGTGGCGGGGTATCGCAGGCTGCGCGAGGACATGGAGATGGTGATGAGCGAGCGGGTTTGAAGGCAGTCAGAACCGGGCACCAGATGAGGGGGAAGGAGGTAAGACATTGAGCAACTCACCTGCACCAAAATCAGGAGTAACTGTGGAGAATTGGCGCGAGGCCAAGCGGATTAGTCGCAAAAAAGATCGAAAATGCGAATATATACGTATATCAAGCACCTGGACTCCTGGGTACGTCCAAAAACTGTTTTATCCTGTCGTATACATTCCTCCCTCGATCTTCAGACGACAGTGACGGAGAACGATGGCCGTAGGCTCATGTGGTCGGCGCTCTACGGCGACGATGCGTTAGCGCTCAGATGACCGCATGAGAACGGCTTCTAGCTCGGATTTTCTACTTGAGACGTGTACAGGGGACCAGTCCAGTAACGTCGGTGAGTTTGTACGAGCGTAGGTGCCTGCCAGACGGCGGAGAAAAGCAAAAGACGCCCGGGGACGAGAAGTATCATGCTCTGCCCGTTTTGGGGCACAGGAAGGCTGAAGTGGCAGCCAGAAAGTTTAAGTACGCTGTGCAAGTTCGCGAAGCGCGTCCGAGAGGCTTTAAGCAGCGGAGGACCGAGATCCAGCCCGGGGGAGGGTTTTGATGAGACAAAGTTGCGGAGGGTGGTGGCGCAGAAATGGAACGCGTAGACCGAGCAGAGCGGTGGACGAGGATGGAGAGCGCCAAAAAGATCCAGTAGGTGATGTGGGGCGAGTGGCTGGTGCAGTGCTGGGCCGCGGCAGATCGGTGACGGCGGATCATAAGAGAGTGGAAAGGCCGCAAAGTGCGCGTTGCTTGGTTGGGAGTGGGGATATGTGGGAAAGGGGCGCGGGTGCATGGCACTTGCCGAAAAAAGTGCGTGCTCGGCACTCGCCGGCGCGGGAGTGCGGCCCGAGGAGGGGGACAGTCGGTGCGTTGACCATTTTGGGAAGAGTGTGCCCTCGTTACGTTAGAATGCGAAACTATTTTTGGGCGGATCAAGCGGTCAAAGCGACACATCTCAACGCACACCGGGAATTTTTAGGCCGTAGATGTATCATTTTCAGCCGCAAAATGAGATTTTTATATCAGTATGTAGCCCCGAATGAGCGCCTCCGACGCCCAATATGTGGTAACGCCTCCAAGTTTAGATGCGAAGTGCCAGGGATTGTTGCCTTTTTTCTACTTTTCAAACTCCTGGAGTAGAATAATCGCAAGTCAATGAATACTGGTGTGCTTCGAAAGTGCTTTCAGGGGGAACTCGCTATGGATATAGGATTTGTGCTACAGCCGTTTTCAAAAGTTTGTGCGCTTTTACGAAACGGTGGAGCTCATTTTGTGCTTACCTTTGTTTGTCGCTGCGTCATCATGCCGAGGTCACGCCGTAGTTCAACTTCGTCGAAATCTCTCCGGTTTTGCCCCAGACACTGAGATATCAGTTGTCTGACCATGCCCTCCACTTTCCTCCTCATATTCAAGAGGATTTCGGGAGAGTATGCAAGAAAAGCGGTCGCATTTACCATTTGCTCCACCTATGACATCATCAAATCCACACGCTGCAGCAAACAGAGGTAAGCACAAAATGAGCTCCACCGTTTCGTAAAAGCGCACAAAGTTTTGAAAACGGCTGTAGACCGACGGCCAAGTACTGTTTTCGGGGGTGCACCCTCGGCCGGCCTAGCGCCAAAATGGGTGCACTCTTTTTTTCACCTGCTGCCTGTGGACCATGTATCGCGGAAAATGAGTAGGGCAGTGGGAAATGTTAGTAGGGCACTCGGGGCCCTTTTTGGGGACCCAATACACCGAGAATTTTGCAAAGAAAATCTGTTCAGGGGAGGGATACAGATCACTTTTAACAAGCGAGGTACGAGCTTCATTTGTTAAAGCGTCTGTCTACAAGAGACTACAGATCACTTGTGCTACACGCATTGTCGACACGTTTCAATGCGTTGAAAACATTGGCACCTACTCGAATCTACTTGGCTGAGATCTCAACGCGTTGACCGACTCGTGTAAAACGGCGTTACAGTGCGTCTGTGCCATAACTATTTTGTGCACCAGTTCAACTACTTTTGCATCCGTTCCTGAGTTCGGCGCAAAATATTCACCACTCTGGTGAATATTTATCAACAGTAGTTTCACACCTGATCTCAACTACACACCGTGCTTCTCCAGCAAGATTCACACCTCCTTGACTTTCAAGTATTCCAACAATGATTGGTTTTGTTGTCACCGCCTCGACCTGTGTACAAAATACTTACCGCTTGTGATTACTTCAACAACGGATTACCATGGACGCCCCGGCTTTTCCCGGTGGCAAGGGCCCCATTGAAGTTACCTGAAGGATTGGGCTTAGTCCAGAGACCAACATAACTGGAATCCACTGCAGGCCATGTACTAGAAAGGTTTCCAGAGCCGTGCCGCACTCAAGCCAGCTCGGCACCGCCTGATTTCTTGCAGCACTCCGTACACTCTCGGCAAATCTGAATAAATGTTCCATAATCCAAATTCCACAACTTTCAAGTGTACTGCTCGAAAACTCTGGAAGAACAGGCTTGGCTCGTGTGGTGCATTAATTTCTGTTTAGCTGCAATGGTGATCATTTCCTCCTTTCCGAATGGCATCGAAAATTTGCAAAACCAACTAGCGGTGAATTTTGTGAATGAAGACTGGTACTTTTTTTCCAAGGTGGTGAAATTTTCGAGAAATAAAACTGATAATTATGACACAGTATTACCCCCATATGATATTTTTATACTCCTCGTAGTCAACGAGTACTTAGCGTCACTGTCCGATCGGAACAACGGATGCGGATTCGTCGCATTCACTGGGCGCTCCTGTATCACATCCCAGTGTTCCTGCACACACGTCCCATTAAAACCTAAACAAGTCCAAAATCGCTGTTGGCTCTTCCAGAATCCCATCCACCCGATAGTGCAGCCAGCCATACGGAAACTCGAACGCCCGATGCAGAATCTGCACGGTTACAGATGTGTTTGAAAAGATAGGGTAGAGAAAGTCGAACGACGAAGTGATTCCGTCCAGCTCGAAGGGGTTGTGTTGGACGTAGTCTGCGGCGATGTGGCTGAATGCGTGGGGGATGTCTCTGTCGATGGGGATGTGAGAGGTTAGGACGAAGTGTTGATTGAGGTGGCAAGCTAGTGCACCTTTTGACATAGAACTCCTCGACGAAGGTGTTGAAAATCTGCTTCTGCTCCACAGCAGTGGCTGGGTGGACCACGCATGGAACTGGGGTCGGGGTAGATTTCCCGAAGACCGACCCCGGGCCCAAGAGGGGAAGAATAAGAGTCAAGCCTTTGAAAAATGTAGTTGAGGTACGCATATGCATTGCGGGGGAAAGTGAAAGCCGGCTACTATGACAAGAGGCTGAATGAACGTCGCTTTTTATCGAAATTAAACAATTCCACTCATCCGAAACTCAAGCCGAGACGTTTAGGTTCGGATGACGTTTCAACCTGGCAGAAATGTAAGCTGATTTGTCGTAAATCAGCTTACTAGTTGTTTCGGCACTGATCCAGCTCGGCAGTTTCACAAGGTTTCAGCTCACATTTCAGCTCGTCTGATTCATCAGCTGAAATAATCTGAACTTCAGACTGTCTGAAATCTGGGCGATCTCAGTGTCTGTGAATTCCCAAGTATCAAACTGTGTACGTTGGTCAAAATTGCTTATGCCTGCTGTGGAAATGAAATGACTCTGTCAATGCCGTTGTAAATACGTCTTCCATGTCTGATTTGCTTACACGGAGTCGACGGCTCAATTCGAGGGGCGGTGTACGGAGCCGTAGAAAGTTTTACTTACTGTTTGTGCAAATTCGTCATTCCAAAACATGCCCGAACCATTAACAGTTATTTATGTAACGAGATCCTTCGCGATTCTTCTTCGAATAATCCAGTTAAAATGAACGGCGCAAAGAGATTTGCCACGGGATGGAATGCAAACTAGCAGATTTTTGTCCTCAAAGCTGTTGCAAAAGCTGAATACCAAATCGGATTAGAGTGGCCCCCAGGGGTACAGATAATATCTTGCATAATGTGTTCATTCTGCGACAGTAGCACGAGACCAGTAAAAAGCTCTCTTGAAGTTGAACGGCTTGATCAATTGACTGAAGGGTAGAAGTCAGACCAGAGCTTGTTTTCTAGGAATAAGTGCCGTGGAGCGGGTGTGGAATGGTGCAAACATATAAAATACTTCAGCTTTTAAGCAGTTGCAGGGGCAGCATACGTGGACGGCTCTACTGCGGCCAACGTGTACATCCCGCGGAATGCAGTGTGAGTTGAACATGGGACCGTCCAGATTCCTTGATGTGGTGAATACGCAGCTTGCACAGCCAAGGAATAACTGCGCAAAAATACAGCAGGTTGACCATATGATGACTGAGCAATTCTAAAAGCAGGATATTGGGTCGTCGTAGCTGCTTTTCAGATGACAATTCAGGGCCCTTCATTTGAGTCGGCAGCGACAGAACCACGGGGTAAGAAAACGGAGTTCCGCCGAGGCGAAAGGGGGAATGCTGTGGCGCTGCTGCGAAGGTGTGGGAGCGGAATGTGCAATGAATACAGGACAGTAGAGGAGAAACAGTTATGGGGATAACACTGAAGGGGATGTACGCAAAGAATCTAAGATGTACAAACACATTCGAGAGATTTCGTTGGATAATATATGGAAATCTCGAATGAACGCCAGAAGCTCGTGAATGCCATGCGCGGTGCCTAAGCGGGGAAGCTACAAGTCAACGGTGCGCGGTGACTTCGAAATGGAGCCGTTGACTTGGGAAGAGAAGTGACTTCCAAGGCCGACCCGAGATCGTCGAAGTTAGCGTGTTTTTATTAACTTTCTCAACGCAAGGTCCGGAATAGCGCTGTACAATTACATAACTGGTCTGTGGAAGTCCATAACAAATCTATCGATTTCTGCCATCTTTTTCAACCACACTCGTTCTTGGCAGGGGTTTTCACTGGGACTCGGAAGCGATCGGGGGAGAAAGACTCGGAATCATAATGGATCTCCAGGCGGAGGAGAATTCGAAAAGCGGGCAAAAAGCATGCTGCGTTTGTTTTTGAGATGTACGATACAGGATACACGCGCCCCCACCAGTCCCGAAGTACACTATAGCCCCCCAATCCACGGCCTCACGCTCCCACCAGTCTCGCATCACACCAGCGCATCACATAAGCTCGTCAGTATAATGGACTTACAACTAAGTATGAGTTTTTGCCGGGCAACGCCCCGGCCCACAACCCAAGTCACTATACAGCTACGACTCTGGGAGATACTCGGTTCCAGAACCGCTGTGCTCGAAGTCCTCTCAGGATTCTCTGCAGCCTCGTGTATATTTTACATTTCAATCCTCCGTCTTACTGTCTTTACATGAGAGTCAGAAAGCTAAACTTGAACAGTCCTACGTAGTTTTCTGTCAGCATCAACTTTGAACAACCATATCAAATATGAACCACACTAGCAGGAACCCGTGCCCCACATGCAGAATGCGAATCATTTTAATGTTTTCCCACATTCAAAGTACTGAGAGTACTGGCTTCTGAGTCAGAAGCTGTTTCAAGAGCAGTTTTCCTGCCCAAAATAAATGGACGCTTGTCACCAGCCTTTGGTTAGTTCCTCATGTCCCCATGTCTCTGGCAGTCCTTAAAATATGATGTCTGGTGTAGGGAATATTATTTTAGATTCAGAAATTCATTTCCTCAAAGGACGCTAGTCACCAACCTTCGGCTGGTTCCTCGTGTCCCCGCATCCCGGGTGTCCCTGAAATATGGTGTCCGGATTACTACAATATTCTTTTGGCTCAAAACATGATGTCCAGTGTTATGAAGAATTATTGCAGATTCAGAAGTCTATTTTTCAAAGGACACTTGTCACCAACCTTCGGTTGGTTCCTTGCATCCCCGTGTCCCGCATCCCGGAAAGTCCCTGAAATATAGTGTCTTGTGTAGATATATATATATATATATATAGATTCGCCGTTCATTTTGGTGTCATTGTGGAATGGTTCCCCGGGTCCGTGCCCATCATTTCAGTTAGACATGTAAGCCAGAAGCCTGATTTTTTCTTTGCCCTGTCTCAAATGCCTCAGTGGAGAGAGGAGCAAAATTTACACTTAGGGTTGTCCTATGTCCTTGGCATGTGAAGTACAAAAAATGGCCTCCGAAAGTCTGACATCCTCTGCAGACTCAGTTTCAATCACAGTCATTGTGTTTTGCTGTGATTCATAATATGCTGTTGCAGGGCCACCTATTTCAGGCATTTAAAGAAGGTGCACAGATGCTGTTGAAGCATAAAGTACTTGCATTTCTTCTTCTGTCTCATGGAGGCTGGGCTTCATGTGATTCAGGGGTCTGTTTGTCCCAATGTTTGTGGCAGTGTTCTATCATTTGCTCAATGAAACGGTAGGGCGCATCTCAGAGTAGTTCAGCCCAAATAAATGGTCCTCCAGCAGTATAATATATACAGGGATATTAGATGTTGTCCCTGTGCCTCTGGAGGTCGTGGAAGTTGCATTTTGAACAGTTGCCGTTGTGTTCGTCCGATGTTTGTGGCAGTGCTTTGTCTTTGACATTTATGACTAATCAATGTCTTTTGTATAATAGATTTCTGCAAGCGCCTGCAGTCCTACTAAGAATTTTTTTCTTCAGTAACTTTGTAGATTGGATAGAGGCAGATTTACTTTTACATGCAATTCTTGCAGCAGGTATCAAGGATGCCATTGCAGCACTTAGAACACTGAGGATGTCTCTTATCCAAGAGCTCCGGGGTGGTAGAGGGCGTAGCGGTGACCAAGGTGGCAACAATGGCAACAGCAAGAAGGGTTGTGAACAGAGAGAATTGCACCTGAGGCGTGAATCAGCTTGCAAAACGATTCGAACATTTTATAGCTTTCGCTCTTCGAGTAGGAGCTGGTTTTACTCTCTAGATTCAGGGTTGGATGACACCCATGTATCGATGTAAATCAACGCCACATGATCGTTGCTCGTTAGGTCTTTGGGGGTCACCCATGAGCTCTACATGGAAGATGGAAGTGGAGAATCAGCGGGGAGATAATAACTATTCCCTGCTAACGATGTGCCTTCCGGGTGGTTCACAAAGTAACTTGTGCAAATTAACTTAGCCATACAAATTTTACTTTACCTTACTTTTGGCTCAGCAAGTTAATTTGTCAAGTAAAGTTAAGCGAAAGTACAAGTAAAGTTAATGGCACGCCCGGATCAGCCATCAAAGTAAGTGTGGTTGTGTTTGTTGCAAAGTAACTTTCAGTGACCTTGATGCCATTGTGAGCTTTTGAGGCCTTAGTTTGGGAGGAGATATAGCTCATGAAATTCCCCGAGTCGGCCGGGCGCAGCCAAACCCCCCCACACCCACACACACCAGAGCCACACCTCGCTGTATAAGCCTTGCACGAATATCTAGAGTATCAATTATACTACTAGATATTCACCCGTCCTTTATTCCCTCAGGTCCGACGTACTGATCTACATCTAGCTTGCCTACTTATAAGTTATTGAGTTGTGAATTGCATTTGGACACAATCGTCCTCACAAGCGCAGCGTGGTTGACGACACAGGCATACTTCATAGAAGCCGCAGAAACCCCGGGGTATGAATCAATAGAAAGCTTGATGTGAATGAGCTAACGCACCCTCCGGCATCTACCCCTTAACGTTCGTAACCTCAGCAATTGCTCGCGAACTACTAAGAAGGCTGACAACTAATCAAATGCATTATATAAATGGGCGTAGTGGCTCACTGACAAGAAAATATTTCCTGTTTCTGGAGGCGACTATTACCTTATCACTTTGTTAAATTGTTAAACGAAGAAAGCTGACGAGCCATATCAAGAACGATTGGCATACCAGCTCGATACGATTGGCAGGGTGGATTATTGGAAGCGTTCAACGGCCAATGGAAGGGCTCACTGCCGCGGCTCGGCCCTAACAATCACGCCCCTTTCGCTTTTCCTCGCGTGTTCCTTTTCCTACGGGTTTTTCGAGCACAGTGGTTTTCAAGTGAACACCGAAACGGGCCTTGAGATACTCACGATCCCTATGAGACTTACGATACATTTTCCTTTCATTTGGGTTCATCGAGGTATTGATACCTAAGTACCTAAGTACTCAGTACATAGATGAATATCACAGCTGTTAAATTGTTAAATGGAAAATTTGCTTGGCGCGTTGAATGGGGATGTAAAGAGAGCGCGTATGAACTGCGCCAGAGCAGCCGCTCGCGACGAGGCGGCAGTTGAGATCCGGATACCGGGAAACCACGTAAATCCCATCATCCACTTGTACCTACTCGTCGTCAAGGACTGAGTATAACCTAGTCTCGGTATCAGTGCACTTCAAAAGCTTCCACCTCAGATGGGATGGTGTATACGATGTCCAGCCTAATGAACGGTTTTCGATGTTTTGTTTGTAAACAGGTGTTTATAAACATGTTTGTAAAGACGTTGCCGAAATGGGCCGGACGGCCTTGTTTCCGCAATTTTTGCCCTAAGCCTTCAGCATACTTGGTTCAAACCCAGTCCCAAGGAGCACCCTTTCCTACTGCCGGGGCCCTGTACGCGGTCATTCTCGGCATCGAAGGAACAATGTTCATCAGGGTAAACATTGCAGAAAATTTTGGGGTCCTGCGGCAGCGCAGAATCGGGGCAGGTAAAGTGACGATGTGATGTTGCAGTGACGTTGCAACTGACGCAGATTGGCGCTGCAGCTTTTTTCAACTGACACGGATTGACGTTTGATTACCGCAGGTTCAGAGACACTGGCGCTTGACTAGTGCACTTTCAACTATCCATTGATGCACGCCCCGACGTCGCTGCGGTACTCAGTGGAAATCGTCACCATTGCCGCCCCACTGTCCGTCATCACCCCTTTTCCAGGTGTTCGTTGACATGTATTATGGACAAGGGGTGTTGGAAACCAAACCTCCGGCATCAACCCCCCGAAACCTCCCATCAGGACCCCGAACACTCACTAGACCACCACCACCACTCGGTCCGCTGTTCCGCGGCTCTATATGGAAACTGTCATCCCGTTTTGGTCTCCGGAATGATGGCTGAGCCTACTAATGAGTAGTTTAGAGCCCCGCAGCTCAAATTGTCCACTGTATGTGGGCTTTCTTGTCTGTAATTGAATTTGAACTCATCCAGAGGCTCGAGGTGTCCGTATGGGCCCAATTTTGGCTATAGAACTCCGTCAGGAGTGCAAAAAGCGGCCAGTGCGATGATTTTGCTGAATTTTTGGGTGTCCGGCCCTAATAATAATTCCGGTGGTCTCCTGTGTTTATATTTGCACTTTAACCACTCTCATCTTACTCTACTCGTTCGAATCTATTACTTTTGCAGTGGGTGATGTAAGCAAAGACCCCAGCCACTTGTCACGGGTTTGGGGCATGTCAATATCGATTTAAGGTCCGTGACCCCTTGATTATTGTGTATGTCTTGATGATGTGGTGCTACTTGCATCAGAGAAACCCCCCGAAGAAAAATTTGCAATTCTTTCGGAAATTTCAAGAAAATATCTTCAATTCACAAATGGGCTAAATTTCGTAAAAATGTGTTACCCGGGACGGAATTCACTGCGTTCCCTGGCCGCCGAGGCAATGGCTGTGCCGCGATAGGGCGGCACACGTCGGCACAGATGGACGCACAGGTCTGCCAATCCAATGGCGACAGGGTCTGCCCTTTTAAATACCCACGTACAGTAACATGGTAGATGCCGGATAGTGTACAGTTTGACGGCAAATATTGCGTGTCTTGTTGTGCATGTTTATCTACGTTCCCATCAATTATGTCAACAGCCGCGGCTGAGCCGATATTAGTACCGCTTCATCGCCGCCTGCAGACTCCGTCATGGCCACCCTCCCATCGTCATCAATGGCAAGGGTCAAGGGGTGACAGATCTCTGGATCGGGTACACTGATCAACTCGCGTGGCCTTTTGATGGATTGATGGCTTAAGCCATTTTAGGCCAATAAGCGGCTCAACTCTGGGCTCTAACCAGGCTCTAACCTCTGTCGCCTCAACTGCTTGTGTTATAATGTCACTAGTATACACGGAAACAGCATTTCCTGCGGTATTTCGATGATGATTCACAATAAGCGGGCTGTGTGTAATCTGCGGGTGCGAGTCTAAAGACGCGGTGCGGAGCCCACTGCCGAGTTGGGAGAGCAAGCTGGGCTTTGTCTGGCACGTAGGAGGCTGTAGGAGGTGATGATTGACACAGGAAGAGTGCGGTGCGTCGAGCGAGACGGTTTGGGAGGTGTCACGTTACACTTCCCCGTTTGGGGGGGGGAGGGGTCCGGATCAGTGTACCCGATCCAGAGATCTGTCACCCCTTGGCAAGGGTCATCTCCTTGGTCGACTGGCCCCACCAGATGCCCGACTATACCCGCCAGCATTACAAGGGATCGCAAAGTGCAGGGCCAGCCGCGGCGAAGCCATGATAATCAAAGTTTAAAGTTTAGAATATTGAACGGACGGGTCGAAGCCCTAGAATATTCGAATGAAGCTAATTTTATATTAGCCGTAACATACGGACATAGTGGCCTAGTAATTCCAGACGAAGCTGAGGCAGCACTGAGCTTTGGGCAGATCTGCCGTGGTGCGTGGCGGGAGGGAGGCAGAGTCTGTGGCCGTCACCGCCGCAGGGGTTCGGCACAGGGCGGCACAGCTGTGCAGCCCTGTGCCGCCATCATGGACACAGGGTCTGCCTCCGGCTCTCGGCACAGCTCGGCACAGGGACACAGCCTCTGCCTCGGCGCCCCGGGAACGCAGTGATTTGGGTAAAAGTTGCACAAAGTTACGGCAAAATTTCTGTGCTATTCAAAATTCTTTCGCTTTTCCACTTGATAACACGAGAGATAGAAAAATGTGAGGTCCGGGTAATCTGAGAGGTGGATAGGCGAGACACTGCATTCCCTGGCCCCGTAGGCCAACTTTGTCTACTTGGGTTTACGTCGGCCTATGTTGGCCTACGTGGCCAAAAGGGGGTAGGCACAGTAGGCCGACCTCAAGTTGGCCTACTTGTGCCTACGTCTGCCTACTTCGGTCGGCTTCGCCTCTGCCTATCTGCGTCTTCGACGATACTGATGGTTTCGCATGCGAATGTCCAAAATTATCTTTCCGTTTATATCTTAGCCGAGCTTAGCAACTGCTTATAATAGACCTTGGATATTAATAACTGGTTTTACTGTGCGCATTTTGTTGTACTTTTGTTGTACTTTTTGAGAACGGTATGCAATATACCCACAGTTTGCAGCATCCAGATCATCTCTATAGAGCTTCCCATAAAAGGACATGATGATGCGCCAGGAGGCGCCAGGACACTCCACCAGGACCGACAAGAGAATGACAAAGCTCGGCTTTTGCATCGGCTACCAAATTTAAACTCATGCCGACACATCACTGTGATCGGACTGTCTGTCCGACATTGAAACTGGTGGCAAAACCTTGGCAAAACGGGTGAAATCTGCGGCGAGGACATCAAAATCAATGCAGACCCACATAGGCAAACCTGGTCTCCTTCCAGGTTTGCCTACGGGGGTAGGCAAACCCTTGGCCTACGGACCCGCGGAATGCAGTGAGAAGGACCCCGCAAGTGTATTCAAGAATCAACAAGGTTGAGTAGGGGAAGTGTTGGATTCAAGAAAACTAAAGAAACTACTACGAACTAGAACTACTTACTACTACTTCAATCATTCACAGAAGCTGCTGCGAACACAGCCCGATGCCACGACGTTCTATTATAGAGGGGTAAGTGTCGCACGCACTTGGAAAGGAAATGACATCTAATCTAATCAGTCTCATGGCGCGGGGATCACCGGAGCCACGCGTGAACTGCTGCCGAAGCTCCATATCCGTTACAAAAAAATAATGATGTAGTATTGCATTCGGGTCTATCTAGGTACATTCTTGGTACTACGATGTGACTACAGCTTGACCCCGATGTCCGCCGCACCAATATGGAGCCAGGCGACTTTCCCTGGAATTTTTCGCACCTGTCAATGTCGGCGGCCAGCATGCAGACATATAAACGTTCGAACCTATAACCAACCGAGTCAGCTGGGGAGAACAGAGAAGAAGGAAAGCGGACAGACCATACTAAGAAGAGGTCAGGATTAGCCTACAGCGCTGTCGACCAAATTAATGGTGGAAAGACATTAAGTGGCCGATACGTACATCAGTGACGCGAGGCGGACCGACCCAAATTGCCACCTCAGCATTGCGTTATCCCTGAGGTACCCATCAGCCGCTTGACATCTTTCTCCCATTAACTTCATTGGGTTGGCTAAGCCTGGGGAAATGCATTTATGCACGCCGTGTGCGCAGCAGTGTGGGCTCAGCATCGCTACTAGCCGATCCAGCAGCATTTATTATCTTACGATTCTGCCTTTAGTGAGATCATTCGGCCTGTAGGCCTTATCGATTCGGTGGTCTCCAGTGACGATATTGCTGGGGGTCCAACGGGTTTGCAGGAGCTTCCCGGGGCCTTTTGAGTCACTTTTCAAGGCCGACTATTTCTTCCAAGGTCCTCAGAGCTTCATTTGGAACGCGTTTTCAACGGTCTACATCCTTGCATCACTTCCCACTCCTCTCTAACTAAGATACCCTTTTCCATCCCGCAGTTCAGGCCGTATATGGGATGAGAATATCCGGGACCGCAGTCTTTGCTGGGGAAATTCTTGGCAAGAGCTCGACCCTTCGAGTTACTTGGATCTCTTTCCCTCTTGCTCCGAAGTAGCGTTCGCACTAAGTGAATCGTTGAGTTCCACAATGAAGCGCTCAGTGATCATCTTGAAAGCATACTTCAAACGACCAAACCTCCAAACCTCGTTAGCACGGACCTGTCAAGAGATCCGTAAGCAACATGCGAGCTATGACAGGAGGTCAAGCATTACTCAGTTTCCGAGCCCGTGTATATACTCTGTTACTTGATGATCCAGTTCGGGTTCGCTATAATGGGGTACCTGAGTGAAGGCCGACAGGAACCTCTTAGCGAGACTCTCGTGGAGAAGCAAGATCCATTCGAGCGCGGCCTGAAGGTCCAAATCGAGGCTATGCATGGCGATGGTCACTAGGTTATGATCATCATCACCTATCGCCTGCCTGGCAGAATATTCAGCAAAAAATTTACTAAGGATTCAATAAACGAACTCAGCATTGTAGGAGCAAGCATCATTCACCTAGTCTCCCGTAGTCAGACTCACGATCAATATTCTCACAAATGAGGATTCACAGTTATGATCATGTCAATAGCAGCCACTGTGACCATCTTGATATGTTCGTTCTCCATAACTTCATCCGGGATGCTCATCCGTATCGCATTGATCACAAATGAGGGTTTAGCCCCGATGGTGTTGCGTCGAATCTCAAAATATTCGTCGATGCCGCGGATGTGGTTCTCCGTACGATCCTGCGCTTGCTGAACCACGGCGTCCAAGTAAAGCCCGAATGACTGGATGAAGCGGCGTTGGGAGATTGGTGTAGCGATGCGGATGGCATTCAACCAGAATCTGGGATTCGTGGAAAATCAATCGAGCCGAATACCAAAAAATGTGGTGACGCTCACTGGCGAGCCACTTCGCCACCGATCCATTCTCCTGTGGCCGGGGTGGCTCGGGATTTCGGAGTGCATGCATGACGATTTCCGCGTGGGCTTTGGCGCCCTCCGGATTGGCTACATCGGTATAGTGGTCGACCACGAAGAAGAAATTCATCAGGTCGCAGCCGACTCTGCACCCATCTGGATGGCAGAGGATTTTGATAACTGCGATTGGTATCGAGGTAGGTCCCTCACCTTTGTCAAGAAGTGGATAAGCCAGCGATGCTATAAGGTCTGGGAAAATTCTGAGAACGTCGACGGCTGCATATAGCATCGAGACTCACTGAAATCACAGAGGTTGAATGCATTCTGGGCCTTCGGACCGAAAGCATGAAACGATTCGAGCCATGCAGCTGACCCTTGCTTGCACGCCGCGTAATGCTGGCTCAGATTACGGGGCCACGGCCAGTTGCTCAGCATGTCTGGGAGGTGGAACTCGATGGGTCCAAGAATGTTGGCGGGCATGGTTGGATTATGAGTGCAGAAAAGCGAGACGAATGACCAGGTTCGCTGGTTTCTTTGCGGCTAGCTGGATATTCGAACCGTCGGCGGCGTCTTGTTGGAGATAGACAGGGGCCCTCCATTCTATAAATAGGTTCGCTGGTTTCCTTGCGTCTCGCTGGATATTCGAACCGTCGGCAGCGTCTTGTTGATATTCCCAAATGTCTCGCTGCTATTCATCATAGTATTAACGCTCCGTCTTAGGTTGCACAGGGGCGGCGGCGCAACGGATTACTAGTAGGACAGTAACTTGATGGTCTCGATGTTGTCCAGTTTAAAGGAATGGTTATTTTTCCATTGCCACCAGACGATGAGGATGTATTCATTTTCCCTGGAGCGGACGGCTATTTCGGGTTTCGTCGAAAATTGTCACAGAAATAGGGGTAGACAGGAAGCCGATTTACGAGGCCTCACAGCGTATTTTGACATCATGCTCAGCCGGTTTCAATGCCGAAGCGTTTTGGCAGGGAGAAGAGCTGCTGACGTGAGAAGAAATGACCAAAATGTGATTTACAGCCAAAACCGGGTTGATTGGGCACCCTATAAGGCCGGTAAGGGCACAGCCCGCTACCTGGTTTACAAAAAAATCTAGTAAAATTATGTTCACCGAAGTTGCTCAATGCTCATCAACGCCATTGGCCTAGGCCAAGTTTCCTAAGCCTGGGAGTTGGGTAGGTACATAAGTAACTTAAATGCCACCATCACGAAATTCGGGAGATCATTCCAAGGGCAGATAAGGCCTTACAAACATCACATTTGACACAATCCACTGTAAACCACTACCTGCCTGGTGACCCGACACCGGGGCTTGGAGACGGATAATTATTCTTGCACATGTGATCATTCTGTTGTGTCTTGTCAATGACATCAGCCTGGTAGTGCGTTATAAGTCCTGGTTGCCCTGCGGCAAGATGACCGCGGCTTATATTCCTATTATTTTTCTTGGAACTAGTGCCAGACTGGTGAGCATTATTTCGTTTTGCAGCCCGTATAAATTCCTCAATTTCCCATAATAGCACACGCAAAACAAGGATTTAGAAAAGCGCAAAATAGATTGACCAGACTACAATACAATACAAACAATCTAGGTAGACACAGCAGGAACAGTGTTAGTAGCATCAGCAGCGGGGTTGACAGCGTCAGCGGCGGCGGTGGCGGTAGTAGCAGTAGCGGCGGCAGCAGTAGCAGCGGCGGCGGCGGTAGTAGCGGTGGCGGCCGCCTGGGAGTCAGCTTCCTTGCGGGCGCGCTTAGCAGCACGCTGGGCTGCGAGGCGGTCGAAGTCGTTATCCCCCTCAGATTCCGCCGGTGCGGAACGTTTCGAGGCTTCGCGGGTGCCGAACACGTTACTGTCAAGCTATACTGAGCTAGGGTGTGAAAGAATAAATAAAACTCACAAATTGAGCCGCTGGATGATCTCGGCACCCTCCTCGCCGCTCAAGCTGTCAACCACGTTCCAGTAAAAATCACTGTAACTGAAATCACCATCACTCGTGCTCCAGTTCTGGACCGACGAAAGCGCGAAGCGGAGCTGGCATACAACATTAGCAATCATATTGATAGGAAAAGAGAACGTACCTGGATGGCGACGTAGGCGACGTCGCGAGGGGTGAGAGCCGAGATTCCATTGAGCGCTGCATTCCCAGCCTTGCCTCGGTTGTAGCCATCTGCCTGTAATGCCGCGGACGGTCCTTGATAGATCTGTTTCATCGCCTACAAGGAAGATCAGTGACTGGCACATATAAAGGAAAGGGCTTACCGCGCGAAAAGTATGTCCCTCGAGAAACCCAGCGTCCAGGTCGTTCTCATCGTATGCGTGGCCATCTCTGTACATGAAGCGGGGCATCATCAGCCCGGTCACGCTAAGTTCGCCATCGCGGATCTTCGTGTAAGTCCTACACCATCCTATTAGATCTCGTTTCAAATTGGGACTGAACGTACTCAGGGTTCGCCATGTATTTAAGCGGGCACAACAACTCGGCAGTTCTTGGGTGCATCCAACCATGGCCGGCCTTGGAGCCTGTGCGGGAGAGGGGGGGGCTAAGTAGTGTTGGTTCTGCAGGAGGCTCCCTGGGAACAGATGGCGGAGGAGGAGGCATGAGGTACTCAATGACGGTGCCCTTGAGGGTACTTGTGTCGTCGCTTCGGGCACCCCCAAGACCGTCCTGGATCTGATGAATGTTGAGTAAATGCGGTGTAAATACTCAATTCAAGACTTACCTCCGCGCAGACCATATTGCGAAGCTTCTTGTGACCGCCCAGATCTATCATATCCTCGCCAAACTTAGGGATTGTGGCTGACAGAATCTTGAAGCTCTCGAGCTTCCGGACCTCGCTGCAAAAAAACAGTGAGTGAAAATTTCGATGCCACGGTGTGTGAAGACTTACTCGCGTGTGGGTGTCGGCGCTTCATCTGCGTCGGGGTCGGCCAGCTCCGTAACGACAGCATACTCGACGATGGGCTGAATGCGAACAAGTGGCCCACATGTGCGCGCCAGATTGCGCCCATACGAGCGGTAAGTCAAGCCACTGTACGTGGCATCCGAGTCAGTCTTGCCTGAATCATTCTCGTCCGTGCGGCCCCTGCCAAACAAATAAACAGGTAACTCACCCATCCGCTCACGCTACACAATACCCGAAGGACTTACTTGCGACTGCGTCGCGCCCCATTGGAACGCGAGGCTTGTAGACACCCCTCAATCCTTTTGATGACGGCAGCTATGTGCTTTTCCTCGTCGGTTTGACTCGGAGGAGGGTCGGAGGAAGGGGCAGTGGTGGGAGCGAGCGGATTGCCAGTGGAGGACATGGTGGGTGGTGGAAGAAGTGCGAAGACACCTTCCCCCTTATAAACATATCAACCAACATTCATTTGAAATAACCCAGTCACATGTGCGCGAAGGCAGTTCATATCGCACCCGCTGCGCCATCAAACCCGCACCGCGCCCTGAATAGATTCTGCCCACATTGCGCAGGGTTCACCTGTTTGCGTAAAACTACCTGGAAGCTACTCCGATAATGAATCCCTTCCTCAGCAAACTTCACCGGAGCCAAATGACCCATTATTTAGCCAGTCCCGTTTTTTCTTGGTCCGTCGACTCCGACTCTGGCAGTGCCGTCTCCTCTGTTGCTGCCTCGCAAATCCACTCCTTCAGTGCCATTTGAGTGTAAGTTGACATGTATGCGACCTCTCCCCCTGATAGCGCACTAAATATTCGAGTCAGCTCAGCAATATAGCTCAGTTTTCTTTTTGGGGGGTGCGTACGTCGGATTTCTGAGTTGCCTCTTTCTCGGCTGGGACGGTTTTTTGTCTCCTAGAGCCTTTGTACTCTGCTGCGGCATTTTTTTCTGCGAGTGGTGGCTGATGGGCAAGAGATCGGGTGAATTCGTGATTTTGGTATCCAGAATATATATAATCCGCATGGTGTCAGGCACGTCCTCCTATTTCTCTCCATCATGTCGACTGATCTTCGCGTCCCTAAGCTTTCTCGCACCCTTTTTGCGCAGGACATATTCAACGAGGACAGCCCTGTTCGACCGGTTTATGTACGTATTGTCACCTTGACAGAAGTGTGTCGAACTCATTCCGCGCCAACAGGAAAAGGACCGAGAATCCTATACGGAAATCACGCCTCCAAGAAGCCCGCTGGCGCGTTTCAATAACGGCAGTCCACTTGAGACGGTACGTGTTCGCGATTAATTCATTTACAGACACAGCGGCTGATTTTCTATTCCAGCTTTTTTTCAGTGCGAGCACCAGTACCCCCAAAAGTTCTCCGACCACGCTTATTGGATCCCCGGACGAGACTATCAGTACCTATGGCACGATCCCATCGCCCCGGGGTCTTGTGAGGGCGCGACTTTTGACGTTCTCATTGGGAACGGACATGGCTATGCAAGAAATCTGGTGCGAATATTGCACGGTAAGTATATTTCTTAGTGTTATGGCTTTCATTATTCTTATTATCAGCCGCTAGGCTCGCGACCTCTATTTGCAGTTTATCCAGTTCTCTCTGGGCGGAATTTCCGATCCCCAAGCGCAGGGAACAATTAGTCCCAAAGCAGTCTTTCGAACCTGGGCGCCGAAGAAAATAACTGGTGTCGAGGAGCCCTTTTGGGTCAAATATCATCTCCACAATGGATACGCGTTGCGTGATGTGTCTATTGATTTTGCGGTGGGTCGCGTCGCATTGTTAGCATACTGCACTGAAAATACGGCAATTGTGAGCCTCTTCTTCATTTAGCTGAGTCCTTTGCTGTCTTCAGTGGGAATGTGACATTCCCACTGAAGACAGCCAGGCTAAATGTATCGCAATATGTACTACGAGGTAGTAGCGAGCCATTTCTCAAAGGACAGTTTGGGACACGTCCTTTAATTCTTTGGTATGCGTGCATTTCTTAATTCCTGGAGTACCCGAAACTTGGACGTGCGCGCTCTTACACCGACCAGCTCGCATTGAGCCACTGAAGCTTGTACCTGAGTTCAATAAGTTGAAATTTATATCTCCCGTTTGCGAGTTGCTTCTTCAGTTTCATTGGAAGCAGAAGCTGCTCATTCTCCATATGCATCTTATGCTAGATTGGCCAGACAAAATAAGTCCAGAGCGACCGGATCCCTGATTTTCTTTTTCTGTGCAACCTGTCTCGGTCCAAAAGGCCGCAACATTAAAATTATATTGACCCATAAATTTGCCATAAATCTGTAATGTAGTGCTGTATACTTCCTCAATTCACCACTGAGACAGCAGCTGTAGAGATTGAAGTAGCAGCTCACATCAACTTTTCATGGGGGGGGGGGGGGGGGATATATTATACTCGCATGGTCCAAATGTCTGAACAACGAGTTTACCGAAGACAAACAGGTAGTAATGTACGGGTGGTTATCCTTACATAAACTACAAGATGTCAACGGAGCACACACCATTCCAGGGGGTCGATCACACTAGGACCCCCTGGAATGGTGTGTGCTCCGGCGACATCTTGTAGTTTATGTAAGGATAACCACCCGTACATTACTACCTGTTTGTCTAGACCAATGGTAGACTCTATCATTTTCATCTCAGATGCTCTCAACCTGACCCCATCCAGTCATCAGTCTTTTACTTACATTAACCTGGCCTAAGTGTTTACCAGGTCTTTACCAGTTACCTGTTGCTATTTAGAATTAGTAGTCAACTGACTTTCAAAATTTCCTTATGCTGCAAAAGAATTCTTTTCTTAAAGGTGTTCTGTACCAGCAACTATAAACTCAGCAAGTGAGAGCACACTTGACGAGATCATCAGTTACATGTAATCAGCCATCCCCAAGTCAAGATATTTGCCCAAACATTTCCAGTTCTTGGTTCCGGATTTAGGGACCAGGTCTCACACGTGTAAGTAATTGTCTGTCCGTACGCAGTACTGCTTATTAATGTTACCATCAAAAGATGCCATCATTTTTTCTCTGCCTTTGGCGACCATCTAAGTACTATGGGTGACACTGGGATTGAAACGGGACTAGAGTTTTAAACGGCCCTCGTCTGGGCTCAATTCTGCTCGGATTCCCTTGATTTTTTCGCGGAACATGCTCCGACATATATAATTTATTAGACTAGCAAAAAAGATGAGTGGATTCCGACCAGCGCAAAAGATGTTACATCATGTCACTCAAAACTTCGTGTTCATTACTGTCCGCTAAACCGTTCCGCTTCGTCTCTCACAGGCACACTTTTATGGCTTCAAAAGCAATGTTACCAAACAATCCGGAGCGAAAGCACGCGTGGGGCATCCAGGAAGCACTATTTGCATCAAAAGCGGAACTTATCATGGCAGGTGTGACAATGCATGACTCAAGGATTGCCGAGAGCGGACCAAGGAGATCGTGATTATTATTGTCGTACAATGATTACCTTGTTCAAGCCGTGGAGAGAAGGAACTGACTTGAAAGGTAAACTTGATAGCTGGGACAATATTTTTAATGTCACCAAATTCACCTCTAAAGCGAAGAGAATGATGCAGAGTTTCCAGGCTTTGGAAATTCGGTGGTGGTGGTAGGAAGTAATGAGATCCATCCTTCAAGTCCCGCAGGCACACCCACATCCCACCCTTGCCCAACTTTCCGATGCTTGCTGTGGCCATCACAGTATCCCCGATGCCCACTCCCTTTAGGTTCCGCCGTCCCGTCCACGAAGGCGTATTAGAGCCAGATCCTGCTCTCCGGATCGCTCTCCTCGTACTCCGTGAATTGTGCTACCGGGACAATGTCACCCCCATTGGATCCTGTGCGCCCCTCCGGTCCTCCTTCTGCACGACTTCCGCCTCCATACTGAGCTGCACCTTCCACTGGTGGCAGTATAACCCCAGGCCCCATTCCCCTCAACCCATGTCCCACCACTACCTGGCAATCATCTATTTCCTTTTCGGGACACTTCGTAATTTTATTTTTTGTATCGTCGCGTTCACGCAAATCATTCGGATTCCTTTCTTAAGAGTAACGAAGTCTTGATATCAAATGATGCAAAGATATTTTGGCATGACCATTACAGTGCCGAATTTAATCAACTTGGTGTTCACTCACTGTCACCACTGACGGTTGGGATTAACCCCGATGTTGCTCAGACTCAGTCATGTATTATTTGTGGTTCCAAATCATCTAAAGCCTTGGAGACAAAAATTACTTCCACTCGTTGCCAGCATGAGATACGAGTTAAATACAGGTGAGTCCTCATTGTTTCCCCGTAACATCGAGATCTAGCAATAAGGTGTTGGTTTTGGATATTCCTGGTATGTTCTCCGAGCCAAGAGAGTAATCCGAACCAACTTTGTGAAAGATTTGAATTGAACTTCAATTTGACTGCATTCAATTCCGGGAAATATTACAACTTAAAAAAATCAGTTACTTACATAGGGGGTCAATGATCATTGATCTGAAACCGTCTACTCACAGTAAAATCAGTATGTTCTTCACTTTTTAAAGCTGGACTATGGGAGAGGAACTATATTGGCAAGGGAATCAGATGCAGGGTTGTTTCACAGAAGCAGTCATGTACAATATTACGCGGAATCACTGGATATTTGACTATTGGTCCATATGCGACTGTATTTTTGTCAAGTCCTCCTGTGCTTCGATGGTATCCTTATGCTCCTGACCTAATGTGGAAGCCCGCATTTCAACCACAGTCAACAGGAGATGCTCTGCCTCCTTCAATTTCCCCAGATCCCTGTAAGTAAGTGCCAAGTTTTTCATAGAAGTCAGAGTTTTTGGATGCTCTGTCCCAAAGAGTTGCTTCCTCTTTTCAAGCACAGCTACATTAAGCTCTTCGGCATCCGTAAATTTACCCAGCTTCCAATAGGTCGTTGCAAGACTTGACATAGCAGCCAGAGCATCCGGATGTTCAGTGCCAAATATCTGTTTCCTCTTTTCTAGCACAGCAACTAGAAGCTCCTCTGCATCTGTGAGTTTCCCTGAATCGCGATACATGACAGCAAGATGTGACATTGCAGCCAGAGTATCAGGATGTTCTGTGCCCAATATCTGTTTCCTTTGTTCCAGGACCACCACTTGGAGCTCCTCTGCATCTCGAAATTTCCCCAGCTTAAAATAAGTGATGGCAAGCTCTGAAAAGGCATGCAGAGTATCAGGATGTTCTGGGCCCAGTGTCTGTTTCCTTTTGTCCAGCACAGCTACTTGAAGCTCTAATGCATCTGTGAGTTTCCCCAGATTATGATATGTGGAGGCAAGATTTGACATGGCATCCACGGTATCGGGATGTTCTGGGCCAAATATCTGTTTCGTCTTTTCCAATACCACTACATCAAGCTCCAATCCATCTCTGGACTTCCCCAACTGCCAATATATGACTGCAAGATTTGACATGGCACGTAGTGTTTCTGGATGTTCACTGCCCAAGGTGTGCTTTCTATTCTCCAGTAGAGCCTCACAGAGCTCTTGGGCACGGTAAAAATAACCAGAGTCAAAGAATATCCGCTGAAAAGGATGGAGGAATTTGTGGCCCAGCTGATGGCCTCCATGGAGCACACAATTGATGTGGAGGAGGAGGCTGATGAGAAACACTTTGTCCCGTGAATCTGACATTGTTGCCATTGCAAGTATAGCTGCGGTGCATTGTCGTGTGGAATCAGTATGTGTGATGGTCTTTCTGCTCCAGTCATGAACCAAGGGGTGGATTGAGAACAGGTTGGTGTTTGGATCTTGGTTGATCAATGAGTATCCCTTGATTTCAGTGGTTACATCGCTGAAGTGGAGATCATCCCAACTCCCTGTCTGAGTCAAAAAGTCGTTAAGAAACTTGCAAGGCTCCTCCATTTGTTCCTCTGTGGGTCCAAAGGGATCATCATGTTTGTATGCAGCAGCACTTGAAAAGATAGCCTCTGATATTCCCTCATGGTGCAGGAAGGAGCATATCTGCAAGAATTTGGCTGCCAGTGGGCCCAAGCACTTGAAGCTGATATCCCATGTTGTATACACTGACCAGGCATATTTGTCGTGGGACTGGGAAGGCACCCTACTCAAAAGTTGAGCGTGATTTTGCTCAAACACCGTGAGATATTTTCTCAGAGTCCCAGTTTTTGCAATAAATGCACCCGCTTGAACAACTGCAAGGGGGAAACAGTAGAGGGCCTTGGAAGGATGAGAAAAATACAGGACCAAGATGTGAAGAACAAATACCTTGACAATGTCTCTTGCAAGATGTTCTGTCTCAGTGTTGAGAGGTTGCATGGCACAGGCCAGTAACAGTCCCACAGCATCCTTCTCCTCCATATCAGAGATGCGGTGATGGGAATCCGGTGCGTGCACAGAAAGCTCTGGATTCCGTGACGTTATCAAGATATTTCCCCTGGAGCTTTGTGGAAAATAGTTGAACAGATTGATGCTGGGATCGTCTGCATTGTCGAATATCAGCAGCCACTCATCCTGAGAGGAAGCTAGCCAGCGAGAAGCATCATCAGCTTCACTTCCAAGGGACCGAGTGAGAGCGATATTTTTGAGCCCACTTGTGATTGTGTCAATTGTGCTAGCATCAAGGAAAAGCACATCCGTGAATCTGTACAGAGCATAAGGATGAAACACAGTACGGCTTGAGCACAAAAGATCGCACCGATGCTTGTCACTTTCATCCAGGATCTTTAGACAGATTTGGGTCTTCCCTGCACCACCCAGTCCATGCAACAGGGAAATGTGCCGCTTGCCGATGTCCTGTGAAAAATAGGCATGCAGTTTGTCTAGGATTTCCCTTCTTCCGTGGAACATGCGGGAGGGAGGAGGGCAGACAGTGGTTACGGGAGGAGGTGGAGCTTGTGTAACAGGCACACTTGCTTCATTGGATGCCTCAGTTAAATGGGAGAGAAAAAAAGAAAATCACAAATACCATTGATGTTGAGTTGGGCCACAGACATCAGCTTGAAACATACATGAGGGCCAGAAGTCCATTGACAGCGAGAAGCTCACAATGAAATCACTACGCAGCTTCTCCAGCCGTGTTTTGTATCTGGTCAGCTCATCTCCGATACTGCTTGACTTGCTAAATTCCTTGAGGCGGCCAAGAACTCGGTTCTTCTGGCTCTTCTGGATTTGTCCCAATTTTAGTTGAATTTCGTCCAGTAAACTGAGCAAATGATATGAATAAACTGATGAACTGCTGTACAATCAACATACCATTCAAGGTCCCCGCATAACTGTTGAAGGCTTGTCGTAGCAGCAACATTATGACGAGAGATCTTCTCCTGCAGTACTTTCACAGTGCCAACAATGTTCTCACATAATTCCTCGAAATCATCTCGGTTTTTGGTCATTTTCTGATACCCTACAGTGGTCAGATTATTATTCAGATGCCAGCCTGGGACAACCCACCTGAACTGCCTGCAAAATCGGTACGACGGGGCCCAAAGCCCCTTTGAGGTATGTAAACGGCAGGCACTCCGCGGCGGCCGTGATGGTCTTGGCCGTTAGAATCAAGTTAGCCAGCCAATCTGGTGAGCTCCTGGTGTCTGGAGGACCAGGCAAGGGTGTGGGCTGCGGGGTCGTCATTGTGGTAGAATGGAACACTCCGCCAGGGGAAGAATACATTTAGCCAAAAAAGAAATGATGCACTGTGTCAACACTGCATTAGTCTTGATCCAGACTTTTATGACATCCCAATTTGAACCCTGTCATAAGAATCTGGGCTAATCTGGGCCTATCCCAAGACAGTAGCCATACCATTCCACTATCAAAATTTGATGGTAATTTCTCACGATGACACTACCGACCGTTCCTCAAATTAACCATTTCTCAGCCATATTCTTTTTTTTTTTTTTTTTTTTTTTTTTTTTTTTGTGGAACGTTTGGAATACTACGATTCCAAGCATCAGGAAAAGCCCTTATGAGGCCTCTCGGATCACCCGAGCCGACATAGGTCGGTCCCTTCCGCCCGTTATAATTGGTGGCTTAAGGGATAGAAACCTTGCCGAAATAATATAGCTCCACGGGTCGAAAATGCATTAACGCACGAACGGCAAATGCCGAACAGTGTGGGACTCAACCGAAGTCACTACCCACTAAAAACGCCCTTCCTATAACGGCGAGGGAGAAAATGCTCTACCTAATGAATACGAACCTTCTACCGACTCAAAATTGGGCCAGAGCTCACCAACAGGACAAAATTGCATTATCCGGTGTCTTAAGTTACCGATGACACTGCCACAATTTGGATTCGGCACAGATTTCGCTACGGTACTGCGCGGCTACAGCTGTCTTTGAAGCAATTACAAGGAGACAGAACAATTTGAATTATAATACAAAACATTTCCCTCCCCCAAGACTAAGTCTAAGTGAAGAGGAAATGCTAAGAATTTATAGCGCAATGGGACTGCCGTGGGAAAATTGATAGCGCAATGGTACGGCTGTCTTGGGATAGGCCCAGACTGGATCCCAAATTGGGATGTCATAAGAGTCTGGATCGAGACTAGCACTGTATCTCCACATACTGATCACGCCGGGTGAGATTGCGGCTCGACATTACACGCACGTCAACTATTAATTGTGGCTTACAGCTTACGGCAATGAGCGCTTCGACACTTAGACATCTGCGAGAAAAAATTATTTGACAATGAGCATCAGCACGCGCTCAATTTTTTCTTCGACGGTACGGAGACGGCAGGCACTCTGCAGCTACCGTGATTGTCTTGGCCGTTAGAATCAACTTACCCAGCCAATCTTGCGGGCTCCTGGTGCCTGGAGGACCAGGCGAGGGTGTTGGGCTACGGGGTCGTCATCGTGGTAGATGTCCAAGTGTCGAGCGCTCATTGCTGTAAGCGGTCAGCCCTGTCTACAATTATCCTGCTTATCCTGCATGGCACCGCCCTATTAGTATGCTGACGCGCGGAGCCAATGCGGACCGAAGGCTGTAATGTCAAAGATATCACCGCCGCAATCTCACCTGGCGTGATCAGTGTGTGGAGATTCAGTGCATCGTTTCTTTTTTGGTTAAATGTATTCTTCCCCGGGCAAAGTGTTTCATTCTGCGAGAAAGAACAATAAATTTATTGACAATGAGCATCAGCACCCGCTCGATTTTTTCTTCGACAATCGGAAGCAGTGGCTCCAAGTTCCATGGTAATAATGTGAAGGCACTATCTCGAGTCAGCTGAACTGTGCGATCCCAGCTGTCAACCGGCCGTGGTTTGGAGCCTAACCAAAGGATTGTGCGAGCTCAGAAGATCTTCAGAAACCGCCGCGCGACTTGTCACGCTCCCAGTTGCCAATAGCGGTTGGGCCGAACCGAAACAGAACTCGCAAAAATGGCCCGCGCTGGCGCAACTGAATCGCTTTTTCAGCTTTAAATTCAACTAGTTCTTGTTTAAAAAAAACAAAAACGATGCCAGTTGCAAGTAGTCTCTCTTAGACAGACACTTTAACAAATGAAGCTCGTACCTCGCTTGTTAAAGTTGCAAGCGTGTTCGGGTTACCGCGGGATTTTTTATTTACCTGTAATTTCCTCAATGGATCTCTCGAAGCGAGCCGTTTGAATTTTTCGTCATCAATATTATTCAACCTCAGCGGCATTTTCATTCGAATTGCCGCTGAGCTGCACATCTCATGAGAACACAGCCACCGTCGCCCGATCAAGCCGATCCCATACGCACGGCCAAATACACAGCCCTGGACAAAAACAGTCATCGCGCAAGAACAGCGGTCGTTCAAATCTGTGGGCTCCTCATGGTGCACCTACTACAAGACTTTCAGCATGAGAATTTTCGGCGCTTGGAAAACTGTAGGTTCGGACCAAGCCTTCCCTCGGTCCGGACAAGCTGGACAACCTCGGAGATTTTGCTCAAACTTCGCACGCGACGTGGTGGTATGTGATTGAGGCTTGAGCACAACTTTCCCCTCGCCACGCACTCGCTGGACAGGCAGGCCAACCTCTGGAGGTACTGGCCGGAATGCCCATGCCCGTACAAAGAACATACAGGTGCCGATGCCTGCGCGCCAGCGGCCAGCCCGGCCCCAGCGCTGAACGAGGACAGAGAACGACTTGGGGCACTCGAAGACGATGGAATACTCCACATCTTGAATGTTACACCCCATCCCTGCGGCATCTGTTGCGCACAATATTCGATATTTTCCGGATCAGAATCCAGCCCAGCATTCCTTCTTTGCTTCTTCGGACCTTCTTTGCTTCTTCGGAGATTCCGGACGAGTACGCATAGACGCAGTCCCGTAAGTGTGGTGGTGGTAGAGCGCGCCTCCAGGTCTCCTTACCTTTTGCGCATCCGGTTTCCGAGTCGTGGTACAGGAGCATTTTCGGGACTGAAGAGCGGTCGGATGTGTCATCCAAATCGAGCAAGAGATTCAGCGCGTCGAGAGTCGGATTGGAGACATTGGTGAGAGTTCAGCTCATATAAAACAGGTTGTTCTTGTCGGCGCTTGCGTCTAATCCCCAGAATGGCCGGTGTCCGAAGCCAAGTGAGTTCCAGATGATTTTGAAGGTGCGTGTCGCACAGGTTGCCGTGCATGCAACAAATGGGACCTCCTGGCCCGTAAAATTGCGCAGTCGGTGCAGCTCTTTGTACATATGGCGGAACTCCTCCCCACTCGTCGATGCAGTGCGCCTCGTCCGTTATGAGAGCCTGAACACGGCCGCGGAATTTTACATCTTGCCATAATCTCCCAAAATGCTCGGAGTGCCATTTCAAGGGAGATATATACGAGCTGGGCAGACTTTTCGGCCTGCTTCCAGACGTCGGGATCCTTTGTGTTATCCTCGTTGATCAAAATCGCTTTGAGGCCCTTTTCCCTGGCCTGTTTGACCTGTACTTTATAGTGAATATCCGAAAGCGCTAATTAAAAAAAAAAAAAGATATCACATACCTGGTCCGCTTCCAAGGCCTTCAATGGACAGATAACCAAGGTAACTTTCTTCTTTCCTCCAAGCACAGTGACTGCCTCGAAAATGAGGCTCTTCCCGTATCCTGTTCCGGCCAGAAATATCAAGTTGAAGCCCCTGAGTATATGAATGACCGGGTGGACCTGCCAGTCATCGGGGACGTATGTGAGATTCAGCTTGTCGATTATCTGTCTCCACGTCTCCTCAAACGAGAACTTCCACTCTTTAATGCCCTTATGCGTATCGTCAATTTCCTGATGTAGACCGCGATGTGAGGGGACTCCGACAGAAGACGGAACACCGCGGTGTAGTTCGATGGATGCGAGTCTTTATAGCCACTCTCCACAGTCAGCGAGCGAAGAGGATGCGCTGACTGGGCTGGCAAAATTTGGGTGCCACCAGAGCACACGATTTCAGAGATCCGACATCATCTACTTCGCCCAGGATGCTATCGATGATTTCTTGGGGGATCGTCATGGCGGTGAAGAGCAAGAGTGCAATCACATCATTGTTGGCATCGATATGATGAATGATCCGGGCACCGCCACGTCGTGAGGGAAGGGAAAAACGCAAGAAAAAGTTAAAAGGCGGGAAAGCAGGGATCTGTGTTATGCACTGGGGCGGGAGTCATCGGAATGGGGATTTGAGCATCGACTACAGTCCGGATAGTGGAAATGGAGTTGTTAGTTAGAAACTCATGTTCGAAACGAGATGACATCATCAGTTCTGGGGTCGCCCCAAAAGAGGCTTGGCAAGGAGACGCGGCGGGCCAAAACGGGTTCTCGCAACGTGGATAACCGAAAGATCAAATAGGAACATTATGAGTTCTTCCTGTAAGAATATGATTTGTATATAGTCAGGGAGCACCGGATGCGAAGATTCGAATGTGGTTAAATTTTTGGAGAAATACGAATGGAAATGGCCTGGGGCAAAAATCTACGTCATTTCTGGCAAGTTCACCCCTGATTTCGCTTTTCACCCTGCGTCACCTTGAATTTTTTATTTTATGAACTTGATTGGGTCCACAATGGTCGACCCATACGCAGGCATACACAGTCATACATTCGAAATACAAGGCACAGGCAGAGAAAATGGGGGTTTTATCGTGTTTCTGGAGAAATTTCAATTGATCGCCGCTTCTGTGGCTTCTGGCTTCTGCTCTCAGTCGTCTTTGACCGTAATTCCTGGAAGTTTCGCTCTTACATCCTCGCCGTGGACGTCGAGCTGCGCCCGATACCATTTTCTACCATAATCTTTGGCGGCGCATGCTGGTCTGCATTGCCAAAAGCTTAGCTGATGTTAGATATCAACACAATCAACCAGGTTCCCTCGCCTGACCTGATTTCCAATTTTGCAATTAGCAAGCATATCCACGAGGCAGGAGACTCTTCATTTTACTCACGGTTCAGCACCAACTACGCGCCATTGGGATTATCCCTCCTTGCCATCCTGCTTCCAAATCGGGATGCGATTAAGAATTCAAATTCAAACACACCCATACTTGTAGCAGATTCAAGAAGTGAATATATCAGCTCTAAATACGATGCCTGCTGCAAACAAGTCAACT
Organism: Mycena rebaudengoi; assembly: GCA_029282285.1. Classification (NCBI taxonomy): domain Eukaryota; kingdom Fungi; phylum Basidiomycota; class Agaricomycetes; order Agaricales; family Mycenaceae; genus Mycena; species Mycena rebaudengoi. The sequence goes on along the minus strand of JARJCX010000003.1, from coordinate 2,020,583 downwards.
TCTTGCCCAACAAGGTCGTCATTGAACGCAGCAGGCAGTGGTCCAAGCAGAGAAGATAAAGAGAGCACAGATGGAAAGTTTGCGGCGGGCAAAAATCCGTGAGCGCTATGGCACTGACCTGTGTCGCTCTCCATATCATATCTCATCAACGACGGCTTTCTAGATGTGTTCCGCCTGGAAAATGACAGCGGAGGGGGGTCCCGCACGACGACGAGTGACTGACACCACTCGGGACCACCACAGGCATGTAGGACTACTTCCTGGCTTCGGGACAGGTGCTTAACCAAATATTTTCGATTACTATCTGGGGTGGATTAGACTTTAGAAAATCGCAAGTCATTCTGTCATTCAAACTAGCTGGAACATTAATATTTTTGAAACACAGACGTGGACAATATCTGCAGACATTGTGGACATTGGACAAGAATCGACCGCACAATCGAATTCCGAATTGCTTTCTCTCAAATTTTTGACCTCCCCCCACGAAAGAGGGCTTCCCTTGAGCGTAAAGCCAGAAGCGATAGTACTCTGGGATCTAAATCAAGCGATAATGTGATATTGATCCTTGAAGGCAAAGCAGGATCGCTGTCAAGAACCAAGAAATTTAAGAAGAACTAATCCATGTGAGAGTTAAGGGAGTGCACACCGCCGAACCCTATTTATTTGCTGCTCCGTTCTGTGATACAAAACAAGTGGCCATGTCCCGGAGTTTTATTGGGAACCCGCTGGTGTGACATAGCCACCTGTTTTGTACCACAGAACGGAGCGGCAAATTAATAGGGTGCCACTTATTCAAGGGCTCGAGGCCGCTAAATAAACGAAAAACCGGTTCGAAACAACCCTTAGAGCTCGTTCGGTACGCAGATGCAGATGCAGATGCAGACCCAAATTTCCATATGCAGTAGTCGGATTGATCCGAGCGTGATTGATGGAAACCAAGCGTGACAACCTAATCTATTATTGCGCAACGCGTCTTCGACGCGTCTAATGCCTCCCCCTCCGCTCCAGGGTGTCCGCTTGCACCTGGTTCTTGCTGCCGCCGCTGCTGCATATTTTTGGCATATGATCCACCTTGCTGTAGTGCTTTATGCCAGTCTGCTCTACTGGAAACAGGACTACCATACATCGGCTTTGATGGGTAAAGCCTGGGTGGATGAGCTTATTGTCGGCCATCCAGATCGCATTAAATCTGAGCTGGGCATGCAGGTCCATGTATTCCTTGCCCTTGTTGCCCAGCTCCGATTTTCTGGCAGTGTTGCCGACTCAAAGAATATTATGGCAGAAGAACAGGTTGCCATCTTCCTGTACACCTGCGTAACTGGATTATCGATCCGTCACGTAGGCGAGCGCTTCCAGCACTCAAACGAGACCATATCCAAGTACTTGAGCCCTTTCTCTGGCGATGTGATTGGCTGACATTCAATAGGTACTTTCGCAAAGTGTTGTTTGCCATCTCATCCCCCCCCTTTTATACGCACTATGTTAAGCTCCCATCTGCGGACGATCCTGTTCCCGAGGCCATCCACAACAACCCGAAGTTCTACCCTTTCTTTCAGGATGCTGTCGGCTCTATGGATGGCACCCACATTAATTCATGTCCTTCAGCAGCCGATCGTCAGGCCTCTCGCAATCGCAAAGGCGGAGTTACAATGAATTGCCTGGCATGTTGCTCGCAAGACATGCTCTTCCAATATATGCTTAGCGGATGGGAGGGATCCATGGCCGACGCTGCACTCTATCTCGATGCACGGCTCAACGATCTCACTATTCCTGAGGGGAAGTATTATCTAGCAGATGCCGGATGTGGGAGTTGTGATGCTTGCCTTGTTCCTTATCGCTCGGTACGCTATCATTTGGCGGAGTGGGGCCGTGCTAATGTTCGGTATGAATGGCTGTCATTACTGTCTTTACGTCACGTCATTAACATAAGTTTCTAGCCCCGAAAATGCGGAGGAGCTATTTAATCTGCGCCATGCTTCTGCACGAAATGTTGTGGAGCGCATTTTTGGTGTACTGAAGGCGAAGTGGGGAATCCTTACACAGGCCCCAGAGTACGACATGGAAATACAGGCCCGTGTACCCCCCGCCATGGCCGCTCTCCATAATTTCATTCTCAAACACGACTCGGTTGAATGGGAGCACATTCTCGCCATGGACGAGGAAGATCCCGCCCCCGGAATGCGACGTGCTGATTATGGCGAGCTGGCAAGAGGTCCTACAAGCGATGCAGAGAAGTACCGGTCGGAGTCTCGTCGCGATGAGATTGCAGAGGTCATGTGGGACAGCTACCAGGCCCTGTTGCAGGAAAGGGGAGAGATGGATGAGTAGTTTAGAATTTATTTTGAGCCATACAAACATCGAATTCACAAGTTAGAAATAATTCCAGGACTACAGAAAGGTATTGTAAAAGTTCTCCTGCAACTGAGACTGCACCCACTACACCCTGACTCCCTCACGCTGGATGGCGTTGTAAGTGTCCGCCTTTGAAATGTCCTTCTGAAGAATGGTTATAAAAAGAACCATTTCTTCGTCTGAGAGCTGCGTTTCAAGCATCTCAGCCCGCGTAATTGCGTTGTGACGGCGACTCAGGCTAGGCTGGAATGCCAACGAAGGGGCAGCCGAAGGGCCCGCTTGCGCGGGACTCGCAGCGGAGGCGGGCGCCATACTGCCGGCGACGGCATCGCTAAATCTGGCAAAGAGCTCGTTAAATTCACCAGCAGCTTCACTTAGGTTGGTAAGAGCTTGGGCGCCTGCTCCTCCCGAAGTACGAGGCTTCTTGCGCTGAGATGCGGGCGGAGGAGATGCCGCTGCGCGCTTGCGGCCTGCCACAGGAGTGTCGAGTGGGTTTGGAGCCTGCGCTAATTAAATAGAAACCCATGTAATAATACCATTTGGACTTACCAAGCTAATCACGTCGTCGTTGTCGTCCGGAGGCTGGTAGCCCTCATTCTCCATGTCCCAGGTGGGGCTTTCAGCACGCTTACCACTGGAACCATGTTCCGCTGCGGCAGTGTCGTCTTGCGCCGGAGGATCGACCCCATCATCGGACCCACCATCGCTGACTGGCGTGTCAGCAACAGCCTGGAATGCGCGAAAGACGTGGCGTCCCTTCGCGACAGGCGACATCAGCTTCTCCATATTTTCAAGGTGGACCCAGCCCTTGTTCCGGAAAGGCTTTGCGGCAGGGTTCTGCTCGACAAAGGCATCCCATGATGCTGATGCGCCAGTCTTGATGTCGGCCCCCTTCTCGTTGTCCCAATGCCATCCAGAGTTGCCTTGGATCTTGCGGATGACATCGAAGACCTTTCGTAGCTGAGAAGTGCCTCAAATTAGACATTGTCGTAATAAATCTGACAGCAGACACACCGCTTTGTATTTGCCGTGAGCAGATTTCGCTGTTTTCTTGCCTCCTTTGGTCCATGCGGCATTGATGGAAGGCAGAGCAGCATGAAATACCGCCATCTTGAAGTTGCCTCCATCACCAGCGGTGGCCTTGGTGGTGCGTGTCGCTAAAAAATCCAGCATCGCGGTGACGTCTTCAACTGTCCAGGAAGCATTGTCATTCTCATTTGGGTCTAGGGGGGGGCTCAGTTCACATATATATACCTCTGTGATGTCGCCCTTACCATCATTGGCCGCCATTTGTTGCAGCTGGGCGCGACGAGCGCGAGGACGATGAAAGCGAAAATCTGACGCGTATGGTCACCGAGGATCATCACAGATCATCACGAAATGTCACGAAACAATCACATCAGAACAATCTACTACAGTACTGCATGCTTGTCTTCCGTAAACTCGTTGTTCAGCCTGTGGACCACGCGAGTATAATATATCCCCCCCCTCCCCATATAGAAATTTGGGTCTGCATCTGCATCTGCATCTGCGTACCGAACGAGCTCGACTACATACGGTAGAGTCCTGGAATACTCAGAACACTTGGACGAATCGCATAAAGACAGTCCCGATGGCGCGATGAAGGAGTTCATACTCCAAGAATCTATGACTTTCGGCAATGGTCTCGCTGTCCTGGAGACACAAGCAAAACTCGTACGTGGACGTATTGATCATCATCGCATCGTACTCACTGTGTCGATTAGACTGCTTTTCTACTCGGAGTGGTAACCACAATCCTGAACGATGTTGACCTTACCCATCTCATTCCTGCCGCACCACTCCCCGCCCCCGAGATACCGATCCTGAATACAACCTTCCAGTGGCAGTCCAGTGCGCGTCTGAATGTCCTGAGGCCCTACGGTCCTCCTCCTGTTTTCAATATCGATGATATTGGCATCCTCATGAACTCTCAATATGAGTTCACGGTGCAACACCTCGCAGATTTGCGAACCGATCCCATCTCCTTTGCGGAGAATCTCCAGGCGTACTACGAGCATCGCATTGAGACCCGCCATGGCAAAGCGCCTCAGTCGCTCGTACAAGGCCGCACAGTGTCATTGATGCTTACAGATGCATATGCGTTCTTGGCGGTTCGTTCTTCACGGTCGACTTAGCTGAATTAGACTCACGTTGTATATCTTGCAGTACTATCACATCGCCAAGGAGATCATCCACGACTTTCGCATAGTTCAGGCCAATTTTCAGAGTGGTCCAGTGCGTGCTCGAGAGCTCATGAAAGAATATGAGGATGCACTCAAGAAATTACACCCAATCTTGGGTCTCCTCGAAGAGCGCGTCAGCAAAGCACACCACCAGATGATGTGCTAGTCGCCTGCACTGCGCTCCGGTGGGTCTTTCTTGCGAATCAAAAATTATTTTTTAACCTTCGCACCAATAAGTATCACCATTCGTTCCACGGATGCTGCGTTCCGCCAACACGAGTTCACCTTCGCCAGCCGCCCGGACGATAAATTGAACACATTTCTAACGTCCCTGCTCCAAGAAGACAAGACGCATCTTTGGCAGGTGGGGCGTATCTTTGACCAGCTCGATCGCCTGACCCATTGCCAGGATCCCGCCGCCCATCGGCGTATCTCCCCTCTCATCGCCAGTATACTGTCCCAATGGGGTGTCATCAACGACTGCAAATCCATCCTGGCGTCCCACCGCCCCGCCGTGGATGCTACCGAGCTTCTCCCTGCCGGTGTTGAACAGCGTCTCCAGAAGTGGAAACCCTGGATCGGGCCACATCTTGGGAATTGACCCCGACCCAGCCCTCGCAGCAAGGGTGTTCCCCATCTCCAATTTCACTTATCCCAAGGGCCCCCGGGACAGCACATGGGCCGCTAAATGCGAAGATGTGGATGCTGTTTTTGCCGCATTTTGGAAAGCCGCCGACCGATTCCTGATCAAGAGATGTGGCACGAACTTTTCGCGCTTGGGACGCAGGTTGTCGGACCATTTATAGTTGTGCTCATGAGCTGGTCATCGCTTGGTGGGTTTTTATTGTTGTATCAAGTAATTCTGCTCAACGGAGCACTGCAGTCGCGCCCAAGGTCCCCCTGCGAACCATGCCGAAGGCAGCAGCTCTGGTCCCATTCGGCGGGGCGGAACAGGGCCCAGAGGTGAAAGAAGAGCCCTCTGCGCCGAAAGCCAAACCAAAGACACGTGGGGTGGCTGCTATCACTGTCAAAGGCAAGGGTAATGAGCAGGCTACCGAAACCTCTGTTGACATTGCACCGACCCCAGTATCGGCTCGGGTATACAAAGTGCATCCCCGCAAACCACGCCGTTTGGACGTGTGAGCTTCGCTACTTCGCACTTGATTCTCTCTCATCGCATCGCCCAGGAATTTATTCAATTTTTGGCCTCCCGGCAAACAGGCTCTTGCAGATGTGAACATTGTGTAGTCCTACTTACCCTCACACATTTTTATTCGATTTGTTTCCTAGACACCTATAGCGACTCAGCGGCCTGAATTCTTTTTTTTTCGAATCCTCTTGCCATGTTGCTGCGCTGTGACAAACCCGCCGCAACATTTCCCGCCTCAGCATCGCAACATTCTCCTTCGGGAATTCCGAATGGAGCTCGACTTCCCGCGACCAATGCAGCGCTTCTCTTCTCTTTGAGGCCTTCTCACGCATGTATTTGATCTTTCGATGAACGCGACAGCCCAATTTACGCCCCCCGCCCCCCCAAAAAAAAACTGTGCAATATATGGCCATTTAAGACCCTCCTTCTGCATCCACTTTTTCGATCGTGAGTGGCTGTCATTTTACGTTCAGATATTTATCGTGACTCGAGTCATCGCCGTTCCCTCGTGTACCGACGCGGTGGCGGCTCGTAGTGCGGCATTCCATTTCCTTTAATTCAATATTTCGGGATCCCGAAACATATACTGACTGGAATAGTCGTCATAGATTTCCCTTTTTCGAAAATTTTATTCCATGTAACAATATGTACCAGCCAGAAACCTAAATGCCTCATCTGACGCGGCAGCTTGACGGCAGCGTTGTAATTTTTTCTTCTTCGAGTTTCGGGCTCCCCGCGACTAAAGTTAACGGTTAAATTACAGGAATGCAGTCCCGCATTCACGAGAGCAGGGGCACCTCTGACCCATCCTTACTCTTGAGTTTCTCGAGACTCGGTGGAATGTAGTCCATCATTCTGTGTTCTAAATTCACATCTATGCTCGGCTCCGCGTTGGCTCCGCGATACTATCGTCCCCCACCGTCCCGGACACACCTACAACTCGGACAAACAAATATTTCTCATCCAATACTGGACCGTTTCTTGAGATTTTTGGTGTAACATAAGCGGCAGGAGGTGCTTTAGAGATATAGGGTCCAAAACCCCTACAATGTTGCATCCTTTGAATATATATCACCGCCGAAAGTTGACAGCTTGGGCCATTTTCGCCAATTCAGCCTATTTTGAGGCCTAGTGTCCTCATCCTAAGGTCATATTATCTCTTGAATGCATCTAAAAGACACATTGACATCGCAAGAGTTCCCATATTAAATTCCAGAGGCATAGTTGTCTTGTAGCCGTCACAATGAACCGAGAGATGAAGCTATGCCTGCCAAATTGATTTATCAACTGTCGAAATGATGGCAAGAAAGTTCATGCTATCAATTGACCATCCGGTGCATACCTCAGCTTCTGCTTCATGGATATCATACCCTTCATTGAGGAGCTCCACTCTATGAGATTTGAAGGCGCCTCGACCCCAAGAGGATAAGATACGAGGCCGGCAATTCAAATTTGACGTGTTACCTACTACTCGGACTCGTGGCAACCTCAGAAAAAATGACGCCTTTGAGCAATTCTTAACCGTTTCTCATGAAGTAAAATTTGAACCTGGGGTAAAAGACAGATTCCCGACGATCTGTATACTCAGCCCGGCCCATATACCGTTGAATAAAATGCTATTCTGCGATTTTCCTTGGGTGTCCGAGATCTCAGAGGTGAAGGATAGTAACGCCGCTGCCACGCGGTCTCTTACTCGGTAGCCCCAATCCGCGCGGTGTCGCCTCGACTCCAATTCATCCGCAACTACGTTTAAGCCACCATCTCCACCTACTCCGCGCCCGTGCTACTGGCCATGTTACTCCTTCAAGCCATCCGCTCCGACTTGCTCGCGCGTGGCTTCAAGTTCCCCTTTCCCACAGGGATCACGGTACCTCTTCGTTTGGATTAGTTCATCCATATTGCACCTACATCCTTTCCCTTCCCCATTCCCATTCCTTTCCCCGCCTCTCTGGTCACTATATACCAATCATTTCGTCCACACATTGCCCTCGCGGGTGCAGTTGGCATTCTCGACAGCACGCAGCTATTCTGCTGCGCGTCCATGACGCCTGTCTTCAGCCTCCTAATAGGATGCGCGTACGGGCATCGCCAGCTCTGCGATCAGCTCGACGTCCCAACGCGCCCCCACGCCTTGAAACCGTCACCCCGCCTAACCCCCGCCTACTCCGTCCTGCTCCCAATTGGTCGATACGGCACCGCCGCGCACGCCCGCACCGTCCGCACCTCTACGCGCTCCGCCCGCTGCCCATCTCCGCACCGCTATCGTCTCCCTCCCCTCCTCCCTCTACCACTCCCCCCACGCCCGCACCCGAGCAGACGAACCCCCGCAAGGACACCGAGCGCATGCAGCACCATCCGCACCCCTGCCCGCCGATCGCGCGTACGCGCGCCCGCTTTCAGTTCTCTCTACACTAGCGCGAGCCTCGTTCCTTTCACTGCACACCATTTCTACGTAGGCTCCCGGCTCCATTCGACGTCTCCCCGCCGCTCGGAGCCCACCTCACATAACGACGCGGCGCCACGCACGCCTCCGGACCCCGTGAGCCCCGCGTCGCCGCCGTCGCCCGTTCGACACACCCATGCCGATACAGCTCACACCTCGCTGCGCTCGCCCCCTCTCCTTCTACCCCGCCCTTTTCGGTCTTATTTCATCCCTCACCGTCCTGGACCTGCACGGAGAGGGCAGAGGGAGGAAGCACGACGCCACGCCACACTCCCATGATCACCCGCTCTTCGTCGCCCCCCCCCGTCCTCGGGTTTCGTCGGCACGGGCCAAGTCCGCCCTAGTTAGAAGTTACGCAACTAGAGAGCCTATTCTTTGGCATTTATCATACTTCGTCTGCTGCGCGTGGTTCGTCTCACCTATTAGTCCGTCCTGTATTACTTATTATGTCTTGTCCATCATAGCTTGATATCTTTCTGTAGATCCATATACTTTTCAATGAATATCTTGGATTCACGAGAGAAAAATCTGAAGACGGGCTGAATCCTCGAACGAATGATTACAAGCCGAGTTGTCGGCCGATACGCACTGCGTTCCCTGGGCGCCGAGGCACAGGCTCTGCCGAGGTGTGCCGAGATCTGCATATTTATCTCCCTTTTCCAAGCTCCGTTTGACCCCGTTCATGGCCAGGGAAGGTCCGTGCGGCACTGTAATCCATGCTAGTGAAAAAAAAGCGCATTTTGAGTGAGGCGTTGTGGCCGTTTGGCAATAACTTTGGGCTGAATCAGCTGATGGCGGCAGGGCCGCAGCACAGGGACGCACAGGCTGTGCCGAGATCTGCCGAGATGTGCCGCCGTCATCGCCACGTGGCCTGCCTCGGGCTCTCGGCACACCTCAGCACAGGGCCGCAGACCTTTGCCTCGGTGCCCAGGGAACGCAGTGACGCCCAACGCTCGATTCGATGTTCTTTCCCGCTTTCTCTGCTATGATGGTGAGTTTTCTTGCCTCGGGTTCACAACTCAAGTCCTCGTAGAGTAAAATTCAACCATCCTCTCACTTCTAGCCCTCAAATTAAGTCTCTCGGCCATTTTTGCCTGGGACTGCTGGGTGGGTGCTAGTTGGGCCAACATTTCATTTCACCGCCAGTTTTAAATTCGCCTTCGAGTAGGTTTCAACCAAGGCTGTACTACAACTCTCAAACCACCCCCTTACCGCCACCTCCCCGGAACTCCCGAGTCTAGACTACTGCTCGAGTACTTGCCGGTGATTCAGAACAAATTCCCCATCCCTCGGGTTCGGTGCTCTTCAGTTCAATTTCCTTACCTGCAAACCCATTTTTGTGATTGGGCTTCAATTTTCCGTGCGCGCGCCATTCGATCCTTGAGCCGATGGGTTCAAGCCCGTAGATTGTACTCGCAAGTCGGATTTGTGGTTGATTTTGGGTTGAATTTACCAGTTGCGTGCTTCGTGGGTGTCCAAATTCACGTTAACTGACCTTTGTTCTGTCGCAGGTTCAATTTATACTGACTTGGTTTAATCTCACTGATCATCGCGATTTCCGTAAGTGCTGTTTTGTAGATTTTTCAATCAAATGCTAACCTGAATTGAATCCACTTCAGGTGTGAGTCCACGTCAACATTTAGTGGAAGGGTGGGCTTGAATTACGGGTTTTTCTTGACTCAGGTACGTCCGAATTCAATTCCACGTTGATTTCACTTGACTCAGCTTCAACCCTTCATTCAGTTCGAAATTGTGCTGACTCACCACGGCCTTGAGGTTCTTTCGAATCCGAGGTGCGTCGTCATTTCATTTATTAGCCCTGACCTTTTTCTTATAAAGCTTCGACCCGCTGACTTCGGGTCTTTCGGAATTACGCCGGCTCTGAAGCAGCGTCGCTGGCATTCGATTTCACCTCCACTGCATTCATCTTGAAGTTTCAAGGCTGGATTATTTAACTGCAGTCGGGAGCACGCGGGATCCCCACTGTAACATTCCAAGGCCAGTTGTGGTGCTATTGGATTCCATTCGACGGCTTACTGGCTTCATTCTTGATCCTTCAAGCTCATCACCTCATCAAGTTGGTCGGATTTTTCGTATTTGAAGCGATGGTCTCGCGCTGTATTTGCACTCGGAAGCCTAAATGCGGGAGTCCGGATTTTTGACTATACAAAGTTTTCTGACTGATCTTTGACTTAGATTCTTGTCTTTAAGGCTTGCCCCTTCACCGTGCTTCAATAGCAAATGCCCGCGAGTCATTTTCGATTCAGATTCTTGTCTTTAAGGCTTGCCCCTTGACCGCGCTTCAATAGATTCAGTTTCGATTATTCCATTCAAATCCCTACTGACTTGAATGTCGACGCTCGGGGCGCGAGGTACGCAAGTCATTTCGATCCGAATATATATGATGCCTGCTCACTTCATTTTTATTGTCGGTCAGATCGGCCCGGACGCCAACCTATGTCCGTATCATGAAAGTGCCAGTATCCCTATATGTTTTATTCCCTGTTAATTCCTATTCTCAGGAGCTCAATCGGACCATAGGTCGGGTCTCCATTATATTGTCAAAGTCAAACTGTGCTGTCCAGAACGCTGGATGTTCAAGACGGCTGTTGGGTCCTGGGGTTATTGAGGAGGACGGGCCTTTTATACCTTCCAGAGCGCTTCTTCCAGTTTCTTCCTTTGAGCGAGGGTGTAGCTCTTGGATTTCCTTCGAGAAGTCCTCACCGTTTGTGACGGACCTTGAGCTTCAATTCGCGCGCAACAAGTATTGCATCTGGCGGCGAATTTCCTCCGGAGGGATCCGCACCTGCTTTGCTTCTCCTTCTCACAGCGGGCAGGAACAAGCGACGCAGAACAATGAAGCCGGGTGGTAATCATGAGCATAGTTGAACATTCATCCCACCTCGCTGGTTTCTTGTACATCGGAGAGCGGGATTCTGGGAGTGCTAGAGTCTGTCTGCGCACGCTAGGTTGCTGGAAGCTACAGATCAAAATTTCCGGCGATTGATGAGCAATCTTGCTGAGATCAAGAGCAGACGCTAGGAGTCGTTAGCTCCTCCGATAACAATACAGCACGGGTATATTCATCACCCTCCCCAACATCCTAATCACACCGATACTTCAACCTCCCTCCCCTCCCCGTGATTTCCCTCCCTGTCCCAAGCGCCAACTGCCCCACCGCCCCTCCACCCTCCGCATGCGATGCATCTCCCACCCACCCCGGCGTCTGATCCAACGCCGCAACTCCCGCAGCGCCGTTCCTCGGGAACAACAACAACCTCTCGTTTTCCGCTTCATTTGAATCACGCGTAGGGCGCAGCGGCGCACCCACCGCCGCACCAATCCTCAACATCGCAAATGCATCGAGCGTCGGTGTCCACGTCGGCGTCCACCATGCGTACAGTGCCACACCCAACAACACCAGCAAAAACAGCCCCAGCACGACCGACACGACGATAATCCCCGTCTGCGAAAGAACGGGAACCTGCATATCCACGCCCAAGTCGTACTGCACCGTCAACCGCCCGTCGGACGCGCTGAGCATCCACACCTGGTTCGCGAGGAACGCGGCGGCGGAGAAGGCGTTGGTGATCCGTTCCCCGTTTTGCACGAACGAGGAGAGGTAGTACATTATCTCGAGGTGCGCCGAGTCAGCGGGGTTGAAAGTGAGCTGGCGCGAGCACCTGTCGATTGGGTTGCCAACCTGTTCTTTACCGTACTGGTTGTGGAGTAGAGGGAGGAAGGGGACCATCCCGCCTGTGCATTGGCTTGAGCGGAAGAGTTGGAGCGCGGTGGTGTTGTCCATGCCGAAGGACTTGGATTGGAGCGCGCGCGCGCGGACGTCGATGAAGGAGCCGAGGCCGAAGAGCGCAAGTGTGGTTTGCAGGAGCGGGCCTTTGTTGACGTTGTTCCCGAGGTTGTACGTCGCATTGAAGGCGGTTCCGTTGGAGTTTGTGCTGGGTGTGGCGCGACGAGATTTAGGTGAGGGATCATCGAACGTCTGCGTCTCACAGTCCAAATCACACTTCCCCGGCGCACGAACGGTGGGATCCCCCGTCAGTAAAGGACCCGCAATCCCGCCGTTCATGTAATTCGGCAGCTCGAAAAACCCCACGCTGGTATTCACCGTGATACGCGTGAAGTACGCGCCTGTCGACACGTGCAAGTCCCACCCAGCAGCGGTAGTGAGGTTCACCGCAAGGTACAGAACCTCGGAAAAGTCCTGCCGGTCGCGCGTCGCCCTCCACGGCGCAGCGCTCATATTCGCAGGCATACAAGCCTCGAACGCGAACCCGGGAAAGTCGTTCAGTGCGGAGATGTTCTCGTACCTGACGTAGAACGCGCCCGGGAGTGCGTCACAGCCCTGCGGGAACTCGTCTTTCGTGATATTCTCCATGCGCGCCGTGGAATTGATGCGTGGGGCGAACTGCCGGATAAGCCCCGTCGAGAATCCCGATGGAAGCTGTGCGAAGAACGGGTCTTCGAGCAGGGACATGTTGCTGAGGGTGTACTGCCCGCCGGCGATGGCGCAATCCAGCGCGAGGTTGCCCCCGGTTAGGAGGCTGTTGCACGTCGTGTTGCGGGACCAGAGTTGAGCTTGCTGGGTGGTGGTTTCCGTCGATGCGAGACGGTCACGAAGGAGGGCGGTGGTTTCGCCCAAGTCGAACGACGCTAAATTGCCGAAGTGGTCCATTAGGTCAATGTTTGCGTTTATCATAATTGGCCAGGTAGGTGTTTTGATAGTCGCAGTCGAGAGATAGAGCTGCTGTAGCGGGGCAATGATACCGCCTGCCTCGCTCGAGTTAGCGCGGAGGAACGAGAAATACAATCTAGGACGCACCAAGCAGATTCAAGAAAATAGCCGCAATGAGGAACGAAGAGGCAAAACTTCCTCGTCCGGTAATCCCCGCACCAACGAGCCTCAGCCACGTCACAGGTTCGATCCACGCCTTATCCGCCAGTGTCATCGTCTGCCTCAGCGTTAACCTTTGCCTCTGGTGGAATGCTACCGCCGCGCGCGTACACACGGAGGTCGCCACCGGAATAGTGAGCGTCGCAACAATCGCTGCAAGCACCCGCGCCGCGCGAAACCACTCCTCGCTCCGCACGTACAATTGGTGATACGCCTCGTCGCTGATCCAGCCGTACCCGTCGTTCTCCTTGTTCAGGACGACTACGCCGTAATGCTTTGCGCCAATGGGTTTGAAGGAGAGGTAGCACGTCGCGGCCCACGCGATGACAGCCATGGTTGCGTAGCAGAGCGCGAAGAATACGATGGAGGCTGAGTACTGCAGCGGAGCCTGGGCTGCCCATTGCGATGAGGTAGCGGGGCCTTTGCCCTCTGGCGCGAGTGTGGACGTAAGAGACCTGTCCGATTCTATGAGCAACGTTTCCGCTGTGGTGTCGCGGTCGTGCATTGGTGGTGGTGGTGCAAAAGAGAGAGGAATCGTGTCCAAGGTATTAGCAACTGCCGCTCCAGGCTATGTCTCTGGTAACGTAGTCACTGCATCCGAGCATGATCCAGGCTGATCGGTCTGTCCTCAAACCTACCATCATTTTTTAGACCTTACAATACCCACCAACCTGTCCCTTTCAGGAACTCGGCTTCTCCTCGTACACAAACTGCTCAATTGTGTAGTGCGAGACCGGAGGTCGAACTACCCAAGCACACATATCGGACCAGGTATTCAATATATTTCAACTACCATCACTTCCGAGTTCAATTAAATCATTCCTGGATCATCTAATTCCCTTCATGTTACAGTCCATCGTGCACTTGATCAATGATTTATAGGCCTAGGATATGCTTTTTCCGAGTACATAGTCAACAGGCAAAAGGAACGATTTCCTCTTTCACAAGATCAGCCAGCAAGTCATCTGCCGGCTGGGGTCTCAAAGTACGTTGCATCGCATTTAAATTCAGCTCGACACCACAATGATATAACACATTAAAGTCCCTGATTTCACCGTCTCAATCAGTTCTCGCGTCAATTTTTACCTCCACTCATTTTTCATCTGTGACCAGAAATTGTGGCAGAGCGGGTTACCCTTCCAATTATCCACGTCGATGATCCAACTCAGCTCAGGCCAACTCAGCTCAGCTCACGAAATGTGAGGAAAGCTGGGGATCACAGAAGGCTTGCTTGGAGAACCCCGGGGTTCAATTTGTACGACCAGACAGAACTACTAACACGGCCCTCGTTCGATTCGGGATCAGCCCATGAGATAGCTTTCCAATCAATCATTTCCTTTTTTCCCCTTCGCTTTTCGACGACCGAAATTCGTATTCGCAATAAGTATTCTTAGATCATATTCTGTAAAAAACCCCGCTAGCCAATCACAATCACGGAGATAATGAAAGATGTAGGATTTTGAAGTTCACGAAAGTATTCTCAGGATGCGATGAGTGTCCCAGACTATTTAAACTGCCATGGAAAGTCACCCAATAATTGAGGTTCGCTGAATGAAAACCCTGCAGAATTATTTTCCCCCCGAGTTGTGTTCAAATTATTGATTTTCAGACAACATGCCGTGTTAAGATAGTGTTCAGGAGTGGAGCTTCAATGCAATGTTGGTAGCTTGATTCATTGTTCGGAACATAGTAAAGTGCTTTTGGTTTGCAAAAGCTCTCACTGGGGGCAATTGCTGACGCATGCGAAAACCACATGCGTTCGATGCACTTGGTTTGCAGGGGCACCCGCCGGAAGATACCGAAACACTCGCTTAAAGTATAGTACGGGTCTGGGGACCCTTAATCCAGTTTTCGGACTTCGACTCGGAATCCTTCAAAATGCGGGGGGTTGCTTTTTCTCTTAACCTAATCGTTCATATTTAATTTAATCTGCCCCGCTCTCCGAAGTTCAGCAGAGTATCAGATACAAACTATTGATGCGCTCATATGAACCCATCGTCGATAATTTGATATCCGTGCATTTATTCAAATGTAAACTGCGTCATAAGCTAGCTGCCACGGCCCTGGCCTTGCAAAAAATAATCTGATCAACATAAAAGGCGACCGAGCTACTATCCCTTCTTCAATTGTTCTGCACTCCATCTACCTGATACATATTTTAAAATAATAAAACGAAATTAATCAAGGATTTTGATTATACTTCATCCTGACCCTCAAGGTTGAAGAAAATATGTTGGCATGAACTTTCGAACAGACACGAGAAATATGTTCGCAGATCACTATAAAGTAAAAGCAAGCACAGCGCGGTATTGTGCGCATCGGATCATGACTCAACGGGCCGGTTAACACCAAAAGAACTTAAGACCCTATACATGGCACGTGTGTACTGTCACCTTATCCACGGATGCGAAGTTTCTCCTGACTGTGAGGACATACATGTCAAGGAACTAATTGCGGTCTAAGTTGACTTTATCCGGCAAATGCTCAATGTCCACTCTCATTCCATACTCGTACCGCTCTTCACCGAAACCGGAATTATGCCGCTGCGGATTCGTCGCTTCATCCTTGTACTGGGCTACCTGCAGTATCTCCTTTCACTGGACCATCATCACTATGCCCGGGCTAGTTTAACCAGCTCTATTGAACTGGATGCTCGAGGCAAAAAGTCTTGGGTCGGAGATGTAAAAACTGCAGCGACCAGACTTCCATTTATATGCCCTACTCTTGATTTTAGAAATTCAACAGTTGATAGTGTTGAAGACTACAAAAAATCTGTGGAATCCCGGGCACTGAAATGGTTACAAGACAAAGTAGACAAATCAGATAAGCTATACTTGCTACACGGGCGCCGTGAACCTCAAAAAGATAAACCTGCCGCTCAAAAGACTCTATATTTGAGGCACTATCTGTTTATGGTCAGGACACAAGAGCATCGCGAAGCGTTGACTTCAATCATGCTGTCTACCCATCAACTTGCCCTCGAAAAATTGCGGCACAATGATCATGCACTGCAACGTGTACCTCGCCCCGAGCGTGTCTGTAGATTCTGCAAAACCGTAGTGGAAAGCCCTGAGCATGCATTGTTGGAATCCCAACATTCACCAGAGGTTCTAAATTTGCGCAATATATTTTTGCCCAAACTCTTCCGCACCATTCCCAACCTGCAGATGAAAATGGAAAGACTCAGCCACACTGAGTTCTTAAAAGCCATTAGGGGTGCTCAATTGCTATCTCGTGGGCCCGTCCCGTGGATTTATTTGTTCGAAACAAATAGAAATTGAAACTCCGCTCACGTCAGTCACCAATGCCCCGCATTACGCAGGCCCAATCTCAGGCAGATGTCATGGATCTTGCCCAATCCCTCATGTTGGCTGCTGTAGCTTTGGAAGATGATCCCATAGATGCCCTTTTACTGGAATCTGACTCCGAGCTACTTGCAGAAGACGACATCGCCGACCTCTTGGATCTTACGGCCTTAAACTGGACCGAAATTGCGCTGTCAATGACCGGGGATGGTTCTCGAGGATCCTACGATCAAATCCCTAAATCTGTCGACTTCTTCTCCGTCTGCTTGCAAGCTCCTGACCGCGAATTTCGCCATATGTTCCGGTTTGGCTAGATCTACTTCCTCATTACAACCCAAAGCTCATTTTGAGACAGAGTTGGACGAGACATGCTTGATTACCTAGTCAATGAACTCTCAGCAAACCCAATCTTCGAATCTAAAGGGGATCGTCCTCAACGCCACGTAAAATACCAGGTCGGGGCGTTTCTGATGCGTTACGGTGCTCAGGGGTCAGATACCCTTGGCACAGCACAAAAACTGTCGCTGGGGTTCGGCACAGTCTTTCTGTACTGCCGTCGAGTCACGCGTGCTCTACGTGAACTGCGACCACATTTTGTTGGATGGCCGACACCCCAACGTAAAGATGTCATACAGAAGCATATTGTGGACCAGTCTGGCTTTTCGAAGTGCCTAGGTTCGGGAGATGGATCCTTAGTTCGCTTCTGTGAAGAGCCAATTGAGGATGGCTACATGTATCTGTCACGGAAGAAGTTCTACGGGGTAAGGGTCTGATTGAACTACTTTCCAACTGCTCTGAACGTTCCAACTTAGACTAATATTCAGGCCACCTGTGACCACGAGAAGCGGATAACATCTTTTGAGCTAGGATGGCCCGGCGCAGTCACAGATGTTAGAATCTTCAAGAACTCCGATATTTGGCAGCGGCGTCATGTATATTTTCGCAGGGGTGAGTACATTCTTGTCGATAAAGGTAAGTTCAATGACTCTCTACGGATCTTCGTTTAAATCTGAGCAGGTTACCCTTCTTCACCATATACTATACGCCCTTTCGACGAGCTAGAGGTTGCAGCAGCATCTGCGGGGGACAAGCAACGAATGCGTGCTTTCAATCGCCGCCTTTCATCTGTTCGAATTGTTGTTGAGCATACATTCGGCCTTTTGAAAGGCCGCTTTCCTTCGCTTCGCGGGATGGGCACGCATAAATCTCTGCAGGACGTCTACAAGGTCATCGAAGCGCTGATCGTCGTGCACAACATGTCGATAGATCTGAAGGACAAACCTGAGATTACTTGGAACATTACTGAAGACCCAGACGACCAGGAAGACGAGAACGAAGGCGACAGAGAGCCGATGGTTCAAGACGTGGTTGGAAATGCTGCAGTACTGGCTCATGAAACGGATGCGTGGTTGAAGGAGGAGGGACGGAGGAAGCGACTCCGAATTCTGGACGAATTGTTTTGATTACTGAAAGCGAAATATGGTGGCTATTACTCAAAGCAACTATAAGAATATGTACGATAAAGTAGTAATAAGTATGTACCATAGCATCAAGATGCATTAGGGAATGAATATGGGTATCAGTAAGAAAGAATTAGTTGAAGAGAGTCAGGAGATACTTGTTCGCTGCATCTTTAACCTCTGCACTCGCTCCATCCATAGCAAATACGGTTCGCGCCATGTCGACTTTGGCTTTGTCTTCCTCAAGCTTCACGCGCGTCTTTTCCAGCTCGAATTTCTGCACATCCAGCTCGAGCTTCGCGTCGAGCGCTTTCACTTTCTTCTCCTCGGACATAGCCTTCACTTTCACCAACTCTCCGATGCTGCCCAACGAGCTGCCGACTTGTGAGCGAAACTTGGAAGCCGGCGTAAACTTGGGCTCGGAAACGATCCCCTTGGGGTTCTGTTGAGCAGCTGTCGCGGTCTTGGCAGGTAGCGGTGTTTGGCTCTGCTCACGGAGGCTCGGGTCAATGTGATCGTCGCAAATCAAGTCTTCCTCGGTGTCGGATAGGGCAGACGCGGAATTCCGAATGACGTGGCGGGTGACCTTCGCGCTAGCTCCGAGGCTACGTAGGAAGTCAGAGTGTGATATGACGAAACAGGTGTAAAGTTACCGATCGTTAAACATGTCCCACCAACCGTTAGTTTGCCATTTGGAGATGAGATCCGGCTTCAACTTCCCAACAGATATCCCCGCCCTACGGGCACCATCGAGCCGCTGCTTGAGGACAGCCATGGGGTCGTCAGAGTCTGGATCGCCTCCTCCGTTTCCGGTGAAGCCTTCGAATGCCACCATCCACGTAAAAATCTCCAGAGATCGTGTCCAGAGGCCACGGATGGACTTCGCGGAGCGTTTACCCTTGAATGCAATCTCGGAAGCCTTCCCACAAATACCTGTTAGCCAGCAGAATAACCCAATCGTTAGATAGCGTACCCTTTGATATACATGACCGGGATCCTTCTTATGCTGCTCGAATCTGCGCTCCGACTCGGCGGACTGGCCCAAGAGGAAGTCAAAGAAGAGCTCCTTCTCTAGATCTGTCCAGTATCGCTTCCTTTCCCCGCCGCCTTCGGACTCGTCACCGCTTTCGCTGTCGTTACCATCATGCACATTGATAGGGATGTTCTCCTTTTGGGACGCGCTCGCTGGCTTCTTCCTACCGGTGGGCGGTGCCTTCTTGGTCGCAACCTTTGCTGCTGCCTTGGCTCTCATAGCTGGCGCGGCCTTGTTCGGATTGGGCGGACGGCCTCGTTTGCGCTTGACCGGAGCAGCGGGAGACGGCGGCGGCGAGGGAGCTGGTGGTTGAGACGGCGCAGGTTGGGGCGGAACAGGCCCATATGGAGCAGGAGGGGGAGGCCCATAACCAGGCCCGCCGGGCATCATATAAAAGCGGTGCGGGGGGATGTATTGTTCTGGGTAGCCATGAGGCTGATGGAATATTAGTATAGGAACAGGCCATAAGTATCAGTGGTTACGCACCGGGTGGTAAGGATCCATGGATGGGAATTGTGAAGACTTGTGTCGAGTGGCGTGGCCAGTGTCGTGTCGCGTGGAGCTTCGGAATAAGTTGTATGTAAGTCCTGGCTTGTTGCACAGTTGATTGGTCTGTACCAGAGTGTATTCCTACCAATCGCCGACAGCTGGTATAAGACACCACTATGTGGGTGTAGAGAAGTGGTGAACGAGTGGCTTAGCGGAGTTTCAATTTCTATTTGTTTCGAACAAATATATCCACGGGACGGGCCCACGAGATAGCAATTGAGCACCCCTATTATTTACGAACGCTCTACAATTGTGTTAGTTGCAAAATATGTGCATGATATTCTTGAGGTTTTCTACGCAACACCCGTGTACCGTGCAGGTTGACTTGCTCTGACCGCCGTCGGGCCTTATTCAGGTTACATATGCTTTTCTCTTGTCGTTTGGGCTCCACCGTGGGGCATGGGGCAACCTGTTGGATCTGCGAGCTTGGCCCAGAGGGCAGAGGGAAGTCCAGGGGCGATGGTGTACTTATGCTTGCTTGTACACCGGGAAAATTCCTGGAAACCGGCGTTCGTTATTCGGACCGTGCCGTGTAATAATATCTACCTACCTACCTACCAGGGGGCCACACTTTCCGACTGTCTCAACTTTGAGTCCCTCAACCAAAAAAAGAAAAAGGAAGCACGAGTTGCATGCCGGGCGCCGCCACGGCCCTTTACGCCAAGTTCTCGTCCAAAATCGACGTCCAGAATCGACATCAGGGTCGATCATCAGAATCTGCCAGAATCAACGCTTTGATTTCCCCTAATAACCATCTGAATAATTCCGGTACGAGGGGATCTGAGCAAGACGGGCGGGCGTAATGCTAGCTCACTTAAAGAAGTGAAGAGCCCTGAATCCAGAGGGTGAGGGCGGCGAATACACAAGATTGAAGACACGGTGAACCATTCTCAATATGAGCTTATTTCACTTCTTGCAGTTACTATCCCAAACTAAAGCTCGTGTTGCGCTCCCATCAAACGTCTACCAAACCTGGAGTGTCGGGAATTCTGTAGACCAGCTTCACGCCGCTGATCTATGATACAAGCATGTTCAATTCGGGGTTCCAGAGGAGGGGGAGAGGGGCCTCAGCTCACCTTGTGAGCTCTTTGCCTGTTCCAGCCGTCGTCGACGCTGAGAAGTCCTTTGGGCAGCACCTCAATCTTGTTGGGCTTGAAGAGCTTGGCTTCGAGTGTCTCCTCCAAGAAGCGGAAAGCGTCGAGGTATTTCGGGTCCCTGTTACCAGAGGTCAACGCCTTGCCTCAGGTTTGGGAATGTCCCGCACTGATAAACGATTCTGGCGCCGGAACTGACGATGCTGATGTCGGTGCGCCCTTCCTTGACAGAATCATCAACGTTAAGAACAGTGGCGATAATACCGCCGTCCGGGCCAAATGCTTTGACTGCCAGTTCAGTCGAGCGGTTTTCGGAGATGGCGCTGCATATCATATGTGAGTCTGAGATGCTGTCGGAAAGAAAAGGAACGAACTCGACCACAAGGCTAAGCTTTCCATCCGTGACCTTTTTGATCTCTTCCACGGCCTTCTCCTCGTCGTGGTAGTCGACCACAATGTCCGCTCCCAAGCCTTTGACATACTCATTGTTCGAAGGACTGGCAGTGGTGACCACTTTGTAGCCAGAAAGGTGCAATACCTGAATGGCATAGGCGCCAACGGAGCTGGAACCACCCCAAACAAGTACAGGTCCTTCACGATTAGGAGGAAGCGGGAGAGAGCTTCCAGCGGACGGGATGGGCACCTTCAGGTCACTGAAGACGGCCCCGACAGCGGTGCTATAGGCGAGTGGAATCGACGATGCTGCTTCATACCCCAAGTATTTTGGGATCTAGTGTCGCTATTAGCGTCGAAACTCATCTCATGAAAATGAGGGCATACTTTGAAGGTCTGAGGCGCGTTTCCGATGCTGAACTCCTGATAGCCCGAGTGCCTCGCAGTCTTACGGGACAAGAAGGAAGCGACCTAAAACAGGGATCATCAGAGGCGTAGTTTTTGAGCTCTAAGGGCAGCATCGTACGCGGTCGCCAACTTTGATGTTCTGGACGCCTTTACCAAGAGCGATAACCTCACCGGCAACATCGCCCCCACTCGTCCATGGGAAGGTCATCTGTGGACGATCATGATCGGGCGAACACGACTGCTGCAGGAATTATTCGCTCACGATAGAGCCATTATCAACTTGCTTTGCGTCGACAGGATTCTGAGCAGCGGCGCCGTTCTTGATTAAGATCTCTTGGTCATCGAGGACCTGAGGGATATTGACACGAGCCAACGTCAGCGCTGTCTTCTGCTTGAGCTCTGTGAGTGACACCGTCAGATGTTCGATGATGCTCGGCGGTCGAGGGAAACCCGTACCAGTGATTTGAAGAGCGACACCCGTCGCTGGATAATGGGGGACGAGAGACATGGGCCGAGGAGCGGCGGGTCGAAATTTGTAGAAGAAACCGATGAATACTGCAAGGGCAGCGAGGAGAGCCTGCTTTATAACACAAGAATTGAATCGACACGATTTCGCGATTTCGCGTCAGGGTGACGCGAAACAAGCACAGTAAGCGGATTTCGGGTTGGCCCGGTGAAATTTGATGCTATTAGTAGACAAGATGTGCCTCCGCTTCGATCCGATATTATGGGAAAATTCAGATCCGCAGTATCCATGAACATGAATTAAGAGTATGGTCGGAAAAGGGGCTCAAAGAAAAGAGGAAATCAGTTGGCCATCAGTCTTCAAGTTGCATCAAAGTTTCAAACGCAGTGTGTCCGTACACGGCTATCCCGGAATTCGAAAGATCCGGTGACCTTCGGATTCCAATGGTCTAAACCATTGGATTCCGATGAGCTCCGTTTCGGATGTCTTCTGGCTCACCAGCGAGTATATACTAGGAGCGTGGGAGTGGGACTCGCGCACTCCCATTATCAGGAGACGAGTCCCATTCTTGATGCCAGAAGAATGGGACTCGCCTCACTCGGGTTCAACCCGCTGGTCTTGGCGCCGCCAATCATTGTGTGAACCGCCGCCCTCCCATACGTTTCCAGGGTAAAGTTCGAGCAAGGCTGAAGAGCTTGAATGCAAGCAAGTTGGCATACAACTACGCACAACCCACGCCATTCTGCTGCATCCACCGGGATCGCTGCCCGGGATACTGCACCAGCCACTCGCCCCACATCACCTGCTGGGTCTTTTTGGCGCTCTCCATCCTCGTCCACCGCTCTGCTCGGTCTACGCGTTCCATTTCTGCGCCACCACCCTCCGCAACTCTGTCTCATCAAAACCCCCCTCCGGGCTGGATCTCGGTCCTCCGCTGCTTAAAGCCTCTCGGACGCACTTCGCGAACTTGCACAGCGTACTTAAACTGTCTGGCTGCCACTTCAGCCTTCCTGTTCCTCAAAACGGGCGGAGCATGATACTTCTCGTCCCCCTGCGTCTTTTGCCTTTCTCCGCCGTCTTGCAGGCACCTACGCTCGTACGAACTCACCGGCGTTACTGGACTGGTCCCCTGTACACATCTCAAGTAGAAAATCCGAGCTAGAAGACGTTCCCATGCGGTCATCTGAGCGCTAACGTATCGTCGCCGTAGAGCGTCGACCACATGAGCCTACGGTCATCGTTCTCCGTCACCGTCGTCTGAAAATCGAGGGAGGAATGTATACGACAGGATAGAATAGTTTTTGGACGTACCCAGGAGTCCAGGTGCTTGATATACGTATATATTCGCATTTTCAATCTTTTTTGCGACTAATCCGCTTGGCCTCGCGCCAATTCTCCACAATTACTCCTGATTTTGGTGCAGGTGAGTTACTCAATGTCCTACCTCCGTCCCCCTCATCTGGTGCCCGGTTCTGACTGCCTTCAAACCCGCTCGCTCATCACCATCTCCTCCATGTCCTCGCGCAACCTGCGATACCCCGTTACCTGCTCGCTTCGCCTACGCCATATTCGCATTCTGCGGTCATGATACCGGTGGTTCATCTAACGACGCGATGTGTTGGCGGCCAGGGAACATCCCCGTAATTTTTATTCGCTCTTTCGGTCCCAATTCTGCTGTTTTTTTGTGCCTCCCTTCATAGTTTAGTCCAAGTGCATCTATTACCAACTCATTTCTACTCTACACGAAACAGTTATTTTCAACAATACATCCGACGTGGACTTGAATATGGTAGTAGTACAGCCAAACTGGGAATCTGCAGATCAATGTACGTTCCTCGTATAGAATTTGCGCATCCGAGTCATCGTACACTTAATTCTTCAAAGACTGGGCTCCTGGTTACTCTCTCCCCGGAGAAGAATACATCGCCGCAGGTATACTCGATTCTCACGCCGATTATATTTCATTGACTGAGTATTCAGACCAAGGTGCTTTTCAGGCCGCTTTAGATGATCTCTTCAGCGCCGAGTTCGCTGCATTGGAACAGACCATTTTATACAATGTGTTAACCCGCACTTTTGGATTTCGACATGGGATCGCTGGCTAATTTCAATGTATCCGCGTTTGACTTCGGCCTGGTGTACTCTCCGAAACGGCCGGCCTGGACGCTTCACGCAATGACTACGAAGAGCTCGAATATTTTGGACCACCACGGCCAAGTTACTCAGTGCCCGTAAATGACGAGCACCCCCAAGCACCCGGATCCCGAAATCGTTGACTCCGTATGTTTCTCACCATTGTATGCAACAAAACTGAGGCTTATTCCAAGGTCAATACAGTACCAGTTGTGACATCGGCAGGTGCCGATGGGCGGAGGACTGAGGTCGGGAGGAGGTTCGGATAGTGAGTGGTGTATTAGAAACTAGTGACGTGAGTGGGACGATATCCTGCAACATTTAGACGAGAGGAGTGAGACGAGGGCGACCCGCTCGTGGAGGTTGAGGATGAGAAAGGGCTGATGTTTGGCCAACCATCGCCAAACAAATGTCACCACCGTGACTCGCCTCTTGTCGTAGACACTCAAAACCCTTCACATGTCGTCTACCTGCAGTTAGATGTGCCCCACTTACGGATGACACTGGCTAATGCTCGGAAAAAAGTCCAAAGCTGCAGGTCTCGTTCAGCCGCGTCTCACGTGCTGACCCCCGGATATACTACCGCCAGCTTCCAAGGAATTACGGGTCATCTTCAGAAGCTGCGCCTGATATCGTTGCTCCTGTAGTCAGCGCCATTGTTCTGACCCCTGCCTTGGCTTCCCTCGTGCCTATAGCTGTGGTCCGGGGCGTGCTCATTTTGGTCGCTCCACCCGTCCCCGTGACATTTTCTGTCGCTGTTCCAGCAGCTAATACCGCCAACATCGGGCCCAGCGTCACCTCCAGCATCCCCAGCGCTCTCTCCAGCGCTTCAAGTAGGCTCGCAATACCACCCCTACAACCTCCACGACATCGGCACCCAGCACCAATTCCGGTGTCTCTGCAGCGACCTGGCACACCAATCTATACATGATGGTGCCTGTGTCCACATCGTCGACACCGAGCACCAATCTCGGTGCCTCTGCGGCAACGTGGCACCCCAGCTCCATGCCCACGTTCGTGTCTTCGGCAACAACATCAGTATTCCCCATACTTCCCCTCCCGTACTCAGACAATGTCTTCTAAGGGGCCTCGACCGCTGCCCTATGGCTCCCCCCCCCCCGTGCCAGACTGCCCACAATCCTTGGAAGCGCCGCAAGACCGATTGATTTCGGATGTTTCTGCCTCTGGCCTTTAATTAGCACACCAACTCCCTTCCAGTCCTTCTAATACATCCCTGCTCTTCGTGGATGACACCCTTTACCCTACTTACGGAATTTCTTGTTCCGCTTCTTCTAACACCACACTCCTTTTCACGGACTACACTAAAAACTTCTCGTTTAATTGGTTCCCAGTATACCTCCTACTACCAATCTACTATTCCAAGAGCTGCGCTCCCATACCACGTCCTTATTGACACCTACAATACTACTGCTGCTGCACCTAATGGTATTTGGTTGTCCCTTCAGTCTGTTCCATGAGTGATGTCACGGGCCGTTTTTATCTTAACGGACTTGCACATGAACATGAACTTGCGACATCAAATTTTCTATCTCAAATGGTCTGTGCTCATCGCTCGCCAGCCAAGTTGATGTGCTTATTTGTTGCCTTAGCGTGCGTGCATACAGGCACGTCGAAGACCTGCACAAGAAGATACAGCCGCACGTTCCCGCTTTCTTCTCCGGATTCGTTGCGTAGATTTCGCCTTTGCTTTTGACTGTACTAACACTTGTGTAGGTTTTGGGAGTACCATCAGCTAAACATTATCCACACCGCATCCCGCCCTTCGCGCCCTGAAGGAGTCGCCGTCTTGGCTCCTAGCCCCAACGGGTATCGGATCTGCGTCCGTTGCGGTAACGGTCCCAAAAGGCCAGTCCTCCCAGTCTGTTCTTCATGAACTGTCCCAACTGCATATTCTGGGTATGGGCAGCCCCGGTTCGGGAAGCGTGAGCTGACTAAGCAGCTTTTCCCCAAAGTCTGTCCTCTTGGTTTAATACCCCCACTTGGGGCAGGTTTCTGCCTACAGATATACTTGTTACACTAGTAATAGATCCTGTACACTAATAGACACCTCTAAAAGCCTGAAAATCCCTGATTACAAGCAAATGATCATATTATCTGAGTGATGGCTTTCTGCAAGTCAACCATTATATCTTGTCCTCATGCCATTCTCGCTCAGAATCATACATTTCATAGGCCACATCAGATTCTCTATTGAAGGGAGCCCTCACGAGGACTGAACAAGGCCACGGCACGTCTTGAAATAAGGTGTTGTTTGGTCATGTTGACGTGATTGATGCGAAGTTGAGCGGTTTTGGGATGGCCATTGCCGGCCTCGTTTGGTCCCAATTATGCCCGGAAATAGCAATATGACCGAATTTGAATGTTTTTGTCAGAAAAGATTACCAGAAATGTTCCGGGAATGGGGTGATCTTGGGGTGACCTGGACAGGATCTGGGGGTTACCTTGAAAAATTGAATATTTTTTTTCGACAGTAACATTTACAATCTCAAATGAAGTGCTTTGGACAAAAGTCCGATGGTGGTTGCTTGTCTGGTTGTTCCTCCCGAAACTTGTGGAAAGATTTGGCGGGCGTCCAAAACGGGAAGCGAACGGCGTGACCAATTGATCGTCTGCCAAAAGCGTGGGAATTGTCCATACCCACATATTCTGGTAGTCTTCACTCAGTTGACTGGATGATGCAGCCCGTCAACAACGCACACAGACACTGGAGAACTTACTAGCCAGGCAGGTATGTTTTTTGTTTCCAGGTTTTCCTGGTTCTCTATGAAATAATATTAGCCTATCTTAAGTTCGACGCGGTTAAAGCGTTTTTGGGTCTTAAGTTTGAAAAAAAGATCTTAAGTTCTGCGACAAGCTAAACCCGTGGGGCCTGCTTGCCCCCTCCACCAATGCTCGAACTTAAGTTCTTTACACTCAAGTTCAGCTCATTTGACCTTAACAAAGGTCCGCACGCCCCCCCCTCCCGAGCGCGAACTTAAGTTCCTCACACTCAAGTTCGGCCGATCTGAAGTCACCTACCAAGAGTACACAGTCAGCCCATGGTCGAACTTAAGTTTGACCAAACTTGCATTGCATAGAGAATTTGAGTTTCATTAGCACTGCGACTATCCGATACTGGTATGATTGAACCTAAGTGATAGAACCTGCAACTTAAGCTTTAGGAACTTGAGTTCGGGGAGGAACTTGTGTAACTTACTACGTGTCATCCGAAGTGCGCTGCCTAGAAATCCTTGTACGCCCTGTGTACGCCCTGAATTGTCGTGAATGTGAATGAAATGTAGATGCGCTCGAGGGCATACACATACCATGCTGTCCATCCAGCTGAAGACTACGTCTCGCCACCTGTCAATCTTGACCACCAGTTCGTCAAAAGTCTTCGCTGACGCCCAATCATGATGCGCGCCAGACTCGGCGCTCTTGAAAACCGCCTTGGCGTTGTGCTCCAGCCGCCCGTGCATGGCCGCTTGCATACGAGCAAAGCTTGATGCGCCATTGGGAAGCCCCCCATTTTCCTGCTCCTCGCGTTCTGCGAGTGCCGCCCACACCTCGCCATCCCAGTGGAATCTGGTGATTACGCGGAAGAGTTCTGCGTGCTTGCGTTCGTACTGCTCCAACCAGCGATACATCTCCGCTTCGGCACGGAACCACTGCACTCGGTCGTCTAGCCATAGCGTCAGCATTACAGCTACCAACCAATCCATATACAGCACCACTTACTCTCCTTCTTGTACTCCACCAGCTTGGCGTCACCCAACTTTTGGCCCCTCGTCACATTCTCCAGCCAAATCCAGCCGTCCGATTTCTTCGCCTGCTTCTTCCCGCGTTGCTTCTGCTTCCCCTTGCTCTGCTTAGAAGGCGACATCTCCACGTCGCTGTTCTCGCCCTCGGACGACGACGCCTCGACGACCACGTCTTCTGGCGCGATATCTCTGAGACGTTTGGTTTGACGCGGGGACTTTGTGTAACCTGCAAGTATGTCAATCCATGCGATACAAAGAGCAAGAAGACGCAGCCATACCTGAACGCTTGAGTGTCTGGGTACCCGCCAACAAGCGGGGTTCGTCATCTTCGCTATCGGCGCTCGTGTTGGCTGGGGACAGTGTCGAAGCCACCGCTGCACGCGATATTGTGGTTCCGCTCTGTAGATACCAAGCCGTCCCGTCAAATAATCGCGAATCCCCTTTCGCTCAATGCAGATGCGTATCCTTCCTCCGTGTGTCCCGGTAACTCAGCGGCGGATAGGGATCGACGGCGTCCTTGTCCATATGCCCCAGATGGATGAGGGCAGCCCGTGCCCTGTTGTACATGGTGATCTCGAAGGACTTTGTCAGCTCCGCCTTTTGCAGGTTCCGCTGCGAACGCGTGACTCCCGCCTGGCCCCGGTAATCCAGATCCCTCGCTTTACGGCGGACAGCCCGAGGGAGGCGGCTCGGACAGCAAGAATGCCGCTTGTTGCCTGGCTACACCGCAGCTTGATTTCTGCCTCCCGCAACTCCAAGTCGTCCTCCACCGTGCCATGCTTCATACGATATGACGGCAATTGAATTGCCGTTATCTCCGGCTCGTCAACGTCGAGCGCACTGAGCTTGAGACGCGGGTATATCTCCCGCTGGCGTTCCCGGAATTTCTTGAGATCGGTGTTCACGGTGTCGCGCAACTTGGTAATGCTCGCCCAGGTCTCCTGCGTAGGATGCTCCCGATGACTTTTAAGAAGCGCAATCACAAGAGCTCTGCGAGATGGCGCATTAGAATGGGTGCGTGGAAATTAGACGAAAAAAACACCCACTGCTGACGCTCAATACTCATGCCAGCGTGGATCCATTCTGCCACCAGCGTTCTTACGTCCCCGTCTTCGCGCCTCATTTTGGCTTGTTCTTCGGCGATCATGGAAGCGAGCACATTCTCGATCGTGAGCACTGCAGCTCTTCAGCATCGAACACACGCCAAAATTTATCAATACATACCTGTTGTCGACTCGTGTTGATATACGCTTCGAGGTGGCCTGCTGGCAGATTTGGTTGTAGTTTGGGACAGCTGAGACCAACCAACGACTTCGGTGGCATGCTGCCGGCTGAGGTCCTCGACCACAGCCATATGCAGCTCAAAGAGCCGAAGCGCATCAAGTCGCTCGTTGGCAAGAAGCTCCGCTGTGAAATATCATTAGTAATGTTACTGCACCGAGAACCCAGCCTTACCTTGACGCAGCAGCTTTGACATATTCCAAGCGTTCATCACAAAATTGATCGTGTCGTGTCGCGCCGCGCCAGTCATTTGGCGCGTGGAAGAGCCCAATGGGTTCAGGAACACCCAAAGCACCTCTGCCGACTCCCCGTGAAAATGCGCCCTGCACGCAAAGTAAACCGCCTGCCAAATGGTCTGACAGTCGGCACCGTGCCCGTTGATGTGATCCGCTGGAATTTGTCCTTCCACCTCTGCCAACAGATCATGCAGCCAAGTTTCTTCAGGAAAAAGGGAGGTCGCCCGCTTAATCGAGTTGATAGCAAAGGAACACCAGCTGTCGTAACTCCAGACGGTTGGCGTGATTGTTGCTGGGTCGTGAGGCGGTGAGTTGGTGCGCTTCAAATGCTCGCGTTGTGCACAAGTCCCGAGCACGAAACTGGTCAGAGGAAATTCAGTGCGCGATCATCGTCAAAAGGTAAAGAACTTACGCTTCCCCCTTAATCATGTCAACGAATGACCCCGCGACTGCATGATCGCATGCACTGGCGATGATGCCACTCACAGCCGTATTCCCATATTTCACTTGTCCTTGATGGCGGATGGACCCAATGTGCACCTTACAGGGTACTTCCTGGGTTTTATCGTCAGCTGTGGGGAGTATGAATGTGAATTGTGATTTACCTTGTCTTCCTTTGGGACTACATGCGCTTTCACTATCGCTTTGAACTCCGCTTGACTGGGGAAATACATCTTCCCATCCGTCAGCGCTACGTCACTGCCGTCGTCGCGTTTGAAGAACAAGTTGGCCTTGAAGTTTCCATCCAGGGTGAAATGCTGTGATATCAAGTGCCTAGTATTCAATTAGCATCGTCTCAGCGACCAATAAGCAGGTCTGTAACTCACCGAAGATATCTTGGCACGTTCACAACCAAGGGCATATTCACACCTCGTTCTGGACATGCCCCACACTGGATGCCGAGATATCCTACGGGTCGATTGGGGTATGGGCGGTTGGATTTGCCGGGGAGAGGGACATCGACTCCGTGGGCATGCCCGCTTCCCATGAGAGTCTGGAGATAATCATAAAATCGGGTGATCGCGAGGAAGTTGATGTATATGTCCTAAGATTGTCTTAGCATTGTCGTTTGAAGTCGGTTTATTGGCCACCCACCGGAACTGCACCTGCAAAAAAAGGATCTGCCATCCGCCGAAGAACGTGGACAAAATTATAGGCAGACCCCTTCCCTTGGTTCCGCTGTTGATGATGGTAGTCGAGCAAGCCCAGCGTATAACCCGTCTTGGGTTCCTTGACGCTCCCGGGAAATATACCCGCCGCCAGGAGTTGCTGGAATTGCGGCTGACCGCGCTGCCCATCAGCAGTCTTGCACCGGCAAAATGCTATCGCGGTGGCATGAATGCCGTTCTGCTCCACTAGGGTGAACGTCCGTGCCGCGTCCGCGTCAGGACACAGCTGACCATTGTGGCCGAGGGCAATAAATGAGTTTTTCAGGACTCGAGAGATGTCGTGTTTCTCGAAGAATTTCTCGTTCTTGTTCCAAATTAGAGCCCAGTGGGTGGGCATGGTGCGGTGTTTATTCAGCCAACATTGCCGACACAATAGTTCCCCTAGCAGGCAGTCGGCACATTGAACCATCCGGACGTGTGCTTCGATGCCACAGTCGCAGGGGGTGAAGAGGAGGGAGTTGTAGTGGAGCGACAGCAGTGTTTTGAGAAATGTAGGTTCTTGAGCCTTCAGTTCGTTCATATGCGCTACATTCTTCACCAAGAATCAGTTCTCTGGTGTCGAGTGTGCAAGAAACAGACACACCTGGTGTTTCTTGGCACCTGCCTCATCGCACGGGGCTGTGGTTTCATACGCAGGGATTGCGCCTGGAGCATCTTCAGGGGTCACAATTGCGTCTAGTGGGAGGGAT
The DNA here is from genome assembly GCA_029282285.1 of Mycena rebaudengoi. NCBI lineage: Eukaryota > Fungi > Basidiomycota > Agaricomycetes > Agaricales > Mycenaceae > Mycena > Mycena rebaudengoi. The sequence goes on along the minus strand of JARJCX010000003.1, from coordinate 1,989,545 downwards.
AGGAATATAGGGGCTTGTTCTTCTGGGGAGATGATGGGCGGTGGTGGTGGTGGCACAGCAGTCGCGTCTGTAGCGAAGTAGCGCTCTTCAGTTCTTGGAGCGCTTGAACCTGTGTGTAGCGTGAGTCAGTGTGGGTGAGGACGACAGTGAGCAAGCTGCAATTACCCGCGTGGATGTTTATTTTGTAAGATGGGACGCTGGTGGCAAGTCGCGGCTTCGACGTGCCGGCTTGGTTGGCTTTTCTTCGGCCAATAAGCTTCATACTTGGACCGAAAAATCTGCAAAGACGTGGGTGAGCTCTAGCTTGCAAAGTGTGTGGACAAGGCACACTTGGTCTGGGTCTGATGCTTGAGAAAGGAGCAACAAAGTGTGCTTTGTTCTCCCTTGTTTGCGCATCGATGCCTTATCGCAGACTCTGAGACATCCGGCCGGAGTGATATGGGCTCTCAGAGTCAATCTTGGGGGGTGTTTGCATGTGCGTAGACATCGGTTTGACCAGAAATCATGGATTTCTGTCAGAACCTCGATTAATAAATGTACACATTTTTTTTTGGTTGAGATCCTCACAGTCCATGGTCAGGGACAAATGTTGTAGTATCGCCGAAGGTTTTGGGATGCAGCTGGGAAGTTTGGCGCATGTGCGCGCGTGTGCAGATGATCAGGAAAAGAATAGTGTATTGCGACTGGTACAAATAGTAAGTATGTACAGTATAGTGCCCGTTTGACTACCAGAAAGACCGTGTGGCAATTACAGGCCATTACGAGAGTGGGGGTAAGGAGCTGGTCGCCGACATGAAGTCTGGCAAGGCCGACATGAAGTCGAGCCTCAAAAAAAAGGGGCAGGCTGACATGAAGTCAAGCTCAAACCCAGTCCACGGGCAGTCGCTGTGCTGCAGGGGATCGTGTTTGTTGGTTTCCGGGAGTGGGGCCGTTGGTCTTCGTGGCACGTTGGGCATACTCGATTGTCGTTGTCGTTGTCCCAGTAGAAGATTTATATGTTTGGCTGTGTTAAAATCAAATGATGATCGGCACAGCTTCAAATTTCTTCAAGTCTTCAAGTACCTCCATCGCCTCAAGCAACAGTACTATCGCTCTGCGATCCAGACTTCACATCGGATTGCTCATTTGGATTCCAGACTTCACGTCGGATCCATTTTTCCTGACTTCACATCAGGTTGTCTTTGCCGAAGTTTATTTGAGGCTGACACTATGCCCTTGGACTTGCTGAGAAACCGGGATCCGCTGAGTGCTCTGGGGCCCTTCGACGGCAAGGTTGGCGCTTGGGTGTCCCTCAGAGGGGAGGAGTACTTTGTCACAACAAACACCGACTATATCCCCGCCCCCCCTTCTCTCGAGCTTCCCCACGCGCTTTTCCTGCGGTCGGACATGCGGTATGGAACGGACGACTACACGCTCTGGCCTCAAGAGTGGACGTCCCGGCACGCTCATCTCGCCGTCATTGCCCAGCCGGGGTCGCGCCCCGAAATCGATGTGATGTGGTGGGACCCTTCCCCGGCCGATTTCGTCGTTGGCAGTGCTCTAACGCGTGGGCTGGGAAAACTACAGTTGAAGCAATTCTCCAAGTTCCTCCCCCCGATAAACCAGCTTGTGGAGCAGTGCAGACAGCTGCAGAAAAATTCCAAAGATCCAATCCCACCCATATTCAGTGTACTTATCAACACCGTCCTCTTGCAGCTCGAGCAACTGCAAACTCTGCCTACCACCTATGCCAAGATGGTATTTGGGTTGACTTCGATGCAGCGCGCATTCCTCGAACTCGATGCGTTTTACAACTACTTTACCATTTACCAGCCGCGAATGCAAAATTACATGCTCGCCACCTCCTCCAATCACACTCCCATAGCGCGATGCATCGGCGCATTCACCACTATCCCCACAGTTGCACAGCAGATGTTTGCGGCACGTTTGCCGTTCTGGTTTTTACGCCCATTCTACGTCTTCGACGCGGAAAACATATTGGCCGTCGTCCCACCACGGGAGCCCATGTTCAATAACGCACCAGGAACTGCAACACCGCCCATTGTCTATAGCGGGAACAGTACCTTAGAGAAAATTGGTACGATCCAGCGCGCGGCGGCGGAGGTCGCCTGGTATCGGGACCCTTTCGGAACGACCCCTGGCTTGTCATCTCCCCCTGCCCCTCCCTCGACGCAGTCCAGTGCAAGCAGCTCCCGCCTAACCGAGCCGTCAAAGAACCACCAGCCGCGTTATACACCATGTATGTTCTCAATCGCACAAATGATTGAGCACTCATTATCTGACCATAGATCTGCCCAACTCTTCCAAAAAAATCTCCGCACCGCCAAAGAAAACTTCCACAAAGCAACCTCCGAAACCTCAGCGTGACAAATTCAGCGCTTTCGTGGGAGACGGAATGCCGCCGTCAATTGTCTCTTGGGCCGATGCGTTGGCACGGGTGGATCAGTCCATTCCCCCATTCACCTCCGATCCCGCCGACAAACGTTACGTCCTGCCCGAGCCAGCACTGCTTGTCAACTCGACTCCAGACCGGCGCCGGAAGTTCCTGCATCATTGGAACCTGTTTTCCGACCTGTTCTTCTACATGCTCAGCCAGCCAGGGCATGCTGAGCTTCTCACTGTCCAGGAATGGAGGGACGTCCTCGAGGGCCTCATCACAAAGCGCGGCGCGTCGGGCTCCCGCACCAACAGCGGAGCATGGGGGTCGAGGAACGCATCCAGCGCCTCCACGCCCAGCAGCCCGAGGGTCCGCGTGTCGTCCTTGATGGGTTACCCGTCCCCACTGAGTCCTTGCCTGAGTTCAGTCTCGAGCAGACTCAGGAGATCGTCTGGCAGGTTGCGGAAACCAGCTTTCGCTTTGAATTCTGCTCCCTCGATAGGCGTGCATCGAAGAAGGATCGGGTCGATGCCGTCAAAGCTTGTTTTGCAGGCGGTATGTTGCTGGGGACGCCGTTGGAGTTCAGCAAGCGCGGTTGGGCGGCGACAGCGATCGAAGAGCGCCATCGCTACGTTGTCAGGACAGCGACTCTCATGTTGGATTGGACAACCAAATCACCTCGCCCCAATATCATCCGATGTGTCGCCGAGCGCATGCCTTGGTCTGCGTCCTTGATGCAAGATCTTGAAAAAGCTGTTTGTGTCTACTACACGCAAGCTTTCTGGGAGCATTTTGGTCAGGCTGCAGTTCTCCCTCTGTGTTTGGACCATGAGCTGGATGTGGAGAAGGAGGACAGTGAATTGTAATTTTTCTTCTCTACATTCGTTCTCGCTCTTGTATACTCTTTGTTCATTGTGTTACTATATATCATCAGTCCAATCAATGTATTATGTCTTGTGTACTCGACGGCTCCCTGCCAATGAAAGAACAAACCCCCCCCAAAAAAGGGTCCGGGCGCTAGTTGATCTAGCAGCCGATGGATTAGCGCCAGCCATTTTCTGGTATGGCTCAAAAAAGAAGACACCTCAGAACTTCAACCTACACCCTCCAAATTCAGTGTTACATATGAAAACGGGACCGATCCAATTGGCCCAGACCAGTAATAGCAGACAATAAATACTGAGGGCTAACACAGATCAGTTTCTGAGTGGACTCGGGTCATCGATCCGATGTCGGTTGTATTCGGGAAACACAGCCAAACACCTCGCCTTTTGCCACGACAACGACAGCGACGACGACGCAACAACGACCCATGGCCGCTCAGCCATCGACCCACGACCAACCAACGATCGGATACGACTGCCTGTGGACCGGGTGCGAGCTCGACTTCATGTCAGCCCGCCCCTTTTTTTGAGGCTCGACTTCATGTCGGCCTTGCCAGACTTTATGTCGGCGACCAGCTCCCTACCCCCACTCTCGCAATGGCCTGTAATGGCCACACGGTCTTTCTGGTAGTCAAACGGGCACTATACTGTACATATTTACGGCTTGTACTCATCGCATACTGTACCTTTTGTCTATTTGTCTGTGCATGCGTGCGCTTCGCCAACTGAATTTCCCGTCAATCCAAAATACTTCTACGCCCGAGCACGCACCCGCCAACGCCGTCATCTACATTCAAAAACCTTGGGCAATACTTCAAAACTGTGAGTAAGGGTACGACAAGCACCCACATTTACTGATTAATGGACTTACAGAAATCCACGAGCATGGTACGCACTGTGGGAGGATTGAGAGATTTGCACATGGGTCGGAGGCAGCGGGGGAAGTAAGAGCAAAATATTGGATGATTTAACAGGTAAAGAAATAGATTCCGTTTCTACGTTCGCAAACTAATATAAGTCTCTTTTCTTCACTCCGTCAAGTCTACAAAGCCAAAAAATCGAATCTTCTTGGGCGCGGGCAAGGTCTGCTCGTCTTCGTCGTCGGAGACATCGACAATCCCCAAAAACTTCCTCTTCATGGGACGGCCCCGCACTTCATCTTGATCGACATGGATCGGACGCAGGCGCGAACTACCTGGGACGGAGGCGGGAGAGCTGGGTGGAGGTGTGGGAAGCATAACACGAGCATTACGCCTCTGTGCATGCGGGGTAGTGGGTGTTCGGGCTGCGACTGTGCGCGATGCGGGGGCGGAAACTGTGCGTGGCACGGGTGTGGGGGTAATGCATACCCTCTGAAGGCCGGGGAGTGGCTCTAAAGCCCAGTCCGGACGGGATCTCCCGTGAGCAGCAAGATAGAGAACAGCCCAGTCGTGCCAAGTCTGCTCTGCTGCCTGCAGCACCGACTTCGCATGCTCATCGCGGACACGGTAGATATTCCCCTGCTTCATGAAGTAGGTGTCATACCCGCTGATATACGCCCGCAGACGGTTTCGCGCCTCAGGACTGAGAGCGGGGGATTCTCGGGTCACCAGGCGCTCGTTTCGCATCTGGCATTGTGTCAGTTTGTGGTGTGGGTGGCTAGAGGGATTTGAGAGAGTGCGCACATAGTTAGTTTTGATTTTGCCCAGCTCACTAAAGTTGCATGCTGATCCCATTGCGACCTTCAGTTTTTCGCCAGGCTGGAAGAGCTCTCCGAGTTGTTGTGGGGTGAATAGCTCCAACGCCTTGCGGAGAATAGCGCAGTGGCGAACATTCGTGTCGCCGGCAGGTCGATTAATTGAGCCAAAGAGACGGAAGCTCTCTTGCTGGGACATGTGCGACATCGTCAACGAAAGGTATGTTGCAAACTTGAATTGGGTCAACAGCAACTTATGTAGCCGTCAGCCATCTCTTTTTTCGGACTGGCGATGAACAATGTGCGCAAGTTGGCCAGGCGCTCAAGTGTTTCCATTTCGGGCTTTGCCATTTTCGACTGGAATCCGACAATGGACAGTGCTTGGCCGTGGAGTTGGTTGTATTGGTGGCCCGTGAGTGTCACACCCCTGCTTTCCTTTTCTCTCCAACCTCACGCACTTTTCTTCTTGCTCAGTCTTGACGTCGCACCAACTCGCAACGATGGCGAAAGGGAACCAACCAACCAAACCCAAGGAAATGTTCAAGGTGTACAACCCCGACACCGTTCCCGAAAGCATGCCACTCCCTGAGCTGTCGCATGTTGCCACCACCAAAGGCCAAGAGACAGCTGTACCGAAACTCAACGAGTACCAACGTAGCTGGATCCTGGACGTCGGTATCCGTGGGGCCGATTTCCTCAGCCTAGACAAAAAGGCCGCTGAGGATCTGTACGACAAAGTCAAGAGCGACGCGTTCAACGCCAAGGCATTCCAGCACACACCACAGCCCAGTGACCGGGACGAGGAAGCTCGCCTCCCCGAACTCATCACCGCATGGCACAAGAAAAAGGGCAAGAACAAGGCCAAGTCTGCCGATGACGATGAAGGCAACGCAAGTGATCAGGAGGAAGATGAGCTTGGGCGCGGAGCTCTCCTGCGTGGTTATAGCAAGGCCGGTTGGCGTATAGTCAGTATTCCTTCCATTAACATTTCTTTTTTCTTTTTGAATGCGCGTTGACATGAAAACAGGCGATCCAGAAGGTCATCAGCAACAAGCGGACGGCTGAAAGGGCAAAACACAAACCCATGAAGGCCGCTGCTGGGGGGTCCACTGCAGAGGTCCCCGTCATGTCAAAACTGCTGGGTCTCGCCGCATACACCGGTCGCGACAAATTTAATGAAGAGAAGTACGACGAAATCCAGAAATTCGCGCAAACTTTACCCGGTACAATCAATGCCGGTGGCAAGTTTCGCAAGGCCGAGGCCCTACTGTGGGCGGCGGAGGAAGATAAAGCCGCTTGGGAAGCGGCGGCAGCCTCTGAGGAAGACGTCAACTGGGATGAGTAAGTCTTATTTGTTTCCCCCGTCTTTTACAACTAACACTTGCTCAGACGTCAAAAGCTGGTTGCGAAGGGCTTCAAAAACATGGTCGAGAACCTTCACGCCAGCGGCAAGTTCCGCCCTTTCGTGGCGACTATGCTCATGGCTTGGGTGGGCGAGGACGGGAAGCTATACTTTGAATGGCAAGTTGTCCTCACATTACGCTGCTCTGCGTACAACTTACACTTTATGCAGGACTGAGGGAGTTCCTGCCGACGTTCATGTGCGAGGAGAATTCGAGCTACAATACAAGCAAACCGTCGAGAAGATGATCAATGACATGAATGCGTGGGCAGAGAAGCCTCTTCAAGGTAGATCTCAAAATATCACCGTTGATTTATTCAAACTGGCTCCCATAGATTGTCTTGCCACCCGTGAAGATTCCGCAAAGGGCACGCTGCCGGTTTTCCCTCTCAACACAGATGATTTGGACTCCTGAGCCCCCAAGGATCTTGCGCAGACGGTGGCCAGCTTCCTGCTCAACTCTTATCGTACGTCGTTTTGTTGACCACTATGGGAATGGGCCGGTTATTAACTGGGTGGCATGATAGAAGCTGCATTTGGGAGTCAAGATATACCGTGGGCTGCAATCGTCAGCGAGCCCGACAACTACTATGACGCTGCGAACTTTTCGTTCAGTTTCGCGTCAAGCGGGCTCGCGGACTTCACTCGTTCTGATTGGGATGGGTTGGCCACTGCGCTGGCTTCGGTCGCAGGTGCTGGGACTTCGGGCTTGTTTCGCAAGGTGGCTGAGGCGGCTACCCCCGCGCCTGCGACCCCCAAGGCACCTACCCCCATGCCTGTGACTCCCAAGGGAACGACCCCCGCGCCTGCGACTCCCAAGGGAACGACCCCCGCACCTGCGACTCCCAAGGCGCCTACCCCCACACCTGCGACTCCCAAGGGAACGACCCCCGCGCCTGCGACTCCCAAGGCACCTACCACTGCGCATGCGACTTCCAAGGCGCCTACCACCGCGCCTGCGACTCCCAAGGCACCTACCACCGCGCCTACGACTCCCAAGGCGCCTACCCCCGCACCTCCGACTCCCAAGGCAACCACATCCACGACTGAGAATCCTTTGCAGGCGCCTATGTCTGTGCCTCCGGAGCCTCCCAAGAAGCGTGGGAAGAAGAGGAATGCGGAGGTTCAGCTCGTCCCCCAAGATGACGCAGGGAAAGAGTCTGGGGCGGGCGAGGGCGAGGTAGGGCGCGCAAAGAGAGTACGGAAAACCCCCGAGGTAAATTTTCATCCGTATGTTTGCTTCAGTAGTCTTATTTTTATCTACAGGAGGCCGCGTTAGAACGTCGAGAGAAGGTCGCGGCCGAGGTTGGTGCTGCTGCTGTCAACGGGCCTGGGTAAGTTTTGCGGTCGTGTATGAACGTCAACGGTGCTAATGAATCGCAGCTACGAGTACGCGGTTAGGAGTCCGGCCAAACCCAAAGGGCAGGGTCGAAAGAGGTATGAAATTACCCGCTTTCGATGTTTGCTACGGAACTCAAGTTGTTATAGAACTTAAGTTATGTGGGAACTCAACAAGTTTTGCTGGAGCTCAAGTCCATCGACACAACAAAACTTAAGTAGTCGAACTTGAGTTGCTCATCTGTTTATATATATATCTTTCATTATGAACTGATCTCAATTTCGAACTGAAGTCTTGCGGAAACTTAAGATCAAGATCAAGAACTTAAGTTCGAGGCGACCCCCCAGGGCATAGTAATGGATATTATTGCAGGGATTTACATACTGGACTAGAACTTAAGATAGAGTACAACTTAAGACCCAAAAACGCTTTAACCACCTCGAACTTAAGATGAGCTAATAAAGTATTTGGTTCTCTTCAATGTTAACACTCAGGTGGCTTCTATCCAGAACGGTGATTAGGCACTTCCAGCTCTGCCTATTAGGAGATCCCAACACGCTCAGCCTGCGTCGTTACCGTTGATCTGTTTCGTCGTGTATTTATGTTTGAATGAGATCCCAATTATTTAGTCAGTAGGCTTAGCCTGCGACTCGCCCGGGCATTCAATCTAGGCCGTTATTGTAATTGCATACACGTTGTAAATATTCAGAGCACTTATTACATATATCACCCGCGCGCGCGCGGTGTTGGGTCGCGCGCGCGCGTAAATGTTTATTTGTACAAAGGAACCGTCATAGGAAGAGTTTGTTTGACCCAAATCAGTTGCGTCATCATTTACACGGTCACGAACACATCTTTCTCTTCACTCTAATGTCTCGAGGGAAACGCCGAAAGGCTAAGTCATCGGAGTCAGGGGTCCAGCCCAAGTGCCCCTGGTGCAAGAAGCACAGAGACGCGCGCCGATTCGACCAGCATCAAATTTTTTGTGAGGCGAACTACGAACTTCGCGCACAATCTCGTGAAAATGAACACGACGGAGCGGCAAATTAATACGCCGCTATTCTTGAAACCGTAAGCTCGTTTACCATGGGAAGGCCTAGGGTTATTCAAACCTGGGCAAATACTCGACTCGGAAGTTGATTTGAAACAGGAATTCTGTGGAAGTGTAAAAAGAAAACATTGTGTATCTGTGTCGTGAACGATTATATACAAGAGCACGGTCCATCAACGGCCAACACCTCAAGCGTTGACGTCAACTTTTCTACCCTATAGGCATTGGAAGAAGACTGGGGAGAAAGAATATCAGTTCCGGGACAACCGCGTGCGATCTGAGAAGAATAATGCTCACATGGGTTCAGCTCTTGGCAAGTGAACGGTGAGACACAGACAGTGGGGCCGGTGTACTCTGTGAAGTGAGGGTCAAAAATTGGTGGGAGTCACTGACTGATCGAAGGCAGACTCACCTTGACCACCGCACTGCCCGAAATGGGCAACAGTGCCGCCGCCAGTCGGCCCGGATCCAGGCGAGGTGGTGGTGGAGCTCGGCTGGGGACCATTAGCGTTGAATGTTGACCCGATGGGGCCAAACTTGATGTTCGAGTATATGACTTGCGCGTTGGGGCTCTGTGCCTCCACGGTTTTGGGTGCGCCAGAGCTCGGCGAGCACGTTCCACGCCTGGATTTGATTTGCGCTGAGTACATATAACTTGGGGTAAGGGCTAGAGACTCACGTAACACCGGGAGAGCTGGCAGATTTGGTCGGCGGGTAGGGCGCGTCGAGCCAGAGCATGTTCGCGGCGTGGTCGTCCTTGATTGAATTGGTGTTCAGCGACTGATGTCGACGAAAGAAGAGCACGGAAATACCCAAATGGACATGACGAGGACCATTCCGGCGGCGGCGGCACTGGACATGCCGGCCAGTCCACCCTTATTGGCAAATGTGTTGGTGTCGCCGAACGCGGTCTTCTCTGATGAATTCATCAAATGAGCAACGAGTCAAATAAACCATCAAGCGAGTAACTTACGAGCGGCGCAGAACGAGTCGGAGATGGAGTTACCCGTAACGCCCGAGACGGTACTCTGCGAGTTGGGTATGACGTTGCCGTTCTGCACGTAGAAGCGGTTGATCTGGTTAATCGGACTCCCGACGAACTGCGTCACGACAGTGATCTTCTGCTTGGTGTCGACCTTGAGGCCGGGGCCGTAGAACGACGTGTCGCCCATGCGGTACGAGTTGAAGTCGCAGCCGGCCTGGTCGCATGTGCCTTGAGTGCTGCGAAAATAGTAGCGTTGGTTGTCGGATCGTAAGTGAACATGGCGTGAAACATGCGTACGAGTTGGGCGCGGAGCAGGTGGTTCCAGTGCAAGTACTCTGTCCTAGGGTGGCTAAAATTGTAATGAGCCCCCGACTTTCTGAGGAGGAAGCACAGCCAAGACGTACTGCAAGGGTGCGGGGTGAAAGCTGAAGAGATACTGTTTGCTTCCTATAGTGATTTATGAGTTAGAAGACGAGCATAAATGAGAACTGCCAACTCACCCAGACATCCATTTCCGGGCAGCACGTTCCCATAGTTCCAGTGCCAGCGTTTGCTGCGAAAGAGCTTCATCAGCTCACTCCTTTAGTAAGAGGGGGAACCAGCGTACTGTCATTTGGACTGGGTACCCATCCCGCCGAGTTGGCGACACCGTTGATGAACTTGAGGTCCCGGGGGCACTGTGCGTCGCAGTAGCCCGTACCATACTTAGGTCCGGCCTGCGTTTTAATTATATGAATAGGTGTCCTATAATGATAACAACTAGAGTTTAGGGTTAACGACTCGCCTTGTTCGCGCCGTTTGACTTGGCGACGCCGCCGTCGGCGTCCATTTGCGAGAAGTAGAGCGCGCCGTTGAGGCCACAGGGGAGCTACATAACATGGAGGTCGGTGTGAGAGCGAAGAAGGAACGATAGAGAGACGTACCTGAGAGACGTCGACGTCAAAACTGCGGCCCTTGAGAATCAGATAATCATCGGTTCGCAGAGGAGACTCACGTCTAGCGAGAATAAAATAAGACAGATGAGTGATGAGGTTATTGCCTGAACATTGCAGAGGACTCACGAATTCCTGGTTGCGGAAGTCGAAGGTCTGGTACTGCGACGTGCTGCCCGGGGCCAGGAGGTAGACACGGCTACCGATGTTGGCCTGCTGGCCAACTGCAAAATATGTTCGCACGAGGACCGAATGGATAGTCAACTGTGCAGGAACTCACACGTGACGAACTTTAGGGTGAGCGCGTTCCCGCTGGTGGTGATACCGTATGTGCCTGAATGAAACAGAATCAGTGGTATGCGCCACCAAGAAGAGGAAGGCTCAAACCGGAATAATCAGCGCCTGGAGAGGCATAGATTCAGTTTCGTAATACGCGTTATTGGTGAACCGCAGACTTACCATCCAGCGCGCAGTTCGTGGCGCAGGTCTTGCCGTCAGGACAGATAGTGTTGTCCCAAGTGTTTCCTGCGGCAAGATGAGGACCAATGTACAGTGCTGAGAGGTAAGACCAAACCTGTGTAACAGTTCTGCGTTCCGCTGGTGCCGTTGTGAACCCAACGCCAATTAGCGTCGATCACGATGCTGGAGGACTGAGTGGTACACGAGGCACCTGTATGATATTAAATGAGAAATAAGACGAGCGAAGGTTTGCTTTAACGTACCGCCAGTGCCGGTACATTTTTGCCAGGTGAGAGCGGGGTGGTTCTCTGCCATGTTCGTCCCAACCTGTTGGCCGAGAGCGACAGGGAGGAGCGCGGCGAGGACGAGGAAACCAGAGCGCGACATTAGACCTTAGGACGAGTGGATTGGGCTCGTTTGAAACAGCCGCAGTGGTCGTGCTTTATATAGGTAGGTCCCGATGCATTGGGGTGAGATGCCTTTAGCTGCAGAGTCAAAATACTTTGAACTAAAAATACTTCACACTCAAGTCAATCCGACATTTTTCCTTGTGCCGCTTCATAGTGATTATTTTCACCTCTCCTGTCAGCTGACCTTGACTTCGACTGCTGGTGTGAACACAAACAAAGCTCCCCCCCTTGTTGGCCCGGGACCAAACCTGGAACAGGATTATTGACCTCGTACAGATGGGATGAAGTGAGAGATAGAAGTCAATCACCTTTCGCGCGCGACTAGATTGGAAGGATATTTGTCGGAAGCACCGGTCGCAATTTTCTCGGTAAGATGAGAACAAGTGACTTGTGAGAGCAAAAACCGCAGACTGATAAGCACATGACAGGCAAGGTTTCGTAGTTGTGACGTCGGAGGAGCAAGGTTCTTGGTTGAAGCCGGGTAAGGAATTTGACATGGCGAAGTCTCCTAGGCGTGGTGGTCAGAAAGAAGAAAGAGCGCGTCACATGTCACAAAACATCCGCTCTTCGGCCGGAACTTCTCTTGGCGACGACATTCCGCCACGTAGGCCAAGACCCCCGATAATAGGTGGGGAGGCTAGGTCCCGAAAGTCCGAGATCTGGAGATTTTTGTCCGGACAGGTTTCGGCGGGATTTAGATTATTTTTGTCCGGACAGGACCTAGCCTAGGCGTGGAAAAGTCGTCCAGAATGGTAATTTTCCGCTCCCCCAGTCAAAATTTTTGTCTGAACACGCGTGTATTCGATTTGCAGACAGAAAGAGCCGGTTTGGGGATGATCCTGTTTGGTTCAGCCAGAAAATTGCCATCCTTGCCTTGATTCAGGTCAAAATTTTCGCTCGTGTATCGCAATTTTTGTCTGGACAGAACTTGGCATTTTCGGCCCAGGCCCCAGTTTTTGTCCGGACAGAACCTGGCCTAGTGGACCAAGAGGTGCACATCCGTCCTCTGACAGCGCATAAATCTTCCCTCTTCAGATTATTTCCTGCCATTCTGGGTCCCCTATTCCTACCGTTCGAACGGTGCTGAAAAAAAAAAAAGCGAACATTGGATGTGTAGTCCAAACATCTATAAATACGCGCTGGAACGTTAACGGTGGTTCGAACATCCTTGCTGTTGATAAAATATCTAGAGCCTGAACTGCGTCCTCATCAACTTCGGGAGGGAGCCCATCCGGTTGCGCTTCCGTCCGTGTTCTGCCGAGACGAGAATTATATTAATCTCGTTTTAGATTCAATATAACAAACTCACGATTAATTCAATTTGAGTGTGTGTATGTACCATCCATTCACTATTTTATGCTTTGTACTTGCAATTAAGTGCGAGTGAATACTGGGCTAAGCCACGGCCCACACCCACCCCCAAATCAGTGAGGACCGACAGGCAGAAACCGGTGAGTAACCAATGGGTTACAAACATCATTTGCTTGATCCGGCTGTGTCGGACCCGGGTATATCGGCCGATGATATTACTATAAATATTTGATCGGAGGAACAAAAACATATCGCAGGTCTATGACCGTCACTCGCGCGGGTCGGTCTTGGATGTTGAGCACGAAGACATCCGACGCACTTGTATGAAGAACTCACGTACCGATACCGCTTCATGGATGTCCAGCATCCCCGAGTTAAATCCTGCCATCCGATCGTCCGTGCGGGGTATCGCGAGGAAAAACGTCGCTCAAATATGTAAGGGATTCATCGGTCCTATCACATTGCCATCCACAATGAGATACAGAGCAGGAAGCCCTGTAGATCCCGGTGAAGGCAAGAACCCGATAGCCTAAAGCCCGAAACGTTCCACAGATGAGTACCACGGAAGGGCAAAACTAAGGATCAGAATCGCGGGTAGAAATGATGGTAAAGAACGATTACCTAATAATTTAGGACTCGTAACTGTGGTTGCTCGACTCGGACTCGGAAGATCTTGATCAAGAACGAGAAAACAGGGAGGAGCGGGCAAGGTGGCACAGCCACTGGCATTGAGAAGACGGCGCGTAGCAACACACCAAAAACTACTACAAGGGTTAGGTAATGACGATAAGCGACGCGTCAGTCTCTTCCCACAGCCACCAGTGCGCCCGCCGCTCGAGCCTTGCCATCCCGCCGAACACGGTACATCCTGTACTTCGACTGCGTCACCCGAAGTAATGCCACCCAACAGGACCCGCGTTATTGTAGTACCGGTACACAGCCGGTGGTACTACTAGGTACGCCCGTCCTTCCTCCACCCTCCTACCCAATCTACTCCACCCTAACCCTACCACACATCCACAAGGAATGTCTCGCCTCACCCGAAGCCAAACCGTTCCTGAGCCTCAAGCTCGCCACTGAGGAAGACACCGCAGACGCCGAATAGACCGAGCACCCGCACAAACTCGTCGCGCGCGAACCACTCTACGTCTATGGATACCTTCAACGGCTGCAAATACAGGTGACTACCAGCAACCCCAGTCATCCAGTGGACCAAAGGCATTCTATCCGGATCTTCGTCGTTCGCAGCACCCGACACATATCCCACGAGCGTGCGCGCGCAGGACGCCACGTGGCTCAACACCCTCCTCGAGTTCGCCTCCGGTGTGTCTACTTCCTCTACTGCCGCCGAAGCCACCGCGCGCTCGCGCACGACTCGGCACTCCTCTCGTCAAAAAGCGAAGACGGTGAGATTCGGTGCGGAGGGGAGAGCAACAAGCGGACTTCCAGCACTAGTATGGAAACAGGACTGCGCACGCCGCCTCCATTCCCGCGCCCACCACCCCCGCCTCCGTCGAGGCTACCCTGACGGGCCGGCCGGAGACTTGCGCATGCTCGTAGTGTGACGAATTGTATCGACGACGCGTTTATTCGTGTAGATGGTAGTCCGCCACGTCTTCCCCCTCGTTGACGCAGGCAGGCCTCTCTTCGGGGATCAAACCGCTGGCGCGCAACGCGTTGCATGGATGTGTGTTCTTTACTTTTGTTTTGATCGTTTTTCCGTTTGTTGGGTTGGAGCTTTGGATATCGGCGTGCGCCTTTACCATGCATATTCACTAGCGCGACCATTCATTCCTCCATTCAATCCAATTCCTTCTTTTTCCCACGCGCGTACCCACCGAATTAATTAATGACTGATTTTTTATGCCCACAGGTGTGTCATTCGCGTACGGACATACGGGCAAGGTGAGGAGATATGGGGGCAAGGGCGCGAATACTGCTGGATGATAGAGTGAGCGGTTCTGACTTTTTTCTTATCTTTTTCCATGCCTTTTCATTCTACTTATTCCTTCTTTTTTTCGTGCAATTCCTTGTTGTTTTTTCGCTGGAGCAATATATATTGAGAGTGTGGGCGCGCGCGGGCAAGCTTCCAGTGAAATAACACTCGAATTTTATCCTGTTTTTATGCTCTTCCGCCCCTAGCTCAACGCGCCTTCATGTACTTTTTTCGTCCCCTTCCACTCATTGTTATTTCTTTCCTCCGCGCCTTTGAAGTCGAGCGGCTTCTTGCCTTTTCCCCCTCCATCTACGGCGGAACTCTAAAACACCCCCGTGTATTGGTTCTCATCGGACGTGGTGTACGGCGCACGACCGTGGCATCCTGAACCAGTTTGTTCAGGTTCTGCGGCAAGACTTCCGGTGTACGAATATCTGGGTAGTTTCATTTTGTTTTTTTTCGTTTGCTGTTCGAGCGAGCTAATGCACGCACTTATACAGGCTCGTAACACTTACAGTGAATCGGATGTGGTGTACGGTGCACACCTGCATCCCGTATTCGAGTAATGTAGTTGGATACTGCAGCAGGATGGGGTTCGAGTCCCCGCGCCCGATTTCCTCCGCTTCCCTTCCTTTTTTTCCCTTTACCTGTACCCTACTTCTCACACCCCTGCCCACGCCCTCTAAACCTGCTAGAAATCGGACATGGTGTACGGTGCATCGCCGCATCTTGTGCACTTCCAGCAGGGCTACCGTGGCAGGACGGGATTCGATCCCCGCCTCCGATTTCTCGGCCTTCGCTCGACCCCGCGTCCGAAAAACGAGGTTGGATGTATTTTTTTCAGCTCGCCCAATGATATCCTCGCGCACCTCTCTAGGTTCTAGTGTTAACCGGACGGTGTCCGATTGCTTTCAACACTGGTGCAGTGTTGTATGAATTATCGAAATCGTTATATCTTTATTTTCTTGAAAATAATTCTGACGTACTCCAGGTTTCCATTGAATAATGCGGCTCGTATGTGGCGTACATGGCACGAGGGTACTGCGGCAAGACGAGATTCGACTCCTCGCGTCCGAATTGTTCGGCGTTCTGAGCTTTATTTGCCTCCAAGGGACCTAATTCTAACCCACGTCCATTCCCCCGCATTATTTTCATCGGGCATAATGCAGCCTACACTTGAAAGCTCATTCGCCACCACAGTATCACGGCAAGAAGGGGTTATTCTCTGCGCACGAATTCTCCGATTTTTTTTTCTTTTCGCAAATTAGTCTGAATCTAGCGCATCTATCTAGGGTTTTGCGTCGTAGTCGCGTAATCAATGATCCTTGAGGCCTTGAGGCATACCGGGGTTCGACTCCCCGCGTCCGATTGACAGAGATATAATAATGTTTCTTTCCATTCCCACGGACCTAATCTAACTCAACACATCTAAGCAGGATATCAGTGTTTCTGATATAGCGAGGACGTGAGTGCTTCCTTTCTTATTTATTTCGTGTTTCTTCTTTCTATTTCTTTCGTTCTTTTTTGGGGGACAATTCCTTGTTTTCGCCGGGGCAATAGTTTGGGAGTGTTCCTATCGATGTGGCACTCTCGCGCGGACAAGATTCCCTACAAAATGACACGCTAATTTTACCTTCATTCTCTTCCTCCAACGTGCCTTCACCTATTTTTTTCTTTCCACCGCTACGCTCATCGTTATGTCTTTCCTCAACCCTTTTCTATGAGGATCCAAATGCCTTTCCCGCTTCTAGTTTCACTTACACTCGCCCACTTTCTCTTCCCCCCCCCCCTCTTTCCTTTGCCTTGCGCCAATCCTCATTACTCGAAGCAGGGCACTTGGCGGTAATCGAGAGATTGGACCGACGTCAGAAAGGCTCTACTTTTAGCCGTTGAGAAACCAGTGAGCCACCGCAGGGGTTAGTTTCTTAGAATAAGATAATATATATGGCTTCGGGGCTAATCTATTCACTCAAATATTTTGGATCGAGGTACCTATTTGCAGAAATAGGAGTTTTAAAATCAAATTTTGTGTAAGTCAAAGTGAACTTCGCGGAGTGATCCTCGAATAGCTCATTAATCAGTAGAATGTTTCGGGATACCGAGGGATTCCGCACATGCGCGAAAGTTGGTTCTTTGCCTTTCCCAGAACGTGATTACCTGCATCGGCGCGTGTGGAAATCGCTTCACAGAAACTATAAGTTTCGAACTTGCGAAGGGGGGAGGGAACCTGCTCACCCGTAACCAATCAATAACAATGTCGAAATGTTCTTCATGCGGCCAATCCTGGTGGAAGAACCGATGTGTCCCAGAATCCCCATCAAATGTATTGCACACGGCAGAGATATCGAGCGTCGCAACCTCGCTGAGTACCGCTTGACTCGGCCTACTCATCGAAAGAGCGTCTAACCACGAGCTGTATGTTGTGAGACGCACAATTGCAAGAGTGGCGTAAGGACGTACCCAACCGCGAGACGCCACCAAATGTCGCCCGCACTTCTGAGTGTTTTCACAGAACGAATCCAACGGATTATTGTCTTCTCTGCAGTATGGTACGTATCCATATACAATGCTTTAGCCCTGTGGAAATCCGATAAAAAGTCAAGCGGAGAATCTCCCACAGGGAATGAGCAGTTGACAAGAAGTCTTTTGAACATGCATAATGGTCGGAAGATCTCGCGGGTACAGCCAAAAACCGCAAGATTCCCCAAAGAGAAAGCCAGTGGGCAGATTAGCCCTGCACGGAGAACCTCGAGAAGAAGAGGGTGGTTGGATAAAACAGTCATGTAGATGTGATCAAATTGGCAGGAAGAATGAAGTGCCGAGCTTTTTCTTTGTGTCAGATTGCTTAAAATTCTCGTGATGAAGTCACTATCCGTCCAAGTGTGTCTTAGGTCTGGTGGTAATGAAGACTGACGCTGCTAAGCTTCAGTTTAAGGACCAAGAATCTTGAAATAGCATGCATCACCTGAAGCCAGTCGTGAACTGAGCTGCTGAGATCAGTATAGCCAAACCATAGGCCTCGAAGGTGTTCAGTCCGAAGGAGATCAATCATTTGGTTAGGAGGAAGAAGATTGTCGAGGTCACCCATAACGGCCTCCAAGATTTCCCTGTCGACAGCCGGGTGAAGTTGTGCGTCGGTGTACATTCCAATGACATTTACCTATAAAACTGCCTCTCCCGCACAGAAGCACTCTCTTTGAATGGTGACGTCAGGATGCGGAGCGCCTGGTGAGCCAACGCGGAGCCCAGTTCAGACGGAAGCGACAGACACCATTCCCCTGACCGGCCAACATCGTAGAAATAATCCTGCAGTGATGCGTGCATGACATTCACACCTTTCCGATATGACATCTGGGGGGGTGGTATCTTGAGAACTGAGTGCAAGCCGCGTAAACAGAGTCGAGCTGTCCCTGGTGAGAGGTCTAAGAGCAGGTCAATTTCCTCTGGATCCGGCTCTAAGACTGGGTTTCCCAACGCCGCGTGTAGTACGCGATGAAGCATGGGATGGTGGGAGGCAGATGAGAGAATTTCGGTATACAAGTCATCCAGGGGGGACGTGCTCTGAGGATCAAGTCGTAGAACACTTTCCAGACGCTCTTTTGGATGGAAGTATTCATCATCAACGAATCGTATGACGGTGGACGCGTAGATGAAAATCCCGGATGATTTGTCGACTAAGTGGTCAAGTGCGTGCCGAGGTGGCCATGAGTCTGGAAGACTTATCCTCGACGAGGAATGCTCTCGGCGAATGCGAGAGAATTCGTGGCAAAGGTATGTTCTGATGTCTTCGTATGCAGACCGGTCTGCGGAGAGCTCGAGATGCCTGCATAGATCTAGTGTGTTGCCCAGGATGTCCCGCAGGTGCGGCTCTGGTCGGCTGACAATGAGGAGGCGCATACGTAGCTGTTGGACCCGGATGGCTCCAATCAGCAGTCGAAGTACTTGGGCCTGAATGCGATGATCCTCGCATTCGTCCAAGCCATCAATGACAATTATGGGATGCGGGTAGAGTGAAGAGGTCTGTTTAAGTGCGGAAATGAAGAGTTTGTTGAACTGTGTGGATAGTGTTCGCCCAACCAGAAGCTTATCGGCTTCTATTAGCTGCTGTATCGTAGCACGAAGATCGGGCGAAAACATGGCGAGCTGATAGGCCAGTGTCGCGACCAGGCCGTTCCAAGTACCTCGTTCTTCATGCCTACGTTTGAAAAAAAAAGATCCCCCAAGTCGGCCGTCTTTGTGACTCCGTGTAGCAAATTCCTGCGCAATCGCAGATTTCCCGGCTCCTGCAGATCCGTAAAGCCAAATTAGGGGTGTAGCCCCCGGAGAAGAATCGAGCGACCAAGCGCGCAGGTCATCCAGAATTTTACTGCGCGTCCCGGGATGACAAGCCGGCTCAACGAATCTTTCCCCCGAATCATGCAGGGCGGAAGTGACGACATGGTGGTACAGAATATCGATTCCTTCAGATGCGAGAAATGAGGAAGGAAACAGAGTAGTGCGTCAACACGCACCAGATTCCCCATAAGATGTTATCCTCTGGGTCATGTTTCCATGCACAGTGTTTGATATACTGTGGGATATACGGCTTTGGGGGGCTGTAGGACTGTCGGAAATCCGGCGCGCTACAGCTATACCATGCGGCGCGGATGAGGGAATTCGGGCCACAGACCCCGTTGGGAGATGGGGTGGACGGGTGATATGCGGTGAACTAGCTGCTGGAAGATAATCATGGCAAATTTGGCCCTCCAACAAAGCTTGTTCCTCTTCATGTGTCCCCGTCTGTGAGGGAGACGACGACGCATCGAAATGCTGGGGATCAATCCATTCCCCGCCACTGGGCTTGATTCCAGTCTGGGAATCATATTTACGAGGCCGCTGCGCTCTTACTACGTAAAACCGAAGATCAATATACTCCTCCTGCTAGGTACGCGATGCTTACAATATGGAGCGTTGCGGTTTCTATGGGCGCGGATTATTCCGGGTCGACTGAGCTCTGTTCTCGCAGGAGGTAGCGATAAGCTGCATGAGTCACCACCTAGACTGAACAAGATGGAATGTACCTAGGTAATCGTCCGAATGCCCTGCGCATATTAGTGGGCCATCAGTCTTCTGATGGGATACAATCGTGGTGAACGACTGGTTCAGATTCCCAGCCACATCGTAGAAGGTCCCGCCGTTGAACGTCGCTTGCGAGCCCTGAAGTGAGAAGGGCATCATGGTCAAGGGAGTGAGGAAAGGAGCAGCACACGCGGCTGTAGGCTGTGACGGAACCGGCGGCAATAAAGCTGTGATGAGACGAGATTAGTACGATACAGCTTTCAAAACAGCATACCCGACCGTATTCGTCGAAGTGAAGGATTTACTAGCGCGCGCCGGAGAAAAGCGGTGGGAACTCTAGGCGAGGGTGAAGAACCTGCTGGGATCTACTAAAAGTCCTGTGTCGGCCTGGATGAGTCTGGAGCGGCCTATTTGGACGACGACACACAAGATTGCGGAATTTGAGCAAGAACGAGGAGGTAGCGAATAATATTCCGGAAGGAGGACTCAGGGGCGGGGAGAATAAATCTGCCTGTATCTAAGAGCAAGGTTTTGTAGCAAAGCGTATCCAATAGTCCGGACTATGCGCTGCGAGGGGAATCCAAGGAGGGCCGAAACAATTGACGGCCAGAAAAGCCGAGGAAGGGGCGAAAACTTGCGCGCCATTTTGATATTCCCGCTGACGATAAAGGAGGGAGGTCGCACGATAATAGAGCGAGCGGAGGAGACGAGACACGGGAAGAGCAGGAACGCAGACGATGCACGGCATCGTCTCAGAGAATTTGAATAACTTGAAGGCTATCGGGAGCGTCGAGAGAATGGGAGATTACGGAGCAACGGGCGCAGGGGGTTCTGGTGAGCAGATTCGAGACGACGGAGTAGAAACCGTAATATAAGCATGGCGGTGGATGGTACTAAGTAGTTAGCTTTGAATTAGTTGTGGGAAAAGAGAAAGAACAAACTGGTCCGACTTGGGTCCGATACTCCGAGTGGCAGTGCTCGTAAACATTCACACGCCCGGGCTCTGCCTTCCTTTCTCTCGACGCCGTCCTTGCGCCCTATTCCCTGAGGTTCCCCGGCCACCGGAATTCCCGCTTTTTCTGTGCTACATCAGCTGTTCAGGCCCACCATCCCAAAACGCTCGTTGGCCACGCTCACGAGTCACAAGGATTCTGCGCGAACTGTTTGATAACAAAGCATTATATCAGAGTAAGTCTCATTCTGTGCAATGTATCTTCGGCTCCCGTTTGAATCACTATCTAGTCAACTCGACCCTGCTCTCGGTTGCCTTCCACCCCACTGCGAATCGAGCGGCGGGCGTACAGAGTCCCCGACCCCTGGTGCGTTGCTTGAAATTCTAAGCTGACCATGCGCCGTTCATTTCATTCAGATCGCCCACGGTGAAGCGGCCTCTGTGGCGTTCTCTGGGATGCCGTGGCTCAATTTCATGTACATATTCAGGTTAGCTGTTTATGGCATTCATCATGGTGTACTGCGCATGGCTGTACGCTGTGGTGCAGGAGGGAATTTGCAGCAGCAGGATGGGCTCGACTCCTCGAATTCACGTCGGCCATCAACTCGTTTTTTCCCCGATTGTTTCACTTGCGATTTAATCTCATACGTAGAACCTATTCCTTGATTGCGCGTCTGAGCGTTCCACTGTACTGCAGAACCGGGCAGGAGTTCGACCCCGTGTCCGAATTATGTGAGATGTGAGATTACTGCTGTTTTGTTGTTTTATCAACAACTATTCTGACGCACCTATCCAGCTTCACTGTTACATATTGTTTTCATTGACCGCTCCGCTGCATTTCATTGTTCGATACTGCGGCAGACCGGAGTTCGACTCCCGGCGTCCAAATTGTTCGGCTGTCTGCGGTTTATTTTGCCTCCAAGGGACCTAATTCTAGGGCATAGTGACACGTCAGCATTTGTACGGCACATGCTGCCGACATAGCCTCGGAACGCAGTGACTGCCCCTCTTTTTATTTTATTTACTTGAAATATACGTAATTCACCAAAGCCAAGATGTCCGTAGAAGACATTTATATTTCGGGACATGCTTCATTCAATGCAGACTCGTGGCATTCCGAAAATGCAGTTCAGTAATTATACCAGAGTTCTTTGCATAATGTGGATATTACGATTGCTAAGAAGAATTAATTATTTAAAAGAATTTAAAAGTCGTAATCAGGATGTCGCAGTACCACGCGCACGGGCAGTTTTTATCGGCTCGCTCTCACCGACATACGCCGCGCCCGGCAATTTCGCCTGATGGTACATATCGTCGTTCACCATCGTCTCCACATGCGTGCGAATCTGAAACACAGGGATGCGTGCAGCCGAGAGCCCGCCCAGCTCAATGTCGGTCGGCCTGCGCCCCGAATGTTCCGCGCTGCTCATTGTTTCTCCGCTCAAGTACTGCAGGCGGATGCCCCTGCGCGAGTTGAGCGTCCACATGGCGGAGATGGCGTATATCTTCGGGAGCGCCGTGTTCGCAATGATGGCGCACATGATCCACCCGTTGCTTTCGCTGGCCTGGCCAGCCTGCGAGCACACGAGATTCACTAGCGCTACCAGTGCAGCGGGGGCTGCGGACTGCGAGTCAAAAAAAAATGGGGATCAGTGGTGGCGGGAAGGATGGTGGAGAACCGATGCTCTACCTGAAATGTCAGTCTCACAATATTATTCAGAAGCGACGCCGTCTGGGGTAGCGACTGTTTCGATTGCCTCTGGCGCAGAATATAAGGCTTAAGGATCGGAAGGACTAGAGATTACTCACCAACAAGAAATATATGGTGCTTCCGCATAGGATCAGGTCACCCGCGAGCACCGATCCCAAATGAACTCCAACTAAGACGATCAAATACGGTCAGATTGCGAAGGGTAACAGCAGCATATTTGCTCACTCCAAGTTCTGGCGTTTGTGTTCACTATGCCGGCAAATGTGAACCCTGTCTGTTATGTTGCGAAAAATCAGCACGGTGAAAGTATGGTAAGATGGGAATGGCTACCGCAATGAATGCAGCCAACAATGCGAATACGAACAGGGCAATGATGCACAAGACGACATAAACATTCCGCGAGATACCCTGCACCCGGTGAGTAGAGTGTGCATGGGAGAAATAACGTACGCACCCAAAGACGCTGGCAGAAAAATACCTCGTCTGAGGCAGTGACTGTTTCGATTGCCTCTGGCGCATAATAAGGTTTAAGGATCGGAAGGGTTAGATATTACTCACCAACAAGAAGTATATGGTGCTTCCGCATAGAATCAGGTCGCCGGCGAGCACCGATCCTAAATGAACTCCAACTAAGACGAATTGAATAGGGTCAGATTGCGAAGGGAGGCAGTAGCATGCCGCTCACGCCAAGTTCTGGTGTTCGAGGTGGACGGATCGGCAAATGCGAAACCCGTCTGTTAAAAGTCAGCACGGTTGAATTCTGGTAAGATGGGAATGGCTACCGCAATGCATGCAGCCAACAATGCGAACACGAACAGGGCAATGATGCACAAAACGACATAAACATTCCGCGAGATACCCTGCACCCGGTGAGTAGAGTGTGCATGGGAGAAATAACGTACGCACCCAAAGACGCTGGCAGAAAAATACCTGCACATAAAACGCGATGAGTGCCACCAAGCTAAGGTTGAGTTTCCCAGCCCAGTTCTCGAAAAACATTCCCGCCGCGTGCTCGAGATCCATAAAATATTCGACATTTTGAAGCCACACCAATGCACTGAGGATGTAGACGAACAATCAGCGCTCATGTCAGAAGACGGCTACTGATGACCCTACATTGCGTGTGCGCTCTTTAGAGTCGTGAACAGTAATAAGCCACCAACAAAGAGCTTCAGGTACGTCGCATCCTCCTTGTACAGCGTCGCGTAATGTGCCACTTGTGCGAATATCGCCCCTTGAAGGATGAGATCCGCATAGACACCGACATCCTAAGATCCATTAGCATTTCGCCTTGGAACGCCCAGTCGGACGCACCCATCCACCGAGAATAAATGTGACAACTGGGAGGGCAGGCATCGCGGACGCTCCCGTTGGGCACGGATTATGGGGCTATATGAGGGAAATTGAAGACGTTGTACGTCGCTGTGTCCCTACTCCTAAGTGGATCAATTTTAATAAATTATGTGGAGCGATCAAACGAGTCCTTAAAATTCCCGCTATGGGTTTTAGAGCGCCCTCCTGAGCAACCATGTGTCACCGGCTCCACCCCGAGACTAGCAACCAAGCGCGGAGCTCGTCCAGCAAGATGTGCTTGATGGGTGCGGGCAAATTGCTCCGAGATGAGTGAGACAGGAGAGTCAGGGCAGCCTCAATTCAAGGCAGGAATTCCGTTGAGTGGAACAGACATAGCTGGTGAGGAGCCGTTTGAGAGAGGAGCGGAAGATCAAGGAGCATTGCGGAAATCAGATGTTTGCGATCACTGCATTCTAAATCTGGTTCGCCATTTCGAACTCATGTTCAGGCTAGCCAGACGCGCGTGGCAAATGTGGGGTCGGCAGAGTGCAACCTTGCAGCCCACACAACTTTATCCCTTGGACCTTGACGTTCAATCCGCTCAATCCGTGGACCCTGGACAAAGCTCC
This sequence comes from Mycena rebaudengoi, assembly GCA_029282285.1. Taxonomy (NCBI): domain Eukaryota; kingdom Fungi; phylum Basidiomycota; class Agaricomycetes; order Agaricales; family Mycenaceae; genus Mycena; species Mycena rebaudengoi. The sequence goes on along the minus strand of JARJCX010000003.1, from coordinate 1,965,141 downwards.
AGGTTTCGTGTGGGAATACATAATCTGACAGATGCGGGGAATACCTATTATTGCATTATATATATGCAGTGAGCCCAACTACCAACTTTATATTTGAGTTGCACTCACGCTGTCTCGTACGTCAAAGATTATCCGGAGTATATTTGAAGGCTGATTGAATGTCTGAATGACGCGCCAACTTCAGCTGCAGCCCAGTTGGTACCTGCAAGACGGCATCAATCATGCCTTCAAGGTCTTCAGGAGAACAGTCAACAAACTTACGAAATTCGAAGTGAGCAAGAAGTCGTCGGCGGTGATAAAGTCGGCGGTGGCAAACTCAGAGTAACACCAGCCAGTAATGCGCAGGTTGTGGGGGAGGGACCAGTGTCTACGTACTTGATTTCCAACACGCGGAGGTTTGCGACAGGAGCACGCCCTTTAAAAGTGGATTTGACGGAATGAAACAGTTGAGCACCAAGCCCATCAGATTCAGAAGAATGTATGCACGCACACACAATCGCCATTAGCGTGGCGGCTATTAGTAGGGCTCCAATTAACGTACCGACGCTCGTTGCGAATAACGGAATAACAAGGGAAGATTACACGAAATGCATGAAAACCTGTCGGGATGGTGACCGATGACCTGAAGAACAGCGTGCAGGTGATAGTCGATACGTCGGATTTGGGGAAGCGATCCTGGCTGGCGTGCTGATCAAGAGCCCATCCGCACGCTCCATAACGGCGATGCGCCAGATATAACGAGAAACGGCAGCGAACTCTTAGCAAACTCGAACAATGAAGTGACGACTTTGATGAGTGTGGGGATGTCGGAGTCGAACCAGGGCTAGATTGAGTCATTTGAGTTCCGCTTGCTGAGTGCAAGCTGAGTGCTTGACTCAGGATTGACTTTGAATTGACTCGGGATCTCCGAGGCTGAGCGTCGGTGGCAGACGGTCGGCTGCCCGGTCCGACATTCTCCGAGGGGCAATGTTTGCCAATTTTCACACGCTTACGCTCCGCCTTCCATCATCGTGCACCATCGATCGTCGATCTTCCGCCCCAGATCACAGTCCCGATTTGGTAATTTGATGACGGCAAGTTTCCGGCATTTTCAAGCTCCGCTTACGTCAAACAGTGTCTGCCACTGGCACAAGCTTAAACAGTGACCATTCTCTTCCTCGTCGCTCGCCACACCCACGACCCTGGAATCCCTTGAACACCGCTCTTCCTTGCTGTGGCCCACGTTCTCATTCCTGCAAGGTCCACCGACCCCGACCCCCACCCGACCGCGGTCTCAGAATACGATAGCGACGGCGGCGCTTCCTCGCGATCAGCTCGACGGTTGCGGTGAGCCGGTATATCCCCTTCTGCGCGCGCTTGCATGCTCGCCGTACCACCTCCTCGTTAATGTGCACCGCCTCCGCGTCGATGTGCGCCACCTAGAGCTCTACTAGCGCGGATGGCGTGGCGTCGGCGCAACAGCACCGCGGTGCACACTGTCCTGTTGGGCGTGCAGCGGCTCGTTGTCGAGGGCTGCAGGATGTTGCACGCCTGGGCGCCTGAGAGATCTATGTGCAGTGGCGCGCACGGGGACGGCTTGCGACGCCGGGCGCGAGTGCCGGGAGATGGTGTCGGTGTAGATGTTCTCGTCGGGATGTAAATAAATGTACTTCAGAAGCTTTTAATTCAGCCCATCTAGCTTCATTTCTATTATTACAGTGCTCAGTGGCCGTGCTTAAGCTACATTAATATTTTCTTGCCACTTCGCGAATCGCGACTTGCCAACTCGGTGCTTGGTTATCGGCATCGACGGCAAAGATCCACGGCACGGTTGTGGTGCCGCCATCAAATTACCAGATCGGGATTGTGATCTGCGACGGAATTTAAGCAAGTTCATCGATCATCCTCCGTCGCCGATTACGCCCTGCCCCAGACTCTCCCCAGCCGCCGGAATTCCTGCTTTGCAACCACTCTGCAACAGTATATCAAGGCTCATCACGCTGTGAGAAGATACGGAAGTCTACAGGTACATAAGTAAATCATGAAACCCAGATCAGTAGATAAGGGGAAATGTCCGAAAACTTGAAAGGGAAAAAGATAAGATGTAGAGATAAAGTAAGTACGCTTTGCAGAGCCATAGCTCAACACGCTGATCCAACCTCGCGTTCCCCGACGTCTGGATACGCGCTACATATTCGGCGTCAGTGCTTCCTCGCCTGTCTGCGAATCGAGCTGAGTGAGGGAATGAAGTGCGATTCCAGATCTGCGTTTCTTTGAATTCCACCCCTACCGCAATCTGTGCTAGCAAATTTTTGTGGATGCGGCATTCTTGGTGTGCTTTTCTTCATCCTTTCCAGCCCCCAAATCTAATGTATTTCATCCGGCGTAGTGCACGGCGTACAGCTGTCCTCTTGTTGATTTATATTCTTGAATTCATCAACTGCAACAGCATAACGGAGTTTGACTTCCCGCGTCCAAAGACAGGTGGCATCTTAGTTTTATTCCCCCGTGTATCGTTCTTCATCGGACATAATGTACGGCGCATGACCATCGCCTCTTTGACGTCCTTGTTGGATTTATGCGGCAGGACGGGATTGGACTCCCTGCGGGCAAATATTTTATCTTTCGTTGTTCGAGCGGACTAATTCTCACGTACTTATGCAGGATCGTCAAGTTTGCTATAAATTGGATGTGGTATACGATGTGCAGCTGCATCGAATGTTGGACGGGTATTTCTTCTGCAGCCGCCCTGTCATTCCTTCCTTCCAACTGCGCGGGCACTACTTACTCTGATCATACTGCATCGTTGTCCTGATGCGCCAGTGTCAAAGCGCGTCCATCGCAAGCGCTTCTTTTTCGTTACTTCGGTCCTAATCCGCGTCCCATCACAAGAACTTATTTCTATAGCCTATCTATGATGCACGTGAGTCCGCCGAATTTCTCCTCGTCCATCCTCGCCTCGGCACCCGTTCGCTCGAGAGCCCCCGCCCCACCCACGTTTTGGTGGGCACAGCCCTACGCCGTGCTTGGATCGCCCTCTCATTTGCATATTCGGATTTGGCGACCAAGAAAACGGTGGGACAGATCCGAGTTCTGTTCTCCAACGTCTCTGATACACCGCGATTATTTTATCTTATCCTTTCGCATTCAAATATCCTTTTATGATCCCGATCCGAGGCGTCTTGCCCTCATACGTGCTTCCTTATTATTCATAGAACCTGGTGCGCGTACGGTTCCTGTGAGAGAAACGGGTATCTCGGGGTTCGGGATACCGAGAGAAATTGATTTATATGCGAGTTGAAATACAGGAACCTTTATATAATCGGTCAAGATAAGTATTCACCGAAGATCCTAGATTTAAACCGGAGCTAGTGTCGTAGTTTAAATATGTAAGGCTGCTGATGGAGCTTAGAGAAGGATGAGCGCTGACGGACCGACTTGAGAATCACGCATGTAGCGGTAAGTGAAGGTTCACGGTTGTAGATTGCAGTAGTTAGAATGGATAATTTACAGGGGGGGAAGTGCTCCCCTTATATACAGTAGCTAAAGACTATTAGATAATCTTCCAGCGCAGTCCACTGAGTCATGAAGGCAGTGTTCTGACTACCCAATGCCCGAGGCTTGCCTGAGTACAAAAAAGGCAGTGTTGACCCGTGAGAAATAAATAATAAATACCAGGCATGTAGGCTGAAATAATAACAAATAGCCTACAGGGTCAAAAGTGCTAATGTCCATCACAGTCCCCCTCCCACGAAATTCGTACAATGCTCAGTTAACACTGGGTCCGACTCTTCAAGAATCGTAATCAGGACGCTGTCCCGCGCGCACTGACAGTCTCTATCGGCTCGGGCTCACCGCCTGCGCCCGGCCTTTCCCCTGATAGTACATCTCGTCGTGCACAATCGTCTCCACCTGCGCGCGAATCTGAAACACAGGGGTGCGAGCTGCCGAGAGCCCACCCAGCTCGATTTCGGTCGGCCTGCGCCCGATCGAACGTTCCACGCTGCTGCTGCTTCTTTCCCCACTCAAGTACTGCAAACGGATGCCCTTGCGCGAGTTGAGCGTCCACATGGCGGAGATGGCGTATATCTTCGGGAGCGCCGTGTTCGCGATGATTGCGCACATGATCCACCCGTTGCTCGCGCTGACCACTCCAACCTGTGAGCACACGAGGTTCACCAGCGCTACCAGCGCGGCTGGTGCTGCGGACTACGTGGCGGGAAAAAGGATCAGTGCCGGCTCGTAGCGTGGTGGAAAACGCATTCTCTACCTGAAATGTCAGCCTCACAATATTATTCAAAAGCGACGCCGTCTGAGGCAGTGACTGTTTCGATTGCCTCTGGCGCATAATAAGGTTTAAGGATCGGAAGGGTTAGATATTACTCACCAACAAGAAGTATATGGTGCTTCCGCATAGAATCAGGTCGCCGGCGAGCACCGATCCTAAATGAACTCCAACTAAGACGAATTGAATAGGGTCAGATTGCGAAGGGAGGCAGTAGCATGCCGCTCACGCCAAGTTCTGGTGTTCGAGGTGGACGGATCGGCAAATGCGAAACCCGTCTGTTAAAAGTCAGCACGGTTGAATTCTGGTAAGATGGGAATGGCTACCGCAATGCATGCAGCCAACAATGCGAACACGAACAGGGCAATGATGCACAAAACGACATAAACATTCCGCGAGATATTCTGCACCTGGTAAATAGAGTGTGCACGGGAGAAACAACGTACGCACCCAAAGGCGATGGCAGAAAAATGCCTGGACATAAAACGCGATTAGTGCCACGAGGGGAAGGTTGATCTTCCCAATCCAGTTCTCGAGGAAAATTCCCGCCGCCTGCTCAAGATCCATAAAATATTCGACGTTTTGAAGCCATACCAATGCACTGAGGATGTAGACAGACGATCAGCTGATTTCGGAAGGCGGCGCCGCTGACGACCCTTACATTGAGTGTGCGCTCTTCAGAGTCGTCAACAGTAATAGGCCACCAACGAAGAGCTTCAGGTATGTCGCATCCTCCTTGTACAGCGTCGCGTAATGTGCTACTTGCGCGAATATCGCCCCTTGAAGGATGAGATCCGCATAGACACCGACATCCTAAGATCCATCAGCATTTCGCCTTGGAACGCCCAGTCGGACGCACCCATCCACCGAGAATAAATGTGACAACTGGAAGGGGAGGCATCGCGAACGCTCCCGTTGGGGCCGAGTAGGGCGCTATATGAGGAAATTTGAAATATCATCCCTGAACGCCGTACGTCGTTGGTTGCGTGGCCGGAGCAATTTTCCTGTCCTGAGTGGATCAATTTTAATAAATTATATGAAGCAATCTGTCAATCGTCCTTCCGATTGAGGCTAACCAATAAGCGAAAAGATAACATCCGTGAGAACCGATTGTTGAGAAGGAACTGTGAGCTTGATGTGACTGAGGAAGAATGAAACTCGACGAGATCAGGAACTGCAGCCCCAAATCCGCTTGGCCTACCGCCGCGCCCCCATTCACTGTGTCTTTCTTATTTTTGCCTGGAGTGGGCTCTTGATTAGCCGGTCCTAGCCGCTCTCATAATCATCCGCCCGTCCTCTCCTTCCCGCTTCCCTTCTGCCCTTCCTGTCTAGTCCCGCCGCTTGTCACTCACCCGCGGACGCGCAGCAGAAGAGCGTCTTGGCTGGGAGGCACAGCCTGGGCTGGATGCTGATGGGTGCGACAGCTACGTACATCGTGGATCAGAAAGGTGGATGCGGACTTCGGGCAGCGCGAGACCTCAGATGTCAATGGTAGTTGCGCTGCCAGTGCGCGCATGCCGATCTTGGGTCGAAGAGTGAGACGTGCCAGTGAGGGACGCAGTGTGGAGAGAAAGCGCCGAGCCGCGACAGCAAGAACGGAGGGCGAGTCGCGAGCCGGCTGCAAGTTCTCGGCATGCCTTCACTAATTCATTCCAAATCCGGATCGCCACTTCGAACTCCCCATAAGAATGTTCGGGCTAGTCTCTGCTAGCCAGGCGCGTGTGGTAAAAATGGTATAAGAAGTGCCTGGACGGATCACGGCAGTGCACAACCCGCGAAACTTTTATACCTTGGACCTTGACGTTCAATCCGCTCAATCCATGAACCCTGGACAAAACTCCAGGTTTCTTGTGGGAATACATAATCTGACAAATGCGGGAAGTACCTATTATTACATTGTCCACCTAGATATACATGCAGTGAGCCTAACTACCAGCTTTATATTTGAGTTGCACTCACATCTCGGACATACCCGGGCTGTATTTGGAGGCTGATTGAACGTCTGAATGACGCGGCAACCCCAGTGGGTACTTTCAAGACGACATCGCTTATACTTTCAAGATGTTTCGGAAAACAAACAAATAAGTTACAAAATCTTCGTCTGTGGGGCAGACGTCGTCGGCGGTGGTCAAGTCCGCATGGGTAAAGAGCCTAGGGCAATTTTGAATAAATCTGCGACAGGTCCTCGACGTTGCCGTGTGTATGACATACATTCCACCATGGCGACCATGGGAGTTTCTCAGCATTCGGAATTATCAGAGCTCAAAGGCCGTAAACAGTGCTGAAATAAAGTGGTGGGGCCGGGATGAGGAGAATCATCCGCCAACATCTTTTCTTTAGCACACCATTAGGAGTAGTGTGGCGATCACGAGGGTTGGCTATACAACACATACACAGCACTTGGGGACAACGCAATGAGTCAAAATTTCCTCTCGGCCAAACATAAGTAGATGTGGACGGATTCCTTCAGAGTCTCTACTTTACCTTTACAGCCGTTTTTAAAAAAGTATACGGGTTTTGATCGAGTGGTGCCTTCGATTTTTGCTTACCTTTATTTGTGGAAACGTCGTCGGCTAAGACCGGCTAGCACCAGCTCCACACCTCCGAGGACGTGTTGCTGCAAGTTGACTCTCGGTTTGCTTGCGGTGGCCGGAAAAAATCACTTCTCTCACCAGAACACACTGCCTGATAGCTACAGGTGGTTCCGAAAGAAGTTTGGGGTTTTTTAAGGAGTGGAGCCCCAGACACTGCTGCAAACAAGGGTAAGCACAATCGAACAGCACCACCCCATCAAAACCCGTATACTTTTTTGAAAACGGCTGTAAGCTTGAGCTTGTGAACAGGCTGATGATGACTACATTGGAGTCAAGAGGTAGGCAGGATAAAATTCACTGATACAGACACACCTAAGATGGCACAGAGGGGCAGTTTGAAAGGCAAAGTATTGAATTACAGCCTATCGGGAAACTCCGCTTCATTTTCCCCCGGATCCCAAAAAGGAAAGCAGGGCCACCGGTGGTCCGCCGAAATGGCGGTATTTTCCTTTGTTCAGAACCGAAAAAATGAAACACCTATTCTCTTAGTTTCCGGATCGGCTGTAGAATAAAACACCCTGAAAGGTGAGCTGGGTTTTGTGGTTTCAAGTCAACTGATGTTGAAACCTAAACCAATTAAATAATTCAGCTTCCCTTAAACACCAGTCTTCAGATTGCATTAAACACATGTTAAAAATATGGTTCTGTGTGCCTAGAATTTCTGATTTTTGCTGGGGTGGTGTTCAATAATTTATTTTCGGTGGCAGTCCAAAAGGGGTAAGCGAGCCAGGTGACCAACTCGTGTATTTCTGCATGGACCAGCTTTACGTACCCGCCGCTCGCTGACGCTCGCGGCGGACAGGCGTCGGTTCCCGACGCAACAATCCGAAATGGCCGAAAGGCCGTAAGTCCGAAATTGTGCAATTCCGCGTGACTTATCATGTGATTTTCTGTCAAACTGTGGCTGTGGTGACCCCCGCGGTGCCCTCCCGGTTACCCCACACGTGATCTTTTGCCCGCCAAACAGAGGGGCTCAAATACAGTCCGGTTACCTCGCTGCACGTGCTCCCAATCAAGGAGAATTACCTTATTAGGCCTCGCAATCGAACACATTGAACATCTCAATTGAAGGATTCCCAATTGAACATGTTCAATCTGTGATTGAACACTAGCCAAAACCATCATTTTCCCAGCCTAATATCTGAATGTTCGATTGAGTAATGTGTTTGTACGTCGATTGAACACATTTTTAAAAGTGTTCGATCAAATTTCTTCAATGTGTTCGATCGGGGTATGTTCACAGTCACAATTGTGCATGTTCAATTATGCACAATTTATTCTTGCAATTTCCAGCTCTGGAGCGTATCTGGTATGTTTGTAAATCTGGTCTAAATTGTCCCAGTGTATCCCTAAGGCATATCTGATCACTCAGGGTGCTCACAAACCTAGTTTAATTGCAAGTTCAATAAAAATTTTCACCTGGGAAGCATCAGTTAAAAGTGGACCAATATCTTTTTGAGCAGGGAAATGAATCAATGAAAAGTACTAAAGGAGTGATGAAATATGTTTGTTCCCTCGAGAATCACTCAAGAATCCTATCTTAGAGGCTAGAGTATCAGTGGGATCTCAGGCCCAAATATTTCACTAGTATGCACTGTAAAAAAAGTGAAATGGGTTGTTGCGCCTTTTAAACTCAATATAATCTCTCAATACATGACAGTACATCATTTCAGGCTCGCAGCATCCCTGCAGCCATTGTATTTCATTCAATACCTCAATTTGTAGGCACTATTTCGACAATTTGCTCTATTTTATGCTATTTATGGCTCGTAATAGGCCGTAAAGTGGCTCCGCAATCTCAGACCATGCATACACGCGTGTATGAATTCATAAGTTCCCCAGAAACACGTCCGATTGGCTCAAACGGTGAAGAACGCGTCGACGCGACGGCATCACGTGTCCCCGATCACGGCCCCTGGGCCGGGCCATTAACCGGATCTTTCCGGGACCACGGAGTATCTCGTATATCTGGGCTGGTTACCTCGGCAAGCTTACGCGGGGGTAACCAGCGAGGTAACCTAGGGGCACGGTTACCCCGACGTATACTCTATATAGGATAACTGCAATGAAACTGCTTGGATATGTCATAGGGAAGAAATACACTGTCTAACGTATTCGAATGGACGGTAGTATTGATAGTAATGGTAGAATATTTACTTCTCCAAGGTGCATGTTGTCGAAAATTGACGAATTACAACCAGTACTCCCCTGAGGTGCATTGGAAGGGCCAAAATATGCATTAGATAGTCTTATATAATATATATCTTCCTTCCTGCCACACTTCGAGGAAGATGGGGTCCACAAAAAATCTGCAGATTCCGATGTTAGATGATATCTGGTTTCAACAATCATGACTGCCCAGTATCGAATTAGCCGAAGGAAATATCGGTGACTGTTCACAGTCCATGGAATTTGTCTCCTTAATCATTGTGTGCTGGGGTAAACATATAGCCTTCAGAGTCTGCTCGAAGCCCACTTTGGTGAGGGCAAAGTGGACTAAATGATGGGTGTGTGGAAAAAATGAGCATGCCCAAATAAATGGGAGGCTGAGGCAAGACATCCCGAGCCCCGGAAGTCCAGAATTGGTAACCACGACAATGTTTGGATGTCAAACATGCCATAACTTGCGGGTCAAACATCATCTCACCATCAAACTTGGTACAAAAAGGGGTCCCAGGTTGTATTCCATCCCCCAATCACAAAGTGTGCTGGAAAGTAACTGGCTGGTTTAATATTTCCCAGTGGCCCTCTACCTAGGGGTGGCCCACTTCCCAGCGGGTTATAGTACATTTCCAGTGAAAATGTGTGAAAAAGAAAGGAAGTTCTTCACTGAAATTTTGACTGAAAAACTTCAATTGTTCAACCAGTGAAAGACTAGATGAACAATGGCACCCATTGTTCAATTAGTCTTTGAGAACCCAAAGAAACTTTCTTCCTGAATGGAAAAAATCTGGTGAATTCTTCAGAAATTATGGAAATACTGACTATCTTTGGCTGTTGTTCCTGCACTAGGCAAAATTCAACAAACATAGTAGACACCTTTAGACTTTCAAAGCAATTTTTTTTGCTTTGAGTTACACCCCAAAATGGGGGTAGCCAAAATTTTGGAGCCTTTGACCCCATATTTGAGTCATATTCAACAATCGAAATATCAGGCCTTTGAGAATTGGTCAATAGCTTGGCTCTCCCAATTTGGGGGGGTTGTCAAAAAAGTCTGTGTCTGATCGGGAATTCCCGCCTACCTCTTGAGTGGAGTCTCGGCACTCTCGTACAGAGATACCTTTCTCGTCGGTTCCTTCATGAATTGTGGTTTGAATTTCCGATCTACTGTACCATTCGCTTCACCCTCATTAGCACCTCGCTTGTTTATCTACTATCTCCACCCCATCCTGCTTGACATCGCCACCAACACCCTCTCTCATCCTAGTTGGTCTGTGGACGAAATAGGATGGGCCCACACAAACCCGTAGGGCTTCCCCGCCAAAAGGTTTGCAAATCCCTGGGGGAAAAAAAGTCAACCGCAGAGGCGAGTTTCTCAGAATGGGAGAACTCCGAATATACAATTTTGTAGCTGATCTATTTATTTAAATATTGCTAGGATTTGTCCTGGGGATTTGAGTCGGGGCACGGTGAAAGTGCCGATGTTGCCGCACGCTGCCGCAGCACTGCCGCAGGTTGCCGCAGCCAATGCGGCAAATATGTCACACTGCCGTAGAGTTCACGCAGGCTGCCGCAAGACACTACAGACGACTGTATTGAGTTCATCTAAGCCTCTAATCTATCACAATCCACGGCACCAACAATATTCACTACTCGACACCGATGTTGGCAATGCTGGCAATTTCAATGCCACAAATACATTTGCTGACACCTCGGGGAGGCGGCTTGGACATTTTGTAAACCATGAAGCACTGTAGTGTATACTGAGCAATGAATCCACCAAAAATTCTTGAGGTTCCACTTCTCTTGGAGCAGTTGGAGTCAGAAAATATAATTTGAACATAACTCGGGGAAAAAATGATTCTGCACGGTTTTCATTCAGCGAACCTCAATTATTAGCTTAGATACACACATATTCGGCCTAATCTCAAAAACTAATTCTTCAGTCAAAAGGCAATATTGAGGAAAGACTGCCGCAGGGTGGCTGTGTTATTGCCGCAAGCACTTTTCGAACAACTGCCGCATTGAGTCTTACGATTCAATTTTACTCCAGTTTACGAGCGCATAGGATCGGTTACATTCCATTAAACTGATTTCCCTACAATGTCAAAATTTATAAATCAATTCAGTTGGTTTAGGCACCACCGAAACAAATCTGCCGCAGGGTGGCTGTGTTAGTGCCGCAGCGAACTGCTGCACTCGTCCTTGAGTTGATTTCCAACTCGGGTATGGTTCAGATAAATGATCAATACCTTCTTCATCACTTGTTCGGCCTAGCTAGACGATGGGTAAGTGATTTGGTTTGGGAACGGCGGTTTCCAAAGATTTTCGTGGAGAACAGTGCCGAAGTCGGAGATGAAAGAGTACCTTGTATTGCCCACAGGATGCTCTGAGATTCAGATATAAAGGTTAAGTAATCCACGCATGTACGTATAATAATGTACTGTGCAAAATTCTGTCAAATCCTCGACCGCTCTGATGACCGATGAGACAAGCCTTGTTGACATCCGATGCGCCAACTTGAACGGTGAGAGATTCAGTTTGGTTTGAACCGATGATCGATAGGCAAAAAGATCAGGGGCTTATTTCGCGCTTGGGGTGATGATGGGAGTTCCAGACATATATCGCTGCACCTACCAAAGCTATTGCTGCGTAATGCCGCAATACATTGCCGCAACTTGCTGGACCATGTCGAAATTTTGCCGCAGACATGTCACACTGCCGCTGTGTCACGCGAGTGGCTGCCGCAGACTGACGCAGAATGGCTGCGGCAAAATACTAGACTGCCGCTGTGGTGCATGAGTTTGCCGCAGCCATTCGTGGTTTTGCCGCATGTATTGCCGCAAAGTGCCGCAGCCACTCACGTTGCATTTGTTTGGTTGCCGCAGAGTGCCGCAGGTTGCCGAAGCCAAGTCGCCTTTTAAGGCCCCAAGACATTGAAAATTGTGGGGGCCATATACGAGAGCATGTAGCGACCAATTTTATCAAGAAATGGAAGCCCTGATGTCCTTGTGGCCGTCGATGCATGCGGTTTTATTTTTTATTTCTGCGGCAGTGCAACACAATTGCCGCAGAGTGCCGCAGCGGCAAATGCTGCGGCACTTCATCTTTGCCCTTTGAGTCGTGTCGAAAGTAATAATATTACAGGGGTGGATGGCTTAGCTACTTAATTCTCAGATAAATATTTTGGATGTAGGTCAATGTCCCAAGGTAACCATTTACTGTATCACCCACTCCTTTACTTCCTTTGCACCGTTTTATCTATCCTCCCTCACACCATTTTGTTTTTCCATCACACCATCCTATTCTTGTGCGCCTTCCGCCCTTCTCCGTCCCGCTCTTCGCGGTCACTCATCGCGATATCCGCTGTGTCCGCATCGCCGAGACCGCTCGCATCAAACGCCAGTACAGAGATGGTGGTGCTCTTGAGGGTGTCATTGTTCGACAGCAAGCCCCGCAGCTCATCGCGCCGGATGAGGTGGTCCATCATTGTCTGCCAAAAAAAAAAAGATATAATAAGATCCGTGAGTATCATCGTTTGCATTGTTATGACGGTATAGATCCGTGAAGCAAGAAGGAGGATATAATAGGAACGCACATGCGTGTATATCCGTCCAATGGGGAGGGCGAACAGGCTGACGATATACGTGCCCTGCTCAAAGCGGAACACGAACAGCTCGGTGATGGCGCAGATGGCTGCGTTAACCCATAGAATTCTTGAATTGACATCGGGGTGGGAAACGGCAATACGCACAGGTAAACGCGCCGGATTCGACCGCGCCACGGATGAGGCGGTTGAGCACCATGTCCGTCCTGCTTAAAGACGTTTTCGACTTGGTGAAGTAGTAGGTGAGGATGCCTGCACCCCAGTATTATTACCATCGTAATTGGAAATAGCAGCCAGAAATTCGGCTCACCAGAAATGGTGACATCGAGCACGGCCTGCAGCGCCAGGTTGCTCTCCACTACCGGCAGGAGCGCGGTCCATTTTCGTAAGCTGCAGAGAGAGAATGTAAGCATAGGAATGGGATGGAGAGGCGTGGAACGACCGCGTTGAGAGAGGTAGAAAAACATAGCGGAGGAATAGAGAAAGGCGCACTCAGAGATCACCCACGCGAGTGCGCTGGCGAAGACGCCGGAGATGAAGACGCCGAGCGCGGTGAGGAGGAGCCCACCAACGACGTATTTGTTTTTGATGAAGACCCAGATGCGCCAGGACTGGAATGCCTGGTTCATGATCGCGAGCACTGCGGTTACTGGAGGAAGAATATTCATTAATTGGCCGGTGGAGGATATGATATCACGGCGCAACAGGAGAGCCAACTTACTGAGCCCGGTTATGGGATACACCCAGAGACCGTCTGTGGACGGCGAGTTAGCATGTTGAAGACCTCGCACGTGAATGAATACTGACGTTGGACGCCCTCGGGATTATTGAAGTTGCTGTGGTTAGTTGGTAAATTTTTGTTGCCTCACGTCGAACGAATCTGAAGGCTCAGCTTACTCAACACAATAAAACCTGGGGTGGTGTCAGTGGAATGATCCTTAGCGACGGTGTGGAATGGGTGTAGCTTACCATGCCATGTACATCGCCGCCCCCTGGTGGACGACATTGATTGTAAACAGGAATACGACGACAAGTCTACGTGGAGGGCTAATAAGACTCGTGTGTGACAGGACTACGACAGAACAATGGCACACCTGATCCATAACGGGTCTTTGTACGCTGGAATGATGAATTGAGATTCGGGTGACTAACCCTAGTAGTGCGCAGGGGGAGTGGGGGACTGTCGACGCACATGACTCCCAATAGGTGGAGAATTGCGACAGGAGCACGCCCGTTAAAAGTGAATTGACTGAAAGAAACGGTTGAGCACCCAAGCTTATGAAAAGAATGTAGGAACGCACACACAACCGCGATTAGAGTGGCACCTGTAGTGGGCTATTAGTAGGACTCCGAGTGCGATGGCAGCAATTAACGCACCGACGGTCGTTGCGAACGACTCCGCCATCCCATATAACAAGGGGAAAGCTCACGCGAAATGAATGACAACGGTCAGTCAGTTGTCCATACTGAGTGGATGGTGACCGTGGAGGACAGCGCGCAAGTGATAGTGATACGTCGGATATGGACATGCGACCCTGGCTGGAGAGCGGACCAAGAGTGGCTCTGTAACGCCGGGGTTCCGAGAAGCGGCCAGATCAAGATAGAAAAACGGCAGCGAAGTCACGCAAAGTTACGAGTATGGGGATGTCGGACGGCACCAGCGCTCCATAGGCAGTGTCGAGCGCAAAATCGCCGTATGAGCACCGCCCAAGAAACCATATAGCCCTGCTGGAGTGTTCGACTTAAGTTTGGATGACGCTTGGATGATGCGTGCGCAGACTTGCGGCTTGGCTGACCGGTCCGGCGTTCTCGGAGTGGCAAGGTTTGTCAATTTCACACGCCGGCGCTCCGCCTTTCTCTTCCCATCATCATCGCCTTCCTTGCGCCCTGCTCCCAGACCCTACCAGCTGCCGGAATTTCCGCCTTGCGAGCGCTCTACGGCAGTTCCTCAGGCCTCACCATGTGTTATCCCCAACGTCTGGTACTTACCCGTGCTGTATCCTCAGTGGCGTTGGTGCTTCCTTGCGTGTTTGCAAATCGAGTGGGTGAGGAAATGAAGTGATTCTGGATCCGTGCGCCCTTGGATTTCGCCCCCAATGTCGCATCTCCTCATTCTCCCTGCTTTAACTTCAAATTTATCGCCCGCTCAGAAGGCACAAGAATAAGTCTTCGTGGAGCGTAGTGCTCACTCTCATCTCGTCAGGTACGACACGCCATCCAGCCTAATTTCACGCGCTAATATACTGCTCCAGATGTACTTGAACAAGGCTTCGTGGAGCGTGGCGCCCGGACTCACCCAGTATAGTTCTTCTAAAAGCCGTGATATGAGAGAACTGGCGGTTCGAATCCACCCGGAGACATGAGGTGGGCGCATATTCTTTTCCTTTTTGTTGAAGAATGAGGTGAAAAAAGGGTTCCCCGCCAATGCATGAGGATTGGCAGTTTTTTCCATAACTTTTTTCTACTCGCGTTCAATTTTTTTCTAAAGCTCGTCGAGAGTACATACGCGGAATTCGGGCGCTGGGGCATGAGCAGCACCGCCGCCTCCCGCTGCCTGCGTCCGGTGCCTCAGTCAGCACGGCGCACACCCATGGCACCATGCCACATCCTCCTTATCTTCTATCTTTCCGTCACACCGAACTGCTGCTGGTATCGCACCTAGCCTTCGGCCTCTTCAACCTCGTGTTCTCACTCCTCCCGAAGAAGGTCCACTGAGTGCCTGTTATTTTCCCGCTTTTTCTTCGGCGGGGTGTTTTGGACCTTTGTTTTGCCGAGTGCGACGCGTGGCTGTTGCGGCAGATTCCGCTTTACGGGTCGCGAGGTCTTCCCCCTCATCCAGCCCTTCGGCTCCTTTTTTCGTTTCGCGCTCCATGTGACATCGTATATCCCATCTCTCCGCGTCGTCACTTCCCTCCCTCATCCTCTCCTTCCGGACATCCTCCACTCCCGTCCCTCCCCTTCTTCCTCCTTGCTTCATTAACCCCCCAAATACCGACATTTATCTCGAATTGAATGCATGCACGGATGGGTGATCCTTCATCCACTGCTTGTTCATTCCTTCGCCGTACATGGCCTTTATCCATTCCTTTGCTCGTTCATTCGAGTAGTCATTTCTCCGTATATTTGATTTCCGCACTTGACGACTGAACGCGGACATCCTTCCTTCCCTCGCTACTTTTCTCATCTGTTCCCAACGCGAAAGCAAATACTGACTGATTGACACGCACGCTGTTGCAGATCGCTCGTCGGCCTCCCCGGGCTCAAGCACGACCTGCTACTCCCCAGGGCGTTGGCGGTGCCTTCGTTTCTTTTTATATATATTTTATTTTATTTATTTTTTACGAGTGTGTGCTGTTATGGCGGGTTTACTGTGGGGGTAAGCGGGTCGAAACAGACACGGGCAAGATATCGGCAGACTACACCCCGAGCGTCGCATTGTCAATCCTGCAGGCGCTTGCTACCGAGCTCGGCATCTCGAAGGGGCGCAATGGACAGTGGAACACGTCAGATCATGTACTTCAAGAAGGGTGCGTCTGCTGATTGAAGGCGGCCTTCCTTGGTCCTGATTTTTCCACCTCTTTTCTTCTTATAAAGAGGTCTGATCGAACGGAAACAGTGGCACTGTTGCTGAGACTGAATCCTGAATTACTATTGAAATAGATGTGGTCTTCCCCGCGTCTCCGCTCTACTTCTGCCTCTCCCCAAGCTGGGACACTACCCTTGGAGCCTCTGTACAGGTATCAGGCATCCGGCTTGAGAACGCAAACTGATCAAGTCTGGGAGAAAGGAAGGAAGAAGGATTGCATGCACGGCACGGCGCCGCTCAGGAGCACCGAGTAACTATGAAACATATCACACTCGACACTACAATCGTTCCGCTACAACGGTGAAGCTCGTACTTCTCGTGTTGTAACATTACACTCGCCTTGAATTTTGCTGGTTCAATTTTGTGTTTAGCTTTCCATCTGAGTGATCAGTATCTCTTGCTTATCCGCGCTCCAACGATACCCAGAAACCCGCGCTTGGAGCAATAGAAAAAAACGCAGAATACATAGAACCGGAACGGAAGTGGCTGTGATACATGAACATCGGTTAATTTGACATTTCGGAGGTTGTTCCCCTTCCCTTTCGGGGGTTATTCGTAAAGTTAATCAGCTCAGTCGCTGGTGACCGAAAGCGCACCACACTCTCTGTGTTTGCAGCCTTGTGCAGGCTTAGCATAATCCGCGAGACCATGGCTGCCGAAACGCTGGTGTTAAGCGTGAGTTTTATTAATATTAGAAGTGGGCTCAGGGATGAATAGCTCACGTATATGTCATCCGTGTGAGGCTGCCTGCAATGAGAGGCTTGATCCAATGATTTAGATCAGTGCAATAGCGGCAAGGGGAAAACTTACGCGACCGAGCTGTATTGGAGGGAAAGTAAGAGAGGCAGGTACATAGCTGGACGAACGTACAACAAGCATCAGGATGTTCATGAGGTTCACTAACAAGATCACGCTGTATTCTTATTCAGCACAGCTAGAGCGACAGACCGAAAGATGAATTACACAAAATATAGAGCACCTGTGTCGATATCCCATTAGAAATAGGTCGACGTTGAAGGGGAAAGGAATCGCCGTCTCGAACAAGATGGTGACTCAGGAGGAAGCGGTCTCTTCCCCTACAATGCATGAATCCGTGGAAGAGGGTAAGCCCGAATATTAGTAGATCCAGACCGAACCTGGCAATATGTCAAAAAGATGAGAGTCCGGCGAGGTATTTGAATCCAAAAAAAGTACACCACTACCCATGCTCCAGCGATTCCTAGAACATTCCATGTAAAGCCCAGGAATGCATACGTTGAGGAAAGGAAACCCACGCTTGGCACTGGTAGGAAATTAGTGGAAATCAGAAGCTGAGAAAAAAAAGACGTACGACTCAGGGTATATAAGATTTGCGCAATGTGGCAGGACGAAATCACCACTTCCAGGTCCATAAACTTCTCCGCCAAGGCTTGATGGAGGCGTCGAGGAGCCCCGGGAATTGGTGGTTGCTAACCACCGCAATATAATGAGGCACTCGAATATGACCAAAGACGCTCAGGAACAGCGTCATGCTTTTGTTGCGGTTGTACATTGAAAAAACGTGTAGCGCGAGGATTGCTTCAATAAAGAGGTGAGTTGTATAAGAAGGAATCGAAAAGCGCACATACAGTGGATTACAAGCATTTGCGATGGAATCATAAGCTTTTCGGCGAATAGGAACATGCGGCATGGGGTCCGACGGCGTGATCGTCCAGGCTTGTTGCTTCCTGAGTCTCAACCGCTCTCAAAAGAGGAATTCGAGGTCAGCGAAACACGCGGGAAGGCGGCGAGGATGTCAGAGAGGCGAAGCTCGATGGTGTGCAATTTCGGGAGATGCGGAAGGTTGAACGACACGTCAAGATCTTCTGGAATCAAATTGATTATGTTTATTAGCTGAAGGATCTGGTGAGCGGGGATGATAAACGTGCCATCGTAGTCGACGTCAAGTCCTTGCGGTGGGCCGCGGTGGCAGCGAGCAGCCTCTGCACGCACGGCACGGTCCAACTCATGAACGCCGGTTCCCAGGAATTATCCCGGTGTAACGCACTATACACCATCGTCCCTGGACTTCTCTGCACCCCTCTAGCCGAGCTCACGGACGCAGCCTTTCAACTCGCCGTCGTAGAACTAGACAAATACAAAAAAGCAAAAAGAGTCAGCACCTTAACTCGGGTTAGCCATCACTCCATTGAAACACGGGAAGAACGTAAAATCAGTCCTGAATATTAAACAATAAGCGGTAACTGTCGAGAAACCCTGCGATCAGTAGATGGGTGCGGATGTGGAAGCCTCATTGTCTGGGTTTCAACCAAGTTTCAACCATCATAGGAGAATGCCGCATTTAGGAATCCAGAAGGGACCGATATACCGCAGTGGACGGCTTGTTGGTTAACAATGCGCCAGTCCTCCCGGTGCAGCCAGATCGACTTGAAGATAAGACGCTGGCAGGGTACGCTGGACCAGCGAGCATACCTTGAGAGAAACAGTGTTGCCAGTTAATTCGCCGACGATGGCTGCGAAGAGTTCAGGATGCAGTTCGGGCCTCATTCAAGGCGTCTGTTGTGGGAGAGAAAAAGAAGAACTCCTGTAATGGCACCGCCACGCACACATGGCTCAGATTATGCCGGTCGTATTTACAACGTCCATTCCGCTCATTCGTTTTATTTGATCAGGCGACAAGTTTAATGTACATGGCTCGAAGAGCGATCCAATCGTTCCAGACGAAGTATACACGCTAACAATTTCTCTCCTAGAGTTCTCAGCCGTGACTTTCGTCCTCCTCCGCCTCCAATCCAAGTCGACTTGCTCGGCTCGCTCACTCGACACGTCCGTCCGACCTCACGCCAAAGCTTTTAAACCACGCATCGCCTTCTTACTCATAGTATGCATCGCGGCATCGGCAGTGAAAATTTGGCTTACCACCTCGCAAGTAACTCAACCAGTTTCTCTGAAGTTTGAGCAAGTGGAAGTTGAGTTGACACGTCGTACCTGACTGGCATTTGTGGCCGCCGATTTTTCTGGTACCTATAATTTGCTGCATATATTTTCTTTGCATAAATGCTAATATGCTCCCCATGTGTCCAGTTCAGTCTGAAGTCTACGCGACTAGAAGATCGGATACTCATCGAGCCATGCCTAGCAGCATGTGGGGCGGTTTCGGAGCCGTAAGAGAGAAGAAGATGAAGCCCTTAACCTTGCGAAATAGACGCAAGATGCCCGCGGTGAGGCGTGTGAATGTTGCAGCGGCATCGTCTGCAAACTTTGAACCACTTCGAGACAGAAGATCTTTTTTCTGTGGTTCGAGTTGAATACAGCATCCAGATAGCTATGAGTACCAGCCGCAGTCAGAAATCTGAACTTCCGAAGCTAAGTACGTATCTGCATCTTGTCCGTTCAAAAGAGTGTTCCATTTTCTACAAAGGACGAGGTAACATAGAAAAGTTGTACAAAGCTATGTCAAGATATACCCTGCATCCGCCGTTGAGTCGTAACACTTTGCCCACTCCGTTCCATGTTTGAAATTGGAGTATGAGAGCTCAATAGGGCGGCCGCCAATTATAAATTTGGTGTATGGCGTCCGAAATGCAGATCTATATTGATCGGGGAGCCAAAACAACAACTGAGATGAGTGACAGCACACCCAGCCATCTTGTATTTTCCAAAGCGAGGACACATCGGGTAATACACTCTGGGGATGATGGTTAGCAATGAGAAAGTCGAAGATAATTGGTGAGCTTACTCTGAGAGATATCCCTGTCCCGGAATCAACGTCAACGGGCCTGCGATCCATGTCTGCATGCCAGACACGGATGGTGTTATCAGCAGATCCGGACACGACGTTCTTGCCATCCGGTGAGAATGCAACCGAGCTGACCCAGTTCGTGTGGCCGTTGAACGGATCACCAAGAGGCTCGCCAGTCTGTACATCCCACAAGCGGACGGTTTCGTCGTTCGAACCAGATACAAAGTACTTGCTATCTGCAGAGAATGCGATCGAGGTGACTGAATCTGTGTGGTCATTCAATGCACGCAGAGGGAGACCTGTCTGGGCATCCCATACACGAATCGCGTTGTCGTCAGAACCAGAAATGATGAGATGGCCGTCTGGAGAGAATGCCACTGAGCCGACACTGTCGGTGTGGCCTTTCAGCGCACGAAGAAGCTGCCCCGTCTGGGTGTCCCACACACGAATAGTTTCGTCGTCAGAACCGGATACAATGTGCGCGCCGTCCGGTGAGAATGCGACCGAATAGAGCTCGCCGGCATGGCTGTTAAATGGATCACCAACAGGCCGGCGCGTCTGGGTATCCCAGACACGAATTGTCTTATCGTCAGAACTAGATATGATATGCTCTCCATTGGGCGAGAATGCGATTGAGTTGACACTGTCAGTGTGGTCGTCGAGCGGTTCACCAAGAAGTTGGCCTGTCTCTACATCCCACACCCGGACAGTTTCGTCGTCCGCACCGGAGATGATGAGTTTGTTATCGGGTGAGAATGCAACTGAATTGACGCTGTCTTCGTGACCTTTCAACACACGAAGAGGATGGCCCGTCTCTGCATCCCACACCCGCACGGTGTTGTCTTGAGAACCGGATACGATTTGTTTGCCGTCAGGTGAGAATGCAACTGATGCTACGCCATCTGTGTGGCCCTTCAAGACAAGAAGACGATGGCCCGTCTGCACATCCCATATACGCACGGTTTCGTCGTCAGAACCAGAAACGATGTATTTCCCATCCAGTGAGAATGCGATCGAGTTGATACAGTCCTTGTGGCCTTTCAACACACGAAGAGGATGGCCCGTCTGCGCATCCCATATGCGAACCGTTTCGTCTTCAGAACCAGACACAATGAGCTTGCTATCGGGAGAAAATGCCACTGAGCCGACCCAGCCGGTATGGCGGGCCAGCGGTGCACCAACAGGCTTGCCAGTTTGTTCATCCCACACACGAATGGTTTCATCGTCAGAACCAGAAACGACGTGATTGCCATCTGGAGAGAATGCAACTGAGTTGACACAGTCGGTGTGGCCTCTCAATTCGCGAAGAAGCTGCCCTGTCTGTGCATCCCACAAACGGATGATTGTATCGTCCGAACCGGATACAATATGCTTGCCATCCGGTGAGAATGCAACCGAAGAGAGCTCCCCGGCATGGCTGTTCAATGGATCACCGACTGGCCGGCGTGTCTGTGCATCCCAGACACGGATTGTTTCGTCGTCAGAACCGGATACGATATACTCTCCATGAGGTGAGAGTGCGATTGAGTTGACGCTGTCGGTGTGGTCGTCGAGCGGTTCACCAAGAAGCTGGCCTGTCTCTACATCCCACACCCGGACAGTTTCGTCGGCCGCACCGGAGATGATTTGTTTGCTGTCAGATGAAAACATAACCGAGTATACACTGTCTTCGTGACCTTTCAATACACGAAGCGGATGGCCCGTGTGGGCATCCCAGAGGCGGACGGTTTCGTCATCAGAGCCTGAGACGATATGCTTGCCATTTGGTGAGAATGCGACAGAATAGACCTCCCCAGAATGGCCGTTCAATGGGTCAGCAAGAGAATGGCCGGTCTGTGTGTCCCAAATGCGGATCCTTTGATCATCGGAACCGGACACGATGTGCTTGCCATCTGGGGAGAATACGACTGAGTTAACCCAGCCAGTGTGGCCTTTGAACGGCCCACCAAGGGCCTGTCCAGTCTGTGCATCCCACATACGTGCAGTTCCGTCGTCAGAACCAGAGACGATGTACTTTCCGTCCCATGAGAATGCGACTGATATGACAACGTTGGTGTGGCCTTTCAATCGATCATAAAGTGGGTCGCCGGTCTGTGCATCCCAAACACAGACAGTGTCGTCACTAGACCCCGATACAATCGTCTTGCCATCCGGTGAGAATGCGACTGAACAGACCCTGCCGCCATGGCCCTCCAAAGTACGAAGATGGCCAGCCTGTGCATCCCACACACGAACAGTTTCGTCGTCAGAACCAGATACAATGTATCTGCCATCTGGTGAGAATGCGACCGAATTAACACTGTCGCTGTGGTCTTGAAACTTCTTGAGGAGCTGGCCAGTCTGTACATTCCACAGGTGAATAGATTCATCGGCGCCACCAGAAACAATGTGCTTCCCATTTGGTGAGAAAGCAACCGAATAGACTTCGCCAGCGTGGCCAGTCAAAACACGAAGAATCTGGCCTGTTTGTGCATCCCACACGCAAACAGTTTCGTTCTCAGATCCGGATATAATTTGTTTGCCATCAGGTGAGAAACCCACGGAATAAACCTCGCCAGTGTCACCGGTTAATGGCTCACCAAGGGGCTGGCCTGTTTGTGCATCCCACATCCGGATAGTCTCGTCACCAGAACCGGATATGACACGTTTACCATCCGGTGAGACTGCGACCGAATAGACGTTGCTGGTATGGCCCTCCAGGACCGCTGTTGTTGCTGGCCATTCGCCCATTCGACCTTGTGGGATATCTAAAAGGCCAGGAAATCCGGCTCGGAACCTCTGGCTAATCACGGACTGTACAGGTGCCAGTGCCAAGGCCGACAAGTAGATGTGTGGGGCGCTTTTACTGATTGCGGGGTTGAAGAACGCAATGAACCGTTGGGCGTCCGTGGCAAAATGGACAATCGATTCGTCCTGATGTAGTGTGAGATGAATGATAACATGGATCAAATGGAATAGATATTCATACCTTGGTCCACTCGATGAATTTTGATAAAGCCGGTGACGCAGATTCGACCACCATTCCAAGCAAACTCAGGACCTCGAGCCAAAATAGGAACTTGTCCCGCAGGACATTTCCTGCCTCTTGAGCGATGTCGGAGTTGAAGGATGTGCTTGTCAGATGCTGTGCCCAAAAACGACAACAATAACGAAGGTGTTGGGGAAGATGCGTGTCCAAACGCTCTTGAATTCCAGGCATGTCGGTATTTCGCAAGTGCGAACTCGGCAGCTCGCAAATGTTGAATTTTAGTTGGGTATTGAGAATTCGGATGACGTGGGATGCAACGAAGCGTTGTTGAGCTTCCGTGCCGCAGAGGAGGTCGGGGCGACTTTCACAAATGCCCAATTCGGATGTCATGAACTCCCGAAACGAGAGATGGAAAATTCGTATTGTGCCTCGGGCTTCTTCGTCGGGAATCTGGATGACGGCACTGAACGGGAGCAATGTGCGTCTGATAGCATCCACAGAAATATCAAGCAAAGCGCCGAGACCGCGGAGATCAAGAGGCTCCACCAAATGCAAAAGAGTCCCTAGAATTTGTAGGGCGCGATCACGAGCATCTCGAGCGCGGAGATCACCTCGACCGGGAAGAGATATAGCATCGTCGACGATGCGATGATACAGACCATTAAGATCTTCGAGCGGTGCACCCTTCAGGAGATAGTCGATAGAGCTTTGCGGGTGGGTCTGGGGCAATCCTTCAAGAACATAGCGAACGGCGGTTGCGGCGAAAACAAAGAGTCCGTCCGCCCGGATCGCTATCTCTTCCACGTCGCGGGCCTGTGCCTTCCAAGGCTCCTGTGCCCTCCATGCATTCCCATCCAACGATCGTTCGACATAAAGTCGAATATCACGCCCAACTGTAAGCGTGGAGATGTCGTCTAGGATAATTGTGTGCATCAAGGGTTGTAGCGTGTCAAACTTGTACGCCACGACCTCTGGTCGCCCTGTAAGGAAGAACCGAATATGTGTCGGGATCTGAGTTATGCCTTTCGAGAGCCAGAGAAGGACCTCCTGGCCATGATGCTTTCCGCATTCATCCAAGGCATCTAGACAAATAACCCATGGAGTCTGAGAAGGCGTCATTTTGGCGAGAAGCTCCACAACTAATTTCTGAAACTGCAGCTGTGGCTCTGCAGCCAGAATTCCGTTACGGTCGGCATCCAAGAAGTTGACTAGAACACGCTGGAAGTCAGCGTCATGATCCGCGAGCTGGTGGGCGAGGGTGCTTGAGAGGAATCTAATATTCTGCCGCTCTGCGAGATCCCGCGAGAAAAAGAAGGATGCGGCAAGGGTATTATCCTCCCAGAGAGTAGACGCAATGGTCTTTGCGATGGTAGATTTTCCAGATCCTGCAGCGCCACTGAGCATGAGAATGCGCTCGGTTGGATTGAGAGGACTCGTCAAGCGCGAGATGATCTCCTTGATTATATCCACCCTGGTGCCTTCCATGCACTCATCGGGGGTATTTTCTGCGTTGTAACGTGCTGCGACGCATTTAACTTTGGCAAGAATTTGCTCAGCGAGTACCTTGTCGACTGCAGAAAGACAGCTGATACATCAATTTGGTTATCAAGAACACACAGAATCTCCGTACCTTTCGATGCCGTTTCTGCGACCACCTTCTCGATAGCAATGCTGCCAGAGAACTGTAAATTTTCTTGGGGTTAAAATATCACGAACACGGATAGATGCGCGCACAGTAAAGCTTTCAATAGCGGATGTGATAGAGTCTCGAATACCCTCGATTTGTTTTCGGTATTCCGCGCCCTTGAAGAACCGCTTGATTTTATGCTTTCCAGCCAATGCCTTGCACTCGGAGGAAATCGATCTCAGTTTTCTATGCAGACATAAGTGAAGGAAGCGCAGATATTATGGAAACGACGAACAATGTCAATGCAGTCAGCCGCCTCTTCAGTTCATCGCCACACCCTAAATCATCGACTTTGATCAAGGCATCGAGACGTTTGTCCAGGTCGGCCAAGTCCTCCTTGTTCGAATCCATCGTCTACTAAGTATCAGAAATATGGCTTGTTATCGGATGGGGATTCACACACAGAGACCATCGTTGCCAGTTCCACAACGGCGCCGATTACAGTCTCGACCCCAGGAATTCCAATGCCCGTAACACTGGCTTTGGCGAGATTGAGAGCTACTAGGACATTGCTGAGGCCACGCATGTTGCTGGAAGAGAGACAGAGTCCGGTATCGGAACACGCCGACGGCTCGTCCATGTGATGCGGAGTTCTTCCGAATGACAGCAATCAAGTGAGTTGAGCTAAATTTACATAACATCGTTACCGGAGATGGCGGGAAATACCTCTTCGTGCAGAAACACAGGGAGAGGAGCCTACGACGCAACACATTTGGAAGATGGCGCGGACTCGGGAAGATGGAGAGTTGATAAATACGCCGTCACACACGAGACCTTATCGCTTTTTCCCAGCGCTCGGTCACTGGTGATAGCACTTGAGGCCCACACTGATACTTAAGTACTTACGCGGACCATATCGAAAGTAAGATTGGTAAGAACGAAGCAAGAACGATGAGTGCCAGTGAAACCACAGAAACGTCAGAAAACTGCATGTGCGATGGCGCGAGATTGCAGGAGTTCGAGATGACACTGCCAACTCGCGAGGCATGGGATGTAGAGCTACCGGCGCTTCGACGATGGAAGTTGGATGGAAGAGTAAGTGAATGATCAGTGCTACTCGGAGATGTCGGACCGGTTTGGTTTGTCCCGCTTTCTCCGGGTCAGATTCTGTGATGCAGGGGAAATATCTTACATGCTGAGGGAACGATCTGGTTGAACAGGAAGAGTTGGGGACAGCCATTGAGATGAAAACGACTCCGGAATAAAAATAAAGTCATCGTACTATGTATCATAGGACACAAAAGTAAGACACGAATCCCTGAGTAACAAAGTTTTCGAACGACAAATATATGAAGCGGATGTAACGGGGAGAATGTATCTTAATGGACATGATACCAGGTTTCGAGACATGCAAGAAGTGTTTGTGCCTTCATATTATGTGCCACTCATATTATGTGCACCGGCGATCAGAAACATGTGGTTTCGTCGATACAGTTGGAAAAACCTTTGCTTCACTGACTGGGTCGTACAACTACCGTTGCGTGGTTTTGTGTTAGAGGCCAGTCACGGGACCCCGTCCCTCTTCCACGGCTTCTATCATCATTGTCGAGTATCCACGTCTGTCTGAGCACCCTCTTCGGGATTGTCTCAAATGACCTCACGATTGCAGGCTCACTCCGCATTGGCACAGTTTCACTGGACACTCCGTGCTGTCACACTCATACCTAGCCCTCCCATATTCAGCTCACCTGTTTCACTAACCGGTTGTCTCATGTCACGGCACTAGCCAGGGAAATTGTAGTATAAATCCACGACTCCAGCCATCCACGGCTAGGGCCGCTGCCAATAGCCTTCTCCTCTTCCCCCTTGGTGAGCGAGCGGCATATGTCACCGCGAGCTGGCATGCGGTGGGTCCATTTGATGGATGCGACGGTTAGCGATCCAAGCACTTAGCATCTTGACGTTGCGATCAAATGCCATCAGATGTTCTTGACGTTGTCGGCGACGATGCCAACTACAATGGCGAAATTTGCTTTAAAAATCCTGAAAATATTGTAGAATACGCAGTTCATATGTACGATACATTTGAATGGATAAGGAAACGGAGTACAGTCAAACAAAGAAAGACATAACACACTTTTTTCATTCAATTTTGTGTTGCATCAATTTTGGTCCCGGTTGCAGCTCAAGCTCTCAACCTCTGTGCTATGCAGTAGGAATGGGGGAGGTAATAGTGAAGCTTAGATATTACAAGGCAAGCGGTGTGATAGACTATGTCTGAGGACTAGGCTTGAAGAGGCGCAAGATCGTGGTGGTGGAAATGAGCGATACAGCCACTGATTGACGTGATCGATGTACCCAATTTGGAAATGACCCGCCTGAAAACTCGACAATTTTGTGAATTGCGGATGTGTAGCGGGCTATCTCTGCATTAATATTTCACATGACAAGCCTCACATGCGCAAGTATTTTTAGGAAAAGAATTCAGCGCTTGACTGTTTTTTTCTGGTTGAGATTTTACTCAATTGCTACCTGCAGCGGAAATAATGATGTTCTTTCCATTAGGGGCAGTCAGAGTAGCGGATTTCGGACGGTTCTGCAGTCGGTTCTGTCGACGGTTCTCAAAATTGATTTGGATCAAAACTTTGACAGAACCGACCAGAACCGACCCCGAATCCTGACCGACCCTTTTTGAAAGGCGGTTCTCGAGTCGGTTCTCATGTAGAAATATTATCCCGCACTTCTCCATTTTTAAAAAAAAATAAACATTCAATTAAACACCCTCCTTGGTATATTGTACACATCCACTGGCTCCTCTGGCTTGATGGTCGGCGCTGACAACAGACAGCTTGTATTCCCAGGACGGCCACGCGGCTCAGGGGATTTTTTTTGGCTTCCCTATTTTTTTTTACGAGCCTCAGTGGCGGCGATGGCGGCACATTCATAGGGGACGTGTTTGCTAGACGCCATGTACGGATACGGCGACTGGATGACTCCGAACTATGTAATAATACTCAGCAAATAAATAATATTAATGAGAAGAGAGGCGAGAGAGGCGGAGAACCAGAACCGGAATCGGAACCGTCTGCAGAACCGCCTCCAGAGTCGGTTCTGCATTTCGAGTCGGTTCTGATTTATGGACGGTTCTCCCACGCTTTAATAAATCGAGAACCGTCGACAGAACCGACTGTCAGAATGTAAACCCGCTTACTTACTCCCGTCACGTGCACATGTTTACTTACGGCCGTAGTGCCAAATACGCTCGTGCTTTTCTTACTCTACCCTCATCGCACCTCACTATAATCTGTACTCTCTGGAATTCCATACCCGCAAAGGGGTCTTATTCGTATCTCGGCTTTCTCTCAGCTTTATTCGTTCCTCTTCCCTTCGGTATTCTGGTCTCAGGTGAGCCAGGATTCCATTTTTTTTACGAATACCTGCTCTTTTGCCACCGAGCAAACGGCGAGTACGAAACCGAGCGTCCACGCTTGATTTCGACTCCCAACCGACCCACTGTTGAGCCGCCGAGCTCGTACCGTCCTCACGGCCACCGTGCTACGAGAAAAACACTGCCCTGACTGCCACGTCACAGAACTGGTGACGCGAAAACCCTCCGTGGTGAACTCGCTGCTCACCCGCAGCCAGTCCAAGGTTTCCACTGCCCCCGCCCTCTCTGAACGCTCTCTCACGCCGCCATCTCCCCTGACTCCGTCTCTACCGTCGACGTCGTCCATTAGGCCACCGACGCCGCCTTCACCACCCACACGCACCGAGACTCCGCCCCCCACCCCCACCGGTGCGACCACAGCGCCGCGCCATAATCGACTCGGACTCCGACTCATCGCCCACCCGCATCATCTCCTCCCACTCCATCGCCGCCATGTCCAAAAATGCGACCGTCGAAGCCACCGCGGGGAAACCGCCGACTCTCCACGAAGGCGACTGCACCCCCGCCGTGATCCGCTCCTTCGAACTTAACTTCACCAACTACTGCACCCTGAAGGCTGTCGCCAGCGAGGACCAGACCGCGGTCGTCGTCGGGTGTTTTCGCGACCACCATATAACGGACTG
This sequence comes from Mycena rebaudengoi, assembly GCA_029282285.1. Taxonomy (NCBI): domain Eukaryota; kingdom Fungi; phylum Basidiomycota; class Agaricomycetes; order Agaricales; family Mycenaceae; genus Mycena; species Mycena rebaudengoi. Next base: position 1,936,543 of record JARJCX010000003.1, on the reverse strand, counting down.
GCTCTCCATCGAGACGGAGAGGGAGCGTGTTCTCGCGATGGACTTCCCCTCCTTCATGAAGGAGCTCCGAGAACGCACCCTCCCCGACGACTGGGAGCGCACCGCCCGCCTGAAGCTCCGCGGACGCCGCATGGCGGACAACGAGACGTTCTGGGACTACGCCACCAACGTCCGCGCCCGCAACTCCCTCCTTATCAACACCAAGTCGCATCTTGACGACGACGAACTGCTAAAGCACATCGAGTCAAATATGCTCGCTACCCTAATCGAGGATTACGAGGCCGACGCCGTCGCGCAGACCGCCGACACCCTTGAGAAGTGGCTCGGTGAGGTTAGGCGTCTTGACGTCAAGCGCACCAAGAACCGCCAGCGCATCCTCAAAGAGCTCGCGGAGGAACGTGCACGGATACAAGCCGAGGACCGCAAACGCACCGCTACCAATGACAACAACGATCGTGCCCAGAAGCGCAACAACAACAATAACACCAACAACAGCACGTCCTCGAACAACGCCTCCTCCACCGGCACATCCTCGAACGGCACGAAAAGGTGCCCGATCCTTACCGACGCCGAACGTGCGCTGCTCGACGTGAATCATGGCTGTCGCCGTTGCCGCAAGCCGTTCGTCAAGCATCGTGCGCAGGATAAGTCGTGCCCTTTCCCTCCCGGGGAAGGGTACCGTCCACTGACTGCCGCCATCTGCACCACCGCGCTCAACGCCCTCTCGGCCGAGGATCTCGCGCATTTCAACGTCACCCGCCCGAAGCCTACAGCCGCCGTCGTCGACTACAACGCCGTCGCTGCCGTCCTCCCCAACATCGACGACCCAAACGATAGCGGGACGACCGACGGTGATCTGTCGACACGCAACGTGAGTTCAGAACATCTCATTTGGGACTTCTTTATGGAGGGCCCAAATTGCGAGTTACCTGTACGAGTACGCGGACTGATGGACGACGGCTCCCATCTAGTTTTGATCGACGACGTCGTCGTCGACAAGCTTGGACTACGCCGCTTTACCCTACACAAACCTGAAGTCATCGGTCTCGCACTCAACGAATCGCCTACGCCCAGCAATGTCACCTTAACCGAATATGTGAAGTTCCACGCAGTGTCGCGTGATTTATCTTGGGAATCGGTTACGGTACGCGCCGTCATCGCTAAGGGTCTTTGCGCACCCGTAATTCTTGGACTACCCTGGCTCGAACGTAACTACATTGTGATAGATCACCACGCACGTACTGCCGTCGATAAGCGTACGAATTATAATCTGTTTAACCCTGCACCTCCTGCCCCTCCCAAACCCCCCTTGGTAAAATTGCGCGATCGTCTCAAGAAGACGAAGGCGGACCACAAACTTCTCGCTGCTGAATTGAAGGTCATCTGCGACGCTCGCCGACAGAAGATGGAAGAAGATGACGCCTTCGAACATGTAAAGGACATCGACGTCGTGGCTGCCGTACGCGAACGTATTGAAGTACTTGCTGAGTGGGAGCGCTACCAGCTCCTGGGCGATGACCTCAAGAGAAACTACAAGCAACTCTTCGAGCCCATCCCCCACGCCGATGACCTGCCGACCGACGTACTTTGCGAGATAAAGCTCAAGGACGCTAACTTGGCGCTCACCAAACGAACATACCAGAGCCCCCGCAAGTATAAGGAGGCCTGGCAGACTCTTATTCAAAAACACCTCGACGCGGGACGAATACGGCCATCCAACTCCCCGTACGCCTCTCCGGCTTTCCTGATACCAAAGGCAGACAAGATGGCGCTCCCTCGATGGGTTAATGACTACCGAATTATCAATGGCAATACAATTCGTGATGAATTTCCGCTCCCACTGGTCGACGACATTCTCGCCGACTGTGCAAAGGGCCGTATATGGTCTACCATTGACTTCACCGACAGCTTTTTCCAAACTCGCATGCACCCTGATTCAATTCCTTACACTGCTATCAGTACTCCGTTGGGCCTTTACGAATGGCTGGTCATGCCAATGGGCCTCCGGAACGCCCCGTCCGTCCAGCAGCGCCGTGTCACCGCAGCGTTGCGGGAACACATCGGTAAAATCTGCCACGTGTATCTAGACGATATCGTCATCTGGTCGGACTCAGTTGAAGAACACAATAAACATCTGGAAATTATCTTTGACTGCCTCCGAAAGAACTCCTTATACTGCAACGAAAAGAAAACGAAACTCTTCCAACTTCAGATAAATTTCCTTGGCCATGTCATTTCGCAACGCGGAATTGAGGCTGACCGGTCTAAGATTGAGCGTATCTTGGATTGGCCGACACCGAAATCCTCAACAAATGTTCGCGCTTTCCTGGGACTGGTCAGATACATCGCAAGGTTCCTTCCTAAGCTGGCGGACCATACTGTTGTCCTCACTCAACTCACGACAAAAGCCGCCGACAAATGCTTCCCTGAATGGGGCGCCAAAGAACAGCTGGCTTTCGATTCTATCAAACAAATAGTTGTGGATATCGCAACGCTCACCACTATCGACCATGCCGATATGGGCGAGAACAAGATTTTCGTTACGGCCGATGCGAGCGATAAACGCTCCGGCGCGATCCTATCCTACGGGCCAACCTGGGAAACCGCACGCCCGGTGGCTTTCGATTCAATGACCTTCAAGGGCGCAGAGCTCAACTACCCGGTACATGAGAAGGAGCTCCTCGCAATCATGCGCGCCTTATGCCGGTGGCGATCCGACCTTGTCGGTGCCCCCTTCTTCATCTACACTGACCACCGTACGCTTGAAAATTTTGAACAACAACGTGATCTCTCTTGCCGTCAAGCACGTTGGATGGAGTTTATGGCCCAATTCGAGGCAAAGATTGTTTACGTCAAAGGCGAAGATAACACGGTCGCAGACGCTCTCTCGCGTACTGACTTCGACCAGAGCTCCGAGGCAGAACGCGAGGCCACGGTGCCTTTTGAAGATGAATTAGACTCAAACGCTGTAGCTTCCCTCATTTGCGTCTCGGACTCGTCCCCATTCCACGCTGCCCGCTGTCTCTCTCGTACTCACATTCGCCCAACCACAAATACTGGCCCAAGCCTCGCCTCAATCTGCTCAGTAATGAACGTCTGCGCTGACGATGGCCTTTTGGACACAATCCGTCTCGGTTACACCACCGACAAATGGTGTGCCAAGTTCTCTGCTGTCGACGACAGCGTACCAGGCCTGCGACAGGAGAACGGCCTCTGGTATATCGGAAACCGTCTAGTCATCCCTAGAGCCGGAAATATACGCGAAACCTTATTCCGCTTAGCACACGATGCACTGGGCCATTTTGGTTTTGATAAAACCTACAAGGCTCTACGTGACGAGTACTACTGGCCCAACATGCGGCGGGACTTGGAGGAAGGTTACATCCCCTCATGCGCCGAATGCCAGCGCAACAAATCTCGCACTACAAAGAGATCCGGGCCTCTGCATCCGCTACCCATACCTGATGCCAGAGGGGACTCCGTTGCCATTGATTTCATTGGCCCCCTTCCGCTCAATCAGGGTTTTAACTGTATCGTCACCTTCACCGATCGTCTGGGAGCCGACATCCAGATAGTTCCCACTCGCACAGACATCTCCGCACCTGATTTCGCGCTCATTTTCTTCGACAAATGGTACTGCGAAAATGGCCTTCCTCTTGAAATCATATCCGACCGCGATAAACTTTTTATATCCAAGTTCTGGAAAGCCCTACACGATCTCACGGGCACCAAACTAAAAATGTCTACCTCCTTCCACCCTGAAACCGACGGCTCCAGCGAGCGAACGAACAAGACTGTAAATCAACAAATCCGCTACCACGTGGCCCGAAATCAGAAAGGCTGGGTCCGCTCCCTTCCCCGTGTACGTTTCAACATGATGAATTCCGTCAACGCCTCAACGGGCTACTCGGGTTTCCAACTACGGATGGGTCGCTCCCCTCGCATCGTTCCCCCCCTTGTCGCCGATGCCACCCCTCGTACGCTCACAGTAGACGAGGAGACGGCACGCGAGATCATACAACGACTGGAATCCGACATAGCCGAAGCCAAGACAATTTACTTGCTGCAAAGTTCACCCAAGCCGAGCAGGCTAACAAACACCGTAACCCTACCCCCAACTACGAGGTCGGCCAACGCGTCAAGCTTAACACGGCTAACCGCCGAACGCAATACCTCCGCGCCGGTACGGGACGCTGCGCTAAATTTATGCCGCGATTCGACGGGCCCTACACTATTACAAAAGTGCACAAGGAATGCTCAACAGTCACCCTCGATCTCCCTGGCCAACCTTCGGTTTTCCCCGTATTCCACACATCGGAGATCGAACCTTACATGGAGAACGACGCCAATCTTTTCCCCGACTGCGAACTGCCACGCCCCGGACCGATTGTCACGCCTGAAGGGCAGGAAGAATGGCAGGCTGAGGAAATCATCGATGAACGCCCACGCAGCCGCGGCCGACAATACGTACGCTGGACAGGACACGGCGCCGAAGACGAACAGTGGCTCCCAGGCGCTCAATTACGCGATAACGCTGCACTCGACGATTGGGAGGCGCGGAAGGAGTCGGAATCGGGTTAAATTTCCTTCTTGCGGCCAATGCCTCCGCGCATCGCTCAACGCGATATTGTACGTATCCTACCTATTTTACGTTTCTTTTCTCTGGTTGTTTTTGACGAGGCATGGACTTCTTCTAAGACGGGGAGAGTGTAAACCCGCTTACTTACTCCCGTCACGTGCACATGTTTACTTACGGCCGTAGTGCCAAATACGCTCGTGCTTTTCTTACTCTACCCTCATCGCACCTCACTATAATCTGTACTCTCTGGAATTCCATACCCGCAAAGGGGTCTTATTCGTATCTCGGCTTTCTCTCAGCTTTATTCGTTCCTCTTCCCTTCGGTATTCTGGTCTCAGGTGAGCCAGGATTCCACAGAACCGTCCAAAATAGTTACTCTGACTGCCCCTATTGTAGCCATATTACATTCAATCTTCATTGACGAAGAGTGTGTCCTATCCAGAGGAACTGTAAAAAAAAATGAATTGGGGGTGTATCAAAGTCCGATTCAGGCCTTTCTGGGGTCTGATGGCCAAGCTGATTTCGTTGCAATGGGATGTATTTATGGCCTGGAAAATCAGATTCGTACACAGTATTACAATGCTTACGCATCCATCCAAATTTTGGGACTCTTAGAAAATATTTATTTTTCACTCAGGAACACCTCTTTCGATGATTTTCGAGACATGCAAGCTCAGATATCATACTAGTAGTATCTGGAGTGAATAATAAGGTAATATGAACTGGATATAATCGAAAGATCTGGGTATTTAACCTTCTAGAACGATTGTTGACCGAATACGCTCAAAAGGTGTAATTGAATGTTGTAAACTGCAATGAACATGTCACACAAGTTTGACCAATGTCCATATATTCTTAATGACTTGAGTTTGGGGTGTAACTGTTTTTAATTTTATGAAGATACATCTTATGAAAGCGCCCTGGGTTATTCCGGGATTTTCCCCAGCCCTAGTCCTTGTGCTATTGCTTGATTATGTTTTGAGAATCCATTAAGCGCTCACCGGCCCGCTACGTGCTCGCCGGACCCGAAAGTCCGAGAGTCAGTTCGCGACCAGAATTTGCAACATGTCAACTGCCAACGAACGGTAACTGACCACAAGGTACAGTATTGACCTTCTACAATACCCTTGGTTGACATTTGGGGTGCATAAAGGTAAAAGGGGCAAAGGATCTGTGTACAACAGAAAAGCACAGTGGCAGTAGTATACATGGAGGTTCGGGGAGTATGCGAGGGCAACGCGAGCCGCGTGGGCTACACAATGCATCCAAAATGGGCGGGGTTAGGTGATTGTGCAGGAAGCTGCGGAAAAGGCGCGTAGCGCGGTGTGAGCGGGTAGGAGATGTGGTGTGTAGGCGTGTATTGTTATGCTGGTACCCCAGGAGCAGGACTTTCTGCTACCGGTGGCGATGGTAAGAAGCTGTAAATGGGGGCGGGGCGCAGGTAGCCGGACGACAAGCGGCGTGGGATTGGCAATGATGGGGAGCCAATATACGTAAATGACGGCGCGGGAACCGGCAGGCATGCAGAACAGAACAGCGATGGCGGGCATCCCGCCGCGGTTCGGGTATTCGCTAAATAATGATATAATTTCATATTCAATACGGTGCGCCGCATCACCAGAACAATATCCCCTTATTTGCTGCCATCAACATCAAAGGTGCCAGGCCAAACAGAGTTGTCCTAGCCAGCAGATGGCTGGAGTCGTGGATTTACAATGCAATTCACCTGGCTACATCCGTGTGTCAACAGTCTAATTTCTACGGTTACGGCGCTTCAGCTTAAGGCACTTAGGGCTGCCGACCGTGACCGTTGCGACGGTTCCACGGCACCCGTCAAACGGTGCCGTGCCCGTTCCGTCAACCATTTATCCTCGACCTCAACGGCGCGGTCGCGGTACGGGTTCGCAGTGCTACGGCCCGTTGATAAACGGCCGTCACGGCCGTTCAACAGCTTAATTTTTATTGCATGCAGAAATATTATTCCAGGTGCGGTTCTGGTCCAGGGAGGACATGTGTGTGTTCTAATATGTTTCTCTTTCATTATTTACATCTTCTCTTCCCTCCAGCCTTCACAATACAAGTCTTTGTTCCATCGCGGCATTTGCCGTAACTGTGATGGCAATGTTCAACCTAAGTTCAGCTACCTGTCGGCGGCGAGTTTTTTCCCCCCTCAGACAAAGATCTGTCCATTGAAATTTCCTTGCACTCTTTGCGCACTTGGGTTGTGATGATGAGGTGGGCATACTCACTGATTCAGTTGAGAAGCTTTGTCGGTGCTTAACACTGTCTTAACAATTGGTATATGTGTTCACTGGTATTCGAAAACAATATGCTGCGACATAGAAATTCTAGGACACACGTAAAGGTCACTTCTGGGCGTAAAATGGCTCAAACAATATTTTCTCAAGCCCGTCAACAACCCGTTACGGCCGTGCCGTTGACCGTACCGTCGTGAGGAACTCTCTAACCCACCCAACGGGCCGTTGCCGTTGAATAGCCGTTGAATCGACGGCCGTTGCCGTCACGGGTCCGGGTGGCAGCCCTAAAGGCACTCAATATTCAAGAAGATGCTCATCGCGCTTTGGTCTATTTATGCAGGTTTTTCCCCTGCCGTGGTGATGAGGTACAGAGCGTGGTGTTTTAGGATGCTACTCGCGAAGCATGCGTTGTGCGTGAAGCGCGGCGCAATTCAAACGTCCGGATTCACAGCAACGTTTTAACAGCTATCGAAGGCCAAATGAAGGTGCAAATGGTGGATATGTATCGAATCAAACTGATGCGGACGGACTACCTCTAAGGTTGAACCAGCGCTGCCCAGAACTGTCCACGACTCCGAAGTTTCCTCAGACACCCTGGTGTGTACCATGTCCCTGATTGTGCCTTCGGGAATCATTTACTTTTTGAAGCGCCCCAACGTTTTCTTTCGTCAAGTGTGGTGAACAATGTTTCCATTTCGCGCGTCAGACTGAACCTGGATTAGACTCGCGCTAATTTCGTGTACTAACACAGATCATACGCCGCGATGATTTAGGGTCGACGCCATATTCACTATGGCTCTAGCACGATATAAGACATATCCCTTGGATGCCCTAAGTACTTGTCTTCGAGTAAAAGCTTTTTTTTTTTTTCGCACATTTCTAGGATCAGATATCTCAAAATAAGTGACGTTCCATGACGGTAACTTGCGGCTCCGCCGAAATCGGTTCATAGATCGGTGGAGAAGCCTCTGAATGTGTTTTGTTTTGCTCAAGCCGGGCCGTGAAGGACGTAGAAAAGTCCATTAGCGTTGGCCAAAATTGATGTGAGGCCTACCCGCACCAGTGCTATTATCAGCTAGACTCGTTACCAGTCTGTACTACCAAATACCGAAAAAATGTGGCGAGCACTTCGGTGGTTACAGACTGGTACAACTCGTTGACAGACTTGTTTAAATTCCGACTTGTTTAAATTCCGCCTCCACGTGCGATCCCGATTAGGGAATTGATGGCGGCACGAAGTTTGCCGAGGACCCTTGCCGTCAATGTGCCGATGACCAAGCACTGTCCCACAAAGTCCAGAAAATGTATGTTAAGAATCACAACAGAGAGAAATCCAGATGGATGAATTGAAGGCGATTAAATTTTAAATACAAGTGTCTATTCTCATCCTTGCTCTTCATTTGCGTGAAGAGTACCTGCCATTCGATGCCCCTCCCCTCCCTCGCTGCGCTCGGGGGGTCCCCCGAGCCGGGGCATCTCAGGCGGGCACGCTAAAGACTCGTTCCCGCTTCTTGCTGATCTTCACCTAACCCTAACCAGCCACGGTGGGACGACACGGCAGATACCCTCGAAAGCGGTTCGCAGGCATCGGCGTTGAGCAGTAACAGTGGGCGATGACGCGATGGCAACGTGCAACAGGTGCGGCGAGCGACGAGGATGGTGGGAGGAAGAGAGAAACAGTGGCTCACTGCTTGTGGCTGACGTTGTTTGACGTGGGCGGAGCTTGAATTCGCTGAAAAGCTGCCGCCATCAATTGCCTAATCGGGATCGCACGTGGAGGCGGAAAAGCAAAAGTGCGTTGACAGCGATTGAGCTGTCCCCGGAGTTTGAAATTTGGCAGGTGCCGTGATCGGCCGGGAGCGAGCGATCAATTTCCCATCATTTCTGCTACAAAGTTAGTGCCCTGTTCCTCTTCACCACGACAGATTGATATAAAATTTGAGAGACAAATGTTCATCGTTTTAGCTCAAGAAAATTTATATATACATGGTTTATGTTAAGTGCAAAAAGTCAGCCCAGAACAAGAGCCTCCGCCAAAATTTAAACTCCGCGGACAGCTCAATTGCTGTCAACGAGTTGTACCAGTCTGTAACCACCGAAGTGCTTGCCACATTTTTTCGGTATTTGGTTACAGACTGGTTACGAGTCTAATTATTAGCTAGACTCGTTACCAGTCTGACTGGACCGAAAAGATCGCAGAGATTGGGAAAAGGACCGCGTGGCATTAAAGACGCTTACTGAGTAAGACTGAGTAGGCACCCTACATCGCTTATATGCCAGCTCAAATTTGGTCCCAATATTGCCCTTGTTCGCCCCCAATGTCGACGCCGAAACTTGGCGCATCACTTGCAATTGTTTTCGCTCTGCATTCAACTATCTCCCTTGGTTAGTCCCACGTCGTACTTCAGCATTCCCTTCTGACAACTGTTTCCTTCTCTAGTTCATGGACCGCTGTGGATTCTCCTCCACGTTTACCGCTTCGAAATGACATCACAGGCGGCTCTGATGGCCCCCGCTACATGAACTTCACCTTCGAGACCCCAGTCATGCAGAACGGCCCTACCTTCTCCAACTACATAAGCGTTTTGTGTCTTAGGGTACGAGTCCTCCCCAATCTACCTAGCCTGCTTGTCACTTGGGCGCTGCTGCAGCCAGATGAAATAACCCTGTAAGGCTGGTTCAATATACCCATAATTATTTGCTAAACTATCTTTCCCTTTTGCAGAGATCAATGCACAGTAAACGCCCAATCCCGACGTGTCTGGACTCCTCGTACGCGCCTCTGGTACGTAGCCACTGTTTTTAGGCTCGGCTACATGGCCAAATTTCCTTCTTTTAGGGTACTTTGTAAATTTCCTACTCGGGATTGTCATCATATATAACCACAAAAATGCCGCAGCGGCGGTATGGTCTCAGCTGCTGATGGTCTATTCACTCCTCATCGGTGCAGCCATTGCAATTGGCACCGGTAGTCTGTCGCGTTTTCACTCAGGGATGACGGTCTTCCTCGTCATGTCGCCTTTGGTGCGCAGATCGTTCTATCCCATTGAATTCTTATGTATGATGAACCATCGACAGTCCTCAACACTAGTGTGCTATGCCGTTCTTGGCTTCTGCGGAAAATCGCATCGACTTGACAGTATCCTTTCCAAGAGCCGCGAACATCTCCTTCCCCGAATCCTTATCATAGGGTATGCGCCATTATCGTTGGCGCTTATGCTGTTCACAACTCTCGTGAACGAACGATACTTCACCGCAAATCCCTGTGAAGAATTGGTCCTCACCGGCGCCACTGCTGCCATCTTATTGAATTTTCTCTTTGTTCCCTATGTTGCCGTCGTGGTTCTGATCCTGGTACTCCCTGACATTCTGACCGTGATCGCCGCCATTATTCCATTCGTTGTCCTCGTCGTCGCCCTCGTAGGCAATATCATCCGACAGAGGTATGTTCTCGCCCACGAATGCAAAATACAGGCTCACCGATGGAAGATCGCGGTTTGCTGGTGTGTGGACCTTTACTATGAAGTTTGCGCTGCTTGTTGAAGGGAGTTGCTTCCTAGGAACGTTTTGGAGGCACAAAATCCGGTTTTGCATTTCTGCGGCGTTTTTCAGGTACCAATGATATACTGGATCGTGGTAAACGAGCTGCGACTGCTTGGAAGTCCGGACAACCTCTTCACACCTTCCTTCGGGCAGGTTCGTCGCCGGTATATCAGCATCCCCTTCCAAATGCTAAATATTCCCCTAGGTTCTGGTCTTCTTCGCTGTTCTGCCACCGCTCCGAGAAGTTCTCGTGATGGCCCCCAAGATGTTAAAATGGTTCAAGAACCGGATTACGGATCTCCAAGCTATCCCCCAGCGCCAGTCCGTCCAGTTTGAACAAGGAAACTCGGGAAATAGATTCGTTCAACGGGCCGCGCAGATTCGCGCTACGAGAGCAATCGCGGAACCTTTGATGGCTTAGACTGGTGTGCTTGGGAATGTTGTTTTATGCTCTTGTTGGGGCCAGAAACCTAGTACATCATGACTGTGCGCCGTGTACCACATCCGATTTCTGGTCAGCTTTTAAGATCCTGGGGAGGTGCTTTGATGGCGCAGGAAAGAAAAGGCGAGTTTCAGAGGATAGTTCGGACCGAACACCGTCCTGCTGTTCAATTCGCCGACTGCGCCTACCACACATTACACAGCTGTGCACCGTGCACTACGTCCGATGAAATGAATACATCGTACCTCGTACAAATAGGTGCGTCAGACTTTATAGCAGGCAGCAAAAAAAAAACCCCCTTTTCACCTCCGAATTGGGATGCTGGGACTCGAACCCCGTCTTGCCGTAATATCTGTAGGGATAGGTTGATAGGATACAGCCGTGCACCGTACACCACGCCCGATGAAAATAATGACTAGGAACCTATGCGGATGAGTGATATTTTGTAGTATTTGAGTGAGGTGAAAAAATGAGTCGGAATCTGAAATCGGATGCGGGGAGTTGAACCCCCTCCTGCTGCACTCAATGGATCAGTTGAGCAACTTCATGGAGTACAGCCGTGCACCGAGAACCACGCTCAAGTAGTATAATAATCGGGATCTGAGCATGTGTGAGAGATTTGAGCGCGCGGGTAGAGAGAGAAGAGATCTTACCGCAGTACCCGACGCGACCTAGATGGCGCAATAGCTCGCAATCGGGGCAGTATTCACAAGAAGGCGGATCCAGATCTTCAGAAGCGGGGGCAGCCCGTGCAGCTCGATTGGTAGACAGTAGCGTGGAGATGTGATTGATTCGGCGGGACTCGAGGATGCATATTATAATTTGATACCAGACTTTAGCTTTAGAATAGGGAAAGAGCATCCAATCCACGGGCTGGAAAAAAACGATTATCAGCAGAGTACCACAGGAGAATATACGGAGGTGCACACTCGAATCACAATCGCTCAGCTCGCAAGCCGAATCCTCCCCGCCTCCCTGCCGCCGATCGCCGCCACTCATTCCCACCCGTCGGGCACTAGAACGACGGTGCCTCTTCTCGCCGCATTCGAAGCTACACGGTAACAGCAGAGCGAAAGGAAAGAAAGGGCCAATCATTCACTTCGGAAACAGACGGGATGGGCCGCACCACGCCCGCAAGTCGCGGCGCCCCGCTCAGGATCGGTCGACGAAGGGCCTGGGTTTGCGGCTAAGAACCAATCGGTCGGGAATGGAGGGGGCGGGGACGCACCGGAAGAACGCGCGGTTGGGGGTGCCGATAAACTTGGGAGTCCTACTGTAGAACGCGCGCAGGGCGGGAATGGCAGCCGCGGATAAGAACTTGAATCTGGGGCACACCGCGCTGAAGACCACCCGCGGCGATATCATGGAGAGGATATGAGAATAGGATCGCGAGCAGATTTTGGGGAGAAAAGCCGGCGGACGGCGACCCATACAGTGGCTGGAGCCAGTTCATCCGATTCGTCTGCGACTCGGAATTCCGTTACGCAGAGGCGCACCAGACCTGGGCCAGAAATTCGTGAGGCTTCAGTGCACAGTATGGAGTGGCAAGGCTGCGCGTGCTATGTAGAGTACACACAGCGCAAAATCCCGGAGGCAAGGGAGAGCCTGGCCTTGAACGCGGAGTGAGAGGAAGAGGACAAGCTGTGGGCGTGCGGTCGGAGAGTGTCGGACCGGTTTGTCCCGTCCATGATCTCTCTTCTCCTTCACCTTGCCTTCATGCGCACAATTCACGGCCGTATTACGGTGTCTGTCCTGGCTTCGCTCTTCGGCTTAGCTCGCTCCACGCAGCCCCGGCCATCCAGTCCTGACGCTGGCGGTACTCTTGGAATGAGCCACGTCCCCCGCACCAAATGCCCTTAAAATGCCCTCCTACCGCATTTTTTTCTCTGATCCACTCCTACGCGTATACGCTGTCCACAACGAACTTTACAGTCTTTTAATGCGTCTCTAGCTGTTGCACCCGCTCCATCACTCTAGCTTATCGACACTCCCCTCCTTTCGGACTGATTGTTATTCGGGCCGTTCTAAGAGGCGGACTGGCGAAGGTGCACATTTCACATTCATATTTTCTCTTCGTTCCCCCCTTTTCCCTCCTCTCCACTCGCGTTTTTCCCCAACATGCGGGATTCCATGTGTACGCTTCTGGGCTACTACATCGTAGGCTTGTCTCGCAGACGCTCCGCCCCGCGGGCTCATAAACCCTCCGTGCTGCGGCTCGTACTCTACGCTAGAGGTGACTCCTCGATTCCTTCCCCCTGTACATGCGCAATGGCCCGCATATGCATGGTTCCAGGAGCGTGCCGTTTCCTTTCACCGAATCATGCCATGCGTACCGTGATTCTCCTCGTTGCTTTCCCTCCTCCTGCGTATATGCTTTTCGCTTCTTTTGTTGCTTGTTTATTAGGTTCATTCCGGCCTAATCCACTAGTCCCTCCCTTCTGAGTCCCCTTCTTCCCCCGCAGCTTACTTCTCGCTCAGAAGCCCCACCGTCACCACTCCTTGCGGGCCGCTTCGTATATATTCACGCTCTGCGATATATTCGGTCCTCTGAGCTGGCGAAGGTCGTCCGCAGCGTGTCATTCTCGCATCGCTCATTTTAAAAGAAAATCACGTGGACGCACCCCTCTGGTATTAATATTCACGCCACACGAGTGAGGATCGACGCGGTGAGCTTTTCTCCCATCACTTCATTTCTCTGCTAATGCCGCGCCTCATTCGCCCTGCGCCGAGACATAGCCTCTTCCTTAATGCATTCCACGGTCACTGATTGAGCTTTCTCCTCGCAGCGCATAGTCCAGGCTCTCCGATACCAGCTACAAAACTCATTCTATATTGATCTTCATCCAGGATGATGCTACATGTTCGATTACGCGGTCCGGCGCATCGCTGTTGTTCAATCTGGCGAGTCTCGTATGTACGATAGTGCGCTGCATATTTAGGGTTTTCCCAGGCATAGGCGATGTGGCCCAAGGAGCTTCCATTCAACGAGTCGGGATTCAGAGCCTCGCAAGTTCAAAAGGATGTATACGGCACTCTGGACAGTCATATTGGTGCGTGTTCCGACGACCGGTTATCTTCGCTTCGGTGTCAGGATATTCGGCGCCACCCCATGGCGTTTATTCTCAACCAAGCCCTTACAGTAATTTTTCGCATGTGTTCAACGGGATGGAGAATGACGTATATAATTAATTGCAGAAGTTATTGTATCACACTCGCATAGATGTGCGAGACTATATTATTGCTTACATATTGCTCGAAGAAACTTACTCTTCTTTTTTGCTTCCTTCCGGCAGAATTGAACGCTCTCCAAGGTGAAGAAGGAATTTTCGTAACTACATCAGGAAAACCGTAGCCGAGCCCGCTATAAGACGCTATGAAGTTGCTATGAAGCTCTATGAAGCCATATGCAGCGCTTTCAAGCACTCATACCTACATACCCTCTATGCAGCCGCCTTCTAGGTAACTAGCGCTTGACAGCGCTGCAAAGCACTCATACCTTCATTCTGGTTTTCCTGATGTATATCTCCGCACACCGACCACACCTCGTCAAATTCCAATGGTTATGTCGCTGACATAGCAGCATCGTAAGTCCGCATTGAGTCCACACATCAACTGTTAATATGTAAGGGTGTGTCAAACGGCGTTGGGTGGTTGACAGCTTACGGCAATGAGCGCCAAAGAAACTTACGATTCTTTCCTGCAAAATCGAACGCTCTGCCAAGGGAAGAATAAAATTACCCACAAATAAACGATGAACTATATCTCTGGTGGCTTCTGGTCAGATTTCAGTGGTTTCTCGATGGCATTACGCCTCGCACTTACTCGCTTAAGTCCGCATTGAGTCCGCACGTCAACTGTTAATATGCACTGTGCCAAGCAGTGTAGGCGTGGCGTGAGCGCTTCGACCTTGGACATCTACTACGATGACAACCCCCCAGCCCATACGCTCGTCTGGTCGCGTAGGCCCCAGCAGCTCTCCAGATCGACTGGGGAATCTCATCCTGACTTCCAAGACCTTAACAGCGGCTGCGGAACTCTTGCCCTTTCCCTACGTGAAGGGGGCTCTGGGCCCACTTATACCAATTTTGGAGACAGTGCAGGTGCGTTTGAGCAGCCTGCAATGTTTAGAGGCATCTAACCACTGTGGAGTATTAGAAAATGAAGAAAAATCGAGATGACTTTGAGGAGTTATGCGAGAGCATCATTAACACCGTGACTATACTGGAGCAGATCACCCCTCGCGGTATCGATGCAACCAGCAGCCTTAAACGGCTCTGTGGGGATCTTCAAGGGTTTGGCCATCACATCACATCCTTCAACATATTCATATTTTTCGGGCCAGTTTGCTACAGGAAATTCAAATGAAACTGGGACAAATCCAGAAGAATCAGAAGAACCGAGTTCGAGGGGTCCTCAAAGAATTTATCAAGACAACCAGTATTGGTGATGAGCTGGCCAGATACAAAACCCGACTGGAACAACTACGTAGTGACTTCATGGTGAATCAAACATTTCCAGTAGACCTCCATTGCTCATCTGTGTTTCAAGCTTATGTCTGTCGCCCAACTCAACATCAATGGTGTGTTCATCTCTTGTCTTTTACTCCCACTTAACTGATGTAACGAATGAAGCAAGTGTGTCTGTGACAGAAGCTCCGCCTCCTCCTGTAACCACAGTCTGTCCTCCTCCCTCACGCATGTTTCATGGAAGAAGAAATATACTGGACAAAATGCATGCCTATTTTTCACAGGAGGTTGGAAAGCGGCATGTTTGTCTGTTGCATGGACTGGGTGGTGCAGGGAAGACCCAAATTTGTCTGAAATTCCTGGATGAAACTGATAAGTCTCGGTAAGATCCTCAAGCCACCTTGAGTTGCATCCTTAAGCTCTCTTGATAGGTTCACGGATGTATTTTTCCTTGATGCCAGCACAATTGACACAATCAAGAGTGGGCTCAAAAATATTGCTCTTACACAGTCTATTGGAAGTGAAGATGATGACACTCCTCGTTGGCTAGCCTCCCGTCATGACGAGTGGCTGCTGATATTCGATAATGCTGATGATCCCCACATCAATCTCTTCAATTATTTTCCTCCAAGTTCTTGTGGCAATATCTTGATTACCTCGCGGAATCCCCACCTTCACGTGCATGCACCGGATTCCCATCACCATATCTCAGATATGGGGGAAGAAGATGCAGTGCGGCTGTTACTGGCTAGTGCCATCCAACCTCTCACAACTGAAACAGAAAATCTTGCAAGAGACATTGTCAAAGTATTTGTTCTTTAGATCTTGTGCTATTATGTTGCTGATCCTTCCAAGGCCCTTTACTGTTTCCCTCTTGCAGTGGTTCAAGCAGGAGCATTTATAGCGAGAACAGGAAAACTCAGAACATACCTCACACTGTATGAACAAAACCGTACTCAACTTCTGAGTAAGCTGCCTGCTCAGTCCCATGACAAATATGCCTGGTCCGTATATAATACATGGGACATCAGCTTTAACTGTTTGGGTCCACTGCCAGCCAAATTCTTGCAGATATGCTCCTTCCTGCACCATGAGGGGATCTCAGAGGCCATCTTTTCCAATGCTGCCAATTACAAATGGCATTCTTTGGGACCTACAGAGGACCAAATAAAGCAGCCTCACGAGTTCCTTGACAAGCTTTTGACACAGTCTGGAACTTGGGATCAACTTCACTTCACCGAAATAATTACTGAAATCCGAGGATACTCCTTAATCAACCAAAATCCAAACACCAACCTGTTCTCAATCCACCCCTTGGTGCATGATTGGAGCAGAAAGACCATCACAGACACCAATGCCACTCGAGAATGTTCTGCAACTATACTTGCAATGTCAACCATGTCAAATTTCAATGACAAAGTGTTCCTCATTAGTCTCTTGCCCCACCTCAATTCTGTCCTCCATGGAGAACCACAGGCTGCCAACAAATTCCTCTATGCATATGGGCGGGTATACTATGACTCCGGTCATTTTCAGCGAGCCCAGGAGCTCTGTGTGGCCTTGGTAGCAGACTTGAAGCGCATCTTGGGCAGTGAACACCCAGAAACTCTTATTGCGATGGGAAATCTTGCTGTCATGTATCATGATATAGGCCATCTCACAGATGCAGAGGAGCTCAAAGTGATGGTGTTGGAGAAGATGAAACAAATCTTGGGTACAGAACATCCCGATACTCTGGCTGGCATGTCAAATCTTGCGGCCACATATTGGAAGCTGGGGAAACTCACAGATGCAATGGAGCTTGATGTAGCTGTGTTTGAAAAGAGGAAACAAATATTGGGAACTGAGCATCCTGATACTCTAGCTGCCATGTCAAGTCTTGCAATCACATACCATGATCTGGGGAGTCTCGCAGAAGCAGAGAAACTCAAGTTGGTGGTACTGGAAAAGAAGAAACAGATATTAGGAACAGAACATCCTGATACTCTGGATGCTATGTCAAGTCTTGCAATCACATATCGGCAGCTGGAGAAGCTCGCCAATGCAGAAGAGCTTCAAGTGATGGTGTTTGAAAAGAGGAAACAGATATTAGGCGCTGAACATCCTGACACTCTGCGTGCCATGTTAAGTCTTGCAATCACATACCACAATCTGGGGAATCTTGCAGAAGCAGAGGAGCTCAAGTTGATGGTACTGGACAAGAGGAAACAGATATTGGGCCCAGAACATCCAGATACAGTCAATGCCATGTCAAGCCTTGCAGCCACTTACAGGGAACTGGGGAAACTTGCAGAAGCAGAGCATCTCGCGTTGACTGTGTTTGAAAAGAAGGCTTCAGCATTAGGTCCAGGGCATGAGGAAACCAAACAGGCTCAGGAGAACTTGTCAGAAATACAGTAACATACTGAACATTGTAACAACCAAATATCCAACAGTTACTCCCGAGTCCCCAATCGTTAGGACAATCTCATGAGTGTGCAGCTAAACTTTGACGGACAATTCTGTGGGATTACACTGTCAAACTTATTCCACTCCAGACACTAAATAATGTCCCAGTCTGCATTGAGTGTTCGTTGACAATTATAATCAACGTCTTTTCTACTGACTTGTTTTATGCACGAATATTTAGTCCAATGTAGTGCGGGCACTCGCAACTCTCAAACCGTAGAGTCGGTTCACAACAGGCCTCGGAGTGTTCTACACTGCTGAGACTGTCATGAGTATTTTCTCCCTGAGAGTTGAGAAATGGTTTATGTTTCTTGTGAATAAATGGTGTTCGGGAAATGTGGGGAGTCGAACCCCGTCTTACCGAAGTATCGTTGTGAGTATGTGGAATAGGATGCGACTTCGCGCCCCACGAACTTGATGAAGAGGGTGACACACCAAAAAAAATGGGCAACACCATACGTGTCCGATGAAAAACAGAAGCACGTCGTGCGGCATGCCTGATTGGAAATAATAACTGGGAACCTGTATAGGTGCGTCGTAAGTGGCTGGTAGACCAAACAGAATGCCATAAGATGCATATTGCGGACTCTGTGATTCCGTTTGCACCGGATATATATATAGATGATAGCTGCGCGCAGTTCACCATACCCGACGAAAACAATCAAGTCGTCTTGCCGGCAAACACGGAACTGTATACCAAGCACCACGTCCAATTCAACGCAGGGTTTCGCATTGTGTAGAGACATAACTACTGGATATCCTAATTCTACTCTTGGAGGGGACAGTTATGTAGAACGATTATGGCCATCGTTTCGACACAATGCACATTTGTATGGAAGACCTGAGCAAGATTTTTTCGGAGGAGGTGGGGCTGGTTGTGAAGAGTCCTCGTCATGATCTTGGGCTCGCGGCCTCGCAGAATTAATGCCCGAGGAACCGCCACCATGTGCACGTCCCTCTCGCGCTTCGTCAAGCATGTGTTACGGGGGCGACCCTTGTGGGAAATGACAGGTGGATCCAAGATTTGCTCGCACCGGCTGTCTTCCATATTGCATTGACTAGTACAAAACATTAAATTAAATATCAGAAACAAATCGCGAAAAACACTCATTGGGCCTGTGAATAAAAAAATTGCGGTCAAGGAGACGGCACAAAAAGGGCGGAAGGCTGTGTTAACGCATCACACGGGAATGCTGAGAATAGTTGAAAGAACGGCGGGCTTGGGCCTTCTTGTGTAATGCTTGGGAGATCATGAGACAGTCACTGCGTTCAGCGGGTCCCTAAACCCGTAAAAGTGTAGAACCTGTGAGATAGGTTCGGATCAACCCTCTCTCCGGGCCGGTCAACCGGTTTCCCTCGGAGAGAGGCTTGGGACAAACTGACTCAAATAGTGAGGATCTTTAACATCCCCTCACACCTTTTCGGGGCGATGGATGTAAAACTTTGAGAGACAAAGTTCTTCATAATAAGGATGAAATTAATGTCTAGTATAGCTCTTAATTTTATAGTCAACTCACGTCGGTCCCTACAATTAATTGTTGACGACTGATGGCGCTGATGTGCCCACCAATTTGAGCACAAAGTTGTTCCAGAGCCGCAGTTTTGAGGACTCTATCATTTCTAACTTAACTAATAATTAATGTGTTTCTGTCTCTTCATGGGGCTGCGGTGTCGCCATGAGCGGAGAGGAAAAAGTCAGGATTTTTTGCCGATCAATCCTAAAGGGGAAACATGATCGACAGATGTGGCGGGATAGATTCTGTCTTCAGTACAGAACCAATGGCAGCTCCGGAGAGCTCAGGCGCTGGGAGGACATTTATGAATAGTAATAAGAGCACATTGCCTACTTACTTTTTTTATTTGAGCCCAGATACGACCACAATAGGATGCTAAAGTGCGGTCCACAATTTTCCAAAGCCCTCACTTTTGTGCCATTTCCCATA
This sequence comes from Mycena rebaudengoi, assembly GCA_029282285.1. NCBI lineage: Eukaryota > Fungi > Basidiomycota > Agaricomycetes > Agaricales > Mycenaceae > Mycena > Mycena rebaudengoi. Next base: position 1,916,864 of record JARJCX010000003.1, on the reverse strand, counting down.
TTGTGTAGGGAAGTTATAGCAATTCTAAGCTGGCCAATATCTAAGTTGATTGAAAATGAAAAGGTCCTACCAGTTCCTCCAAAAGATCTACGCATTTTCTGTGCCTGTAGAACGCAACGAAGATCCTGCCCGTTTTCGTCATCTTGGCACAAGCCTCTTCCGCTGTTTGTCCCTAAATTCTGCCCGCATCAACAAACAATCGATCGGAGAGGCTTGATCCGAACCTACCTGTGAGACGGGTCTACTTAGATCAGTCTAGATGACGTTTATGTACGCCTATTTACCTAGACCTGTCAAGTCGAGACCGCCTAGACCCGGCATCAGCCGAGATCATCTGAGACAGGTCTATGTCCGCTTGTCGAGGGCGAGTCGAGAGGTGGCTGAGGAGGTGGCTACAACTGCCTAGCCACCTAGAAACACCGTGTCTAGTTGGCTAGACACAATTGGCCGTCTAGGCACCTAGACACGATCCAGTTCTAAGGGACCGCTGAACGCAGTGAGTGCATTTTTGTTGAAGTTGTGCAATGCATATGGAAGGAACCGAATGGGAAAGTGTTTGCATCGACGCCGTGATAAGTCATGACCCACAGATAAAATACAACAGTGTAGTGTCTCTTGAGTGGCTTCCCGGAATTTAATTGCAGACTAGAAGAGAGCGTCCCCAGCTAGAATGTCTTCCTTTCTTCATCGCGCTGCAGCAGGTTTCTAAGCGTCGGATAACAGATGGGCCATAGCGGTTGGCGGAATGATCCGCAACTCATCGGCCCCGACACCGATATCTCGGAGGGGTTTCCGATTAGAAATTTCAAAGAGTTCTCTGATGTGTGCGGGGTTTCTCTGAGAAACTGGGTTCTTCATTAGAATAGCACCGCCCTCCGGGGTATTTTTTCTGCTTCTGACTTCCGGGAGGTAATGGCTATCATATTCATCTCGGCCATAACGAAAAACTGCGCAGATGCAGGCCATCGATCTCCTCGGAGATGTTCGTGATTTCGTTGCGATCGCACTTGGATCAGACTTATATTTGATTCATGTAAATTATATTGTTTGTCGGGGTAGTCTGGATTTAGCAGGGAAATGCTGCACCAATACTTCACACATGTAATGTTCACGGGATACATGTAAGTTGATGATGTTTGATCCCTGTACTTTGTTCAATTGTGGTTAGTGGCGCAGCTTCGAGCGTGATGAAGCATGCGCACCGACAGATTTGAGTGAAGAAATCATTTTATTTCGTCTATATATTGGTGAATCCATTCCAACCGAGAGATGTTGCTTTAATTTATATTTGTTGTAATTTCTCTTGTTGCACTTACCCACAAAAAAACTCATAGTTTCCTTTCAAAGCAAAAGCATTGCACCGGAGGGAATCAAGCTCGACTGGAGAAGCGACGGTGAAGCTTTGAAGCACAGATTGTTCACAATTAAAGCAAAAAAAGTTCGTTGAACAGCTGGCAAAAGCCGACAAACTTGCGGGAAACAGCGTGGAAATATCATTTTAATGAAATGACGAACCAATGAAATTGCGTAAAGGGGCCCTCTGCAGCCAATCAGAGGCCAGGATCGGCCGATGATCGAAGGCGACAGACAATTACAGGCTGGAGACCTACGGAACCAGGAATTACTTATCCAGAAATATTGCTGCTGAGATCTCAGACTTCCTGCCATTGTCGCTCGTCCTTTAGACCATGGGGTGTGTATGCAGCACATTTGGCATCATAAGACTGCTCGTACTCCCGATACTAATCTGCTCGTTTACACTAATCCAAGCGTGATTCGGTTTCACAACTCCGGCTACTGCTATGCTAGGGGGGATATATGCTGTATCGTGGTGGAGGATTTTAACCGCACCCCTCCGCATCCGCCCGAAAGTAGCCGAAACCGCGGATCAGATCTATGATCAGGTGAAGAAGAGAGTCGGACAGCCTTCGCCGTTGCGGAGTGCTGCGGAACGGAATAGTATGACTGGTGGGATGGCCGGCAAGCGGCGAGGCACAAAACAAAACGAAATCTATTGAATATCGGACGTCCAGAAATAAGTATGAATGAGCAAAACAAATAATCATATATTGTTCAGAACTCCTCACCCGTCAGTTCAGTATACCAGCTGAGTGTGTCTCTCGCGCGCCGCGGGGTCCGTTTTTCCAAAACCTTCAGTCTCTTCTCTTCAGCTCTCACCTGTTCTGGTGCGTGAGTCGAAATGCGCTTCGGATCAATGTCGCCCAGGATTGCGAGGCCTTTTGGCTCTCCTTCATCGCACTTGATCTTGGACAGCATAACATACGCTGCGGCAGTACTGGGGCAACTTGCCAAATGGACAACTCCGGCCTCGAGCGAGCGGCTTTGAGAATTGTGCGCGGTGCAGGAGGTGACGCGTCGAAGAAGACAAGACACAGGATCGGGGCTATCGGAGTTAGACGGAGGCAAATCCACGTGGGCCTTACATAAGCCATTAGGCGGACAAAGTTGACCAGGGTAAGACACAAAGCAGATCAAAACAAGTTTTGGTTTGTCGCTAGCCTCTCTTCTGAGCTCGCTCGTCTTTCAAGTCGATGCAGCATCTCTCATTCCCAAGGCCATTCCTGGCGGTTTCGCCATCACTAGTGGCAGCTTCAAGATCCAGACCTTTTCTACTCCCAGCCATATCTCGCCCACCGTTACCAGTGCCCAGACGAGCACTGCGCCATGGGCCCCGACTGATAAGAACATCATCGTTAACACCACTGTCCCCCAGGGTGAACATTCTTGGGTTGGTTGGTTTTTTCCGTCTGTGGACGGCGTCGAGGAAGGAGCCATAGTCCGTGACGGATTTGCCAAGAATGTCACCGTCTTTTACACGCCTCCGGGCGGCACTGAAGAATTGCTTCTGGGATGAGCTTCCTTCCTGTTCGCCTTGATGTTCAGGTTTGTCTCCAGCCCAGATACTGGTGTATGCGGGTGTCCCCACTAATATCGGGCTTTCGGCCGTCTTAGATTCGAATGATCTTGGAACGTGTGTCTGTTTTTGTTTCATAATTAGCACTTCATACTGATCATATCGCCCACCAGGTACAAAGCGAGGTGGCATGTCGAGTTTGGGCAGAGCACCCAACCAGATGCACCCGTTGACCCAGATTCAGGCTGTGGCCCCGAGCCTTTTGACATCACGACTGTGGAGATTGAGAGGTCCTGGGAGGTCGTCGAAGCGGAGTAGGAAGTCGGAAAGACTTCTCTCAGTCCGGATGTTGAATTCAGGACCTATTCCATTATTTGGTCCAAACACTGCGCTTTGGCAGTAATTAAAACGAATTTCTGGCCACATATCTGGATGCGCTTGAACGGAATAAAGCGAGATTTACTGGGGGCACAAACTAACGAGGACACGGGTCCAGATCTTCAGAAGTGGAGGCAGTCTGCGCAGCTCGATTCGCAGACAGCAACGTGGAAGTTGTGATTGAGTCGGCAGAATGCGAGGATACAGAATCATATAATCATTTGATACGAGACTTGGAGCTTTTGAATCAGGAAATATAATCACGGGCTGGGGAAAAAAACTGTCAGCTACGTATCGCACAGGAGAATATACGAACGCACAAATTCGGAACACGATCACTCGGCACGACAACTGAATATTCCCTGGGACGTATGGACACAGAGGATTAGCTACATTCCCTTAAGTCGAGTTCCCAATATTTGCGAACAATTCAGTTAGTTTAGGGACCACCGAAAAAAACTGCCGCAGGGTGGCTGTGTTAGTGCCGCAAACAACTGCCGCACTCGTTCTTGAGTTGATTTCTAATTCATGCAGGCCTGATATCAATGACCAATACCTCTTTCTCACTTGTGTGACGTATCTAGATAATCGATAAGTGAATTGGTTTAGAAATGGTGGTTGCCAAAGATTTTCGTGGTGAACAGTGCCGAAGTCAAAGGTGCAAGAGTACCTCGTTTTGCGCTCAGGATGCTCCAACATTCAGCCAGGTATAGAGGTTTATTAATCTACCTACATATCCAACTGTGCAGTGGAGATGAAGAAAGTAATAATTCTGTCAAATCCTCGAGCGCTCCGATCACCGATGAGACGAGCCTTGTTGACATCCAATGCACCGACTTGAACGGTGAGAGATTCGGATTAGTTTGAGTCGATGTTCAATAGGTAAGAAGTTCAGAGCACTAGTTCTATGCTTGGTGCGATGATGTGAGTTCCAGACATATATTGCCGACAGATACAAAAGCTACTGCTGCGTAGTGCCGCAGTACATTGCCACATCTTGCTTGACCATGTTGAAAACTTGCCGCAGACATGTCAGCTGCCGCAGTGGCTGCCGCAGACTGATGCAGAATGGATGCGGCAAAATACCAAACTGCCGCAGCCGTGCATGAGTTTGCCGCAACCATTCATGGTTTTGCCGCATGTAATTGCTGCAGAGTGCCGCAGCCACTCACGTTGCATTTGTTTGGTTGCCGCAGGTTGCCGCAGCTAAGTTGCCGTATCAACCCCCGAGGCATTGAACAGTGCAGGGGACATATACATGGGTGTTTAAAGACCAATATGGGCAAGAATTTGAAGCCCTCAGGTCGTTGTGGCCGTCGATGCACGCAGTTTGATTTTTGATTTCTGCGGCAGTACTAGTGCAACACAATTGCCGCAGGTTGCCGCAGCCAGTGGCTACGGCACATGTTGCGGCACTTTCTCTTTGCCCGTATATTTTCGCTCTTTGCCTGGCGATACACCGGATGGGGCTCGTATTTCCCCGACTCCGGCTTCAAGAAATACTTGAGGTCCACGCCGTTCCCCATCCGATGGCCGGTACTCGAGACTACGACGATGCGCGAGGTGGATTTTGGGGTTTTGGCTGCCAGGACCTTCGCGACGATGAGCTTCGTGAAGAGGAATGGGCCGACGTGGTTCGTTACGATCTGATTTTCGAGGCCGTCGACGGTGAGTTTGAATGAGACAACGGCGGCGTTTCAGCGACCACGCGTCGGCACGGCAGAGTGCGCAGCCATCCTGTACACGTATCGTCGCGGCAGCGAGTGCGCAGTCGTTCGTAATCAGGATCACCTTCAACTTCAAGCAGGCATAAAACTCTCCCATTGGATTTGGGGTCTTTCAACCACTCAATCCCTTTACAAGTGAATCATGTCTTCTCCCCAAACACCACGCATTGCCATCGTCGGCGGCGGCCCAGGAGGTCTTACTCTCGGTGTGCTCCTCCACAAGCGCAATATCCCCTTCACCATCTACGAGCTCCGTCCCCAGCCAACGGACGCGGAGCTCACCCAGCCGGCTGGCATGCTCGACTTGCACGAAGAGTCCGGCCTCGCAGCTCTCCGCGCGTGCGGGCTATACGAGGCTTTTCTGCCGCTGACGGGCGAGTGCGCCGATGAAACGCGCATCGCCGACTCGGAGGGCACCATTGTACATGACGGAAGAGAGCCCGGGGCAGGCGCCAAGCCCGAGATCTCGCGCCCCGCCCTAAGCCACCTCCTTTTGTCCGCGCTGCCCCCGGCGGCGATCCGGTGGAACCAAAAACTCGTCCGTGCAACAAAGGCCACCGACACCAACGAGATTCAGCTGGACTTCGGCCCCGCTCACGGCATTGAGACCGCTGACCTCGTCGTCGGAGCGGACGGCGCCTGGTCCCGTGTGCGCCCCCTGCTGACGGAAACCAAATCGCACTACAGCGGCCTTCAGCACATCACGCTCACAATCGCGGGCTTCGTCACTCGGCACCCCCAGCTCGCTGCCCTTGTTGGCCCCGGCACCTTCTTGGCGCTCGGCGGACGTAAAGGCATTGTCACCCAGAGCGGCGCGCGCGGTTCGCTGCGGATTTACATCCTGGTCAAGACGCCGGACGAGGACTTTTTGGCCACCCGCATGGGGCTCGCGGACTTGACGCCCCTGCAGGCCAAAGACAGACTCCTGGGCGACGAGAAACTCTTCGGTAAGTGGGGCGTGTCGATGCGCGAGCTGATCGCGTGCGCGTGCGAGGAGGACCAGGAGAGAAAGCTGGACATGCGAGGCCTGTACACGCTTCCCGCGGGGAAGCTGGCGTGGAAGCACACGCCCGGGGTGACGCTGCTGGGCGACGCGGCGCATCTCATGCCGCCGTCGGGCGAGGGGGTGAACTTGGCGATGTTAGACGCGCTGGAGCTCGCAGAGGCTGTGGGTAGTGCGTATAAACAGGCAGGAGAGGGCGGGGAGGGATTCCAGAAAGCGCTGGAACCGTTGATGAAGCATTTTGAGCACGATATGGACGCTCGGTCGGAGGAGAAGCTGCAGGAGAGTTTGGCTTTCCATGAACTCATGTACGGCCATGAGGATGGGGCGCGGCATTTTATGGCCGCGATGGGCGCGTAGGAAACTGGAGAATTTATTAAAATACTTGACCTAGCCTCACGCACAAAATGACAAAACCCTTCTCCTGGCAACTTTGTGAATACCTGTAATATCTGCAACGATTCTAGTTTTTTTTTTTGCAGCGTGATCAAAAGTACTAGCATAGTCGTGTTTCTGGTGTGAAGCAAATGTAGGCAGTGAGAACCAGCTTGGATGGCTATAGATATCAGTCTACATAAACTCAGTTTGCAGTTTGTTACGCTCGCTAACGTAGGCACCTAAGAAAGAGAAGCTGCATTAGTGCGGAGTTTGACTAAATTAGCCTGGCCCTCCGGTCCGATGTCAACGAATACATGTCGAGGGTGAGCGATGCTCATGTTCGGCGCAAACGCTTCTGTTCTGTACGACAGGCGTGATTCACGATCAGATCTGTGGTGGGGCACTGTCCCCGGAATGCAGAGAATTGGGCCCCGGAATTGAGGGCGGGCAAAAACTTCCTAGCTTCCATTTCACGAGATGCAGAAGATAACAGGGCTGACAGTAATCGGATCGAGGTTAGACTCATTTTCTGGGAGAGAATCAGAGAGTGCACCCGTAGCTAGATTCACCGTCCAGTGGCGGACCGACAATTATCCTGCACTGCAATTCAGTCAATCCTCGGTCCAGGATAAAGGCGCTGTTCTCGCGGGAGTGGGTGTTCCCCAAAGAGTAGTCGGAGATTTCCACTGAATAGAGTGGATGATTTGCAGTCCCCCGGAGTATGTAGAGCAGGTAGATCCAGCAGTTTGGCGATCGCATTCGCGCATTTCGCCTGCACTCAGTGAATTGAAGGGAGACCCAGATGCCGAGTGAATGACGAGGTGCGCTGCGTAACCGAAGAGGTGGCTGGGCGGGGCAGAATGGCATCAGTGGTAGGTAGGTAGGTAGGTAGCATTACACGGCACGGTCCGAATCACGAACGCCGGTTTCCAGGAATTATCCCGGTGTACAAAGCAAAAACCTAATCACGACATTACGCGTTTCTCTCGCAAACGAATGGCCAGCCAAAGCAGGCTTCAGAGTTTGGGATACGGTTCAGGCGCCGCGCGTGGATGGCGGTGGATGTCAGTCCCGTGAGAGTGTTGAGTTGAGGCGATATCTTATCAACGGAGTGGCGGCCGGGAAGAAACTTTTATCTGGCTGGAGCCTGGTGAAAGCTTGTAGCCACAGGCTAAGAGGATGAGTGTTACTGTCAAACGCGTAGTGTCACATTAGTGATGGAATCGCGAGCCTTTACGTGTTGACGCGTCTGTTCACAAATTTCCTCCGACCGCCAGGGATCATAAAATCTACTGAGTCACTGCATTCCAAGGCCCCCTAGACTCAGTGAGCCTAACTTTGTCTAGGGTCAGTCTAGGTGTGTTTGGTCCCTAGGCAGACCCTGTGTAGGGTCCTAGACGGATATTTTGCCTAGGAGTCTCCAACTCTGTGTAGCCTCTGTGTAGGTGTGTTCGGGTGTCTCTGTCTAGCCAAGTGTAAGTCAGTCTAGGTTAGTTTGAGTGAGTGTAGGTGCCTAGTCAGAGCAAAACAGACATACTTTTATGCCTTTCGCTCCAAAATCCTTATAGGGGGTTCCGTTGATCATCAGCGCATCAATGTTGATCCTGCCGTCGGCGCATCGCACGTGAGACGACAAAGATGCCACAACAACGCCAGCCACAACATTCGCTTGTGGCTTGTCGCTCGGAGTTCATTTAGGTCCTCCTTTGGGCTCAAGCACGTGGTTCCTCCTTCGTTCCTCCTCTTCCACCTGCCCAGTACATGTACCGGGTGTTTCCACAACTAGTCCATGACTCATGATGCAAGTGTCTGCTAGGCGGCAAGGGAGTTGCTAATGTTATATAGCCAATTAGAACTCATCTGTATTGAATTTGAACAGGTGTGGAAACATCGGTGTAACTCCATTTAAGTCGGACGGAAGCCAGATGGACGATACCATTAATCATTCATTTTAAATTTGTGATTAGATCTTGCTTCCAGATTCGAGTTTATGTGCTACTTCCGATGACTCAAAATACTTCTATACATTGTGGGAGGATGTTTAGCAACTTATTTTGACACAACAAGTAGATGGTGAGTCTGTCTAGGTACTATACTGACCTAGACTGACCCGAACTGAGTTCGGCAGACCGAGTCTGACCTAGACAGAGCTACAAAGAGCCTAAACAGACCTACACAGACTCTGTCTAGTTACCTAGGCACAGATATGGGTGTAGGTATGTCTAGAACACCTAGACTCAGCTGAGTCTAGGGGGGCTTGGAATGCAGTGAGTGCTTTCACCTAGCCATCTAATCCGAGAATGTGGCACCGTTTTTTGGGTTAGATAACTAGGAATGTGAAGCTCCTGATTTCCGCACCGCAATGAAGCAGTGAATAACGGGGAATTGATCTTACTGTCTGGGCTAAAGCACAAATTAAAACAGCGCGGGGATCGTTTGCTCCCTGCTTTGCTTGGATCTGAAATGTGAGTCAGTGAAATTGACTCAACCTGATCCCATACTGTATTTTTTCAATCGATTCGACAAGGGGTGTGACTGTGACGCAACTTTTCGAATTCGACATGGGGCCAAACGACTGTGACAACACCGAAAATTTCGAAAAGGTATCAGCAGGGTTCCCCCATACCGGAGAATGGTCAGGAATTATTTCAAGACCTCTGGACATTTATTTCGACCACAATACATATTTTGCCCTTTCGCTTGGTTTTTGCAGATGATGATGATGTGCACTTGATCTATGTCCATTTCTTTTGTTAATTGTACTGGAGTTTACTTGCAAATATAAATTCCACCAGAGTATCCTGTGATATGTGCTTCTTGAGACACAGAATTGTCTGCGACTGTAGGGCATTGATTTCTGTGGTAGAAAATTGGACGAGCTGAACACCGAATGATGAAGAAAAGGGTGACTAGCCTATGCTCAAAAAATCCTTGATAACCTTCACGACAGAAAAAGAAAATGAAGAATTGAAAAGCATCTAGCATTCTATTCTGGATGTGATATTTAAAGCCAGAAAACCGCTGCTCTTTTATCCTTCTCTCGGAATCTGCAACGCTCGAGGCGGATTTGTATTTACAGGGAGTCCTGCATTTGAGCAATAGCAGAGATTTTTCCCAATTTTTGGGGGGCGCAAATGGCATTTTGGGGACATTTGTGAACCTAAAAACCGATTCGACAGGTACCCTGTGACGCGTGACTGTCGAATCGATTGAAAAGGTACAGTACCTGCCCGTGAGCGAGTTGAAGAGAATGTCAAATCCGAATGAGCGAAGTACTTGACGCAGAGGCGGCGTTAAAAACAACATTTATAAGTTGTTTTGAACGGTCTTGGAAGGTTTGAGGGCCAGGCTGACTACACGATCAGGAAGGGAAAAGCTCGACTCACGGGGTGGTGGAATACCGTTGTAGTGCGGAATTGAGCCGTGGAATCGACTGAAGAATACGCGGTTGGAATATGCCACTAAATACCTCGGGTTCAACCGCAGTAACTTCGACATCTTGAAGTGTCCGAAGACTGGTTCCGGTCCAACTCGTGAGAAATAAATCCAACGAATAAAAAACAAGGGCCATAAAAAAAAGTTAGAAGGGAAGGCTCACGCGAAAAGATAATAGATTCAGGGTGAGATTTAAACATCGAATATGACACATACCTTGGATGTCTTGAGGAAATTGTGCCTGTTCCAAACTGGTTCGCACATTGAAAGCTGGGTCTAGTGAATTAAAAAGTCGCCCGTCAGTCAAGAACTAGAGGAACATTGTAACTCACGAAAGGGAAACTCCGCAATTAAGTCGATGGTGCAGCGTGAGGTTGGGATGTCCCACGCACACAATGAAGACAACTGGATGAGCTTTCGCTCTGGGTGGTAGAATTGGCTCCGCACCTGCAGCGCCCTTTTCCTTCGGGGGCTCTCCTTGTATCAAGAGTCGTCGGCTCCCCACTCGGGCCCTTTACCCCTGCGGCGGCGCGCAGCGCGACCATCCCAGTCACGTTTCGCAGGCAGCCGCAGGAGCCGAAGAGCCCAAGGTTCTTCCCCCCACACTACGGAACGAGCTATTCACCGGCGTGAATTCGTTTCACGTGTCCGCGCCGTCGCAAATTGGGGCGAAATGATGAAATAAAATAATGATTAAAAGTAATAAAAAGGCCCCGTGCCAGAAAAAAGGCCCCGTGCCAACGGAAAAGGCAGCGCTAGCCAAAGGGAGGGGTCTGGGGGAAGATCGATTCCCCCAGAATGCCCCCAAGCCGAAAATGATCGCCTCCCGGCAAGCGCCATCATTAGTGGGACTCCGACTCTCTGACTCCAACTCTTTTCATATATACTCGCAGAAAGGGCTAGCTCATGCCTGTAATCAGTCCACTCTCATTTGTAATCTCATCTGATGCAGCATCGGCAGGATCCGGATCCTCACGCAGGTGGAGGGTCCACGCCTGCTCCGCATGGGGTCACTGGAAAGATGCTTAAGGAGAACGCCCGTTCGACTCGGGCTTGAGCCTTGCCGCCACTCGAACTGTCGTTTTTTGTAGCCCCTTGTTTTGTATCGTCAGTCCATTTGTCCTACGGCAAGGGGGCAGTGCGTTCGGCTTTCGGTTACTACGGAGGGTGGGTTTTGCAATGATTCGTCACATTCACTGGAAATGTTGGACCGATATTTCAATGTTGAAATGTCAACCCTTGCTGTCTGCTCCATGGAGAAAGCGATGGATACTCACACTAACTCAGCGAAGCTAGGAAGGCCCGGTGGTGGATGGTCCACGCCTGCTCTAAATTGTAAATCCGCGAACCTGAAAGCAGGAGAGTGCCCGTTCGATTCGGGCTCGGGCCATGGGGAAGAAATCTTGTCGCCCAAATGAGCGTATCAATGCGGGGCCAATGTGCACCAGAAACACACCCGGACCGTTGAAACTGCGGCAGTCTGCAGAGCGCACTGCAGCAAGAATTAATTGGGCCTCGTCCCTGCGGTTCTCACATGTCGGCCCACGGCAGCGCCAGAACTCATGGAGGACAACCAAGGTGTGATCCAAAAAGCTAAAAAAATTTCATTTAATCTCTTATAACAGACGGAATAAAATGCGGCTCGTAAACTTTGTATGTTCGGAACTTCTTGATTACCAAGATAACGCTTCGAAACCTATGAAAGAGGACAACGCAAAGGTCGCATAGGTAGATTATACTCAATATAGTCACCCTCAAAAACACCCAATGACCCCGACTATGACCGCCCCAATATCGGATTTATAACGTTCAACACCCGCATTCGTGGACTGCACCGGCGGCGGGCTGTCCCCCGTGCCAGAAGTAGACGTCGGCGTGCCAGATCCGGGACGAGAAGGTGCTGGGGTGGAAGAAGGCGCCAGGGAGGACGAAGTCAGGCGGTCCCCGGTCACGGTAACTGTCCAGGTGGGCACCAAGGCCTCGACGCTTGTGAAAAGTCGGTTGCCTGGATTAATTAAGCCAGCGCAAGAGGCTGCCGTCGTGTCTAGGAATTGACATTCGTCCTTTATACCTTGAGTCGTGGTGCCGAAGAGGACGCCTGGATTGAGGAACGTCAACGTATATCCGCTTGGACCTTCGATTAAAGTGGCTATGGAGGAAGACGTTAATGTACATAACACTAACGTATACACCAACAAACGTACCGGTTCCTGCATCATGAAAGCTCTCCGAGAAATGAATCAACTCGTAGGTAGTCACATCTCCTGCAACACCAACTACCGAGACCGACTGGAAACTTTCGAACCCCAAGAAGTCAGGGGCGGCGAGAATGGTTGCTTCGAAATCTAGGGCAGGAATTGCACGTCCTGCCAAAAAAAAGTAAAGGAACGAGATCAGCCATAAAACGGGAGGTCAACAAGCCGCGCACGAACACGGGACGGCGAAAGGCACCACCTGATGATGGAGGGATACACCACGTACAAAGACGAATCTGCCCCCGCCGCCCGCGGACATCGCTCTCTTACGCCCAGTCCTCAAACATGACGTTGCCGCTCACGAAGAAGGTGAGGGGTGGAAGCCGCCCCGGAATACGCCGCCCACGCGGACACCCCGCACGAAGAGGAAGGCGATAAACGAAAACTACCGCCGCAAACGAAGAACCGGCCCATCGGAAAAGAGAAAGAAAGGGTCCCGGGAGGTCGGAGCGCGGACGAATGCCGCCGCGCCAAGCACGACTCGGACAATCCCCGTGCGCACAGCCGCACCATAAGCATGGAAACAAAGACGAAAAGCCCCCCGCCAAAACAACCCCGAAAAAGCCGGGCGCTGAAAAAGAAAGTGAAGAAGAAATCTGACGCACCTCCTCAGACACGTCTTAGTCTTCTTCGTCTTAGTATTGCGCTGCTTCCTCGCATACTGCGTCGGCGTAGGCCACTAGCGGCGAGGTCGAAAATGCTAGGAAGGGAGGCAGCGCGCGGGCGGGCGGATGCGTCTTATTCTTGTAGGAGAGGTTAGTACGAGTAGGGATATGGGGTGACAGGGCGAAGGTGAACGAAGGGGCGAGGGAAGAAGGACGAACGGGGAGAACGTAATGGCGGAGGGCGGGGAGGGGTAGGCGGTAGGGGCATCGTCCTCCGCCCCCCAGCTGCGTGCGCAGGACAGAGATCACCGAGCGTATCGTTGCCCTCACCATCCTCATCTGAGAGCAGTGACACAGACGCGGCCGCGAGGAGTCCTTTCTCCGCCCCTTGCCCCTTGCCTCGACGTATAATCAACATATCTTCAACGGGCAGTACACCCGGGAACCTCGGGAAGTGCGAGAGATTGACTCAGCAATATCCCGTACCGCATGTACTGTGAAAGATAAAGGGAATGGCAAACTGGCGTCACGATAGAGTTTGAGGGAAAGTGGATCCGGAATGGAGTATAAATTCCTCGGGAGCACGCGGAAGTGTACGGTGGGTGCAACGGACCACGTTTCTGAGAATGCGACTAGGATTAGGGTGCTGCGACCGAGCACACGGAAAGCGGGAATCCCAACGGCAGCGGGCGGGTCGCGCAGTGTGAGGTAATGGAAGAGAAGTAGGTTCGGATCAAGCCGCCGTTCATGTTTGGTGATGCGGGCATCGTTTGCGAGCAAAACAAATGAAGGGGCTTGTATCAAGATGCATGAATCGGGGGGGATGTTCGTCGCGTCCTGTGCTCGCCAAAACCGTGCTATCCCTCGGGGAAAAAATAGTGATGTCTTCATTTTTAACTAACTTAGATATTTGCCTGCGACATTTGTGGCACAGCTTCATATATATAGTACACTGTCGGTGCCAAGAGTCGACGAGGGCTTTTTAAAAACCTGTTTTTACTTCACTCCTGTGCACCAATTGTGAAGTAATATAAAAAACTGGAGGGGCAGAAGTTGAGAGAAACGGTCTTAGATTGGTCCAGCATACTTTTAAAGGTCCGTTTCGTGAGTTTCCCGCCAAACGAGAGCTGAGCAGAATCTTGGCCGCATTCGGACAACCGGAAATTCGGATTTTTCTATTTTTGGGAATGATCGTCGATCGCTTAAATTTTTGCTTAGCGTCCTCCATGTCGACGCCCGCGCCACAAACACCGCGAAAGAGGTCCTTGAGACCTCCCCCTCGCTCCCCGGGAACACCCCGTCGCAGAACCGCCACAGGTCACAGCGTGACACAATGTGACACTAATTAGCGGCAACTCCGCAAATTATTTTGACGCGTCGTAACTCTGCTATTCAAAATTTGAAGAGGCAGAATTTGCTTAATTTACTATCTGATTCAATAGAGCCCATAAAAAGTCTCATCCCAGGTACTCAAAAGTACTCGAGGCAAGTGCTCGCCGTCAGCAGAGAGCGTGAGAAAGGCTCAATTACCTTTACACCAACTGATGACACGGGAATCTAGATTAGAGGGAATGAATCACTGGCATACAACGAACATTTTGTTCCATATAAAGTAGGGGATAGAAAAAAAAATAGTGGTGCAAATGAGTCCCAAAGATCCCGCCTATTTCGCCGATCTTGATCCAAGCCTCTCTCCGAGATAGACCGGATATCCGGTCCGGAGAGTGGGTTGATCCGAACCTAGAAGAGAAGGGCGATGAGCGTAACATCGCCACTCGGAGCGCATCGGACCGGTTTGTTCCGTCCTTGACGTCACGACCTGCCTCTACCTGCCTGCATCCTGTGCCGGCATCGCTCTGCGGCCTTTTCACCCATACTGTGCCAGCACCGGACGCAAACCAGACTTCCCTGCGTTTGGAAAGTGCACGTCCGAACCAACACCCAGAACCGTGCTGTCTGCCAGTCCCGCCGCTATCTTGCCCTCCCGTTCTTTCTCCGAGAAGGGTGTCCTCAACGGTGAGTGCTGCATTTCTTATCCATTTACTCTCCACTCCCCAGTCCCTTCTCTCTCTCCCCGCTTCCCGGCCGACTCCGCTCTCCCAGAAACTTTGGAGTTTATGACTTATCTCGCCCTGAATTAGCTCCGCTCCTTCCCATCTCCTTCTACATCTTCAGCGGGATTATCGACACTATCCCCAATGCCTTCCTTCGCATTGACTCTCTCCCCCTCGCGCCCTGCGTAATATATGGCGCGTTTCTCAAGGCGAAGGAGCTCGTTCCCAATGCTTGTTCCTTCTTAATGGGTTCCCTGAATGCCCGCCCAACTGCATAATTTCCCCTCCTCTGCGTAAATCTGGTTCCGCTTCGTGCTCATTGTGCGTCCATTCCTGGGCTCCTTGCGTACGGCCTACGACGATGCGCCGGCGCAAACGCTCCGTCCCGTGAGCTTGCAAGCCCACCATACCACAAACCTCAAACAATCTATTCTGGATTCCCCATTCCTCGCGCCATATCCCGGCTATCGGGGTGCTTGCGAGGATTTTCGAGGATCTTGCCCGTCAAACCCACTGTGACACTGGATCTCGTTTCCAAATCATTAAATTCCTACGTCGATCTTATACTATTCGACGCCCATATCCATATCTCACGAAATGTGCCGCGGATTGGGAATCGCGCCATGATGAGGCCGGGGTGCGTTGGTTGCGAATCCGCTGTCCTGTATCAAAAATTATTTTTTATGTCCCATCCATCCATCCCTTCGCGTCGTATGACAGTCGCCCCCTCGTTTCCGGACTGCATGCTGCGGCCAACACGCTGGCAGTATCCTGCAGCTGGATCTCCCTGGATGAATTCGTCGTTCTTCCCTGCCCCGGCAACTGCTAATTGCGTTCCCGGTCGGGTTATTTTGGACATCGCGGTCTTCCTCTCAACGGGAGATGCACGCTCCGTTTCCTGGATCAAATAATGATCAGCTCCTGCCGCATTCTCAGGCTGCAGGTAAGTTCGTTCCCGAAACATCGCTGCCAATGCCGATTTGACCATCTTGTGGGTACAGCAATAGTCTGAGCATTCAATTCTCTTGCGTGTAAACCATTTTTAACTCCGAATTTCCGTAGCGACCCCCATGCATTCTGATTTCCTTCTGCCTACAGCCCGTGCGACAAATTCTGGGTGAACGAAGAGAAACAGTCGTTCAGCTTGTTCAAAGGGTGCAAAGGATCGATTAATTTTTCCGCCGCATACATAAATTACACTGGAATAATCCCGTTCGCAGCACAAAAACTTGACATCCAAGATGTGCAGATCATTTCCACCTTCGCCCGCGCACGGTGAATCCACGAGAGCTGCGTCGCTGTACTTGATCCCCAGATATAATATTGAAAAATCGAAGATATCCTAAGAACCAGTGGGTGTGTGTAATCTGAGGTTCACCTTGGGCCTCAAATATCATTGATTTTCAGTCAGAGTCTCTGAAATGCCGCTGTTGGGTGTTTGAGCTTGAGCCGGAATATTCGTCTTCAACATGGAGTTTGAGCATGAATACAAAAAGGGGAAAGAGCCCGCTTGGGCCACTAGTCAATTGGTCCAGGAGACACTTAGCTGGCTGTATATCGAGCATGGAGTATTATAATTACAGTTGGGCAATATTGGCGTTGTTATTGCTATTTGATGTCGCATTAGCGAAATCTATGGGTGGGCAAGTGAACGGCAGCTTGGTCGCTGCAATTTCTATATCTCTAACCCACGATTTCTTGCCCGCAACTGCTAGTTCAATTGAACTATCCAGGTGGGAGAGTTGCGAAATTATGAGCTACATTTCCAAGCAGATTTTCGACTGACTTCATAGGCAGTGCGGGCCTCAGGACTTATTTCGGGCCTAAACCCCAAGCCCCGGACCCGCTCAAGCCCTACGCAGGCTCGCCTGGGCTCAGACTTACTGGGGCCGGGCCTAAAAGGCTTGATCTTGAGGCTTAGAGGCCGTTCTTAATTAAACTGGTATGAATTATTTTTGTCGATGCTTGTCCCACTCAACTCCATTGCTCAAAAGTGTGAAATGGGATAATTCTGCACTGGCACTTTGTTTTAATGGAGTTGTTCAACAGTATACAGTACAGATTTGATGCACAAATATTCGCTGGTTCTTCTGCTCTATGGCAGTTATTTGAGGTGTTTACAGATTGTCGGATATTGATTGGTGAATTGCTCCTGTGCTAAATAGGAGTTTGTGTTGACCCCAATAGCATGCACTTTATGTTTGGTACCTCTACCTCTGTCGCGCTTTGCTTTTAGTTCAATTGGGCTTGCCATACTATTTTGCCAGACACAGTTTATCATTATTCTGAAACAGTCAGTATCCACAGACTTAAATTGCTTCAACTCTAAGGAAAATAAAACGATCAAGTACTCATTCATGCCGGGCGTAGCCACAGCCCTTGACCCCCAGTCATCACTTGGGACTGGGAGCTGAACAGGAACATAGAACTTAGGAGGCAAATGTGACGCCCAAATATTCTCTTCGTCTCGACTCGCATTTTGGACAGGATACACCGCACCGATTTCTTGACCTTCCAGTTGAGTGCCAATTGTATGTAATTTAAACGTAGATTTGGCAACTGCCAAATAACTTCGATAGCAATCGACGCCAACGGCCATGCTTTTGGAGCGGGGCCGCGTTTGTGGTACGAACAAGTCAAAATATTCCTTTTCCTGCCTCACTCAGTCGTCCCTACAGTCAATTTGTCACATACGAGTTCATTGCATGTGGGTCGGTGCTTCTGACCACGAGAAACATCCACAAATGATGGAAGCGTTCACTCCGGCACTTGATAGCCCACTTCATATACAGATAAATACGAAACAAAGAGTCGAAGACGCTGATTGATTTTTTGCTCTCCTTTCTACTGTTTAGTTGATATACACTTCAATTTTATGGCTTGTTTTCGAAGTGACAGTCCAATACTAAAAATCGACCGTTAGATTCAGCTGCTGCTGTTGTGGCACCATTTGACGTTCCTCATCCCATTTGTGCAGCACTCTGTTCTCGCTGGAACTTTCGTTTTATTTTGGTCCGCTATATTTTGACAGAGACCAATGGCAATAAATCAAAAGAAGCGATTCTAATTACATGACTGCTGGCACAAGGCTGCAACAGGAACCACGGCACTTTTATCATTGGATAGATTGGGAAACCGGTCGCAGAATCTCCTGAGGAGACTAGTCCGTAGACGTTGACCTTGCCTTTATCCACCGTAACTTCATTGACAACCTGCTGTGTGTCAGTCCCGTCCAGGACAGAAAGATGTTCTGAACTAACCTCAAATCCGCAATGTTTGTACACCTCTCGGGAGCGTGGAGTTGTCGCCTCGAGTGTGAAAGTGGCATCCGGAGCGTTCTTGAAAGCTTCTTGTAGAAGAATAGTCATATAACCTTGATGTTCAGGTGGAGTAGGTAACTTTATCAGCATATAGGGTGCAAGTCCGCCATACCCTTGCCTTGAAATTCAGGATCCACTCCGGCGAGTTGGAGATACCAGGAATCATCTGGGGTACCGGCAAGTTTCCTTCCTTTGTACCCGTCGCTGAGAACATGCTCGCTCGACTGAATGAGATCTGATATGCGCTGGAACGGCAAAACATCAATTACAGAATTACCCAACCAAGTGAATATCTTCACCGTTACAGCGCCAACAACCCAGCTGACTAAGACCGAGAACATTCCCATCCGGAGAGAGCTCAGCATGGATGGGGACTTGCTGTTTCCCTTGATGGGTGGACGCCATATTGTGGACCCGATAATCTTTTCATCGCCATCTTTTCCCGTTGGAACAACTACAACCGTAATTCGCGCTCCCAAGCTCCAAGATCGACGAATAAGGAACTTGAGAAATTTACTTTGGTCAGCCCTCCTTTTTGCGTCTTTATTATCCGTTGTCAAAGGCTGCAGCGTTCGTAAGCAGATGAGACCGCGTCCACAAGCTACTCGCCGCATTTGCGCCAGAAAATAAGTCTGGGGTGGACTTTCAATGAACTCTCGCTGATTCATGGAAGCAAGTTCATCGAGGTCGGCTACAGTCGCAATTCGAACAGAGGCTATGGGCGCCACAGACTCAGACATGGCAGGGGAGATCAAGAACAAGTGAGGAACTACTCCCACGCATAGCCTCGCTCGGGCCGATCTTGCTCTAATTATCGCCTCTTCGTTCTCACCGGACATCAAACATCTACGGGCGTCTAGTCTATCACCGCAAGTTGCCTCGGCCCTTCTCACCATCGTTACGCCTCTGAAACTACTTCTTGTCCGAGGAATCAACGTCGGTCCCAGTGCAGAGGCACATCGGGGAATGCCGGTCCAGGGTCATTAACCCAATTTCAATCTTTGTGTAATCGACGAAGATGGTCTTTCACATTGCTCCCTCGTCAGATGTGGGTACGTAAGACTGATATCGACTCGGTCTTCTTTCTTTACCCACATTCATGGCTGACGCAAATGACCCTGAGGTTCAAGCAGCCATAGCCGCAGTTAAGCAGTCACTCGGCACTATACTCATTGGCTTTACCATTGCAACTACGTATGCTCCGTCGATACCTGGATTTCACGGCTGACAGCGGGCTATCTTAAGGCTATACGGAATTACTATTCTTCTCAGACGTACTTGTACTTTCGCCATTACACGAAGGATGCATTATGGATGAGATTCATGGTGCGTCTATTTAAAAATCACGCAACTGACGTGAAAGCTGAATGGTTTGATAGGTTGCATTCCTGTGGTGAGCAGAAACCAGATCGGAATTCCAAAGTGTGTGCGTATGGTGAACCATTATTTTGAACTTCTTCAATCTTCCCGCAGACGGAGCTATCCCTTGGTATGTGTAATCCAAGCCATTTTTTTAAAACCGAGTTTCTGAGTATCTCTCATAAGAGTTTTGCCGTAAAGTCGCATTTTTTTCTGATAATGTAATTTTAACCCCGTTGGATAGCTAGAGAGTGAAGTAGTGGTATGGAAATCACCAATAGAACATCGAAGTCCGCTCAGAGACTGATAACCCACAGGACATTATCACCTTGATTGCACAATGGTACGAGCAGTTCTGTTCCTTTCTGTGGACTGCGATCTGACGGGAATTTTATTTAGCTTCTTTGGCTACCAGCTTTTACTCAGTAAAAAGTTAATAACACTCATATCCCGCGAGCTAATATCATTCCCGATCAGTTTCGAGGTATAAGATAATACCGATCTCGGTAGTACGACGCGGGCAAATTTGAACCTGACTGGACGATCTGATTCTGCGCCTTTTTTCAATCAGTTTCTTCTCGCTTTGGTACGGATCACAACAAACTCTCCTGAGCTCTGCTAATGCTGTCTTTACAGCCCTCGATATAAGTGGGTTCCTCATGTTTCGATGCATTACCCCATTGATGAAACTTAATTCGGAGGTTACTGTTGAGCTGTATGCATCTAGCCCCCTCCGTTATGTTTTGGGGGTTCTTTCTATTCTTGATTTACAGGTTCAGGACGCTATCTGTTGAAGCTTTGGGGACGCGAGAAATCTACGTTCGTGTAGATTCACAGTGCCGACGTTCGACTGATGCATTCTACAGGTTGTTGGCTCCGTGGTTCAAGGTCTATGCTTTCTCTGTGATGTGATTATCACGAGGGTCTAGTCTACTATTCCCGTGGCGTGGAACGTCCAAATAAATCGTAATAATCTTCCACTTCATGCCAGTCACATTGAATCCTATTTGACAGAACCGGAGTTGTGGTTGATAATCTTATTCTTTATACAGTAACCCGCGGAACAGCCACAGCGTACGATGATTAAATCACCAGTTCGAGAAGTAGTGCACTGACTTTCCTCGAGCATCTGCCAGCTCATGTTCATGGAGCTGGTACTATCATTCCGTTTCCGGTGTAAAACTGACAATAATACCATCTGGTAAGCCTAAAACGTAGCTTTGCCCCACGATACATTCTGGCAACCCTTCCATCAAGCGGGAGGAAAATGTGAACTCTACTGCGGCACCTTTTCATCGTCTGATGTTTTTCCAGTATATGTAAATTCAGTTCTCGCAACCTTGAACTTCCGTGAAACCTCAACAAAATGATCCGCTATCCCGCTTGGACGTATCCGTGGAAATACAACCTCTCGTCGCGGACTCAATGATGCTGAGATGGTACAATAAACTCACGCATTTTAACAACTTCCGAGACCATTCAAACCAGGTATCCCCTACTCATTCACAAAGAACCCGAGGACATGTAATTCCGAGTAACATTTCCTCAATTATGTACTCACAGCACATCATCTAGAAATAAGCCGTCTAATGCGGTTCTACGGTGGTTACGGTCGAGTCTAAGACTCCTTCTCGATTGGCTTATCGCTATTATATGCGTTGTTGCATTTACATAGGAAATCATGTCGGGGGCGATATGTTGAACCAATGTTTGGGCTTGGACTTGTTGGGTGTGCGACAGGCACAGCCGGTCACGGGGCTCGAAGTGAAGCCAAGTGGGCCTATGAGAAGCGAATGGGGGCCTCCAACCGCTGTCTGTACAATTTTGGGGTCCGGACGATGTGCCGATCAAAAGTGCTTGCGTGTTTTCAACTTATATGGTCTCATGCTCTACAAGTTCTTCGCCGATGCACGATTTTTGAGATGTGAACGCGCAGTGGAAAATAAAGCAAACGGTTCTCTATTTTATTTGCATGCGTGGGCGAGTTCCACAGAAGCAAAAGGCTACGCCCACTTTTCCTCGTCTCCAGGAATAGTGAGAAGCTGCTATGGGAATTCGTATCAAGAAACTCCCCGACCTCGCGGTATTGTAGGGCCATGTGTGTCCAAGAAGAGCTGCAATCTGTCATGAAGTGGCACCCCCCTGAAGCCCTCCGAGAAGTTGAGCGCTACCGCTGGTCTGGCACCCGAGGTCGGCACAAACGGGCTGCGAATACGTCAATTCATTGCAGTCCGCTCACCCAGACGCTGATTCACAGCCACCCAAACTGCCTTGTATTTGGCCTGCCCCACATGACTCACGCAAGTGTTCTATTTTACAATCGCCTGTAACTTCAGAAATCCAATTCAATGTCTCGGATCTCGTATGTATTTTTGGAACTACCTGCCAAGACAATGTTCTGTGAGACTTTTCTCTTTCTTTGATCACCTGCATCGTTGTCTGTCAATGAAGGCTGGCTACTCATTGAGATGATCCATTTATTCATATTGTCACTGCACAGAGCAGGCAATTTTCTTCTTATAACCGATTCAAGATGGCAGTTAGCTCCGGTCCACATTCTCGTATTTCGATCCAGACTCCCGTTACCATCATTAAAGTCTGTTCAGCTATGATTTGCACCCTTTCCTTTATTCTCTTTATGCACATCGCCAATCAAATGCTATTTTTGATATATATTCCCAGTGCCGGAGCGGAGCGAAGGCATATCTTGTGCTATTGAAAACCGGGTTCCTCAATAGAATTATCTGCCTTTCAGCTTATAAGAGCCTTTTATTAGGAGGCTTGTCAGCCGCTTATAATAAGCTTGGCAACACATAAGCACCTACAATTCATGCGGTCAAAACTTGTTCGCAAGCCCGTGTTGTGTCCAAGCCGCACACCGCCAATATGCCACATCCAAAAATGGTGTTATGGATAGAAACTTCGATTCTACATACAAAAAAATCCCAATAGCTGGGATCCTGGCGTAAAAAAATCATCTTATGCGGGATCTTTATTCCGATATCAATCTCAATGTGATATTTCTTCGCTGCATAATGCGCGGTTCAACGTTCCCTTAACTCAAGACTGGAAGCTTTGTCAAGACCCACCTCCTTTCAATTATACTCCTTTTTCAGGCCACGAGACTGGGTTTATTGTCAGCTGTAGACCTTCTTCAGAAGTTGAACACGCTAACTTGTGGTCTTACATGCACTCTGCAAAGGGAAGACATACAACAGCTTTCTGTTGACTGGTGGATACCGGGGACTTTTACCTGGGAGGAGGGCCCCTCCGCTCGTGGTCAGGTCCTACTGGGTTTTTGCCGGAAGTCCAGCCATTTTAACAGCCAGCCAGTCACTGTGAGCCAGTGTCTTGTGTGATCAACCCCCTGGAATGGTGTTGTGCTCAGCTGACATCCTGTAGAATTCTAGAAGGATGAACACCCTAATAGTACTACTTGTTTGTCTTCTGTAAACTCATTGTTCTTGTTGTGGACCACATGAGTATAATATATCCCCCTCCCCCTCACTGTGTTCAGCCGGCCACAACGAAATCTTTGCCGAATCCAAATTGTGGCAGTGTCAGCGGTAACTTGAGACACCGGATAGTGCAATTTTGCCCTGTTGGTCCCAATTCTGAGTCAGCAGAAGGTAGTAGGTAGAACATTTTCTTCCTCAAAGGTACAGGAATAATATGGCTCAGAAATGGTACGGTCGGAACAAACAATGAGGAGAGAGCCTCACACTAAACCCATTTAGAACCTGGGAATATCCAATTGATGCGTGTCTCGGCATCGGAAATATTTTACACAAATTTAAATATACCAGAACAGTGCAGACGAACTTCAGTAGAATATAACCCTCTTTCAGTGTACTCAGTTGAGATGAATATAACATTTCGTCGGTTCCGGAACGGGGCACTGAGGCTACGGCGGCCATCAATTGAACAGTCACAGGACCCTTTACGGTTCCGTTCCCAACTTCTGAGCCTAAATCATTCCTCTGACGAATCAACCGCCCCATCAATCGAATCTAGTGGACGAGGTCAATAGGAGGCCTCGTGTAAATAAAAATCGGTAAAACCGACTAACCAGCGAGCACTTCCTCTGATGTCCACAAAACCAAATTATCCCTAAGAAGCTGCAACACCAAGGTCGACTCCTTATAGTTCTCCTCGGTCAGCTTCTCCAGATCTGCGACAGCCTCGTCAAATGCGTGTTTCGCCAGATGACATCCACGTTCCGGAGATTTGAGAGTGTCGTAATAAAATACCGCAAAATTAAGTGCCAGGCCGAGGCGGCCGGGGTGGGTCGTCGGGAGCTCGGCTGTAGCGATGGTGTAGGCGATCGTATATGACTCTAATGATTTGGAAGCTGCGGACTCAGACGGGGCCCCGGTGAGGAATTCGGTGCGATAGCGTTGGTAGTCGCCGCTCCTAGGTATAGGTGAGTGATGTTAATTGCAAGAATGAGGGGTACACATACATCTTGTGGTAGAAAACCCTCGCTTCTGCGGATGTGGCGGACGGGACAATATTAGTCTCTAGTATCCCAAGAATGTCGTTACAAATGGTCGAGAGTTCCCCTTCGAGTTTCTGTCGGAAAGTACCCATCAAGGAGATCTTCGTATTGTCGCTCTTCGTCCGATGCTCGAGGGAGGATAGTGTCCGCCAAGAGTTGCGCAGAGGTGTGATCAGATTCTTGTATGCAACAGATAGAATGTGACGCTCTTCAACGGTGAGTTCCTCGGCCTTTACCGCAACCTGACGGATGTGCTCAACCATTTCTGGAAATTTGCGTGGTGAGACAGGCAAATATTTCATGATCAACGGTTGGCATTGGAATCACCTTCATAGCGCTCCGCCTGCTCCGAAATCTTTGCGAGATACACAGATCGTTGTCGAGACTGATCCATCTGGGGATATTTTCGGATACACGTTCCAACTAGAAGATAAGCGACTCACTGATTTGGTGCAAAATATATATGTTGTTGAGTTGGTGGTGAGCTTGAAATCGAGACGGGAATGGGACAACGGCTTTGATACCGGGTTATATATATCAGTGGGTTCAGGGTACTGTCAAGCAACCTTATCGCTG
Organism: Mycena rebaudengoi; assembly: GCA_029282285.1. Taxonomy (NCBI): domain Eukaryota; kingdom Fungi; phylum Basidiomycota; class Agaricomycetes; order Agaricales; family Mycenaceae; genus Mycena; species Mycena rebaudengoi. Next base: position 1,892,401 of record JARJCX010000003.1, on the reverse strand, counting down.
ACTTGTCGTAGGCCCTTCGCTCACAAACCCCAAGCCCAGGGCGGACCACGTGATACGCCCTAACTCGTTTCAACGTTTTGGATAAGAACTGCGTGAGACTAGTGAGGCGCTCGTGATGAGATTAAATATGACTATTATTGAGTCACCTAGATTTGACAGCCGGAGATGGGTTCAAGATTTTCCACTATTAATATTGGGTTTCTCAGAATGTATGATGAAAGGATTATGAAGAAACGTTCCGGAATTGGATGTTGCTCGATGGAGAAGATACGAAGGAGTGCAACCAAAGGAGCCCGGACAATTGCGCAAAGGACCCAACATCGCCCTCCAAGCGCTCCGATTACGCTCCGAGTCGGATGACGAACCACCACTGGCAGTACATGTCTTTCCCGGCATAGAAAAAACGAGGGCCTGCCAACAAGAGGCGATGGCTAGATTAGTAGAAGCAGAATTGGATGAACCAGCCAGGATTAACCTACTCTGGAATCCGAGATAGCATATACTTACTTCGCAGCGAAGTTGTCAGTCCTGCCTGGACCTGCCACGCCGCCGTTAAAGTTGTCCATGGGCCCTACAGGGCAGACACAAGAGGTATAAATGAATCAAGAAACAGCACATAGAGAGGCCCACGCGGAGAATCAGCCGAGCATCATCCAATTCCGCGGGTGGAATCGTCGGAGAAGATGACCGTGTGAGTGATGCCTCGGCATTCGCTCAGCGGCCTGGCAATCCCCGGGGCGATTCCCATTAGGTCGTCCTAATGTTCTCCGCCCAGGCCGTATGTTGCTCGTCGATATTCGTGCTCTGGTGCGGCAGTCACTATTCCAGACATTTTTGGGGTGCTTTGGACGACGTGGCATGGAACGAAAAGAAAAAAAAAACAGGATTCATCGTCTAAGTACCTATTCGGATGCGGGGAGTCGAACCCCATCCTGCTGCAGGCTAGTGGATATTGCAACTGCTACAGTCTGCGCAGCCATGCACCGTGCACCACGTCCGATGAATACTAGAAGTGGGAACCAGTGTAGGTGTGTCAGCTTTAGGTCGCAGGGTGAAGCCGACAACAAAAAACGAACGCGGAGCCTGCCGCAGGAAGCTCGTAGAGTATGGCATGCACCACGTCCAATGAAAGCACATATAGTAAGCTGTACAGGTGCGTTAGATCGATTACTGAGCAAAGAATCCATGGCATCCTGCGTTTCGGAGGCGGCGAGTCGAGACTCCTTCCGCCGCAGCGGCCTCATCCAAATTCATTGAAGAGATTCTAGAAGGCGCCGTACACCCCACATCACATCCGACTCACAACCGCATATCGGAACCGGTGCACGTGCGCTAGAAATACGCTGGAAAGTAATAAGAAAAGGTAGCAGAATGCTTTCAAATTCAACGCAGAGTCGAACCACCGTTGTACCGCAGAACCCCTTGCACGCAATTTCAACCAAGTACGGCCGTGTACCGCATACCACGTCCGATGCGATGAAGGTACGGGAAATGGTATAGGTGCGCTGGGATTCTGTCAGGTGAGAATAAGAACAAATGCATTGAAAAGACTGGGAGGGGAGTCAAACCCAGTCCTGCTGTAGCACCGTCTCGTCGCTCAACAGAACAGAGATGCGCGCAGTGCACCGCGTCCGATGAAAACAATGAACGGCAAACTGAGGAGGTGCATTAGATTAGGTCGCAGGTGGAGTAGAAAAAGCAAAAGACGGGCAGCGCCAGCTGTTCGAACGCGGGGAGTCGAACCCCGTCCTACAGCCCACAAGTTGTTACGGAATACAGCCGTGCACCGTACACCACGTCCGATGGAAAGAATAATCGGTAGCCTGTATAAGTGCATGAGGGTTGGGCGCTGGGAACAAAGGAGATATACCCGGGAGGTGGAAGAGTCGAACACGAGGTACATCACTTCCGGCGTTCACCGAGCACCCCGTCGAGCGAAAAGATTCGGGAGCTTGTGTTGAATTAGATGATTGACAAAGTCAAAGGAAAATAAGAATCTTGGGACTTAGACGGTGCCGACGCGGGGAGTCGAACCAGTCCTGCTGCACTCTAGTGGTGTTGGCAGCAGCGGCGCACTATCACATCCGATGAAAATCATAACTACAAAACTGTAGAAGTGCGTTAGAGCTGAGCGCCGAGAACGAGATAAAAGGGCTTGCCACATTGCCACGGGAGACTTGAATGGAAAGAATAAACGGCTCGCAGTCGGCGTAGAAACTCAATTACCCCGGAATATTCATCAGGGGTCGAGGACACACGTCAGCAATGACTTACTCTGTGTGCGGAAAAATAAGTACATCAGCAGCGTATCGCAGAGAAAAAAAGAGCTACCCAGCAGTTCGTCCTTCGTCCAGCCATAGCCAGACTATGCCATCGAGGGCGCACGAGGGCAGCATCTGGGCGGCGATATAAGTGGAAACTGCTGGAGGGGAGCAGAAAGACGGCGACAGCACTAGGGATGTGGGGTGCTACGTGCCGTACGCGTTGCGAAGCCGAAGGGGGAGCCGAAGGCCATTCAACAGGTGGGTGGGGATCCTACGATGCATCGGGCGTTCGTGGGGAAGACCAGCGACTCGCGAGGATGCTGCTCGTGCAGTTATGTAATATGGACACAAGGCTTCATGCAGCTGGTGGGCGACTGCGACGAAGAGCGAGGGTATCAGTGTGCCAGGGACGGTGGAAACGCGACACCGGCGAATCAACGCCGAATGTTGAGTCATCTACTCGCCAAGACCATGAGTCGCTCACCTCCGCGCCTCAGCGTGGCAGACGCGAGATATGAGGGGAGGACGCGCGGCAGGGCTGGACGAGGGCAATAGCATGCATGCCACCAAGTGCAGAGCGCTATTCGTGGCGACAGAGGCGTGGAAGAAGTCGGGAGACGCAGGATGGAGTTGGCGGCGAGGTATAGGGAGACAAAAGAGACCACCGCAAGTGAATGAGTATGAGAAAACATCGAGCTGCCGCCCAGTACTACGGGATCCGAATAAATGAATCAACAATCCGGCCCGTCGGGAAGGGACGGGGCACATACTAGCAGCTGCTACGGACGCAGTACCCCTGTTGGATTGTGCACCGAACCACTTAACCAGACTGGTTAAGTGGTTCGGTGCACAATCCAACAACCCCGACAGTTGCTTTCCTTCTTCGCTTGCGCGGTTGTTTATACGAATCATTGAGGCCGTTAGGAATCGTTGTGAACTGTTGTGAATCACCCTGACTTGATGTCATTGATGCAATCCCGACTTTCCTAAGTCCGAGACCGGCCACCAGACAGATGCCCATTTAGAAATGCCGCGAGAATCAACGGAAGATGAGTCACCTAACCCCGTCGTTTGACTGGTCGACAGTCGAAGAAGCAAGTGGAGCTGGTATCCCGGCCCGGTCAAAGCCAGAAGATTGGACCGACAGCCTGGACGCACATTGACATGGCGGGCACGCACTTCACCTATGTCTTATTAAGGCTCGGAATCCTTCCGCCCTCCTGTGACCGTCCCAATTACTACGACCGTCACCTGCTCAGCAACGTTCAGCCATATCCGTCCAAAATGCGCTCTACAGTTATTTGGGTGCTAGCTGGCGCTCTGGGCATTCGAGCACAAGGACCTGAGCTCCCAAGGTCTCTAACTCTCACCGCTTTGGTTGGTAAAAATAGTGTGTCCGCCCTCGAGTGAGAATCGCTTCTCCTTCATCCGAATGCATCAGTCTCATAGAAACGCCTCAGATGCTGGGCCTTGACTCCGGCCCTTGTTGAAAGCACCGCAACGGGGACTGTCGGCGCCTTATCATACGCACATTTAGGAGGCACGGGACGTAGTAGTTATTCCCTTTTCACCCAGCTAACAAACGCTGGGCTCCACAACGCTCCTGCCCCTCAGTAGGTCCCCGCCATTCCCGAACTCACTCGCTCTGACTGTCCGCAAGATATGTCATGATTATGACCGGCTCCGGCGAACTTTCATTTCCCTCGGCTGACCCAGCGGACACGACTCTGAGCGGAAACTATACAGTTCATGCAGGAGACATCCTCATTGCAGCCGATACAGCGGACGTGAGTGCAAGAGGCCATAAGTGGGTCACATATTTTGAGCCGCGCAAGCACCGTTTAATGAAACTTTTTGGTCCCTTAGCTCCGTCTGGCAGGCGGGAACTAGTGCGCTCCAAATGCCGTTTTCCGCAGGCGTCCCGTCTCACGCTGTTCTCCATAAAGGGGGCTGTAAGCGTCCTCATATGTAAAATGGTAGCACTTGCAAGATTAAAATGAAGGCTGGCATTTATAACAGATACACTGCATTCCTCAAGCATTCCTAGTACCAACTATTAGATGTCAAACCAGAATACAAAGAGCTCGTCGGACGTGCTGCAGAAATCAGAGATAAGGACTGACTGAAAATAGCCCGTAACGTGTGTGTAAAAGTCCCGAATTGCTGTGCAGGGCAGTATCGATGTGTGGAACGTCCGGATTCGAGTTGTATTTTCTACTTTGGCTAATTAGCTTCCTACCTGGCCATTTCGACAGCATCCCATTCTGTAGCGCTAGCTTTGACCCATCCCGAAAACTCTGTTGATCAAATTTACCGGGATTGACCGAGGAGAGGAAAGTAAGTACATACTTTCAGGAGAGTATCTTTGATATATAGAGGCATTTATGGAGCTGTAGTTCAGGATGAGCACATCAGTGCAATTGGGAAAGAGAACAGGGCGTACCTTATACCACCAAGTATCTTTCCTCTATCACAGCGAACCCGCCTATTATCCAATTCAGCTTGCGGACTGAATAAACTGCGAGTCACAAGCCAAGTTCGCTGTACATGGAAAGATATCTGTACACTGCTTTGTTGCTAGGAGTAAGTAAGGTGCTTGTGAGTCGCGCACAAGGATGAACTGGATAGACGTAGCTTTTACTGCCTCGACTAGTAGGACACTGATATCTGGGTTCTCGTTCAGGCGCGAGGAAAGCACGCATCCTGCAGTGCTTGGGGTTATTGTTCACAAACAGCCACGCTACAAACGAAGAAGAACTTACCGCCACCACAGATGATGTAAGCATATGTTTTCCATAATTTGCGTTCTGGTTCAAACCCTGTTGCTGTCTCAGTGACCGGCGTCGAGAACTGGTTAGGGTCCGTCAAGGGCTTTGAGGGCGAGAGACCCATTCCCGACTAGCGACGAGACTACGCCGCAGCGGCGGGGCCGGATTACCGCACTGGGAAGAAAGATGCCCAGAAGACACCTTACTGTCAAGTACTGGGGCGGTTCTGATTAGTTCCCTACTTCTTGAACTTGTGACTCAAAAACCATACGCTATGGCTGATCGGCGTGTTTCTGGATAAAGAATCAAACACGACTCCGGTTCTGTCAATGTATCAGGGTCCGGTGTAGGTGGAATGAAGTATTTCCACGTCGCGGAAACGGTATACTGGACCCCCGTGAGAATCACATCGCATAGAAGCATAAACTTTGAACCACGGAGCCAACAACCTGTAAAAACGAATATCGGCACTGCTACACGAGCATAGCTTTATTGCGTTCCCAACAAATAGCGTCCTGAATCTATAAATCAGGAATAGAAAAAAACCACAACACAATGGAGGGGGCTAAATGCATATAACTCAGCGGTAACCTCTAAATTAAGTTTCATCAATAGGGTAGGGCACAGAAACTTGGGAAACCCCCTTATGTCGAGGGCTGGGAAGGCAGAATTAGCAGAGCTCGGGAGAGTTTGTTGGTTCCGTACCACCAAAGGCCGCTACCACGAGGAGAAATTAAATGAAACACGGCCTAGAATCTGATCATCTGGTGTGTTTAGATTTGCCAGCGTCGTTCTTACCACCGAGATCGGTATTATTTTATACCTCGAGACTGATTGGGAACGCTGTTAGAACGGGACGTGAAATTTACCGGCCATGGGATGGGTAAGGAAAAGATGGAGAGAGGCGCCGGAAGAGCAGCTGATGACCCGCAATTGGAAGAAAGTACCTACTCCCAAATGAGCTGATGACTTCTGCGATGTCCGACTCATCGGCAGGTTGTTAGATGTTCCCATCCGACATGGAATTTATGCATGTCCGGTGACGGTCGGAGATCCATCCGAGACAGCTGCGGCGGGAGAGAAAAGGGCTCATGTAAGAGCAAGTGTAACAAGTACGGAGATGGAGAAATTCGGGAGGATGCAAACTGGCGTCAAAAGACGAGTCGGATTTAGATGGAGGGAATCAAGGACGGATTGGTAGTCGAATATTGACAGAGTTGATTGAACGACGAAATATACAAATACTATGAGCCATATTTATACTAGAAAGGAAAGGAGAAAACTAAGGGGAATCAAGACAAGGTGGAGTAAAGGCGGTACGAGGCTAAAAGAATAGACCAGGGCAGTGCGAGCGGAGTCGGGAGGTAGGTAGGTAGGTAGTATTACACAGCCGGTTTCCAGGGATTAAGAATCCGGAAAAGAGATTCATCGCATAGGGGGGGGGGGGGGATATATTATACTCGTGTGGTCCACAGGTTGAACAACGAGTTTGCGGAACATGGTATCGTTCAAGCCATCACGCCCGGCGAACGAACGGAGCTGATCGCCCTGCTGTACGTATCCACAAGCTCAGGGAATACCTGTGCGGCGCGCCGGGGCAAGGATTCGACGAAGCTGCACCACTCGATTGTGCAGCCGTCACACAGCTCCACGCCACCGAAGCCGCTCGTGGCTTGCGCACCGTATGTGGCACGGTAGGGGCACGTGCCGCATATCCCATCACCGGCTGTCTTGAGCGCCTCCGCGAGGCCCTGGATGAGGAGTTCATCGCTGCGGGCGAGTACAGTCCTGCAGTGCTGAATGTCCTCCGCTCTAACGTTCTCCTTCGAGTCCCCGGTGGCGTCGAAGCGGTTCCAGAGCTTGAAGTTGGCACGTGTCTGCGCGACGACGTGCTCCGTCTCTGGTTTGCCGATCGCCATACCATCTTCCACGAACCGGTAGCGACGCATCAACATGTGAATGGGCCCCCCGACAAAGCGGATAAAATTGATGACGATCTGCATGTCCTTGCGACGCGCCCAGGCGACGTCGAGGGCCCAAAGTATTTCGCGGCACTGCCGCCACGCCTTGAGACGTGCATCGGGGATGTAGCCAAAGGTGTTGTGAATTTCGCCCTCGGAGCGGTGCTTATAAAACGCCACGCCGTCGTATAGGATGATCGCAAGTTCAGCGAGCACCTGGAACTGATCCTCGGAGAACCACACGTCGTCCAAGTCGTTGCACGCCAGGGCAGCCGCGAGAGTGAGGCGCGCCAAACTATCGCAGTCGCGCAGACGGAACCACTGTGTAGGCGACTGCACAAGGCAGTTGATGTACCGCCGGAACAACTCGCCGTAGCGTCTATCGCTGGTCTTCTCACTCGTGAAGAGGAGATAGGCGCGGAACTCGCGCGCCATATCGGCATGGCCAGGTGTGCCCTTAAAAAGCGTCGAGAGGTTTCCCGAAAGGGAGTAGCCCAGGATTTTATCGCCCGCTATCACATCTACCATATCTCCTTTGAACTCGACGACGATGGTCATTACCAGAAGGCGGATCCACGCGAGAAACCGATCCCAGTTGGTGTACGACGGGATAACACAGCGCGCGTATTCGAACGCGCAGGTTAGGATTTCGGCCTTGATCTCGTCGGGAAGGTCGACGTCCTTCAGGTCGTCGGCGATCTCGGGTGGGTAGTACCAGGTGTCCCGTACAGGAGGAGTCGATGAGGGCGTAGCATCAGCCATCGCGTTGGAAAGGAGCTTGTGAAAGTACTCGAGAAATCGGATTGGACTACGCGCTAGCCAGTAGGGTACCTAAGCGGCATAAGGATAGGAATAAAACTCTGCGGAAAGGGGGCTCACCTGGCACCTGCGTCGTTACGCTTGAAAGTGATAGGGCAACGTTTACGATGCTACGGCTTTTAATGTAGTTTCGTGGGATGCTGCAACTCGATCGTGCCGGCTGCGGCTAGACGCCGTTGCCGTAATTACTGCTGTCACCAGCTTTAGTTAGCTTAAGCCACTGGCGCCCATGTTCTCATTCCGGACCATTCTGTAGTTGCGTTGTAGCCAACCTTTTGATCTAGTTTCGCTTAGGCTTAAGCCGTTCAAATAGCAATATATACAGGGTAATATCAATACATGAGACCCCAACAGGACGGCTTAAGCTACCAACGAGGTGCGAGTTAGATCTGTTGAAGCGTGATTCTAGGAGAGACTAGGCTTGAGCTATATATGATAAGCCGGCCTATTTCCACCACAAGCCGCCGCTTAAGCCCAATACTCCACGCCTTATCGGATCAACGATACCATACCGATTTCGAGGATCTTCGGTTTATGAGCAGAATAAATAAGGAAATTAATGCCCATGAATCATGTTATATTACATGGCGGAAAAATGTAACTTCGCCGAGAAGGCGCTCTAAAGCCTCATAGGGCATAAAAGTTGTGCCTATTATAATAGTACAAGACATGCCTGTGCTTCGCTCCGGCAACGGAGATCTCAATAAAGATGTGATTGAAGTTGTAACTGAACAATATTGATGAGGATAAAACCAGTGCTGCATTACAGCATTCAATATTGAGATGCGGAAAGGAAAAAAAAATGTGCCGGTGAGATTTGATCCTCTTTTGAAGCTTGTGAACGCTGAGCATAATTACTAGATGTCGGGGTGGGTCTCTTTGCATTTTGTCCAGAAGTGTGCCAGGTACGTGACAATTTGGACATTGGTAACAGAAGGACAGGTTAGAGCGATTGCGTGCGCAAGCTGTTCGGGAACGCGTGGACCCTGGTGAGAAATATCAGGACGAGGCCCACAGTCGCCCACCAACGCCACAGTCCTAATCAACAGGTGCCTCGAAATTACCACTGTACTGGGTCGGTATGTAGGTAGGTAGCATTACACGGCACAGTCCCGCTGAGGAACGCCGGGGCCAGGAAGTATCCCGGTGTACTAGTTACAGGCTCTATGTACACCTTCGTCCCTGACTTAAATGTACCTCACGAGTCAGTTACCTGCCCCGCTGTAGACCCTAGCTGATACACAAAAGCAACAAACACGTAAGTAACGGAACAGCATCACTCCCTCATCAAACACCTATCCTGAAAATCGGTGTCGCGTAGAACACTGGAAGGACTTCATATGCGAATTTTCCCACGAGCCCAATTGATCCGCGTTCATAGAGCATAGCCTTGAAGAATTCGAGGTTTTCCAATCGGACTTCGGTCATTTCGGCAGTTGGGCCCGTCTCCCTTGGCTTCTTTTCTTTCTAATATTAGTTATTTTCCGTTTTTGGTTGGCATTGATTCCGGGTTCCTATATCTCAGCGGCTTCGGGCGGGGTGTGTGCATCTTGTGGTGTAAAAAAATATGAAGCGGCAGCGGGACTTGGCTTCTCTTTTTTCTAATATTAGCTATTTTCCGTTCTTGGTCTTGGCATGATTCTGGGTTCCTAAATTCGAGCGGCTTCGGGCGGGGTGTGTGCATCTTGTGGTGTAAAAGAATATGAAGCGGCAGCGGGATCAATAACGGGTGATAAGGGTCTGCAGTTTTGTGTGGTGATTAGGAGCTGCATTAGTACCGTAGGACAGGATTCAGGGATACACAAAAACATTCATGTATTTTAAGTTGCAGGTCATTAATTATGTGTCTATTCCCATGTCCATGGGATTTGTTTTTACTAATAATGTCCACGCACCGGGCCAAGTTCGATGATGGGGCTTAAAGGGGCTGAGGTCCGGGCTTCAGATTGCTATTTGGGTTCAAATTGTAAATTCTGCGTCGGGAGATCCTGTTGGGGTAAATTGTTTATCCACTCTGTCCACTAGTCAGAATTATTTTTCAAGAAAGTTGAAACAAAAGATATAAAATATGGTGTACGCTCGCCAGAGTGATCATCAAGGGCAACTCGGCAAGTCGTTATGAAAGAATCAAAATTTAACACAGGAACCTTTCTCTTTTCGTCTGGCATCTATTTCTCCGCTGGTGCGAGCAAGCGGACACGCCGATGCTTCTCAATAAGCAGCCCATCTCTCCCAAAGTAACGCTCGCTGGCGAATGACCATATGATGTTCGTGTAAACCCACAAACTCATTCCGACGGCGTACTCAATTGCCAAGTTATCCATTGGAGCCGGGAAAGTCAGCAAGCTCTTCATATCCTCGCAAAATACCCGGGAGATGTGGTGGTATTGCTCGCCAATGCGATCTATAGCCTGCTGCACGCTGAGATTCTTCTCCCTCATGGCGACAGTTACCATATTATGCTCATCGTCACCGCGAGATTGCTCAACATTGTAAGAATAGAGATCCTAGAACTCCCCGCCAACGATCGTCCAATATCTAGAACGGGCTTACATTGGCAAGGATTGTCATGTCGATAGCGCCGCAAGCTAACTTCTCGATGTGAGGATGGTCCACCACAGAGTCAGGAAGATCATCAGTCAAGAGAAAGAAGGCGAACGAGGAGCGGACTCCAATGGTTCCTCTGCGTAACTGCAGGTACTCCGAAATGGAGCGAATGCACCCCATTTCAGAGTTAGATCTGTTAAAGCGTGAGTCTAGGAGAGACTAGGCTTGAGCTATATATGATAAGCCGGCGTATTTCCACCACAAGCCGCCGCTTAAGCCCAATACTCCACGCCTTATCGGATCAACGGTACCATACCGATTTTGAGGATCTTCGGTTTATGAGCAGAATAAATAAGGAAATCAATGCCCATGAATCATGTTATATTACGTGTCGGAAAAATGTAACTTCGCCGAGAAGGCGCTCTAAGGCCTTATGGGGCATAAGAGCTGTGCCTATTATAGTAGTCACCGCGATCAGAAACCTAGTAGCCATAGGCGTAGCCACAGCCAAGGGGTGTTGACAACCTAACTTGCGGCATCGACTCCCTCTAACATCAATCACAGGACCCCGAACACTCATAGGACCACCACCACTCGGTCCGCTGATCCGCGACTCCATATGGAAACTGTCATTCTGCTTTGGTCTCGGCAATGGTAGGTGGGCATAGTTTAGAGTGCTGCGGCTCAAATTGGCCAATGTATCGTAGTATTCTTGTTTATGAGTGCATATAAACCCACCCAAAGGCTTGAAGTGTCCAGCTGCCTAATTTTGGCTCTGAAACTCTGTAGTGAGTGCTGAGAATGGCAAGAGAATGGGCCAGTGGTGGATTTTCATGCAATTTTGGATGCCTCAGTACTTATACTCAATCTAGTTTGTATCTCTTGTGCTTTAAATACTTCCACTGTGCTCTACTCGCTCAAATCTACTTACGTTCGCAGTGGGTGATGTAAGCAAAGACCCCAGCCACCTGTCACGTGCTGGAATGCATGTCAATATCCGGAATTAAGGTTTCCGAGACCCCTTGGCCACAGCTACTCCGAGCGTGAGAGCTGTTCTCACAGCCTAGCCATACATAGCCACACATCTAGCCGACGGCTAGCCACATCTCGTAACAGCTCCAAGCGGCTATTAGGCGCAGTCGCCGAGAGTCGCCGAGTGCGTAGTGAGAGTGTAGAACTCCGATCACTTCGGAAGTATAAACGACAGGTGCCATTTGCTGACACCATAGAACAAGCAGCCAGAATCAATATGTCCTGAGCAAGGGCAGTTGAGCATCTATAGAGAGAGGATTGTAGAAACCGACTGAATCCCTTCGTAACCCATGGAATTTTTTCCTTTACTTCTTCTCACGAATGTAACAAATCAAGATCAGGGATGGAGAATTGACTGAATTGGCCCGCTGAGAATTTCTCGCACCATAGATACATACATACATAGAATATAGGGATTTCGGGCTCCGAGCAGGCCTGTTTAACATTGTCTCTGATGAAGAGGACATCTTAATGTCTTTCTTTTCTTTTTTAGGACTTCCTGCAATTTCTCCGATTTCGGGTCGTTCCAAGCGCAGTGAGAGTGGACTCCATTCTCAAAAGTTCTTACACCCTAAATCCAAGGGGGGCTATATAGTATGAAGAGTGTCTTATATTTATTGCCTGTGTTACAGTTGGATGTCCGGCTGGAAAAAACATATAAATTTTATGTTATCAGGGGCTTCTATCATTCACAGTGAAAAATATTTCTGGTGTAGAGGAGTCACAACTATTATAGATAAGGGTGTGCGGGGAGCGCTAACGACTGGGCGGTCGAGAGAAGGCGGGCGGCGGGATTTGTGCAAATGGAGCTAGATTTGATGGGAGTTCTACACACTCACTCACCACTGGCAGTGAGTGAGTCGCCCTTGAAGAATTTCCAAGGAGACAAAATAATTTGAATTATAATACAAAACATCTCCCTCCCCCAAGTTTAAGTCGAAGTGAAGCGGAAAGGGTAAGAATTCATAGCGCAATGGCACAGCCGTGGGAAAGTTGATAGCGCAATGGAACGGCTAACGTCTTGGGATTGGCCCAGACTCTTATGACAAGGTTCCCAAATCTAGGAACCCTGTCATAAGGTGGATCGAGGCTAGGATAAGGTGGGCTCCGTTGGCAGGCAAGTATACGAGGATTACGTCCCAAAGGACGTGATGGCCTTCGCAAGCTCTCGCCTGGCATGCACGACAAACGAGTAGGAGCTTGGTTAGCTCCTGGGGTTGGCTCTCGGCCGAGCTCCGTGCATACAAGTAGAAGATATGGCACAGTATCTCGGCGGGGAGCCGTGATATACGTGACGTTGGGTTGTGCTCGGCCATTAGTCGACAGATCTGCTCGCGGTGCCATTGAATTTCTTCCTCGATTTGAACCTCCCTGTCGCTGATAGTACCAGAGCTGGAAAGAGAATGGAATGACGGTTGGCGCCTAATAGGAGGGCAAGTCGGAGTCAATGGAGGCCATGACTTACATGTAGTGGCTGGGGGAAGTTGAGTCGCCTCTCCCGGTGGGTAGTCTGTTGGGTAGTTGGATCAGAGATATTTGCTGGCGACGGTGGTGGTTAAGAGCAGCACAGCTGCACGGATGCATTTTTGAAGAATAAAAAATGTCGACTCGGAACAAATAAATCGAGTGAGGATTAAGTTTCGTGGCCCACTAGACGATAGAAAGAAGAAAAATAACATTGAGACTTCTCAAAACCACCCCATTCCCACGATAAAAAATCTGCAATGCTCAGACTTGAACTGATGATTCCAAGTAGAGAGGCGGAAGGCAGGCCACATGAAACACTGAGGAGCTTCGGTTTATATTTAAATTCATGCAGCAATTAATTCTTTGAATTGATGCATTCAGACTTTGATCCAATTGGCTTGCCAATGGCTTCTGCGACATCATGCCGTGGTTCCTCTTGTATGAGCATGCCCAAGGCACGCCCAATCATGGAATGAGTGGCCACACAACCGCACAGTCGCTGGTGCAGTCTGCGCCCTCCACACGTTTTCCAACAAATCCATCACGGTTGGCAACGCCGCGTTGGATTCTGAATAGTGATGGCGAGTCAGACAAAGCGACGGGCAAAATGAAAACGGGAACACAGACTGCGCGGCGGTGGGAATTCCCAAGCCTTGGACAGCGAATGTGAGGACTGCCAGCAAAATGCGAAGCTGCATGTTAAAAAATAGGGTGGGTGTTTCAGAGGGGACTGCGAGCAGGGGTTCAGAGATTCACTTCGCCGCGTGTTTGGTTAGGTTGGGACAAGCGGCCTTTTATATCAAAGCTGGCTGACCGCTGTTAGGTGTCCGCCGAGTAGGCTAGAATGAAGTTCTCATAAGCGGCGTCGGAATTGTGGCTCCACTCCGCCCGAAAACGCATAATATCTCACGCAGATACCCACTGCAGCGAAAACGGGTCCGATGTTGCCCGGCCGATATGGCTTAAGCGGAGTGACTATTTATTCTAGTGAGCTGCATGCGAACTGGCCGGACGTTCTAAAACTGATCCCCTTTACTCAGGATAAGACGAGAAATATTAATACACAGGCAAAGGTGGTTTACAACACGGTGAAATTCGAAGAAGTCCCCATAAATGGGGAGATCGCACCGATGAGCGGCTTGGAATCACCGAAATAGCTGATGCGGAAAGTACCGGCTAGGCAATTGGAAGTTAGGGACTAATATCAATGAACGCATAGAAAGCGAAACGTACCGGAGGTGCCCTGTTCAATGGTCCTGCGAGAAGCATAACAGAAAAAAATCAATTCAATCCGATCAAATAAAGAAGAGGAGATATACCATGAAATATCCACGACACTCGTTCCTAGAACCTAAGAACGAGAAAGATTACTGGCGGAACTCGATTCGGATAATTTATAAGACTCACCGTACTCTCTCTCGTCCAACGATATATTGTCGAAGGGTGCGAATCAGACCTCACTGACTGCCACTTATTGAAAACCAGCTGGTCGACGCTGAGGAATGTTCCCTCGAGACGGAGATTGTTCTGAAAAGGAAATTATTATAATGAGCGGCGAATCAGAAAGAGCCGTAAATGGGAGTCACCCGCGGGTTGGCGCCTATAAATCGCACAGCAACCGTGTCACCAGCACGATAAGGCACGGTAGTGCTCACATCCTTCACAATTTGACCGAAATGTTTTCCGAGGGGCGCCGCATCAAACTTGACGCTGGTCTGCAAAGCAAACAGTTAACGATGTAGCTTTAATGAACGTTCAGGGTATCCAAGAACACACCCCAAGAGAAATGGCCTTCGATATCTGTTCCTCGGGCGGAGGATCTGATGGCGGAGTGCCAGATGGAATGTCTGCAAGGAAAGGTATGAGGCTTGTGTACTTGTCGACATACGCCTCCAGCGTGACTATTTCCTAGTTATAAAATAAAGCATTGAATTGAAATTAAATGGCGGCGTACATGGCCCATAAAGCGTGGAGGCGCCCTCATAGCGCTGCACGCCATATTCCTCTCGCGTCGTAATGTAGTGGGCGTATGTATTAGCAGGCCCCGCAACAACAACGTATGCTTCCTCGCCAATAATCTTGGATGATATTAACTTAGCGCGGACGGCTTCCCTGTCGGCAAGTTAAACGGAATATATATTTAAAATAGCGTAGTACGGACCGTATGCGACGCCCAGCCATAGTCGTGAGTTCTCCTGATCCAGGATGTTAGTTGGAGCATTGGAGCATGTCTGGTTGCAGAGAAACGCACCTGGTATAACCAATATGACTTGAAACTGGGGAGTTAGCATTCAGTCCACTCTTAAACAAAAGGCAGCACACACCGAAGTTGCCGACTTTGAGGATTTGCACATCCACAGTGCTTGGCGACCATTCGTAAGGCTTATGAGCGTACCCCTAACATAAAGACGCGCTCGTAAGTAAGGATGGGGAAGAAACGGAAGGCGAAAGGGCAGGAAGTGGAGGGTATGGTTCGTAGGCAAGACAAATATTTAATAATATAAACGTCGACAAAGCAACGCAACACCGAAACATATGGATGGAGACACACCGTATTCAGAAGAATTGGCTTGGGATACTGACACGCAATTTGCTCTGGTGGTGGTGCTGGTGTGACAAAGCGCTTGACGACTTCCCAGAAGGGGTTTCTAGGGGAGATATTAGCATGGCACATGAAGATGTCGACGAAAAAAAGTGAGAGGATGGTAGGGACGAAAACACCCACTGCTCAGTCCGATTATCCCCCTGCACAAAGTCAAATGCCCCTGGCCCGTCCCTGAAGATCCGAGTTCGGGGAATCAGGGCTCGTGCGTGAAAAAAGACAGGAGACGCACGTTGTTCCACCTGCGAACGAGAAGCCTGTGTGATAATTATGTGAGCAACGAGCGGCAAATTTCGGGATGACAAGAAAAACCGACAGCTAAGCAGACAACTCACCCATCGCCGCCGGACACGTAGTCACCCTCGTCCCATTCCCCAGCGCAAACTCGTACTTCGACATGTCGACGTACGCATGAACACTCCGCACGCTTCCCTTCACGCGCGTCAGCCCATTCCCTTTTAAGCCCCCGTTCCGCGCATGCAACACCCGCTGCACCCCCGCCGCCTGCAACCCCCCTATAATCCCGTTACTCGCAAACCCATATCCCGACGTGTACCCGTACTCCGCGTCGGACGCGAAGCCTGGCCCACGCCCGTGGCACTGTTGCGCGCGCCCGCCGCAAGTAGAGGAGTTGGCTGTGCAGGGGTGCCCGTCGTAGTCCTCGCCAGGGGATTCGCAGAAGGCGCCGAGGCTGAATGGTGAGATCGTTAGTACAGAGATGACCGCCGATAACTCGATATCCAAGATAAACAAGGAAGAGATATATTAAGAAGGTAGGGACGAAAAGAGCCAAGAAAAGACGCACGTATTCGGGGACGTATCGCCCACCGCGCCTTGGACAAAGCCAGCAACGTATGTCTGGTTCCCGGGCATAGCGTACGGCTCAACCGACGCTGTGGGTAAAAGGAATATCAGGATGATGTCTGATAGGGAGGAGGAGAGCAAGCATAAAAGGCAGGTCTTGATTAATGGAGGATGTGGGGAAATGGCAATATATAGAAGGGATAAAATGAGAAAGCCCACGCACACTCATACATATACGCTGCCATGCCCTTGTTGTCTCCGCTGATGAGTGTGTTGTTCTGCGCGGAAAATAATATAAAATGTGAGTATAGATTCGTGTGGAGGAGCGAGAACGACTAGACCTCGTATATACTCGTCCCATGCACTGCGAAGAAGCTCAAGAATCCGCGTCCGTCACCATCCGCTTCTCCGTAGGCCAATTCGCTCGACTGGACAGCTACACAGAGATCAGAATTAGTGTGCATGAGCCCGCCTAAGTACCTGAAGCATCCGAAAGCATCTTTCCAAACCGCAGCACGCTCATTCCCCAATCCATATCGCCCTTGTTCCCACCCGCATCAACATATCGCGCGCGCTCAGAAGCGGGGTTGGCGAGATACGCCGTAGGGGAGCGGTTCCGGCTTCCGGCAAGGGTGGCTGCGCTGCGCGGCATGAAGGAGGATTTTCGGCTGCCGGAGGCGACGCTATCGAGAGTTGTATTACCGAGCGACAGGTAACCGGGTGCGAGGGAGGCATGGGCGCGGTGAACGGCCAGAAGGGAGCCATTTAGTATGGCGGCGAAGGATTGGGGGTGGAGGCCGAGGGACGTTATTTGGGGGAGGAGGTCTGGGGAAAGCAAGGTTAGTAACGAACGGAATCAACGAAAGTGCGCTCACTCTCCATAAAGCCGCCGACACCACTATGCTGGTGTGTTCCTACAAAAGCGACATTGCCAGCGTGATAGAGCCCCTTGTATGTCTCGTTCAACGATCTAAGCAGGGCTCGGCGCACACCCGTATCACCCATAGCAATGTCCGCGTTCAAGAGGAGAATCCTGTGGTCCCCAGAGTCGCTAGAAGGGTCCGCGACGAGGAAAGCCCGCACGCGCTGGCGCATGTGAAGCCCCGTATCTGTCTGCGCAGTCGACGCGTACCCCATCATGTTTGTCTCGACGACTGGCCCAGTAATGTCTGCGATCCCAAGCCCCAGGAGATATAAACCCTCTGCTGTGTTGGAATGCTGCGATTGGATGACAGACGCAGAGAGAAAGCTGGTAATGGGCGTAAATAGAGCGAACAACGAGTTGGTCAGCAGGACTTGAAGGCTGTCTAAGGGCGAGACGAGGAGCGAAGAGAAGAATGGAATATGCATCTTATTCAGGAATATGCAACAATCGGAGTGGCTTGAATTGTATCGTCAGAATTCGGTCAAGTACGGGTGTCGAGTGACCCTACCGTCGCGGTCGTTATTTGAGACCTAGAGACACATGAAGATGGTATGTGGAAGAGAGAGGTATGTCAGAGAGATACCGGTACTCGACGGAACCGCTGGAGAGGGACACCCAAGAAGACCTAAAGCACGACGATGATGGAAGTCGTCAGGAGCTGCGGGGTCCCGTGATGAAAACATGACCACACAACGCGCACAACACGCCGGCGTCCAGTGGGTTGGTTGAACCACCCAGGTGGCGAAATGCAGTTATTATTGCGTTGCGTAGGTGGCATCCACCTCACGTACTTTATGGCAGGCTATGTATGGAGCACATCATGCCAAAAAAAAAGAAACTTTGGCCGTCTGAGACCCTCCTTTCCTTTAGACTCCTTTTGCATCCACTGGAGAAGGATGTTAATTTCCATTAAATTGTATCCGCCCATATACATCCGCCCCATGAATCCACTTTCGTGAATTTCATCACTCAGGGGTTCATTCATGTCTCAGTTTTGTTTCTCCACGGACAGCCGCCTTGAGTTTCTTTCAAAACATCGTCCATCGCAACCGCAACAGTGGGGTTTGTGAAGGAAGCTGGGAGCGGAACTATTAGGTTCCTTCACACAGTACCCATCATCTAGTCTTTGAGTCTTGGACCGACCGAAGTTCCGCAGTGAGACCTCCGACTTCCGCATCTGAAACAGGGCCTGGACGATCCTGCGCTCTGCCCAGAACCTGAATCTAGACCTTGCTTCAGGTATATAAGGTGCGTCGTCGCCTGCATAATTCCTCACTCGAGTGCTAACTCAATTCCCATATCACCCACGAAAAAAAAACCGCCATGTCTGTCTCACCCAAACGCCGCGTCGTAAGTCCCTCCTTTTCCTCATGACTCGCCACTTCTTAACTCTACCCAGTTCCGTATAAATGTCACCCACCTCCCTCCCGCCCCGACGAATGCTTGCGAGGCGTTCATGCGGCCAGTCGTGATCACGGAAGAGCAGAGTGGGTCTCCACTCACTCCTCCGCCTAATTTCCATCCTAACCCATTCCCTTGTCTTTAGAGCTCAATCCGCCCACCCTTCCCCATCCAACCTACATCGAATTCGTTCAAATCTCCCCCCCAAAACCTCCCCCGCCTTCCTTCAAGCGCGCCTGGAAACTCCGTATGCAGCGCATGCTACGACTTTCCAATTCCAAGCGCCGCCCCGTGCAGCACCCCCCGTCCATCCCCGCGTCGATGCTGATAGACACGGAACCGGGCCTGGAGCTGGACGAAGTTCCTGGTGCTTTCTACATCGGACTGCCTTTCCCGGGGATACGGGAACAGGCAAGTATCGAATATGCACCAATATACGGGCGGCATCCACATGACTGTCTGTGCTTCGAGTGGTGAGCGCATTTTCCTTTGGTCGATTCATAACCGGCGCTTATCATCGGACTTCAGCGAATGAAACGCTCAGACGACCATTTGACACTCCACTGTCGTTTTATTCGTTACTTATTTAAATATTGAATTCTTCAATTTTGTCTCGTCTGTGCCGTTCCAACTTCAAAATCTCGGAGCAGCGGCAATACAGGCTACCACATTCTGGCGTTCTCGATGTTCATTTACATCCCTGAGATAAGAACCCAGAAATAAGAACCACCAAGCCGCTGGTTCCCACCGACTCCACACCGCACTGCGGATTAGCAGATTAAGATCCGGTCCTGCAGACCACGGCGGATGGAAAATAGATCTATTTACGGCAATTAGGCTCGGCGCGTGAGCCACCAGCGTGGAGCGCGTTGATGCAAATATAGAGACTAGGCGCAAAGAGAGAGGTTCGTGAGGATGAGTGCCGGCATAGTCAAATACAGATGTGGAGACTTGAGATTGCGTGTGGTGGCGGCCGTACACTATGATAAGTGGATTCGGTGTCTGGGGTGGTCAATTGGAACCTTCAACAGGTGCACAACGCATACCTTGGAGCAGGGGAAACTGTGGCTCTCCCAAAAATTATATCGTCATCAGAATAATACCCACTCATCGCGACGCCTGCACTGGTCGGAGATAGCTACCGGAAATAAAATAAAAGTAACGATCCCGTACCCTTAGTTCCCCGTCGTCCAGCGCGCCAAGCCAAAGCCGGCTCGGAGGTCGTTGAAATTGGGCGAGGAAGGAGCTATCCCATCCGACATACCCACCACGCATACCGACGAACGAACGGGAATCCTTGCGGCCGCCACGCCTCAGAGGAGCGGCACCACACCAAAAGAATGGAGGGGCGGCTGCGCAGAGTATGTGGGGCGCAGAGGATGCCCGTTGGTTCGGGATGCACAGTGAGCAGTACGAATAAGCGACTGAGGACGGGGAGAAGTGGGGTGGGTGGATGAGGTGGGTCACGGAGCGTATTTATATTATACGCTAGCGCGACCACCGTGGTGCGCGGCACTGGCCATTTAAATTTCTGTGGCGGTGGCGTGCGATCCCGACGGGCATTGCGTAGTCAATACTCAGAGGACCCACCGATGATGAATGGAGGGATGGATGCTTATGCTTTTGTTATGCTTCGTCGAGTAGACACGCTGTGGTGACTGTGTGAGGTAGGGACGTCCTGGCGAATAAAAACACTCACAGTGGAATATCTGGGGCGTATGTCCACCACCTACGAACGAACAAAATCTAGAGCTCCGGCAGTGGCGGAACGAACTCAGCGGAGATAAAAAGATGCGACTCATCTCCCGAAACGATATGACATCAACAAGGATAAAATATCGCCTTTCTTCAATGTATATAGTCGCTACTCGCTTCGGCAATCGCGATAACGGTGGTAAGTAGATCTAATGGTGGAAGAAGTGCCAGAGAAGTGCCAGAGAAGTGCCCAGAAATGAATAACGGTGGTTGTGTGGGGATTATAGGCAGAAAGAACGGTAAGCACGCTCATCTGGACCTCAGACATGGCGCTCAGCTTCCGTGCACCACGGATATTGTGGAATTCGAGGGACAGACGGATGGGAGCTCGTGGTGGTCGGAGAATCGGAATCTAGGTGGAGAATTCTGTAAATAATTGCATGGATGTGATGCGCCAGAAAGCATTGAATAGACGATCGATTACCAGCTGAGACAATATCACAAGAGAACCAACTTCTAGTGGGATAGGGTTTGGATTGAGTAGGGGAAGCTAAGGAGAAAGCAGAAGAAAGTGGTGACAGAGATTTTACAATCACGTGATTGACCGGAGCGACGCGAGTAGGGCAAACAAGGCCAAATAAAGCCTCGATGTTCTCTTGTGATAGGGTCTCGACACGATCATAAGGTTGTCCCACCCAATAAGGTGGCGTTAAATCAATTTCGCGTCTCACAACGATACAGCAATAACTCATCTTGACGGCGCAAAGTGGTTTGGCATCAAAGATGAGAATCAGAAAAGTCCAAATGGACCTGTTTTCCGTTTCTTGCAATCAGGTCCTCGGGCCTCAGGATCCGGCAGTTGTTGCCATCCGCACAAAATCTAACTGAGTGCGCACTGCGGTCTGGGATTCTCTGACGACATCGTCAGGGAGTACCATGTCAGGGAACGAATTCGTCGAACTGCGGTACCTCACGCAGGGTAATTTTCTCTAGTGTTTACCTGCGTCCTACCTCATCGATCTGTAACTCGACACTTACATCGATCCCGCTGTTCCCTTTCTTCTGCGGTGTTGGCCCCGCTCACTACATCCAATCTCTATCGCTACCAAGAACACGCATCCCTCGTCGATAACGACTCACATTCTCAGCTCGGGCGCCCCTCTTGCTCGACGGGCTCAAAATACGCCGTTCTTTTTCATCGACAGGAACCGACTACCAGTGAAAGACTGGCTGCGACAAGCGAAAACCTTAATTCCGGATATCGACCTGATCGAGTATCCGGGGTCCTGGCAAACCACTTTTTGCCTCGGTAGCATTTTTGGGAAGTAAATGGAAGAAACGATATACGGTAAACATGGCAGGTATGTTTACATGTAAACTGTTGTCTCACCGGATAGTACCATTTAAACTGGGGTTTGATCTAATGAGTGGTCGACAACCGTCACCCTTAGGTGAGGGGAAATCCTGATCCATTGTTGTCATGATTCTTAGGCTCTCAGCAGTGATTTTTTCGGCCTCTGTTGAACCCCGCCCAGTGCCATTGTAAATGTTTTTCTGCGCTTTCTGAGACCGTGAAAACGACCATTTTCAAAGTGCGACCATTGTGAGTTTTGTCATCCAATAATATTACTAAATCATTGACCTGATCAATATAATGCCACCATGGAATGGCAGCACGAATTATGTATGCTTCTGCGCAAAGTGAGAAAGGCGGCAGGAAATCTTTGAATCACTTTGAATTTGATTGGTTCATCAGCGTCACGTGTCACTGCGTTGAAGCTGTATGTAGACACAGGGGCGGCAGCCTTGGCTACGTTGGTGCACATTGGTCTACCACGGGTAGGCACATCGTGAGCATAGGTCTACCCAAGGTCTACCATTGGTCTACTGTCTGTGTACCAATGTTTACCAACGTAGCCATGCTGTGACTACTCAGGGCCTCAACGCAGTGTGTGTGGTTCGAATTTATGAGTGAGTTTTTTCACCTGCGTCATCCCCGCAATTCTCCGCATTGCCACCGCCCCTCGTTCCCCTCTGACAAGATGTATTGGCGCTTCGCTGACACGGATATTCGAAACGGCCCCAAAACCGGGAGGCTAGCATTCGCTTGGCCTCACTTGGACTGCGCCGTCTGCGGCGCAGTGAACAGGACCGCTCCGCAGTACGCAGGCTGTCGTTGACAGCCACTTTGCGGTAAATATACACAATTGGTGCCGTATGCAGAAGGGTTGGAGAGAGGAACTGGACTTGAGCGTCTCTTTGCCGCTTTTCCCAGCGGTGTTCCGTAAATGTCAGTCAGGTGATCTTTATCTGCAGGTTCTGTTTTACCTAAACAAGCTTTACGACCCGTGCCTTCGGCACGGCCGGCTCGCTGGCGCTCGCGTCCGTACCTACGGCGGGTCGACAGCTTGTTGGGGCTCTGCCCCAAACCCCGGGGGGGACTGTAGATTGTTATGTCTTTTTACTTTCAAAAATTTAAATTCACATGTAGGAAAAGAAAATACTGATAGTACGTACATCATAGACACAGGAAACTGGATAAGGAATTTAGAAAATCGACAACACATGAAGACATCACTCACATCTGATTAAAAAAAGTGCCCCAAGCTTAACCTATGCCTCTGGCATGGCCGACTCGCCGGCGGTCACGTTGGCCGGCCGACAGCTTGTTGGGGCCCTGCCCCAAACCCCTGAATAGTACCGTAAATATTAGAATCCATACAGGGTACATTGCTCTAAATATTATTAATTCATGCAACTTGTTAGACATATGAAAAGACCAACACAGATATTTACTTATGAATTAAAGGAGCACTTCAGGAAACACAACATTTTTGCTGTGTCGGTTTGTCCTTGAAAAGTACTTTGCATTGACAGGAGGTGCAGTGGGAGATGATTGGGAATCCAACTTTGTCCCAATTTCTGCCATGTCTAATACCAAGTACCCACTTTGCAAATCCCCCTCCTCCTTCAAACTACTTATTGGGACCTTTCACCTATGTGTTCATCAATTTCAGAAATTTTGATGTCAGGGATGGCTGAAAAAATTGTTCTGATTCAAGGTGATTTTTTTGCACACATAAAAAAATGGGTGTCACTTGTCACTGAGCAGTTCAATCTTCTTCTGTGGCAGGGTCCAATTTGCTCTTTTATTCAGAGTTCCTTCAACAACTGATGGATTTATTTATTAATTCCATTAAAGTGCATGCAGGCCTTCAAAACAACTTGAACTGGTGTACCACCAACGGCTGACGGTCATAGCAACCTGTCAAGCGAGCCGGAAATGACCGGAAAATGGGTAGAACATCTTTACGCACGGCCAGCGGCGAGCGAGGGAGGTTCCCGACGCGACATCCGAAATGTCCGAAACTCCGAAAAACCAAAATTGCGCAATTCCGCGTGACCTATCATGTGATTTTCTGTCAAACCGTCTTTTTGTATATAGATTCGCTGACGAGATGAGACGGGAGACTGTCGGTAGCTTCTCAAAATAACGCAACAAGTATCCTTTATGCAACCTGGCTTTGAGTTCAAGGAGTTTATAATTAGTGCAGGAACCGCGACTTATTCAGTATATATAAGTAGGCGGCAGGGAGCCCGGGGAGGACTTGAGATACAACCTGGAGAGCAACGCGCAGATCGCGTACGTACATTGCGGTAAACAGGGATGCAGCGATGAGCTGGATCATCTCGATGCGGCTCGGGTCCGGCGTAGTGCTGGACAGAATGCGCTGCAGCGCTGGCAGGACGCAGTAAGATGCGAGGCAGGGACAATGTGTTTGGTGCTGCGGTGGGAAGTTACGGATCAATGTGCCGCAACGATCCGAGAGTTCTTCTGAAACGACCACATTAGACTATGCTGGATCAAACACGGCTCTCTATAGCTATCCCAAGGCACAAAATATTCACAGATCTTCGAAGCCTAAGCCTTATGGCATATGTTGGGCTGTGAACCAGGTAAATGATTACATCGTTTTTTTTTCTGGAATCTAGGAGCCGGTGCCTGCTTGCGGAACTTGACGCTCAGATTGGCGAGAGATAGACCGTTTACCCCTCGTAACTTAACTCCCGTTTCCAAATAGTTACTCTGTCTGCGGTGAATATGAATGTACGCGGCTTCCGTCTAGACTCGTAACCAGTCTGTAACCAACTGCCCAAAAAATGTGGCAAGCACTTTCGGTGGGTTACTCAAAGTTGTAAGTTCTTATCTCATCGACAGGCGTCGGGAATTATCGACAAATCCCGCTCTTCCACATTGTCGAAGGAAATGCTGGATGCTTTCGCGTGGTATCTTGAGTCTCGGCGTCTTGCAATATTCAAGGCCCATCTGACAGAACGTCAGAGCGACATTAATCTCGTTATCAACAAATACACTAGTGTTGGAGGAGCTTGTCCGCAGAGTTCAATGGGAAGGCCACGCTCGAGCTATTCTACAAGAGAATGTGCCCAACGTCCTAATTCGCTTGCTGCACTCTCCGTACCACGGGATTCTCGAAAGTCTGGGGAACCTCGCGATGTGGCAGGTAGGTAGGTAGTATTACACGGCACGGTCCAAATCTGCAAACGAGGCGATCGTGAATTCAAATCCCTGCGAGAAACTGGTTCGTTTATCCACGTGAGTCAAAAGAGCCCACATACGCCTACATTCATCACCGTTTGTTCAGCCACAGAGACCCGGGTGTAGGCAAACAGGCGATCTATGCTCTCAGTCAAATGGGTTTGCCGAATGCTAGGCGATATCTCGTGTCACGGAGAACTTTTCGAGATCGTCAACGCAGAAGCAAATCCGTGCTTGCGCCTGACAGCGCTGTCCGAGTAGGTGAAGTACTGGCCGTTCAGAATTTCAGCGCCGAGAATCTAATGTTCCCATGGATCCCTTGGTTCAGCAGGCCTTATTGTATGCACTGACCTGCATCAGCGATGTGTCTACGAAAGGGGCTGCAGCTGTCGCAGACGCACGAGGTGGCCTCATCTGGGCATTTCGGCTGCTTGTCTCACCCATTGCCCGCGTCAGTCTTTCTGCTTGCGAAATACTAAAAAACCTCGCTCGCTTGAATGAGCTGGTGGTGTATTCAGCTGCGGAGGCACTTCTCTTATTCCTTATCGAGTACTTATTTTACTTCTCGGCGGCTTTCATGGGGGTTCTTAATTCCCTCCTCCAGGCACCCCGATTCCGATGCCGCAACAAGTGCGTTGTCTGAGATCTCGCAAACGGTGACTGGATCGACGGCTATAGCGACAATTCTGCAGAGATGTTGGGCTCATCGGAGCCTTCCGTTGTCCACTCGACCTGCCGGATCCTTCAGGAAATGATAAATGATGAACGATGGGAACCTCATATACTCTGTCTCTCAAACCCTTGCGTTTGGTCACTGGTGTCACTTTTGGAGTCGGTTTGTTCCATTTCTGCACCATAAAATAAAACTCACTTCGCACATAGTGGTTCAGATCCTTATATCATACAAACAGTTCCTGGTTTCCAATCCTCATTGGAAGATACCGCCGACCCTCAGTATTCGGATCTCGATACAATAAAGATTGCATGTTGCACGCTCGCTCATCTGGTACAGTCGGAATCGGGTCGTATGGTTACTCCGCAACGGAACCGCTCCTTACATAGACTTGCTGCGCTTCTAAAGTTTGATGATATTTACATTAAATGAATATCTGATATATGTCTGTGATCAACCACGACAATATTTGGGTTCAGAAAGAAGCTCAAGCTGCTCTCCATAGCATTCTTCGTTGCCGGAGAGAATGCACGACGATTAACATACTCAATGACATCCTGGGCCGGCCTGACATTCAAGTTGTACAATTGTCCCCCCATATCTTAGAGGAGAAGGCCAAAGACCCTGGACTTCATGATGCAATTGTCAAGTCTGGATGTTCTCTGAGCCTCCAAGCCGTTGTGCAGTAAGCTCAGCTGATTTCCTATCTTCCACATCATTAATTTTATTCTCAGAATGCACACTCACCAGAAGGCCGCACTGTCTGCGTTCGAGAATATTAGCATATCTTAAGCTGGAGCCCAGAGTCTGATCAACCCAGATGCAGCATCACGTTTCCTCACCCCGCTGTGGTCTGAACACCGACCCGAGCCTCTCCGACAAGTGTGTCGGATCTTGTGTAGCGTGCTTTTGTGCGGCTCTCTCGATGAGCCCTTTGAAACGGCTCTCGTTCGGGGATTCCTGTCGTTTTTCAGGTACCCTAATGAGAATTTTCTGAACCTTGACTCTTAGCCGACATCCTTCACTTAGATTGGTGCGGCGTGGCGACGAACCGTATCTGCTGCAATCACCGAATCCCTATACACTTCAAGACGCGTGCATTATACTCGGATGGATATCTCAGTTTAAGGAACTCTGCGGCGCGGTCATAGAATCGGTGCCCTCGCGTCACTCATCCCCCTGTCGAAGTACGCGTCATAAGTTTATCCACAATACCCATTCCTTATTCTCGGTTAAACGTAGACACTGACACGCCAGTGTTCGAGTGGCCGCCCAATATGCGGTTCATAATGTCGCAAAGCGGTCCCAAACAGGGGCACAGTTTGTGGAGTGGTTCGGCCGCTTTTATCCCAGACCCTTCACATCTTCTTGAAAGCAGTGACGCGGGGCCCTCGAATACTGCGCGGTGGGGATGAGCAATCCTCCCTGCTCCTGTGGCATCATATGTAATTGTAAAATTTAAATAGCCATAGAAGAGAAGAATACATATTAATCTAAATCCTCGCGTCTCGCTGCGTCTTACGCAGTCGAACCTATGTCAGGAGGTGGCATGACGCCCATCTGCAAGTGTTCATACCACAGGGGATCGTGCCTCCATCGGCGAATATCGCTCGGTACCATGAACGGCGACGTATAGCTCCAAGGAAAATCTGGGTCGAGGAGCAGTACCCGCATCACGCCAGGTCGCGGGGCAAGATTGCGTTCGAATTTCTCGAGCTGCTCTTGCGAAATTTTGAGTGCGCGCTCGCGAAGCTCATCCAGTGGGATGCACGATGCTGAGACGATTTTGTGCGTAAATGGCGCTTTGGCGGACCCGAGGAAAGAGACGTAAATCACGAAGACGAAGGCGTCTGAATACCGAGATATTATAAATTGATTCGAGAAAGGAGGAAATACTATACACACCGACTCTCTCGGGCCGGTGCATGATATCGAGTGCATTCGCTGCGGCTTTTCCGATTGGGATGGAGAAAACATCACACCACTTCGCGATTGCCTTTAGGCGATCGCTGTAATCCGAGCCCAGTTGTGCCGCTTTTGCGGCAAGTTCGACGTTCAACACGCAGTGGGGTTTATGTTCTTTCCAGTGGACCTTCTGGCACTCCTTCGACTGCGAATTAGATGAATTGATTAGGTTTTTGCAAATGGCACGATACTGTGGAATAGCGCGCACACAATAGCGAACATGCCCGCAGCCAGCGCAGCGCCGAAGATCCGTGCGCCGAACCAGGCAGTTTTCACACATTTCCGTGGGCTGAGCGGGCATGGTCGTGAGGGGCGGAGACAAAGAGTTTGATGGCGGGAACAAACAGGAACCAATCAGGATTCACAGCCTCTGATGAGAGCCACGTGGGATTTAACTTTTCGCTCTGCCAGACTTCTATGAGACATAGTATTGGGCTTCCCTGATTAATTGAGTTCAATTTTGTGTTGGAGTTGGGTTTTTCGACCATACGGACTGTGGTCCCATTTTTCTCTGGCGTCACCGAAAACAACGACTCGCAGAGTCCATATTAAAGTTTATCGACCGTCATAAACTTGTGGAGTCTGACTACGAGAGACTAGACAAGAGGTTAATCTGCCTCTCGAGAAGGGCTTCCTTTACTTCATCGCAGAAACCCATGAATATTCTGTTCTTGGTAGCCTCGTTCCTGATGGAATTGACCTACACGAATCTCCCAGCAGTTAAGGCCCGATCCCAAAAGTACCTCCTTTGGGACCGTTCGTTCAAAAACGGAATTGCTAGCAAATAAAGTCGGATATTACAGTCGCGAGCGCACTGGATATAAGCCTTCCGAGATTCGGCAGGATTTGGAGGACGTGAACATAGAGGACTCAGAGGTGGTCATCTGTCGACTACTCACGACTCCCCCGGTCCGGGAAGGTTGATGCTGTACGTGCGAGTGCTTCAGAAGACGACTCGGAGATGCACGCTGCACAGTACCCAAGGGAACTGATGTCCCCCAATGAAGAGCGAAGCTGCGAGGTTATGACGTTCATACGAGGTTGTGTAGGATTGCGGCCACTGTCCCCGGTGGAGCCAGAGGGACTAGAATGGGAGACATTGACTAGGCGAACAGAAACAACCGCCGCCAATGAACATCCTTGAAATACTTATGTGGGAAAGAATGAATTGATCGGAAATCGGACGTTTGATCTCCACAAGCCTCAACTTCCCAGCTGACCAAAAGAGAATCATGCATTGGGGCCGTCTAACGCTTCAACAAGCGAACCATACTGTAACTCTGAGAAATTTGAGTCCTGGAACTATTAAACGCAGAGAGAAAATACCCGAAAAACTGCTCATTCCTTCTGTTTCTTTCTATTTCTCGCGGAACTTAGCATTACAGGAATGCCGAAGAAAAAATAACCCTAGTAAGCCCAGGGCCGAGAGATTCCATCCAGATATATCTCGGTCGTGACTTCTGAATTGCGCCAACACTGTAGCGTATGACACGGTCACCAGACGACGGGAAGTGTTGGGATCATAATATCAGCATGTTAGGGCGGATCGGAGTTTACCGTACTCACTTATAGCCAGTAACTACCACCATCGCTGCAACTGTGACATGGCTAGCGTCCTCCTTCGGCTTTCTGGTGCTGCTTTGATTTTGAGCAATACCGCTCTTGGGTTACATCTTAATGCCAGGGCGGTTACGCCTGTCGTGGCCTCAACTACGAGCTACGGGTCCCTGATTGATACAGGTGTGAATCGTGATTCATGCGCCACCACTCTGTGGTCAGATAACATAGTATGTGCTTGCAAAGCCATGTGTGAGAAGCTGAAATGATCTACATGTATCACAGCTGTGGACATGTCGTGATACGCAGAGAATAACTTCGAGTGGCCAGATTCCCAATCGGAGCGAGATAATTGCCAATACTGCCTCATTTTCTGGCTTCCCGAGCGCCAAGAGCAACCCTCAGCGAATAGTATTGTCGACGCAAACCTTCGGACCTCTCTTCTATCCGCTCGAATCCGATGAATGTCTTCCGTTGGGCCTTTGTAGCGACGGTACTCGTTGGGTGGGCTGGCCTGACACCGGTCCAGTTGTAACTTTCCGAGGCCCCAGCGGACAAGTGAACGCCTACGGTTTCATCCAAAAGCAGCACCTCAGCGGTCTTTCGGTCTTGAATACGCCTAGTACTTCGATGTACCACGTTATTTCGCAGAATGCAGGCCCTCTTCCAGCCACTAGCGTGGTCGCCTCCCCTTTTTGGACATCCTCTCAGATCGGCTATGGAGTCGCTGCCAGCGTGGTGACCGATAATTTTGTAAGAGGAGCGCTTACCCATCAGCCTGGACACCCATTTTCTCAATCGCAGGTGTATCTGTACGGAGGGACTCCGGGCCGCAAATTGGCAGTCGCAAGAGCAGCCCGCACGGGCTTCCTGGGATCCTTGGAGGACCACGGTCTCTACGAATACTACGTCAATGGCGGTGAGTTCAGGATTATTACTAACTACAAAAGCACCGAATCTGACCGGATATTTTACTATTAGCTTGGACTCGAACCATCCCTGCCGCTGACAATGCCGGAATAGTTCTTCCAAACACGAGCTCTATACAAGGAACAATCTACTGGTCAGCCAAGTGGCAAGTGGGTTCCCTCCACGCAATTTAAACTCGTTGTTTTTTCTAATATGCATTCCCCAGTCATATGTATGGATTGGAGGAGACGGATTCCCTAATGCCAACTTTTTAATTTCAACCGCTCCTAACCCCGAAGGTCCATGGACCGCGCCGAAGGTGAGTCTATTCCCGACGCCTGTATCTCCAAATAATTCAAGTACTACATGATCTCCAGCAATTCTTCAGTGGCGTCGTCGGATCAGGAACTCTTGCCGCCTACTCTTGCGTTGCGCATCCGGCTATGACGGATGGAACAGGAAATTACATATTCATCGTAAACCTCTCCGTCCTCTGACAAGAAAAATAATAACTCAACTTCGTAGTCGTACACGAGA
Organism: Mycena rebaudengoi; assembly: GCA_029282285.1. Classification (NCBI taxonomy): domain Eukaryota; kingdom Fungi; phylum Basidiomycota; class Agaricomycetes; order Agaricales; family Mycenaceae; genus Mycena; species Mycena rebaudengoi. The sequence continues at coordinate 1,861,917 of JARJCX010000003.1, read as the reverse complement.
ACCACACCAAATGCCAAACAGGAGGATGTGTATGATCAGCCGCTCTGGCGGGTGGACTGGCAGTAGGGCCCTATGATCGAACATGATTCAAATGTAATTCACAGTATGTGCATTGGGTATTTCTTTATACTACTCGGTGCGCACTAGTATTGGGAGTGGTTGCAAATCACTTGCAATGTATTCGAGCACCGAGACTGGATATAGACTAGGTGAGCCAACGACTCGGACGAGAGGCGACGAACTTAAGACCATAATGCACTCTCAACGCGTGACGCGTCCAGGCGTCAGGGCTGAAGCGCTGAAGGCGCGTCAATCATATTGTTAGCTCGTGTGTTCGCTTGTTCTTTTTTCTTCGTCTCCAGAAGTATTCTCCTGTGTGGCGACTAATAATAAGGAGGCCCAGGCTCTTGTTCTGCCTAGCCATTCTCGTCGACTCGTCGCTCAATGTCCCTGATCATGATAACGGTATGGCCACGCCTTGTATTCCGAAAAATAACCACTCATCCGTTATATAGCCTGACAGTCGACACTGCCCACCATCTGCTTCGATCCACTTGCCTTCTAACTTTGAACGTATGTCCCTGCATTACCACGATATAATGATGTCAGAACGCATGTCCTACCAAGTGTAGTCACGAATCGGAACGAACATTTGATGCAACATAATGAAGCAAACTTGCGAAAGGGGCAGTTGTCCGGATGCCCCTGAAATTGACCATCCTTCTCCAGTAACAAACCCACGTACTTCGCCGGCGTTTTGAAAGCGTTAAGGCTTGGACGTTCGAACAGTATTTAAATTATATATATATCCTGAGTCCTCAAAGGAAACTTGAACTGTCCCACTCAATCGTTGTGGAAAAAAAATAATCCAACATCACTCTGCCCATTTGGTGCGAGGAATAAGGATTAGCTTACACTCCCCTGCGTCAGGAAATCCAGCCTAATAGCAGGAAACCAAATCAGACAGCGCCAAAAGCAAAATGGGAACACGAACGAATCCCTGCTTCATGACCATACTGGCAGCAGTCGTCGTCGGATGGGCTCTTATTGTAAAATTCCGCACAGTAGCGGCGAGGATGATGCGTAAAGACGTTTGTGCAAGCTGTTGCCCGACGCATGCGCGAGTTCCCAGGCCAAAAGGCATCATGTGGGCTGCGCGCAATGATTTTGCCGGCTCGTTGTCATCCAGCCAGCGCTCAGGATTGAAGCGCTCGGGGAAAGGAAAGACGGCGGGGTCTTTGTGCATGGACCAGCTTTGTGTGCCGACTATGGTTCCCGGTGGCAGCAGGTATCCCATTAGCTCAAAGTTTCCCGTATCCGGGACGGCACGTTCAAGCAAACTCGGAACCGAGTTGTGGAGGCGATGGCCTATCGCGAAATCAATTTTGAAAGAAAATGATCGGTAGTTGCACTTTACCTTCTTGAATAAACGCGGTGAGGTAAGGCAACGCTTGCAGCTCGGTGACATCAGGAATAATCGCAGGGTTGGGCATCACTCCGTCGATTTCCGTCTGCAGCCTAGCCACTATGTCACTATGGCGCGACAGCTCCCAGAGGCAATAGGTTAAAGTAGTCGACGAAGTTTCGGATCCCGCAATTCTAGAACAAAGTTAGCACTGTGAATGGAAGTACAAGTGTTCTTACAGGTGTGCTACCGCTTCCGCAATAACTGACTCCCTTGTAAGCCCCTCATTTGTGGAAGTGCGGTATTCCAACAATCTATGAATAAATGGTAAAGTATCAAATTCATCGCCTCCGTTAATTTGATCCTGTGCTTCCTCTGCCCTGGCTTTGACGAACTGGAACACCAAAACCCACAGTCAGAAGACTACATCGTAAATGTGTCTGAAGGACACTCACGTGCCTTAAATACGACATCGATTGGGTGAACCACATCACCCGTTCCCGCGGAATCTGGCGAATTGCCTTCCAGACCCATTTAGGGCAAAGCCCCATCTAAAGACGTGAATACAATGGAAACATTCGACGACGTCGCGCACCAAAAAACCCATCTTGGGAAAGTCGGTGATGGCAACGGAAAGGCGATCAGGTTTATACAGGGTCCACTTCTGAACGGCGCCGAGCGTGTATCCGAAAGAGGAGTGGACAAGAATGTCGACCATCACGTTGCGCAGGAGATCAAGACAGTCAACTGGCACCGCGCCGCCGATCGCATGAAGGCTCTAGATCAGAAAAAATCAGCAGTTGTTATGGTGTACTTGAGTGAAAGACTGTGCCTGGACGAGCTCGAGCGCGGACTTACGGATGGCGGGCTGCATCTTGGCAACATTAGCCGCAGTATAATGCGATCCTACGGCTTTTCGGCGTGCCGTGTGCGACGCATTGTCCAAAAGGGTGAGTCTGCAGCCGTCTATTGAATATCACATGAAGCGAAAGCTGCGCGGAGACAAACGACTGATCCACATCCCCTCTGTACAAAGGCTGACATTAAGCACAGCACGAGAATAATGGTTGCGATGAACACAAACATCTTGAACTGTTTGTACACCGGCGCCTTCTCAAACCGGTGCGTCAAGTACACGCTCCTCAGCGCGTTCAGATCACAAAACACGACTTTCTGCGGCCCCACGCGGACGATTGGGCCGTATTTCTGGAACAGCTTGTGGATGGTCTCGGCTTGTTTGAAACGGAGCATATGCGTCATCAGCCAGATATCCGATACGGCCGCATACCATGGGCCGGGCACACGGCTGAGTGGCGAGGCTAATGCGGAACGCGCACGGCTGATGACGGAAGAGATCAGCCATATGCACAGGGCAGCAAGCAGAGCCGTAAAAATGGAGGGAAAATCCATGGGGACCGATGAGGGCAAGATGTGGATGAATTCATCCTCTTAAAGCCTTGTAATCTTGCGGTCCCGGAAATGGTCGTAATGGCGCTGTCGTAACCTCTGTCAAAAGGAGTGGGGCCTTCTCTCGCCAAATTCGGGCTACCGTTCCTGAACTAATCTTGAGTTGCCGTGACGTGTGGCAGATGCATGCGTGGAAGCGGGTCCAGGAGACTGAAGAGGGCAGAGAAGGTCGCAAAACAACAAACAGCAGAAAAGTGGGTGCGTCAAATTGGTCACGGCGGCCCGGATCCGGGGAGGCGAATTAATATCGAGTCGCCAGGTCGTAAGCCTGACCCAGTGTCTCCTGTCAAAAAGCGGCGTAGTTTCAAAACTATCGGTGAGGGCAAAATATATCCACTCGAGAAGGATAATGGCCACGGCAAAAGTCCAGGCAGCAGTGAAGAAGCTTAAACGGCGACTCGTTCCTCCACGGTGGAGAATCGGCCAAGTGCTGTCTTCAGTAACGCCACGTCAATAGATTACGAACAGCGCCACCGAACATTCTAAGGACACTGTTAGAAATTCGTCGTTATGAATGAGCCCTGTTAACGCACCAGATTGTATGTAGCCGGTCGCAAAGGCGGGGGGCTTGTGAATGGAACTAAGATGTATTAGAGGTCGAAGCTAGATTCGTCCACTTCACGGGCAAAGGAAGAGGATCATCCTTCAACGGTAACAAAAAGCGGCACGCCGAGTCCAATTAGATATGCGGGGCGATGTAAATTACACAGCAGCGGGCGATTCTACCAATACGAATTTACCAAAGTCGAAGAAAACCTGAGGAACGTCGGTCAGACATCTGTGGACTGCCTAAATAGCAAGCGGGGAAAAAAAAAATCGCGCGCGCCAGAAAAACTCTGCTCTACTCTGTGCCACCAGCGGCTAAAAGAACTACGGCGCAAAGAAAGGCTCCTTCGGAAACTAGCCATACAAAGTCAGCCAACGAAAAAGAAAGGAAAAATATCCAACGTACCCGCGGAAGGTCCTTGGGCCCATACTTCCGCGTGAGGCGCTCTTAAGCCACGACCAAAGACGATGAATGTGCCCGCGGGTGAGGAAAGATTCAAGGCAAGACAGGGGGGGGGGGGGGGGGAGGGTGGGTAGCAGTAGACTCAAAGGGGAGAGCTCCCCCCAAAAAAGAGAACCGCGAAGACGAGTGGGAGGAGGTGGAGTCAAAATCAAGAGGAACAGAGATAGAATTACGTACCCCTGGATCTGCATAATCCGAATGCCTGTCGCGCGCAGTGGGGAAGGAATCGCCTTTGCGTTCGCTGGGCAGGGCCTCGTGGTAGGCATGGCTCCGTGTGAGAGTGGCGTGTCAACGATGTAGACGTACTAGTACACGAATTGAATGAAATAAACAAGCAGTGACTTACATTCTCGATATCCCGCCAATCGGCACCACTTCGAAGTTCCCCACAACGGATGCGGGTTCGCACACGAATGCGCTCGGCACGCTAAAAGCCAGCGCGTCTTTCGGCCCGAGGATCTCCGTGAGCCGGGTGGCGTGCTGGGTCGTGACGCGGAAGAGTGTGCTGGCGGGGTACGACAAGGAAGAGAGCCGGGAGAGCCGGGGCCGTTTCCGGGCGCTTCCGTGCCTGTCCGAGGCGTCGTCTGAGGCGTCGGACGCTCTTCATCGAGTTCCGCACGGTCGGAGAGCAACGAGATCAGCCCGGCGCTGGCTGCGACAGAGACTGCTGGTGTCTCCTCGTCCTCGTCACCACTGATTTTCGATAATCTCAGGTCAGGTATTGCGTTTCCGGCCATTTCTATGTCATGTTCTTGTAGACTGGCTGCGATGGCGCACAGTCGTCTTGGCATAAAAGGAGGAGCGGTCACGTGTATGTGTGGTGGAGCAAGTGTGGGTGTGTGTGGCTTGCCCAGGGCTAACAAACAAGCTCCGTCACCGCCTCGCGTTCTTTGTCTCGGTCACGTATATATATACCTGCGCGCGTCAGTATGGGATTCACTTCTCACACTGTGCTCGCAGTTACCTAGATTGTTCGTCGCATACGAATTTAGTCTCCCACCCTCCATCCCTATTCCAATTCCTATCTCATTTCCATTCTACCATTCCTACATCACTGTCCTCTGTAGTTAGCTTGAGTCTGACCCTTTATCGGGCCAGCTCGAGAACTTCTGGACCCCAATACACGTTGGTACCCAAACTCACTCTCTGTCTGAATTTCTCCACTCTCCCTCATCCCTTCTCGGGACACGCAGAAAGTTAATTGTGTTTGGTGTATGCGTGTTAGGTACGCCACACGTCCACAATCACAATCTCATGCACATGGGTGAATTAAAATTTCTAACAGTAGCGTGAAAATTTGTTACTCGAAATTCGCAATTCATTCCAAATAGTTGGGATAGGCCTTGGTGCATTATGGTGTACGAGTCACCCCAATTTTTATCATGAGGGGAAAGGAGTATAGTACTGGTGACGCTCCAGCATCCTACAAGGTACGAGTTAGATCCACTAAAGTGTCTGTCCCCTGAGAGACTACCAGCATCCATTGGATGATACAATGCTCAACCAATTCCCATTCGTTCAAATTTAAAAGGGTAGTTAATATCGGTGCTTTGAATTGTATAGACCATTTGGATGTAACAGTGACGAGGTAGATGCGGCGAAGATATACGGGGTTGTTGAGAATTTAAAGCTATGCTCCGCATTTTTCTTTCTTTCTGAGAGTGATGGAAGGTTGACAGCGCATGTGTCGCAAAGGGCCTGGTCGCCTATAAGGGGTTAGGAAGGGTTACAGGCTTATAAGGGAGTTACAGCGACTTATACTAGGCTTACAACTAGGGTATAAGTAGTTATAATTCAATATATCCTTGAGTGATATTGTGGGGCATTGAGGGCTGAGCGGCATGTCCCAATATCCTAATCTGCCGAGTCGGCCTCAGCCACCAAAAAAAACTCCGTTTTGGGGGTGAATTTACAGACACTTCAGTCAGTTGTGGAGCAGGTGGAGCTGGGTGGAGTGGGGCTCCAACCCGAGCGCTGAGCACGGTGCAAAACTGTGTTGGTGACATCTGAGCTTTTCCCTGCAGTGATAACAGAAACTCTGAATGTAATTTGAGTCCTCAACACTTTATAGTATAATTACTGAAGACTAACCCTGACGTACCTTGTTAACTGATACTTCATAACAATGATTCTAGCTAGTAAAGTAACTACTCTCCTTCCCGCTGGTACTACAAAGTACCAGCGGAGGGGAGCAAGATCTTTTCGAACTTTTACCTCGGCCAGTTATAAGCCGCTATAACCTCCTATAACCCTGTATAACCCTATAACCTCCATAAGTCCTTATAACCCAGGATAGCGCAATTTTGAAGGTTATAGACCCCCCAATGATCTTACAGACTTATACCGCCTTATATTAACCTATATTGACTTATCTCCGACAAAGGCTTTTTGCGACATGGGCGCTCATAAAGTGAACCCGTGGCTTCATATTCTCGACGAGTTGAATGACAGGAGTCATCAAAGGAGGAGCAGATTACATTTAGGATTGTAAATATGTATCTCAAGTCATTTTAATTTTAAACAGACTCACTGTTGAGAGTCGTCCACCACCGCAAAAGCTATAGTATTTTCTCTTTGCAGCGAGTATACTTCATGATCATCAGGCCCGGCGGACCGGCGGAGTTTGAAAGGATGGTAGACTCGAAATATATCCTCATGCGAGAGGCACAGTTACCGATATATCATTTTCCAGTTCTAATCTTTGGATAATTCTATTCAGAAACCCGGTTGCAGGCAGAAACCCCTCGTTTAAAAATATATTCTATTTGGAAACCTGGTTTCTGTCGGCCGGTGTTCCGGCACCGGTATTTGCCGAATTGGGAAATGTCGCGAAAGTAATGAACTGGAGTCCATAGCTGCCAACATGGACATGAAATATGACAGGATGCAAGTAGTTTACAGTGATTTGAGAGCATTTTATGAGATCTAGTGCCCTTTTTACACAGCTATCAACTATTCAGCCATTCAAACTTGACAGCGGTTTGTGGCGACGTACGGTGGCCGTGACGAGCCAAGTGAAGGGGAGCAGTGCGGTTATTTATCGGCTACAGTCGGTATCTATACATCAATGCATATTATAATTTTTTTGAAGCATCGCAAGGCTGTCAAGGCATCAAAAGTATCTCATGGAATAAGGAGCCTTAGTGGCACCTCCCCCTCCCGCTGCACACAACTTGAACTCAGGTTGAGACTGAGTATTCCACTAAAATAGGCAGAGTCAGTCACAGGCGCGTTTGCGGAATATTTGACGCGACGACGCGTTGTTTGGCCATGTCTGGCATGGGCGCTTGCGGCCGGGACGCCGGATCACAGAAATCACAGAAACCCCTCGTCAGAAAAATGATAATTGATGGGTTTCCATATAAGTGGGGGTTTCTGCCTGCAACCGGGTTTCTGAATAGAATAATCCTTAATCTTTGTATCCCGTTCTACTTTTTGCGTCCTACCTCAAACTTGACGCGCACGCCAAAGGATCTAGAGTATAATAAATCCCCCCCCCGCCTGCATCATCGGTTATCTATGAGACTTGGTCTACGATGGAAAGCTGCGCATTCTTCGGGGTATGAATGAGACATAACTAGACTTTAAAAAAGTCAACTGTGATAACGATCTCAACTTCTCCCATGAATAACGCAAAATGTCATACGAATATAGAAACAGACACGACTTCTGGTCACTGACTGATGAGTACTGCCAGGCAATGACATTCGCCGAAATGATATAGATGACTACGATCGGATATATAACTTTAGAAGCTTCTGGACATCTATTTTTCCCTGGCAGATTGGCACATTCTTGACAAAAGAAAGAAAGAGAGACAATTTGAGACACCCTGTATTGTACCCCGGTCCTCTCTGAACGAGGAAGTTATACGCACCATGTGCTTGGTGAGCTCTTGAACCACAGTGTGATCCTAACTAAAAGCACTTGCCATTGACAGTGGAATCCATGAAATCTTCTACCGTTCGCGTATCCCCTGGTTTCCAATGAAGCTTTTGACGGATTTGCGAGTGCTGTAGTCAATATTCAATGACGTGCCACGGCCGTCCAACACGAACTCTTGTATGCAGGCGAAAAGATACTGACTCACGGGCAGACGGGAGCAGCTCACGAATGTTGACTACATTCAATCATTTCAGGTCCACTTCCCTGCCAAATACTAATACCCACTGTATACGACTTTCTACCTCCCACAATAGCCTTTCTGACATTCTCAGGCTCCATCCAGAATATCCGGGCAATGTTTGGTTTTCCATATCGCAGCTGGCCCTGACCGCTGTCTTTGCGGCGGCCCTCCTGCATTTGCACGTGCAGAATACAATTGTTAACGAGCTCTTCCCTAAGTTGCGCTGCGAGCGCGGCATGGAACCACAAATTCATATCGTGCGCTTCATCCATCAGATCCAACCTTTACGCAGACCTGGGAATCTGGCATATCAAGGGAAATTCTGTCATCACCAAAGAATGAACCGTATGCACAACTACCGCACCATGGGGCTACCAGAAGGTATAAAAGATATCAACCGTCCGGGTTGTCTTTCTAAGTTCCAAATCTTACGCCATGAAATTCACCCTCGCATCTCTCCAAATCTTCATCTTCGCCGCCATTCTGCAGCTCGCTGCCGGTAGTCCTGCCAGCATTGCCAGGGGCGATACGATTATCGGCGACGCAGGAGGTAGGTTCACTCATTCGACTCTAATGTGTCTCGCAGTTGCTTAACACATTTATTTGTTGGTCCATAGTCGGGCCCCATATGCACCAAGAGGGCAGTGTTGACGACGTTCGCTGGGCATCAGCACCCGCGAAACCAGCTTAACCGAGGTAACACACATTTAATTAACACTGGTTGGTGATTGCATATGCACTGACTGGATTTTATCCAGGTAGCCCATGCTCGCTCCAAAAACGTGCCCTATAACACTTCTGACACTGTATCTGATGATACCTATTAGTATTATGACATTTTGTGCGATCCGACAACACTTTTTCCCGCTAAGAAGATGGTCCTCTGAGGCCCCGTGCGGTTACCATACATGGCTGTGGGAAATCTGCTCGCCCAGAACGCCCGAAGAATAGGGGTGGTGCTGTAGCCATGCGTTGCTTCCTGAACACGGGCCACGAAGCAGGTCAGAAAAATCCAGAATAATACGCGCCGAGTCGAGATAATGGTGCGCCACATCGTGGTTGGAAGTCGCGAGCCTGATTGAAATTTTGCACTGATTTTGAGCGTCGCAAAAAATCGAGTTGGTGGTTGCAGCAAATCGCGGTTTTGAGCCGGTAGTGGGGCGGAGCTTCAGAAAATCAATTTTGAAGTCTTGAAGAAGCGGTCGCGGGGACGAGAGCGCGATATCGACGGGGGGCAATGTTACGGGAACACAACAATTGGAATCCGCATTGGAAGAAGGCGCCAAATTTCAGCACGACTCAAAATGAAGTCAGTTTTACTATATGAATTCAGAAAATAACGACCCTCACAGGAATCTGGAGTCCTTGTTCGCGGCAAGCCCGGAAATCGAATAAGAATGGCAACGCAGACGACGATAACTGTACCGTGGCCCCTTTTGGCCTGGCCGAGGGCCGTGCCTCCACCCCTGTCCTCGATAATAACTGCACCGTCGCTCCTGGCCATGCCGATGGGAGTGGCGGCCGAAAGCTGCAGCATGAGGACGCCTACAGGGACGAAGGCCTGGAGGGGTACGAGGGTGAATTGCATGGCGGGTTTGGAAATGCATAGCGGAGGGTGTAGACGTTTTATATCTTACGGCGTGGCAGTTATCGAGGCACATGACTCTTCTGCGCACAGTAATGTGAGAACCACATTTTTCTTCCATTAATCGTCTGAAGTTGGCGGATTCCCGGCGTTTTGTGAGGGACTGCTCTGGACGAACCATTTTTAATGATATGGTGCCCGATATACTGCGGACAAAAGCCATGCCGGACAATTTCTATCCTGATCTGCAGATGGTGGCGGCCTGCAATAATACCAGGGTAAGATATCAGATACAAGAAACGGCGGGCTATTCTGGGCGTAGACAGCGAACATCAGGATGAGGCTATATATTTTTAGATGGGGGAGGAAATACTTCCAAAGTCAAATACGATGAGTGTTGGTATTTGGCAGCTGAATTGACTCAATGCGACGGCGTGAAGTAAGACTGTATCGGAAGGACGATTATTCTTATTCAATGGAGGCCATGTGTTATGTAGTTAAGTCTCGCCCTTCTGCAACTTTCTACTAGCTTGAAAGAAGGCTCGGGCAGGGACCACCTTCGTCAAATCATCTATTTGTTTCCTTATTTCTCGGCGATTCCTCGAAATGCGCGAGTCTGCCTGGGGAAAATAATAGTGCCATGTTGTCCGAAGTTATGGTAACGGTTCAAATCATACATCTGCCGTCGCTCTTAATTAACACGTATATCAGTTCGGCAAATGTCAATTGAAGACAGTATGCATTAGTGCGTGAGGATCTGCTCGGCGGCTCCGTTCAATTCGACGCCGCTGTCTCGTTCATTCCTTTCCAAGAATATATTGAATTTGCGTGCCACACCAGACAGTGGTATAGCGGCATCTTATCATCCTACCATCTGTGCAGGTAGTCATGAGCACCGCATGTTTTCACCAGAGCCTGTCCTTAAAAGCTCATTATACATAACTACCGTAAGAGACAGCTGTAGCATGAGATAATTGTGGGTCATACATGTGGAAGCCATTTACAGAGCTCGAGGTCAAACGAGGCTCCCGCAGAGCTCAGTTCCGCGGGGACAGCGACGAAGGCTGTGTGCCGGATACAAGGCAGCTTGAGGGTGCGGGTTGCGTCTGAATAGCCTGATCTGGAAATATACATATCAAGACCGGCTGACATTCTGTCGAATCTTACTGAGTGGCTGATTGAGAAATTTCCGAATGCGCTTCAACGAAAAGGATTTCAATCGGCAAAATAGCGTATGCATCGGGCAAACCTGACCGCCTGCTCATGCGATGAGACATCGAACGAAATGCGTACCGCCGCCACGCACTACTCATAACGCGTCACTTGAACCTGAAAAAGGTTGAACATAGCCATCTGGCGCGCGACTGATGGTGGTTGTCGTCAGGGTCCGATTTCCGATCACATCAACCAGTCACGTTTCGCACACTGCATCCGTGCCTCTCTCTCTACGCCACTACCACCGGCTGTGGTAGGCTCAGTACGGTGCATGCACAACTGCTCCCATGATTTGCAAGTCAAGATTCGACTTCGAGTCAGCAAAAGCCAAGGTTTCAGCGAGTGCTCGCCAGTTCCCGCAATCCGAATTCGCACAAATTCGAGTCTATGTCTGGTATGCTGTTCAAACACGCCAGACGCTCCGCTAGGAGGTATAAAGCCCTGACCTTCTGAACTTCGACTCAATATTCACCACTCGAATTCCCTGGAATGTCATCTTCTGGCTATATGCATGGTACGCAGGAAAGAAAGATACCGCCCGCCTGTGATTCTTGCAAGAGTCGCCGCGTCTTGTGCCACTCGCAACCGGACGGATCGCCGTGTTTGCGCTGCGCAGAGAATGGTATTATGTTAGTGGCGATCGCCTTTCCGCCGTTTTCTTAAATTATTTCTCATTTATTACAGATGTACTACAACACCGTTACCGCGCGGGAGGCCTCCGAAGACGCGCCAGGGCAATACATCCATTTCGAGCTTCAGCTCAGGCTCAGGTTCATCTGGTGCCGGCTCATCCCACACGCGGGGCCCTTCCCTAGGTATTTCAGACATGCCCTTCAGGCCGTTCAGCGCGGCCTCAAACGCATCCTACACATCATACACACCAACAACGCCCCCCCACCTTCTCCCAGATCTCGTACACACCCTCTTCGAATGTGATTATCCATCGTCTTTAAAATCTATTCCACCTTAAAATAATTGTGCTCCCAGGCTTCTTGCAACTGCCCCCCAGCTCGCACCCCGCCTTCCGTGGATCTGCGCTTCGCGCCCTCCTCTCGTCTGCCTCCTGGAAGATCGACTCCCTTCCGCCCTCTGCCCGCGTGCTAGCCTACTGCGCCGTCGCCCTCGGCGCTACCATCTTCTCCCACCCCGGAATCATCGGCCCTGGCGGCGCCTACCCCGCTTCGTTCGCTGACCGCGCCTTCTTTTTTCAGGGCGCCGATCTGCGGGAGTATGGCCGCCACAGAGCGGCCATGTGCCACACGCTGCACAGCCGCGCGGTGCGTCTGGCCGCGGACGCGGGCACGATGCTGACAGTGTCGGAGGAGGACGCGGCTGCATGCTACTTTTTGGATGCCCTCGATAGACATGAGTCGTTTTTCTTTCCTCATCCTCATCGTAATATATGTGGACTTCCTAAATTTACCATATGAACCACAGAGGCCGACACCAGATCCGCAGCTTGGGCGCTCTCGCACATCACACAGATCCGCGCGCTCGCAGCATCGTGGAGAAACACCATCCCCGACGCCGTGCAATGCCTCTGGGCGGCACATCTGGTACGCTGCGCACACCCGATCTCATTGTAGTTATTGCTTACCCCACTCACAGATGAGCGCACCGCTCGTTTCGACCACGCAACAAAAACCCATTCTCATGTGCGATTATATTCCCTTTCTAAAATTCCTCTATTCAATATCCTTTTTTTATCTAAATTAGCACCCTGAGCTCCTCCTCACCGGGCCGAATCCTCCGTCTCTACAGCAGCTGCTGGATACGCTGAGAGCGAATATCCAAGCGCCGAACGGTAACCTGACATTGCAACAGGTGATTTTCAACGTTCTGCGGCCATGTATGTTTGCTCCTTTTTTGTTTGCAACTCGATAAATGAATCAACATTCAATTCTGCCGCAGTCCTGTCCTATGTCACGCGGCTTGCCCGCGAACTATCACTGCCATCAGAAAAGGTTACAGGCGGTGCATACCATTTCTCCCTCCCCTTCAAAAATCATATTATTATCATCGCTAATACCGACCACCAGCCTATGCGCGCCGCCATTCTCTCGCAGTCGACGAGCTCGCGTCGATCCTCGCCGCGCTCCGCCTCCTGCACGCAGTCTAGGCCCCCACCTCCGAGCGCCTCCGGTCCAACCAGCCCGCCGATCAGCACCCCGCCACGCCCGTCTTCGCGTACCTCTCCCCATCGGACCTCCCGCCGATGCCGTTCCTCATGCACCTCGGCTGGAATGTGCTGTGCGCGCGGGCGCAGTTCTGCGTGGACGAGGCGGACGCGAGCGGCGGCGCTCCACCCGATGGGCTGTGGATATTCGAGATGTGCGTCACCTCTCTCATCCTATTTAATCGAGCTCTCACTCATTCCACATTATTGTTATCATACTCAGATTATCGAATGCGCCCAAGGCGATTGGGTACGCTTGGGAGCTGCAGGCCGTGTCCGCGCCGCTCGTCGGACGACTAGACGCGTACCTCGGGATGCAGCATCAGCAGTTCCCGACGAACATGGGCATGGCGCTGCCCACGATGGACATGCGATATTCTGGCCATGTATCGGGATCGGGGCGGGGGAGGTAGAGTTTACATCTAGATTCAGTTGCTTTTCTTTCATATATATATTAGATTTTTATTTAGTGCATATATTAGAGGCCATTATTTCCTACTGTACAGACTTGTGTTGGGACCTTTTTTCTCACCAATGTTATTCCATCCAACTTATTCACATCTTCGGCTTGATATTGCCATGGACTGCGCCTGCTGAGGCTGCTCTCTAAGTAAATCACCACTGCGGCCAGCCATGTATGTATTTTTTATCAAAATGTAGGCCCCACCGAAGTCAGTCTCGTGGTGCATTACGCAATATTCGCTCCTAGCACATAAATGACGCAGTGCCCAATTGGCTCAGTGCAAAACTACAAAGCAAAATGCCGCACCAAGGATGGTCTCTGTGTCTATTTTCGTACGATATTTTTGGATTGATTCATGATAGAATCCAAGATCTTCATCACAGATGATCTTTGCGTATGTCCTATTCATACTTCAAAAAATGCGCAGGCGGCCGTGAATAGACTCGTTACCAGTCTGCAAGTATACTATCTGGTAATCTAAATTCAGGCAAATTTACTAGCTGAATTGTGGGCATAATATTAACTATTGAGGCTGCAACGACCATCGTGCGAAATCCTGTCCAATTGGATTCCACGTCATCCCCCTGCAGACTCTGATAAAACAGGAGGTTTTCTCACCCGATAATGTTCTCTTAGCTTGCCGAGTTCGAAGTTTAGACAGCTTTCCGGTGCAGATCTTGTATTTTAAACCGTATGGCTGTTTTTTCTTTATAGGAATATGCGACATCTCTCTCTGTGTGTGTGTTGAAGACCACTGAAAACCATCCAGGATCGTGAGATACAACAAAACTTTGCCGAAAAGTAGCGACGGGAAAACTACGCAAGTATTTTCTGTCCATTCATAGGAATCCTTGTCGTTCATGTTACAATTTTAGGTCAAATTTTCGAGATATTAGATCTATACCAATCTCCTCCTCCTCCGAATGTTGACACTCATGACAATGATTCCCATCAGTCTCTGATACGGCCGCTGATGAGATCCGCCGCTGAAAAAAAAACAAAAAATCAGGAACCTTATAACGTGAATGGGTTGTAATGCTCACCCTTTTCAGCAATGACATACGCGGTCGCTGTTTAGGGTTAGCGTCTCGTGAGATTGCATAATAGACGTCAAACCATGAGTATGAGTGGCGAGGTGAATTGGAACGATGCCGACATCAACCACGCGTAAATTTGTGGTTCCATAAACCTTTGGAAAAGGGATAGTTTATTCCTAAACCAAAGGACAAAATGAAAGAGTCCAACCTTGAGCTCTGGGGACACGACGCCCTGTTTATTCAATGGCAGCATCGATGTTGATCCCACGGTGTCTATGGGAATGTAAGTGGAAGAGGCAATTAATTAGAATAACGTACGCCAGCATGTTCCATGACAATCATATATGTATTCTGCGCGAGGCGGGTGAGACATTTAAATCGAAACCACCACAAAACTCACTGCGTATGTCGTCATCAGTCTGGCAATTTGGACCAGGATCTATTTCCCGAATTACACCGGATTTCCACGGTTCGGTCTCGGTCATCGAACGAATGTACTTGATGTGTTGCACCAGGTTTTCCAGATCTACCGTCTAAGATTAATGCGGAATCAATTGCACTCTGGGAGACTTACCATTGTCATTCTCAAAATACGCGGGATCGATCGTAGGATGGGCAAGTGGATCGTTGCTAGCGGCGTGCTATGCAAAGCGCTTTGAGAATCATGCATCTAAATATGAACGACCAGATGCTCACTATAGTGCCACGGGAGAGTGGGTGGTTGAGTACGACGAGGACGGTTACGTAGCTCTTGCCGGCCTCAGGTGCAGTAATCGTCGTGAAGTACCCTACCGTATGTCGTCAGCTGGAGTAAAAAGACATAATTTTAGAGGACATACCAGGGAACGCAATAATCTCCAGATCGGGTAATGTATCATCCTTCAAGGTTTCAATTTGTTTGTCCAAAATATCAGCTTGGCCAGGCTCGAGTCTTCCGCTCCTCTTCAGTAAATCCACACTCTCCGAAGCTTTTTGGATCAGAACAGGAGCCTCGGAAGTAGCCGACTGGAGGGGCAAGTAGGCGAAGGAAGTGATTCCGATGCGGTGCATGCCTTTCAGGTCGGAGCTAGAGTCGACACAAGTAAGTTACTCGTGATTTAGAAAATTCCCAAGATGAACAAAGGGAGTGCATGCAACTTACTGGAGCTTCTTGGCCTCCGCCGCAAAGTCGGGGTTACGCATCAGATCATAGGTTTCGTGTGAGTCGTTGGGATTCAGCTCGTATGAAACACCTATTACCAGCGAAAGAATTAGATGTGATCGAACCGCCGAGACGTTAACACCTGCCGAGGTATGTGTGGTCCTGGACATTTTGTCCTACTCCACGAAGGTCAATCTACGTGAAATTCAATTCAAGTGGTAACATAAAACCAGCAATGTCGTTGTAAACTCACCTTGCAGTCGATGCCAATATTCTCTAAGATTTCTTTACGTCCAATTCCCGATAGTTCAAGGATTTGGGGCGACTTAATGGCTCTGCGGATAAAGACTTAGTCGCCTGAAGTTCGTAAGGGGAGTCTGCGGCGAGGACGAGAGCAGGACCTAGGGAAAGGAAGGAGAATTCTCACCCAGCGCTGAGGATTACTTCCTTCTTCGCATAAACCTTCAAAGTTTTTCCTCCGTGGATAAATTCTACGCCGTTTGCCGTCAGGTCTATTCCGGACACGTCAGCAAACAGAACGCGAGCAACAATTGCTTCGGTAAGGACCTATAGCAAGCAGACAGTCAGAATTGCCAACTAATGAAGGTGATCACGAGATTGCGGCGCGAAGAAACAACTCACAACGAAGTTCTTCCTCTCTTTGTTAGGCATATAGTACGCAGTTGCAGCGTACGATCTGGTCCATGATTTCGGGTCCAAATTCGCTGACGCCATCCACGTTCCGGAAATATCTCCACCGTACGGATCTTTAATAGGCTTCAAGCCTCTATTGACGAGAGTCTCCTGGAATAGGCGGTCGACTGTATAAACGCTGTGCGGTACGGTGACTTGGATTGGACCCGATTCCCCACGGAAGGCAAGGTCGTGGGTGTGGGGGTAAAGGTCACTTTGCTCGTTCTGCGCGATGTGGAAGCTGGGAGAAGCAGATGGATGTGAGAACCTCGTGGAGTGGACTACATACAATAGAGGAGACACTCACGTTTCGCTCATACGAGAGTATTTCGAATACTCTGCCCAATTCCAACCAGGATTTCCTAGTGCTTCAATAGCATCAACATCCCCTGCCGGCGGTTTGGTCCATCTTCGAGAATAAGAGTCAATACTAGATCACTATGTCGAGGTATATGGCATGCACGCGTAAAAGTTCATAGCTGAGCTTCCACCTGGATAAAAATTATCGTCTCAATACTGGACAGAATATCGGGGCACGGCATCGACTCACCTAGCCCTTTCCCACGTTGCCACAAATACGATTTGTTGAGAGAGTGCTTTTGCGCCGTGGTAGGAAAACTCCAGTCAAACTACCCGCACGAATGATCAGCAGCACTGCGGATGAATCATTTGAATACCTTGGGGTTTCCGAAGGTCTGTCCAAATTGACCGGGGATATCGATGAGTGATTCACCAATATTGTGTTCTCCAGCTTCGAGTACAGCGACAGTGATGGAGGGATTCTCGGTGAGACGAGCTGCCAGGGCCAAGCCCGCCGTCTGTTTGTCGTGAGCTACCGCGAGAGTTTGCACAACTTAAGAAAGGTGAGACCTACCCCACCTCCACAGATCACATAATCAAATGACTTATCGACAATATCCTCTGGGTAGAACTTGAGGTCAGACATCGCAAAGTCGTTGGTGGGGGTAGGAAGGAAAAAAGTTGGGGTACTAGTATGTGATTGATATCCACCGTCATAGTGGGTCCGAACGATTACTCGTGTGAGCAAACTTCTAATTCTGCCCCGGCCTGCCCCGGCACAAGGCGTTCGTGTGAAGATAAAATTCTAGAAAGGCGGCGGTCAGCGGCGGCACTCGGTAACCGGTGCTGTCGGGTACTCCGCCGAACGTAAAATTTCAGTGCATCTGATGCACTGATGATGTCCCCGAAACCTCACAATTCAGGCGGAGTTCCGGGTGTGGCCTGAAATTAATTGCCATATCGGGAAATAGATAAGATCAAATAAACTATATCGGGTAATCGATTTCAGGCCGCATCCGAAATTCTGCCTGAAGTGTGGGATTTCGGGAACATCATCAGTGCATCAGATGCACTGAAATTTTATGTTCGACGGTGTGACTAAGGTGAGGGGTATTTGGGTTTACGGAACAGAAAGTGTAAGCATCGCGTGAGCCATTAGGTGAGGAATCCAGTTTCCCACAAAAACCCCGGGTTTTCCATCAGTGATGCGGGGGACCGCTCACATCAGTCGGCGGTATGGAGGCACCAAAGGCAGGGGATGGAATATTTATTGTTTATAAGCCTTCAAGTTCTTTTTTTGCAGGGACCAACTCGGGTAAAATGGGCCAGGCAGTATATGTATGATACAACTGTACAAGTTGATCCTGGGGCGATTACCATTCTCTGCATATTTCCGGAAAGATCAGGAAACATGCTCTGGATTCCTACCAAGCTTCTCGTATAGTCTTCATATTTTTTTAAATCCATGGGAGACTCGTTACCAGTCTGTAACCAGAATCCAAAAAATGTGGCAAGCATTTTTGCTAGTTACACCAAAAGTAGCAACTAGCCGGGCTTCGCCGGAGCTAGAGGGCGATTTTTTGCGCCTCGCCAGGCCTCCCGGCGTCTATAAATCGCTTCGGCCACCCGGAGCCTGAACACAGTGACTCACGTAGTGGCTTCAAAATATTTTTGAGCTGGCAGAGCGGTATATACAAGGTGCTATTCTTAATTACTGCTTGTGCGGGGACTTGCCTAATTCGGGACTTCTCCGAGAAACTGGGTTCCTCAACGGGCCAGTGGTTGAGAAAGGCCTGACTGTCGAACCGTCGCGATGGTCGCGGGCGGCAGCCCAATAATCAGTCTCGTCCAATTTATGTAAGGGAGAGCTCCATACCGCTGGCTTGGTCCACTAGACCCGGGTTCGTTCGATATCCCACGAAGTTCCGGAGTGGTTACATAAAAATGGAACTCACGGCGTTTCTGGGCAAAGCTACGGCCCTGCGCTGAGGTACGCCGCGTGGCCATTGCCAACGGCCGTTACGGCCCCTTAGCCGGGGCCTCAGACTGCTATCAGCCAAATGACGCTCCATTTGGTATGCTCTTTTTTTCACTAGGATGGATTTCAGTCCCGCATTCCTTCCTTAGTCATGGACAGACTCAAATAGAACTTGGATGAGAGGGATGCTTCTGCAGATCTCGGCACTTTTCGGAGGAGGCTGCGCCTCAGCGCCTAAGCTTCCGAGTCAGTGACCACTGACCTGGCTCCACTCGCTTGCATATTTAGATAAAGATCCAAGGAAAGCATGCGTCAAAAAGCGACCGGAATAAAGTGAGTGGAGCAATTCTCTCCCCATTATCCACCGTTTTCCCCATCGTCGTGGCTGCGCAACAGAAGAAGAAGTGATCGGCATTAAGTGAAGACATCGGACTTTTGAAACGGTCATAATTTATAAAGAGAGTGAAGTGGTGCTCTCATTTTCTCCGTGTTTTTCGGCAAGACCATCCTTTCCTTCGTTCACTCAAACAGCTGGAATGGCAATCTCAAATCCAGGGATTAACCTCATCCTAGGCCCAGTTATCCTCGGAATAATCAGTGCGCTTTTGTTTCGTTTGAGTCATCCACACATTCACAGCGAAATAACTCTATAGTCAATACATTCATATTTGGAATCGTTTTCATGCAGGCCATAACGTACTACACTGGCTCGAGCTACAAGAAGGATTCGTGGGTCATCAAGTTGGTGCCTTTGCTCGCGATTTCGGACTCAACTCAGGTGTATCAAAGAGGTCTAGTTTCATGGTCGCTGCTGCTTGACATGTTTCACTCCTGTGCTGTGATCTTCGTTATCTGGGAATACTGCATAATACATTTCGGTGATACCGTTTTCTTGGGCACAACACCATGGCCATAGTACATCATCCCGCTCTTCCCTCGCTGAGCCCCTGGCTAATAGTTAGTTCAATTGTAGCCCAACAACACCCATCTTCTCCACATGGTTAGTCGTTTGGCCCTTCTCCAAAAGTTACTAATGTTTTGCGGACTACAGTGCATCGGTTCCAATCCAGATTTTCCTGGCATGGCGGGTCAAACGCCTGAGCAACTCGTGGCCCATCTTTAGCGTCCTCTCGATGCTTTCCATCGCCTCGGGCATCATGGCATTCATTTCCGCGATACGTGCGGTGCAAGCTTCAAAGTATGCCTTCTAGTTCTCTTGAGCCTCCTCTCTTATCCATCTTCCGCAAATCAGTATCAAGGTGGAAGATCATTCCATTCATCCTTCGCTCTAAATGTATGTTTCCCTCTGCAGGACTTTGCAGCTCTCATACCTGTAGTGGACACCTGGTGTGAGTATTACTTGGTTGTATCTGCGTACGATTTTAACATGAATGTGGGGCATGCAGTGGCACTCTCAGTGGTCTGTGATTTATCACTGACGTGCATTTTCCACACATTTATCGTCAACTCTGCACTAATATTTCTTGAACAATGCCAGAACACTGCTATTTATATACCTCCGCCGAAGTCGGACTGGGTTCACAAGTACGTGTTCCATCCTACCCCTCGCTACCAGCATAGCTGACGTCCCACTTCATGGTAGAGACCGACAGTGGTTTGTACTTCGCTTCTGCTTCCCTAGACATGAGGCTCAACTCCCAGTTCCGGTGCAGTCATTATGAGATTGACGATTCAGTCCATTGAAACGGCTTCCTTCAGTCCGTGTCTTGTATTATTCGATCAAGATGTGACATTCACACCCTTCTTCCAGGCACCTTGAATTCCGTAGGTGTCACATACTCCATCGTACCTGGAGTAATATTTTAACCATGCCAGGTCATGGATTTAATCACCTTCACGGTGCTGCAAAACACCAATTTCCATTTCATTTTTGCCTTGCGTGAGTCGTGTTCACGGTACTGGACCATCGTACTGATCGAATAGTTTCTGGACGAATGTATACCAACACGCTGTTGGCCGTGAGTACGGCGAGAATTCATTTGATGTCGTGACTGAGGTGGGAGAGTACAGACACTGAACTCTCGCGACAAGATGCGCGAAGATATGGGCGGAATCCACACCGTCACACCTGCTGTGAGGATCTTTGGCATCCCCTATGTACGATCTGACGTTATTTTCAGCTTATTAACAGCACCGCGGTACACATTTCGGTTGAGCAGCACCAGGACAGCAATATGGAGCTGGAATCCTACTCAAAAGGAAATAAATCCTTCGAAACGCATCCAAGCGGTGTAGATGGGAAACATTCATTCTCTGCTGTCTAATATTCCGTGCATGCTAGACACGTGAGGAAAGTTAGGACAAAATTCATCGCGGAGAAGCTGCCAGGGCTGTACTGGCGCGATCTCAGGATGGTTGGCAGAGTTTAAAAGGAATATAGAGAAATAATTCAATGACATTCTTGCGACCAAAAAGATGAAATCAAGTTCAGGAGTGGTTGCCAAGTTTTTTGCAAATTGCGGGCCGAGCATTGGACCTCTAGAAGATGGGGACGGACCGACGGTGAAAAGTTCAATCACCAAAAAACTGACAGACATCGGGATGATCAGGAAGGCAAGAAAGGAGTGAGCAATAATTCCGCCTCGACGTCGAATCTCAGCTCGATGGACGGAAAGAGCAAGAGGTGAGCGATCTCTGGATCTTGGACGTTGATGGCGCCATGTGAGCGAGCCGGTGATCTCCGAAAAGGTCACCGACACTCACCCAAACTCGTTCAGTAGCACGAATGCTGGTGGATATTAAGGCAGATTTGTAGTACCAGTTCGATATTCTTATGACTTCAGATGGCAGAGGATGGATGAGAGGATTGCTGGGCGGCGTGCCGACTTGCCGCTGTCAATGAGTTGCCCTATTGGGGGGGTAGGTCCCCGTGGGAATCACGTCCATCCTAGATCTTAAAAAGTTACTTATAATAATTCGCGTGAGAAGAAGGAGTGTCGGGCCGGTGACCGATGATATGATTTGTTTGCGCAGCGAGGATCTCCGTTTTCCGCCTCTCATCGCATTTCGCCCTTTCCGTTGCAAGCGAACCGTTTGTGGCTGGGCTAATGATATGTGGTTTCTCCTCAATATATTGGTTTCTTCTTTCAAACGCATTACTCTAGCGTTCTACCGAAAGCTTGACTAAATGTTGTGCCACCCGCTCTGAGGGACCGACGCGGGCTACCTTCTGCTGCCATTTAAAACATATTATCTGCGTTCTGCTCTTTTACACCTGGCCCAGATTGTGTCTTGTTGGCCTTGGTCTCGGTGCATGTATCCCTTCTACCTCACCCCGATGTCGAGCTTCCGGTATAAAAACTCTGCGCACAAATCTGGCATCTCCCTTCACCTCGATCTCGTCCTCGCTGCCTCGGATATTGATCCCTACTCGATTCCAGTCAATTCGGTACACTGCTCGAAGTATTGATGCTCGTACCGCTGCGCCTCAGCGTCATCAAGTTACGTTTCATGTCTGGGTCGCCTTTTTATTGCTAGCCACCGCTGGTTTAACATATCATCACTGACTCTTCACAGATTTTCATTCCGATCCGTTTTGTGCGATTACCGATGCTACATTCCCGTGCGTAGGCTTGGGCAAACTCGTCTCTTCAGACTACCCTCTCATCGGGCGCATTCCTTTCTTCTCGTTCCCTCTATTATTTTTGGAGCTTGCGTCTTCAATCTCCCATAGGATAGATTCCTTTCCGCATGTCTCCATTCCAGCGTCACTTTCTGAGCTGGCCAACACGACTGCGACGAATCCATTTATCCGTATCCCGGTGGATCTATACTGTCCTGTTCCTCCCGCGATCCTCTGGGGTTAGTTGGTCCCGTTCCCGGTTAGTTCACCTATTCCCCGCGGAATTCATTGTAAATTCGTTCTTTGTGAGCGCCGCCACTCTCGTGTGCTCAAACCCCAGTTCGTTAGGGTGTCATTATCTCCCCGAAAATCCGTGTCGAACTTCCGACTGTCTCCCTCCACGATGTTCAGCACTCATAAAGCGCAATGATAAGGCGAGTTGCAGCGCCGTCCGACTGTCCTCACTCCAGATTATTTCTACTTCGATACCCGCTCCATCCTCGCACTCCCATCTACCCTTCAATGACACCCCGTGAGTCTCGTGTCACTAAATTAACTCTATTCCTCGCATACACATCTCTTGAGATGCAAATTCGTCGATTAAATGCCAACTAATACCATCTCTCTCTCAGTTTACGGTCGCAGCACGTTGTGGTGATAGGAGGATTTGGCACTCGTTTACTACCTAGTCAGACGCTTTAACAAATGAAGCTCGTACCTCGCTTGTTAACTCGCTTGCGCCTCGTGAGTTATCTGGATTTCACGAGTCGTCATAGTTGCACGCTGAACGAATCCACTCGCGCAAGCTCAAGGGATATGTCTAGCTCGATGAATAATGAGACACCAAGCGAGCTTCGCCTGTGCGAGCTTTGCATTCCATACTAATGGTCATTCTCGATTCCGGTGTCCTCGGCTTGATTGCCTGGTGCGGCGCGGCCAACATCGGCGGAGATGATACGTGTTGTCGAGTCGTACCCATCGAGTGGTGAAGAAGCGCTGCACGAGATCTTATCCTGTGGCTCAAGGAGGCTTCAACACAATATTCCTCCTAACATTTGACGACGGGACAGATGCGCTCGCCCGCCTGCGGGAAGTCCGCACAACGACGATACAATTCAATCTCGAGGACGTTACATAATGGCGCAGAGAATCTCCCCTCCTTGTTCCGCTGCAGTCAGTCGCAGATGTTTCTCTACTCGCCCCATTTCTAGGAGCGAGCGGCGTCGTTCGAGTTCATTTCCCAGAATCGATCTGTGATCTACATTAGCGGTCCTTTCCGTTCGTCCGTTCGGCTTCTGGGTGTTTCAAGTTCTGATTTTTAGTTGTTGCAAGCGGTACTGTAATTGATAAGTCTATGATATTTTGCAATTTTCTGACGCGACGTTCCTTATTTAAAGCGTGGACTACGAACACATTTCGGAACTTTACGGAAGCTGGAGGCGTATCTCCCGGGTTGTTCCGCTTTGGGGATCCTCGAATACACGTGACAGCCATTCTTTTTTTTACCTCGACCAACCTGCCTTTCGTTTGAGCTACGGGATAGTATTGCATCTACGCTATATCTACGACCCAATGTCGAGCGATATTGAGCCGACATATCCCTCGTGCGCAAGCTTTCCTAGGAATAATGTAGGTCTCTATTATCCAGTCAGATCCGTCCATCTTGATTCGCAAAATTCTATGAACTTCAAAGTATGAGTATCCTTGCGCGGCTTCCAGGATTTCTTCTCCTTCCATCGACACCGATTTTGAACACCATCATTGGCGCGGTGACTTGGTTCTTCACAACGACGTAGATTTCGGGCCTCTTCACAATGAGGAATTCGACGATCTAGACCTTATCGATGAAGAACTGGGTTATCCTGAAGAGACGGAGGTTAGTACGCTGCCTCAATTCTCTTTCATAACTACTATAAACGACGATCCATGCACTCCCACCGACCCTTACCACTCGAATATCCCCCCCTGGATGAGAAGTGTCTTTCTCCCCGCCTTTTATAATCCCCTATTCCGAATCGCCTTGTCGTCGATGAATTACGACTAAACCACCCCGCTCTCTCAGAAAGAACATATTTCTTGCTATATTCACGATTCGACACCCATGCGCACTCCAAGCCCACCAGAAGTACCACTTTCATCCTTCGAACAAGAGAATACCAGAGACCCTTTATCCGCCACTTCTTCTCGCGATTTTGCTCAGGTAATGACCATCGTGAGTGGACCTTCCTTTGACCGTATTCATACCTTCGGTTAAATTTCTTCAGCCTGGGGTGCCCTCCAAACTGCCTAAATTAACCATCCGCATTCCGCCTCTCTCTGCTTCTCGAGCACACCCCATCAGACAATCAAGCGAAATCTCATCAAATATCACTCCTCTAATCCAATCTCCCTTGCAGCCCCACGCAGTATGCCGTTCTCTACCCGTCCCACAATCGGTATGATCGACTCACACCGCTCTGAATCACATTAAATTACTCCAATGATCTCAGATATCCCGCTCAGCCGTGCAGTTCGAGACGCGCGAGGCCCTCCTCCACACCATGAACTTGTATCTCGCCTGCTTCATAGGCGACCAGGTCTACTTCCTCAGCTCGTTCTTCTTCCAGCTTCCACAGCACACCCTCTTCGAGTTCACAGGCGAATACATCTCTGCTCACGGGCCCAACGAGCCCATCGTAGAAATAGCTGCCCTCATGAAAAACGCCGTCGCGGACGTTTGTGGACTCACATTCACGACGCGACTCCCCGCAGCCCCGACACCCGGCAACGATGAGGGTGTGCACCTCCGGTCAGGATGTCTGCAGGTGGTCCGCATTCTCCCAGCGCCTGGTGTTCAGGGATCCGCTGCGGTTCAACGAACAAAAACTATGCGTGGGAAGCTGGACGTTGTTGTGTTGCCTATGTACGACGATTATGGGAGACCGTGGAAAACGGTGGTGGTAGATTTCCGATTTGTTGGCTGAATTCGTTGATGCTGTGCCTGTTTATCTTGCTGTCGTATCTTGCATCTTGATAACCTGTATGTTATGGCGTCATTGCGTCGCAGAAAAATAGCATCGAGTCGGGGAGGATAGGCTTTCACTCGTGACTTCAGTCTCCCTACTAATAGAAGTTCCAGGCGTGCTCACAGTTGTGGCCCGTTTTATTCTTATCTTCGCCCTTGCGTTTTTTAATTCATCAAATTAAACAATATGTTGAGCAACGTTCCTAGACAGCAATGTCCACCGATCTGCCGCGATTTTTGCAAGGGAAATTAAACAAAAAAAGCTACCCATCATTTCTTTCTCTAGTGCCAGAGCCACATATTATTGCAATAAAACAAGCGGACAGTGCGAACAGCTGGACCCTCGGCTTACATCGGCCGAAGCTGTGTTCTCAGGGTGAATCGGTTTATATGCAAAGTCGGTTGAATAAGGAGGTCTGTATAAGCTTTGACCATGAGGGATGGAACATTTCTATTACTTATCCACGCCTCCGAATTTGAACAAAATTTGAAACAAATCCGAAAAGGTTTTGGCGCTGCCACATGATACATAACTAACTCTTGCCTAACTCCCATAAGTCAGGTTTCTAACCTGACAAGGATTATTTCTTCCGCAGCAAATTATACAGATATATTTTCTGGGCATCGAGCTCAGTTGTTTGCTCTTGCTGAGTATACACGGCGTCGCCTTCTGGTCGCTCATTGCCACGTCGTAGTTAGTCTCTCCTAGACAGACGCTTCAACAGTTTACACACTGGAGATTTGATGGAATCATTTGAGCCGAAATTGAGTGCTAAATGGTTAATTTGGGTGCTCAAGAAAACAACACTGAAACCACTGGTTTGAGAAGCACTGAAACCAATTGGTTACCATTTCAGGTAACCTCAATCCTATTGTTTAAGGGACATCTGGCCAAAACGGTGGCCGAAACGTATGCTTTTGCCCCGAACATTTAGTTTCAGAGCTCTGTACTACAGACATGGAAACATGACGTCCAGAGCGCATCGATTTGGGCGCTCAAGGATCTGTTTCATTCTTCACTCAGGACACACGCATGCTGGTCTCAAAACCTTACCAGAGAGCACTATGATGTTCAACTGGGAGAGTCTCGACAGTCTCTACAATCTGGCAGATGGCGACCTGCAGGCCGCCTATCCTCATCTCATAGTGGTTCAAGATTTTTCCGAGCTTCACGCTATACGGTAAGTACACTGGGTTTACCTTCCTCAGCGCTATCCCACCTCGGAGGGAGGAACGAAGGAAGGAAGATTCGGACTCACACAGATAACGGCATCCCACGCTTGACGACCTTTCGACATTTTGGCCTAGCTGAAGGTTCACTCCACTGATTGCCAATCACCCGCACCAAAATGTCTAAGCATTGCATACTACTTTCTCCCTCTTTTGTCTGCCCAACATCACCAACGCCGGTTCCTCCTCAACTTGTTTCCTTCGAGTCGCAACCGCTGCCGGCAGCCAGGCACATGGAGGACGACATCGCTTGCGTTTCCGTGGACATCATCAAAGAAGCTAGCGCTTGGTGCATTCACTCCCGGGTGCAGACAGTGCGTGGAGTCGGGGGAGGGTGGGGTTTAGCAGGCGTTACCGGCCAAAAAAATGCGTCACTTGTGGCTTCCGCGAAAATATTCACCAGCTACGTTCACCGACCGGGATGCTGAGCGTCGGGACTCGGGCACTGAAACCGCCCTCACCATCCTCAAAGATCCTGAGTCTACCGCAAGTCTACCTCTCAGCTCGTCTCTGGAATTTTTTGCGCGGAGCCTCTCGATCGCCGATCCTGCATTCAACCTAGCCTACTAGCCCTGGTGCGACGTCCAAATACTCCGTCTACATACTCGTCACCTCACTGTCCGCTCTCTCGCATGTGGCGCATCCCGGCGCTACGGTAGGTAGGTAGGTCGGTAGCTATATTATTACGGAGCACTCGAGTCTCGAATGGACTCTTGATCGGCAACCTTGTGGCAGGTGGGAAAGTTGCGTTAGCATTAATAGTAAGCGCCATTCAGGGTCGCATATCCGAACGGCGGAGTGTATCGACTCTATGCGCTGTTCTGCACCATATACATAGGTTGCCGTCCTCTCATTCGTGTTATGGAGAGTCTCTCTTCCCCTACCTGACCAACTGTTTTTATTTCATTTCGTGTAATCTTCCTTGTTATATAGGATGGCGGCATTCGGAAACACCGTCGGTGCGTTAATTGCTGCCTTCGAACTCTGGGTCCTACTAATGGCTCTCGACCCACCACAGGCGCGACTCTAATGGGGATTCTGGGTGCGGGCATACACTCTCCTGATGAGCTTGGGTGCTTAACCTCTTTCAGTCAGTTCAATTTTAACGGGGGTACTCCTGTCGCAATTCTCTACATATTGGAATTCAAGTGCGTAGGCAACCCCCCACTCCACCAGCGCACTGCTACGGTTTCTTACCCGGGTCTCATCTCTTCTTTCCAGCATACAAAGACCCGTTATGGATCAGGTGTGCCATTGTTGGGTTGCAGTCTTTTCACGCACGAGTCTTATTAGCCTCCACATAGACTTGGAGTTATATTCTTGTTTACGCTCAACGTCGTTCACCAGGGGGCGGTGATGTACATGGCATGGTCAGTTACACCCGTTCCGCACCGTCGCTAGGAATCATCCCACTGACACCGCCCTAGGTTTTATTGTGTTGAGTAAGCTGAGCCTTCATATTCGTTTCGACGAGAGAAATTCACCAACTAACCCTAGAAACTTCAACAATCCCGTGGCGGTCCAACGTGAGTGTTCATTCACGTCCTCCTGAAGTCCTCGACATATTAACTCGCCGTCCGCAGACAGTCTATGGGCTTATCCCTTCACCGCGCTCAGTAAGCTCTTCTTCTGCGCCGTAATATTTTTATCCCTCAGCCGCGAATTAATAAACAATCTTTTACCAGATATTGCCGTGTTAGCGATCATGAATCAGGCGTTCCAGTCCTGGCGCATCTGGGTCTTCATCCAAAACAGATTAGTCGTTGGCGGGCTCCTCCTCACCGCGCTCGCCGTCTTTATCACCGGCGCCGTCGCCGGCGCACAGTCATGGATCCTCTCGGAGTACGCCTTTTCTTTATTTCCCTGCTCTGCTATATGTTTCTATCTCTCTCTCTCTCTCTCAACGCATATCCATCCCATACTCACATTCTCTCTCCCTCTGCAGCTTACGGAAATTGGCCGCGCTCCAGCCGCTCGTGGAGGCTAACCTAGCGTTGCAGGCGGCGCTCGATATCCTGATCTCCGGTGAGCCGAATTTCTTTCTGCTAATTATCCGATTACAATGACAATCATAATACTAATGATATATTTCATATTCTGTGATGCAGGCATCCTCACCTATTGCTTCAGCAAGTCGAAAACGTCCCTCGGGAGTACGGACATGGTGCTCAACCGCCTCATCCGCGGCGCGATCGAGTCCGGCGTGTTTACGTGTGCGTATTGCTGGTTCCAACCTCCGACGTCACCTCATCTCCGTGTGTTAACGTAGCCATCTTCGCCCTCGGCGAGCTGTTGTCATTCCGCTTTGCGGCGGGGACGTACATCATCGGCCTGTTCGCCCTGCCCTTTCCACGGATATATACGCATGTGCGTTCCTATTCCTCCTTCGTTCTCTGCGCATCTGGGGTTTCGGAGCAATAAAAACCAATAATAGTCGCTCATCTTATTACATCTTTTTTTTTTTTTTTTCGTAGACCATCATGGACCACCTCATCCGACGCCAAGGGCTGCGGAACATGCTGGGTAACCGCGGCACAAATAAGGGCAACATCATCTCTGTACCGGCCTTCGATGTGAGCGGTCGCGGCGGGGCAACAACAACGACAGAAATCGCGATGAGCGACCGAGAGGAGCGGGACTGTAACGGGGAAGGGCCGAAGTCGCTCGACAATAAGATGGTGTGATGGACGAAGACAAATGCTGTTATGGAGGATACAACGGTGTAAAGGAAAGCAAAGGAATGCATGGGTGACATAAGGACTTCTGTAAATAGGTAGCTCGGGACTTTGACTGGTAGATACATCCGAAATAGTTATTGAGACTCAAGTAAGTTAGCAGCTGTCCACTTCTGTAATATTATCGTATATTTACGTTGGGGCGACTAAAATTCCAGCAATATTTAATGAGCATCAAAGGTGGCACTCTGAGAAACTGACCCTTCAGCTAGTTGACTCCCAATAAATTAGAGCTTCTGAAGCTGGTCAACTGTCTCGATCACCACCAGGGGCCCTACATATTCTGTTGATTAGAATATTTACTGGATTATTATAGTAATTTATAACTAGGCCTATACTGGTGGAGGCGATACCTTTTCTCCCCCGAAATCGATCGAATCAACCGTTAGTAGCAAAATCATGGGCCCCCTAATGAAATCGCCGCAATGGTTGGACCAAGACTGTGACTTTCCGGCAACTGTCCATCCAGTTCTGGCTATCATGTGGTGATCCAGCTGGACGTTCAAGCTCCACTGCGCCACAAGCATTGATTGGTATATCGTGAACGAAGAACAGTTATGCAGGAGCTCAATCATATTCTACTGAGTAATGGTTCGACTGTTGACCGTCTCAGTGAAGGCAAGATAAGCTTTGATTTTTGTATTCAAAATATTTGTCGGAGAGTTTGGTTTGTTCAAATTGTTGTGATTTCCGGGCAGCTTCAAGACGTCGGCGCCACGTGTCTACTCGTGCGTAGTTTGAAGTTCAACGGGTTCGATCCCGTAAAGTGATTCAAAGTTCCAGAGTTGTCTGTGCGTATTGTATCAAACAGAAATGGAGTGATAATTATTTCATTATCCAAGAAATATGCGTCTTTACAATTATATCGTACACTTGCAACACACTTCGGTCGAAAATGGTCAGACTTCGTTCCCCTTTTGGCCACAAATGAGGAGGTCGGGATCTGCCGGGGAATTCGAAGCACAGCAACGAACACAAAGAAGCCGTGGGCGGCAAGGCGATCGCTCACACGGAACCAAACCATAGAAATAAAACCCTCCCAAGATTGTTTTTAAGACACTTTAGAACCTTTGGGTTGATCCCCATCCACTGATTGTCTATCGACTCCGTCTAGATTACTTTACTTACGCCCATTGAATGAGGATGGGTTTAGGGGTTGTCAAGCACAACCGTCCCGGTCGGTGTTACCGCATTAATCAGAAGCCCAAAACTGCAAGGCATGCGGAGCAACCAATATATCCGTCACACGCGTCGATACTTCCGCTTCTTAAACTGATTTTTATGTATTTCGCGGCATAAAAATCCCACTTCCTCTTCCCTCCTCGCTGACTAGCAATGGAAACGGAGTCGCCGAAATCCCTACCCCGGACGACACACGCCCTCCCCCACGCCCAGCGCCTGCGCCTCCTCCGCTCCACTCGGAAAGTCGGCGCAATCCTAGGCGAAACGCCGCTCCTGGAGGGCTTCGTATCCTCCCCGACCGCACCAACATTCGCCTCTTCCAGCACGGGCACCCTCATCCACCGCCCGGTATACATATATACGCCCGCCCCACGCTCCTCCTCCCTCGCTGCTGCGTCCTCCTCCTCCTCTTCCTCCTCCTCCTTCTCCTCCCGCGCACCCATCTTCCCCCCAGGCCTCGAACCCCGCCCAGCCCCCGCCCCAAGACCGCCTTCGGAGGACTTCAGCTTCAGTTTCCCGGCCACCACCGCGCCCGACCCCGCGGACGAGCGCCGCCGCTTCCGCACACGCAAGATGGCCAAGGTCGTGCGCACGCTTGGCGAGAACGTCCCGGCGGAGCTCGTGTTCCCGCCCGCACGGCGCAGGAGCCGTCGCTCGAGCACCGCGAGCTCAAGGCGGCGGCGGCGCGACTCACGGGCATCGCTGGGTGAGGACGGCGCGAACGTCGGTGTTCGCGGGGAAAACCCAAATGTCGGTGCTCGGCACGCGCAAGGGTCCGACGCACAGCCGGATGAGGACTCCGCGAGCGAGTACTCCTCGGCGTCTGGCGAGTGGGTGCGCGTGGACCGCGTGGACGTTATGCCGACCCTGGGAGAGGCATCACCGTCGACGGCTCACGGGACGCCTCCGTGGGGTACAGGCGCGCCTCCGACGTATAGCGCAGACACACTTTCAACGCACAGCGCTAGCTCGTCTCCTGTGACGACCAGGTCCCCCGAGTCTCCGTGGGGTGCAATCGAGCCTCAGGCCACTCCTCCAACAAATAACCCACTCGCACCTCCTCCGATGGCAATTGACACAACGCCTCCGACGGGCACCATACCCGATCCCCCTCGGAGCCCCTTCGGCGGCATCCGGCGCAGGGAGGATGGGTGGAGCGGCGAGTGGGCGGGCTCCAAAAGCCTCCAGAGTATGGACCAGGTCGTGCAGGGGTTACGCAATTTGCGCGTGAAGTGACTAGAAGTGTACTGACCGTATTACCGTATTGTGCTTTTATTTTCTCGGCCTATGTGCAGAGTGTCGCGTACCTATAATCACCTAATAATGTATTTAAAATAATAATAACTGAAGAAATCTGGACATACTGACAGTCACTGATACCGCTCGCGCGCCGCTCCCCTCAAGCTGCGCGACACGGCTCCACTCTTGCGCGAGCCGAAGCTACACTCCGCGCGAGCCGAGGCTACACCCTGATGTGGAGTCGCCGTGATACACGGTAATACCGCCCTGCGCAAGAGCAAGACAAAAAGGAAGGATGAGGAAGATATTCCAGAAATCAAAAAGTAAGAAACAAAGAAGGATGGACCGTGCCCAACGCAGCGCACCTAATACATTATGCAGAACGCCTCAGCCTCGGGCGGTGGATACGCCGTCATGGCATCCTGCAAGTGAATCCGCGAACGCGTCAGCTTCGCAAGTAGGTTTCAACGCACAATACGCCTCCACTTCGTGCGGCCGCGGAGGCGTTTCTCGCATCGACGGACCTGCAAATGGCAGAGAGGGGAAAAAGAGAAGAAAATGAAATAAACGGAAGATAAGGGCCGACGAAGAAGGAAAAAGCTGAGCGCTCATCGCACACTCCGATTTCCATGCATCATTCCAACATCATTCCTGAATTCTGTGGGTCCTGCGCTCGTGCCGCGCTACAGAAATGCTGCCAAGTCACCGATCTCGACCGCGCAGAGCTTATGGAGCGTGCGGAAAACCAGACGTCCGCAGACGGATCATCCCTGAGCGCGCTCAACACAGCGTCGGCACATAGAAATCCCTTCCTGGAAGCTGTCTGACCGTGGCCCGCGAGGACAGGGACAGCCGCAGAATGGCTGCATCGTGAAATCGTGCAGCGCATACGAAACCATCGCATCGACGGGGAAGAAAGGCGTTTTGAGAGAGGAGAGAGACACCAGGAGCAGAAAGGAGACAATCCGCGAGATAAGGTGGAATAATGGATGGAAAAAGACTGCACGAGATGCGATAGAGGTTCGCTGCAAGGAATATGCACTAGATTCGGTAGTTTTGCAATTTGATTCGCAAACTTGTTTCTTTTCCTAACACAACAAAGTCAGTTCGGTTTGTCAACGAAGGGAGAGGACGAATACATATAATAAGTACAAGACATATGAGCTTGGTGAATTCCGACGCCGGGCTGGAGGGGATGTCCAATGAATGGTGGTCGGGAGCAAGTGGCAAGCGAGGCGACGCTGTGCCAGATACACAGCAGGGGCAAATATCAGGCCTCCTGTCACCACTGAACAAGTCTCCACACATGTGTGAGAACTGGTGCTTGCTACATGCGATGAACGCTCATCGGCCGGGAGGAAGCGGCAGTAGTTCGGCGCAAACGCACGGCGTTTTGTCCTGTTTTGTCACATCCTGCGGCGGCGCCACGGCGATTTCAAAAGCTTTATATAAAGCCTTGCTCAGAAAGGTAAGCGCAATCTACCGGATCTTTCCTAGGACCCTGCGTCACTAGACTCTGCCCGGCAATCATTATTGCAGGCCTGCACCCTCGGAATCAGGGCACTCCGAGTGCCCCAAGGGGCAGCACTGAATGCTAGCAAAGAGACCGGCGGCCTTTTTTTTCGAACTCAACATTAGTACAAAGGACGGATGATTGAAAGTAACATATTGACGCGATGTATGTAGTACGGGCCCCGGTTGTTCCTTAATGGGACCGCGCCGGTAATACTACCTACCTACCTACCTCTGCCACCACGATACATCTTTAAAAAACACACGATCTTGTCTATTTTCTTCATGGGTTCGGCACGCCACCGGGAGTCGTACAGGATTGCGCCTTCTACATATCTCCAACGGAATCTTTTTCTCCGCTCATTTCTTTTATTGTCCGAATCTTCTCTGGAACAATTCAATTCGATATACCAATAATACGACACGGTATCCCCGAATCATGTATACCAAATCTATGGACAGCGTGAGTCCACTCGAAATAGCGTGGACTCTTAAACCATTCTGAATACATTTATGTAAAGGTTTTCAGTCTAGAATCATTTTTTAGTTCAGGAATTCTCGAATGGTTACGAAAAGTATTACCAGCCTCCAAAGGTGCTAATAATAGAATCTGGCTTTCGAGGCCATCGTTGGAGGTCCCCATCCATGTGCCTGCGACGGGATTTTCAGAGCCTACCCTCTTCTTGCCTGCGCAACGCATCGCCTCTTTCGCGGAGAGGATCACGTCTTTCGCTCCTGAGCCTATCGTCGTTCGTCGCGGAGTCGCATCCTTCCGCCGTGTTCTACGGCCACCCATTTTTTCTCTGTCCATATCCATCTTGATCAACCCGCTTTTCCCGCTCTCCCTTGACCTCCCGAATTTGTCGTCCTTCGCCTGCCCAGCGTCCGCGTCTTTCGGCGAGTCCGCTCTGCGGACTCGCGTTATTCCGATCTCGGAGTCCCCCGCTTTCCACGCAGTGTTGAGTCGATTAGTGGAGCTCGGCTCAACACCAGCCTCTTTTTCCGGAATTCTATGACGCTATTCGGTCCAGTTGAGTCTGAGATCGGGACGCGTTCGACGCGTCAACTTCCCCGTGTTGCACGCATCTGGGATTACATCTTCAGAAGTTCTTCAGAGTGATCCTCATAAGTTATAAAATAGGGATTTGGATTTGGATTCACGAATAAAATGTAATATAATGAATTTAACGTGATGAAACAAGTCTCCAGTCTAGTCAAGAACAATCACCTCCCCAATACAGCGCTTTTATGTGCGTTTTAGCATATTTACATCCTGAACATTGTTCAAAGAGACCTATCCAAGCAGTCTCCGAAACCCTGTCACCGGCCAAGACGCTCCTCACCCTCGGGCCCCATTTGAGATGGGCGGGCCTGAGGAATACTCTCCATGGGGATGCGCGAAGGGCCTTCGACTGGAGTAAAGCGAGCCGGTGCTGTAAGGGGAGTGGATAGCTGCCGCGAATAAATATCGTCGATTTCAAAATACCTGGCATCTGAGGATGAGATCGACTTCTGTTAGCGCACGTATGGGGAACTGTGGCGACGCTTTTTTTCTGGGAACCATATGCAAGAACTGACGTTTTCCAGTGCCAGTGACATTTAAAATAATATTACCCTGACGTGAAGGAGCACGGGGGACGATCTGACGCACTTATAGATTTTGCGATTAAAATCAATTACTATCATATTGTCCGTCATAAAATTTCAAACGCGTTATTGACGCGTTATTTGGCTGGACATCCTTTTCAGGTCGTATTTTTCACTTTTTTTGTGGAAAACATGTTGAATACTCTGAGTCTCAAAAATATTACATGTTATGCGGAATGATTTCACCTGGTCCACTGCGCGCTTCTCAGTGGCTCCATTCAAATGGTCAACCTTCGGTTTCTCGTTGGGAGGTCCGAGATCATCGGAGATATACTGGCTCACTATGGACTCCTTTCCACGAAGACTTCGTGGGCAATAGGCTTCGCTTGGCAGCGAGTAACTGAATTTAACGGGTTGTCCGGCTTTATTATCGTCATAGTTGTATATTCCTTGCTTTCTAATTACTCTTTTCCATTCTACGTGTCCCTCAATCTGCCGTCAGAATTATTTGAAGGAATGCAAATGTTACGGACAAATTCCTTTATAATTTGAATAAAAAACTCCGTTCTGGCACAAATATTGTTTTATTAACCGTTCACTCAACGAGATGACTCGCTTTGTATGCTTATTCTGCTCCAATTGACCTGGCTACATTCGTGGAGCCTGAATCGCCAATTTATCCTTCATTTTAGCTTTATTCTTCATGTCACTTTCCGCACTCCGACGTCGGCACCGACAGCCTAGGCCCACAAAGGCCCTGCAGTATGTCCGAGCGCGCGTACTCGATCGACGGTTGCCGCGGTCGACCCATCATCAATGGTTAACCTGCGAATCGCCGGTACATCTTGAACTGTCTCGCGAACCTCTAGTCATTATTCCATTTTCGACCTGTTTGCCTGTGCTTGGCTCATGTTCTTGCAACACGATTCGTCACGTGAAAGGTGGACTTCTTTTCTTCCCACCACCCGTCCATCATGCATGGAGGAAGAACTTACCGCGCGGCTTCGCAGCTCTGCCGCTGTCCGAGGGCGTCAACGCTGCACACCGTTACGCCGATCGTTGCCTGATACTTGTACAGCGCCAGTTCTTAACGTAGCCGTAGTATTCACATCGCTCCAACATGCCAAGGGGAACCACCGTTTTGCCAAGATATAACGCGGGAGAAGGCGGGGCCTGGCCTTTTCAGCGGCGGAACGAGTATGTATTACTACCACGGCGGTCAACGGACTACGCCGTCTTCGCCATGCCTCCCGTCCTTCTTCTGGCCTCTCCTAGGCCTGTCCCTACTTCAAGTTCGCGGGATCTTTCCTTTTACGCCGAAAAAGCTGGCACTGGTGGTGTCTTCAATACGCGTATAGGCTTAAAACAGAAATTTACTGCGTATGTAGCTGTCGTGCAGTAATTACCCACGAACCTCATCCCGTCAACAGCGATCGCCAACTCAGGCTGGGAACTTTTTTGTGTGGAGCCGGTCTTTTGCGGAGGTACTGCATCCGAACTTTTAATTTCGATTTGGGCCGTGGATACCTTCTGTTAGTTCTACCACGTCGTTCCTAAATAAGGCATAATTTGGTCGAGGCACGAAGGTATGACATAGCGCGTCAATCGGCACTGGGATTGCATGGACCCTCCGCGGAAACTAAAGAACATTCCAGCCGGCATAGGCCTGCCGAGCGAACGTAACTTTCTGGAGCGTATAAAACCAGGTCAGTTTCTGAGTTTTTGCAGCACAAGTTCCCCACCTCAGCTCGCACACTAGCCCGATGCCTGCCACTTCCACGTCCGCCGTTACGCCTCCGACCCAGAGCACACCACCACGTGATCACGAGCAGTCGGGAACACTCGAGACACCGATCAACCTAAACGGCCCTCAATGTTGTCATTGTGGATGGCGAGGAGGCGGACACGATAGGTAGTCTCTAAATGCTACTGCCGGTTCACAATACTGATTTATTTCTTCCTCTCCGTAGCACCTGTCCCTTTAAATAGGCATTCATTGATTCCATTATGCCGATGCCACCACAGTTGTTGTATGTGGAGCCTAGAATTATGTCCCCTTGTCTGTGCTTTTACTCATCCCCGCATTTTTAGCGCTCTGACCTCGCTGTCATCTCAGCGTTCTCGCTCTCGCCAATAGATATCACTGCGCTCCGCTTACACATATGTATTATAGGTGGCACGAGCACACAATGTACTACTAATTCTGTACCTTCTTACATACGCTGGTGTCAATCGGCTGCCTTCTTCTCGTCGTCATCAATAAGGAATGTTTCTAGACCGAGGTAAGGAAACTGCTAACTGGAGTGGTTGGTTCGCCGGGTAGGGCCGGCCTATTCAACCTTCTGTGGCGTAAATAAATATTGTGGCGAATCAGGGAGCAGGCATCTGCTCCACAGTTCCCATCTCTCGTGGAGCTGATTCGATTTTTTGGGATATGGTTGTACCCACAACAACACTTAGAAGGTCCTCGGAGCAGATGCCAGCAGCTTGCTGTCGAGGTCTGCTTCGTATTCTAGACCAGTTTCCTTAGTTCGTGACAACAATGATTTTTATTTTATTTATATTTATACAATTGATATCCGATTCCTAACGGGACCACGCGACTCCGAGTATTAAGAATGTACCTTCTGCTTTGTATTTTGTCTTCGTCGAACAGTACCGCACATATATGAGTAGTATCTCGGCCTCCAGCTGTTCCGCCGAGAGCCCGAGATCCGTTACGTTTGATGCCTGTATTTCTAGGGCAACTCAGCCGAGTCCAGAGCCAGACAGTGTGAGATACTGTATATCAATGATATATATGAGCGGTATTCCAACCATGACGACTAAGCATTCCCTCGGTGTCATGCATAAGGACACAATCTCCCAGAGCTGTGTTTTCTTTATTTTCGCGCTACTTGAGTTATCCTCGTCAGTTCACACCGGGCGGTGGAAAGGTCTGTCGTATGTACTACTAAGATGTGAACAACATCGAGTCATGACAGGTCATGACAACCAGAAGCCCTTCTCAAGTGAGTAACACTTGTGGACCTGTGTAGGCCCTGTGGCGAGAATCTGATACGCGATTGTCAAGGCCGACAACAGCCGCCAGCTCAGACTGGATCCGGATCTGCGCAGTCTGTTTATGGAATGTAGGGATTGCCTGGCAGAACTCGAGGGGGGTTGAGCTAGTGGACAGATGCTTCAAGGCCGTTATCGGGTACGCTGACACTGAGTTCCAGGGGGGGGTGATACCTGGAGAGTTGGACGACCTGTGCACTGCTACGGATCATGAGAACGGGCCGCAAGTAAATAAATATGCCTACCTTCTTCGATCCTGAGGTGTTGGAGCGATGGGGCGACCGTAAGAGAAGAAGTCGCTGGGGTAACCGAGTGTAGACGTACAGACGCTCAAGACGCGCTAGAAAGGAGGACGTTGGCGAGTTCAATGTGAACGGGGAACTTATCCCGTACAATGAGACTTGTAAGGGATACGTGAGAATCGACGGGAACCTCTGCATTAAAGCCTAAGGACGCCTCGCCAGTAGACAGGTTGAACCAGATAATTGAGAAACTTGATACAGATGACACCACGCGCAGGATGAATGACGCAGGAATATTAAGTGCACGCCTGACAGTAAAGTGCCGAAGAGGTGGCTGGGCGATGAGGTTTTCAAGTGTATCCGTGATTCCGTGCGTGCGGTCACTCCAAACAAGGTTGTTGCAGGAAATATCCAAGCTCACCAAGTTTGGGAGTGATCGGAATGAACACGACGGAATATTTCAGGTCATCTGTGTCGGGAAACTTGATCATTAACTCGTGGATCTTGGAGATGCGATTAAGCGAGCCCTCAAGGCTGGGTATGGTGGCCAGACCCAGGGCCAGACGTCTGTTTGTTTTAATAATTGCAGATATGGAAAATGTAACGTTGGGAAGGGGCAACAAAGCACCGAGCAGTGAGCGAGCAAAATATGAGCGAGGCGGTGCCATTTATGCAGTCGACGATATCGTCTACGAGCTGGGGGGAGCGGAAGCATGAGTGACTTGCAAGTTGATGAGTGTCGGAGGAAAGGTGTGCCACGTGGATCGGGCTTTGGTTTGACTCATCCGATCTTATATCTGAGATGGGAAAAAGTTCGAAAAAAGGCTCAGCGGGAGAAGCAGAAAACGAGCAGTCATGGGAATCATGAAGTTCAGCTCCTCCTCCGCTGACAAATAGAGTTGAAATTAGTTTTGCCTGCGGCAGTGGAAGTTTGGTCGAAGTCGGAACTTCGCGAGCCAATTGGTAATTTTGTAGAAAATTCAATGGAGGGGTACTCAGCATTCCATATTCAAATGTGAATATTTAGACTGGTGGCGGAGCTATTCAGATTACCTACAAGTAGGCTCATTATTATACAATTTGAAGCAAATTTGAAGTGGAATATTCGTTGCGCACCGAGCTGGAAGTCGCAACTCTTACTTATAACGAAATGAGACTCAACATTTCGAGAGGACTGCAGGAAAGCCCATACAAGTACTCATTGCCTGCCTGCCTTGCTCCGAAGTCGTAAGTGCGAATTTAGGATTGGAAGAGGCAGTGAGAGATCAACTGAGGAGCGGCAGAAAACTTACCAAGAGGAGAATGTAGGGATTCCTAGATGAGTTGCTCGAATCCCAAGCTAGAAGGTAGGGAAGCTGCATGGATTGGCACAAGTTTATGAGAGTTGAAACACATCTCATTGGTTTTCGCGCGGACTCCGAACCACCATGAGAAGGAATAGGTGATTTAAGGTAAATGACAAGGACCTGGATATATGGGCATGTTTCTTGGGCTGTTTAGCACCTTCACAAAACAAAGACATTGATCTTATAGACATTCAGAACTTCAGTATCATAATCAGAAGGGGCGAGGAAGTCTGTTTGCCTCGCAGCACACTAGATCAAAAGCATGAGAAGGTGTTTGCTTCTGGTTTACCGCGCGACGCCGAGATCGGCGCGCAATAAAGTGCGTTTCATCTGGCAGTCATTTTGGGAGGCAACTTGCTCGTATCGCGGCGCAGGCTGAGCACACAGCGTCTTGAGCAGGTGGCCGGCAATGGCCGAGCCCGACATTTCCATCAGAATGACTGCAACATATATATCGAGCGCCATCACGGTGGGCGACTGGATATTCAGAAATGGCAAAAAAAAGTATCACTCATGTTGCAGTTTCATAGCTGAGCCAATGATATGGTACAATTCATTAGATTACATTTACTCCATCGAAAAATACCGTACATATGGTCGATTATGCCTTCTCAGTTGCCAACCTTTCTCCTTGTTCCGCAGTTTCGACTGAGCAATCCCCTCTATCAACGCCCGTTCTGATGGCTGAAGGTAGTCCCGGCGCGTCATACGGATTGCCTACCGAATCTCGGTGATCTCGCGGTCGACGCTCTAGCATGAATATTGAAACAAGCCGCGCAAAAATTGCGGGGAGCGTGAAGACGACTGCGATCTGCAGCGCCGGCCGCGGGGCAACGAGTTGCATCGAGGAGAGGATAACAGTTCCATATACGTAGTCCGCCAGCGCGAGTGTCTAACATCCGGGTCAGCATCGCAATTCTCACCTGCATTTGTCAAAGAGGGCCTGAGGCGCACCGTCAAGAACATGTCCTTTAACCGCATCATCCATGACCGTCGCATTTTGATCCCATTCACGGGTACCGCGCCCAAATTCCAACTCCAGCGATACGGCCCTTCGATGCACCACCGACTGACCGTAACATCGATGAGCTGAGCTAAAGGACCAACAAGTACCCAGAACAAGGGGTTAAACCACGTCGGGCACGCGAAAGACACGATGCCCCGCACACCCAGAAGAACTGCTTGCCAGATCGCCAGTCCCGCGGCGGCTGCAGCGGCGCCATGAAGGACCACAGCGATCAATTCAGCGCCTCCATACGCCTCAATTTGAACGTGATTCTTAAACAGCACGGCGGGATGTCGGTACGCCAGACGAGGCCCGCGACGATTGTGGACGGGTTGCAGGCGGACAGTATGAACGCAAGGATCGGGAAGCGGCGGTGAATCCGCAGATGATCATCCCTGCTGGTGCCGACCATCGATAGAATGGTCGGTATCTGCGCCGCAGCAGTCAGTAGAGAGGCACGCCGCAGAAAGGGACGAGAGGGCCCGCACAAAGCCAAGAATTGTCGCGCCGGCTGCGAATTGCGCCATCAATGCGTTGTCGATCTGGCTAAGGACACAGTGTAAGGTCAGGTTACATATGCCATCGCCTTGTGGATCGGCAAAGGGCGTCTGGTCACAGCTTGAGATGATAGCGTCGACAAGGGGGTATCCTGCATAGGTGGGGAAGTGGAATTTGTAGCCCATCGCTCGAAAACGGTAGGGCAACGGCAGGGGAGATGCAAGGCAAGCAAGAGTACTGTACTAGTACCAGTAAGTGACATCTAGGCATCAACCCGTCCACGTAATTTTACGAGAATATGGGCCGTAAACACGGCTACTTGTCCCCCGTCTGCCACGATGAGAGCACGTGAATTGGGTTGGCCCAATCTTCCGCAAGAATATTTCAGGTAAGTACTAGTGCCCGTTGATTGCCAGCGAGAGGGAGCTTGGCGAGAGCTCCGAGAAAATCCCTAGATCGATTCGAGGAACGTATCTTCTCAATAGTAGATGGAGGAACTTCGCACCCAACAAGGATGTAAATTAACTCCTCCTGCGCATTCGCGCAGAGTCGTAAATCATGTGGCGGCCAGGCACTATCGATTAAGTAGCCGGCCACGGGGTCACATTGCCCTTCGGCATAATCCGGTCACATCGAGTTCTTCTCACGGGTCTCTCTTGATTCTCACCATACTAAGTTATGCTCTAGGCGACGCGAACATCGGCAGGTGGGCGATGAGGATGAGAGTGCGTGCTCCGCTGGAGGGGCACAACCGAATGAAAGGGGCGTCGTGACACGTGTACTCGAGCTCGGGCCTCGGCCCTCGGGGAGTTGGCGAGTACTTTTCTGTCTCTCTCAATCTCAAGTCCGTTTTCAACTTTGCGGTAGCCACTTGCTACAACTTCCCGAATCTCATGGACCCTGGTATCGCACACCTTATCCAACGGCAGATTTATTTACTTGTAGGACACAGTCTCTTACTCAAGCCCGCCCGTGTTCCGTCTTACTTAAGCCCGCTCGTGTTCCGCCTTACTCAAGCCCGCCCGTACTCCGCCTGATGAATAATTACAGGCCAATCAATTCGGCGACTGGGGTCCTCGAAATCGTCGATCAACGCAAATTTCCTCAGCGCGGATGCTAAAGGGTTTACCTACATGCTATAGAAATGGACCAGAAACACACGCGTTGGAATCCCATCCCTGCCCACGAACAACATGGCACAATACGCCCACTTGTCCACCCCCGATCCAGAATTCCTGGACCTCATCTCCAAGATGCCCGTTCCTGAGGTCCCACCCGAGTTCACCGTAGAGACTCTTCGCGCCCAGATCCGGGACATGGTCATCCCGCACACTCAGGCATATCGCCGACCGCACCTCCCTGCCGGTAAGTTACCCAATTTTTCAATTCGGTCCATACCACACTCTGACCTTGGTTCGAAGATACCGCGTACACAGTGAAAGATCACACAGTCCCTGTGGAAGGCGGAGAAATCCTCGTTCGGTGCATCCACCCGACTCCCGTTGAAGGAGAATCAGCGGCAAAGGGATTCCCACTATTTTTCTGGGCGCACGGGGGCGGTGGGTTTCGTTCCTCTTCATCCCCCCCTTCCTCTTTCCACATTTAAATGTTCTCCCCGTGCTTTTCAGGCTGGAGCGTAGGCAACGTCGATCTGGATGACTTTCACCTCCGTACTCTAGCGGTCGATCTGCGGATTTCAGTCGTCAACGTCGATTACAGGTGTGTTGACACCATCTGTGTCTTGAACTAGAAACTCAGGACTCCACTTGGCCAGACTTGCCCCCGAACATCCCTTCCCGACGGGGCTGAACGACTGCTATGCCGCGCTGAAATGGGTGCGTCCATTATTCCCCGGACCTATCGCTCCTACGTAATCCGCATCCCATCCCAGACGGTCACCAACGCCTCAAAATTCTCCGGGTCCACCGCAAAAGGTTTCATCGTTG
Organism: Mycena rebaudengoi; assembly: GCA_029282285.1. Taxonomy (NCBI): domain Eukaryota; kingdom Fungi; phylum Basidiomycota; class Agaricomycetes; order Agaricales; family Mycenaceae; genus Mycena; species Mycena rebaudengoi. The sequence continues at coordinate 1,819,152 of JARJCX010000003.1, read as the reverse complement.
GCGGGATCTCATCCGGCGCGAACCTGGCCACCGCCCTTGCTCATCGCGCCCGAGACGATCCTTTCTTCGCCGCGCACAAAATCACGGGACAACTACTTGAGGTGCCAGCCGTGCTCTATTTCAAGGACGTTCCTGACAAGTAAGTCTGGTATTCGATAATATTCAATCCACTCCTTGCCTTCTGTGATTTACGCTCACAAATTGCTTCTCAGATACAAATCCGAGCTCCTGTCAGTCGAGCAAAACAAGGACGCATTCGGACTTACGAAGGCCCACATAGAATACCTGGCTGGTGCGCGTTGTCCAGTCCCAGAAATTTCACCACAGCTTTCCTACCCACTCACTACCATAACCCAGATTGTGTCAATGCTCCCCCCGGCTACCCCGAGTTTTCGCCCGCCCTCCAATCCTCGCACGCGAGCCTGCCCCGTGCGTATTTCCAAGTCGCCGGGCTGGATCCCCTGCGCGACGAAGGGCTGCTATACGAGCGCTTGTTGCGCGAGGCCGGAGTTGAGACCAAGATTGATATGTGCGTTCGTTTATTATCTACGCACAGGAATATATTTACGCTGGTAAAATTAGTTACCAGGGCGTACCGCACATCTTCCATACAATGTTTCCGCAGCTCTCGGCCTCCATCAAGTGCGAGAAAGATTTTAAGTCAGGGCTGGTGTGGCTCTTGCGCAGATAAATATCTTGAACTACAGACTAGAAATGGGCGCCTTGGCCGTTTTCGTGGTCCCAGAAAATGTGGGAATACAAATTTAGTTTGAACGAATCCAAGACATTGACAAATAGTTCAAATGGCCAACTTCTGGATCTGAGCTCTCAAGGCATAATCATGGGTCTGGTTCAAATTCACATTCCGTCTTCCTGCGGTTCTTACACGTCGTCTACGTGAACCTTCCATCCTTTCGGAGCTCGCGGTGCCTGGGCTGGGGCAAAAAAGAGCAACTTTGTCGCTCGATTGGCTTACATTCGCAGCCGCGCGCGCCGGAGTTGCGCCGGGAGATAGATACGTCCTGCGGACGATAAAGGATACCAGGTACTTCGAGGCTGTCAGTGTCAACGGTACTCCCGCGCTGATGGTTGCCATCCGCTGGGGGAATCGAGGAGAATATCCGACCCTCATCCTCATTCCAGAATATTCTTTGAAAAAACCCGATGAATCGCGAAGTACTTCATTTCAACAAAATGTTTTTGCTTGGCGGGCAGCTGCAAGTATCGCAACCACAGAATGTTCTTGGAAGTACAGGAATGATCAGATCCATTTGGGAATCGTCCTCGGGCATTCACTCTACTATACCACATGCGCGCCGCGCTTCCCAAAGGACTTGCGACCCATGCTGCGGAAGTAATGGAAACAACGTTACAAGATTAATATACTACACACAAGTGCGCCCCAATGGACGTGCTAGCCACTGAATCAATCTTCCGGTACCTCCCATCGCCGGAAAAAACAACAACATAGTTGGCGCTTCTCGATCCATATCGATGTTAAGGTCGCATCGTACTCATCCTCACGAGTTCGGTCCGTTCTGCGGGCATGCCCAGTGCGCAGACTGTCCTCATTTTTGATGGTGAGTTTATACAAGGAAATGGACCCGGTTTAAAACTCTCAACACACGCTCCTCCTGTTTTTTGTTAACTTTTCCGTGAGTTCCGGGACATTTCTGGCCTGAATAAAATACAAGGCTATCCGCAGATACCCTGTGTAGTGTCACGGCTAAGCACGATGTTCCTGGTCGAAGCTCGCTTATGCATCGAGACAGCCTCCGGAGTGAGCATCCTCCGACTCAGTAATTCATACTGTGAACAGCAAAGACAATAATCTGGCAGGCCAGGGGCGAGAAACAAGCGAGTCATATTCGCTTCTGGTTGCTGCATAATTGCAGCTACTCTATAAAAGAGGAGGCTCTTCAGTCTCCCATTCTTCAGTTCGCCCAGTTCAAAGCCAACTAAACTACAATGTTCTCCAAGTCGCTCATCTTCTTCGCCTCCATCGCTGCTACCTTGGCGCTCGCCGTTGGCCCCACTCCTGTACGTGTCTTTCAGAATATATGTTCCGCTCTCTGAATAAACACTGTGTAGGACGTCGGAACCACAGTTACCCTGTGCACTGATGGCAACGGCGTCAGCGGATGCGTCAACATCCCCGTTAACTCGGACACATGCCGCAGCCTCACCGGCGGCCTCAGCTTCCTCAACGACGAGGTCTCCACTGCGAAGATCCCAGCAGGCTTTGTTTGCACCTTCTTCGAGTGCGTTAAATCAAGATTGACTTGAACCTGACTAATTAATACTCAACAGCGCTGCGGGGTGCGTCAGCAACACGGACACCGACGTCGTTTTCCTGCAGGGTGGATCGTGGAGCTTCTTCGCGGTTCCGGGGATCTCCGGGACCGTAGACTTTAACGACAGGACGAGCTCATTCACCTGCTCCACCTTCTAATGCGTGGTTATCTATCAAATAATACCAGCATTCGTTATCTACTCATTACCATTCTGTACGGAAGTGTGTCTATCTTTGTTGTGAGTTTATGGAAAAAATTATCAGCAACTTACCAGGCTGTGTTTAGTACGAGGATTCTCCCTTAAATGAGCTACGAATTCGAATATATATAGCAGGGATTTGAATAGGTTGTGAATGGGCGCTGTCCCGAGGCCGGGATCGAAGAGTAATGTCGGAGTGATGCGCCTTGGATACAGGCTCGGAACTGCTCATATCGGGAGTACACCTGAAGGTGCGCCCAGTAGTCAGATGTGGTGCTGTGGCTTGGGTTGAAATACGCAGGTTTGGATGCTGCAGCTCAGCAGCTCTGAGTCATAAGTTGAAGGATCCGGATATTCGTGCCGGTGATCCGAACACCACCTCTTACTACTCCTACCATGGTCTATTTGCGACCAGAACTCGTCGACGCCATCGTCAACAAGGTCACCGATGGAAGCACCCTTAAGTCTGTGTCACTGGTGTGCAGAAGTCTACTCCCCCTCTCCCAACACCACATCTTCGAGTGGATGTCGCTCTCCGATCCAGAGACGTCCACACGAGCTCTCGCGCTTCTCAGCTCGTCACCCCACCTTTCTGTGTATGTGCGCAACTTGACGATACGGATATCCGATGTGGAGACTGCTACCATGGCCTGTCTGGATCCGGAAGCTCTCCTAATACCCCTATTTCGTAACGTCGAGTGTTTGCGAATATCCGCCATCAGGGAGCTCTGGCAGTGGCATCACACCTCGTATGAAGGTCTCAGGGTAGTTGTCGAGGACTGCATGTTCCAACCTACCGTTAAGCAACCCTATTTTGAGGACAGCCGAATGATGTCCGTCCCTGAGACCATAATTTGCCAGGTATTGGCGTCCTGTCGGTTGCTGTCCCCCCGCAATGTCCTCCCGAACCCCGTTCACGCAAACGCAGCCGAGTATTCCTCTCTCCCGGTGCAAGTAGAGCACCTGATTCTCTTGAACTCTCCTTATAGAGCTGCCCCTTACCTCGTCTCCGGCGGCTGGAAGCAGACGTGCAGCCCGGGTTGCACTTTGAGGCCGTCATGGTCGCGTCGAGATTCACGCTGCAGTATCTTTCCTTCCAATTCAGTAAGTAACTCCCCACGGATTCATACATGCACCATTCCCTCATCCCGCCTTCCAAGGCCCAGGTTACTCACGCTACTCCCACGAAATCTCCCCCAACCTTCCCCATCTTCCTGCCCTGCGATTCCTCGAGTTCAGCTTTGCGACGGATACCCCGGCTCTCCCTGATAAACTGATATCGACGTTGTGCGCTCTACCCCATCGAACGCCCGTCCTCGAGGTTCTTAGCGTGGTAATAGTGGATGGGTCTACCGACGCTTCCACTGCGGTTTACTCCGCACTTAACCACACTTTGCCGCAACTTCCGCGTTTCCGCGAGCTTCGTTTCTCTTTAAGCTTCTTCAGCAGCACGTCAAGCGTGAATCCCGCGTACAAGGCGTCTGTAGCCCATGTCTCGGAGCAACTCCCATTCGCGCGAGATACTGGCCTACTTACATTTTTCTCCGATCCGCTTAGTCCTCCCGATAAACACTTCTAGACGAGTTAAATATCTGGTGAGTTTTCTTTTATCTGGCAGATCGTACCCCAGAATCTGACTCGCGAATGTCTCTCAGCCAGATAATATCTGGTTTCACTGACCTCCAAATACTACGTATTCATTTATGATTCTCTGAATCAATCATATCAGTATCATTCCAAAGGATGGAGGCGGACATAGACGGCTGACGCTCACTTATTGCAACGGAGGGGTGGCAGTTTAATCCGTCGGGTAGAATAGCCTCATTGATAATCTTCCAAGTCCCGTTGCTTGGTTCATTCGAACAGCAGACTCATTTTATAATCACATACAATCCCTTCGTCAAATTTCAACAAGCAGTGAACAAAGCAAAGCACGGGAAAATCTTACAAGGTGCTCCCCACGGTGGGAAGGGCAATCCTATCACCACTGGAGCTTGTGAATTTTATTGCAAGCGAAGTAAGCAATTACGTGATGAGCTGATGAAGGACATCATGTCAGTGAGTGGCGAAGAACAAGGTCAAAAACGCTCAAATTTGCAGCTATCGAGATTTGAAGAAAGTATTGAACGACCGCTTTGAGATGCTCCTGACGGTATCACTCGAGATAAGTTCCTGTAACTAGTACTTCCTCGTCTCTCCTAGACAGAAGCTTTTATGAAGCTCGTACCTCGCTTAGATACTCCCTGTCACCGTGTCTCCTCAGCGGGACCGTGCCGTGTAATGCTACCTACCTACCTACCTCGGAGTCATTGAGCATGGCCAAAGGCCATGCCCAACAGAACCCGGGCTTGGAATCGAAGAGAAAATCAGAGATAATCTACCGTAAGGTACGTTTATATCCCTACCGCCCTGATATAAATGACCACGCCACGTAGACCACCGAAAGTGCTTGCCACATTTTTCGGCAATTGGTTACAGACTGGTTACAAGTCTACACGCCACGGCTTGGCCCGGGTACGTCACCAACGTCCACTTCGCGTATATGCGCCGCATCGCGTGCAGGCTGTATCCTGAATGTACGGCGGGCGACGCGGGCGTCGTGATTCAGCACTTCCGCGCGGCGGTGGAGGAACTGATGCCTGTACTGCGCAGGACACCAGATATTTTGAGCTGTGATTTTACGGGGCAGCGGTTTAGCGTGGACAATTTTGAGGTTACTTACTTACTTGTGACATTATTAATATTCCTCCTCAGGGTGAAGTTACAGGATACCGAGGAATATATTCGACGGCTCTGTAACTCACGCACTGTGTGGATTTTTAGGCACCCATCTTTTGTCTTTTTTTCTACCGCTGCCCCAGATGACTGTTGATTCTAGGGGGAATATTTTGATCGCTGGCAAGTACACATTTATTTGACGGGGGGGAAAATCGCCCAGACGAAGAATTTGCTAGGTCCATCGCCGCATGCAGTAAAAACAGGATGGCGGGAGGAGTCGCAAAATATCTCGGTGGTCTGTTGGAGTCGATGAACTTGATCCAAAGACGCAGATGGCTATCAAGAGGAGAGAAATTTCAGTTCCTACATACAGCCGTTTTCCCGGGTGGAGCGAAATGTTGGTACTCGTGCTTACCGTTGTTTGCACCTGCATCTTCGGTCATCACTTCCGGCGCTCCACACACACAATCTTTCGCTCCCTCCTCTTGCTTGCAGCACCCATTTCACCCACGAATGGAAAGGCACCCAGCACTCTGCATGATGGACATAAGTGCTCTAAATAAGGAAGGAAATACACGGATTTAAGGCGTGGAGTCAAAGATGGAGTCATGACGTCGTTTGACGCACACAACGGTAAGCACGAATCGAAGAGCAATATTTCGTAAAACCTGTACAAACTTTAGAAATAGCTAAGGTTGCGTAGCCGAGGCGAACTCCTATTATCTGAGACTGCCTACTGGACCACCTTACCATTTTTGTCCCCACGTCTGCCCAGAGAGTGGGTTGGATACCGGTATCTCGCCTCTGGAACACGGTCCTGGTTCCTATGAGTGAACTGAGTATTTTACCGGGAATTTACATGAGTCTTATTATATGGCTTACCAGATTTTATTTGTGGCGGTCTTCCACATCGGGAATAAACGGCCTAGTGGACCACTCGGCCAAATTGTTCGTCCGCATCCGTACCATTCACTCTGGTGCATTCTAAATTATTAAATGGATATAGATACATTATTTGGTACACTTGAACTACAAGTCTGAGGTGTGTGAGGGCCATAACTGGTTGCCTTTCAAGCCATAAATTAGGGCCCAGATTGTTCCACTGGTAGTATTAGGACATAAGTAAGTGCATAGAATGACTACCACATACCCGCAGCCCGCCCAACAAAATCCGACGGTAACATTCAGCCCATGATGTTCTGTGATACTGAATGAGCCTCGACTAATTCTGTGAATATTTCCTGAGCTCCTTCCTTTTTTGAATTCTTTTTCGTGTTTTCCCCCGTTTCCCAATACAATGAAATAAAAACCCTCCACCACACACAATATTTCGCTCCATCCTCCTGCTTGCAGCACCCATTTCACCCACAAATGGAAGGGCACCCAGCACTCTGCATGATGGAAATAAGTGCTCCAAACAAGGAAGAAAATACGCGGATTTACGGCGTGGAGCCAAAGGTGGAGCCATGACGTTGTTTGAGTAGGGACAGACGCACACAACGGTAGCCCAAATCAAAGAGCAGTGTTTCTTAAAGCCCGTACAAACTTTAGAAATAGCCAAGGTTGCGTAGCTGAAGCCAAGTCCTGGGTCTATAGACTGGGGGCCGTGTCTTCGATGCGTTTGAGATTCAGTCGCTATGGGCTGGGCATGCAACCGCCGCAGGTTTGATGCGTAAGAAGCGAACCCGTGTCATAAAACTGCCTTGGGTTTCAAGGTACACCGCCCAATTTCGATGGCAATATAAATGTCGAAGCCTGGGTTCAAATCAGGGTTCAATTTCCGTTCATCAATGATCTCGATCAACTCCCGTCGCACTGCCACTCGGTTAAATCGATAACACCAGATCATTCTAGATTTCAAAACTCTCTCTCTCGACACGCGTCCGCAGCGCGTAGGTTGGTCTCTAACGGCAGCCACCTCGACAGATGCCACGAAATACAGCCAGCCAGCCTCAAAAGAGGCAGAAAAAACCACCCGCCTGCGATACCTGTAAACGCCGACGAGTACTCTGCGAGCCTAAGACAGACGGCTCGCCATGTCCGCGGTGTGAGGGAAAAGGCATCGAGTCAGTTTGCTTTCGCTCGATTTGCATGTTGTAGGAATTAATGCTTTCGCTCTTACAGATGTACAACAACCCCCATTCGACGGGGACGTCCCCGCAAAAAAGCTGCAGCTGAAGGGCAGGATGAGCCACCTAAAGCATCGTCTCTAATCGACGGCAGCCTGGATAGTGCTCAGGGCCAGCAGCATACGCCAGTCTTCTCAGCACTCAGCCTTTACACCGGGTTCAGCAGCGGCGTCGCGTCCTTCGACCCCTTCTCTCTCAGCAATTTTAATAAACCATGCTCAACTCTAAGCCGCACCTGGGACGACGAGTGCGTGCCGCCAGATCTTCCCCCGGAAGTCGTCTTCCATCTTCTGGAATGTACGTACAGCCAATAAATTAATCACTTATACCACTCAAAATCCGAATTAATCATCCCAAAGGCTTCCCGCTCCTGCCCCAATACGCGAACCCTATATTCCGCTTCGAAGCGCTGCGCCTAGCGCTGCGCGCCGCGGCGGGGGACATCGACCTCCTCCTACCCAGCCCGCGCGTCCTCGCATACTGCATCATGGCACTCTCCGCATCGATCGCAGTGCACCCCGCCGTCATCGGGCCCATCGACTTCTCGCTTACCGCGGATTTGCGGGTGTTCGGAATGCGGCGGGCGCCGCTGTTCAACGCCCTGCACGCGCACGCCTTCAGGCTCGCATGTGCCACGGGCGTGATCCTGGAGCCGTCGTACGACAATGCGGCGTCATGCTTTGTTTTGTCTCTGCTCGACAGCGAGTGTTCTGTTGTATGGTGCTTATTGATTTATTTACTCTCCCCGTAGAAGGTGGTGCGGGCAGCCGGCCCTGGGCGTCTGCTTACATGTCTCACGTCTGTCCGCGCCTCTGATACCCAGCGTTATCCATCCACTGATTATCTATGGAGTAGTGCCGTGCCCTCGCCGTAGAGTGGCAAGAAGATGGCCTAGATGCCGCACTGCAGACGCTTTGGTGTGGAAAGATGGTACGTGGGCTGTCGACAAGTGTCTCGGACTTGCTATACATCTATATTCGCAGATGGTGGAAGCGCTATTCGCGATAGACCTTCGCCAACCGGTCCTCGTGTGAGTTGTCATGCGTATACTAAATTTGGCATGATCTTGAGTGATGCGACCCCTTTCACCAGCTCGCACCACGACCAGCTGCTCATTTGTGGACCCGAGCCTCCCGCTCTGGAGCAGCTAGTGGAGTCGCTTGAGCCGTGGAATAGCGAAACCGTGTCACCGCAGCTCATATTCTCGATGATGCAGCCATGTGTGCCCCGCTCCTCCAACGATTCTGCATCCACTAATCCAGTCCATTACTTTCCTTGTTCCAGTCTTCTTCCACATCACCCGCGTCGCGCGAGAAATGTCTGAGACCGTTACTGGAGGTGCGTCTCTTTGTTCCCCTCTCCTTTCGTGCCCCTTCGGGCCCAAATTGATTAACTCCAATTTCCCCCCCTCCCCTTTCCTGCCCCTTCGCGCCCAATTTGATTAATTTTCCCGCGCGACGCAGATTTCGCCCGCCGAAAACCCCTCCGTACGCGCTGCGTCCTCAACGTTCTGTCTCAACTGCGCCTCCTCCAATCTATCCGCCACCGCCTCTTCCCCGCCATCGTTCCTCCAGCGCCGGACGACTTCGTGTCCCCCACCGCGCCCACCGGGCTTCCGTTGCCTGGACAGCCCTCGCACACCGCTACCCTCGCGACGTGCATGCAGGCCACCGGCGCGTGGACGAACCTCGCACTGGGGCTGCACCGCGCGCTCTCCGCCCGCACAGCGATGTGGAACGCGCCGTGGAGCGGCTTGGGGCAGCCGCCCGCCTTGTCAGCCCCGCCGTCGAACGAACAGCTCCTTGCACTGGACGCGCGCCTGTTGGCATGGGCCGCGCTCCGCGAGGTCGCAACAACGATACACAACCTACCCAACTTGCAACTCCTAACTCACCTGCAGTTTACAAGCGTGCCGCTGTGGGCGCAGTTCTGCGTAGACGAGGCCGAACGGGGGGGCGTCTCGGAGGGAAGTGCGTGGATTTTCGCGACGTGAGTGCTTGCTTATGTATCTCTTGCGTTTCCCGTTGCTTTTTTTGTCGTACCGCTGTGGTTCTTTTCTCGTCCCGTCCCTTGGTGCTTATTCTTTTGCATTCTATATTTTCTTTTGCATCTTATATTTACCATGTGCTGACCACCCGCGTTGTGTGTTGCAGGATGTCGTCGGCGCTAAAGTCGATAGGGTATGCGTGGGATATGACGCTTTCGGGGGAGCTGATTGCGAGCTTGGACGCATATGCGGAGGCGGGGGATACCGTCGCTTTGGCGTTTAATACTCTCCATCGAATGCTTTAATGCCCTTTGACATTGACACAGGATGCTTGACTATATGTGGTCCACAGGATGAACAATGAATATAAAGAATAGAGCATGCTCCGGCAACTGCCGTAAATATCAACATTTCTCAAGCTTCTCTGTCCACTTCCTGGTGCCTGGTCCATTAGAACGGTCAGGAGATTTATTCTCGGAAGATCTATTTTCGGACGCAACTGCTCACGTGAATGAATGCAGTTATGTGGAAACCACTTGTTTTCAAGCGAATTAGGCCAGGCAACGATAAGAAAGAAGCCCTGGAACTTCCCTGGTAATATGCAACTTTGAATACTCAAGATTCTCTCCACAGTGCACAATTTTGCGTCGGTTTTGTGCATTTTGCCGTGGCATCCCGTATATTTGGGGTTTGACGGCCGTCTATTTGCCGTCCCACACCGTGGGCAGGTTCTAAAAATGAAAAGATGGGTGAGACGGTAGCGGCCTATACTTACCCGTATCGTGGATGGCCGATTCCCCAACATTAGCAGTCTTTGCTCCGCACCTCCATGTCCGCCAGTGCCAGTTCCGCCGTATTCCGGGTTCAAGAGCTTTGCGACCACATCCTGGGCTTCTTCGATGCGACTGGATGCGCCGAAGACCTCAAGGCTTGCGCCCTGGTGTCTCGCACACTCTCCTATTCCGCGCAGGCCCAGCTCTTTTGCGACATCATCCTCCGGGTCCGCAATCCTCATGCAGCTGCGGTCCGCCTCTGCTCGAGCCTCGCTCTCTCTCCTCACCTCACCTCCTCCATCCGCCGCCTCAATGTCCGTGTCGACCTCAGCATACTCACCACGTTGTCGACCATATCGTTCTGCCAGCTCAATGAGCTCACATTGGACAGGCTGATCGAGAATACCGACCACAACACTACACATAGAGTGGCCTTGTTGGAGCGGGATCTAATTGGGCTTCCATCGATGCGCAAGGTCGAGCTGATTGGCCACTTTGTGGACTTCGTCAGCCTCGATGTTATGTTTAGCAGTCCTACCCTGGCAGTGACAGAGCTTTCCTTCCGGGATGTCCTTGTGTTTGGCGACACGGGCAAACTCAGTGGATCCAAGGGCCGAATCCAGCGCCCTGCGGTAAAATCTCTGAAGCTCGTGCGCTCACCGTCGATTGAAAAGTGGTTTATTCATCCGACGTGTCCGTTCGATTTTACGCACCTGGTGGACGTTGAGATCCGTCTTTCAATGACCGACAATCTGCGCCAGGTGCTCAGTTCCTCGTGCTCCAGCATTGAGCGATTGACACGCCGAGCCGGTACGTTTTTGCGCCCTTCTGGTATGTACCTGAATTCATCCACCAAACACAGAGGACGCGGGAGACCTCGATTTTTCCTGCCTTTCCGCGCTGACTTGCGTTCATCTCGCCACCAACGATGACGACGACTCCCTACGGCGGTCCGCGGCCAGCCTTCTACAAGTTACCGCAGCCCCCTCTCTCACCAACCTCATTTTCGAGATAACATCATCGAAGACAGATAGTTTAAACCTACCCAATAACCTTGGCGCCGTGGCTCTCAACATTCCCTCGCTACGACGGTTCGAAATTCGAATAAGGCGGCGAATCATTGAAGATCAGCATCGTTACGCCCTGTTTGAGAACGACGCACGTGAAGTCAAGAGTTCTATGCCTTCATTATCGACGGGACTCCTGTACATAACACACTACAAGCTTGAGGGAGGAGGTGCGATTCCTATACTATCATCAAGTCCTGAATTCTCATTCTCAATTACCGCAGAAGAAATAAGTTCGATCGCTGGGGACAATATTTGACCGTTTATCGAGCATTAGCCTGGTTACTCTCCTTGTGATTATGCACGTTGTGGAGCCACTAACGCGGTGTGCCTACCAGTTCCGTTTGCACGAAATGTTAGCGGACTCTCGATCCCCGGTACAACACGCATTCACACAGAACTCAACTCACCATTTAACTGTAAACAATGTCGTGGAGTCATGATATTTCATGCAGGATTAGCGCATCGAACCTGAAGAATATTTTGAGCAGATAGAGAAATACGAAGCCAAAACAACCGCTAACTCTCTTAGAGCAATTTCTGGTCGCGATAACCACCGCGAAAGGCCCAGATGTGACCGTATAGGCAAGCCGCTGCCGCCATTACCGCCGAGGTGAAAACGGAGTTTGATGGACTCTACATTCGGCGTGGAATTATCTGCCCATCCATCCGGTCTCCAAGAGATACCGAACTATTTCGAGGTGCAGCAGGGTCGCGAACGATAGAGCTTGCACAAGCGCTAAGAGGTTGTCGTGAGGGTCTGGATCACGGTTCCAACTTCTTGCAAAAGGTGGCTCCAAAAGAAGATTCGTTCGGCCTTTCAAAAAGATTTATGGCTGAGAGACCGGCTGCTACGAAGACATCGAGAAAGGTTGGCACTTGGAACAGGCAAGGTTGTCTGAAGCACCTAAGGCTCCAATCATTTAGTTTTTCGTGTACGGATCTGGGCTAACTAAACGGAAACGGTATCTAAACTAAATCTAAACCGTTTAAAACAGTTTACAAATGGTATTGTCTATGGGATTTTATTTCCACCGCTAAGAACCTGTTCTTGAGATGGGTTTTCAGTTCAAAATATGCTTAAGGATCTTCAATGTGATCCACAACTGCTCCGAAGGGAAGTCGCTCGATCTTGCGACGGCTAAGGATCTATCCCGAAGCCGGCACAGTGATACCGTAGCCGGATTATGTGCCGCCTTTGCTGGCAAGCACGGCGCATTCCCCGGCAAATGTGCCGGCCTTGAACAATGTGCCGTGCATCCGGCAGAATGTACCGCTCATAGAATGTACCTACGGCAAGAGTTTCGTTGGTCCCGAAAAAAAATACAGAAAGAGTACCTGTCCCATTACGAAACAGGGCTTTGCTGACGCACGGTACATTCCAAAGTGGCAAGCGCCGCCTTTGCTATCAAAAGCGCCACATTAGAGGAAATGTACCGTGCTTGGTGCGAATGTGACGTGTTCTTGAATGTACCTACGGTAAGAGTTTTGTATATCCTCCCCTGTTCTTATCCCAAATGCCGCAATTTTCACATTTTTGGACCACCAATCGAAGAAAATTCAACATTTGAACACTGGAATTTAGTGATGTTCGGGTCGGGTCGGCCAAGCCCGGGCTTTGGGTCGGGTCGGGATGGGCTTGGGTCGAATCGGGCTTGGGCCTGACTGTATTTTTTCTTTCACACATACAGTGAGTTTTTCGGCGATGAGATAACTTGTTATGTTGTTTCTTACCTCCCTTGAGGCCCCGTTAACATTCTGGGGTTGTAAATGACCTGCGGGACTGATCCAAAAGATAGTTGATGTGGATCGAAATATCGCGATGTTCCTTACTGGGGACGCGGCCTCGGGAAAGACGTTAGTGATGCTTAGAAGTCTAGAGGAGAAATTTGGCAAAGTCCTAAGTTACATAGAAATTGAAGTTCCTCGCCAAGATTTCACCCCATGGGATATGTACACCGACCCGGGTCCGGGCCCGGGTCGCGGGTCGGAGGAAATCCTGAGCTCGACCCTGAGCCCAACTTGGGGGTCGGGCTCAAAAGACCCGGGTTTTAGGTCGGGTCTGGGCTCGAGCCCGGACCCGGCACATCACTAGTGAGGTCTTTCTTTCCGTTAGAAATCTGTCTGATCCCTGGTACGACTGGAGGACCAATACTTTTGGATATACGCGGCCGACATTTTCTTTGATGGTTTCTCAGAAGAGTCGTGTTTTACCGTCACTGCGGACTCCAGTCAAGATTCAAGTTTTCCATAACGCTTGGCTATCCACGCGATCAGCGCTCAAGAGCGAAATGTCAACCTCTTGGAACCCGGTGACTGCTTGCCTTCCCACCCTCGATGCTTGTCTACCGCCGGACTGTATGGCGTATAACACAATAAACTCATCCGCTTTTGGTCAAAAAGCTCTTATATTATCGTTCGGCTTCTCATTTTGCTGATATTTTCTTGCTAGTTACTCCTCAAATTCAAGAGCCATTATGCGGAATGTGGCATGTTACATTATAATGCGACATACATCGGGAAGAAATATCTTCCAGCGGGTTGCTAATCCTCAGCTGTCACCTCAGTAATTAGACTGCGCAGGACCCCTATCGCCCATACAGTAAGCGACGACTTGTGTGTGTAAAAACAACCTCAGCTTACCTTGCAACACGTAAAGCAATCCCCAATCTGACACGAGCTCGATCCTTCGGCGCAGTCCAAGGGTTCAGGAGCGCAGATTCTGAGCTGCGTGCACCGATCAGCGAGTCATGTCTCTACGGTGGGAGCGAGAAATACAAATACTCACGCAGGAACCAGACTGAGCGTTGACAGAAACAGCTGCGAAAAGGGCAGCAATGAAGACAATGGCTTTGAACTGCATGATGGGCGTTGGAGTGGTTGGTTTCGTGCGGCCAAATGAGTGCCTTTTATATAGTTGAGGACTGGCAAGCATCGTGCCCCGCACGGACGGCATTCCCGCATCACATAATTAGAGTACATTATATGAATGCCTTTGATACAATTGAGGACTGGCAAACATCGTGCCAAGCAGGGGCCCCGCTCATTGCGGCCCGCACGGACGGGATTTCAGCATCCGTTACGTGTTAGCGGCCCACTCTGCATAGTAAGTCTCCCATGCTTACGAGTCCTAACTTGTTTCAGGACTCGTTCTTCTCACCGCGTTTCCTGCAAAAATGGCCGCAAAATTCAGCCCTCGTTTGATTGAATCAATTGTTCCGATCAATACCCGATATCACTTGCGGTGACATTGGCGACGCGATCGCCTACCCCACAAAATACCCAGGATACTCCATTGCTGCTCCGCCCACATCCTCGCGGCGGACTGCCCAGCACGCGAAACGACGCCGCCGCTCGCTGCAGGAGTCTCCGCGTCAGGAGCTACCGCGTACAGCGGCGCCTTACTCATGTCGTCTGCCCGCCCATGGGATGTGCCCAGCAGCACGGATCGCGGATCAACCTGGTCCAGACCTAGGCGCTAGGCCTTCGGGGTATCGCGTCGACATCGGGCCGACACCACTGCCCCGAACGCGCACCCCACTCGCCCATCTGGTGGACCAGAATCAATATCACAAAGGTGCTGCTCTCCCATGCGCCGCTGTAGACGACAATACCAACTCTGGAGCTGCCGGTGCCGGATTCTGAGAAGCACCAGCATCTCTTCCAGCTATATTGTTCATAGGTACTATTCCCATCGCTTATGTATCGCACTACATATACTTATCATCCTCCCCAGCGTGTCTATGCCCCTCGACATCGTGTCTGCCCATCCATAGAGCCGTCATCGCGAAACTGCCCTCTATCCTCGAGTCCGACACGACCGCGCTGTCGATATCGATTCCGCAGCGACGACCTAGATCCCCGACGACGATATATCCGTATCTACTTGCCTTCAGCTAACGAGTAAGAGCAAAGTCCCATCCTCGTCGATCGTGCGTCTACGCAAAAGCCTCAGGCAGCGCGTCCACGGGCAGAGCTATCGCCACCACCCACGCCACCGCCCACGTCGGGCCCTCCCCGCCCTTCCGGGTATAATAAGTCTCTTTGGATCGCCTCGCGATGCTGCGCGCCGCTGCCACCTTCCTCGCTGTACCGGGCTGCTAACCGCGCGTGCCTCCCCTATCCCCGGCCGTGGTGCCTCTCGCCTACGATCCGCAGGATCATGCCATATCGGGTGCAGCTCGTCCAAATCGCGAGATAGCTGCGCCGCGAACGACGATACGTGCGCCCTGCATCGTGCGCCGCGCAGCTTGTGGCTGACGGTGAGACGGCGAGGCTATCTCTGGGGATAAGGAGGACGCTCCATCGAGGCGACACCGTTCCCAAATCAGACGATGACACCAGCTTCGCCTCCGCGTGCGCGCGGGCTGCGGTAGAAGACGGTGGACCATGCCTTCTTGGGGCCCCGAGGTCGCGTCGATGTCTGTACCCCTGGTGCCGACCTCCGCCTGCCGCTAGTGACCTCAGGGTGGCCTGCGCGATAGCTGCCGACGTCGCTTGCTATACCGCGCAAGACACTCCCACCCCTCTTCTCCTCCACCACCGCCGGCCGCGGTGCGGTTTCAGTGCCGTATTGGCGGTGCCTTTCAGCGACGGTGCGGCTTGGTATGAGGCTCACAACGACTGCGCGCGGGACATTTTGGCGGGTCATATATTTGCCTCGGAGTCGGCGATGAAGGGAGGGGGCGCGGATGAATGAGGCTTGTCGCGTTTTCCTCCAAACGACGAGCAGCTCGATGGAAAGTTCTCCGCGAAACGCTTTCCAACGGCGCAGAGGGGACGGCGGGGTCTGTAGAGTTTGAGGACCACGGTTCGCTGGTACTAGGACAGGACTTTCAGGGTGGGCGCCGACGTTCTCCCAGTCCGAGCTGTGGAAATCTGGCGGAACACTTTTCCTCCCTCCTTCGAGTTTCATTACTTAATATTGTAACAGATCCACTGGTTCGATACCCATTCGTTGTGATTCCATCTTAGCCTGCCCATGTCACCGACTACTCTCGTGCCCTTGCCCCATCTAGATATGCTCCGTCTCGCTCTCACCTCATCTTTCTCACCTAAGTACAAAGCCGGCATCGGGTGGTCGGACCGGTAAAAATATGCGTAAACAGTTCATCCGCTTGCGTCCTGAGTCCATGCCGCTTTCCATGTTCTGCGCACTGGGCCACTGGCCTCTCCTCGTGTTTTTGTCAATCATCGCCGGACTGCGTAGCTTCTCTCAGTTTTGCATTGTCTTGGGCTAGATCCTGGTCTTGTTCTAGTCTATGCGACTCTCCCCTTCTCCAACCCCAGCACGCGTTCGTCTCTATAGATAAACCCTTACCTAAAGGCAGCGGGAATTTTTTATATCTTCCTCTCACAGTTGCTACTATTCATAACGTTATATCTTTCTCTCTTGCAGTCTTCCTCGTTCTGCCGCATGATGTCGGGGGGAACACGGGGGACCGCACTCATCACATTCACGGTCATGAGACCGGGTCGCTTACTATTTCACGGGTGACGCTCGTTGGAGTACCCACCTTGCGAATGATGCTCGCAGACCCAAACGTACTCTGCCTACTCGTTGGGCTAGCCGGCCTTGCTCTAGCAGTGACCCAGCCAAATCTGACGGTCAAAGTTCGGACGGGTACATTTGTTGGGAACTTGAACGACACATATCCCGATGTCAGGCAGTTCAAGTACATCCCGTATGCCAAGGTACGCTCCTGTCTTGCCATCGGCTCGCAGCTGCCCGCTCAGAAGTTAACTACCACCCAGCCTCCAGTGGGACCTTTGCGATGGATGCCTCCGCAGCACCTTGATGACTCCTCCGAGGTCATCGATTCGACTACGTTCGGGCCGTCATGCTCGCAGTATGTGATTGCCGTCCCCTCCGCCTGGGCGCTTAACATCACGGGAAACCTCATCGTCAACTATGGCGAGAGCCTCCTCGAGGGGCAGGTGGCGCAAAATTCGGCCGAAGACTGCCTCACCCTCGCCATCTGGACGCCCGCTAACGCTACCGCCAACTCCAAGCTCCCCGTCATTCACTTCCTCACCGGCGGTGGCGACGTCACAGGCGGCGTCAACATCCCGACGCAGCTCCCCGCGAACTGGGTGCACAACTCGCAGGCGCACATCGTCGTCACGACCAACTATCGCGTCAACATCTTCAGCTACCCCAACGCGCGCGGGCTCAACGGCACGACTAACTTTGGGCTGCGCGACCAGCGCACGGCGGTCGAGTGGGTCGCGGAGAATATCGCTGCTTTCGGGGGCGACCCCAGGAAGATCACGTTGTGGGGCCAGTCAGCCGGCGCGTCCGCGACGGATATGTACCTGTTCGCGTACCACGAGGATCCCATCATCCGCGCGTCCGTATCGAGCTCGGGGGAGGCCATCGGCCGTGTGCAGAATCCGGACATCGCGACAGGGAGCAACTTCACCTTTGTGGCAAAGGCGCTGGGGTGCGATTTCGAGGACGCGGCGCTGGAGCTCGAGTGTATGCGGCGCATCCCGATGCCACGGATTGAGAATTTTGTCGGTCAGTACCAGGACAACTCGACGCTGGTGAACAGCAGCCAGCCTGCGATCGCGTTCACGCGTGCAGGTAAGCACTGCATGCGGGAATAATTTTTTCCTCGGTCCTTCTCCGTACTCACCCGGAAATCATAGTCGACAACACTACGGTGTTCGCCAACTACACCGAGCGCTATCTCAAAGGGCAGATTGCGAAGCTGCCCAAGATCATCGGCACCACGGCGCGGGAAGCCTCCGCGCTGGTTCCGTATCCGATCCACGACGTTGCTGCTGGCCCGAACGAAACCCTCGTCGTCGCGTCCACCCTTGCCACCGTCTGTGCCGCGCACAACACGACCGTGCTGCGCAACGAGCTCGACCTCCCGACGTTCCGCTACGAGTGGGGTGGCAACTTCTCGGATCTTACAGGCGGCGTAGCATGGCTCGGGGCGTACCATTACTCGGACTTGTACATGTTCTTTGGCTCGTACCTAATCAACCCGCTGCCGCCGGCCGACCCGCTGGAGGCGCGCACGTCGCGCGTCATGCAGGACTTTTTGCTGGACTTTGTGAAGGATCCGACGAGCTTGCCGAGGAGTGGCTGGCCGGGGTATCGGACTACAGCGAAGGACGGAGGGCAGATTGCGCAGTTTGGGGCGGATGGGCAGGTGTTTAAGCTCGTGAGTGGAGATTCGGTCGAGGCAGCTTGTCACATTCCAGGTGCAGTTTATAATACCACGCCCTGAGGGAAAAGGGAGGCGAATCATCCGGGACAGCAGTGGCATTGTGTGCCATGCGAGCGCGTCGCCGCATCAAGGTACATGCTGCGGCCACTGCCTGCGGATGATCATGGCATATTCTCGGATGCTTCTGACGAATCTCACCCTTGTCCTCTGTCATGTCATACTCGGGCCCCATAGGGCTTCGCTCGATTTTCGTACTCTCTCGGATGCCATCCGCGGACATTGCCGGTAGCATTTGCCTATTGATATATCTCTACCGCTGTTCTTTCTACGCCTCTTTCTCTGGTGTTTCGCCGCATGCCGTATCCGTAGTGTCGGAAAATCCAAAATTAGGTGACCAGGCAATATATGGCCAAATATTGCCTGGTCAGCCCGTCAGGCCGCTGGGGTGGACATAAGGTTCGAAAGTGACCAATAACTGTCTATCAGCCTGATAACCCTGACAGGGCCTGATTGGTCTGACCACCCCATATCGCACATTATAAGGACTAGCCCAGAAAATAGAAAAACCAGTAGTGACTACTAGGATTTCTAGCAGTCACTAACATTCGGTCCTTCCACTTCCCTGAAATCTAATGAAGTCAGTCAATTGAATTAGAATTGTGAACTCACCGGGATTCGAACGGGTGACCTAAGGTTGAGATTTAAAAAGCTGGGGCATCAACATAACCACTAGGCTAAAGTAAAGTTAACATGTGCAAAATGTGGTTCACTACATACCCATCCTCAGATGCCTTACATCATCTGATACCCCCTGATGACCGAATATCACCTCTGGTATCCAGATACTACATGTAGCTCCTACCATTGCACATTAACAATGAAATTCTGTTTGCATCTCAAAAGCAACAGTTACGCATCACGGTTGAAATTCCGCCGCAGATCAGCCCAAATAGGGTGATTTGATCGCGGCAGGTCTTCGGCATATTCGAACTCCGCACCCAACCACACACCGCTGGTCAGCCTTCCTCTCCTCCCCCCCCCCCACCACTGTTAAACATCAAGTACTCGCCGCACCCGCCGAACGTGGCATGGAGCCGTCGCTATTGCCGCCATTCACTCATTATTTGCGCTCGACGCCGCACTTTCTCTTCCACCAACATCCCACAACGAAGGAAGCTTGTCTGCAACCTAGAACAGACATTGGTTTCCAGTTACATTGGGCTCTCAGCGTCTCTTTCGGAGCCAGTCCAGTGGTGAGACGTCTCTTCCACTCTTTTTTTCCCTTTCTCGCTCATGTTGTGGTAGATACTATGGATGCGGACATGTTTTTACGCTGCAACAGTTAATATAATATTTATTTGTGTAAACAGGAGCATTCTGAGGACGGCCTGAGCAGGCCATATCCAGCCTGGTACAGCCTGATAGGTCCTGATACGTCCGTCAGGCCCTATAAGGCAAATTGGGATTTTCCGACAGTAACCGCCCGACAACATTCAGTGTGAATGTCCTATTTTCGTGTCTTCTGCCTCTGATTCTGATCATCAAAGTTTCTGTCAAGCTGTACCTAGATAAGGGACTCGTCCCTCATTTCCGGATCCTAAACCCACACCAATGAAACTCCCCACACACCTCAACGGTCTCGTCCAGTATACTGCTTTTACAGCCGCTGCCGCAGAAGACATTGCTGGTTCATTTCAGATTCCCTTCTTAGCGTCGACTGCTACACTGACCCTGTCGATCCTGAAATGTGTCGAAGTAGGTCTTTCTTTGATAACAACGAGAGAGCATCTAGCTGATTACGGTAGTCCGTCAAATACAACAAGGTTGAATGGATTGAAATTTTGGAGTTTATCCATGAGATCCTCTGTCTCATCATCAATCTTTATGCCACATCTCAGCCTCTCGGGGTACTTCCGACTTCTCTCCTCTATGACATTGCCAAATTCGCGGAGTACGTAAAGTTCCATGTGGGCTTTCGCCATTTTGGATTGATATCTTTCTTAGATCTTTGCAAAAGGTGTTCACTGTCATTAAAAGTCAAGAGAGAATGGGAAAAGTCAAGCAGTTTCTCAAGCAATTGGATATTTCAGCCCAATTGGTGATATGCAAGCAGCAGCTCAGTCATGCCCTCCAGACATTCAAGGTAACCTTAATATAATTTCATTTTGGACCATATTGAACCAGGTGTAGGTTCAGGCTACTGGTGTTGCACACTCTCAAATGACACAGATGAAAAAGGATGCGAAGCAGCAACATGAAGAGCTTGTTTTGCTCCTAAATGCCCTTACAAACTCCGAGCGCTCTTCAGTCAGTTTTCAAATGGAATCCTCTAATATTGTCAGCTGATATATTGTAGGTGACTGGGACTCTGTCGACGGCCCCGAGGTTAGTTGTGTTAGCTAAGTTTAGAACTGCTACTGATCTTTTGTGAACAGTGTGGGATCTTTCTCTATGCTTCCACCATCTCCCAAAATATTCCATGGGCGTGGATCTGAGCTTCAAGAGGTGGTGAAACTTCTTATGCAAGACTCTGCTCGGATTGCAATCCTGGGAGCTGGTGGCATAGGCAAGACAAGTTTGGCCACAGCAGCCCTCCACCATCCAGACATTGAGACCAAATATCGCTTTCGACACTTTGTTCCTTGCCACTCAACTCCTACCTGTGCAGGCCTGGTCATGGCCATCGCAGATCATATAGGTGTAGAGAAGGGATCAAACCTGTTGAGAAAGGTTGTGCAGTATTTTACAGATGTGCCTCCCTCTCTACTTGTTTTGGACAACCTTGAAACTCCGTGGGAATTTCCTTCGGCTCGCTCAGAAGTCGAAGAAGTTCTATCTCTTCTAACTGACATACCTCACTTAGCACTTGTGGTGAGTTTTACATTACAATTTTTAGATACAAATTGAATCTCTCGCAGATTACTCTGCGAGGTGCAGAGAGACCTGGCAAGGTGAAATGGACTCACCCATTTTTGGCTCCCCTGGACCCACTTTCAAACACGGCTGCTCTCGAGACATTTTTCGATATTGCAGATGACACTCATGAGGACACCAGTGTTGAACAACTTCTTGAACTCACTGGAAATCTACCACTTGCAGTCTGCCTCATGGCCAATGTGGCCTCCTATGAAGGGTGTGAAAACACTCTTTCTCGGTGGAGGTCCGAGAGCACCCACATGCTCTCTGATGGATATGACCAGGGGTCTAGTCTCGACACATCTATCATGCTCTCATTCACAAGCTCCCGCATGACCCCAGGTGCTCAAGAGCTGCTCAGTATTCTATCAATGCTTCCTGATGGGCTCACCGAAGTGGAATTGGCTAAAGCCATGCTTCCTATTCATGACATATTGGCCTGCAAGGCTACTCTACTTCAGACATCTCTTGCATTTATTGACAAGGACCAGAAACTTAAGGCCCTGGTTCCTATCCGGGAGTACACACTGAGGACCCATCCTCCTACAGTCGAACTGAAATTGAAACTGCGCAAGCACTTTCATCAACTTCTTGATTTCTGGAACCAATTCCGGGACCTGAATATGGCAGACATAGCCCCTCAAATATCATGTAATTTGGGCAATTTCAACAGCATTTTCTTGGATGCACTCAACACTGAGTGTCCTGATGTCATTCAAAATATGCAGAGTGTTCTTTATTTGAATCAATTTTATGGAAGAATTCAGGAAACATTTTCACCCCTTCTACCCGAGCTTGCAACACAGATCTCAAATTGGAAAGACCATCCAATTTTCGGTGATTACCTGGTTGAACGTTTTGTCAACTCGGACTACTTACCTGTGATGGATGCAGAAGAGCAGATCACACAGGGCCATGAGTATTTTAAATCCAAGGAAGCACTCAAACAAGGTGATTGCTGTTTCAAGCATTGGCTACTCTTGAAACTGATATTTTTTTGCTAGCCAAGTGGTACCAGGCCCTGGGCATCCATTTTAATTTTGCGAGGCTTGATCCAGCTCGCGCCCTTGAGTGTTACAAGCAGTCCCTGTCACTATCTGATAGCACTGGGCATCCCAGTATCACTGGCCTGTGGGTCCTGTGCAGAATTTCCAACATCATGCTGACCATGGGAGATCCGGTTGGGTCTCATGAACATGCCAAAAGAGCACAGGAATATGCAGAGAATATTGGCGACATTTATGCACAAGTGCGGGCTATCAACCTCCAAGCAAGATACTATGTTATATGTGCAAACTATCAGGAAGCTCTGAGTCTGCTTCAATATGGAAGAGATCTCTTGAATTCCTGTGGGCTTGAGCAATGTGCTTTGGATTGGAATGTTAGAGAACATGAAGCCGAGATAAATATTTTGAAGACCCAGTACCTAGAATCTCGAGATATTCAAATTTATATTGCATCACATCTCCAGCCAACGAAATCTCGTGCAATTTTGGCAAACTTGAATATAGCTCTCATAGATATTGCCATTGGTGTGGACTCAAAGATTGTGCATCAGAACCTCGAGACTTGTCGGCTTCACATCAAGAAATTAAATGGGCTTGTGCAAGCTGTGGCAAAACTTGTACTTGACCAGAGACATGCAGACCTCTGTCTTCAGGATGGGGACCACAGTACTGCAAATGTGATGCTGGCACAAACCTTTGTATCAAGCCTGAATATCAATTTGGAGCAAGCACTTATTTGCCTCGAACGACTTGCAGATCTTTCTTCCTGTATGAATAATGTTCAAAACACACTTCGATGGGCAGGAATCTTTCTTGGGCTGGCCATGAAATCCAAGGAAAAGCGTGCTACACTGCTAGCTTTGCGGTGTCTCGGGCAGATATTTGCTGCTGAAGGGAATGAAGAAACAGCGCTCAGTCTCTTTTCTGTTGCTGCGGACGGATTCAACTTCATGGGTGTCCACAGGTGGCAAGCAGACTGTATGGTTCGAATGGCAGAGATCAGAGAAAAGAAGGGAGATGTTCGTGCCTCGATCCAGTTGTGGCAAGCTGCAAGACCTCTGTTCGAAAGATCATCACAGGTCAAGGATATCACTCGAATTGATCTGAAGCTTGCTGCTGTCTCGGAGAGTTGGACGACGAGCACCTGAAAGATCCTCAACGATATATAAAAACGAAAATCAATGTGTTGAATCGCACCCGGTCTCAAATATATTTATGTATGAACTCCTGATCGTCCGAGTCGCTGTTCGAGTCCTAACCTACGGTAGGGCGTTTTTTTATCATTCCCGGGGTAATCATAAACGGTTTATAAACAAGCCGTCAAAATTGCCCTTGCCCCCCCCCCCCCCCCCCCCCCCCCCCCCCCGCAGTATTTTTTCGGTCACAACCGAACTCATCTTTATAATATAGCTCCCTTTCAAATCCCAGCTGAGCTTGTTGCGAAATCGACAAAACCCACCCTTTCACACAGCCACATGGATGAAAAAATAGGCGTTCCTGACAGATGAGTTATAAAACTGGTTTATAAACATGTTCATAGACGAACATTAAAAAGAAAACTCCAACCTACGGCAACCGGCTGCTCCTTGAAGGGCGACTCGGCAGTTTCAGGAAGTTCAAACCGTAACGGCTCAGCTAAGGTACAAATCAAAATACATTGCTAACTTCGACAGCAAACTAGCTTATATGTTACCTTTCAATACAGGTACTAAATTAATGGGTCTGTAAGACTTGGTTGAAAAAAATCCCAATCCCTGTTCCCTTCTTTGACCCAGAGACCAGAATCAATGCTCGAGTCGGGACCTTGCATCCAGGGGTTCGACCCTTTGTCCGACCAGTATCAAGCGCACAACGTAGTGAAATGGTCCCGAAAGCAGCCAAATATGCCTTGACACAGATTTGCGTCTGCACAACGCTCTCATTAAACTCGTCTCTCAAATTTTGTATCACATTTCGCAGCTATTTATTACTCCGGGTAGGAATATCCAAATTTGACTCTTCGCATTTGCCTTTCAGTTCTTCTTCTTGAAGCTTTTAACACCGCTTGTGAGGGAGACGCAAACGGAGGCGGCACTTGAGTCCTGAACCGCGTTATTACAGTTTGTGTCGGAATCTAGCATACAGTAGTGAGACAATGTTAAAGCAAGTTTCTAGGACTCACAGTACTCATAATCCTCAATCGCTCCATTGGTGAAGAAATGGATCGAGTGTGCATACCCTTCACTGGAGTCGCCTCCCGGATGTACGATGACGAAGTCGGTGCCTATTCAAATGATCAGCAGATGTCCACAGGATATACCAAGAAACCTACTGTGGCAAACACCGGTAGACATTCCAATAGTGCCGGAATGGGCACCGGTACAATCACTAGTAGCATAGAGGACGGCCTCAGCCTTCCCCCAAGCTGTAGTGAACATCGTGGCGGCGATGAGAGCGGCAGTGAAGAGTGCTTGAGTATTTAACATGTGTTGGAGGCTGGTTAATAAGAATCATGGTTCGACATATGCACCTTTTATACGTTGAGAATTTCCCCAAGATTGGTTATTCTCCATCTGTGAAATGAGGTTTCAGTGGGACAGGAGCAGATAGGGAGAAGCCCGTAGCCATTAGAGCTCGATCCCGTCCCCGTTTTTCACCGGTTGACGGACGTGATCGGAGTAGTAGCAGATAGGAAGAGGCCTGTAGTCAGTAGAGTTCGACATTCTTCACCGGTCGATGGGAGTGATATATGAGTTTTTACAATGGATCCCAGCCTTTACTGATTCAACGGCCTCTCCAGGGCAAAATTAAATCCTATCTCAGGGTGGGCTCCTAGCATCTACCGCCATGCGTCTAGGGCGTTTCGTCCATTCATGACAGGCTGCAGGTCAAATTCTCAGTTTAGCTCGGTCGGAGATTTTTTCTCGGCATGCCCATCTTCGTTCCGTCCTTACAAAAATTCCGGAACGTGGTGAGGCGTGGAATGCGCAATGGACATACGATATGGAAGGAGAGACGCTGAAGATCGCGCCAGCACAGGATTGTGTGCAATTGCAATATTACGGGAATGATCAGGAACATCCTCATCGAACGTAGTCATCAGCTGCGTACCCATAGATATCCATGCCTCCACGGGCCGTCCTAGAGAGGTTGCCTCTAACAGTGTCGGCTGTTTCGGAAGCCTGAGGACCGGAGAATATATGCCGTCGAGGAATGGATTTGCGCGCGACGAATCGGAACGAGCACAGTTTGTCGGATCGTGGACACAGAAGCTCGGATACCCCGGTTGAAACTTCGACGTTTATGCGCGGAAGTTTATGGCGCCATACGGTTGGGCGAGGAGTAGGAATGGAAAATGAAAGGGGAAATAATGCAGGAGCGGCAATTAGGGGTGCTTAATTCTTATCCTGTGGGCTCGTCCCGTGGGGTTATTTGTTCAAAACAAATAGAATCCACGGGACAATGCACTCAATTCTATTTGTTTTGAACAAATAACCGCACGGGACGAGCCCACGGGCTAAGAATTGAGCGCACCTATTGTCAGAGCTGTAAACGAAATATGGGCTCCGCGAGGGTTCAATATTGTTTGCCGATGTAACAGAGAATGGAGCATCCAAAACCAATTGCATAGGTAAACCGTACTATCCTTCACCTAGATCTCGGACACCCAAGGAAAATCGCAGAATAGCATTTTATTCAAAGGTATGTGGGCCAGGCTGAGTATACAGATCGTCGGGAATCAGTCTTTTACCGCAGATTCAAATTTTACTTCATGAGAAACGGTTAAGAATTGCTCAAACGGTGTCATTCTTTCCGAGGTTGCCATGTGTCCGAGTAGTAGGTAACACCTCAAATTTGGATTGCCTGCCTCGTATCTTATCCTCTTGAGGTCTAGGCGCCTCTAAATCTCATACAGTGGAGCTCCTTAATGAGGAGTATAATATCCATGAAGCAGAAGCTGAGGCATGCCCCGGATGGTCAATTGGTAGCATGAACTTTCTTGCCATCATTTACAGTTGAGAAATAAATTTGGCAGGCAGGCTTCATCTTTCGGCTCATTGTGACGGCTACAAGACAGCTATGCCTATAAAATTTTATATGGGAACTCTTGCGATGTCAAGGTGTCTTTTAGATGCGTTCAAGAGATAATATGACTTTAGGGTGAGGGCACTAGGCCTCAAAATAGGTTGAATTCGCGAAAATGGCACAAACTGTCAACTTTTGGCGGTGATATATATTCGAAGGATGCAACTTTGTAAGGGTTTTGGACCCTATATCTTCAGGGCACCTCCTACCGCTTATATTACACCAAAAATCTCAAGCAACGGTCCAGTATTGGATGAGAAATATTTGTTTGTCCGAGTTGTAGGTGTGTCCGGGACGGTGGGGGACGATAGTACATCCTTGGACGTTGTATGGCAAGCGCAGCATTCCTGTTGCCAATAACCGTGGGAGAAACTTCTTCGCCTGAAGTGCCTCCATATCGATATCCTCTTTGAATGGCTCATCATCCGGATCACCGGTTATAAGCAGCTCGAATCGACGCAGAGAAGCTCAACAAGGGTGAAGTCGTCAATGCACCGGAGTGCCGCCCACGCGCTGTAATTTACTTCCCGCATCCCCAAGACGAGGGTGTAGATGGAATTTGGTGCAGTAATGGGTGACAAGGCGGACGCAACATTATCGCTAACGTTGTAGTCCATGGTGAGATTGAGGTGTATGAGCCTCAGAAAGCGAGAAAGATCGAGGTTTGTTACCGCCGCTGGTTTCCTGAGGGTTGGTTCAAACAAATTAAACGCCGATTTGAAAACTTGTCGACTGGGATCCTTAATCTCTCAATAGTGAAACGCGAAGAATGGAGTACTTGGCAGAGGTTGTCGCTAATGTCGTCGATTTCAACTTCCACCAATGCGAAACATCGAGCTGGCAGTCCGAACAAAAATGATGGCGACATCCTGCGATTCCAGGACTTGGAGGAATCTGATTACCGAGCGTTGTATTCTTCGAAGCTCACCAATTCTGCGAGGCTTGATTATCGCATCGATATACTGTATATACGATGGAAGATAAGCTCAGTGTCCGCCAGGGTGGGGCTTTCAAAGAGGGCAGTGAGGTCGTCTTTGGCGACTAGGGAGTTCCGCAGTACAACCTTGCGCAGGGAGGCAAGGCCAATTAGATCTCGTCCTATGGCAACACTCTGAGCCATAATTTGAAGGTCGGGCTGCTCACATGAACTAATGTTGCACAGGCTGAGCTCACGAAGTCGAGCAAACAGGACCTTCGACAACAACTGGAGAATCGGGAGGTCGGAACCGATATCTAGAAGGTGGATGTAGGGGATGAGGCGAGGTGAGAGTGCGAGATATGAACACGGCCGGACAGCAGCTGCATGTGGGTGCCACATCGTGTGTCCCTTTGCAGCCCATCCGTCGGGCGCGATGTCGCGGATAAGCCAAGACTGGGCGGAATAGGAGAGCGGACGAGAGACCAGGGCGCAGGACATCAGGTCGGGACACTGTACGAGGGCCACAATGTAGTCGCAAAGCTCTTGGATCTGGAATACGAGGGTACTTAAACTGCGAATCCCGCCATCGAGGATGGGACTCTGATGTATTCACGAAGGCCCGATTCTAGCGCTAGATCTATTCCAATCAATAATTATTAGGAGGAATCAGGTCGAGTATTGAAGGCCGCGCAGGATAAATCTTCATGGAAGCAAGTTCCCAAAAAAAAGGTACCCCGTGAAATCACACTTCAACCTGTGGGTTCCGCGCAGACCTGGTATTAGCTCCTCCACTGCGGCGCGCAATTTCCGAATGACAATATCCTTGTCGCTCATATTCCTGCGGGGTCGGAGCCTGCACTCGACCAGGCGTAGATGCGGCATGTGCACATCATCCAGGACTGGCTGGGTTCGGGACGGCCACGCAGATTCGTGATCCTCGGGGGCGATTTCGACAATAACGTTCAGGATAAGAACCTCGAGCTGCGGGAGAGCAGATGCGATGTTGGTAAGGGCGGAAAGGGGGAACTGCCTGACGAAGTTCTGATGGTGATCGATGTAGAGGTGAACGGTGAGTGTGTGGACACGGGGCATAGGCGGGAGGCTGAGGGATTGGAGAAGCGGCCCTGACGACAGAAGGCATGAGTGGGAGGATTCGCATAAACATCAATGAATATATGCGCACCCTTAGGGTCCAATTCGAGATGCCGGAGTGTATGAGAGACGGCATAGAGAAGGCGCGCAATGTGCGCATTTCCTGAGGGATGTGTTGCGACTTGCAGCCGTTCGAGATGTGCTATGCAAGAGGGCGTGTGCAGCAAAACGTCGCACAAGAACGGCACTCCCGCACTAGGTCCTGGTACGATGAGGTGTCTGAGGCGTGTCTCAGAAACTAAGCTGCCAATATCCGGGGTCGTCCCAGAGTCCGTAGGGGGATCGATGGAGGTGTAGCATAAGAAGATGGACACGGATGAGACTAGGCGCAAGATGAATGCCGATGGAGTATGCATCAATCCAATTAAATGAACCCGTTGGAGGGCTGGCCGATCAATGACCTCCATGAGCGCACCCTTTAAGCCTTCAGATATGCCCCTCCAGTGGAGAGTGCGGCCCGAAACGACCAGCCGCTCGAGATTTGGGAGAGAGCGCAAAATTGAAGCAAGTGCGCGTTCCTCTTCCTCCAAGTAAGGGATTTGGAGTTCTAGATCGTGCACATAGGAGGCAATGTGCGGAGATTCGGCGATAAAGGCTTCCCTAGCCAGCAAGTTGCGGGGGCCCTGAATATCTGCCTCGGCCCGCATTAGTCGAAAGATATTGCGCTGGGAAGGTGCGACAAAGATTGTAGCCACACAGGAGCAGGATACGAAAGATTCCGGGTCATCAACGTGCCCAAATATCGTGTCGATAAGTTCTGGGGGGATACTGTCCATGGAAAGCCGCAAAAATCTGGTGAATGCTAAGACCAAGCTGCTGCACAGCCTCGGTCACAAGTGACGGCTGTGATGCATGTCTCGGTGATTGCCGCAGCTGAGACCGAGAACTTTTTTAAAAAAAGTTGTGAGCGAGTTCAAAGAAACAGAACCAAATGATGATGCGCTTCCGCATGAAGGTCCTCGTCAAGATCATTAACTCAAGAGAGATATGTATTCATTCTCTCGGACGGCAGGACCGACAATCTCAAGATCCAACAATTCTTTCAGAAGCGAAGTAACAATCCCATTATCTTTCAACAAAACCGAACGAAGAAAATACACCCCAAGCTACGCCTTGTCGGCCGCACCCCCAACAGTATTCGCCGCCGTACTCTCTCCAGTTCCGGCGATGGGGAAAATGATTCCACCCGCGGTGCCCGGCGCCATAAGGATGGGTGCAGGCGCGGAGTTTGCGACGGGGGCCGGAGCGTGCTCGACGACGGTAGAGGGAGCACCTACGGCCGCGGATTTAGCTGCACTGGCCTTGGCGGGCACGTCTTGCACGGGCGCGGGGGCGTGATCTTGAACAGGCGCGGGGGCTTGCACTGTACGACGCATCCAACGGCGCATGGGAGGGACAGGGAGGCGACGATGTTTGAGGCGGGGGTTTGCTGCTCCGGTAGCATCACGGCGGGAGGGAGCTTCTGTCGGTTCGGGAGATGCTGACATCGCAAGTGAATTACGAGGGTTTTCGGGCATCGGAGGCGACGCAGGGGAAGAGGTAGAATAGTCGGACGCAGATAACGAGGTCGACGCGGTGCTTGCAGGAGTAGAAGCGTCGCTTGCTATGGAAGAAGGTGGAGAGAGCTGGTCGCCACTCAAATC
This sequence comes from Mycena rebaudengoi, assembly GCA_029282285.1. NCBI lineage: Eukaryota > Fungi > Basidiomycota > Agaricomycetes > Agaricales > Mycenaceae > Mycena > Mycena rebaudengoi. The sequence continues at coordinate 1,789,102 of JARJCX010000003.1, read as the reverse complement.
TTGGCCGGCGGGATCTTGCGACTTGGACGCCATTTCGAGAGTCGTAATCGCCATTCGAAGCGCATCGACAGCCTCCGCGTGGGTGATAGACTCCTGGGGATCGCCGGACTGTGATGCTTCCAGCGCTTGTGACGCGAATTTGTTGTGGCATCCCAAAACACCGGCGACGGAGTTTAGAGCAGGACACACGATATTATCAAGCCCTAAGAATCGAGCCTCGAGAACGTCTTGGGATAATGAATGGCTTAGCTGATTGTCAATGAGCAGGGCTGGGAAACCGACCTTTTCGAGCGCTTGGGGGAAGGCCACCGGTGGAGACTGAGTCTCGGCGGGCAGACAGATTGGTCTCACTAGGCGAGCTCGCCATACCGCCTTCTGCGTGGGGCACATCCGGACCAGTGGGGGCGGTGAGGGTGGACGAGGAAGAAGAGATGGCAAGGGTGGCAAAGAGGAGAGAAGAGCTGGAAGGAATCTTCATGATTGTAGAGTAGTTTGAAGGACTGTGTGTGTGTGTAGGGTGTGGCAGGATGGTGGTGGTATGAAACAGAAAGCGATGTGGGACAAGGGTGTGGCTGACAGAAAGGTTGGTGCTTTGCTTGTCACTGTTATTTGATTCGACCCTATCCGACACGTTCGGGCCTGTAGCCGGTTGAATGCGCCATACTTGGAACACTGCAAAATGAGACCATGCGTTCGCTCCATACATCCTATATTACAACAAATCAACCAGAAAGCAAGTTATTTACATTGGCTCCGAAGATAATCTGCAACTGGAGTAAAAACCTGTCATTTACCTGCCATAGAAGGCTGTTATGGATTGGAATCCACATCTTTTTTGCGCAGTTGAATCATTCGAATATAAACACCGGGAAGGACAATACCGCTAAACTCGTGAATCACAGCGTTGGGCAGTTGAGGGTACAACTTCAACGAGAGAACAAAAATATACTCACGAAGTAGCCGTATGTACTTATATACATATATAATTACGCTCATCGAACAGCTTTCCCCTACGCACTGGCAGTCCTTCAAATTGAGGTTGCGGTGTTGTGGGTGTGAAGTTTTGGCGGCTGATAGATAACAAACAGTCTTATAAATGCCCTGTTCAACACAGCTCAGAACAGATGCCGCGGATTTCGGTGATTCTGCCCTTGTTACATAAAGATTCTCCTAATTCGGAAGGAAGCCGAGTTTGGGGCTGGCGCAGCATTGCAGGACGATAAATGTAAGCATTTTTACAGCTTCTTACTCTGATGGAGAAATTAGGATTGAACAATGGTGACCTAGTCGGGGGATTTCCGAAACGAGACCGCCGTATTTTTGGAACTCGAATTATTCTTCCAATATGGAAACCTAACGGCGAAATTGGCGCCGAGTAAAGCGCGTGTCATCGTTCGCACTGACTCGTACGAAATCGATACGAACATAAATTTAACTCTCGACTATTTAAGCAGTGACCCCCAGAGTCTGCTCCAAAGCAATATGCCTGGACGACACGCCCACTTTGCGCGGACGAACTCATTCCACCCGTTGGGCTATTCCACCTCTTCGGCAGCGACCTTGTCGGGTCCGTTTACCCCACCTTCGCTCTTCAATGGAGGACTTCCGGGACCAACACCATATGTTCCCCGTCGTCGGTCTTACACAGATTCATGGGCAAGGAAGCCGCGAGCGCATACCCTTATTTCAACATCGAGGTCTCCCCTCCTCAACTACGACATCTCAATCCACCCTTCCCTTATACCCACACACTACCTAGGCATCTCGACAGCCGCATTATGCGAGCCCGCCGTGTATCCCCCACAATACAGCATTACCCTCGTCACACCACACCTTCCTTGGAGCATGGCCGTGTCTGCCACCAATGGCCGATATGTTACAGTGGCGGATGTAATCAACACCATATACCGCGCTCTTCGAGTCAATGTGACCCACAGAGAATTTAACTTTTTTGGGACGCCAAAGCTCAAGCGGCGGGCCACAGCAGCGTACGTCCAGCGCTATGAGCGTCTCAGGGGCCACCGTGGCTGGGCGGAAGAGAGGAGTCAAGGAGTGAAGCGCGTTGATTTCCTGATGGGATGCACCAAGTTTCGTGGTATTTCTCCGACACCCGGAGGTGTGCATTTCTGGGAGTTGAACATCTGCTGATGCGCTCGTAATTTTAATTTTCAAATATTATATGTTTAATTTCTTATGAGAGCTCCAAGTACTCCTGTATGCCAAACGCACGTTCGGTATTTCCATAATGTAGTTTCCTCTTTCTAATATCGATTTGTTTGTCCTTGTTGACTGAAGTAAGTTGACGCGTCATTTTGCACGTGCCCATCACGTTTTGTCTGATTGACCATGCGACTATTTCTGAAAACACCAAATTAATTTATTGCGGTCCAAATACACAGGTAATGTATATTTCAGCCAATTTAAGAACTCTTAAAACTATGAGAAGATGGTACTAGCATTTTATTTGAAGTGATTCGACCCAGAAATGTGCTCCAACAAGCGTGCTCATTTATTTTGGCCGCCACTGTATTTAAGGATGCAGGAAGACATTGAAGATCCGTGGCGCTGGTGTGCGTCCGCTAAATATTCGCGAACGCCCGATAGCTGTACAAGCGGAACCCCGTTCGATTTGGGGTCGGGTCCTGCTGTGTTTTCTGAGCTTTTCTCCAGCGTTTTTGTCTCCCGGAACACACCGCCTGGAGGTATCCACTCACTTATTCTCACCAATTTCCGCAACCCATTGGCCTCCTCGGTGATTCGTTGAAGTCCAAACGTAGAGAATATAAGATCCGTGGCATTCGCTAAATGTGCGTGGAATAACAGGAGTGCATGCGGAACCCTCGTTCAATTCGGGGTCGGGTCATAGCGGAATTGCCACAAGGTTTCTCTTTTCATTCGCGCAGCAAAAATGAACTGGGAGTCCCATGTGTCTTGCAGGTTTACATTCGCAACGCACTCCGCACGAACATATAGTTTTATATATATAGCAACACAGTCGGTTCTTCTCTTCTGCGGATGCATAAAGCTATATCTGGGCTCAAAATAATGGATGTGAGACCCGTGGCGCTGGTGCGCATTGGCTGCATATTTGCCGCCTGTGGAAGTATAAGTGGAGCCCTCGAAGTTCGATTCGGGTGGGGTCATAGTCGTCGAACCTACAATTTTTTCGATTTAGCCGCCCTGAACAGATGCTTCAAACAATATAAGTCGTACTTCGTTTAATGTTTTTTTTTTGTTATGACATGCAAAGCAGTACACACCGGAGGTAGTCAAGGCGGTACAAACACCCTCATCGTTGGCATAGTACTGGAATTTATGTACTGTGCCAGCGTGATGGGAGGAAGATATTATAGCAGTGCAACATGTTGGTGATTTATTGAAAGACAAGGGGAGAGAATATAAAACCCGTGGCGCTGGTGCGCATCCGCGAAATATGGCCCCGAAAAGCATCAGAATGATCAGATGCCCTTGTTCGATTTTGGGTCGGGTCCTAGATGATTGTGGAGTTCTTTTGTGTCTCCCGGCACACACCGCCCGGAATTATCGGTACCAAAAAAGCTTCTTCGTTTGCACATACATGGGTTCAAAAGAATTGAATGCAAGACCCGTAGCGCTGGTGCGCACCCGCTACACATCATATATACATGCGGAACCCCCGTTCGATTCGGGGTTGAGTCATGTAATGTTTTCGCACATTAGTTTTTTGCGTTTGGGTTGTAGTGAATAAACAGGCCGAAGAGAGGATACTCACCGCTCTCTACCCCCTATGGATGCAACTGATATTTTCTTGTCCGAGGATAAATCCCGGGAATCGGGACTTGAAGTCGACGAAATGAATAAATATTTCCGACAGGCCAGGACCGAAAGATAAAGCCCGTCGCCGACACGGCCAGCAGCTGCCAGGGGATAGTGACACAAAGCCATCGGCTTGCTGAGAGTCAAAAACGGGGGATATAAGACCCCTGGCGCTGGTGCGCGTCCGCTACACATAGCAGTATCGCACGAGAACATGCGGAAACCTCGTTCGATTGGGGGCGGGTCCTGTGGCAATCGAGTCTGCACGTTTTTTTTGCTGTTATTGGTGGAAAGGAAGAACAGCTCAAGGCATTTTATTTCCACCAAACAATCTCGGTGACCAATGAGCTGTAAATATTTCACGGAGACGAATTATACAACGGCGTGAGCTTGATCCAGAGTGCAGGACGGGAACATCTGGAGCGTGGAGAGCCAATTAACATGCGGAACCTCGTTCGATTTGGAGCTGGATCCTGAGCTGCCGCTTTGTTTCGCTTTGGATCTTCCGCAGCACACCTACCCACAGGACCGACTCACACAATTTCCGCAATCCATTTGCCACGGACTGAAATTTACTTGTGTGGTACTAAATTCCTGCGATACATAGCGAAAAAATGTCGGTGATTTACTGAAGGAAAAAGGACGGGAATGTAAGACCCCTGGCGCTGGTGCGCATCCGCTGGATATTCATGTGACCGGGAGAGAATACATGCGGAACCCCGTTCGATTCGGGACTCAGGTCATGCCCCTTCTCGGCAAGCATTTTTTGCTGCAGTGACCCAGCGAGGATAAAATGGCAGTATTACAGAAGGAGAAAGGATGGGAATATAAAACCCGTGGCACTGGTGCGCGCATCTGGTAATATCCACGGAGATCTGAAGTCTGTCCCTGCAGAGCCCCCCGTTCAATTCGGGGTCGGGTCAAGGTCGGGTCATTGACTCAAAGAGTGCTTCTTCTTGTTTTTTTGGGAGAGAATTATTTGCAAGGAGCCAACTAGCCTTTCTTCAATGAGGTGGCTTGTTTATGAATTTTCTCATGAGTTCAAAATATCCGGCATCGCCACTTCGGAATTGCCTCTAGCGCCTCCAATACTTGTCGGAGAGATGATCGGACATGCCCTACCCTCCCATTTCATATGTCTAGCATTCCGATTCTGATTTCCTCCGATTTTTCGGGACTTATTTCGTCCAAAAATTTCCAAACACACTTTTCCTCACCCAATTTTGAGTCAAAAAAAAAAGTTCTCAAACTCGGATTCCCAAAAAACTTAAAAACCGAGCTTGATGTACTTCTCAAGATTCCCGCATGCCTCTGTGCACGCGACTTTCGGACTTTCCCCGTTCCGAGCTCGGCATCGCCCCGCCGACTTGTTAGACCTATCACGTAAGCCCTCTATAATCCGACCACCATGGATGCCGTCGACCCCGCCGCCGCGCTGTTGTCCGTCAACAAGGGCTTCGACAACCTCTTTGCAAACGACATCGGGGTCGGTTTCCCCCTGGGCTGGAGTGGGAGATCCTCGACGCGGACGCGGTGGTGCTTCTCAGGCTGACGCACGCGCTGTCCGAATCGTACATGGGCTACTTCCAGTGCATGTACGCGCTCAATAGCGCCCACTCAAAGGACGGTGTTCCCCGCAAGCCTCGATGCGTATCGCACGCCTGGGCCGTTGCGCAAGGCGTCTACGGCGTCGCTGGCGGCTGCCGCGTCGTCGATTTCCCTTGCACCTCCACAGTCAAAGTCGCTGTTCGCGCGCTGGCATGAGCAGCTCCGCCAGCCTCATGCTGCCTGCGCCTGCACCCGTGGCGTACACCCCAGACGGCCCGGCGGGGGAGATGATCGTGGTGGGGACCGCGTTCGGTGGGTGTCTTTTCATGCCCCTGGCCATTCAACTGACCGCCCCTTCGGCTTCGGCCTCTTCAACCTCGTCTTCTCCCTCCTACCAAAGAAGATCCAGTGCGTCTTCTCCTCTTCAAGTCGAATACGCACATTGACACATCACAGGTCCCTCGTCGGCCTCCTCGGGTTCAAGCACGACCGGCAACTCGCCCTTCGCCCGTTGGCGGTGCGTTTGCGTTCTCACTTTCTTCTTCCGTTTTCCCTTTCAAATTATTGTTATTCCTCCGCTATTTCCCTGCTTGGTTTTATTCTTCTTGCCTTTTTGTGGGACTTTCTTTCTTTCTTTCACGCGATTGGCCGAATTGATCTTCCCTGCTTGTTGTCCTGGCCTTGCGCTCTATTACTTTTTTTAAAAAGAAGCACCTTTCATCCTCATTCCACTGTGCCGCGCATTTGGCCTGGTATTTTCCTCGTGCATGCGCATTTGGACTCGTCTTTTCCTCGCGCTGAAACGTGGGGCTGTCCCGCGATTATTATTAGTATTCGCTTGTACTTTGGCACCTCACACGTATATGGGATGGATGGATGAGTTCGCATCTTTCAGCTAATTTCGGTGTCCCTACTTTCTTCATCCATCCTTTACCCTCTTTCTTTTCGACGCAGGCAGTGGGTGGGACGCGGTCGGCGCCGCTTTCCGCGCAATCCCCGCTTGCTATCGGCGGAGCGGGATGGATAATCTCATCCGATGCTGTGCGCATTGTGTGTGATGGGATTCGGGATTCAAGGCTCGGATTTCATACGGGTTTCGTGGTGAAGGCTCTGGCTCTGGCTCCCCTCGTCTGCGATCTCTGTTTGCGTTTGAGTTTTGCGATTGGGTTGGGGTTTGGGGATTGCGATTGCGATTGTGTCTGCGTTTGCGTTTGCGTTTGCTACTCATCAGGCGGCCGGGCGGGTGTGGGTGTGAAGGTAGCGTTGGACGGGGGGCTTCATTCACTTTGATTCGGGCCCCGAGGGAGGATGGCGTTTGATGAGGAGGGCCCTCAGCTGGATCAACATCGACACTCTGCAGGAGCGTTTCACTCCTAATTTTTCTTGTTTGATTTGGCAGGCCTATTCTCCCCAAAGAGTCATAGGAGCTTGACTTATTTTACATTTGATTGTTATTTCTTTCGCTTCCACCTTTGTGTCATCACGCGTATCCACTGCACATGGGTAGGTGGGTGATGTTGCCTCTTTCTTTGTAACGAAAAAACAAACGGGTGTGCTTAACCGCAATGGGGTTCGACCCCCTGAGCCGTATAAGTGAGAAAAGGTAAATAGGACGTTGTGTTGTTGTTGCATTTAGTCAGTTCTGCCTGGTACAAGCAAACACAATACATATATACGCGCTATGTGTTATTTTGCGGACAGGAAGAGCCGACCAAATTTATCTAGATACCACTACTACCATATGCCTCCCAGAAACCTACAGTTCCTTCCACACAACTGGCGGGATAGTGTTGGGAAATTTCATTTTTTTGTAGTTCTGCCATTCCCTCCAGCCGTTCTCAATATCATAGTGGGGATTGTCCGTCCAGAGCCATTTATCGGACCTGCATGCATCCATGAGATAATGCTGCCAGATGTCGATCACAGGTGTATCTGGCGGAAGGCCCGGAAATGCCTGATTCCAGAAGGGTAATTATGCAGTGATTCACTTCAACATTCGACACCTACCTTGAGCCATTGTAGTACGTTGTGATAGTTTTCTGGGTGGCAGTTATCTTCTTCTATTTCGCGGAGACTGTCGAAAGATGGAAATTGGCAGATGTCGTGAAGTAGTGCGGCGGAGTGTGGGGAAGACCTTACAAAACGGCCCCAGAACATGTAGCAATTCCTGATGAAAAAATCAGGCTTCCGAATATTTGTGAAAATCCCGCGTACAATATCAATCTGCATGGCTGCAGGCCCATCACAGCGTCTTTGAGGAACCGAATGCATCCACGCGCCAGGTCTGATGACAGAATGGCAATAGAGGTCTCTGAGAAGCGGTGCTCACCAACGAATCGGATTAGTGCCCTTATTTGCGATCGGTCTATGCCGACGATGGGCCGCAGACTGCAGATGGCGACCCTGAGGTCATCCCAAGAGATATCCAGTAGAACATGGATGCAGACGAGATCAAGATGTTCCCATTTATCCCCCAGCAAGTATACGTGGAATATGCGAAGGAGTCGTGGACAGCGCTTAAGCTGTTCCGAGGCGTTAGCGGATACGACTGAAGTGTCGGGAGGCCATGAACTCCAGTCATATATGGCGGAATCGAAGAGTTTCATGAACTGATAGTCTTCCCACAGTTCTATGAGTGCTCTTGGAACATTCTCGATGTTCTAAAGGCTGATGAGAGCCGATAATGGAGTAAACAACGACTACAACCTTCAATAAAGAAAGCATGCGTTCTGGCATCCCGTTAGAAGCATAGAAAATGAAGGTTGGCTTTATGAGCCAAATCAGGGGCACGAATTCTGTCAAAGGTGGGATGTCGATGATCACATCCGCTATTTCCGGCGATCTGTGAATACTGCGTGAATACATACGGTACAGCCATAGTGGTGCCAACTTACAAACCGAGAGGACCACCAGTGCGGTTGATGGGTGGATGGGTGCACATGTGAGAAAGTGCTACAAACAAACGGCGAGACAGATCCACGCGGTGTTGTAGATCACCGACGTAGAATTCGCCTGCACGCTTCGGATCGTTGAGGAAGTCGTCAAATGATGCATGGTGTACACGTATAGGTTCCCAGGTGTCGTCTTCGTGCTCAGGGATAGCTAGAACGGAATGGAGGCCCCGCAAGGTGAGTTGAACATCGCCTGGATTCAGCTCGAGAAGCTCTTCAATCGCACTTGTGCGGATTTTGAATCGAAAAAAGGCCATTGCCCGCAGGATCGGGAGAAGACGGGAACGAGCTGGAGCCGTGGACAGAATTTGCATGTACAGTTGGTCCAAAGCACCAAACGGTGATTCCGAATGCGAGCATTCCCAGAGATGCTCGAGTCGCTCTGTGGGACGGAAGTTTTTATCGTCAACAAAGTTGATGACAATCTTTGCATAGATGAAATAGCCAGACGATTTGCGGACGTGGCGAGCAATGACATCGTCTGAAGGCCATGGTCTTGAAACATCAGCCATGGTTTGGTGGTGTTCTCGATGGATGCGCGTAAATTCATCCCGGAAATATTTCTCGACGTCCGCAAAAGACTGCTCGACATTGAATGAGTTATGAAGTCCTTTGAAAGACGAACCTTGAAACATCTCCCAAATGTGTGGTTCCGGCCTGCTGGCTATGAGAAATCGAAGAGGAGGGGAATGCTCGCGGATTGCGTTGCCGATGGCCCGCAGCACGTCCTGTTGAACATGGGGATTTCCGCATTCATCTAGGCCATCGATAATAATTGTGGGAGCTTGCGACATGTCCAGCGACCGACACGGCTCTACGATGAGCTTCTGTAGCTGAACATGGATCGATTTTGCGACGAGATATGGTGAATCTTCGACTATCTGCGAGATTGGTGTTTTCAAAGTGGCCAGGTTGAGGGCGAGTTGGTAGGCAAGCGTAGCGAAAAGCATCTCTGCATTGCCGCGAGTCGCATGGCCCCGCTTGAAAAAGAAGCTTCCTCCCAATCGGCCCGCTTGTTCCAACCGCTCGGCGAGGGTACGCATGAGAGCGGATTTTCCCGCTCCGGCTGGTCCGTGCAGCCATAGAACGGGAAGGCCCTCGGAGAACCGGTCTGACCATTCCGACTTGGTCGACCACTTCCATAATTTCTTTAACATCTCTTCCCGCGTTTCGGGATGACATCGTGGCTGAGGCAAGTTATCTGCCGAGTCGTGCATAGCCTGGAGAGCGACTGCGCGATGCAAGATATGAATTCCTGGATGCGTAATTAGTTGAATGCAAGTTTGTTCAAGCGTATGATGTACCTCCTTCCGCGCTCCGATGGACATTATTAATGTTTCCACCGACGAATGTACCACCATTGATAGTCATGCTGGGTTCCCCGTTACGAAACGTGGAGTGCCTTGCGTGTGACTCGAAATACCCTCGGTGCAGCTGTGTTTGCGAGTACATTCCCTGCCCATGCAACAACGGATATTGAGCCCGTTGCTCGGACATCGAAACTCGTTGTGCCCTATCCACTGGCAAGGAATATTCCCCGGTCCGAATAGTAGGAGCACCAATATCGGGATCTCCGTGGTGCCAATCGATGGAAGTGGTGAATCGCTGATCAAGGAAAGGTAAGGGTGTGTAATCTGCAGATTGGGGTCCACACTGAGCCCGTAAATCGAACGTGGTCGTAGTTAAGAGTGATGACGATGGCATCAAGGCGTTTGCACTCGCGTTTGATGGCAATCCTGACCCGTCCGGTTGAAATGGGCTCCGCATGGGTCGTATAGATGTGGCTTGAAAGTGTTTTAGTGGGGCAGAAACGCAGAAATAAAAAAGGCATACGATAAGGCACAAGCCTATCGTTCCTCGCATGACGACTATTTCTGACCGCCCCAGAGAAAAGTCGCTCATGGATATTGACCGAATTGAATTCTTGTTGTGACCTCGACGGTCCCGCCGAAGCGCCTGCACCACTGCCTGCTGATCATGACTCAGGAGAGCGTGGTTGTGTCGGATGTTCATGTCGCCTGCAATGTTATAGAAATTCCCGCCGCTAATGTGCACACCGGCACTGTGGTTAACGAGATCCATGGACGGGAGGTGGGGGTGGGGAGGAGGACAAGCGACAAATGCTGTTGCGAGAGAAGTCATCAATGCTAACTAAATCCGAGATATCATGCCTATAAACGCCGAAACTCACAATGCTGACAACGTTTGCAAAATATCTCACAACGTCTCCCCCAGCAGGCGGAAGTCGGTCCGAACCCGATTTGGATTTCCTAACTGTAGTTCAATTGATTTTTATGTAGCCATCTCAATTTTTAAGATATTCTTTTAGCGGAAAACCTGAACTCCCCAATAAATGCATGACCCCGGGAGATCTATCTCTTCATATTTTGTTGAAGGTGGCGAGCCTGGGCTTAATAGACGAATTGATCGCAGTCGGAGTTCGGGACTTGGTCCGGCGAGACAACCCAGCCAAACAAGCGGGTCTTTCCCACTGTGGGCAAACACTGACGGTTGGTTCACGGTCAAAACCTTGATGTCTTGCGTCATCTGTGATGCGCCATGAGGTTAATGCGTGTTTAATTTCATAACTTGTGATTCTTTTTTTGCGTGACGTGCCAGGCAATGTTGCTCAAAATATCCTTCGCAACTGTTCTTGTTCAATTTGGGGGCAGATTTCCGTACCCAGGCCGCCCAAAAGAATAACCAGCCTGTTACCCAATTCTACTTAGTACAGTGGACCCAGTCCAGACCGTTTATCTAAGGACAGTCTCCACCTTCATCCATGCGTCCGCCTCATGGCCCATCATCAGATACATAATACAATCAAAATTCAACCGCTGGGCGACCGTCGCAAATAGACCGTGATATGGGGTCCGCCGCGGATTCCGCCAATGATGGCGGAATTGATGGCGGAATCAATCCATCAGTTCTCTTCACCAGATTCCCTCCACTCGAATCCCCCAAGGTGTCTCTGGAAATCCATCCACAACCTATATTTCTGCCCTCTCCACAGATTCCACTCCAGGAAACTCTGTGCATCAAATCTAGTCCACAGACTCCCTACCTATCCCTTTACGGAATCCGGTCCACTGTATCGTATCTAGCTGAATATCTGTGCACAGAATCTTTTCAATGCAATATCTGTTCAGTGAATCCCATCCACCATCTCTAACTTGATACCTGTGCACGGAATCCTTCTTTTCAATACTTTTCCAGCGCATTCGTTGCACAAATTTCGCCCGATACCTGTACACGGAATCCTCTCCTCCAATACCTGTCCAGAAAATTTGTTCCACAAGCCTTGCCTGATACCTATGCACAGAATCCTCTCCTTCAAATACCTGTCCAGCGGATTAGTTCCACAAGCGTTGCCGGATACCTGTGCACAGGATCTCCTCCGCCGTATATCCCTACATTCAATTTATACCTGGGAGGGGAGAGCCCCTCCCGTTACACTTGCGTATTTCGCTTATCCTGCCATACAAGCGGCCAGCCAGTCACAGTAAGCCAGCGTCTTGTGTGGTCGACCCCCTGGAATGGTGTGATGCTCAGTTGACATCTTGTCCCTTTCTAGAAGGATAAACACCCTGATAGTTTGTGTCTTCTGTAAACTCGTTGTTCGTGTTGTGGACCATGCCAGTATAATATACCCCCCCCCCGTAAGGCATGCAAGCCCATGATGGGCCATAAATAGCGCGCATGAGAATGTTGCTCGGATTGATGTGCAAGGTCCCATTGTGTGATGGAATGCGGCAGGGCCTCGAGTTTCCATCCCCGTTATCTACCTAAATTTTTGCCGTTCCCCGCGGGCTCCCGCTGTGTTCGAAACATACTGCAGCCGTACATTCAGTCACAGGTCACAGAAGGACATCGAATTGAATCTGCAAGATAGATCCTCGCTTCGCTCGGGCACACTTCAGGATCGTAATTTCAAGTGGTGAAGTGTCTACGATTAAAATCGCGATCCAGTCCGTGCGGACTACACGGATGTAAGATCGCAACCACGGAACATGAAGGAAATAATAGTGTTGCATACCTCTGGATCGTGGTGAAGTGTCTATGATTAAAATTGCGGGACAGTCCGTGCGGACTACACGGAAGTAACATCGTAAGCACGGAACACGGCATGGATGAGGGGCCGGGATTCAGAGCGGAAACGGCGGGAAGGAAATAATAGTGTTGAAGGAGGTTGAGAATAGTTTCAATGGATAACCGGCACCAAAACGGGGGCACGGCAGAAGCAAAGAATTGATATTGGTGTCCGCGACTCGGAGTAGCTCACAGCCCAAGAGATGGCGAAAATCGACCCAGCCATTTTAGACCAGCGAATTGAAGCGCGGAATTGATATTGATGACGGGAGGAGCCCAAAGCCGATGAGAACCCAGAAATAAGGCCAGCACAGTAAATTGATAACAGGAAAAAACGCAAAGGATTGCTGGCTGGAGGAGCAGGCACCTTCCGCTATTTATGCCCGGACAATACTTGAGCCGCTACATGGACACGCTACGGAGCGACTGCGAAAAGGTCAGCTGAGGAATGATTCCAATATCTTTTAAACAGTGATTAACCCAAGTTCGGCTTAGAAGCTGGATAAATCTTTTCCGAGAAGACGACTGAAAGGGATAGTTCTGTGCTTTTGCTATGGCTGAGATGTGCTACGCTGTCCGGGCCATTCTGCGGCGAAGTTTGCGCAGTGCGTAGTTGTTACGATGGGGATACCTGCGCATCCAAATGGGGCAGGAACACAGGACTTTCAGAATGAGAGGAGAGGGTAAAAGAATGGAGATAAACCTACATGGGACAAATGCACCGCCGAGGAGGCATTTACTTAAAGAACGGTTAATTTTAAAAAGGTCACACTTCCAAGCGCGCGTTTAAAAAGCGTCGGAAAATCCCGAAGAATCGTCCAAAAAGGCAATTTGAGCCAATCAAAGTTGAAGCTAAGTAGTCACAGGTCACGGAGGCTGAATCTACGGCTGTAATAGTGCCGTAAATTCTTCCTTCTATTTTGGCTCGCACCGTTTGGATCACTGTAAAATAGCGCTTCCGGCGTCAGTTCTGACGGCCTCCAGAACCTATTCTGAAACTTCAGTTGAACGAGCCTTTCGTTTCAAGGGATTCTTTCCCCAAATACCACCTTCAGTCTTCCATTTCGGCTCGTACCATTTCGGTTATAGCACAACAGCTTGAGCCTTCCGACGTCCGTTCTGACGACTTCCAGAACCTATTCTGAATTCGGTTGAACAGTTGACGAAGCGAATACGAGGACCGGTGTCGCCGGAGCGCCCGCGCTGCGTCAGAGCGCGAATGGTGGGATAGGGTTTGCGATGACATCGGCTCTTCTGCAGCTACGTGTTGGCTGTGGCAATGTTTCAGCCAAGAATAGGTGGGAGAGGGCGCTAAAATCGCTTCAACATTCCCTCCTGCCGCTTTCCTGCCGCTCCTAGTATTCGCCTATCCACCACTTAGCCCACATACCATATAGTTCACGTTCAGTTTGCATCATAGCGTAGATAGAAGGTGCCTCTAGACCTCCGAGGCGTAGATCAGTGCGCTTCCCTAGCGTCTCCTCCAGGCGCCTCCTGATTGACACGGCGTACATCCATGTAATCTCCTCTTCTCTTCCAATAAATAAATAATATTCAGACTAGAATCTAATCCAAGGAATCTGTAAAACTGCTTGACAAATTACTCTCAACCCGGCGTTGCTTATTTGTTCAAAGGGTCCATTACACTCAATTCCTACTATAACACTCTTGGCTGTTCCCATCTTGGAATGTCTACTGGCCCACCCCAGGCTATTAGAAACCCTGCAATTGACATAATTACATAATGCCAATGTTTTCTGGAGTTCACCAAACATGTCTAGGCCGAAATTGTCGCCAAAGACCAGACTGTTCCCATAATCCTACCCTCCCATGTCCGCGACTTCTTGTCGTCTGTCATCACCCTTGAATCTTCTTTTGTTGAGCTCTGCTGGCTAGCCTTCAGCGGCTTGGCAACAACTTTTCAACAAGATCCAAGTTCAGCTTCGCTCGACGATGGCTTCAGGATGCATGTAAATGAGTCTTATATCATCCAGCTCAGCCCAGTGCCAATCTTAATCCCTCTTTTTCTAATCCTCTTTTTACAGGTGGAACTATGGCAGGAGCCGCCCGGATTGGCGTGCGCGGCTGGATCGCGTTCAGGTGTTGGACGATCAACAAAATTACCACCTGGATCTGGAGGAGCCCTCATATTGTCGCAGAGGTCGTCTTGCCAAACAAATCCCGCTCGCGGTGTATCTTCCGCGTGGATGTGGCGGCTGGGAACCGTAACAACCATATTGGTGTTGTACTTATCTTTCACATATATTGCGACGCTGCTTGTTCATCTCCTCAGTTGTTCTACCTTTCAGGTGTCCGACTGAGGCGAGCCTTTTCTATCCCATTCGCCTTCATGATGCCCATAGTAGTAGTACCTATTTAGTCCTCATATATTTGTTCTTACATTACTGGAAATGATCTGTAAGGGCAGGTGCGGCCGCTAAATATACACCGTCGGGTGAGACTATATATATATATATATAGCATAATAGCGGCGATAATGCCTGCATGGAATTGCCAGGATGAATGGGAATTTCATGTACAAGATTGAAGACAGTGAACCGGAGACTGGAACCAAAATTGATCCACCGGCCAAATTGGGCTGGATTGCATTAGCTGGACAGGAATGGTAATGTCTTGCAGTGAAAGCCGTGAAGCTGAAAAAATGCTGGATGCCATCCAATGGAGGGAAATTAATGGATAGAGGACTGAATTCCATTCACGGAAGATTGTCAAAGCAGAAATGGGTGAGTGAGATTCCCTGGAGTATAATCCTTGGACTAGATTTGAGAAATTGTGTGGACAGGCCGGGGTGGATCCCATTGTGTGGTTGGGATAATGTGGAGGTAATTCAGTCGAAGAATAGTACTGTAGGCGAGTGAAAACATCACGCCCAAAGAATTCAGTTGATGCCTCATCAGTAATGGAGAACCCTGGAAGTAATTTAGTGGAGGTGATTTCAGCTTGCTAAGACAGGTATTCTCTGCATGCGATATGGTATTCCAAGCATGCAATTACATCCACATATATCGGAGGAGGAGAACTTGTGGAGGGAATGGCCTAGTTGGGACATTTATTCTGTGCACCCAATGTATTCCAGTATGTAATTACGTGGACGAATATTTTCTCCTCAGACTTCCGCTCACTTCTGTGTGTGCAAAGACTGAGGTGAGCGACTCTTTTACTTACTTACTTCTCTTGAGCCGGCTCATACATAATTACTATTTATCTAGGTGAATACATTAGACTTCCACTTACTTCTCTATGTGCGAAGACTGAGTTACTATTTATCAAGAACTCTCGTGCACTTCTAGCGTCTCATTCTAACACTGGAAATCGAACTCAGCCTTCAAAGCACCACCGCTGCGAGCTATTTTGATTTCTTGACCCTGCAGCGTCTCTCTTATCGTCTAAAATGTCTGAATTTAATGCAGCAGATATCCCTCAAAATGAGGTGAAGGGCTATCGTGATTTTGTACGCCTTTACTTCCACTTTAAATTTGAAGAAGGTAGTCATATTACCTCGCATTACGGTAGATATTTCCCGCGGTACTTGGTGACGAAAAACACGACCCTTTCTTCTCCGCAGAAACACCGGAGAATTGGATCACCTCGGTGGCTACCAGCTTTTCTTGACGCATGATAACTCTGCTCCTGGATCATCCGATTTTGATCCAGAGGATGCAACCACAAACCAGCTCAGAGGATTCCGGACTAATGTAGGTGTTCAAAACAAATGATTTCAGGACCGATTTAATTGTCTTCCAAGATCCTAACCAAAGAGTACCAGGATCATCCTTTTTTCAGTCTTGACAATGCGCAAAACCGGATCCAATTGGTGGTCTTCGAAGCATACATGGAATGGTTCTCTGGGGCGATACAACGTTCTCGTAGCAAGGACTCGACACCTTTCAGCTCTCGTGCCCCGTCTCAAGCTGGTTCTTGAATGTCTCGCTCTTGAGCGAGCAGCTGTGCATCTTTTGCTCCTCTGACTTCACGTGCCGGCTCTCCGTCTCTTGCTCCTCCCTCCTCCTTGATGGACTGGGATACTACTTCCTCCAGGCCACCCACCTCCATGTCCTTCAACGACGCAATTTATAACTCAGACACTGAGGATCAGAATGAGGGGAGAATGTCCACCCATTCTCCCCAGCAGATTCTAGAGCTTGAATCTTCCAGCGAGGCGTCTTCTCCTTTACTAAAAGAACAGCTCACAGAGAAACAACATCGGACCAAAGGAAAGGGGAAGTCGAAGAAAACCAATGAAATTATGATCACTCAACAGCTGAGTGTGAACACCATTATCGACATTTCAACTGTCCCATCAAGCTGGACTGTTCCACGCACATCTACCGCATATCGAGTCGATCTCTCTGCTTCCAAGGAGCTGTTAACGTCCAGAAGCGGGAAGATTGTGGATTTTCATGGTTTACTAGTACCGCTGATTCAAACATCATTCCGTTACTAGTTTGAACTCATTCTATGTGGTGCGATTTCAGTTCGTTATGAATTCATAACTTTAACTTGTTTGTGGTGGACTGTAAGTAGCAAGTAAGTAGCCAAAAATGCTTAACACTCAAGATCCCGGGGCATGCATCAAGTCCCTTCAGGTTGTGACATAACTTCATTGTATACCTAATTAAATGGCTTTCAGAGTGGTTTCACCGGCCAGTTCACGAGAGCTTGTCACTGCCATCAGTGGGTTGGGCAAGGGGTGGCTTCCCCATTGGGAAGCCGGATCGGATGTGATGCCGTGGATGCCGGTAGGTAGGTAGGTAGGTAGTATTATACGGCACGGTCCCGCTTAGGAACGCCGGTTCCCAGGGATTATCTAAGTGTACATGTGCCCAAATACACTATTGCCCCTGGACTCCTCCATAGCACCAAGGACGAGCTCACGGCCGCGCTAACTCAGTTTTAGTAACCTGAAAGCTCACTACCGCCAAAAATGCCGGCCGCAGCGCGGAGATTGGAAATTATATTTGAACACAACGAGATGGTTAAATTCAGGGTGCATGTTAAAGCGAAAATAGATCTGATACATCAGGAGATAAACGAGCGGAATATAAAATAGAGACACATATTCCAACATAGCTGGCTACTGAAGTGCATAGCTTATCAGGTTATGGGTGCCACCAACTGGGACGTGGTGTACGTGTAGTTGGTACAAAGGACCAAAAAAAAGTAAGTACGAGGTCATGCCGGGCAAAGCCACGGCCCTTTACCCCAAGTTGAGCATGATATCATCATTTTTCTGTCTGCCCACCTCTTGATGCACCGCATTACGAGTACTTATGTAATAAGGATTGTCTCTTTCATATCTCGGGGGACCTTAATTAGGGTCAGTGACAAAAAACTGTGAGGTACTTTTTAGTGGCTGTGTGAAGTCGTTTTTATCGCTTTATTAGGAAAAAACCTAGTGTATTTAGTGGCTGAGTATTGTACATGTTTACGTACTCGGGGAAAAATACCCCCTACTCGATGAAAAATAACAACATGCGCAAACAATGTAATTTTTTTTTTTGCCATCGCATTCGGAATGATCCGACAGGTTTTTGCATCACGTTACGCGGGCATGAGTTTACGGCCGCTCGACATCTAGAAAGACTTGTGCAGCACATTTTTTATGATTGTCCACTATCTGGCCGTGTGTTCACGTGCACATCTCCATCTTATGTTGACTAAACTCGCTTCGGCCTAGGGCTGTTCGCCGTGCCCGTGACGGGCACGGCCGTCGTTTCGACGGGTGAGTGACGGGCCCGAACCGTTACCCAACGGTCCGTCGAGTGGTTGAAAAATTCCTCAACGGGACAGGACGGGTGCACCGATGTAAGTAGAGCAGAAAAATGCTTTAATTCACCTCAAAGTTGCAGTTGAATCAAAAGCTTTGAGGAAGTCGAAATTCTGCGTCAACTAGAGCTGAAAGTTACGCTTCTGGCTCCAGGAAAGCAGGCCAGCAAGCAAAATGAGACCATTATCGACACTCTGTGTGTATTTGAAGTGCCACCTCGATCGGGAAAGAATATAAATCAAGTTGAATATAACTTATCAAGTTGAAGCAAGAGTTGAAAATCATATGTGAGATGAACCAGATATGGTAATTGATCACCAATCTCGCGGAGAGGCCCAAGCAAGGTCAGTATGAGAGAGCTCATGTCTAGCAACCGGTGTGCGAACTTCAGGAGGCAGGGAGCCCATTTTGACGCCAAATTCACCAAATTTAATCCGAAAATGAACAGTAAATTTAATTGGAGTCTAGGACAAATTATTTTTCGAGCCATTGACTATACTATGTGTTCGGTGTCGTTATTTGTACTATCGAATAAGATTGGGCCGGCCCTCCTTGCTTCCTCTTCGTGCGAAGGTTCCTTGCGACTGACCAACCGTTTATTAGACCCTTTATCCCCCGCGCCAATTTCCTCCCTCAATACGAGGCTCTAGCTCAAAACCATTGAATATAGTCCTCTAATTTAAGAGAGACATTTGTTACTGTGTTCTTTGACTATCTAGATGCACCAAAATATTTAGAATACCTTGGTCCTGACCAAACTATGAGACGTCTTTACAAGAGGGGCTTCTTCCGGACTGGTCCGATCTCCGGTCTGTTCCGGGTATAGCATTTCACCATTCAATGGTCTCCCTTTTTTATAAAAAATCGCTGGAGAGAGGGGGGTGGGGGTGCATAGAAAGCACTGCACAAATACCTGTATTACTGCTTTTCGTACATTCGGAACGTGCCGCCACGGCTGAAAGGTGCGTGCAATTCTCACGGGCCGTTTTTTTTTTCGCGGACTGCCAATGTCATCCCATGTGGCATCCATGATCGCAAGCCTGCAATACTTATATCCTTTGTCGTTTCTTTCCTTGACCTTCAGCCGCTGTGGTACTGACTACCGAAAAAGTTTATAAATAATGTCACGTGTCGTTGCTCACCCTCCATTGCCTTTCGTTGCTAACAGGGCCATACAGTGTGCCTCTTCCCTCTCGTTCGGGTGCGGAATAATTGCTGCCAGGCAGGTGCGGGATTTGATACTCCTAGGCTTGTCCAGAGCAGATTGCTTTGCCTTGTGAATGCCAATTTAATTCTTATGTTTTGTTGCCTATTGCACTTCAAGTTCAGCCCGAGTGAAATTAAAATGACTATTGGCATGTATAAATTAAAATGAAGGTAGTTAAATGATTGCCTACCCGGCTACTTGTTCGGTGTTGTTTAAGAAGTTAAAAATCGGCCTCTTATTAGTGTCTTGGTCCTCCCGGGCCATCCGTCTCGTCCGACGAGCGCTGCCTCCGTTTGGTGCTCTCCGCTGGTTTTATGTGAACCGTCTGTATGCTCATAGCCGCCATTCTCTCGGCCACTCGAGAATCCTGTGAATGATTAGTATGGGTGGCAATTTGAAGGTTTGAAAATATATCAGCACACTGCGTGCAAAAAAAAACGACATATGGGTGCAAGAATCACCTTTCGTGGAGTATTACTCAGAATTCTTGAATTTCTGTATACCGACACATATGCATATCAAAAGCTATATGAAAACTAGGTCAAGTAAAATTAACAGCTGTTTTCTGGAAGCCACTATTCGGCGACAAGAGAGCTGATGAACAAATAAACAGGCAGCACCTTACAGATGAAAAGTCATTAAACATATATCAGTCTTAGTAACCTGAAAGCTCACTACCGCAAAAAATTCCGGCCGCAAATATCTCATCACGCGGAGATTGGGAATTATATTTAAACATAACAAGATAGTTAAATTCAGGGTGCATGTTGAAAGCGAAAATAGATCTGATACATCAAGAGATAAACGAGCGGAATATAAATAGAGACACATATTCCAACATAGCTGGCTACTTAAGTGCATAGCCTATCAGGTTATGGGTGCCACCAACTGGGAGGCGGTATATGGATACTCGGCACAAAGTACAAAAAAAAAGTAAGTACGAGGTCATGCCGGGCAAAGCCACGGCCCTTTACCCCAAGTTATTTTTTGACTTTTAAAGGGTCTGAAATTACATAAAAGACGTTGGTGTATTTTTGAGGCTTTCTGCCTACCTCTTGGGCCAAGTGGACCAAAACCCCAAATTTTGTCCGGACAAGGACCTAACCTTCCCGCCCATTATCGGGGGTCCTTGACCATGGTTGTTCAACCACTACTTACACGGAGCTCAAAATAATTGGTGCTCCCCTCTCATCCGTTTCTTGCGCGCTCGCGCCTCTAACTTTTGAATGGCTCATTTTCTTACTTATTTTTCAGTCTTGACTCGGAATACTCTTTTTTTCGCTCGCTCAAGACGCTGGAACTTGATTAACGAAACGACACCTCACACAATTTCGGCGACGCAGATACCCTGAAATTAGGCTTTGGCACCGTGGCCATAAATTGGACCGTCCAATTACTCCAGTACAGTGAGCATCCAGAAGACTAAAGGTGCGGGATATAAAAGGTGTTGGAGTGTAGACCTCGCATCCAGTCCGAATCAGGACTGGTCTGGTTGTTTGGTTCTTGAGGGTTGTGTATGTTCTGGAACCTGCCGACCGATCTCTTCAGTCTGAAGAGAACGGTCGCAGGTGCGTAGTATATTCTATTAATATATTTAGTCTGAAGAGAACGGTCGCAGATCCTGAACTCTTGACCTACAACAGGTTATGGGCACCCGAAATACTTCCAGCTCGACGACGCGCTATGCTTTCAATTTACTTAGCAACAAAAACTTGTACAGTGGGCCATTGCTTCGCATGGCAATACGAGTCCGTCTAGGGAGTCCTCGATATACGGCTTGATAAACGGAAGAATATGAAACTAATGGATACCAACACGAGCACAGCCTAGACCCTAGGCACTCGATTTCACATGTGCAGCCTTTCGAATATGCCAGAATATTGTCAAGCCATAGCAGCTTCGGTATTATTGAACAGTAACGCGGTAACAAAAAAATATATTTCTTTTGTTTTAAAGAAACGCACAAAGAACGCTGAGGCTCGTTGAACTTCCAGTGAGCTTTCGAAATTACTGTAAATCACAGGCAGAAAAAGTTGACCTCTATAGGGGACAGGTGGTTCCCGCCCACCCTTCGCTCGGTCGCCGCTTTGCGTCGACCAGCTCAGATTGGGCGGAACAAAGCATGGCCTTTGGCCATGCCCAGCAATATTTCTTCTGTGGCTCCAGGCCAAAGCAAATACAGCGCAGAGCTGTAAACATGAGATTGAATCCATAGGGGACAAGGACCTCTATAGGGGACAGGTGATTCCTGCCCTTCGCATCGACCAGCTCAGATTGGGCAGAACAAAGCTAGCCTTTGACTATACCCAGCAATATTTTTCTGTGGCTCCAGGCCAAAGCAAATACAGTGGAGAGCTGTAAACATGGGATTGAAGGATATCAGGATACTTCCTGGCCGCGACACGGAATAATTCCATTTGGAAACCCAATAGTGCGCTCGATTCTTCGCCCATGGGCTTTATTTGCTCAAAACAAATAGAATTGTGCCTTTGTCCTATGGATTCTATTTGTTTCAAACAAATAAACCCACGGGATAAGAATTGGGCACCCCTAGTTCCGCTCCAAATGGGATTTCCATCACTAATTCCGGAGAGTCCTTTCGCAAAACCGCATTTTTCGACGTAATTTGGGAGTTCAGTTAGAGTTTAGCCTATTTTGTGACTGTCTATAAACATTGGTGTTTTTTTCTGGTAGGAAATAGGGGTGCTCAATTCTTAGCCTGTGAACCCGTCCCATGGATTTATGAGTACTTATGTAACTAGGTGTCGGCATAGCCCAACTGTAACCTTGCTTGTTTTTGGGATTAAGTGTTTCGGAAACTTTCGGTGCAACTCTGTTTGAATTGATTGTGTAAAAGTATGGCGGGTACTCTGCTTGTAGCATTTTTTCTTTCAGCTTAGAGTAATAATACATCAATATTTCTTTTCCGGCTCGCTTACAGTTTAAGACACTGCAATAATTATTCCGCTGTCATTTGAGAAACAGGAGCGGAAAAATACCTAGTTGGAACTGAACCAAGAACCGCGAACACTTCAGGGATGGTGTAAGAAATTCGGATGGCAACTGCATTGAACATTCTCTCTTGATGGCAGGGAATTTTATTTATGAACTTGTGGCATAAACTTAGCAAGGAAACATTTGATTTCACTCAAGAAGCTGCTACTTTTTCACCCAAAGTAACAGGGCTTTGGACACTACGTGAGGCAACGAACCAGTACAACAATGGTGGCAAGTTGTTTTGAACAGGACGTGAAGGGAAATAATTAAGCACATTCTCCTCCAAAGCAATGTCAAAATTGTGTTCATTCTTCCTTCACAGATATTTTCTTACAGCTCAATACTCTCATTTTCTTGACAAGTACGAGTTCTGCTGGGCCTAGCCACAGCCCTACTACCCAAGTTATTTGTTCCAAACAAATAGAATTGAAACTCCGCCTGGTATTCATGCCGTTTCCAGAGCTACACTAGCTCTCAGCAGAGTTCCAACAGAACTTATAAAATATGAAGATGCTCTAACAGAGGAATGATTATTTTTCTGAGCGGTATTTGAGAGTGAATCTGTGAAACTATACGGGCAAAGCTGTCCATACCTCCAGACCTACTCCTACGTGTTGAAACTATCCAGAATCATTACCAAAGTACTCCCAATAATTTTAGGGCTAGATATATACACTGATAATGGCCGCACCTTGTTGTAAAATGTATTTTTGGATAGCGGAATTTCAATTCTATTTGTTGGAAACAAATAAATCCACAGGACGGGCTCATGGGCTAAGTATTGGGAACCCCGCCGTAGCGAGGGTGATGGCAAAACAGTCCCCATTCACAAACCAAAACTTGTTTTGAAGGCTTTGTGTCTTACCGTGGTTAACTTTGTCTGCCCAAACGGCTTATGTAATCTGGCAACCTCCAATCGATTGTTTCCTGTGCGCAAAATGGCAGCGAGTGAGGGTCCGCGCAAAGCGCGGACCGAGCGTGCTGGGCACTGTTAAAATTTTTGGTTTGTGCCTTGCCGCTTGCCGGCCATCCCACCAGTCACAAAACAGTCCCCATCATGATGGGAAACGGTCCAGATCACTTACCTAATCGAATCGGATCACGCATGATCACGCATGGAACCCTTGCCGAAGCTCGGCACCACGCAGTGGGCCCACCCCTCGGTCCTGAGTTTCCGCCTCCGCTGTCAAACCTAAAATGGGAATTTGATCGCGGCACGATTTCCCTGCCGCCACAAGCCGTTGTTTGTTTGTGCTGCAACTGTCAGCCACAACAAGCGGTGTCGTCTCTCTTCCTCCCACCATCCTGGTCGCTCGTTACCCCCGCCTTACGCCGCACATCGCACACTCACCGCCATTGCCACTCGACGCCGATGTCCCCGACACCTGCGCCCCGCTTCCGGGTATCCACCGTGTCATCCCGCCGTGATGGGTTAGGGTTTGGTGAAGATTGAAAACGAGTCTTTAGTGTGTTGCCTGAGATGCCCCGGCTCGGGGGACCCCCCGAGCACAGCGAGGGAGGGAAGGGGCATTAGTGATGCCGCAGCTCGAGCTGGTCACATCTGTCACATATTGATATTTTCGTTCCTGCACAAAAACAACAATTCATTCCACCCAGAGGGATGTTAAGGCACACTTAAATAACACACAGGTATGATACTTGGGACAAAGTTTGATCCCATATATTTTGTAGAGCTCTGTGGAAGGCAATGTCTCACGGCTCAAGCCATCAAATTGAGCTGCGAGCCGTTTGGCTTCTTTTGCCGCATAGCGACTGAAGGACAAACATTGGAACAAATGTTAATTAAACAGAAACAAACCCATACATCCAATAAAGACTCCCCACAACAAAAATGTGCCCCAGCAAAATGTTGGAGCACAGTGGAAGCTGAGCTGCGCCGAAGCCGGCCTGTCATGCGAGCCGAGCCGCGGCAACACTAAGGGGCATCGAATGGCGGTACTCTTCACGCAAATGAAGAGCGAGGATGTAATTAGATACCTGTTATCAATAGCACTCAATTCAGCCCTTCAAACATTCTTTCTCTAGTGTAGGGGGTCTGGGGGCAACCTCCAGCTGGCCCGGCACCGGCCGCCGAATCCCCTCAAAAAATACAGAATAAACGGTGAGGAAAAAAAAACCTGTGTGCTGAAACACGGAAAAGGGCCCCTGCGCCAACAGGAAAGGGCCCTGTGCCAACGGAATGACCAGCGCCAGTGAAAAGCGGAGTCTGGGGGGCCTCCCTCAGCGTGCTGAACATGCCGATGCCTAAAAATGCAGTTTCTCAATGGAGAAAACCCAAGGCTCAGAGAGGCCGTTTCCGGTCATTGAAAACTTGGGTAGTAGGGCCGTGGCGTTGCCCGGCAGAATTCGTACTTATATTTTTTTCAGATTGCTACTATTCACTAGCTTCGTTATTTATACCTCATAATTGCAGTGTGCAAGGACTTGGCGAGCATTCTTTCCAAATCTATAGTCATAGTCTCCGTTCACTGCTTGACATGCGGCTGGCTAGATTCACACATGGGTGTATGCCAGTGGAGACTTTAAATATTAATTAGAGTACACAGAATGTATTCCTGGTAGATGCAACTTGAAGAGTATACATAGATGCAGAATATGCCTGTTTACACAAGGTATGCAGCTATCCAAGTCATGCAAACACGAGGTCTGTTGCATAATGATTGGATAACTGTAGTTCAGAACATGAGGAAATTGAGAGTTGAGGATGGCAAAAAATATTGTGACATTCTCAAGCCAGACAAGGGACACATGTATGAACACCATGCAGAAGTTAAAAAATACAATTGTGGGCATAGTTCCCCTCTAGCCAGTTTTTTTTCTACCCTCCAGGACGGGAGCATCATTGGAATAATAAGTGTTTCAATGCTGAAGCAACCGCCATGATAAGATAAGATTGAGGCTGAGTCCCTACCTCGCTATCCAAGTAACCGAGATTAACCGAATGACAAAAAGTTTTTTTCACCGAGATTACTCGGTGAAAAATCCATCAATGATTCCAAAATAACACTGAGGGTGTACGACGAGATAGACAAGGGCATGTACGAGGCCGTGTACTCCAAAAGAAAACAGCTATGAGGGTGGAAGGCAAAGAAGAAATGCCAGCATGTTGATAGCTCATCTACGATGCCGAAGTAGCCGACCGGGGTCCGGTGCGATTATCCATAGATTAGATTAAGACGTAGATAGAGCTCGGATATCCAGTTACCCGATTAACCGGTAGACAAAAAGTTTTTTTGGAAAAGATGACTCGGTGAAAAATCCATCAATGATCTCAAATAACATGAACAATGACACAGCCGCTATTTTCAATACAATTTTTTGAATGGAAATTAAGCATAGCGACTAATTTCAATAGCACAGCCCCTAAAAAATCCCTCAATGTTTTGAGCATAACACAGGAAAAAATCGATGATTTTGCTGATCGAGCATTCTGAAAGAGACGAGACTTATTACATAAGTACTCGTAACCCTTGGAATGACCTCCTAAGAATTGAGCACCCCTAATAATGGACAGCAGGGAACTGATCAATGCAATTTGAATACCAAAATTGAAAATTTGTGTCTGAAGCAAATATAATGTCAGGGATATTCATTATAATGGGAAGCAACACTTATTAGATTCTCCTTTGTGCAGCCAAATAGGCCTGAGAATACTTTAATACATTGGGCGAGCATAGTAAACATGCCGAGGCATGTTGAACTTGTTTTGATCCCATCAACTATTGTTTTCATGTGCACGCTGCCATAACAGGCATTCAATATTCAGCACAGGCCGAAACATTCCAAGCGGATTTATACAGGTATTCTATTTTTTTGGCCTGGCAGATGGAATACAAAGAGGCCCGTTTTAATTTTAAAGACGGCGGTGTTGCCCAATTTGGAGGGGTTTCTCGGAAACCGTGTTTCCACATAGACTCCCCCCAGCAGGCCACAGCAGGAATGTGCTTTGTAATGCTAGATACTTGGTGATTCAGCCTGAGGATTAGTGAGCAAAGCCTGGCTTATGCATCACCTTAATCAGCATGGTGAGTAATACTTGAATCCATAAATTAGTAAATACATGCCTCATTGCACGTGTGTCATCATCGCCCGAACCGGCTACCAGCTGAAGATTAGTTGAAGTTGTGGCCTCAATGAAGAGAGTATGGACCCATTCAAGAAAGACAGGCATAGTGCAACGCTTATCTTGTGGAGTAGTGTTCGTTTTCTAGAATTCTCAAAAGCAGGTTGGAGCAGAAAGGCAAAACGTAGTCAAAACGTGGTACTGTGAAATCCTTGGCATCAACACAATCAAATTCCCATCCCACGCAAAGTCAAAGTCATCAAATACTGACTTTTTTCCAAAAAGTGGCTTAGGAAAATGACTAAAAACGATTACCTAAACAAGTTTAGGACTCGTAACTATGAGACCTGGGAATTCAAAGTCCAGAACAAATTTGAAGATGAGGGCCTCGCGGTGTATATCACAGGTACCCCAGTCCAGCCAACAATAATTTCCCGCCAGCCTGCAACGTCGCCAGCTACGGGCACGGTCGAGACAGAGATCACCAATCCAGCCTATGCAGCCTGGGCGGAGGGCGATGCGAAGACCAGGCGCAGGATCGTCGAAATGGTTGACGATGACCAAGTTGCGTACATTCGAGACGCAAAGACGGCCGCGCAGATGTGGGAGAACTTGCGCGCCATTTACCAGCGCACCGGGATGCAGTCGATGATTGCGATAAACGAGAAGTTGTCGAACATCAAGTACGCCGGAATCGAGAGCGGCCCCCTCCAGGATCATCTTGACATTATCTTGCGCCACGCCAGTGACTTGAGGCGCGGGAACGACCCGCTCTCGGACTACAAGCTTCTTCAGCTTTCGCTTAAAAGCCTCCCTCCCGACTTTACCGGTTTCGTACAGAGCGTCTCTATTCTGGCAACCACCCACACAACCTTACAGTCGATAACACCACTCCTTCTAGAGGAAGAGGGCCGGCAGCGCGCCATTCTCGAGAGTGCCAAGCTTGCAGAGCATGCACTGAAGGCACATACCGAGAAACTGGCGTTTGCAAAAACCCACGACGAGGAGGTTGCAGTGAACGCTGTCAAGGCATTCGTTGCGCAGGGGTCTCGAGGATCGTGGCGTGGACGTGGAGGAAGTGGTGGTGAACGTGGGAATGGTGGGAATGACTGGAAGAAGACTGTCACTTGTTACGGGTGTGGGAACAAGGGGCACATCCAGCGCGACTGCTTATTGAGCAAGAAAGATGCAGCAAAGGAACGACTCCGTCTCGCACAGGTCGCATACAACGCCATTGCAGATGATGATCATCCAAAGGTGCTACTCACGAAGAAGACCACCAGTGCTCTTCGTTCCGACGCACTTTTCGTCGACTCGGGCGCATCTCGCCACCTCACCTCCGACCGCGCATCATTCATCAACTTCACTGTTCTCAAGAAGCCGATTCCGATTCAGCTTGGGGACAACAGCGAAATTTACGCGACGGGCTGTGGGACCCGCCGGACGTGCGTCAAGACTCCCTTGGGGACCCGAAAAATGGACTTCACTCGCACACTATACGCCCCCAAGCTCGCTGGCTCGCTCCTGTCCGTGGGGCAGTTGACCGCCATTCCTGGTGTCAAGATGGAGTTCGAAGGCACGCTCTGTCTCATCAAGCTCCATGGAGAGACACTCTGCCAGGCATCATTCCAAGACGGCCTCTACACCCTCGATCTCGTTGATGCTGCGCCGTCGACCGCATCTGTCGCCACTGCGCTGAAGGCAAAGACCCCCAAGCCGGCTGGTAAGCGCATCGACATCCTGACTGCGCACCGGCGACTGGGCCATCTAAATTTCTCGGATTGCAGGAAACTTGTTGCTGGCAATCTGGTTGATGGTTTGGAGATCGGGATTGCGGGGGATGATATCTCGTGTGACGCATGCTTGCGAGGAAAGACACCTCGCAAGCCATTTCCAAAAGGCGGACGGAGACGTGCTACTCGTGTTCTAGAGCTCGTACACTCAGATTTATGTGGTCCATTCCCTACATCTATCGGCGGAAGCCAATATTTCATCACTTTCGTCGACGACTGTTCCGCTCACGTTGATGTGGACTTCATGAGGAAGAAGAGTGATGCTCTGTCCAGGTTTCAGGCATGGAAGGCACGAGTCGAGAAGGCAACTGGGCGCAAAATCGGGAAGATGCGCACTGATAATGGTGGTGAATACACTTCGGACGAGTTTGAGGCATTACTTTCGTCTGAGGGCATAGTTCATCAGACAACCGCCCCCCACAGCTCACAACAGAACGGCGTGGCGGAGCGTATCAACCGCACGCTGGAGGAGAGCGCTCGAGCGAATCTTATCGAGGCCGGGCTCTCGATAGGTTTCTGGGCTGACGCCGTACTTTACGGTGCAACGACACGCAATTTCTGTCCGACGCGATCGTCACTTGACGGGCGAATCCCGGAGGAGGTTTGGACGGGAGAGCGCCAGGACATCAGTCATTTGCGGCCGTTCGGCTGCACGGTGTATGTCTCCGTCCTCCCAGTAAAAGGTCGCCCGAAGCTTGCAGACACGACGGTGAAGTGCATTATGCTAGGCTACTACACTCTGCCAGGCACACAATCTAAAGCCTACAAGTGTTACGACACGGTGACACGCAAGGTCCACAAGTCTAGAGACGTGACGTTCGTCGAGAGCGGCAAGACTTCTGGATGGACTGAAGTCATCACGGACCTTCGTAATCTGCTGCCTATTGTCCCGACTCCACCTGCCGCAGTTGTCCCTCCTGTGGTACCCGAAGACGATCCACCTGCGCAACTTGCCGCCTTGGATGCTGAGTCGGACATCGAGCCCGAGGAGGAGGAGGTGGCGGAGATATATGCACCGGAGGTTGTAGTCGAGGAGCCCAGAGTACCGCGAGTACGCAAACTGCCTGCACGTTTTGAGGCTATGCAAGACGAACGTGCAAACCTCCCGAAAGGCCGCTATACACTTAAGGTCGTGCCCCCAATCGCTGACGTGCCTGTGCTTGAGGAGGAGGAGGAGCCTGAAGCTCAAGCACAAGCTCGTCCAGCGCGGTTTTCAGCACCCCCAATTGTCGTTCCGTTGACATTCAAGCAGGCCATGGCAAGCGCGGAGTCAGAAGGCTGGGCAGATGCAATGATGAAAGAGTTCGGCTCTCTCATTGAGACAGGCACATTTGAGTATGTTGATGCTCCAGAGGGGCGGAAGGTGATTACGTGCAAGTGGGTGTTTAGCGTCAAGTACAACCAGTGGAACGAATTTGAGCGCTTCAAAGCACGCCTCGTTGCACGTGGTTTCACCCAGATCCACGGTGTCGACTACCAGGAAACCTTTGCGCCCGTTGTCAAATTCACATCCCTCCGCATCATGTTCGCCCTCGCCGCTCATTTTGGTCTCACAATCTATCAAATGGACGTGGTTACTGCTTTCCTCAATGCTGAGCTTGACGAAGAAATTTACATGTCACAACCGCCCGGCCCTCCTCCAAAACTCAATGCACTTGGCGAGGAGATGGTCCTGAAGCTTCATAAATCAATTTATGGCCTCAAACAAGCCTCGCGCCAATGGTACCGCCTCATTGATTCCATCTTCAAGTCTCTCGGTTTTACGCGCCTTCAATCCGATCACAGCCTCTACCTTTGCCGACGTGGGGATATCATCGTTGTCATTGCCCTATATGTCGACGACTTACAGGGAGCCACTAATAATAAAGCTACCTGGGACACCATCAAGTCACAACTCTCCGCGCGCCTAAAGATGAAAGACCTCGGCATCGCTTCATATTGTTTGGGTCTCGAGATTGAGCAGGATCTTGAAGCCCAAACTGTCCGCATATCACAGAAGAAATACTTCCAGGCTGTGCTTGAACGTTTTGGGATGACGGACTGCAAGGCCGTGTCCACGCCGTTTCCAGTTGGCACAAAATTAACAAAGGAAATGGGGCCAAAGAACGAGGAGGAGCGGAGGTTGATGGTGGGTAAAGATTATCTTGGTTTGCTGGGATGTGTGATGTACGGGATGCTTGGAACACACCCCGACCTCGCTTTTGCAGTGGGAGTTGGCAGCCGTTTCAGCTCGAATCCGGGGATCGAGCATTGGAACGCACTAATACATCTTCTGAGATACATCCAGGGCACGCTTGATCTGGGAATCACTTATCGCGGGCCAGGCCGTTTGGTGATAACTATAACCGGGACCTTGCGCTGCTACACGGACGCCGACTGGGCCGGGTACAAAACCAAGATGCGATCCACATCTGGCACTATTGTGCTTCTTGCCGGAGGTGCCGTCTCGTGGATCAGCCGTTTGCAAAGTGTCGCCGCGCAATCAACTATGGAAGCGGAATACATTGCAGCGAGTCACTCTGGCCGGGAACTCATGTTCGTGCGGCATTTGCTCGGCGAGCTATTGGAGGAACCACTTTACCACCCGTCACCAATACACTGCGATAACCAGTCAGCAATTTCGGTCGCTGAGAACCCAGCTATGCACGATAAGGCAAAACACATCGCCCTCAAATATCACTTCATTCGCGACATAATTGACGACAAAGACGCCACTATCCACTACTGCCAATCCAACGAAAATCCCGCCGACCTCCTCACAAAAATTCTTCCCCGCGACGCAACGCTACGGTGTCGCCGTATGCTTGGTTTGGACAATGGTACTGGATAGCGAGGTCAGTGGGAGTGTTGGAGTGTAGACCTCGCATCCAGTCCGAATCAGGACTGGTCTGGTTGTTTGGTTCTTGAGGGTTGTGTATGTTCTGGAACCTGCCGACCGATCTCTTCAGTCTGAAGAGAA
This sequence comes from Mycena rebaudengoi, assembly GCA_029282285.1. Lineage (NCBI taxonomy): Eukaryota > Fungi > Basidiomycota > Agaricomycetes > Agaricales > Mycenaceae > Mycena > Mycena rebaudengoi. The sequence continues at coordinate 1,757,891 of JARJCX010000003.1, read as the reverse complement.
CGGTCGCAGGTGCGTAGTATATTCTATTAATATATTTAGTCTGAAGAGAACGGTCGCAGATCCTGAACTCTTGACCTACAACAAAAGGTCCAATCCACGTCCATGAACGCGCCTGTAGGGAGGCCGCGCAAGGTGGTAAATGGTAGGATGAGGAGGACAAGGCGCGAGAGAGTGTAGATGGGTAGCGTAGATATAAGTGTGTGTATAGTCCAAGATAACGTAGATACAAGTTCTGCGGTTCAAGAATTGCAAACTAGCTCAAAGGCCCATGACAACCGGAATGGCAGCAATTGCTGAGGAACTAGACCTCCACAACCACATTTTAGCGGGAGAAGGAAAAGCCGCTGTCCATGCAGCGCAGTGGATGGCACCGAAAATGGTGCCTGTGAGGCACTCGACGGTCAGAGCGATGTCGCGGGTGGATCTCTGGATTCTCTCCCCGTTTTCCGCGGACCAGAATGCTGGGATCGATTTCATTGGGTAACGTCAGCGTGAGGCGTCGTAAGTCCCAGTCAATGCGCTGTGGCCGTGCTCGAACACAGTCACTAGAGTCGACAGAGTGGTGTGAGTTCCAGGTGAATCCGCCTGCAGCTCTACCACAGGTCCGACGGAGATGAGCCGCTGAACATCAAGTGGTTTCCCCCACCACAGAATCCAGATGAAGACGTTTGCGACTGCAAATGCCATGGTCGCTACCTCGAGTTCCGTCACGGGAAGGTGCTGGACGGCGCGCGCCAGCCAATGTGCAGTGTACCAGAGGCCCTGGGCCAGCGCCACGCACTTAGACAGCATTACCCTTACTCTTGTTCATGATATCCTCGTCAACATTTTGAATCGCTAAAATATATTCGCGGCCGAGGCGGCCTTCGAGGTCCCTGCAACGTGTGCCTCTTCGCTGCGCCAGATTTCCGCCCTCCTCTGCGGCGCGCGGTCGCAAGGTCTGCGCCGTCTCTCCCTTTGCTTCTTCCTCTCCCCGTTTCATTCTACATGTGACACCTTGCATCCCTCCTCTCCGCTCCATCATCCGTGTCCCCATGCTTCTCCTCCCTTTCCTCCTCCTAGCTTCATATATCCCACCGAATGCTTTCATTTTCCTCGAATTGAACGCTTGCACGGACGGCCACGAGTGCATGCACCTTAGCTCGCTCATTCGATTATAAAATTCCACGTATACTTCCGCGCCTTCGTTCGCTCAGAATCGGTTAGCGACTGCACACTTCCATCATTCCGTTCCTTCCCTTACTTTATCCGTATGTTGCCCCTACTTTAACTTCTTATATATTACCCCGACGCGAATACGAACGGCTGTGTTCACTTCTTATTTTTTATCAAGAAGCTAACTGACACGCACGCTCCCGCAGATCGCTAGTTGGCCTCCTCGGGTTCAAGAACACCTGCAGTTCGCGCTGCGGGCGTTGGCTGTGCGTCTCTTTCCTTGCTTTTGTGTTATTCTTTCGTTTTTCTTCTTGTTTTTTTTTGTGGGGGCGACTACAGTTTGCCGGAGAGACTCGGATGAATCACAAAGTGATCTAATGTTTTTCCATAGGCGAAGTTGAATAATTTGGATCTTGTTAGTTGAGGGGTACAGTTTGGTCCCCGTGAACACCTGCATACGGGTCTCTCTCCCAGGGCTTTTTGAGAGAAAGGTTGTCGGCGTGATCTATGGAATTTCCCGGAGCCTTGATTTGACCCAAGTGCCGAGTAAAAAGTGTTGCTGTCACGACGCACTCATTAGCGTGTCCTTAATGAAACCCATTCAATCCCCGTTATTCATGTGCGCTTAGTCTATGATTTTCAAGAAATCCCAGACATTGGGAGTTACATAAAGGGTTCTGTAGCCCAGCTGCATTTTTGTTTATGTCGAAATTGAAGAGGGTTTCAGAATCTGCTTCATGGAAGTTGATTTCGAAGTTGTTAAGGATACAAACCTTATAGTAACAACTAGTCTATTCGTCCGTTATTGCAGTTGATAAATTTTGTGTCGGAAGAAAGGATATAAATTGCAAGAAAGCTTCACAAAATGAATGAATGGACATGATATACATTCTCGCACTGGTGAGCGAGCGTGTTGCAACATTTCCTTGATGTACTGTTTAGCGCCTAGGACACGTGATCGTCTCTCCGGTACTTCCCGAAGTTGAATGGGAACTTCCGGAGGTTCGCGCCAACAACCATCCTCTTGAAAAGCACTGGGGATTTGGTGTCTGTATACTTCAATTAATGAGACCTAAATTTAAATTCGCCGATGAGAAACATCAGATCACTTGTGATTTCATCCGAGTCGGCCACTGCTGTGTGCTGTCACGGCGTGTTTCCCATGGAATTGTTTTCTTTATTATTTTTTTGTGGCGGGATGCGTTTTTTCGTACCTTTGGAGACCTCTTTTTAGGGGCGAGGCATTTTTTTTCCTTGTCGGTTTGAGCCACGTTCTCTTCCTATGCCGCAACACGGCTCGTGGGGATAGCGGGATGGTCTGCCTTTGCGCGTTTGCCTGACTGCGTTGTGCGGTTGCGTGGATTAGATGGGGCCAGATTCGACGTAGGTGTCGGGATGCGCCACGCCCTGCGCACACGCCCCGTTCTGTGGAAGTGCATGTCGATGTCGGGGTGTCCTAAGGCGGGGGCGCCTTCGAGGAGCTTGTACTCGTGACGATGTGCGGATTCGGTGGTGGGATTCAGGACTAGCATTCCGCAGCTGGCATTCCGCAGCTGGCATTCCGCAGCTAGTATTTGCGTGGATTCCTCACGGTTTTTTTTCTTTTCTTTTCTTATGGACTTGGGCTTCTTCCCGAATTCCGACGCTCCCCCTTATTTATTTTTTTCACTGCCGTCTATTCATTAAGTCGTTTCGCTTTTGCTTTTGTGTCCTCATGCGTATCCGACGTGCATGGGATGGATGGTGGACACCCGTCTTTCGTTCCTTTGTGGGTTGATTTCATTTTGTCTCCCAAACCCTGGCAGCGGAATCTGTCCCCGGAGGAGGAGCCATGGCTACTTGGAAGGATACTGATTGACTGCATACAACATTGAGTAGAAATAATGAATACCCCATGCGCGTCCCGTCCCTCGCATTCGCATCAGCGTCCTCAGGCTCGTCCCTGTGCCGTCGCGCCGACTCTCCTCGGGTTCAAGCATGACCGGCAGCTCGCGCCAAGGGCGTTGGCGGTGCGTTTCTTTCCTTGCCTTTTGCTATTTTCTTTTTTTCTTTTCTTGGGGGGAGTGTGATGTCACGAGGTGGGCTTACTGGGGGGTTGCAGTTTCTTTTCGCGGTGCGATGTGCAGTTGTAGGAACTTTTCCTTGCGCTTCTCTCTGCTTTTAAACAGGCCCTTTTACCTTGATCATGACTATTTCTAGGACAAGAACCAGCATGAGACGATGAATACGGTTGAAATAATACTAGTACCATCGCGCTCACGATGATGTCCTTTAGCAGTGTCGACCACGGCCTTGAATATTTCTTGGCCAACAGTAAGGTCCGCAGGCGAGCTGGGTGCTGCTTTTGAATCACTTACGGTCATGATTTCCTTGCCGCTGCTGGCCGATATCGAGGGGATCAGCCATGGTGGACAAAGGCAAGCATGCCTTACCGTTAATGCTGTCGAGTGTGCGGCCGCCGCTGTGCTAATAGTGTTCCATAATTATTTTGGTATAAAAACCAAGTGCGAAGAGGAGGAGAAGTAGAGGTGTGTGTGTGCGGGCCGTATCAAGCAGAGGTCTCAAGGCGATGGATACACACAGCAACGACGAGGGCTGGCAGCGAAGTCGACGAGGGACGAAACGGAGGCGGGGGTGAAACGGAATAATATATGCGGGGGTGTCATCCTATCGAATAAAGAGCGTGTAATATATATACTAAAATAAATAGGGGTGTGCATGTTCAGGTCTAAGGTCGAAAGGCAGTGCAATCAGGGGCGGATATGTGCGAATCGGAGTGTACCGGGAGCGAAGCGCATTGCCGGAGTGATAGATATTAATATGAAGTCCTCTGATAGAACGGTCTGGACTCTGTCAGACTGTCTGCATAAGTGGCTGTATCTGCCTGCTATGGCGAGAAACTTGTTTGTGTTCCCTTTTTATCTCTGACATTCCATGGCCCCTGCACAAGGATGACACGCTTTCCCGGAGTGGTAGATCTACGGATCTCAATATTTATTTTGTTCTGGGGCTGGAGTCTTCCTTTTGCCCAGAAACAAAAGATCTGGGTCATACATCATCTGGGTCATACATCTGTTTATGTATGACCCAGATCTTTTGTTTCTGGGCAAAAGGAAGACTCCAGCCCCAGAACAAAATAAATATTGAGATCCGTAGATCTACCACTCCGGGAAAGCGTGTCATCCTTGTGCAGGGGCCATGCTAATCTTCTCTGTATCGTTCCAATTTTTCGTATGACGCCCCGAAGGGGTCGAAGAAGCATAGAAAATTCAGGTACTGGACAACACACTTTTGCACTGTGCCTGAGCTGCCGGCGCCTGTCGTGGATGCCGTAGCGGCTGCCGTCATCACACCTTCACCATCACGTGTCGTAGCACCCCATGTAGCGCGCGCACCATCAGTGTACGAGACTCAGAGCATCAGAACACTAGTAGTCACAGAAAGTATTTTAAATTTGGGTTCATCCAGGCACAGTTCACAGTTCACAAACGCCCACTTGATTTATTTAATTCAATATGCACGAAAGTCACAGCTCATGATCATGGAGGGCCCTGGAAGTGTGGCGCGGCGAGGAAACACCTGGCAGACTATGGGTGAGATCAGAAGAGGGTACTAAGTATGAGAGAGAGGTTAAATTATCGGCAAGACAGGAGTACAGTAGAGAGTAATCATACGCATATCTGACGGGTCCTTGTTTCATTACATACACAGTCCTTTCCTTTCAATTCGTCTTTCATGACAGACACTTTCAATCAATAATCGTGTTCGTGACGGCGATCATAGTCGCACACAATTGACTTGCGCTGGACCCCACGTCGTTAGTACAGAACCAAGAGTGAAAATTCCACTTCTCACGAAAGGCCGACACGCCGTCCCCGGGGCACAGTATCGCAGAACGAACTGGCCGTGGTCGCAGGTTGCGAAGTTGTCCCCGACGCAATTCATTTCTCCCTCCTTTCTGCACTTCCCACCATGGTACGAACTGGAAAGTGAAGGAGTATTCGAAGTGTTGCGGGATGAGGTGTCGAAGGAATTTGGGTGGATGAGATGACGGAGTGGGTAACAATTAGCAGTTGGAGGCAGATAGGGTGCTCCAGGCACGTACTCGGAGTATTCTGCTGGAACGGCCGCAACCGTGGCGAGCAGGATTGAGAGCGCAAAGAAACCAGTGAATCGGACCATGATTGAGATGAACGGAGGTGAAGAGGGATGATTTTTTGGTGGGCAGAGGACTCGAGAGTGTCCGGATAACACGCAGAGACAGACACATTAAATAGTTCAAGCTCCATTCTCATTACTGTATGTATCTGTGCAAGGAGCTATCAAAACTCCAAAATAGCCAGTTCATTGTGCATTCTTTACCCGTGGCTGACACATTAATAATGCCATTCCCATGTACCTGGATAAGGAGTCATGGAGTTCGCAAAGGTTCATTTTTTACCAACTTACATACGAATGGACATTCACTGTCTTGGAGAACCAACCGTCTCAGGACATAGATCGCTGAAAGAGTGTCACGTAAACATGGTGGCTGACACTGTGGCTGCTGCGTTTAAAGATTTTAATTAATTTAATTCACATTATTACTGTATGTATCTGAATCAGGAGTTATGACAGTTGCAAAGATAGTTCATTGTCTATTCTTCACCATTGTTAATGCACGCACTAGTACATGTACAAACGGACATTTGCCTTGCTCGGTCCCCAGAAGTAGTTAATTGCTGTGGCCAATTGCGCCAAGCGTGGTTGGAGGGCGAAGAACTGCACCGACTTCAATGCAGAGTTATTGGAGAGCTCTACGCAGAACGTACGAAAATGGATCAGCTGTCGATGTGGGCCGTCCGGTATTGCAGTTGAGTAAGGATGCTCACTGCGGGAATGCCCATTAGTGCAGACTGGACAGTAATACCAACCCTACTAGTACGAGTTCAAGATCTTCAGTTTTCCCGGAATGCTTGTCATTGATGCAATTCTGCGTTAGGTCGAACATGGAATAAACCCGGGAAATGGGACTCAAATTTGTGGCGAACACTGGCATGGAATAGAAAAAATATTCTGTGTTCAGAATCCGAACATAGATTTCGATCAATGACATACGTTCCCAAGAAATTCACGCGCACACAACTGCGATATTTTATATTCGTTGCCTTAGGAACACCAATACGGCTGAGAGATGTGCAGAACATCGAAACCAAATTTTCACCGTCCGGGGAAACCGGAAAATTGGAACGATGCACAAAATACGATAGTTCCTCTAGCGCAGGGATGACACGCCTTCCAAAAAAAGTTAATCAATTTGCAATCCTGCGAATACATAGTCCGATCCTTTAAACCGCGTTCATTTACTTTCCTCGCAATGCGTTGTTCGGGATCCGCACATCACAATATTCATTTATTCCACCATGGCGAAAGACACATGTTCAGAATGCGAGCACCACAAGTTTTGCGACACCTACAAAAGAAACACTAGTTGAACCACTCACTGATCACTTCTACTGGGCTTACATATATGTTTAGATTAAATTTGAACCTTCACCACCAACAAACAAACCTGACAGGCACTCACCGTCGGCCTTTCAAGACTCAACAACCCAGGCTGTCTTGTGACTTAAACCTATGTAGATTCTGGTTCTTTCACGGGATGAACAAAATGACAATATGACGATGGTTGATATATTCTAAGAGACGTTTAACATGGCGTGCTGGCGTCTATGGAAAATAGCTATGCTATGCCGAATCATCCATGGGCTTTGCTATTCCATCCTTATCCCCGCCAATATTCTTGTAAGTCAACGTACATTTGATTGGGACGGGAATCAGTATCAGCACAAACATGAGCGCGAAGTGTCAGCCCGCTCCCAAAAATCCATCCTGTAAAACAAGATGGGGCGGTTAGTACGAACGGGGAAAGGGGGAGGAGCGGGGATGTGTATGGGGATGTGTAGAAGGAAGGAGGAGAGGGGGTGTATTTGAACAATGTGGAGTACACACAAGAGGCGAAGTAGCAGTGCCGTCGCAGAAAAAGGGGAAACCGAAGTACATGTATGTGCACAAAGAGAGCCACCCGCATCATATTCCCCACGCCGCCGACGACCGCCATCTGGAATTGGCCCTGCATCTACGCGATCATGAGCGGCCGGCCGAGGCGGTCCGTGAGAAGCAGGCGCGGGGCGAGGATGACGGCGGCGAGGCCGGTGTACCAGCCTGTACAACGGGTGGGTATTAGTTAAGGTTAGCGCTGGCGGCAGCATAAAGCAAAGTAGAGGAAGGGGAGGGGAGGGGAAGGTGTGTGTCCGCCGTTGGGATGATAGGACAATGTCGGAAATTTGTAATTTCGCTTATAAGGTTCCGTAAGGCCCAATAAGGGCATAATAGCTGTGCCCCTTATGAAAGGATTATCGGAATAAAGATACAGTCCTTAACCGGGAAGCGAAATAAACCGTGAAGCGAAATATCACATGTTTTGTCCCGTTTGAGCATCCTACAAGCCCGATTTTTCTTGAGCACATTCTATACTATCTAAAAGTCATATTCCCAAAAGGAATTAGGCAGAGGGCGCTTCAACAGCTCGAGGAAAAATAAACCTTTTGAGTCAATTGTTTGGCTCAGTTTTCCACATCATTGACTCTTGAGCTGCCCGTGTCCCCAGCTGCTGGCAAGAAATATCACAGCCATAGAATGCATTGGGGTTTTCAAAGTCGTAGAATCAGAATCTGGCCACCCCAGGTCTTCAAACACACTCCATTGCGCCGATCGTAGAAAATATTTCGCTTCTAGGTGTTTAGCTCAAATTGGCTGATGGGAAAGAATGGGCTCGTTCTCCACCAAAACCACACCAATCCATCTGGTTCTTTTCATGGTCATGTAGCCAGAGATGAAATACATCGATTAGGGGAACAAGAAATTATAATATCAGTGGCCGCGGTACCGAAAACGTCCAATCTGCTTAAGCGTTTCGCTTCCCGGTTAAGGACTGTATCCGTATAAGATGTTTTTTCCTCCCCAGGATCATAGCTATTGGGACTTTTTGGTATGCAAAATTGAAGTTTCTATCTATGACACTATTCTGGATGTGGGATATTCGCGGTGTGTAGCTTGGACGCAACACAGGCTTGCAATCAAGTTTTGGGTGCGTGGATTTAAGGCGCTTATGCGTTGCTGAGCTTATTATAAGCGGTTGACAAGGCCTCGTAATAGAAGGCGCTTATAAGACTAAAGATAAATTTCCGACAAAAGTAAGAGAACGGGATGACGGAAGGGAAGGAGCGGGGAAGGAGAGGAAGGAGGATGGAAGGAGGAGGTGGGATGTGGCTCATGTGAGCGCACGAATGTGTCGGTGGATGAGAGTGGGGACAAGATTGGGGGATGGAGGGACGACGCGGTCGACGCGGTCGACGCGCACCCCATAGATAACGCACCCGCGAAAGTGGTGGATGAATCCGAGGATATTGTATAGAGTAGAAAACGGCGAAAAATGCCTCGCACCTATTGATGAGAAAAAAATAGAGTGCAAGACCTGGGGTGTGTGTAGAGTAACCACTGAAAGTACTTGTCACAATGTTTCGGATTTTGGTTACAGACTGGTAACAAGTCTGGTGTGCGTCCGCGAACCATTTGCTTCGTTTGATCGTTTACCTGTATGTGCGGAATCCCGTTCGATTCGGTTCCTTGCCGCTTTCCTCAGCATTCCGCTAGTGTGGCGGGAAATAGGTCCAAGGTCTGGTTGACCCGGGTAAATTACAGGCGCCTACCTGCTTGACCCTTGTATTTTACGCTTAATTTACACAATTTTTTCCGGGCTTCCGGCGGGCTGGAAATGGCGGTAAATCGATGTACCGGGGCTTTTTCACACACAAGATGCCAAAATCAAGCCAAATCAAGGCCGATTTCCGAGCTTCCGAGTGCGAAAAAATAGTTGCCGCCGGAAATCGACCAGTACTGCGGAAATGGTACAAAATGAGTTGTGTCGAAAGCCCCACAAATGCACCTAACATTCCACATTTCTGTCCTAAAAGTGGCGCAAACCACTAGGTGCTATTTCACACCCCAATTTTGGCCTCCAAAAACTTTGGGCTAATTAGCCGCTAATTTACCGGGTAAATTCGCACATGTAAGTTTCGGAAACCTATTTCCCGCCACACTACATGATTCTGCGCAATCGGTTTGGCTGACAGTGTGCTATCCTGCTTTATAAAAGTATCTATCTCGACGGAAGGTATGTTGCATGTCACGTATATGTATATAGACAGAGCACTCGGACTTGGTTAGCCCAACTGGTGAATATTAACTCGTGTCTATCAGCCATGACCTGTAAAACACCAAATTAGTGATGCTCTCGAAACGAAAATGGCAGAAAGCCGAACGAGCCGAATGCGAAATCAAGCCGACGGGACATGAGGGAAACTGGTAGCCTGCGTGTTCAAGGAATTGTCCTGCCTCAGGAGCTCCAGCTGTGAAATGACATGTCAGCGCGGATATAAAGTAAGTATAAGTAGGACCCACGGTGTAATAAGCGCGGACCGGCAAAGCTGCTCCGTCCCACCGGCTTCCACTGGAACTTCAAACATCATCCACTGGAATTTGGTGTCCGCGTCTTGCCGTCCACTGAACTGGAATGGGCCTCAACTTGGTTCCACTGATAGTCAATGTATTCCATCATACACCCTGAATATATTTCGATATGATTCATCTTTCAATATCACAAAAATGCCGCCCAGGTTCCGTTGGATTCCACTGCGCATGATAGAGTTTCCATCGCCATCCACTGGATGTGTTATGAAATAGGTAGCCAGCTGTGCAAGTCATTCCACCTATTTTACACTCACATCCACCCACTCGCGAATTTCCGGCGGATACCGTTATACATTGCCTGAATGTCCAATGTACTCTACTGGAATCAGCAAGGAATCCATTAACAATCAATGATTTTGGCCTATCATTCCGTGGATTCCATTGGATGGGCGGGCAATTCTATTGGATGTTCATACAAAATACAGTGGAGGTCACTACCAGTCAGTGTAGCTCCGTTGAATTTTGGTCCTATTGCACCGAAATCCACCGGTAAATAGCCATCATCCAACAGATTCCAGCGTCTCTCAAACAGAATCTACTGGCTTCCGCCGGGTCTGATGGAAATATTTTAGTAAATACTTATGTTACACCTTGACTATACCTACTACTTATCAATCAATCCATACTCTTCACCTGACACTTGCGTAAGTGACTGCTTCTTCTTGGCTATCCACAATTTTTCACTGAGGTCTGGTGGATTCCAGTGGAAGGCAGCAACTTCAGAGGAGACCCCTATATCAAATAAATGGCAAAGATTGCCGGTTATCATCGGCAATCGGTGGATGACACTATCTAATCTTTTGCTCATCAACATCTCCGATCAACTGATCCCGTCAGCCACCGATGGATACCGGGGTCCGGCGTCCACTGGCGTCTCTTCATAGTCCGGGCATACAACTCGACCCACGTTCGGCTGCGCGAGCGGCTGAGCCCGTATGACGTTCTTGCTTCCCACGCTGTCGTCGCCCGGGCCGCTCCCTCCAGCTTGACGCTTTTGGAGTTTCTTGTAGCAATAAAAACAGAGCATTGTGAATGTGGGGATAGAGGGTTGGTCCTCAATTTGAGACCTGCAGCTTAATATACTTGTTTCTTCGTTGCAAATCACAATTACGGGACAATTGAGCATGGGCCGCCGCGGGCCAACGCAGAATTATTTTAACACCGAGATCATCCCCGTTTAGCTGACGGCGTTCCACAAGGCATACACGGAACGGGCCATGAATGGATTTCATTCATTCTTCTGCTGATTCTCCAGACAGACACCCAAGTAAATGTCAGGCAATGTATATTCTGGCGTGTATAAACAAAGGGCCCAATAAGTTATTTATGCAGCGAATAAAGAGAAATCTATGGCATCCACGCCGATGCATCATGATCAGAGGCCCTGCAAGCGTCCATCAATCATGTCTACCCTCCGAGAAAGAAACAAGCATCTCACAGCCCCACCATCCCCCTCTTCGCCGCGATTTCATCCCTGAGCAGCGCAATCCGGCTGTCCAGCCTCGACGACAAATCGATATCGCTCTTCCCCGCCATCCCCAGCGCCGCATCCAGTTTCGCGTCCGCCCCCGCAAGCACGCGCGCCCACCCCGCCTTGCCCAGTACCCCTCCGCTCTCTTGCTTCCCTTTCTCCCCGCCATCCGCGCTCGCACCCGCCGCCCCCTGATCCTGCGCCTCCCCCTCCTTCAGATCGAGCACCGCCAGTTCAAACGTCGCCACCCCCGCGATCCACGTGCTCACCTTCACGCCCACCGCGCCCCGTGCGGCCTCGAGCAGCGCACGCGCCGGCGCATACAGCCGCAGCGTGCGGTGCATGATCCCGAGCAGCAGCGCGCGCAGGGCGCGCTCGTCCGGCGTGTCGAGGTCGAGGTGCGCCATGGCGTCCGCGGGGGGCACAGCGTGCGGCGCGTCGAGGGTGGGAAGCAAAGGGCTGGGCACGGCGAGCGCGACGGGCGGGGTGAGCGCTGCGAGCTCAGCGATGTGTGCCTCCGCGACGGCGTCGTCAATGCGTTGATGGGTGTTCCAAACTGCGGTCATATACCGACATCAATATCAGGCTCCATGGGGATTCTTTTACCACTCACATATCGCCAGTTCTAAGGAAGGAGCATCACATCAGCTCATTACAACAAGTACGAAAAGAACGACGCACCGTCCGACGGACTGATCCCAATCGCCTCCACGAAGCGCGCCGGGTCCCCGCCGCGCCGCTTCTGCTTCTCTTTGTAGAACACCACTGTGCAGCAACGTCGTCAACGACACGATATTAAACATCATACGCCGCATAATTTAGGAATAAATGGAAAAGAACGCACACTTCTTCCGAATCAACACCTCCGTCGGCAGATCCTTCCCGCCCACCTTCTTTCGCTCCAGCAGCTCCGGCAACGCGTCGAAGAGCTCCTGCGCCTTTGCGCGGTTCCCCAGCGAGAGGTAGCAGCCTGCCAGGCGTCAATGGGGGCAGCAGATTGAGAGCGTAAAGGCGACGCACCGGCAGCAATGAAGTAGTACGTTGCGTGACTCCTGAAAATAGCAACCCTGTCAATATCGGGTCGAGAAGAAGATGGAGCGTTGTCTACGCGGGCATGACACTCCAGAATAACAGAACAGCAGCCTGATGACACATGCCTGCGCTCGCTATATCAAGAACAGGCACGCCCGCAATCGCGACGTCAAAACAGAAGAAAAAATAACCCACCAAGAATTCAGCTCCGTCAGCCTCACAAACGCATCCGCCGCCTCCTGGTGCCGCCGTTGCGCGAGCAGCGTCCACGCAAGCTCAAAGACGAGCTATGGGCCGAATCTAACAGTCAGCGTCATCGCATGCGAACAGCAGACGAATAAAAATGGAAGGGATCGGGATATAAGAAAAGCTCCCCATCAACATCATCTCTCCCGTCCACATCGCCTTTTTAAAAAAAGATCTCTCTCTCAAAATAGAGGAGAAGAAAGAAAGAAAGACCTCTCTCTCAGGACCAGTCTTTAAAAAATAAAGGAAAACAGCAAAGAGAACAATAATCAAAGGACAAGACGTACCAACGTATCTGCCTGCACGAACGTCTGCGGCGCCTCCAGCCCGCGCTGCAGCACCGCGATTGCGCCGGTCGCGTCGTTCGACATGCGCATGATCTTTGCCTGCGAGGTGGAGCGGTTAGCGTGGGTATTAGTATTAGCATCGGGAGTATTGGAGTAGGGGGAGGTGATGTATCGCTATCAGCGCGGCGTCAAATCGGGGGTGTATCAAATCGGCATCAGTGTATCAGCGGCGCAGAGGATAGGAGCGGAGCGTGAAGTTTCAAAGGACAGCGGACGCCGCAAGGGCGCAGAAGCGCGAAAAATGAAGGAAAAATATTTAAACAGCACTTGAACGCACCCGATTCAAAATCCAGAGCGCCCCCGTCGGATAGCGCGCTTCGATCCTGGGGGTTGTAGGAGGTTAGTATGTGATATGATATGAGGATTGGTTTGGTTCGTTCATAAATCACGATGAGCAGAGGCAATTATCATGATTAGCAGCCAACCATGGCTGCCAGCCGCCAATGCGCATAGCAGCGCCAACGCAACGGCAACGCCCAATAGCAAACGCCGACAGAGTACCACAATCGCCAAACCCCCAATCGCGCCCGAGGAGAAGCAAAAGAGAAAAAACCACTCACGCGTCCACAATCGTCTTATATAGTCGCAGCGTGCGCGCCTCGTCCGCCTGGTAGCCTGCGAGCAGCAGCACGACGCCGTGGAAGGTCATGAGCACGAGTCTGTGTGTGGGGTGGGTTATATGAGGAGGTTGGATGGAAATTATAGGAATGAATGAATGGACGGGCGGGTGAGAGAAGGAAGCAAAAAGAAAGAAAGAAAGAAAGACAACAGCGGCACGGAGGGGAGCGCAGCAGCATCTTGCATACCTCCGTCAAGTACGCATCAAGGCGAACGACGGTCCAACAACCCAACAAGCCAGCAGGGCATATACGCCGCACAAAGCCACTCCCCCGAAGAAGCGCCGTCCCGCGCCGTCCCCAAAATCAACTCGATTACAAAACCGCCGTAAAAAACCCCCCAAATGAAAATATCTGTGACGCGTTCGGAGTGAAGGAAAGAAACCCCCACCGTTCGAAGGAAGGAAACTCCTAAGTCAAATTCGAAGGAAATAAACTACCACTACGAACTTGAAGAAAAGAAAAACACCACTTCGAATGGAAGAAGCCACCGCGTCGAAGGAAGGATACCACCACCACGACGGGCGAAAAAGGCGCAAGAAACACCCCAAAAAAAACAAAATACACGTTGGGGGTGGGAAGAACACGGGGAAGGGGAAGAGGAGGAAGTAGGCCGCGAAAGGAGCAAGACTGGGACGAACGGGACGAATAATTAAAGTACCGCAGCATCTCGAAGCGAGGATCGAGAGGCCAAGTGGACCGAAAGCGCGGGTGCAAATATCTCGAGCCGTGGCAGTATCCCCAGGGGAACACCCACCACATCGACCGCCTCCCAGAATCAAACCGCCGCCAAATTCTCCGTAAAAAAAACCGCGCCAAAAAAAAAGACGTCACGCGTTCGAAGGGAAGGAAACCGCCACTTCGTCAAAAGGGAGAAACCACCACTTCGAATGAACAAAATCCCACTTGGGAAGAAAGAATCACCCCCGCGACACGCGAAAGAAGAAAGCACCACCACCATGACGCGCAACCCCCCCCCCCCAAACTCGCCCTGACCCGGCCTCCGCAAAAAAAAGCATACCAAAACCCCCCAAAAAAATAAAAACACACGCACCCAGCAAACACCCCATGCACGTCCCGGCCCTTGCTGTTGCCCGCCTGCGCATCGGCGCCCGGGTCGTCCCCGCTCGGCGTGCCGTTGACGCCTGCGCTGACCTGTGTGTGGTGTTGAGTTATCGATTAAGGTAATGACTGAAAGGAAAAAGAGAGGGAGGACAAGCACGCAGAAAAATAGACGAAAAGAAGAAAGTATGGATACGGAAATTAACAAAAGAAAGAACATCCCTTCAAAAAGAAATCCCAAAACGGCGAGAAGAATAAAACCGAGGAAAATAAAGCCATGGGAGAAGAAGAAGAAGAAATTGAAAATGGATACGGAAGATAGTGAAAACGTATAACGCACCGCCAACGCCCTGAGTGCGAGCTGCCGGTCGTGCTTGAACCCGAGGAGGCCGACGAGGGATCTGTGGTAACGTGCGTGTCAGTTGGTATCCGTTCAAGCAGAAACAACAGAAAGACGCGCTGGTCAAGAATGATGGTGGCGAAGGCGAGTACGCAGGAAGTGTGGGATCAACGTGAAAAAAAGTAAAATGAAATGAAGAGAGAGAGAGAGAGAGAGAGAGACGAAATGGGAGAAGAAAGAAGACTCACTGGATCTTCTTCGGGAGGAGGGAGAAGACGAGGTTGAAGAGGCCGAAGCCTGAGGGGCGGTCAGTTGAATGGCCAGGGGCATGAAAAGGCACGCACCGAACGCGGTCCCCGCGACGATCATCTCCTCCACCGGGCCGTCTGGGGTATACGCCACGGGTACAGGCGCAGGCATCGCAAGGCTGGCGGAGCTGCTCATGCCCCAGCGCGCGAATACCGACTTGGGAGGTGGTGGGGCGAGCGAACCCGCCGACGCAGCAGCGGTCAGCGACGCCGTGGACGCCTTGCGCGACGGCACAGGCGTGCGGTACGCATCGAGGCCTGCGGGGAACACCGTCTTATAGAGCTTTGTGAACTTTGAGTGGGCGCTGTTGAGCGCGTACATGCACTGGAAGTAGCCCATGTACGACTCGGACAGCGCGTGCGTCAGCCCGAGGAGCACCACCGCGTCCGCGTTGAGGATCTCCCACTCCAGCCCAGGGGGAAACCGACCCCCACTCTTGCCGGTGGTGGGGGCGGCCTTTGCATATTTTTTTGCGCCGGCTTCGCTCAGCGTGAGCAGCCGCGTCGCCTCGCCCATGAGGCCCTCCTCCATGCCCAGCGCGGCGGCGAGGAAGGCGCAGACGCCCAGGCCGAGCAGGTGGAACGGCGTGTCCGCAGCACCAAACGCGGTGCGCGCTGCGGCGATGTCGTTTGCAAAGAGGTGGTCGAAGCCCTTGTTGGCGGACAGCAGCGCAGCGGCGGGGTCGACGGCGTCCATGGTGGTCGGATTACAGAGGGATTACGTGATAGGCCTGACGAGTCGGCGGGGCGATGCAGTGGCGATGCCGAGCTCGGAGCGGGGAAAGTCCGAAAGTCGCGTGCACGAGAAAATTCATTGAAGTTCATATGCTACTAGAGTATCTTTTGTGGCCTGCGAGAAATTGATGACAGTCGATCAATTCGCAAACTAAAAAGAGACTGGAGCTTTTTAACCGGCGGGTAGTACGGTCGGGAGCTGCCGGCGTATAGTTGTTTTGACTTGGAAAAATTTCGAGAAATGAAAATTCAAACTCTCAGAAACAAAATTCTGAAGGGACAGTTCTGTGTGAATTTTTTTGCCTAAGCACTCCACTTGTCTTCAAGACAACAATCCAAGAATTGAGGGCGACGCAACGAAAATTAACACGACTCGTCCATATCCACGAGGGCATGTGATGGATCCTTCTGATGCAATAGCACCCAAAAGATTACCAAGCTCTGCAATTATTTCTCCTCGTCTTTATTTTCCTTCCAGTTCCCTCAATCCTCGGAATGTTCTCATGAAAATCAGAGGAGTGAGCTGGTGGAGAAATTAGGCATAAAACTGTCTCTTTAGAATTCCGCCTTTGATGGTTTGAATTTTCGATTCACGAAAATTTTCCAAACCCAAACAACTATACGCCGGCAACTCCCGGCCGTACTACCCGCCGGTTAAAAAGCTCCAGTCGCTTCGCCATCACCCTTGATCGACTGTCATCAAAATTGGTGTTGGTGTCCTACATACTGGGTTCGAGTCTAATATGCTACTGGATATAAACACACAATAATTGCCATTTTTTTATAAAAAAAAAGGCTACGTGGTTGTGGCGACCGAAATGAACGAAGTCCAGTTCTCTTCGACAATATATTAGGCATATGCGCACCATTCAAGTTGCCACTATATCCCATTCCTTCATCCCACTTGAATTTTACCCGTCCTTGCACTCCAACGTCATTCTCTTTCACACAAGTATACCAAAGAAAAGGCACTCGTCACAGCGACCCTCCCCCGAATCGAACGGGGGTTCGACATGTACGGCACGTAAATACGACGAATGTCACCGGACGCCCACCAGCGCCGCGGGTCTTACATTCCCATTCTTCGCCCTTCATCAAGTCACTGACATTTTTCTCTGGTCTTCCAAATATATTTCACCAAACTAATTAATTCTGTCCTCGTCCCTGGATGCTTCGAGTGGGTACTGCTCTGGCGACCACAATCAGAAAATCCGTAAACGCACTACAAGCCAGAACTACTGAAGCGTCTGTTGAAGGACAATAAATAAAAGAAATTGGCCTTCAACGATTGTGAACCGACCCCGAATAGGGCTCCGCATATAAATCTCTATTTCGCAGATGCACACCAGAGTTACAGGTCCATTCTGTTCCTTTCTCCTTCACTAAACTCACGCCATTTTGATCAGAACCCCGTAAAATATTTCACAGTGTCCCCAGATTATTATTCACTCCTGGGCCAACGATGGAGCTTTATTCCTGGCTAAAATAAAGCATGAATGTAGAAAATTCATTGCATTTTATATGCTACATGATGTAGTTGACAAGCCTAGAGATTCCTTCTACTTCTTTTCTAAAAAAGGCTAGCTGGTTCAATTACCGCTACCCCGAATTGAGCGAGACACTTTTCAACGTTTCGGATCCCTCTCCGTATTTTGTTAGATCTCCTACTCAAGATTTCCGCTCTTAGAAGAGTCGCTGACTTCCGTAGCTTAAAATCCATGGCCAGACAAAAAGACAGCGCGGTTCGTGCTGCGAAAAGAAAAGGTCAGCAAAAGAGACACTGCACCCTGCATATGACCCGACCCCGAATCGGAAGGGGTTCCGCATGTATATTCACCGCTTGCAAATTTTTAACAGACGCGCACCAGCGCCACGGGTCTTATATCTCCGTTCTTTGTCCTTCAATAAGTTACCGTCATTTCGTACTCACTGGGTCTTTGCAGAAAAAAATGCTTCCCGGAAAGCCACTAGTGTACGACCCGACCCCGAATCGAACGAGAATTCTGCAACTCTACATATTGGCGTTGCTCTTACGTTGAGCGGATGCGTACCAGTGCCATGGGCCTTAAATTCACATCCTTTGTCCTTCAATATATTGCCGATTTTTTTCACCGGGTAAAGTTCGCATCCTTGGTCAGGAATGATTTTGTTTTCACTAAGAACAAAGAGAGCATAACGGTACCTCCGGGTGGTGTGTGGCGGAAGATAAAAAAGCATGCGAAAACCTACCCCGAATCCAACCAGAGCTTCACATGTTCAGTCCCACAGATGAATAGTTAGTAAATGCGCACCGGCGCCACAGGTCTTATTTTCCCTTCATTTAGCTTTCGACAAGCCACTGACTTTTTTCATTCCAACTTGGGCACATTGATCACTTCCTGATTCACGGGTTATACTGTCTCGCATGCACGAGGTGGCTGAGTGTTCTATATTTGTGTGTTTATCCATCAAATCCACTACATGCAGTAAAATGTGATAAGACGGTGCGAGCAGGAAGTTAGCATGGCCCGACCTCGAGGGTTCCGCACGTAAAAGACACATAATGTATTGTTATGTGGGCGCGCCCCAGCGCCACCAGTCTTAATCCCTTCTTTCATCCTTCAACTTCGCGCCATTTTTCTCTGGTCTCCCGATTTTATAACGCTACCTAATTCCTAGATTATTGGCGAAGGGAACTTTATGTCCTGGCCAAAATCATGCTCTCCGGAAATGGGAAAAAAAAGCACAGTCATATACACATGACCCAACCCCGAATTGAACAGGAGCTCCGCATGTAAATCTCTCTGCACATATTTAGCGGATGCACACCAGCGCTAACTGGTCTTAAATATTCTTCTTTCCTCCCAAGCTAACCTCTACTTCGTCCTTTGCGTGGAACTATATCCATTCTCATAAGTCATGAAAGGCAAGAAGCCTCGGTTCTACCCGGTGAAGAGAAGAGACCTATTGCAGAACGTGCAGTCCTCGAACCAGCGCAGACAGTTCATGACAAGCCGCAATCTTCAGTAACAAATGTCGGTATCATTCAACTTTCCCATAGTGATCCATCAAATAAACAGACCCCCACAGTGGTCTCCGAAGGTCTCCAGTGCCCAACTCGTTGATCGTAGGGGGGGGGTACATTATTTTCTCACGATTTTCGGCATCTCTGCAGTGGCCGCGGATGTTCAAATATCGGATTTTTTTTTTTTCACCTACACCCCCGTTTTGGGGGTCGGTCTATCGACTGAGTGTTTCAGATTCGCTTTATCTGTAGCGGACAGAGCGCAATCGCGTTTTTGATCGTTACCATATTGGGCCGGCGATTGATGGCGATTTTAGAGTTGTACTCGATGAATGTTTTGTGAACCAAAACTGGACCTTTTTATTCATTTCAAGTTGGGGATCGAAGGATAGCACAGCTGGCTTGAATTCTGTCACTTAGTTTTTGGGTCTAGACACCAAATGCGTGTGTGAGGAAGCCATCAGACCAAAAATGAGGGTGATGTCTGATCGAGAATTCCCGCCCACCTCTCGACTAGGCCAGGTTCTGTCCGGACAAAAACTGGGGCATGGGCCGAAAATGCTAGGTTCTGTCTGGACAAAAATTGCGATACACGAGCGAAAATTTTGACCTGGATCAAAGCACGGATGGCAATTTTCTGGAAAAACCAAACAGGATCATCCCTAAACCGGCTCTTTCTGTCTGCAAATCGAATAAACGCGTGTTCAGACAAAATTTTGACCTTGGGAGCGACGATTACCATTCTGGGCGACTTTCCCACGCTTAGGCTAGGTCCTGTCCGGACAAAAAAATCTAAATCCTGCCGAAACCTGTCCGGACAAAAATCTCGGACTTTCGGGATAGCCTCCCCACCCATTATCGGGGGCAAAGGCCAAGCAGGGACAAACACCGCCGCAATGGTGGAACCTTTTCCGAGGAACGGATTTGCACCAAGCAGCGAGCCGTCTCCCCATTTTTAACAGTAAACGGCGCAGCTGAGAGCCTGAGGAAACTGTTCGAATGGCCCCGCCAAGAAAATGTCCCGCGGGGCAGCCCCGACACACCGACATTTCCTCACCTCCAATTCGCGTTTGGTGAGAATCGCCGGTTATGGATCATTATTCCTTCATTTAGCCACCGTCTGGGTATCAACCCCTGTCTCGATGGTAACATTCTCGTGGAGATTATTATAATGAAACCTGGTTGGGGCTCTCCAAGAAACGACTCCAGCACATATATGTAGAACTGTGAGGTATTCATTGTTGAAGTTTTTCAATGTACACCGCCAAAGTGACCGCACGTGTTCAACAGGTGGCGCGATCGGCTGGTTGACAGCTTTCTGAAAGTCTGGATACCACTCTGTGGCCAGCTGGTATCCAGCTGAACTGCTCAGCTTTTCTGTCACCTGTAGGCCACCTATTCAGACAAATGTCTGGCATACTTCGCAAAATCCTGGAATCCAGCTTTGTATTTCTACAATATATGTTTAATCTGACTTGTATTATTCTACTATTATTCTTCCCCGTGTCCAGAGCTTCATCGCCTTCAAGTTCACCTTCCGTTCCCTCGTCGCTCTGTCCAGAGCGTCGCGGTCACTTTCCAATCGCCTTCACCTTCCGGTTCCCAAGTTAGCCCTATGGTGCCGTGAAATCAGTGTGCATGTCCAGCTCTCCAAGTTCCAACATTCTCTACTCTATTTGTGGCCATTGACGGATATTCAGCATGTGGACTGATGCGGACAAGAATGCAGACGTAGGTCCGTGCGCGTGTTTGTGTTTGTATCAACACCACGTGCGTGCACAGCCATGTTGGTCGCTTCTTGCTTTTCCCCATCGTCCTCCTTCTCTACCCCAGCACCCCTCTTCCCTCCCACGTTTTGGGTTACCGTTCGACACTCCGAGGCCATGAGCTCAACTCTCCAGACTACCGGAAGGCCGCAACCTCCCGTGGCTCATCCTTGCGCCGTATGAATTGCTGTGCCGCAAGTTCCTGAAGCTTGGGCAGTGGCCTTTCTATCTTCCGACACCTCGATTCGCAAATCCCCTCAAGACTCCTCAAGACTCTCAATCCCTTGAAGACCCAAGACTCTCAATCCATTCAAGACCCCCAAAAACACTCTCAAGCTCAAACTCAGACGATCTTCAAGTGATCATTCAACCTCTTATTCAAACTCTTCGCGACATTAGACCCAAAACCCGTACAGGCCCGCGCTGCCGCTTCGTGAAGCTCGCCCAAGCTATCCACTTGCACCTCACTTCGTGCTTACCCACTCGCTTCTGTTGGCAAGACGGCCCCTCCTATTCATCAGCAAGGACGCGTCAATCTCGCAGGCGCTCCGCAAAACTATTATTCAGGTCTTGTGCACCAAACAGTCCGCTCCACCTCAATAATCTGCGACGACCTCCGTTTACGAGGTCGAGACGGACACGTACCGCACACGCTGCAGCCTGAACGTCCTTTCTGAAGAAGACCCCATCCCGACCATCATCAAGCATCGGCGACTGCGTGGTTGCCTGGTTGACGAAGGCGAGGTCTTTGTGTATGTACATAGCTACAATATGCACTGTTCTTGGTTAGCCTTCGCAATTGACCCAGCAGGTTTTTACGGCACGTGATCTGTGAACTCGATCAAATGATATGACACTTGACTAACGATGTCTTGTTAGTGAAATGTTGGAGAGTGGTTATGATGTAACTGTTGACATCGGTCTTGTTACCGCGTGCACTGGTTCGAATCTGGTAGCTTCCTTTTTATCGTATTTTACTTTTTTAGTCCACCAACGCCTTCACCCCCAGCACCCTTCCCCCCGGAGAGGCCTAAAACGTTAAGAAAGTGCGAACGAGTCTTTAGCGTGCCGACCTGAGATGCCCCGGCTCGGGGGACCCCCCGAGCTTGCGAGGGAGGGGAGGGGCATCGAATGGTCGGTACTCTTCGCGCACACTACGAAGCGCCGATGTAAAGAAATCATTTTGTTGATTTTCTTCAATCTCTGCACTGGGAAAGAGCCCGAAAATTGTGCAAGCAGCGAGAAAGGAGTCAATTTATGGTGACAGGCAAGTGAAAGGGTCCTGATGGCGCTTATGTAATGGCCCCCATCACCAGAATTTTGGCAAATTCAGTCGGTCCGTCGTACGGTGTCAACCATCCACATTATGGCCAAGCTTTGAGTGTGAGTTAGTCTTAGTTTTGCATTTTACATGGAATGTCCCGCACAGAATTTTTATTTTGGCTCTCAATCCTTTGATAATGGCTTCCATCACCAGAATTTTCGCAAATTCAGTCGGTCCATCGTACGGCGTCAACCATCCACATTCTGGCCAAACTTTGAGTGTGAGATCGTCTCAGTTTTGCATTTTACAGAGGATGTCCCGGACAGAAATTTTATTTTGGCTCGCAATGTTTTGCATGTGTAATCTGTTTTTCGTCTTCATTTTTTAACAAAGGTTCTAAGAACAAATTGGAAAATGTGCGCGGGACATTCCCTGAAGCTTGATTTTATCAGCTCATTACATTTTATTTTAGGGCAAACGGTACAGTATTGGATGTGCTATGATGGACCAAAGAATTCGCTGTGAAACAGTAGAAGTGATTGCATCAGAAATGTCCACCTGAGGGTCGATTTGCGGTTTACGGTGCCATTTGGTGCTTTCAAACATGGAAGATACCTTGAATACCCTATTATGAGTGTACAAGATGCCTCAGATGACTTGAATCAATGCTACGGAGCCTCTGATCGATGTGAAGGCAATTTGCCATCGAAATCTGCCGTTTGGCAGGCGGTGCAAACAAGTGCAAAGGGACATTTGATGCCCGCCAGTTGCCTGTCACCACAATTTAGTAGTGTGAAAATGATTACTAATATTTGATTGACAGTTCCCATCAACATCAGCACGTGTCCGTAAAAACCTGCTGGGTGAATAGCGTTTAGTTTCTTGGTTCCGCCCGTCTAATGTTATTATTGTTTCAATTTTATTTGTTTTATTTATTCGGAATAATGTCAAAAAAGTACAGGCACAAACACAAATGGTCGGTCTCATGGCTGACAGCACCAGGCCCATTCGGCTTCCAGCTGAAGGTGGCTACAGCGTGGCACTATTGCGGATTCAGCTGGCCACCACCTTTCAGACTGCTGGGATCCAGCTGCCACACATATATATCTGACAGGTCGCATCCAGCTGGTGACCACGTGTCCACCAATTGGCGGTGTAGTCGTGAGGTAGGACCGTGTAGTCGTCTTGCCGTATCGTGGTTTGTAAAAAAGGACTGCAGCCTTATTTTTGGTTCGGTTCGCGCTCCTATTTGTGCGCCTAACAAGTCCCCTGATTTTGCAACCCAACATGCGGGGAAAACGGTTCGAATACATGTGGTCATAGATCGTGGTGGTACACTAAACTTCTGGTCGCCATATTTTTTTCCAGAGACACCCAGATCATGCTTCTCCTTCCTTTCTCCACGCTGCCCTTCTCCTGCCCACCCAAGCCCTTGCTCGCCTGCGCGACTTCCGCCAATGTCTTCTTCCCAACCTCTCGTCCGATTTTGCAAAAACGTGACCTTGGGCGAACACTTCCTCGATTTCTTTGAGCGAGCGGTTTCGGCTGCACGGGAAAATCGTTCGCAGAATGTGCGATTTCAGGGATAAATACTCGGTAGATGAAGAAGATATGAAGGAATCCGGCAAAGTTGAACGTGCCGAAGATAAAATAGGTCTTGTAGGCAATGTTTGACAGCCCGGGTGGAGCTGCCCATGCCAGCGCAATTGCTGTCGTTATCAGAATCGACTGCTATGAAGACCACCGGACTCGGAGAGCTTACAAGACCAAATTCGCGCCGTAGCTGAATTAACAGCCTTTCCGCGCACTTTAGTCGGGAAGATTTCGGCAGGATAAGTCCAAGAAACCGGGCCCATGGTGACCGCGAAGTAGTATTAAGCAGACTACTAAATGTCTGCTGGCCTGTGACCCAAAATTTCAGACACCAGCAGATTTCAGGACAGCCTGGCCAACGATACCTCTGGAATGCCCTACTGTATTGCTTAATTATTTGCGTTCTGATTCCGTCATTAACCGCAGGTATCTTACGATTTTCTGACAATAGCTGGAACCCTCGGGAAAAGTGCTTTTCACGACAACTCGAACAGTCCGACGAAAAGCGTCGGAGGCGCTCTCAATCCCGCCGTTCAGACAAGTTAAATTGGGCTCATGATCATGGTGGCTTACGATGTCTGGGGAAAGTCGGTGCCGTCGCAGACTTACCCATGAAACCAGCTACAAAACCACATGTATAGAAACTTCTTCGGGACTGAAAAGCGGCTCGCGCGTTTGGAAGACAAGATATGATTCAGGAATTTGGACCAGGCCGTGCAAAGCGCCGGTTACAAATCACCGGGAAGGGCGCCGGTCATACAAGAAAGCAAGGTTATCAGGTGGAAACAGCAGGCGCTTGGCCTACACATTTGGTGAGTTAACGTGCTGAAGTGAAATTGAGAGTCACCGTACCAAGTCGCCGTTCATGGGCTCGAATGGCGGCATATGTGGGAACCAGTTTTCCAACCTGTTTCCATTCATCCCTGGCGATTGATCCATAAATCCTTGATAGTGAAGGAAAGATGGAGGAAAGCAGGTCTGCGACCTGAACGGACGAGTTTATTGGTGAGCCTTGGGCATTCCAAACCGCGAGGGCGCCCTGGATGACCCGTGGAGTTCCGGCGGGATGGTCTATTTCAACATTAGAGGCATCGACAGTGAGCGAGAGATACTGAAGGCGAGGACAATGTCGAGACAGGGAATGGAGAACCATAATGGTTGGGTTAGACACGCCTCCTTGGATGGAGAGATTCTCTATCTCGGACCAGGCTAGCGCCATTGTCTCTACGAAATCGTCATCGAGGCAAAATCCCAGCGGAGACGACAACTCCACTTTACGGAGATTGGGGAATGTCAATAATGGGCGAACGACGTCGGATGTCATGATGTACATTGCCAGATTGGCCGACAGCTTATCATAATCCTGCTCCTGAAGAAAAAGAGCGATGGATGTCAGATGGCGGGGGGAGATGTAAGAGGGAATGGTCGAGAGAAAGACGACGGAATTTGTGGTCGATGATTCGTCAACAGTGACGGAGAGCGTCTGCAATGGTGCGTTGTGAAGTGCTGTTATGAAATTCATGGCGGATTTGTGATTGTCCGCATGCAGGTCGAGGTGGCGGAGAGCTGAGAAAGGAGAGCCAGAGAAGGGAGGATCCGAACGAGGAAATGGGTCTTCCGGGATGGATCGAACCGTTAGGGTTTCCAGGTGGTGGAGACCGGATATATGACGGCAGGCTTCTTCGTTCACAGCAAGAACGTCGAGTGTACGCAGCTGCGTTAACTGCATGACAAAGGAAGAAACCCATTCTGTAGATTCATCATCCCACGGCCCATTTGTGCGGACATGCCTCAAAGACAGACATTTGGACGCGAGCAACGGCAAGGCCGCGAAGCGCCAGACCGGCTCCGTATGCTCGATGTAAATCTTTGTAATATGTGGTCCAACCAGGAATGCGAGATAGGGAAACACTGCCGACTCTGAGTGGCAGGTTAGATCCCGAACATTAAACAGCAGGGACTCAGGCGGAAGGGAAATGACCAAAGACTCCAAGACCGATGGATCAAGTTCATCTGGCACAACCCATGTGTCATAGAATCGCTTGATGCACTTTGAGTATGTCAATACTCTGTCCCAGTCCTCGGCTTTGAGTGGCGATCGAATTTTCTGGTGAATTACATTCATGGGGGCGTCCAATGCGCAAGTAAGTGGACCGACTCACGAAGGACCCCTCAGAAATCTCCCACTTATGAGAAGGAAGGCATTTCAACAGTGGCATGATACCATATTGGCTCTCCCAGAGTAAAGTCACCGCGGGATCGGCGAATTTGCGACAGGTTAGGGCAAGCCGATATAAAGACGCTTCTTTACTGACACGAAGGCGGTTGGGGGCCAGCGTGATTGACTCCAGCTCCTCGAATATCGTCCTGGTAAGTTCAACCACATCCCAGCACCTGTGCATCGCAAAGAGAACCGACGCGTCGCTCGAGGTAGAAGTAAGAAAAAGACGAATCACGCCAGTGACGTGCAGTCACGGCGGAATGATGCACTGATGTAAGTTTCTCATCATTTCAAATTCGATTCTATCTTCCAAGCTATTCAGTGAGTAGCTTGGACATACCAAACGCGGCACATACAACCATACATTCGGCCAACAGTCTGCACGTTGAATGAATGTGTCGGGCGTGAAGGAAAGAAAGGGCGGCACATTCCATGTTGAGAATGCGCCGCTGACCTGTATAGCGGCTTGGCTTGGCAATCTCAAGGCAATCTGTGCCAATTATCGCTCTCTTTCTCATACCACAACCACGCCGCCGAAAACGCACTGAAGGGTCCTCTGATGGCAGTGACAAGACGCGGTATGGATGTATTCTTTAACGGTGTGGGCATAACTGACGGTTTGATGCTGCCGTCTATTACTGTACTTGTAGGTTCTCCATCCTCCCGTTGATTCCCCGGATTTATGCTCCGGCTGACGCGCTCAACATAGGGTGTCGGTCAAGCTTTCGCAATCGGAGCTCGAGGTCGCCTGTATTATAATTATGCTAAGGTGTTTCACTGTTTCTCGGGAAGGTTATACCGCCATTAACAGAAGAGGACGATTGGCTACGATCCCCGGCAGCGCTGACCTGAACACTTCTCCGCTGAATGTATTCGCGTCGAAAGGAGCGGAGATGAATATTTTATCTCTGCTGTCGGGCTCATTTCTTGTTTTTTCTTTGTTCACTGTGAGTGCGTGCGGGAGCCTTAATTTCTTGTTGGGGTAGTAAGGTTGTGCAAGCACCAATGATCCTCTGGAGTAAGTTTGTCAGTGCGGTACCATCGGCTCGGTAGCGGGTGGTCCGCCTCTGCAGCGAATGTGTTGGCGATGAATCGTGATGTAATCCAGTAGCGTTTGATTCGGGCTCGAGTCGTTCGCTGGTGCGCGTGAATATTTTTCTTTGGTTTGATCTTCCTTCCACTGAACTGTCCCCGTTCCTCGCTCGCAACCTCTGACTGATTCTTACTGAAGTATAAGTAGTTTATAGTGAACGTTTCAAAGCCTGCGACCACTTTTTCTGGATTTATTGGCGTTCTGCGCAACAAGTTTATATTGTATGCATGGATTCAATTTTTTATTTCAGGCTATCACTGGCTCGGTAGCGGGTTATCCGCGTCCGGATATCATCATTCAGCAGAAGTCCCTGATCGATTCAGGGTCGAGCCATGTTCCGTCATCACGCAAATATTTATTCTCTGTCCCCTCTTTCTGTCATGAAAATGGCTGGGTTGTCTTCACCTTCGTCGAGTACAATTTGAATTCGAGCTCAGCTTTGGCATTCGTGGGAGTGCCGGCCTGTCAATCGCCGCGATCAAAATGATTCCCATGTGGTCTGGCCACCACCGTTTCACCTTCTGTCTTCCAGCTAGAAGCGGGCCATGGTGGACAACAAATACATCGGCCTCGCAATGGCGATGGTGGGGTCCTTCGCCATCGGGACGAGCAGCGTCATTACCAAAATGGTGCGTGCATCGGGACTGTCGTCGAACGCCTGTGCAGTTGCCAACGAGTCGACATCTAGGGCCTAACCGCCTCCGCCGATGGAACGGCGTCAACGGATAACATGGCTTTCCTGCGGAACTCGATGTGGTGGGCTGGGATGGGGGCTTGTGAGTGCCGAATCCAAGCCGAATCCTGAGCTAATTACCTTCTGCTCCAATCCAGTGGTCGTGGGCGAAGGTACGAGTATCCAGTTGGCGATTTAAATGCCTCGGCTTTGTCCAATTCACCTCGCAGCCGCAAATTTTGGCGCGTACACGTTCGCGCCTCCAATAATGGTCACCCCGCTCGGCGCACTCAGCGTCATCGTCGCGGCCGTCTTCGCCTCATTTCTGCTCAACGAGCGCCTAGGCCACTTCGGGCGCATCGGATGCGCCCTATGCATCATCGGGTCCTCGATAATCGTCGTCCACGCACCAGAGGATCAAGAGATAACAACCGTCACGCAGTTCCTCGAATACGCCGTCGAGCCAGGTGCGCCCTACTCTCCCTCCCTCCCTCCCTCCCTACCTTCCAGGCAATTGACCCCTCCCCGTTCTTAGGCTTTCTCCTCTACTGCTTCACCGTCCTCATCTTCTCCCTCGTAATGGCCTACGGCGTCGCCCCGCGACACGGGCGCACCAACCCCCTCGTGTATATCTCCATCGCCTCCCTCGTCGGCGGCGTCTCCGTCATGTTTGTCAAGGGCTTCAGCGTCGCGCTCAAGCTCACGTTTTCCGGCGAGAACCAGTTCGTCTACCCCTCGACGTACCTATTCGTCGTCATCGCGGGCGTCTGCATCGTGGTGCAGCTGAACTATGCGAATAAGGCATTGGACCTGTTTAGTGTTAACCTGTGCGTCCTGTCCTGTCCTTCTCTCCCCTCTCCCCTCGTTATTCGATTTCCTTTCGATGTACCTTTCGACGACAAGCTGACTGACGTACTCGCGTGCGCGTAGGGTGAATCCAGTCTACTACGTCTGCTTCTGCACCGCAACCATCGTCACCTCCCTCATCCTCTTCAAGGGGTTCAACACCGCAAGCACATCCAACACCGTCTCCCTCCTCTGCGGGTTCATCGTCACCTTCCTCGGCGTGCACGTCCTCAACCTCGCCATGCTCGACGAGTCCGAGGCCGCGTCCCGCGCCGCTTCGAATGTGTCGCTGGGCGGCGGGTTGAGCCCGTGGACGCATGGGCACGCGAGGAGGAATAGTAGTGGGAGCCTAAATGCGCTGCGGACGCCGCTGTTTGGGGCGTTTGCGATCGAGCCGGAGCCCGGGAGCGCTGCTTCCGTTGGGTTTGAGAATGTGCGGCTGGAGAGGCTGGAGGAGGAAGAGGAGGAATACGGGGATGAGACGACGGCGCTGCACGTGGGTGGGCTCGGGAGTAGCAGCAGTAGTAGGGGAGGGAGCAGACGGGCGTCGCCGCTGCCGCGGATATCGCCGAGGCCGGTGTAGAGGGTATCGTGTAGCGTGTTGGATCTATGTGGGAGTACATATGAGTTTATTTATTGCTTTTTGGACGACCAGGGGCGAGTGGGATGTGGTCGATGGACCAAGGATGCCCTGCTACAAATCCAAGACTGGGGTCTTTTAAAACGTACGTCGTGTCGTATTTTCGCATTCAATTCGATTTCGATTCTGTCCTCCCTTCTCTGTGTCCCACCCAGATGGACTATACGATGCGCGCGGAGCTGAGCGCTGATACATACCTCTCGTGGGTTGACACATAGCCTTGCGCTCCGGTTTGCGCACGCCCGGTACGATATTATCTGCGCATCCGAGGACGTTCTAGCGCTGCGGCTTCTGGTGCGTTGGTATGCGTTTCCGCGGCTGATCAGGCTGTATCGGCCTTCCGGAGTGGAACACATGCACTGCTGGATATCGTACCCCGCACGACAGCCATCGGTTTCTGGGATTCAGCTTTGTGTGCGTCCACCTGCAAAATGGTTTGTATTTCCGCGGTTATTAATTAGATTTGGGCAGGTCGCCGGATGGATTGTTCTCGATATACGATACGACGGACGCGGTTCCCATTCGCGTGCCGCCGAAAAGACCTAGATCGCGAGGATCTTCGTGCGCGGGTCCTTTTCTTTTCTCATATTATCACCTCATGCGCAGTATCCTTGTGCCTTTTTCACATCGCGCGAGCGAAATCCCGTGGAGGCCGTGAAGCTACTGGCCTCTCGTAGAGGAGGGACTATAAAATTGACAGAACGATCTGGTCTACCTTTTTTTTGGCCGCCTCATGTGTCAACCTCAGCGCCATGCGTACCTCGTACACGGTGCGTCTCGCTTTCCTCCCAGTTAGAGATCTCGTTCACCCACGCGTCGTTCGATCTCGCCGCATACCCCGAACAGAGGTCGGCCGCGTCGTCGCGGAACGTGGATGGACCCAACGCGCGCTCCGAAAAATTGTACAAAATCGAGTCTCAGCGGATGAACCGGATCGGCGTCCGTGAGTACGTTCTACCAGTTCCACTAATATCGATGCAAACTGTGCAACAATAACTATGCGTGACTATCTGCCCTGTCCATCTCTCCGTTGATTCATCTTTTCGTTCACGGTTGCACGCCACAGCATTGTACGATTTCTCTTCCCTTCGGGCATGACAAGTATCCATGTCCTCCACGGTGCGTTAACTCAACGTCGACCTTAAAATTCAGACATTCATACTTGAACACGCGCGGATCCTTTCCCGCGACGAAACTCAAGGTGATTCTTGTTGCCAACTGGACGTGACAGTGCATTCTGTGAATCGCGCAAGAGCGTTGTCCCAGTCGGTGGCGCCGCCTATATTCAATGCCTGATACTGTGGTTTAAAAAAGGGTCTGAGGTGCGTGTCGGAGTGTCGACCCTATTGAATTGCGTTGACCATATTCACACAGATAAGCCGATTTGGGTGGAACTTGAGACGTAGACGTTTGATGTGAAATGTCGTACTCGCATTTACGCTCACCGGGCGGGACGTGCAGTTACTCCGAGGTGCGTTTGATTCTTCCGGCCGATGAACGCAGCTGAGTGATTTAGGACGGATCTTGTTTGTCACGATGGGAAACGTCAACCCACCACACGCTGCGCGGAATGCAACCAGTGTCGGCCTCTGCAGCGACAAATGTACCTCGCTGCCCACCAACTGCCTCGAGGGCGAGGCGCCGCTGCATAACATCAGAGGGCCGACAGGGTATCATCGATGGTGCGCAGTATCGTTTTGTCCTTCTTTTTGGGGGTAGGGAGACGGAGTACATACTGGCACTGGCAAAGTTCGCATCCACCTCTCGTCCGAAGGGCATTCGATTCTGCAAGGGATTATTCCTCCGTTTACGAATCCTCTGGTGCGATGCGCATGTATCTGTCGCGGCTTGGCATTGCTGCGTTGGCGCTGATCTGTGGTGCGTCCAAGTATTTCTGTATTCCGATTCGCACGTGAAAACCCATCCTTTTGAGCAACGTTCATGACGTACTCGGGGTATTGAAATACTTACGCGCGGGACTGCTCGCAGCTTGACTTCACCTAGCATTATCGGCCCTAGAATCATGCCGCGGTATCTGGGACCTTGTGTGTATCTTTCCCATGCTTACATTTCTCTGAGATTTTTTGGTTGTTAGGGGGCCCTGAAATGCTATATAGATATGAGGCGCAGGAGGGGGGGGAGTCCAGAGAGACTCTGAAGATCGCTTCGAAACACCTTAAGATGCACTTGAGGATTTCGGAGCCGTCCCTCGCCGCCATCGCCTGTTTGGCAGATTTAGCAGATGCGCACCAGCGCCACGGGTCTTACCTTCCCACCCCTTGTCCTTCATTGAGCTACTGCAAAAAACTATTGTTCTGCGTACAATATTTCACATGACTAATTAAATCTGTCCTCGGCCAATGATGAAGGTGTTTTCTTGGCTAAAAGGGGTTTTGCATGTACAAAGATTTCGCCCGATGTTCAGCGACGCGTACTAGCGCCACGGGTCTAATTTTCCCATCTTTCATCCATCCAATCAATAAATCACCAACATGTTTGCCTGCTCTGCTAAACAATATAATCATGTCATCTTCCCATCCCGCTACAGTACATAAATTCAACTCCTACGCTAACGATGACTTGGTTTTTCCGACCCGGAGAGAGCGCCTCCAGTGGGTACTGCCTTGGCCTTGAACAAAGTATACAAGTTAGATTTGTCCAGGGAGACTAGATAAAAAAATTGAAGCATTCAACGACTATGACTCGACCCCGAATCGAACGAGGCTCTGCATATACATAATGTGCGGTTTGCGAATATTGAGCGGACGCGCACCAGCGCCACGGACTTTGAATATTAAATGCCTTTCCTGTATCCGTTACTGTCATTTTTCTCTAGTCCCCGTACAATATTTCACAAAGGCTACTTGGTTCCGGAGATCATTTACTCACTGCATTCAGAGGTTCCTTAAAACCAGTTTGTGTTGAGCCGTCTCGGCACTGATAGCCGGAGCTAGGCGCGCATGTGCGTCTAGGCGGCCTGGCAACCGCTTCTTCAGCCCGGTGTAGCCGGTTAAGCGGTCCCTGCAGCAGTCGAGGTTTGCTAGACAAGAATGAGTGTAGCCAAACAGGTGCCCCTCCACCTACGTCATAGACCTGTCTCAGAGGTTCTCAACTGGTGTCAGGTCGAGCCGATCTCGACCGGACCGGTCTAGCCAAATAAGCGCATATAGACCGGTGATCGACCGATTTAGACCCGTCTCACAGGTTCTCTATTTTTAGGGGCTTAGGGACCCTCTGAACGCAGTGACTCTTTGGCCAACAAAGGACTTTTGTTTCCTAGCTTGTGAAATTGCTTCGAGTGAGTACTTCTCTCTGGAAATGGAAAAAAAGGAAAGTCAACTACACACATGACCCAACCCCGAATTTAACAAGGCTCTGCATGTAAACATATCTACCCTTGGGATATTTAGTGTACGCGCACCAGCGCTACGGGTCCTACCCACCATTCTTTTGAACCTAGGTGTATGAACCACATATTTTATTTTATCATGCATCCATCCGAAGAAGCGATACCAACCGGGTATTTACCACCTTCGTGAGTTCGTTAAATGGCGAGAGTTCGTCGGATGTTATTTTTAAATACCCATTCTTCGTCAGATGCTAATTTAAGAGTGCAAGTTCGTCAGATTACAGCATAAGTGTGAAAGTTCGTTTGTTGGCAGCCAATTAGCAGCCTAAGTTCGTGAGATGATGTACCAAGTTCGTCAGGGTCTGCCCCTTTCGTGCGATTGCGATCTGCCGCCCACTTCCACTTGTCGTCGAGAGCTTCGACCTTCCTCATTCTTTCTCGCAGTGCCCACCATCCCCCGCCCCTTCCCTCCCTCTCTCACTCTTCCTCTTTCGCCCCACCGTCCACAATTCCTGTCCTATCCACTCCCTCCTCGTTCTCCCCCTTCCTCGTTCTCAGCCCCTGGTTTCAACGAATGCTGACCGCCTTGCAGCCCCTGGCTCGACCCGAAGGAGCTTACGGCTGCGCAGATCAACGTGTTCGTCGACGACACGGGAAGAAGGCGGGCAGTTTGATGGAAGGATATAGGAAGGTGCGTTTTGTGCGCTGTTGGGTGGGGATAGGCACGCACCTGCGCGAGGGATGCGGTGTGCGTGCGCGACTGTGGAGGATTAGTTGATCAGCCTCGGCCCTGGAGAGGCAGGCGGCGGGCGCTCGAGCACGGCGTGGGGAGGCGATCCCCGATGTACTACACTGAATGCTTGCACTTTTGGGCCGTGTGCATGCCGCGTTCGGGATGCTCGTTGGCAGTGTACACTGTGTAGTTCCCTTACTTCATGCAGATAGGATGAAGGCAGGAGGGTGCGGCCACCGATCCTCTACTTGTGCGTCCGAGTACTGGATTTTTTCAATCGATTCGACACGGGGTGTGACTGTGACACAAACTTTCGAATTCGACATGGGGCCAAACGACCGTGACAACACCCGAAAATTTCGACAAGGTATAGCCAGGATTCCCCCTGATTGGAGAATGGTCAGGAATTATTTCAAGACCTGTTGAAATATTATTTCAGCTGCAACGCATATTTTACGCTTTTGCAGGTGATGATGATATGCAATTGATCTGGTACATTTCTTTCGTTAATTGTGCACACTGGAGTGTACTTACGAATAACAATTCCACAAGAGTATACTCTAGTATGTACTTCCTGAGATACAGAATTGTAGGCCATTGATTTCTTTTTGTAGCAAATTGGACAAGTTGAACATGGAATGATGAAGAAAGGGGTGACCAATTTTCCCAACTTTCATTTCAAGGCTATGACCTCTTATAAAGGATATTTCCTCTTAGAAGCTCAGATAATGTACTGAAGGATGTGAAACACATCTTATATCCTCTTATACCTTCCTTATAATCCGGGTATAAGATGGGTATGAGACAGCTTTGTTATAAGAGTCTTTTAAAATTTGGGACATCAGGCTACCCTAAAAAAATCCTTGATCACCTTCACCACGGCAAAAATAATAGAAGAATTGATAAAGCATCTAAGTATTCTATTCTGGCGTTGATATTTGAAGCCAGGAAACCACCACTTTGTAAGCCTTATCTCGGAATTCGCAACTCTCGGTGCATAAATAGGCGGATTTGGGATTTACAGGGAGGGTATGCATTTGGACCGATAGCGAAGAATTTTCACGATTTTTAGGGGTCAAATGGCATTTTTTTGGGGACATTTGTGGACCTAAAAACGAATTCGACAGGTACCCCTGTGACCCGTGACTATATCCCTTCAATTGGACACTTTATTGTACATTTCTTGGTTTTTCATGTATAATATAGCTAGAGCTGAGATATATATACTATATCCCGCTGGGAAGTGGACCACTTAAGAGCAATCAGTGAATAGCGACATGCACACACCTTGAAAATGGGGTTTTGTGTGGCTGGAATCGAAGATAGGCCTGTTATGGACCTGTGAAGAATATTTGGCCGATTTGTAGTGGGGTGGTGTGGGCTTCAGTAATTTATTTTCGGCGGCAGTCCAAAAGGGGTAAATATCAGGAAGCGGACCAGGCGGCCAAATTGTGTATTTCTGCCTGGATAACTGCGATGAAACTGCTTGGATATGTCATATGGGAACCAATAGACAGTCTAGTATATTCAAATGATACATTACATGTATCTTATTGGTAGAAATAATTGCTTCTCCGACACACAGTATAACGAAAATCCCGATGATTGAGGAATTTTGAGTCGTACACCCCTAAGGTGCAGTAAGGGCCAAAAAATACGCTGGTGGTAGATTCATATGAGGGATCTTAAAAATCCCGCAGCGATCAACATCTAGATCTAGATGGGGTCCACATAAATCTCCAGATTTGGATGCTCGAAGATATCTGGTTTGAGACAATGCTGAACTCCCAGTACTGAACACAGGGCAGATATGACAAAAACCCATGACATAATGTGCAGAGAATGTGCTAAGATTATGACCATTAATCTTCACACAATTGTCAATGGAATGTGATGAAAATATGATGAAAATTTATACCACAATGCCTTGAATAATGTGTTGAAGACATGGTGTATATGTCTTTTACATTTTCAGGATGTTCTTCAACATTTTCTCAGCACAATATATGGGGGAATATCTATAGCACTTGTATGAAAGCATGGAGAAACCATTATGAAATAGTTCTGCATATTCTGTAGCAGATTATGCTAGCAAGGTTTAAAATGTTATTTCTCCACATTCTTCAGTGGAATGGGATGAATGATCTTTAAAACAATCTCAGACACAAAAACAGGGATTATATTCTAAAGCTCATTTCTCATGTTTTCAAAAACAAACTCTCCATTTCCTCTCTCATATACACAGCATGATATCTGCAAGAATGTCAGGAAAATGGGGCAGAGAATGTGCTAAGCTTGTGGAAAGAAAGTTTAAAATCCCGACAACACATTCACCCGAATAATGATGCCGATAAATCTTTAAATATGCTCTGCGTAGAAACAGGTACAATATGTAGAGACTGTTTTAAATATCTTTACCACATCTTCAACAGATGTTTTCCAATTTGTTCAGGATGTTCTCACCATGTTAAGCAGCAGATTATGCGTAAGAAGTTGGAGAAAGAATGGAGAAAATATTGAAAAGTTTTCAGGGAACTGTTCAGCACAATCACAGTGAGAACATTTAAAACTGCTGCAAAACAAAAAGGAAGATCATACCCAGAAATTATTAAGGGAGTCTTCTGCACACTGTCTCTAGGAGACAAAGAAATATAGTGCCTATTTTTAAAATATTTTCAACAACAACCTGCAGCAGTGCACATTCAGATGTTGTGATAATTCTGTCACAGAATGTGACTCAAGCATCTTCCAGATGATATGTGAATGGCATCTGGAATATTGTATCAGCACATGTGGTGAAGCCCATTTAAAAAGAAAAAAAAAAACAGATAATGTGTGATGTACTTTATTTGAATACTATGTGAAGGAAGCTGTCAGCACATTGTAGTCATCATTGTAAAGTCATGGAATATCCACGGGGTTGATACTGGTGCGCAGCAATCATTTAGGCGTAAGGTGGAATCTGCCAAACAGATTTGGCTGATTCCATCTGGTGGATTTCCCATTTGGCTGATTCCATTTGAGGCACAAGGTGTATTGAATGGAATCTGCCAAAGTAAATAAATATCCACCAAATGGACTCAACCAAACAGAAAATGAATGGAATATCCACAGGAGCCGAGAATCCTGCCAATGTGTGCCCCAAGAAGCCCTGCTATGGCAACGTGGCCTTGGATGAAACTAATCACTTTGGTACAAGGTGTTCCGAATGGAATATGGAATCCTGTCAATCTGCTTCCCAAGAAACCCTGCCACAGCAGCCTGGAATGAAACCAATCACTCTGGCACAAGGTGGACCAAATGGAATCTGCCAAACAGAAAATGAAGTGAATCAGCAGAAGTTTTACCAAATGGAATCAGCCAAATGGAAAATGAATGGAACTAGCAGAAGTTGTACCAAATGGAATCAGCCAAATGGAAAATGGATAGAATATCTGCAGCAGCCAGGAATCCCACCAATCCACTCCCATGAAGCCTTTCTTTGCTTCTTTGATGGAAATGAAGATCTGCAGCCACCAGCAATGTGCTTCTCAAGAAGGCTTGATGCTGGTGTGCAGCTTGAAAATGAAGACAATCACTCAGTTGCAGGGTGTACTGAATGGAATGTGCCAGACAGGAAATCAGCCAGCTGGAATGAGCCGAACAGAAAATGAATGGAATATTTGTGGGAATCAGGAATCCTCCCAATGTGCTCCCCAAGAAGCCTTGTTGTGGCAGCACAGCCTCAAACTGAAGACAATCACTCAGGTGCAAGGGGCACCAAATAGAATCTGCCAAACAAAAAATCCACCAAATGGAACAGTCAGGAATCCTGCCAATCTGCTTACCAAGAAACCTTGCCACAAGGTG
Source organism: Mycena rebaudengoi (assembly GCA_029282285.1). NCBI lineage: Eukaryota > Fungi > Basidiomycota > Agaricomycetes > Agaricales > Mycenaceae > Mycena > Mycena rebaudengoi. The sequence continues at coordinate 1,720,976 of JARJCX010000003.1, read as the reverse complement.
TACCAAATGGAATCTGCCAAACAGAAAATGAAATGAATTGACATGAGTCTTACCGAATGGAGTCAGCCAAATGGAAATCTCCGTGTAAGAAAATCCACCAAATGGGATGAGCCAAATGGATAATCCACCAAAGGGAATTAGCCAAATGGAAAATGTACCAAACACCATATCTGGACGTCGGATCAATGCACATGATGTTGGTGGGATTTGTATGTCCCATACCTTAGTTGTAGAAGCACCAATATAGTCAAGTAGTAGTAGTAGTGTGTGTGAGTGTTGGTGTAGTTCATTTTGTGTGTCTTACACATATCTTGAGATTGCACTTTTCACGGCTATACTTGGGTGCACCGTTTCAGTGGCCTCAAAATGAAGACAATCAGGCTGAAGCAAGGTGTACTGAATGAAATCTGCATATGAAACATTCACTAGATGGAATCAGCCAAACAGAAAATGAATGGAATATCCATGGCAGTCATGAATCCTCCCAGTGCACACAAAAAATCCACCAAATGGAATTAGCAAAATGGAGAATCCACCAAAATGAATCAGCCAAACAGAAAATGAATGGAATATCCATGGGAGCCGGGAAAATGAAGACAATCAGGCTGGAGCAAGGTGTACTGAATGAACTCTAGCAAATTAAAAATCCACCAAATGGAATCAGCCAAATGGAAAATGAATGGAAGATCCATGGTAGCCATGAATCCTCTAAATGCACCCCCCAAGGTGCCACGATGCTAGTGCATAGCCTTGAAACAGCGGCAATTACTCAAGCACTATGTGGACCAAATGGAATCTGCCAAACAGAAAAGCCACCAAATGGACTCAGCCAAATGGAAAATGAATGGAATATCCGTGACAGTCAGGAATGCTGCATGCCTGTGTGCAACCTCAAAATGAAGACAATCACTTGGGCATAGGGTGTACTGAATGGAAGCTGCCAAACGGAAAATCCGCTAAATGGGATGAGCCAAACAGAAAATGAATGGAATAAATCTGGCCAACAGATAATCCTCTGAATGGAATTTGCCGAATGGAAAATGGATGGAATAGGTGGCCCCCAGGAATCCTGCCAATGCACTCACTCAGAAGCCTTGAGATACCGGTGCCCAGCCTCAAAAAAACAACAATCACTTGGGCACAGGGTGAACCAAATAGTATCTGCCAAACAGAAAATGAATGGAATATCCATGACAGTCAGGAATCCTGTCAATGCGCTCCAATGCACTCGCCCAGAAGACTTGATGCTACCTCAAAATAAAGCCAATCACTCAGGCACAATGTGTACTAAATGGAATGTGTGACATGAAAAATTCACTAGATGGAATCAGCCAAATGGAAATGATGAATCTTGGCAATGCGCTCCCCAAGAAGCCTTGCCATGGTAGTGTGGCCTCAAATCAAGCTAATCACTCTGGCACAAGGTGTACCAAATGGAATCTGTTAAATGGAAATGAATATAATATCCATGGCAGTCAAGAATCCTGCCAATCTGCTTCTCAAGAAACCTTGCACAGCAGCCTGGAATGAAACCAATCACTCTGGTGCAAGGTGTGCCAAATGGAATCTGCCAAACAGAAAATGATGTGAATTGGCAGAAGTCTTACCAAATGGAGTCAGCCAAATGGAAAATGGATGGAATATCTGTGGTAGCCAGGTATACAGCCAATCCACTGCCATGAGGCCTTTCTGCTGCACTGCAAGATTCAAGAGATTCTTGTCAGCAACCGGCTGCTTCCTTTTCTGTTTGGCAGATTCCATTCCATACACATTAATGTGCCTGAGTGATTGCTGTTATTTGAGGCTGCACACCAGCATTAAGGCTTCTGGGGGAGCACATTGACAGGATTCCTCATTTTCATTTGGCTGATTCCATCTGGTGAAATTTCCGTTTGGCTAATTCTATTAAGACCCCAAGAGCAAAATTATAAATGAAGTGCTTATTCCAATGATCATGAACTTGACTGTATCATTGTGGCTAAAAGAGAGTGTGACTCAGCCTGGCCCATTGGCAGGATTTAAAGGAAGCTGTCAGCACATAGTCATCATTGTAAAGTCATGGAATATCCACGGGGTTGATGCTGGTGCACAGCCTCAAAGTAACAGCAATCACTCAGGTGCAAGGTGGAATCTGCCAAACAGATTTGGCTGATTTATTTGAGGCACAAGGTGTACTGAATGGAATCTGCCAAAGTAAATATCCACCAAATGGACTCAACCAAACAGAAAATGAATGGAATATCCACAGGAGCCGAGAATCCTGCCAATGTGTGCCCCAAGAAGCCCTGCCATGGTAATGTGGCCTTGAATGAAACTAATCACTTTGGTACAAGGTGTACCGAATGGAATATGGAATCCTGTCAATCTGCTTCCCAAGAAACCCTGCCACAGCAGCCTGGAATGAAACCAATCACTCTGGCACAAGGTGGACCAAATGGAATCTGCCAAACAGAAAATGAAGTGAATCAGCAGAAGTTTTACCAAATGGAATCAGCCAAATGGAAAATGAATGGAACTAGCAGAAGTTGTACCAAATGGAATCAGCCAAATGGAAAATGGATAGAATATCTGCAGCAGCCAGGAATCCCACCAATCCACTCCCATGAAGCCTTTCTTTGCTGCTTTGATGGAAATGAATGGAATATCTGCAGCCACCAGCAATGTGCTTCCCAAGAAGGCTTGATGCTGGTGCGCAGCTTGAAAATGAAGACAATCACTCAGTTGCAGGGTGTCTGAATGGAATGTGCCAGACAGGAAATCAGCCAACTGGAATCAGCCAAACAGAAAATGAATGGAATATTTACAGGAGTCAGGAATCCTCCCAATGTGCTCCCCAAGAAGCCTTGTTGTGGCAGCACAGCCTCAAACTGAAGACAATCACTCAGGTGCAAGGGGCGCCAAATAAAATCTGCCAAACAAAAAATCCACCAAATGGAACAGGCAGATCCTGCCAATCTGCCTCCCAAGAAACCTTGTCACAAGGTGAACCAAATGGAATCTACCAAACAGAAAATGAAATGAATCGGCATGAGTCTTACCGAATGGAGTCAGCCAAATGGAAATCTCTGCATAAGAAAATTCACCAAATGGGATGAGCCAAATGGATAATCCACCAAAAGGAATTAGCCAAATGGAAAATGTACCAAACGGAAAATCCACCAAATAGAATAGCCAAACAGAAAATTAAAGGAATATCCATGACAGCCAGGAATCCTACCAATGTGCTCCAATGTGCTCCCTCAGAAGCCTTGAGGCTGATGAGCAGCCCCAAAATAAAGCCGATCACTCAGGCCCAATGTGTACCAAATGGAATCTGTGAAATGGAAAATTCACAAGATGGAATCTGCCAAATGGAAAATGGTGCATCCTGACAATGCACTCCCCAAGAAGCCTTGCCATGGCAGTGTGGCCCGGAAGGAAACTAGTCACTGTGGTACAAGATGTACTGAATGGAATCCACCAAACGGAAAATGAATGGAATATACATGGCAGTCAGGAATCCTGTCAATCTGCTTCCCAAGAAACCTTGCCACAAGGTGTCCCAAACGGAATCCGCCAAATAGAAAATGAAATGAATCGGCAGAAGCTCCATTTGGTGTGGATTTTCCGTTTTAGCAGATTGCATTTGGTACCCATTGTGCCTGAGTGATTGCCTCCATTTTGAGGCTGTGCACCAGGATCAAGGCTTCTTGGGAAGTGCATTGGCAGGATTTGATTCCTGTCCTTGAGGAATTTATCTATTTTGCAGATTTATTCTATACATTTTCCATACACATTAATGTGCCTGAGTGATTGCCGTTATTTGAGGCTGCACACCAGCATTAAGCAATAAACATGACCTTGACTGTATCATTGCAGCTAAAAGAGAGTACAACTTAGCCTGCCCATCGGCAGGATTCGTGGCTGCTGTGGATATTCCATCCAATCTTGTTTGGCTGATTCCATCTGGTGGATTTTCCATTTGGCAGATTCCATTTGGTACACCCTGTGCCTTAGTGATTGTCTTCATTCTGAGGCTGTGCACCGGTATCTCAAGGCTTCTGAGCGAGTGGATTGCCAGAATTCCTGGCAGCTGCCCATATTCCATCCATTTTCCATTTGGCTAATTTATCTGTTTTGCAGATTTATTCTATACATTTTCCATTTGGTTGATCCCATTTGGTGGATTTCTGTTTGGCAGATTCCATCTGGTACAGCCTGTGCCCAAGTGATTGTCTTCATTTTGAGGCTGCACACCAGCATCAAGGCATCTGGAGGAGTGCATTGGCAGGATTCCTGGATATTCTATTCATTTTCTGTTTGGCTGAGTCCACTTGGCGACTTTTCTGTCTGGCAGATTCCATTTGGTACACATAGTGCCTGAATGATTTCCAAGTGATTGCCTCAATTTTGAGCCTGTGCACCAGCATCAAGGCTTCTTGGGGGGTGCATTTAGAGGTTTCATGGCTGCCATGGATCTTCCATTCATTTTCCGTTTGGCTGATTCCATTTGGTGGATTTTTAATTTGCTAGAGTACATTCAGTACACCTTGCTCCAGCCTGATTGTCTTCATTTTCCCGGCTCCCATGGATATTCCATCATTTTCTGTTCGGCTGATTCCTTTTGGTGGATTCTCCGTCTTGCTAGTTCCATTTGGTGCATTTTTTGTTTGGCAGATTTTATTTGGTGCCCCTTGCACCTGAGTGATTGTCTTCAGTTTGAGGCTGTGCTGCCACAACAGGGCTTCTTAGAGAGCACATGGGGAGGATTCCTGACTCCCGCAAATATTCCATTCATTTTCTGTTTGGCTGATTCCAGTTGGCTGATTTCCTTTCTGGCACATTCCATTCAGTATACCCTGCAACTGAGTGATTGTCTTCATTTTCAAGCTGCACACCAGCATCAAGCCTTCTTGGGAAGCACATTGCTGGTGGCTGCAGATATTCCATTCATTTCCATTTGGCAGACCTGAGTTGTGCCCCTTGCACTGGGGTGATTGCCTTCATTTTGAGGCTGTACATTCACAGGATTCATAACAGCGATGGATACTCCGTTCAGTTCTGTTTAGCAGATTCCATTCAGTACACCTTGTGGCTGAAGGATTGCCTTCATTTTGAGGTTGTGAACTAGCATCAAGGCTCCTTTGGGGCCCATTGGCAGCATTCATGGCTGCCGTAGATATTCCATTCAATTTCATTTGGCTGATTCCATCTGGTGGATTTTACATTTGGCAGATTCCATTTGGTGTGCCAGAGTGATTGGAGTCATTCCAGGCAGAACTGCCACAGAATGGCTTCTTGAGGCATAGATTGGTGGGATTCCTGGCTACCGTGGATATTTCATTAATTTTCGCTGGGCTGACTCCATTTGGTACAACTTCTGCCAACTCAATCTATTGTTCATTTGTTCGTTTGGCTGATCCTATATGGTACAACTTGCTCCTGGATGATTGCCTACAAAGCAGCTAAGGAAGCAGACCTATTATTTTCCACAGTGTAGATTTGGCTGATTCCATTTGTTAAATTTTCTGTTTGGCAGATTCCATTCAAACCAATTTGGTACAACTTCTGCAAATGGAATCAGCCAAATGGAAAATCCACCAGATGGAATCAGCCAAATCTGTTTGGCAGATTCCACCTTGAGCCTGAGTGATTGCTGTTATTTTGGGGCTGTGCACCAGCATCAACCCCGTGGATATTCCATGACTTTACAATGATGACCACAATGTGCTGACAGCTTCCTTCACATAGTCTTCAAATAAAGTACATCACACATTATCTGTTTCTCTTTTTTTAAATGGGCTTCACCACATGTGCTGATAAAATATTCCAGATGCCATTCACATATCATCTGGAAGATGCTTGAGTCACATTCTGTGACAGGATTATCACAACATCTGAATGTGCACTGCTGCAGGTTGTTGTTGAAAATATTTTAAAAATAGGCACTATATTTCTTTGTCTCCTAGAGACAGTGTGCAGAAGACTCCCTTAATAATTTCTGGGTATGATCTTCCTTTTTGTTTTGCAGCAGTTTTAAATGTTCTCACTGTGATTGTGCTGAACAGTTCCCTGAAAACTTTTCAATATTTTCTCCATTCTTTCTCCAACTTCTTACGCATAATCTGCTGCTTAACATGGTGAGAACATCCTGAACAAATTGGAAAACATCTGTTGAAGATGTGGTAAAGATATTTAAAACAGTCTCTACATATTGTACCTGTTTCTACGCAGAGCATATTTAAAGATTTATCGGCATCATTATTCGGGTGAATGTGTTGTCGGGATTTTAAACTTTCTTTCCACAAGCTTAGCACATTCTCTGCCCCATTTTCCTGACATTCTTGCAGATATCATGCTGTGTATATGAGAGAGGAAATGGAGAGTTTGTTTTTGAAAACATGAGAAATGAGCTTTAGAATATAATCCCTGTTTTTGTGTCTGAGATTGTTTTAAAGATCATTCATCCCATTCCACTGAAGAATGTGGAGAAATAACATTTTAAACCTTGCTAGCATAATCTGCTACAGAATATGCAGAACTATTTCATAATGGTTTCTCCATGCTTTCATACAAGTGCTATAGATATTCCCCCATATATTGTGCTGAGAAAATGTTGAAGAACATCCTGAAAATGTAAAAGACATATACACCATGTCTTCAACACATTATTCAAGGCATTGTGGTGTAAATTTTCATCATATTTTCATCACATTCCATTGACAATTGTGTGAAGATTAATGGTCATAATCTTAGCACATTCTCTGCACATTATGTCATGGGTTTTTGTCATATCTGCCCTGTGGAATCTGATGCATAAATTATTGATGACTATTCCAAGTCCATTAATTTGGTCCTATTAATAGATAGTCGATAGCGGCTATCCGTATCATTGAGGGTTTACTCACTGCAGAGCAGCCAATGCCAAGCATCCAGAAAGTCCAAGTGTGCTTGGATGAGAAGAAAGCTGAGCAAAATCAAGCTGTATCTGCTAAGAAAGCATAGACTCGTAACCAGTCTGTATACAATGGCCGAAAAATGTGGCAAGCACTTCGGTGTATACAGACTGGTACAACTCGGATTGTTGCATTGGGCTGTCCGCGGAGTTTGAAAATTTGGTGAGGGCCCTGTTCTGGGATGCAGTTTGAGGATGAATCAATTTGGAGCACACATGAACAATTTTACTTTAAAAATAGCTCAATCCATCTCCTCACTTATTTTTTAATCTAGCTTGGGAGAGTGGAAAGAGCCATCAACTTTCGACCAGAATTGATGGGGTCTGATGGCTCTTGTGCCGGCCGATCACGGCACCTGCTAAAATTTGAAACTCCGGGGACAGCTCAATCACTTTCAACGAGTTGTACCAGTCTGTATCCACCGAAGTGCTTGCCACATATTTTTCAGTATTTGGTTACAGACTGGTAACGAGTCTAAAGAAAGCACACATTAAGGAAGTCGACCCCAATGCAAACATAACGAGCCCAAAGGTCGTGAATCGGTGAAGAACTCATTGAGAATGAGACGACTGAAGTTGGTGCCGGTAAGCGGTGATGTCATCAGCAAATCGAGGAAATCCTGCCATTCCCTTTCACAGATCACCTGGCCTGATCCGGGTATGTAAGGCCTTCCAAGGCACTCACCAGCTTGTTAAAGGGTATATATGGTGGTGGAAGGTTTGCTGGGCCTTTATAAAGGCATGTAAATGGCGCATCAGGCTGCTATTCGGCCTTGTCAAAAAAAAAAATGCTTGAGACTCGACTTCAGCTAAAGTCAGTCCTTGCCATGTAAAAGTCTCTGGTGATACTTTCTGGAGTCAAATCATGCTGAAAATCATGTAATTTGGGCTGAGCCGTTGTCGGAATGCTGGTAAGCATTTACAGTCAATTAAATTTACCGCTTTGATCAGCTGCTGCCTATCGGCGCGCAGATCTCAGAGCTTGTTCTCTTATGCATCCTAACTGTATTAATACTATCCAGATGCGAGCACAACACCAGTCTGCTCATGTATAATGATGTAGAGTTGCACTCAGACAAACATGTGTCCATGTCCGGATTGCCATCAAATCCATCATGTACTTCTTTCTTTCTCCCACCAGCGGCCCTTTCGCCCTCCTACTACTTGAGCTCCTTCGTTGTCGTATATTTCTGGCCTAGCAGCGCTTCAAGTCACAAGACAATAGCCTGGCCACCTCTGGACCATTCAACTGCCCTGACAACTCCCACATCAACCCCCCTTGTATCGCACGCGGCGCGCATCGGTGTCACCTCAACGTCCTTAGGCCTTCGAACGTGGCCGTTGTTCTGTCCTCAATCTCATTCAAGCCTCAAACTCCCGCTCAAGATGTCAAGTCTTCACCTCAACGTCCTTAGGCCTTCGAACATGGCCGTTGTTCTGTACTCACTCTTGTTGTTCTGTACTCAAACACCCGCTCAAGATGTCAAGTCTTTGTGTCAAGTCTCTGCCTGTTTCCGAGTCCAAGCAGTCAATACCTCCCTCCTTAGCATGCTCAAGACCCGAATTTGCAAGACCCAAATCCGTAGCGAATTGCAGCAAACTGGTTGCCTCTGAATCCATTCTGTCCCCCCTCTGTCGGCCACGTCGCATCGTTCTCGACTTATCTTTCACACCCATGGATATTCCCGTTTCCTTGTGTTACTGTCTTTAGTTTGCATCAAATATACCATTTTTTATCTCCATTTTGTGCATTGCGGGAACTTGAAGGGGATCGGAATGCGCATGCGGTGGCCTGAATCCAACCAGCCTTGCGATCTCACCAGGTTTTCGTTGCTTTTTGTGCCTATATATACTTATTGAGGTACCATATAAGCCCATTTGAACTGCTGATGGGGTTTGGGACCCTTGTGCCCTTTGTATTGCCATATATGGCCTTGCAAGAACTTCCCCGTTTTCGTGATAGTTCGCACGGTAATTCGGCTGTCAAACATGCCATAACTTTCGAGCCGCACAGCAAACTTTGCACAAACAAGGGTCTGAGGTCGTATTCTATCCCCCAAATACAAAGGGTGACATAAAGCGACTGGCAGGGCTACTATTGGCACTACCTGGGGGTGGCCCACTTCCCAGCGTGTTATAGTATTACATGTCGCTTTTGAGTGTCTTCTAGTGTCTTTAGATGGAAATTTGACAAGGTTGATAGCTTTGACATCCCGACTCTTGTGGAAGACACACCATCTTTTCAGACAATCGAACCCGCTTACTGTATATGGCCAAGGAGGCAAATCTGACGAACTTTCTTATGTGCGCTTTTAATCTGACGAAAAACAAGCCCTTTGGCACTATCTGACGAACTACGTAGGTAATTATAAGGTCCCTCAAATTAATCGCCACCATTGAGTACTTACAGTTCAACCAACCTCCAACCAACCTTACATTTACGTTGAGTTCTTCACAAATATCCTCACGCTATAAAAGGTTGATAAAAAGAGAACTTGGGTTCAAAATTTTTTAGCCCCACCGATCCAACACAGCTGATGAGGAGAATAGAACTATTGAAGAACGTGCACTCCTCGACTCGAGTATACTTTGAGCGACAAATTTTCGCATCACTCAACTTTCCCACATGAACCATCAAAACAAACAGACCACCACAGTCAAAAAATAATGCGGTGCATCACCACAGCATTTATCGCTTCTCTCACAGCAGTATTTGTCGTTTCTCCTCCTCCTCACCCCCATCTCCCATCCATGGATCTCGTTAACCACAGTGCCGGTGTGCACATTAGCGGTGGGAATTTCTATGACATTGCAGGCGACATGAACATCCAACACAACCAGGCAGTACTGAGCCATGATCAACAGGCAGTGGATGGAAGGCTTCAAGGCGCTCCAGAGGGATCGTCGAGGTCACATCAAGAATTCAATTCGGGCAATACCGATGGCCGATTCTCTGGAGCAGATACGAGGAACGACAGGCTTCTGCCTTATTGTACGCTAATTTACTCTTCTGTGTTCTGCCACATTGAAACACTTTCAAGCCACATCTCTGCAACCCATGCAGAACCCTTTTCAACCGGACGGCTCAGGATTTCCATCAATCCCGGGCGCAAACGCAGTAATGCCATCGGCATCGCCCTTAAACACGACCACGTTCAATTTACGGTCTCAGTTTGGACCCCAATCTTCAGATTACACGCCCTTGCCTTTCCTCGATGGGCGATTCACCACTTCCATCGTTTGGCACCACGGAGATCGCGATATTAGTACTCCTACTACTCGCACCGGGGAATATTCCTTGCCGATGGATGGGGCACAACGAGTTTCGATGTCCGAGCAATGGGGTCAAGATCTGTTGTTGCATGGGCAGGGAATGTACTCGAAAACACAGCTGCACCGCGGGTATTTCGATTCACACACGGGGCGATCGACGTTTCGGCAGGGCGAGTCCAGCACGACTCTCAATGTCGGTGGAAACATCAATCATGTGCATCGGAGCGCGGAAGGAGGCATGTTATATGGTTGACAAAACCTGCATCCAACTGATTACGCATCCAGGAATTCATATCTTGCACCACGCAGTAGCTCTTCAGGCTATGCATGACTCGGCAGATAACTTGCCTCAGCCACGATGCCATCCCGAAACGCGGGAAGAGATGCTGGAGAAATTATGGAAGTGGTCGACCAAGTCGGAATGGTCAGACCGGCGCTCGGAACCTCAGATAGTCCAGGGTCTTCCCGTTCTTTGGCTGCACGGACCAGCAGGAGCGGGAAAATCCGCTCTCATGCGCACCCTCGCCGAGCGATTGGAACAAGCGGGCCGTTTGGGAGGAAGCTTCTTTTTCAAGCGAGGCCATGCAACTCGCGGAAATGCAGAGATGCTATTCGCTACGCTGGCTTACCAGCTTGCTCTCAACATGACACATTTGAAAACACCGATCTCGAAGATAGTGGAGGATTCACCATATCTCGTCGCAAAATCATTGAATATCCAGCTTCAGAAGCTGGTCGTGGAGCCATGTCGGTACCTGGACAGTTCGCAGGTTCCCACAATTATAATCGATGGCCTAGATGAATGCGGAAATGCCCATGTGCAAGAGAACGTGCTGCGGGCCATCGGCAGCGCAATCCGCGAGCATTCCCCTCCTGTCCGATTTCTCATAGCCAGCAGGCCTGAACCACACATTTGGGAGATGTTTCAAGGCTCGTCCTTCGAGGGCCTTCATCACTCCTTTGATGTCGAGCAGGCCTTTGGGGATGTCGAGAAATATTTCCGGGATGAATTTGCGCGCATCCTTCGAGAACACCATCAAACCATGGCTGATGTTCCAAAACCATGGCCTTCAGACAATGTCATCGCTCACCACGTCCGCAAATCGTCTGGCTATTTCATCTATGCAAAGACTGTCATCAATTTTGTTCACGATAGAAACTTCCGCCCCACAGAGCGACTCGAGCATCTCCGGCAATACTCACCATCGGGATCGCCGTTTGGTGCTTTGGACCAACTGTACATGCAAATTCTTTCGACGGCTCCAGATCGTTCCCGTCTTCTCCAGATCCTGCGGGCAATGGCCTTTTTTCGATTCCGCATAACCCCAAGTGGGATTGAAGAGCTTCTCGAGCTGAATCCAGGCGATGTTCAACTGACCTTGCGGAGCCTCCATTCCGTTCTAGTTATCCCTAAGCCCAAAGCCGACACCTGGCGCGATATACGTGTACACCATGCATCATTTGAAGACTTCCTCAACGATCCACAGCGTGCAGGCGAGTTCTACGTCGGTGGTCTACAACACCGCGTGGATTTGTCTCGCCGTGTTTTTGTAGCACTTTCTCACATATGTACCGATCCATCTATCAACCGCGCTGGTGGTCCTCTCAGTTTGTAAGTTGGCATCACTATGGCTGTACTGTATGTATTCACGCAGTATTCACAGATCGCTGCAAATAGCGGATGTGATCAGCGACATCACACCTTCGACGGAATTGGTTCCCCTGATTTGGCTCATAAAACCCACCTTCGTTTTCCATGCTCACAGGATGCCGGAACGCATGCTTTCTTTATTGAAGGTTGTAATCCTTTGTTTCGTTCATTATCGGTTCTCATCAGCAATTAGAAGATCGACAATGTGCCAAGAGCACTAATCGAACTGTGGGAAGACTATCAGTTCATGGAACTCTTCCACATGGCTCTACATGCTTACACTCCCTACACTTCAGTCTTATCCGCCAACGACTCGAAGCAGCTTAAGCGGTTTCCAATACTGCTTCGCATATTCCAGGCATACATTCTGGACAACTGGAGCTGTGATCTGGTTGGGATCCATGTTCTGTTGGATATCTCATGGGAGGACCTCAGGGTCGCCATATGCGGCCTGCGGTCCATCATTGGCACAGACCGAGCGAAAATAAAGGCACTACTCCGATTCGTTGGTGAACACTACTTCTCAGAGCCCTCCATTGCCACTTTGTCATCAGACCTGGCGCGTGGATGCATTCGATTCTTTAAAGACGTCGTCATAGGCCGCCAGCCACAGCGATGGACAGGGTATGGGCGATTTGCACAAATATTTGGAAGCCTTACATTTTTCATCAGTCAATGGTCCGCATCCTGGGGCCGGCTTGTTAGGTCTTCCCCACACTCATCGGCGCTACTTCAAGACATCTGTGAATTTCCATCTTTCGACAATATCCGCGAAAGGGGAATATATCAACGACACCCAGAGGACTATCACGACGTACTACAATGGCTCAAGGTAGATGTCAAACGTTGAGGCAAATCACGACATAATTTACACCCTTCTGGAACCAGGAATTTCCAGGCCTTCCGCCAGATGCACATGTGATCGGCATCTGGCAGCATTGTTTCATAGATGCATGGACTTCCCTTAAAAAACCCTGGATAAATGCCCCCTGTGAGAGTGTGAACGAGTGGCGACGAATGAATGCGATTTTCCAACACCATCCCGCTCAGCATTCGGCAGAGTAATTTCGCGTGGAGGGGAATGTAGGTTTCTGGGAGTAATACGTGGTAGTCTTAGTATCTAGAAGAGTCTGGTCGGTTCTTCCTGTCCTCACAGTAACACTTAGTGTATATATATTACGTCTGCGAGAACCAAGCAGAATTGACTAGATATAGCAGTGCGTGTATTGGGTGGGATCCAAAGTACACTGACTGCTACGTCGAGTTGGGGAGAGTCCCGCAGTCCGGTTATTGCCGAAGTGGAGTCAGTTTGGCAAAGGAAAAGAAAGCCAGAAATGACGCATCAGGTGTCGGGACAGGGCGTGGGCGACGGAGAGACTTAGCACAGGGGGTGGAAATGGGGAGATTAGATTATATTCATTTGTACCCGCACAGCTCTAGGCATCCAGGTCAAGAATATTTAAAGAGAATTGCTCAGGATTGGGTGAGATTATGAAATAATATGCCTACGACAGAGAATCGACGACACGCCCGTCCACAGAACGCCGCGACACAAAGGCACTGCGTTCTGGGAACTCCTAGACTTAGTCTGGCTTTCTGAGGGGGGTTAAGCCTAGTTGTGTGTAGGTGGTCAAAACGCCTCTGTCTAGGCCGCTTACACTCATTTTGAGTTCTTCTGATGGCAGATCAGCCTAGCTGTGTTTAGATCACCCTAGGTCATCGATCCCACCTCTGTGTAGGTGAGTGTGGTTCCACCTCGTTGTCCACACATATCCCTGTCTCATGGACAGACTAGCAGTAGCACTCTGTCTCTAGACAGACCAGGATAGACCTATACTTACCTACACTGACCTACACAAATCTCCACTGACCTGCTCTGACCTAGACAGAATCAGGCAGACCTAAAAATACTCTGTTTAGCTGACTAAACAGAGTGCTCTGCCTAGGTCCGCCTAAATGGCTTGACTCAGGCTCAGTCTAGGACGTCCCGGAACGCAGTGAGGGTGGACAGTATATCTATGGGCGATATACTGTCCAATAATTATGTGCATTTTACAGGGTTTTTACATACAACTTAAAACTTTTTTGACATTTTTGAATACATCTTCTCAAATTTGCTATCAACTACATGTCCAAGGTGATTACAACTTCCGCACTGTGGTTACATCTCCTCAAATGGTTGGCATCATCACAAGTATGATCCCATCAAACACGGCAGGTCCATCAATTATCGCTTCTGCCTCCGAATATTCGTTCCGGCCCTGTAGATGCTCGGTTTTTTATAAAAGTTTTATTCACGCTCAAGCCAAGGCACAACCGGAGAGCGAAGAATAGCGTACCACCACCTCGCCCATGCCCAATTCGAGTCGCCCGCGCTGTGCCCTGAAGATATGTGGCGAAGAAGCAGCGTGCGCACAACAGACTTCGTTTGTGGCCCAAGTACTTTGCAGCCCAATCCTGCCCCTCAGCAAGATTTTATTTACTTCAAATTTTCATCGCCCACGCCCAATTCGAGTCGCCCGCGCTGTGCCCTGAAGATATGTGGCAAAGAAGCAGCGTGCGCACAACAGACTTCGTTTGTGGCCCAAGTACCTGCAGCCCAATCCTGCCCCTTTGCGGTCCAAGCCTGCCAGAAGACTCAATTTTTTCCTCTCAAGTCACCCCTCAAGTCGTTGTCAGCACGAGCCTCCGGGCTCCATGACCCGGGGACTTGTACGAGAAGCGTGGGCATGTCGACCGCCATCAAGGCGGCGCTGCTATGAATATTTATTCAAGCTCTTCAAGATTTGCACTTTATGTGAGGTGGGCGGGCTTTGTGACCGCTGACGCCGTTCCCCACAATACTTTGCACCCACGCACAGACCATATTGGCAGATCCCGGGTAACGCCCGTTCTTACCCGCGCTCGTTGGCCCATCGGGCCCGCTTAACACAAATATTTCACACGTGGTCTCAATCTCGGTCATCGTGAGCTCGCGCAAAGCGCTGCGGCGCGTTCTTGGGACTCCACACTCAGTCTAAAAAATGGTCAACACGACCGTTGAAGCATCCATCCACGCAAGCTTCCGTGCTTAGCCCATTTGGAGCGCTTCGTCAAGCCTACATTTTCGCATTTATTCTTTCGCTACCTTGCCTGCTCCGTTCACTCCTTTCTCAGGCCACGAGACTGGTTTTATTGTCGGCTGTGATCCTTCCTCGGAAGTTGAACATGCTGATCTGTGGTCTCGCATGCACTCTGCAAAGGGAAGACATGCGACAGCCTTCTGTTGACTGGTGGATACCGGGGAATTTTGCCTGGGAGGAGGGACCCTCCTCCCGTACACTTGCGCCTTTGGCTTGTGGTCAGGTCCCACGAGGTTACAACCGGAGGTCCCGCCGAATGGCCGGCCAGTCGCAGCTTGGCCAGCGTCTTGTGTGATCGATCCCCTGGAATGGTGTTGTGCTCAGTTGACATCTTGCAGAATTCTAGACGGATAACCACCCTGATAGTACTACTTGTATGTCTTCTGTAAACTCGTTGTTCATGTTGTGGACCATGTGCGTATAATATATCCCCCCCCCGAATCAAACGGGGGTTCCGCATCTACAATCAGGCAGATATTGGATGTTCAGAAGATGCACACCAGCGCCACGGGCCTTCTGTTCCTTTTCTTCGTCCACCTCGCTGCATATCTCATTCTCACATCACAGAACGGCAGTCCTTAGCCAACGAGGTGGCTGGAAAATTAATTAAATGGGTCCTTCCGGATGGTGTGTGCCGGAAGATATAAAAAAAAGCGGCAAAAATCACTTAGCACTGTCCCCGAGAATGAATGGGTTCGCATGCAAATAGCTAAGAATTTTCGCATCACCGCTATGAGGGGGATATCCCTTTTATGAATCCCGCACCAAGTTCAAGCTATCTTCGTCTGGGCTTCTAGATTCAAACCCTGGCCCATACTGTAGTAGTTATTTAACTTGCCGGTACAACCGCTGCCACCGAAACAACGAAACAAATATATTAATGTGTGGGTAAGAGGAGCACGATATATTATCACAATCCTATTTCAGGCTCGAACCCAGCAGTCGATCAAACGGTGATGGCGAAGCGGCTGGAGCATTCTAACCAGCAGCTAGTACGACCGGAAATTGTCATGCCGTTTCAGTGAAAATTCAAACGCTTTGAATCAAATTCTGAAGAGACAGTTATGTTCTAAATCATTCTACGCACCTGAACAAGCTATCTTTTTCACTAAAAGTGAATAAATGAAAGTGCTATTTTGACAAAAAGGTAGGATGTATGGTAGCGTGTCTGAGGCATGTGATAGATGCGACAACACCGACATTACCGGGCAGTCCCGATGCGGAACGGCTTTCTCCGGTGGGTTTTATTTCCCCTTCAGTGCCATCAGTTTTGGAGGCATTCGTATAAAAACTAATGGAGTATTCTGGCGAAGGACTTCCGGGAAAAATTGCCTCTTTAAAATTCTCATTGCAACAGTTTGAATTTTCACTTTCGCGAAATTTTCTAAGTCAAAACAACCGACCCACGGCAACTTCCGGCCGTACTAGCTACCGGTTGGAGTGCTCCAGTCGCTTTTCCGCCCGCATCGACTGTCATCAATCTTAAGTTGGCAGGAAAAGTGTCTGCCTCGAGTCTAATCCTATTTTGGCTCTTGTTCATTGGATCTTGAGTTGTCAGTCATGCTGTTCGAGTGAATGAATATATATCCTCTCTTAAGTCAACATGGTAATGGGCCTTCATGCGGCAAGCGCATCATTATTTCTTTGACAAGACATGCCTGCGCTCCGATCCGGCACCAGACCTACATTTTGTTAAAAAAAATCAGAACTCGATTTT
Organism: Mycena rebaudengoi; assembly: GCA_029282285.1. Lineage (NCBI taxonomy): Eukaryota > Fungi > Basidiomycota > Agaricomycetes > Agaricales > Mycenaceae > Mycena > Mycena rebaudengoi. The sequence goes on along the minus strand of JARJCX010000003.1, from coordinate 1,704,279 downwards.
GAAGCGAAAGGAACGTCCGCTCCGACATCAGACTCAAAAGTTACATGAAAGAAATCTTATGAATGCAGCAAGCAGACACGGTGTTTTGACATTGAATTGAAAAAGTCTTCAATGACCCAGTTTCCCCATAAACATTATGAGATCGTCCACAATTTCCAGCAATATTCTCACGTGAAGACTATCCGGATCAAAGCCATAAAGTCATCGAGGAGCCATCAGGTCCCAGAAAGAGCATATGTTGACGGACGAGAGCAGTGCATTCGATTCGCAGTTTGACTCGAAGCCAGAGGAGAGAGAGGCTGGGGACTATGAAGAAAGACTTCGCACACATCTTTATAGGCTGGCAGAGCATACATGGCCGCAGTGATTTTGTCAACGCGCGGTCTCCGTGGCTGCAAATGGAGAATATCTGTGGAGCTTAATGTTGCCGCGACTTGGACAAAACCGACTCCAAGTCGACTTACGGAGTCGATTTAAGCCGAGTTAAGTCGAGTCAATGCAATCGACTCGAGGTTGACTTGAGTGACTCAAGTCCGTTCCAGGTAGGTTGTCTCCTTTGGCCCGGGGAAGCGATTGGGGACATCGAAAATTCTGTGACCTCCGTGACACCGTGACATGTCCGTGACATAATATGACATGCAAAAAAAATCAAATTTCACCATTCAGGTTCTATGAGGTCTAGAGGTGTTTTTGAGCAATTTGGATATTTTTAGTGACTGAGTCGACTTCAAGTGACTAAGTCGACTTGGTCAAGTCGACTCGGTTCGGAAGTCGACTCACCGAGTCGTGACTCGACTTTCCGAGTCACGGCAACATTAGTGGAGCTACTGCGAGCTTGTGGGAGTTGAAACATGGCAAATTAAGGACCAGAGAGGAGGAAGAAAAACGGGGATAACACAAATGGGGATGGAGCCAAACATGTGGAATTTGATTCGAGAGATTTCGTTTAAGAGAACGGATATGTAATCCCCAGTGAAAAGTCCATATGCGGAGATATGGGCATATCGGCTCATATCGAAGCCAGATCTAAAAACGGCCACATTCGTAGGCTCTCCTATGAAATCATACGAACAGTGTCAAAGTTTGTAAAAAAAATCTCCTAAAATTGCACACCTCGTATGAAAACGGCCACTATTGAAGGTTCTCATAGGCTGTCGTAGGAAATTGCATTGGTTACTACAAGAGCATACCTCCGCAGATGGACTTTTCACTGGGCATGTAATCAGTCACGACATTTTTTTTTTTAACACTTGAAAAAAAACCATTTTCTCGCATTGTCCCTAGAATTGTGACCAGTCTGTATACCAAATCCCTAAAATATGTGACCAGCACTTCGGTTTTAAACGCCGAAGCGCTCGCTGCATTTTTTCGGTATTTGTTTACGGTCTCTACATTCTCGGCGTCGTCGTCCGGCAACGGCAATTACCGAGACGTTCTGTGACCGAGGCTGTGCAACTCCTTGGTCTCAGCCTTCACCAGATTTTTGCAGTTTTCCATGGACAGTATCCCTCCAGAACTTATCGACATGATAGTTGGGCACGTTAGTGACCCGGAATCTCTCGTATCCTGCTCCCGTGTGGCTACAACATTTGTCGCACCTTCCCAGCTATCTTTCGATTAATGCGGGCCGAGGCAGATATTCAGGGCCCCCGCAATTTGCTGGCTAGGGAAGCCTTTATCACCGAATCTCCGCATGTTGCCTCCTACGTGCACGATCTAGAACTCCAAATCCCTTACTTGGAGGAAGAGGAATGCGCACTTGCTTCAATTTTGCGCTCTCTCCCAAATCTCGAGCGGCTGGTCGTCTCGGGCCGCACTCTCCACTGGAAGGGCATATCTGAAGGCTTAAAGGGTGCGCTCATGGAGGTCATTGATCGGCCAGCCCTCCAACGGTTTCATTTAATTGGATTGATGCACACTCCATCGGCATTCATCTTGCGCCTAGTCTCATCCGTTTCCATCTTCTTATGCTGCACCTCGATCGATCCCCCTACGGACTCTGGGACGGCCCCGAATAGCTGCGGCATAGTTTCTGAAGCGCAGCTCAGACACCTCATCGTACCCGAACCTGGGGCGGAAGCGCTGTTCTTGTGCGACGTTTTACTGCACACGCCCTCTTGCATAGCGCATCTCGAACGGCTGCAAGTCGCAACGCATCCCTCAGGGAATCCGTACATTGCGCGCCTTCTCCATGCCGTCTCTCATACGCTCCGGCACCTCGAATTGGACCCCAAGGGTGCGCATACATTCATTAAGAATCCTCCCACTCATGCCTTTTGTCGTCAGGCTCCCTTCTACAATCCCTCACCCTCCCGCATATGCCCAGTGTCCACACACTCACCGCCCACCTCTACATCGATCGATATCACAACTTCGTCAGGCAGTTCCCCTCTTCCGCCCTTACCGAAATCGCATCTACCCTCCCGCAACTCCAGGTTCTCATCCTGAACGTCATTGTCGAAATCGCCCCCGAGGATCACAGATTAGCGTGGCCGTCCCGAACCCAGCCAGTGTCGGATGATGTGCAGCTGCCGCATCTGCGCCTGGTCGAGTGCAGGCTCCGACCCCGCAGGAATATGAGCGACAAGGACATTATCATTAGGAAATTGCGCGCCGCAGTGGAGGAGCTAATACCAGGTCTGCACGGAACCAACAGGTTGAACTGTGATTTCACGGGGTACCTCTTTTTTGGGAGCCTGCTTCCATGAAGATTTATCCTGCGCGGCCTTTAATACTCGACTTGATTCCTCCTAATAATTATTGATTGGAATAGATCTAGCGCTAGAATCTGGCCTTCGTGAATACATCAGAGTACCATCCTCGATGGCGGGATTCGCAGTTTAAGTACCATCGTATTCCAGATTCAAGAGCTTTGCGACTACATTGTGGCCCTCGTACAGTGTCCCGACCCTTCGGACGCCCCACCCCGGTGGCCACCCAGCTTTTCTTCCATCATACATATCGATGCGAAAATCAAGCCTCGCAGAATTGGTGAGCTTCGGCGCATACAACGCCCGGTAACTAGATTCCTCCTCCAAGTCCTGGAATCGCAGGATGTCACCGAGATTTTTGTTCGGCTGGACTGCCAGCTCGATGTTTCGCACTCGGTGGAGGCTGAAATTGATGACTTTATTGACAACCTCTGTCAAGTACTCAATTCTTCGCGTTTCACTATTGGGAGATCAAGGATTCCAGTCGGCAAGTTTTCAACTCGGCGTTTAATTTTGTTCAAACCAACCATCAGGAAACCAACGGCGGCGCCAAAACTCGATCTTTCTCGCTTTCTGAGGCTCACAAACCTCAATCTCACCATGGAATACATCGTTAGCGATAATATCGCGTCGCATTTCCTTTTGAGTTCGCTCAATTTTATATTACTCACCAGGCACATAAAAATTTAGACCGAGGCCTGGTTGTTAACGACACTACCCTGCCACACGATGATGTTTTGGCTCGGATCAACTTCCTCATGAATGTCCTTGATGGTTCCAATGCCCCTCATTTTACAGAACTTGTTGATGGGGTGAGGGGTACTCTCGATGACTTAGCATCCCTGGTGATAAAACAAGTTGACCGTGCGACGTCCTCTGTCCCTCATTCCCCGAACTCTGTCATGGTCATTGGCGGTGCGGCCACCTTCATCGACGACGTTAATGACGGCCACGGTCCACATAATATGGCTTTCGTTTGTCACGGACTCATTCCATCTCTCATAAAAGCATTACTCTCGCTTGACGGTGTATCTGGGGCCCTGCGTCCCCCCGATTCCCAGCGTGCAGCTGTCGTGCTTGGATCTTTTGGTGCGCGGACTGGCATTTTGCGCAGATCATTCATGGATACTGGCGGCTTTGAATGCCAATCTTCTTGGTGCCATCATCATGTACAACGATCACCACGATTCAAGAGTCCACAGATATTTGGCACAAATATTTGAATTCCTCTTCGCAAGCATGGTGTACTATCGCGTGGTATCCCAGGCTCAAAATGCTCTCTCCAAGGTCCAGTCCCTGGCGGCGGCTTCGTCGTTCGTGAAGACACCAATCTTCAAGGACTGGTCGAAGTTTAGTAAATTGGCAGCGGAACGTGTCAAAGTACTGGACGAGTTCAACTCCCAGAAGCCCACGACTTTCCAGTCATGTGGCAACATGGAGGTAAGGCATCCGGGAGAATCTATTCCTTGGTATTAAATTCTACATAGTGTTCTCGGGAGCTTCGCCCAAAAACCGATTTTTGGCGCTGCCTTTCCTGCGAGGAAATCTACTATTGCTCCCGCAACTGCCAGACTGCAGATTGGCAAGTGGGCCATCGAGAATCCTGTATGAGCTTTCGCCGTATGCACCTAGGTGAGTCCTCCCAATCAATTAATATCGACAATCCATGACAATGTCTTAGGCCAACCTCCCGATTTGACTACGCGTGCAAAGGCATTCATACGGGCGGTCCTGAATCGGGACTACGAAGCGGCCAAGCACGACATATTAATTCAACAAATTGTGTTTATGAAAAAATATCCGGGCACGCCATTTTTCACGTCATTTGACTACATACCCGGTGCTGTGTCTATCCAGGTCGAACGAGTCCCCATGCAGTCACCCGGGGGTTCGCTCCTGACTGGTTTCTCGCGCTGAAGGATTACTCTGCACGCGAGTCCAGGAGTTCTGGAACATTGGAGCTCCATCTGATTCAAGTGGGCGAAGGATCGAACAAGCGACGGCTGCTGTTTCCTATGCGGTCAGCGAATTCGGTGATCCACGATGCACGCAGGCGGATTGCGGACAGTGACAGCTTCGTGGCCCACAAACTCGATCCGATACTCAGGAACAAAGTCAAGGCATTGTTGTCTTTGAACGCCGGCGCAGTACATTAGTTTTGTGGCGAATATTTTTGGTTATCACGAATGAAAAGTTGCTGCAGATCGCTTAGCACCGTTGTCAACTTTAAATGCGTCGATGGGACGCCGGTATCATTATCCTCGCCGTCCAATCGCTGTTTGCGCTATTGTGGACCACCATCATGAAAGTATGTAGGTCGTAAGGATTTAGTTACAAATCAAAGGGAGGAGATAGGTCGCAGGGAACCCAGTGATAAGTGAGGAAGTAGATGACTCAAAAAGTCCGATAGAAGGACAAATAGTAAAACAGCGAACAATCCGCCCGCGACGCGCAAGAGCCAATTTACGTCCCTCATGTCCACGAGGTAGCTAGCCTCTTCTCCCGCCACCCGAAGCCACTGCAGATACAAGGGTCGAGGAGAGGAAGATGGACGTCTCAAAGGGAAGGACAGGAACGACTCGTTCCGAAGGAGGTGAGGGTGGAAGGAGCCCGGGCAGCTGACGAGGGCGAAACATTCAGAAGGGGTAGCTAGGCGGCGATGATGTGGTCCGTACAAATCCGCTCCCAGGGCAGTCCTGGGCTCGCACCGCGACACAAACGCGGCGACACCTGCTCGTGCAAATGCGGCGAGACAGCCACTCGCATGGCACCCAAATACGCGCCGCGCCGCGCGCCGAGGGAGGGAGGTGGACGTCTCGCAGAGCAAGCTGGACATCGAAGAATGGGTGCCGGCGTCGTAGGGAAAGCACAGAGAGTTGACCGATGAAGCAGAGAAGAGGACGGGATGCGTGTGAATGGGCCTGGCGGCCACACGCCGTTCGTCATGCGCGCCGCCTAAGCCGGCTCGCAGGAACATGCGCCTCACTACCTCCGCCCTCCCAGTAATCCATCGCGCGAACATATTCCGCGCCGCCGTCGCACAGGGAAAACCTCCTGCCCGCGCAGGCCCGTTGCTAGCCTCGCGACAGCTGCACCACGGCCGAAAGGTGGCAGAGTACCGCAGGTAGACGCTAGATGTGCCACCGCACCGGACTCGTCGCGGGTGGAGGAGAGGGGCCCGGTGCCAGTGCGCTGGGGCGAGTGAGCTTTGCATCCAGGTCAAGCATCCAGCCCCGAGGTTACTGGCAGCTCGCGGCGCAGGAAACTGGTCTGCGCAGTGCAACTATCGCTTGCATCCGCGACTCGACACCAGGAGCAAAGGCGTTGTCGTGGACCGCGGGATCCTGGAAGGTATAGTCCTCCGCCTTCGAATCCGGATCCCGAGGTGGCTGCGTCCCTCCGCGTCGACGAGGTGTGGGTACCGTCCTCTTTGACGCGGTGCTCATTCGCGCTCTCCCCTCCCTTCCCCTCACACTCGCCGTCCTCGCCCTCGCTCATGCCCATTCCACCGCCGTCCTCACGCTCCCCGCCTTTCCACACCGTTCCGTTCCGTCCCGTCCGCGCCCCAGTCCTCCTTTACTCCCTCATCGTCCTCCTCCACACCATCTCCGCGTCGTCCCCCATCTCATCCCTTCTTCATTCACATCCTCCCTGCCTGCCATCTCCCCTCCTTCCGCCCGCACCCACTTTATGTACACTCCTTCCCCATCCTCGCCCGCCTCTGTGGTGCCACTGCTGGCTGCTTGTACCACGGCGTAACGACCTTGGAGGAGGTACGTAGTGCTGGAGGCGGGTCTCGTCATCCGCGCGGCGCCGCCGTACTGTGCGATTGGGACGAACGACGGGGGCGAGTGAGGATGGGGAGAGGCTTTGCGGGATGACGTAAGCGCTGGTGTGGGCAGTGCTGGTGTCTTCCAGTATCGCAGGGATGACGCTCGGACGGCACTATGAGGCGCGTAAATCGACCACCTCCTATCACCGCCGCAGCGGCTCCCCACGCCACGACCGACGCCCGAGGATGGTAGCAGCCGTATATCTCACCCGCGCGCGCTGCGCCGGCCGTGCAGAACCATCCGACACCGATCCAGCTTCGCTGTAGAGTAGGTGTTGCTGGGCGTACGACTTTGCTCGTGCTCGTAGGCGCCGTCCGAAGGGGATGCGATACTGGTGACGAGTAGCGTCGTCAGGCTGGATATAGGGATGAGGAAACGCGGGTGTCGGTCTATCTCCGGCAATACATTGGATGCAGCGATCTTGCAACTGAGGCGTTGTGTCGATGCGGGCTGGATGCAGGTAGACCGTGATGTAGACACCTGGTGAAAGCGATAAGTAGAGCCCGACATATAAGTGGTGGCAATGGTACCTTGTAATGTAGCTCTGGAGAAGATGCTGTTGAGACCCGTGCTGCGAAATATGAGGCGGTCTGGGGCTAGTATCGTCATCCGCGGCTGTTGCACGATTTGGACGAGCGGCGCCATTGTGGTCGTACGTCGAGCCGAGGAGTGATACATCCGCATGCGATAGCCTTCGACGTCGAGGAAGGTGGCACCGGCGCGCAGTATTCCGAAGACGCGCACCGGAAGGGCCGCAGCGTCGCCTGCCGTGAGAGGTCTCACGGCGGTCGGGGAAAGGGGGCACCGGCGCGCATCGTGAGAAGTCGTCCGAACCCGCTGCAATACACGAAGGGGCGCAGCGCATCTCGCAGCATGCGATGCAGTGGCATTAAAAAGACACTGTACGCCACGGGTGCAGGTGCGGTGGAGTGGTCGTACTCGACCAACCCCTAGCAGATCCGGGACGTGGCTGGCTGCGCTCTCGCTAAGACACGCTGATGGGCCCGGCCTAAGTCGCGCAGGTGTGGATCGCGATCCCAATCCAGCTGCGTCGGTATTTTGACGGACGTGAAAGGTGACGACGGGGGCAGGCGCGGAGCGGAGCGATATGATGCTGGTGGCATGCTTTGTATGAGGTAGATATTCGTGTCGGCCTTTTTGGAATGACTAGAGTGCTGTCGGCAAGATTGGCGGAATCGTGGGCGTGAGGAGCGCGTGAGCCGGCGCTGCAGACTCGAGAAGGGGTTCGGATTGCCCGTTGAAAGCGCCGAGAAGTCGCGTGAAGGGGGAGCGGGTGAAGGTGTGGATTGGGGCGTGAGATAAATCGAAAGCGAGGACGCGTCGTCAGCCCAATTGGCCGTTTGGAGTTCGTCGCCGTCGGTGATTTGCATAGACGCCGATGTAAGGAACGGAGATGGCAAGGAAAGGTCGGGTGGGGGAGGCGGAGGCGGAAGTGATGCTGGATGGATGGGAGGAGCGGATGCGTCGTCGGTTTGCGTCGATACGGACACGGTGGGAGTGGGGAGTGGAGAGCTGGGTGCTTTACTCGCCTGAAATGCCCTCTCCAGTCTACGCCCGACATCAAATCCCCAAACGCGCTCCTGCTCCAACTCCTTCACTACAGCGGCTCGTGTCTGCTTCTCTCTCTGCGTGGCTTCCCTTGGCTCCTTCTGCCCATGTGCAAACCCCATACGCACGGCCGTCTCCCATAACTGGCAAAGTTTGTAATTGACGTCCTCGATAGCGCTGTCTTCATTCCATGCTGCGGAGATCGCATCTTGACATAAATCTGCGATCAGCTGGTGCTCTGCCTCAGACAGGGAAGGGAGGTCGGCTGCAGGCATATTTTCACGGCGAAATCGGCACAGAAAAAGATGCGACGCGTCACGACGGATGTCGGTAATAGATGAATCGCCCGGGGGGAAATGCGAAGGTAAAGGGTCGGGTGGCGGGTGTAAAACACGTAGAGAGGGAGCGTAACAGGAAAGTGGAACTCAAAAAGGATTCAAGGAGCGTCGGGTGAATAATGATTGGCGTGATCGTGATCGTGTGAGTGGCGCAAATAAGCGCGAAGGCGTGGGTGGCGTGGGAAGTGGAGCGTGTAACGTAGAGCGTACGGTGAGCGAACTTATGTGTGCAGTATCCAAGACTTTGACTTGACTGTAGCGTGAGGAACGGCTTGGGCGACGCGCGCGAGATCACGAAAAAATGCGAAAAAAAGGTGATTGGACGCGATATGGCTTTTGCGTGGCTGGAATACGTCGCACTCTTGTCACCAGAATGGAGTGGTCGTACTCGACCAACCCCTAGCAGATCCGGGACGTGGCTGGCTGCGCTCTCGCTAAGACACGCTGATGGCAGAAAGCAAGCAAGAAGATGACATAAGCAATGTACAAATAGCGTCAACTACGCCTAGACCACGACCGTCCCAAGATATCCTCACTACTACAGCGGGCAGCGCAGAACTCGCCGTGCCCATCCCCAAGCGCGAGAACACCGACTTGGATTGCGGGGGCGGGGCGAGGGCAGCCGACGAAGCGAGTGACGCCGTGGACGCATTCCTCAACGGTAAGGGCGCGCGGTATGCATCGAGGCCCACGGGGAACTAGCAGAAAAAGCTTTTGCATGTTTTCTTGCACCGGCCTCGCTGAGAGTGAGCAGCCACGTCGCCTCGCCCTCCTCCAGTCTCCATACCCAGCGCGGCGGCGAGAAAGGCGCAGACGCGGAGGACGAGCAGGCGGAACGGCGTGTCTGCAGCGATGTCGTTTGCGAAGAGGTGGTTGAAGCCCTCAGGCTGGTTGGCGGATGACAACGCGGTAAGAGAGATTACGTGATGGGCCTGATGGGCGATGCGGCCGATGCCGAGGGGGGCCTTTAGTTCAAACAAGAGTCGCACACAAGAAACAATACTTCACATACTACAGGATGTACATGTATGACCCCAGAGATTTCTCCACCTGCTTTAAAAAAAACGGCTATGTGGCTCTGGCGACCCCGGCAAATTGAACACAGTTCGATTTTCTTGGAGAATATCCGGCGGCTGTGCACTACGAATATTACCACGAGCAGTTATCAAGTGGACTTCAAATGTATCCGTCCCTGCATCTAAAATGATTTATCTTTTAACAAACAAGCATTGCCGACGAGAGATGCACGACCCAACCCCGAATCGAACGAGGGTTCCGCATGAGTGGCTGTCATTTCAGAGCGATACTGCGTGAATGTGCAGCAGCGTCACGGGTGTTACATTCCATTCTTTTGAAGCTGGGTATGCACCATGTATTTTATTCGATATTGCGTCCGAAGAGGCGATGAGCCGATTGTTTTTGTTATATGAGAACAACTGTATGTTCATACGGACTGCCTGGCGGAACCGCAAGCCTCTTGTGGATTTCTAAAACTTCAAATTGATATTTTTAGGTGCTACCAATGTAAATCCTATTAAAATGGGCCATTACCCGACCCCGACTCGAACGGGGGTTCCACTTGTTAATTAGCTCTCCACGCATATTTAGTAGATGCGCACCAGCGCCACGACTCCTGCATTTCATTGCTTTAAACTCAAATGTGTGCTCTACATATTATATTATGCCTCTAGCACCGCAGGTCTTGGATTCCGGTCCATTGCCTTGAGACTCTGTTTTATGTTGCTCTGCCCTGCAACCCTTTTTATTTTCCTGAAAAGGGAAAAAAGCATCTCGACGAAGGTTCCACCCAGTGGAGAATAGACCTATTGCAGAATGTGCACTGCTCGAATCAGCGCAGACAGTTCCTGACAAGCCGCAATCTTTCGGCATCATTCAACTTGTCCACAGCAAACAAATAGACCACCACAGTCGAAAAATAATGCGGTGCATGACAGCATTTATGACTTCTCTCGCAACAGCATTTGTCGCTTCTCCTCCTCCCCACCCCCATCTCCCATCCATGGATCTCGTTGACCACAGTGCCGGTGTGCACATTAGCGGCGGGAATTTCTATGACATCGCAGGCGACATGATCATCCAACACAACCACGCTCTCCTGAATCATGATCAGCAGGCAGTGGGTGGAGGCGCTCCGCCGGGACCGTCGAGGTCACAACAAGAATTGAATTCAGACAACACAAGTGGCCGACTTTTCTCTGGAACGGTCAGAAATAGTCGTCATGTGAGGCCCGGGAACGATAGACTTCTGCCTTATCGTACGCCTTTTTGATTTCTGTGTTTCTGCCCCATTAAAACACTTTCAAGCCACATCTCTGCGGCCCATGCAGAGCACATTTCAGCCGGACGGCTCAGGATTGCCATCAACCTCGGGCGCAAACGTAGTAATGCCATCGGCATCGCCCTTAACCACGACCACGTTCAATTTACTGTCTCAGTCTGGACCCCAATTTTCAGACACGCCCTTGCCTTTCCTCGTTGAGCGATTCACGACTTCCATCGATCGGAACCACGGAGATCGCGATATTAATACTCCTACTACTCGCACCGGGGAATATTCCTTGCCATTGGATGGGGCACAACGAGTTTCGATGTCCGAGCAATGGTCTGGAGATCCCTTGTCGCATGGGCACGGAATGTACTCGCAAACACAGCTGCACCGCGGGTATTTCGACTCACATACGGGGCAATCCACGTTTTGTCATGGGGAACCCAGCACGACTATCAATGTCGGTGGAAACATTAATAATGTCCATCGGAGCACAGAAGGAGGCATGTTGTATACTTAAAAAACTGAGAATTAACTAATTACACGTCCAGGAATTCATATCTTGCATCGCGCAGTCGCTCTACAGGCTATGCATGACTCGGCAGATTACTTGCCTCAGCCACGATGCCATCCCAAAACGCGCGAAAAGATGCTGGGGAAATTATGGAAGTGGTCGACCAAGTCGGAATGGTCAGACCGGTTCTCAAAACATGAGATAGTCCAGGGCCTTCCCGTTCTTTGGCTGCACGGACCGGCCGGAGCGGGAAAATCGGCCCTCATGCGTACCCACGCCGAGCGATTAGAACAGGCCGGCCGTTTGGGAGGGAGCTTTTTTTTCAAGCGAGGCCATGCGACTCGCGGAAATGCAGAGATCCTTTTCGCCACGATTGCTTACCAGCTTGCCCTCAACCTGGCAGATTTGAAAACACCGATCTCGCAGATAGTCGAGGATTCACCATATCTCGTTGCGAAATCGATGAATGTTCAGCTTCAGAAGCTCGTCGTAGAGCCATGTCGGTCTCTGGACATTTTGCAAGCTCCCACAATTATCATCGATGGGCTAGATGAATGCGAAAACCCCCATGTGCAAGCGGGCGTGCTGCGAGCCATCAGCAATGCAATCCACGAGCATTCCCTTCCTCTCCGATTTCTCATAGCCAGCAGGCCGGAACCACACATTTGGGAGATGTTTAATGGCTCGTCCTTCAAAGGACTTCATCACTCATTCAGTGTTGAGCAGTCCTTTGCGGATGTCGAGAAATATTTCCGGGATGAATTTACGCGCATCCATCGAGAACACCACAAAACCATGGCTGATGTTCCAAGACCATGGCCTTCAGACGACGTCATTGCTCGCCACGTCCGCAAATCGTCTGGCTATTTCATCTATGCAAAGACTGTCATCAACTTTGTTGACGATAGAAACTTCCGCCCCACAGAGCGACTCGAGCATCTCTGGGAATTCTCACCTTCGGAATCACCGTTTGGGGCTTTGGACCAACTGTACATGCAAGTTCTGTCCACAGCTCCAGCTCGTTCCCGTCTTCTCCCGATTCTGCGGGCAATGGCCTTTTTTCGATTCAAAATATGCCCAAGTGGGATTGAAGAACTTCTCGAGCTGAATCCAGGCGATGTTCACCTCGCCTTGCGGGGCTTCCATTCCGTGCTGGTTATCCACAAGCCCGAAGACAACCCCTGGGAACATATAAGTGTACACCATGCATCATTTGAAGATTTCCTCAACGATCCGAAGCGTGCAGGCGAGTTCTACGTCGGTGGTCTGCAACATCGCGTGGATCTGTTCCGCCGTTTTTTTTGTAGCACTTTCTCACATGTGCACTGATCTATCTATCAACCGTGCCGGTGGTCCTCTCGGTTTGTAAGTTGGCATCACTATGGCTGTACCGTATGTATTCACGCAGTATTCACAGATCGCTGAAAATAGCGGATGTGATCATCGACATCCCACCTTTGACGGAATTCGTGCCCCTGATTTGGCTCATCCAGCCTACCTTCGTTTTTTATACTCGCAATAGACGTCTTGCGCTGCAGCCATCAGAGCCATCTGATGGCTTTTTTGCGTTGCGCAAATGGATGGCTGGTGGCTGCAAGCGAAATTTCTCGGGTAATCTAAGTGCACAGTAAGAACTCCAGGAGTCCCTAGACACTCTCCAAAGTCTTCTTGGTCACATCAGACCTGGTGTCCTGTCATTTTGTGGATAAAGAATATACAATCAGAAAAACATCATAAAATTGAGTGATAGACCCATCGATGAGCCTTGCTCCACATGCACATGAGGAGTGGCTCCCGTCATCTCCCATTACGGTAGGTAAAAAAATTGTTATTGAAAGTGGTTCAAGCCATTAGCCATCCGTTTGCGCAATGCAAAAAAGCCATCAGATGGCTCTGATGGCTGCAGCGCAAGACGTCTAATATGCCGGAACGCATGCTTTCTTTATTGAAGGTCGTAATCTTTGTTTACTCCATTATTGGTCTCATCGGCAATTAGGGCATCGAGAATGTGCCAAGAGCACTAATCGAACTGTGGGAAGACTATCAGTTCATGAACCTCTTCGAAATGGCTCTAGATGATTACACGAGAAGGCCTCCCGACACTTCAGTCGTATCTGCTAACGACTCGGAGCAGCTTAAGCGGGCGCCATTACTCTTTCGCATATTCCAGGCATATATTCTGACGCATGCCCCCACTGATCTGACTAGCATCCATGTTCTGTTGGATATCTCGTGGGATGACCTCAAGGTCTCCATATGCAGTCTCCGGCCCATCGTCGGCGCAGACCGAGCGAAAATAAGGGCACTAATCCGATTCGTTGGTGAACACCGCTTCTCAGAGCCCTCCATTGCCACTGTGTCATCAGACCTGGCGCGTGGATGCATTCGATTACTTAAAGACGTCGTGATAGGCCGCCAGCCACAGAAATTGGCATGGTACGAGCGATTTCCACAAATATTCCGAAACCTCACACTTTTCATCAGGAATTGGTCCATTCTCTGGGGCCGTTTTGTAAGGTCTTCCCCACACTCCGCCGCACTACTTCAAGACATCTGTGGATTTCCATCTTTCGACAGTATCCACCAGATAGGACCAGAAGTATATCACCCAGAAGACTATCACAACGTACTACAATGGCTCAAGGTGTGTTCCAATGCCGAGGCAAACACGAAATAATTCACACCCTTCCGGAACCAGGCATTTCCAGGCCTTCCGCCAGATGCACATGTGATCGACATCTGGCAGCATTATCTCATGGATGCATGTAGTTCCTATAAATGCCTCTGGACGGAGGATCCCCACTATGATCTTGAGAACCGCTGGAGGGAGTGGTTGCAGTACAAAGAAAGATGGCTTCCCAACACCGTCCCGCCCATTCAGCAGAAGTGATTTCGCGTGGAGGGGAATGTAGGTTGCGTGGGAGTAGTATGTGGTACTTCGTCTTAGTATCTAGACAAGTCTAATCAGCTCTTCCTGTCCTCAAAGTAACACATAGGGCGTATATATAATATTGCTTCTGCGAGAATCGGGCAGAATTGACTAGATACAGCAGTCCGTGTATTGGGTAGCATCCAGAGTACATTGACTGCTGCGTCGAGTTGGCGAGAGTCGTGCAGTCCGGTTACTGCCGAAATGGAGTCAGTTTGGCAAGGAAAGAAAGCCAGAAATGACGCATCAGGTGTCGGGAAAGGGCGTGGGCGACGAAGAGACTTAGTGCAGGGGGATGGGGGTGGAAAATGGGGAGATTAGACTGGATTGGATTGTATTCATTTGTACCCGCACAGCTGGAGGCGTCCAGGTCAAGAATATTTAAAGAGAATCGCTCAGGATTGGGTGAGATTATGAAAGAATATATTTTGGCTGCCTACGACAACCCGTCCACAGAACGCCGCGCGACAAAAGGGACCGTCCCATTCACGCCACCCCACAGCGCAGGCAGGCAACCGCGCAAAGAAAGACGCATCCCAACCCAAAAAAAGGCCCCAAAGCCCCACCATGCCGTTTACGAAGAGAACACCTCGCAGATCGACAAGGAGAAAAAATGCGCCACCCCCCAAACGACCTGTTTCAAGGCACGAAGTAGCGCAAGATACCCGCAAGGGCACGAAGCATGACAGGGACAAGGGACAAGTTCCCACAACAGCGCATCGCACTCGCGAAGAAAAACCACAATAAACATGGCGTGACCGCACACAGCGGTCGCCCCCCAAAAAAGAAGCAAAAGAAAAGAAAAGGAAAAGAAAAATAATGGCAAAAAAGCAAGGAGGGAAACAAAAGCACCGCCAACGCCCGCAGCGCGAGCTGCCGGTCGTGCTTGAACCCGAGGAGGCCGACGAGGGATCTGCGAGAGCGTGCATGCCAGTTAGTTTCTTGACAAAAAATAAGAAGTGCGGTCCGTATTCGCGTTAGGGTGCCATAAGTATATGAAATGAAAGTAGGGGTGATGTGTACGAAATAAAAGTAGGGGAAGGATAGAAGTGTGCAGTCGGTGCGGAAATATACGTGGAATTGGATACTTGAATCATGAATGAACGAGCGAAGGAGCGAACAATGGTGTATGGACTCAGCGACGAGCGGAGGAAAGGTGCATGCAATCGCTTTGAGGTAAATGAAGGTGGAGATATATGAAGCCAGGACGAGGAAAGGGAGGGGGTGGAGCATGACTGGACGACAGGATGAGGGAGAAGAATGATGGCGGTGACTGCGCAGAGAGGTGGGATGTCACATGAAGCAGGAAACGAGAAAGAAAACGGGGAGAGGAGAACTTGAAACCGAAGGGTGAGACGCGAATAGTGATCGGCACGGGCCTCCCGCGGGTCCGCGAGCGCTGACCCGTACCCGTACCCGCAAAAACCCGTACCCGTGGTCGCGGGTACGGGTTTTTCGGCGGGTCGACGGGTGGCCCGCGACTCCCGCGACCCGTGCAAGACCTGCATGTTTTTTGTTACTTTTTTGAGTTGCTTTACACCAAAGGATGATGAAACAATATGGGCCTCAAATTAAACACTTCAGAGGCTTGGTTATGAGGTCCAAAAGAATTATAAAAAATGTGCCACAAAAGGGGAGAGAAATTTCAGACCTCAAGTCTTCACTGACTGAAATTCCTTGACTGCTTCGAAGGTGTTTCAAGCAAGTTTTAAGAATTTAATTATCGGGAAAAAGTCTACGCACGTCTGAAGTGTGTTCATTGACTGCAAGGCAGTGCTTGATTGCTGGTGGCGGGTCCCAGACGGGTACCGACGGGTCCACAAAAATTCTCGAGAGCGACCCGTACCCGTACCCGGACCGACCCGTACCCGGGGCCCGCCGCGGGTGGCCCGACCCGTGCCGATCACTAGACGCGAAGCACCCCCCAAAAAAAGAACAGCACGGCCCGTGGGAACTCCCAAAGCGCCGGATGCGGGGGAGGACCTCGTGGCCGTACGACGCAGAGTAAGGCGAGAATCTGGCGCAGTTGGCAAACAATAGCCATACCACCCCGCAAAGGAAAAAGCGAAGAGAAAAATCGCACAATGAAAACAAGAAGAAACGGCACTCACTGGATTTGCTTTGGTAGGAGCGAGAAGACGAGGTTGAAGAGGCCGAAACCTGAGGGGTGGTCAGTTAAATGGGCATGGGCATGCATAAGACACGCACCGAACGCGGTCTCCTCTGACGGGCCGTCGGGGGTGTATACCATCACGGGCGCAGCTCGCGGCCCCAGCGCGCGAACGTCGACTTTGACTGCGGAGGAACAAGGAAAGTCGACGACGCAGCAGCCGCCAGCGACGCCGTGGACGCCTTCCTTGATAGCACAGGCGCGGTACGCATCGAGGGAACACCGTCTTGTCGAGCCGAAGAAATATGGTGGGTGTTCATGGTCATATTGCCATGTATGGACTCTTTGGCTAAGCCTACGATCGCTTTGGGACGCAGAGCAGTGGAGAAACTCAGAGAACTCTTAATAGAAGAATTGCACCAGAGAGATAATGAGGACCAGTCCAAAATGAAGAAAGACAGAGACAACAACCCCAAACTCTGTGCACCGCTTTTCTGTTTTCGAAATACATCCGCGGTCGGTCAACGCTAGCTCTGGGTTCTGGCATCCGGGCCCCCGAACATCTGGAGTGGCGACGGTGTGTCGCAATACAACCGCGTGCGCCTCAACAGAATCGGGGAGCAAGACGACGCTGCACTAGCCGTGATGCGCCAGCTCTCAGCAAGGGAGTCAACACGACAACTCGCGCCCGGCGTCCGTCATGCGGCCAATTCCTCCATAGGCATGTCCCATCTCAATTGGAATCTCAATCGCAATTCGAATCCCCGCTGTCGCCGCTGCTGCCGGCGCGCGCGCTCTCGTCCGACAGCACGTCCTTCAAGCGCGCAGAGGACGTGAGCTCCCGGCGCCGAGTTCGTTCCCTCCGTGGCGTCGTCCGTAACATCCTCTGCGTCCACGAAATCCGCCGCCTCCGTAAATCTTCGACGTCCATCACCAAGCTGTAGCCTGTCCGACGTGCTCTCGGGATCGCGGCACGCCCCGCTCCACGCCGCGGCCGCGGCTCGGCGCCCTCGCCGCACTGCCTGCGAGAGCTACATAGCCGATGCGGTGCAGGTGGGGTGGTGCGTTATTCTTTGTTTCTTTGTTTCTTTCTGGCATACTCTCCCCTTCCCGCTCTTGCCTTTCTTTCAAGCCACTCCAGGTCTTGATTTCTCTTCGTCCCCTCGCCCCCCGCGTCCTCCATCCATCTTCTTCGCGCTTGCCTTCTCATCTTTCAAATTTTCCATTCCAACCAACCCCACCCTTCCCCTCTGTGTGTGTTTCGTCTCGCATACCGCGCTTCCTTTGCTTCCCGACCTTTCCTGCACCTCGCTGTCCTCCGCCCCATATGCGTGCCATTCTGCGTATCGACTTCCCTTGTCCCTTCTCCGTCCCACTCCCATTCCCTCATCATCCTGCACCACTGCCCATTCCCTCCCACGACCGACTCGTCGACCCTTCCTTGTCACCTCCTCTGTTTTTCTTCTCCACGCCCCTACGGTCTTTGCACCGCCCCCCCTCTGCGTCACGTATGCTCTATCCCTTCTCCCCATTTTTTCTGTTCATACCGCCTCCCGTCGCACCGTCCCGCCCCCGATCCACGACTATCCCTCCCTCCCTTCCTCCTTCCGTAACTTCTCGTACACCTTCCACTCTTTCTGCTTCCATTTCTTTCCGCGTCGGTACTACCTGGCCGAATCAGTATGGTCATGACAAAGTCGGCCGCATAGGATTACTCCACAGATAGGTGAGCAACCACTTATAAATCCTACATGAAACAGTTCCAGGCCTGGCGATATATTTAGGGTTCAGCAAAACGATCGCACCTTTCTCCGGGCTGTGTAAATAAAAATGGGCTCATCAGTGGCGGTTGTAGTACATTAACTATGCGTATTCAATTAATGGGAGTGCTTCCCCAAGTCTGACAAAACATCTGGCGTAATCCTAAACTTCGCACTCGTAGCAGGGTGTGCCTTCTCTTCTTCAATTGCGGAGATGTCGGTAGCCAAATTAGCCAAAGCGCGCGCGATGGCGCGGGCATTCTGAATTAGCGCTTCATGAGAAAGGTTGTCGATAGTGTCGCGTGCAGCGTGGCTGAGAAGAGGATCAGCCAGTCCTCCTGGAACAAAGGAAAATGCTTACTAGCAGTCGTCATCTCCCGCGCGCTCGATATGCCCGCCAAGTCACCCAAACAAAAAGACAAGGAGGAAAAACAATCCAGCAGGGTGTAGATGCCGATCCAGCAGGGCAGGCGTATAAAGCCCACGCGCTCCTCCCTTGCGCTGAGGCCCGAACCGAATAGAATCACGCTCCTCATCCAGCGCGGCCGTCACGCCAGAGACTGCATGAAGCCCACCCCCGCCCGCCCACCCGCCGAGTCGCAAACGCAAACGCAGATCGCGCTGAGCTATATCCTTCATCGCGGAAGCCGTACGAATTCTCTGCGCGGAACCAGAGCCCCGAATGCAAAAAGGAGGGAGCACGTAAAGAAAATGGACAAGTAGGGATACCCAAATCAGTTCAAAGCAAAGAAAGGAAGGATGAGACAGGTATATCATACATCCCAATGCGCGCGCGCGACGTGAAACTCCGTAGTGCGAGTGAAGAATAATAATAATCGCGGGGTAAAGGCATGCGCGTCCGCACAAGGGAAAGACGAGTCTAAATGCGCAGGGTAAAATGAATGCTTTTTTAAAGACAATGAATTACGAAACGGCGAGAAGAACAAAACCAAGGAAAATAAAGGCGGGGCAGCCGCAAAGGGTGGCGGGAGACAGCCCATTGGAATTCAGAAAGGCATACCTGTCCGCACACAGAAAAGACAAGTCAAAATTGCGCAAGGGGTCGGTGAAATATAGATGAAAGCCCCGTAAAATAATTGGACAGGGATCCTCGCCCCCAATCGACAGCAAGACCGTCTGCCTCGCGCAAAAGGAAGGAAGGAAGAACGGCCCCTCAAAAATGACAACACGGGGAGAGAAAGAATAAAACCAAGGAAAATAAAGCACGCAAGGAAATAAAACCAAGCAGGGAGGAAGAAGAAGAATAAATCGAAAGTGAAAACAGAAGAAGGTGAAAACCGAAATGTACCGCCAGCGTGTGCAGCGTGAGCTGCCGGTCGTGCTTGAACCCGGGGAGGCCGACGAGGGACCTGTGATTTTCGTTAATATTCATGAGAGGCGAAAGCAGGGGAAGGAAGGAAGAACGGCAGCGTACAGTTGTCAAGTGCGGAAATATATACGTGGAATTTTATAATCGCATGAACAAGCGAAGGTGTATGCACTCGCTTTAGCGAATAGATGAATGGATGAACAAGCGGAGGAAGATCGCTTAGCCGCGCATGTATTCAATTCGAGGTAAATGAAGGTGGAGATATATGAAGCTAGGAGGAGAAAAGGGAGGGGATGGCCGGACGGGAAGAGGGGGAGAAGGATGATGGAATGGAGAGGTGGGATGCAAAATGTCACATGGAGCGCGAAACGGAGAGAGGATAACAGAAGGGCGAGACGGACGGCAAAAAAAAGCACAGCCCGCGCGCGCCGGATGCGAGGGAAGACCTCGCGACCGCGCGCCGCAGAGCTACGCGGAAATGCAGGGGAAAGCCCGCGCCGCAGTCGATAAACAGATGCACGCGAAAGAAAAGGCGAAGAGAAGAAGAAACGGCACTCATTGGACCCTCTTCGGCAGGAGCGAGAACACAAGGTCGAAGAGGCCGAAGTCTGGGGAGCATGCGATGCAGTGGCATGACAAAGACACTGTATGCCACGGGTGCGGGTGCGGGCAGCGCAAGACTCGCCGTGCTGACTTGGATTGTGGAAGCGAGGCGAGGGCAGCCGACGAAGCGAGTGATGCCGTGGACGCATTCCTCGACGATACCGTGACGGGCGAGCGGTATGCATCGAGGCCCGCGGGGAACACCATCTTGTAGAGCTTGGTGAACTTTTAGTGTGCACTGTTAAGCGCGTACATGTACTTAAGTAGCCCATGTAGGACGCATGCGTCAGCCCGAGCGTCCGCGTTGGAAAACCGGCCACTACCGGCGAGGAAGGCACAGACGCCCAGGCCGAACAGGCGGAACGAGGTGTCATATGCGCCAAACGCGGTGCACGCGGCGGCGATGTTGTTTGCGAAGAGGTGCTGGTTGGCGGACAACAGTGCAGCGGCGGGTGTGGTAAGGAGGATTACGAAGAGATTAAGTGATGGGCGTGACGGGTCTGCCAGTGATGCCGAAAGGGGTGTTGACTTTGAGAGGAGGAAAGTTGCGCGCCAAAGAAAATCCATATACAAGCCTAGACTCGAACCAATAGACTCGTAACCAGTCTGTAAATAGAAGAGCCCTCCGGGCAGCCTTGGTTCCTCCCATGGTGCAGATAGTACTGAGTTGCAAGTTGAAAAACGCAAACCAAATGGAATATACTTATAAAGGCCTCCTCTGGTGCCTCCCAGTACGACCTGGACACATTATGAGACGGCTGTAACTAGTTGAAATTGTAGCCACGGCCTACCCTTTGCTGTAAGATGGCCCTCCGGGCATCCCAAACTCCGTTAGCACGTTGAAGCAGTAGCTTTATAATTCTCTCCAAAACATTTACAATCACCCGCTTCTGTACGATGGCCCTCCGAAAATTTCCTAGTACCTAGACCCACTGGAAACTTGAAAGTGGTGCCTTTATAATTCTTTCTGAAACTTCCAACTTGCCAAGTTGCAGTGAATATGGCAAACCTTTTAAAATCAAAATCTACAGCAGTGTTATATTTAAATTTACAGCAAAACATGCGCGCAGCCGAAGCGATCGTGGCCGAAGGACTCTATGTCTTAGATGGAGTCATTTTTGCGAGGGAAGAGAACTGAACCCGCCGCGGCATTTTTATCCACTACAGTTGTAAATCCTTCAATGTTAGTGGCTTCACAGTTATGGAGCATGAGCAAACAAATCTATTCTCTCCAGTACAGTAATTAACCGTTGAGCAAAACAACACGTGAGAGCGAAACACTATGTGCTTTGCCCCTTCGGCTGCTATGGCGGGGCCGATTTTTTTCAGATGAAGCTAAGAGCTGTAAAATGCATGCCTATCAAAGGATTCGTTAAAAGAGCGGCTCTGTGATCATACATAAATTGATTTGTTTGGACCACTTTTTACCTATTTTGTAATTGATGTCATTTATCACGGCTGGGCATGTCGTGGGGCGTCAGCCGGGTGATTGGGGGGTTTTCGAGGTCATAGAGCTCAAATATGGACACCCCAGACCGTCGATACTTCCCCTCGAGGTTATAGCAATGATGTTCTAGTGTTTTGCTCTCCCGTGAATCATCTATTTTTGATGTCTCCAAGAATTGACTCTATTCACCACGAATACCATATAGATTGTCGGAAATCCTTTTACCACCATGTACCTATGAGCCATCTGCGTTGCCTGGGTCAAAGAAACGGAAAGAAATCTATCACCATTCTCCAAAAATGGGCCGCGCGGCTTGAGCGTTTCGCTCAACAGTTAATTACCGTAAACCCAGAGGCCAACATCTCCGCCATTGGAGGGTCTACATGATGTGGGTCCAGGGGATGTGCAGAAGTGAGATGTCAGTGCGGAGCCCCCGTGGAAGTTCACTGCGGTACAGTTCTCGCAATGCACACCCAGACGCTGGGAGCGAATGACTGCGCAGACACACCAATAAATGTGAGGCTCCGAGAAAATGGTACCCGAGTACGAGCTATTACGACTCCGAGATATCTGTCGTTGTGCAGGGATTGCTTGTACATTCGCCAGTGGAGATGAGCTAGGCAATGGGAACATAATCTACTGCGTTCTACGACTTTCTGAAGGCAGAGGACAACTGGGCAGCCCTGACAGGAGCCGGCCATAAAACTATGGTGGGTATGAGCCATCATTCACGAGTCTCTCAGGTGCTACAAAATGCAAGGTACGAGCTTCAATGGTTGTGTCTGGGAGAGACTGACTACTCAGGTGCTCATTTTCGGGTAAATTTGGTACATTTTCTATCATAACTGTAGGTGCCATGAGAGTCGAACAGGGATACCTGGAGGCGATGTGACTTCTTTTTGGGTATGGAGAAGAGAATTTGAAGGAAAGCAGTGCAGGAAAGGCAAGACAAAGCAAAAATGACGAATGATATTGTCTTCCCACAGGTACAGACAACAGACGGACTAATCCATCAAGCAGACCTGGTTCCTAAGTCCGGAACCAAGAACAAATTCCGAAATGACTTTCGGGTAACCACCGAAAGTGCTTGCCGCATTTTTTCGGCAATTGGTTATAGACTGGCTATGAGTCTATCGAACCAGTACCTTTTCGGAGTCCGCGCCATCTTCGTCACTTAGTTACTTCGCTTAGCGTGGCGAAAGTTCGTGACTTTGATGGGATTCTGTGAAAGTTCGTGAGTTCAGTTGGAAAGTTACGAGCTTTCTCATTTTGATGGCATCAATTATGTATCCACCTGCAACCTATTTCGAGCAGTTAGGGCAAGCGCAGCGCGCCCTAACTGCGAGTATTCACCGGTTAGGGTTCGGGTTAGAGGTTAGGAGGGATAGGGTGTTAGGGTTGAGGGATATAAATTTCCGCAGGAACGAAAATAGATTGTGAAGGCTGCCTTGGTTGAAGTTACGAGCTTTCTCAGATATGGCTCAAAGTCACGAGCTTTCACACTTTCCCATCAAAGTCACGAACCTTCTCGCTTCTAAGCGAAGTAACTAAGTGACAAAGATGGGTACGACCCACCTTTTCGCCATCCTCCTCAGTGGCTAAAATTAAATTTCCATTTGTTTTACAAACCAATATATATTAATTCTGTCTTCTTGTTGCAATACATACCAGCTAAAAAGTGAATTGTCCAACCAGTGCTGTATATTTAAATAGCGAGAAATGAAAATGAGAATGAAACTGAAAATGAAACTGAAATGAATGTGAACACTCTGCATACACAAAAGGAAGAACAAGAGTAGTTGGCATGAACTGAAATGAGAATGAGAATGAAAATGAAAATGAAAATGAAAATCCAGTGAGTGGGAAACAATAGGTATGTCTTGGGTGACTTGGAATCGAAAGTAAATCGACATGAATTATAAAATGAAAAGGGATGGGTGACAGGGTCAACAGTCAATATGAAATGAGAATGAAAATGAGACTGTAAACGAAACGGAAACGGGCTCAGCAGCATGAATTTGGAAGTTGAGAGGAATGTGAATAAGAAATGGAATTAAAGTGTATATATGGAGACAGTAGTCCTTGCGTCGCGCAGCGGAGAGTATTCGCATCTTCAAGGACTTGAATCGACATATTTTTGGCAGTTTTGCCTTTCCCATAAAATAAGTACATACACGGGTCTGTGGACCCCGAGGCTTGTGGGTTGGCCGGCGCACAGTGGAAGAAGACAAAATAATACAGGTTGAAGCACAGATTTAGCACATACTTAGTTCATGGGAGGGGTGATGGAACTTACGAGTGAAAAAGCCCACACAGCGGGAAGAAAAAATGAGGACTCGATTCGGCATCTAGTGCACGCTGGTTTTTCCCTTGTAGGTGCGACGCACCGCGGGTGTATTGCGGTCGTGGGGCTCGGAGACAAGTGCCTGGCACCACTGGGACATCGAAGCGGAGGCTCAAGCGGTCCGGAGCGGCTCAATCGCGAAAGGCAGCGCCTGCAAGCGGCCACTAGGATGAGCAGGACACAAAAGCCACGCGCCGGGCGTAACTGGAAGCTTGAAGATGGGGCGCGTAGACCACAACGATTTGCTGCAGATGGAGGTGGCAGAAAGAAGAAAGCGTTGTCAGCTGTCATCAATAGTCAAATGACGATTGACTCTTTGGCAAAACAATGAGAAACAATGATGGCCATTGATGCCAAAGCAAAAGCATGTCTCGTCTCTCTTTCACCTCTACCACCATCTCCCAACCACCGATTCCATTCAAGTTCTGGACTCTTGTTCAGATCTCGTCTCCGGCCTGACTGCGTGTCAGGACTCAGAACTTGTCAGACGGCCGGTGCCACTTCGCGTGGCAATGGTCTTCGTGGTTCACTGGCAGTGAGTTCGCCGCGTGCCTGGTGCCACCGCAAAAGATTCCAGCCAACCTATGGAGTTACTGGCACCCAATCGAATCTTACGCGAACCCTTGCGCCCTCAATTTCGCGTGCGGGGCGCTTTTTTGCGTCTCAAGTACTCACGATATGTGGTTATCACTCACCTCTTTATTCTCTCTACAGTGTACTTATACTTTCCTCCAGATTTTATGAAACTACTTCGCGAGATGTCTGCGGTGCGCAGCGACGCCATCGACCCCTAAATTTGACATTTAGACGTTCCCCGGCGTTCTACTCGAACATTTGTGGTCTCCTGGCGCCGCGCTCTCTCAATTTTTGTTCTCCACGCGACCGCGCCACCTCCCCACCGCTTTCGCGAAGCTTTTCTGCACCGCCTTCGTCGTTGCCATCCACCAACCTCACCAGTCTGCACGCAGCTGCGGGAGGTACGTTGCCGCGTCTTTGTTCATTTAAATAGCTATAATTCAAGCCGAAATTAATTCCAGATATAAATTCCACTCTGTGTGAGTTTTAATTCTGCTTCGCGCAAGTTTCATTCTGCATCGAGATCAACTCATCCTTCGGTCCAGATTCACTCTGTCTTCTAACATGAAATTAATTCCACCCTGCCCATGTTTCTTCTTCAATCCAGATTCATTCAACATGAAAGCAAAATTTATTTTACTTTCTGTAAGTTCCATTCCAATCCAGATTCATTTCGAAGTTCTATTCTACTCACTCTCAATCCAGATTCATTCCGCCAAAACAAAATTAATTTTACTTTTCGTAAGTTTCATTCTTTTTCCTCGCGTTCATTCTCACTGACTCTGTCTTCTATTTCATTCCCTGTGGAATTACAGCTGTTTGCGAAATTGATGACAGTCGGCGTTAAAAAAAAACAAGAACAAAGTTTTGGTACCAACGGCTTAGCCTGCTGTTTCCATTGCTCTGAAGGGTTTTGAGTAATTTTTGTTGGTCCCATTGACATTTTACTATCCCAAACTCTAAGTTTCCGACCTTGAACGGGCCAAAACCAATCACGGCAAAATCCTGCGTTAAATGCCGCTGATTGACAAGCGGCCAATACCCACAAACACACGGGCGTCCCTTTGCTCTCACTGCCACATCTCATATTGTTGCTACTTCTTCACGCCTATTAGACCTACCTGGAATCTATACCCCTAATGAACCGGAGCAACACCTTCTATTTCACCCCTTGGCCAACTTCAAGCGCGGCGAGCCTGCGAGAGGACGTGCGGCGCGTACACTTGAGTTTCACGGACTGGGGCTTCAACGGTTGGATGTCAGTTTCCCTTTTGCAGCGAATGACGGGCCTCCGGAGGTTTACTGTCGATTTGAGGGGCTACGCCGGCTGGACTCCGCAGTCGCTTCAAATAACATTGCTTGTGATGGAGAACATGAGGAATCCGCAGCGAAGTAGAAGCCCATCTCATCAGATTTATTTTAGTGGGTAACTGGAGCGCCAATATCAAATATTGAATAGTAGATACTTCCCTGCTTAGGCCTCGATATATGGGCTGAGAATGGATGAATAAAATACACGCGAGGTCAATACACAAGGATCGTGCTCGCCCACAGCACACAGTACCAATGAGCTCCGGGTGCGCTCTGCTCGTCCGGCTCGACCCACTCGCCGTCTGCGCCCTTCATGCGCGGCTACTTGTCGTCCTCGATGTGGTCGACACCCAGCGTCTTCTCCGAACTCGCGGTGCTTGCCCGTCTCGTACACGACGCGCCCCACATAACGAGATCGAGCTCGGGCTGGTCTTGTCGATCTCCTTGACTACACTGCGCAATGTCAATCCACGAAGAACAAGTGAGACTGTTGGCCAACTGACCTCATGGCGGCGCAGAGACAAGTCGTCCCACTCTCTAAAATTTTCAGCTTGGGTCATGGCCTCGTTCACGCTCCCCCCCCCACTCAACGACAACCCCGGCGGTGGCTGGGCCCCTCGTCATCGAACTCCCCTATGCACCGTCCTCCTAATCCGACAAGCTCAGCCGCTTCGCAGACCGGAACAACTCATTGGTGGACAACCGCCCGTCCGCCCCCGGGCTGCACCAGGGCGGTCAGAATGCGCGCGACGGCGGCCAGGCGTTCGGCAGCGGGACCGCCAGCGCATTCACGTACTTCCACGTCGAGGACAAGTCATCCTTGGCGACAACAAAACTGCCCCGCCCTGCAGAGGCGGATTTGCTCGCGGGGGCACAGGCTACAACAATTGCAGAGGCGGGTCCCAGCGCGGGGGATGTGGTGGTGCGTGCGTCGTCGCAGAGTCGTCAGAGTCGGAGAACGGCGAGTTGGAGAATTGAAAAGCCTTCAACAGCACACCCTACTATTGACGGAAATCATGAGTGGCAAGATCGCAGAAGGAATGGATACTCTCTCACTCAAGGTGGTCAGCTTGAGGCAAAAAAAATGGTGCCTGGAATACCGCCTTCGGGCGCACTTGTGGCAGGTTCGTGGCTATTCATTGGCGATCTGGGCTGGCAGACTTGCGGCAAAACTGAAAGAAAGGAGTCAGACAAGGTACTTATATAATTCTGGCCAGCCAGAATATGGCAGCTCCTCACAGAACGTGTGCAGGCCGTCCTTCGGCCGGGATATGTCGTGTTCCAGCGTGCCTACCAGCATGAACGCCTCGACACGGTCCTCGAGTGACGGCGGCGGGGGTCCCGAGTCTATGCCGCTTTTTGTTCAGGGAATCCACCGCGAGTAATGGCATTGCATCCAGAAGCGACGGCTTGAGCAGATACAATATCACTTGGATCTGCAGCCACTGCTATTGGCTTGGATTTGGTTTGGATATACGGGAGCTCCACGTGGTATCTCTTCAGCTGTTTTCGAGACATGGTCCAGCGGAAGATTGTAGTAAAGTGGATAGATAAAAGGAGCGGCGGCGAGCAAGCGGCGAGAGCAAGGAACACGCGATGTGTTTGTGTGTATTGGCCGCTTGTCAATCAGCGGCATTTAGCGCAGGATTTTGCCGTAATTGGTTTTGGCCCGTTCAAGGTCGGAAACTTAGAGTTTGGGATAGTAAAATGTCAATGGGACCAACAAGAATTACTCAAAACCCTTCAGAGCAACGGAAACAGCAGGCTAAGCCGTTGGTACCAAAACTTTGTTCTTGTTTTTTTTTAACGCCGACTGTCATCAATTTCGCAAACAGCTGTAATATTACCGTGTCAGTTTACGCTGTAGTACATGTATCTGAGTTAGAAAGAAAATTAATTTAAAGTTGTTTGATAAACAAAGACAGAATTAATTCTAGCTACTGATATCACTGTTTTCGCAAGGCGTGAGGTAGGAGTGAATATTGGGGTTCGTCCACCATGCTAGGATTGAAACTGGAAGAGATGGGCCCCCAGGGAGCGGTGGGCCACGGCGACAGTGAGGGTAGCTGGTAGTAAGTAAGTGTCAAGTTAAATTTGATTTATACTCCGCCCATTAGGTGACCGTTGATTGCGGGCCGTGCCTTGTATTCTCCCACGCAATGCCTCCGCGATAATTGACAGTGCCACGGATTACTTACATGAGACTAAAACAGACAAGGGCTCGCATAAAAGTACTTAGTGCAAGGCGCGTTGAACTTGTAGCCAATTGGTTGAAATTTCCTGCGGAACTAGAGCTCTTGTATTTCTGATTCTGTTAATTTCAATCATGACGCCGGTGTCAGGTAAGTCGAACACTTTCGATTGTGCAGGGATAGATCATCACGAAAAATGACAGCCACGAGGATAATCCGTGTCCATATGCAGACCTCAAGCCTCAAGTCATGATCACTCAGGCCCGATACTCACCGATTTCCGTGCCATAGCCGTCATATTGAATCCTAGTAGCGTGTGTGTCCTACCCTACCGGGCATAGTCTACCCCGGGCCCTTCAAATGAGATCTCCACGTTGAAAAACTCGTCCCCCGATGTCGGCGGATATCCAATATTATAATAAAGTTCTGATCTAGGCTTAAACATACCAGGAAATAAACTCGATTGAAGGGAATGTGAGTAATCGAGGACGAAGAATGGGAATATGAGACCCGTGGCGCTGGGCGCATCTGCAACAAATATCTACTTGCGGGATCTCCGTTCGATTCGGGGGAGGGTCTATTGATGTCTGCGGCTCTTTGGGTTTCTGTTTTTTGGCCGCAACAAAATAAAATAAAAATAATGGAGGGTGCGAGAATCATGGCATGCTGTTCTGACATATACCCAGCTTTTTGACTTTAAAGTTGATGTAGAGCCCTGCTCGGGTAGACAAGGAGCATTTTTTCTCGGCATGCATGAAAAAAAAAATCGAAGGAAGGGAGGGAAGTTATCCCCCGTGGCGTGGCGAGCGTCCGCTTTAAATGATTGGGATGTATAAAGTACAAGCGGAATCCTCGTTCGATTCGGGTGCGGGTCATGATCAAAGTCGGACGGAGTAGCTTTTTTTCGGCATGTAGGAACTAGGTTCAAATGAAGTTGGAGCTCGACCAACCAGGTAGGAAGGGAGGACAAACCTGTGGCGCTGGGCGCGTCGTCCGCTAAATGTTGTCTGATCCTATCTGTATGCCGGATCCTCGTTCGATTCGGGGCGGTGATGTTTTTCGGCCCGTACGAAATAGGTTCCAATGTGGGGGATGTTATTAGAATGAAAAGATTGATAAATAAGACCCGTGGCGCTCATGGATCATATTTGTATGCGGGATCCTGCTTCGATTTGGGGACGGGTCATAAGCGCTTGGAGATTTTTTTACCGTAACAAGCTGAACAAAATGATGGGAACTCAGCCAGGGTGAATAGAGGGATAGTGAGACCCGTGGCACTGGAGCATCTGCTAAATCTCGTCGAGAACTATTATATGTGCGAAAGTCCTCGTTCGATTCGGGGGCGGGTCACGCACGATCCGACTCGGACGGTGTGATTTTTTTTCGGCCCGTATGAAATAGGTTAACGTTCCAATGTGGGGGATGTTATTAGAATGAAAGGGGCGAATAAGACCCGTGGCGCGAGGCACGTCGCCCGCTAAATGTTGTGGCGGAGAAGTGCTGTAAGTACTCCTCGTTCGATTCGGGGTCGAGTCACGAGCGCATATGCATTTTTAAGTGAGCCTTTTTGCCGCAACAAGTTGAACAAGTAATGGGACCTTAGCGTTTGAATCGGATAAACACGGAAACTCGTTCGAGTCAGTGGCAGGATATGATGGTTATCTCATTTGACTTCTTTTTTCGCCCACTACAAAAATAATTGGAGCTTATATTTTTGTTTTTATCGTGGTAGACACGAGCGACGTACGCTGGCTGCGATAGATGGCGATAAATGACGGCACGATCGCGTTGCTGAAATTTGACAATCAGAGATGAAAAAATCCTACCTTCAAGGTACTTAACAACTAATATTGCCGGTACTCCCGCTCTGCGGCAAAAATGGAGTGATAAAATATCCATGTGTTGACCCATGAAGGCTTGGTAAAGGTGCGAATGATTTTTCAGACCGAAATTCATACACGGAAAGGAGTCAGTTGTACTACTGGTGTCTCTGGCTTGCATGCCACTGCACATTTGAAGTGGCCATGCAAGAAATAATGCCCGAATAGATTAATAATACATAAGTACTGCTGAGATTTGAAACAACCAATTGTGTGAACATAGATGAACAGAATTTGGGCCCCTGGGAGTGGCGGTCGCGTACAATTCGTACTACCTGCTACTGGTGGCCACTGGATGCGATGTGTCATGTGACGGCGTCGCCTCTGCGGGAAGGCGGCAGTCACGGTGAAGCCCCGGCAAGACGGCCAACAAGGACCCAACAGTGAATTTTTGATTAAATTGCCTAAAACAGACCTTGACCCTGGAGGGCAACCGTAACCGTTGCGTGAAACAAGAGCTTTCTAAGCGCGAATTTTCCCGCCCAGCTTAGTGCGAGGTGTCCAAGTACAATCAGTACTAAATTTAAAATACTGCTCAGATGCAGTGGAAACTGGATCAATGCGCCCTGTCAATTGAGGAATAACCCTCGTTGATACATTCCCGTACTTCCGTTTTTAGCGATACGGTGGAATTATGGCCACTAAAAATGTCGCAGTTTACTTTGGGGCGAAAATTGCCGGCTTGGAGCCCTCTTATGTACAGCGAACCAGAATGTCACCGCTAGCCCCGTATACTATCGCATCCGACTTTGATGCGACTGATTCGTACAGGTAAACGAATCAGGAAGAATCACATGGGTCGCATCTCATCTTATTTTCATCCCATTCACAACGGACAACTTCCGCTGTATGCATATTAATACACTGCATTCAGGAACCCCCTAGATTGTGGAAATCGTAAAACATCTGAGACGGGTCTAGATCGGTCGAGATGACGTCTATGTGCGCCTTTTTACTTAGACCTGTCAGGTTGAGCTGGCGTCTACAGCTGCCTAACCACCTAGAAAGCGCGTGTCTAATCAGTTAGGCACAATTGCCCGTCTAACCACCCCCACCCGATTCAATACTAGGGGGCCGCTGAATGCAGTGATACTGCGATATTTTTATTGCCATACCCCAATGGCACAGTAGCGTTGAAAGGGACGTAGCCGTGTGCGGCATCAGCGAGGGTTATTGCTCACTTGCTCTGGTGCCTCTGTTGCGTCTCCTAACCAACCCCTAGGCCTGACTTATTTTTACTGTGCACTTGATACACCCCGCGCCAAGCCGGACGAGAAAGTTGAAACCCACACCTACTACTATTGACTGTGAAGTTGGCCACCTAAGGGTTATTGTGCCTGCAGAACAAGTTATATTGTCGACCTGGGCCTTTTGTGTTGAGAGGATGTATTTTGGAGTCCTAAGAGTCGACGTTGAACAGGGATTGAGCTTGTGCTAAGTTGGGATTGCTTGGCGAATATTTTCGGCTGGCGTGTCCAAAAGGGGGAAAAACTAGGAAGTTGGCTGGTCGCGTGTGAGGAGAGGAGAAAATTACCAGCAAGAGTTAGTGACTTCTAGTATGAGGCTTTAGGTCTACTGAAGGTATGTAGACAGTTTGGTGCCTCTAGCACTGCATATTATCTTGATATATGCATGGCCAACTGAAAGCCTGTGACGTGAAAGTATGATTTTGAGAAGAAGCCGGCCAACCAGAGGATAGGGAGAATTTCAAACGACCAAGAGTGTTCCCTCGCTTGAACGCAAACATTTCTCGATTAGAATGAGCCCCAGACGTCGTGGATCGACCAAGAATTGAGGAAGAACGAGGCAATTTGGCGTCGTGGGAGATCAAGCAAAGCGCCTGTTCCTCCATCAACCCGTTCTAAAATTGGCTGCAGCTTGGCATCAACTGAACCAAACTCCGTTTGAAGGGACACCTCAACATCCTCTCCAACCTACAGCCAGCATTTAATGACAAAACTTTATATTCAGGGAGTATAGCTCCAATGGTCAACTACCCCGGGTGGCCAACCACCTAGTCACGACTAGTAGCTGCTGGACGAATGCGCCTTCCACCATGATGACTACTCATCTATCTCACTGTTCCGTTTTCGTGGGGAGGCACGGAACAACTACGGATATCGTGTGGATTCAACATATTTTCAAAAAGCATAAAAGGCGGCGGCTGCCTAATGAAAAAACCAGAATTCAACACAATTCAATCCTTCTCCTCTTCCTCAATATGCAGCTCTCCCTTTCTTTTGTCGCTCTTGCCGCCCTCTCTTTCTGCGCTGCCAGCGTAGTGCCCCAAGTCACCCCCGTTGCTCCCGCCGCGGGGCCCGGCCCCACCGATGCCTCGCTGCCCCCCGTGCCTGCCTACATCGTGGCCGAATACCTGGCCTCCCAGAACTCCACCGGATTGGCAAAGCGCAGCGTTCACTGCGAAACCAGCGGCGGTAGCCCCTTCACCAACGACGTCGTCAACGCCATCAATACGTTCGACGGAGTCCTCACGTGCCAACAGACGAACGGAGGAGGCTCGTTCTGCACGACGATGGGATGCTCGGGCTCGGCCTGTGGTATGTTAGGTTTTTTTCTTGTCGCCAGCCAGAGCGCTTAGCTTTCGCTTTTTAATAGTCGGTATCTGTGGCCCTTTCTTGGGCTCTACCCTTTGCCAAGAGGCTCGAAACGGATTGTTTGACACTTTGAACCAGTGTCAGTCGGGGGGTCGGGCGGGAGGATGGTGCGATGGGCCTAACAGCCTCCGCTTCATAATGTTCCACTCTTAAACGCACAACGTTGGCACCCATGAAGGAGAATACTCTTGTCCTGGTCGAATTACCAGCTTAACCGCTTTGTAATTACTGTCTTTACCATCAACCTGACTTTTACGCTCCACTTTTGACCTCAAAAAAAAGAAAGCAACTATGCTTAACTCATCCCGGCCATTTAGGCATCTACGCTGCGACACGGGTTGGACACGGGTGTTACTTTCCCTCCCTTGTGCCCGAGCACAATTTATTCTTCCTCCATAGAGACTCGAACCAATACCATTTCGCAAGATCAAAGACAGTCATTTGATCAATGCTGATTGGGGACATGAGCTTAATCACGCGTTTTAGTACAGTCGGAATTTGCCGGCCTTTCTATCAAGACTTTGTCTCGTAGTATGAACGGACGGAGCTTCTTTGTTTAAAATTCTGATGAGACTGGCTTGTAGTTACGCAAACTCTAAGGCTGCTGGGCCTGCATTAAAATCGGGGGGGCCTGGCCACAATTCTCGTTAACTGATCGAGAGCAAAAGAATCCCCCTGGCAGTGCAACGGCCAATGTTTATGGTATACATGCCGAACGGGGAAAAATATATACTTCATGTCAGTAGAGCGCAATTTCTCTAATTGTCACACTTTCGATTTTCATTCTTGATGCAGTTCCGCTTCCTGGCTAACTCATGAAAGAAGAATCCGTCGTCTGAGAATTTCTGCAAGATCGCAGGAATACTTCGCGGACGCGCATCAGCGCCGCGCTCCATTCTTTTGAATGGATGTATATGGAACAGATATTTTATTATGCATCCGAAGAAGTGATCAGCCGTATATCTCCCTCTCGGTATTTTGCTAGATTTCCCACTTAAAGTTTCCGGTCCTAGAAGAACTGAGTTTCGTGGTTTAGAATCTAGAACAAAAGGAGCGGGTGGGGATTTCCATTCATGCTGCAATGGAGGAAAAGGAAAGAAAACGAAGCCCTCACTCACAATATGACCCCCGACCCCGAATCGAACGAGGTTCCGCATGTGATATTTGACTCTTTCAAATTTTAGCGAGCGCGGCGCGCACTAGCGCCACCGGTCTTATATTCCCTTCATTTGATCTTCAACAACCCACTGACTTGTTCATCCCAACTCAGGCACGCAGATTTCCGGCATTTCTTCTATCCTAGTTCAGACAAGAGAATAACGTAGATGGGTGAGCGACCTCTCTTTTCGGCGTACTTCTTTACTACAGCCCATAGGCAAAAAATCAATGTGCGACAGCTGGATGACCCAACCCCGAATGAGATATTCTTTAGTGAACGCGCACCAGCGCCGCGGGTCTTGCATTTTTCTATCAATAGCTGCGAGATATTTTTCAGCCCCCTGTGTGACATTGCCTCGCAACCTCCCAGCTACCGCCACCGAATAATTTCGGATCTACGCCAATGCGAAAGCTTTCCTTTTCCGAAATATTCCACGGACCACCCAAAAACAAAGCGAGGATTCTAATATTCTGAGTGTATGCTCCACCATGAGTTTCAAATTGAGTTCAGAGAAGGAAAACAAGCTAAGCCACTTTACGAAGACTTAAACAATAGGTGGGGCGCGTGGCTCCCGGCGCAATTGGGAAACGGAAGCGCAGAGACACGGACGCCCGAGGAGAGGCGGAACCGAATTCAATCGTCGGCACAGGAGACTGAGGCGGAGAGAAGTGCGGAACATTGCATCCGGCCGAAGTATCAGCTGGGAGGAGGAAACACCAATGACTGCAACATCGGTGGAGGGCCTGGCTCCGGGTGCAGCACTTGTGTAACGTCTTTTTTTTTTTTAAAAAAGTTTTATTCACACTCAAGCCAAGGCACAACCCCGGCAGATATTGGATGTTCAGCAGATGCATACCAGCGCCACGGCCTTTCTATTCCTTTCCTTCGTCCACCTCGCTGCATATCTCAGTCTCACATCACAGAATGGCAGCCTTTAGCCAACGAGGTGCTTGGGGAATTAATTAAATGGGTCCTTCCGGATGGTGTGTGCCGGACGATTAAAAAAAAAGCGTCAAAAATCACTTAGCACCGTCCCCGAGAATGAATGGGTTCGCATGCAAATAGCTAAGAATGTTCGCACCACCGCTATGAGGGGGATATTCTTTTTATGAATCCCGCATGAAGTTCAAGCTATCTTCATCTGGCCCATACTGTAGTAGTTATTTAACTTGCCGGTACAACCGCTGTAAGGCTCCAACCATTTCCGTTTGGAAACGGTTACGAACGATTAAAACCGTTTTTATTTCCATTTCGTTTGTGGGGCTTGACAAACGGTTCCAGAAACGGTTTGCAAACGGTTTGCGCCGCCTCAATTTAAAGGTACCAATTGAAGTATTAACCCGTCTCCAACATCCTCCCATGGTGCGAAGAAATAGTTAGTTCTAATAATAATAAAATGCCGACTTCTCCTGGTGACACCAGGTCGGTGTGTGATGGCTACAAACCTGAATGTCGGCCATGAAGATCTTGCGCGTCAGACCTGGAGGCATCCCAAATGCTTATCAATCACTCTTAGTCCTCGGGAATGCCTGTTGGAAGTGTCCCAATAATCTAACTGTGTCATACAACACCACGTACCACGAATATAGCCAGGATGACGGACTGGCTCAAAACTACCGTTTGCAAACTGTTTGTAACCGTTTTTAACGGTTTCTATATCGTTTCCGTTTGGTTTTCCCAGATTCGCAAACGGAAACGAAACGGTTGGAGCCTTAAACCGCTGCCACCGAAACAACGAAACAAATATATTAATGTGTGGGTAAGAGGAACACGATATATTATCGCAGTCCTATTTTAGGCTCGAACCCAGCAGCAGACACCAGCACTGGACTTTGATGACAGTCGATCAAACGGTTCGGATGGCGAAGCGGCTGGAGCATTCTAACCGGCAGCTAGTACGACCGGAAGTTGCCCAACCTCCCGATTTGACTACGCGTGCAAAGGCATTCATACGGGCGGTACTGAATCGGGACTACGAAGCGGTCAAGCACGACATATTAATTCAACAAATTGTGTTTATGAAAAAATATCCGGGCACGCCATTTGACTACATACCCGGTGCTGTGTCTATCCAGATTGAACGAGTCCCCATGCAGTCACCCGGGGGCTCCGCTCGTGACTGGTTTCTCGCGCTGAAGGATTACTCTGCGCGCGAGTCCAGGAGTTCTGGAACATTGGAACTCCATCTGATTCAAGTGGGCGAAGGATCGAACAAGCGACGGCCGGTTTTCCTATGCGGTCAGCGAATTCGGTGATCCACGACCCACGCAGGGGGATTGCGGACAGTGATAGTTTCGTGGCTCACAAACTCGATCCGATACTCAGGAACGAAGTCAAGGCATTGTTGTCTTTGAACGCCGGCGCAGTACATTAGTTTTGTGGCGAATATTTTTGGTTATCACGAATGAAAAGTTGCTGCAGATCACTTAGCACCGTTGTCAACTTTAAATGCGTTGATGGGACGCCCGTATCATTCTCCTCGCCGTCCAACCGCTGTTTGCGCTATTGTGGACCACTATCATGAAAGTATGTAGGTCGTAAGGCTTTAGTTACAAATCAAAGGGAGGAGATAGGTCGCAGGGAACCCAATGATAAGTGAGGAAGTAGATGACTCAAAAAGTCCGATAGAAGGACAAATAGTAAAACAGCGAACAATCCACCCGCGACGCGCAAGAGCCAATTTACGTCCCTCATGTCCACGAGATAGCTAGCCTCTTCTCCCGCCACCCGAAGCCACTGCAGATACAAGGGTCGAGGAGAGGAAGACGGACGTCTCAAAGGGAAGGACAGGAACGACTCGTTCCGAAGGAGGTGAGGGTGGAAGAGGAGCCCGGGCAGCTGACGAGGGCGAATCATTCAGAGGGGGTAGCTAGGCGGCGATGATGTGGTCCATACAAATCCACTCCCAGGGCACTCCTGGGCTCGCACCGTGACACAAACGCGGCGACACCTGCTCGTGCAAATGATGCGACACAGCCACTCGCATGGCACCCAAATACGCGCCGCGCCGCGCGCCGAGAGAGGGAGGTGGACGTCTCGCAGAGCAAGCTGGACATCGAAGAATGGGTGCCGGCGCCGTAGGGAAAGCACAGACAGTTGACCAATGAAGCAGAGAAGAGGACGGGATGCGTGTGAATGGGCCTGGCGGCCACACGCCGTTCGTCATGCGCGCCGCCTAAGCCGGCTCGCAGGAACATGCGCCTCACTACCTCCGCCCTCCCCGTCATCCATCGCGCGCACATATTCCGCGCCGCCGCCGTCGCACAGGTAAAACCTTCTGCCCGCGCAGTCCCATTGCTAGCCTCGCGACAAACTGCACCGCGGCCGAGAAGTGGCAGAGTACCGCGGGTAGACGCTAGAGGTGCCGCCGCACCGGACTCGTCGCGGGTGGAGGAGAGGGGCCCGGTGCTAGTGTACTGGAACGAGTGATCTTTGCACCCAGGTCACGCATCCGGCCCCGAGGTTACTGGCGGCTCGCGGCGCAGGAAACTGGTCTGCGCAGTGCAACTATCGCTTGCATCCGCGACTCAGCACCAGGGGCATAGGCGTCCTCGCGGACCGCGGGATCCTGGAAGGTATAGTCCTCCGCCTTCGAACCCGAGGGTGGCTGCGTCCCTCCGGTGGGTACCGTCCTCTTTGACGC
Organism: Mycena rebaudengoi; assembly: GCA_029282285.1. NCBI lineage: Eukaryota > Fungi > Basidiomycota > Agaricomycetes > Agaricales > Mycenaceae > Mycena > Mycena rebaudengoi. The sequence goes on along the minus strand of JARJCX010000003.1, from coordinate 1,667,128 downwards.
GGTGCTCATCCGCGCTCTCCCCTCCCCTCCCCTGCCCTCGCCCTCGCCGTCCCCGCCCTCACTCATGCCCATTCCACCGCCGTCCTTACGCTCCCTGCCTTTCCACACCGTTCCGTTCCGTCCGCGCCCCCCGTCCTCCTTTACTCCTCCACACCATCTCTGCGTCGTCCCCCTCCATCCCTTCCTCATTCACATCCTCCCTGCCCACCATCTCCCCTCCTTCCGCCCGCACCCACTTTATGTACACACACTCCTTCCCCGTCCTCGCCCGCCTATGGAGCCACTGCTGGCTGCTTGTACCACGGCGTAACGACCCCGGAGGAGGTACGTGATGCTGGAGGCGGGTCTCGTCATCCGCGCGGCGCCGCCGTACTGTGCGATTGGGACGAGCGACGAGGGCGAGTGAGGATGGGGAGAGACTTTGCGGGATGACGTAAGCGCTGGCGTGGGCGGTGCTGGTGTCTTCCAGTATCGCAGGGATGACGCTCGGACGGCACTATGAGGCGAGTACATCGACCACCTCCTATCTCCGCAGAGCAGCTCCCCGCGCCACGAGCGACGCCCGAGGATGGTAGCGGCCATATATCTCACCCACCGGGCGCTGCGTCGGCCGTGCAGAGCCATCCGATACCGATCCAACTTCACTGCAGAGTAGGTGTTACTGGGGTGAGACGTTGCTCGCGCTCGTCGGCGCCATCCGAAGGGGATGTGGTACTGATCACGAGTAGCGTCGTCAGATTGGAGAAAGGGAACAGGAAAGGCGCCTGTAGGTCGATCTCCGGCAATACATTGGATGCAGCGATCTCGGGACTGAGGTGTCGTGTCGATGCGGGCTCTACGATGTAGACCGTGATGTAGACAGACTGGTGAGGGCGATAAGTAGAGTCGGAGATGTAAGCGGTGGGAATGGTACCTTGTAGTGTAGCTCTGGAGAAGATGCTGGTAAGACCCGTGCTGCGAAATATGAGGCGGTCTGGGGCTGGTATCGTCATCCGCGGCTGTTGCACGATTTGGACGAGTGGTGCCATTGTGGTCGTACGTCGAGGCCGAGGAGCGGGCGAGGACGTCAGCCTAGTGGTACATCCGGATGCGATAGCCTTCGACGTCGAGGAAGGTGGCACCGGCGCGCAGCATTCCGAAGATGCGCACCGGAAGGGCCGCAGCGTCGCCCGCCGGGCAGAGGTCTCACGGCGGTCGGGGAAGGGGGTGGGGCACCGGCGCGCATCGCGAGAAGTCCTCCGAACCCGCTGCAATACACGAAAGGGCGCAGCGACGCCGCGTAGTTCGCGAGCTCTGTGGAGCACAAGCACATATCGTGAAGAGGCTACGGCCCCCGCGCCTCGATGCGGACGGTGCTGGTGCTTGCTGCTTTCGCGGCGGCGGCGTGAAGGGTCATCGGACCACCATCCGATAAGGGTACTCGCCCCGTAGTGGCTCCGCGTCGAGACGCACAAAGGGTCGAGGCCGCGAGTTCTGCAAGCATTGCAAAACGCCGCGAGGATATGGGTGATGGCGCACGCGGCAACTGCATCTCCCGCGCCTGGTCGCTCCGACGTGCGCGCAGGGGCCGAGGCGCCACCCGGGGACGATCCAGCGGCGATCCAGCTTCGTCCCCGTTGAATCGATCTCGACGAATAGCGTGCTCGCCGGTCCCATGTCCGCGCTCTTGCATCCACGGCGCCGTCGTGCGTTATCCGGAGCGATCTCTGCAATCCATGCGAGTGAGTTCCGTATCGTGAGGGGATGACACGTATATGAGCTGGCGAGAGCGCTAAGTACAGCTCGAGATCTTAGCAGGTGGAAATGGTACCTTGGGCAGATTTAATATTGATCAGTATCGGCCAGACGCTAGTAATACTCCTCCAAAACAAGAGAGCGTTGACTGTTTGGCGAATGGGGGAGATATTCGATACGAACGCAATTCGGGTCCGGCTTGAGAAGGCACTGGATCAGTATGATGAGCGAAGGGAGGGTACAGGATGCATGAAGCCAACTGCGGTGGGAAAGAATGAGCATCGAGAAACGAGGAATCGAAAAAATTACCCACAGCACCATCCGCGAGCTGAACCTTGCTGAACCCGGGTCAGTATCCAGGACGTGGATTAAATGTAGGTAGAACTTGCATACGGGTGAAACGAGATTGTTTTCGGTACAGATTCTCCGCGTATATGGCCGATAAAGAGGACGCGAATAACACAAGCGAAGTGTATAGCGTTCTCCATAGAAAGACGGAGCTTACAGCTGGCTTCAGGGACGTGACCAGACGTGAAATCGGGCGGTAATGTTTTTGACACCAAGTTGGCCGAGTCAGGACCCACGTCGATCGCAGACGCTTTTCTTCCATGCTGTCTTCAAAATGGCCAGTCGAGCTCGTCCATTCAAGCACTGATCATTCGAGTCCAAGCCAGACCGAGAACAAGACTAGAAAAGGCGTGGGTGAGCGGTGTAACACGCGTCCTGATCTTTGGGTAATCCGACCAGTTCTTGCTCCTGCCAATCCATTTTGCCATTGCCGATCTAAAAAGCTTAATGAAGCTAGCGGCCGCGGACGAAATATATTGTGCCTAGGATCTCATGGCTGCAGCATCCAAACTTCCATCTATGTGTATGGTTCCCCGATCTCACTAATGCTACGGCTGCATCCATACTGGATGATGCAGATTTGGTTGGGAAGCCCATGCTCTAATGGATTCAAGGTATCATTGACTTATCAGAAAGGTTTATTTGATTCAAGGACGTCGTGAACCACGAAAAGACAAGCCTCCCGCACCGGAAACGCTACGACTATGGCATTAGTTGTCAATGGTGAATGCAGAAGCTCCGAGACGCGCTTATCTCTGCTGCCGTCAACCCATCTGCTCGCCGTCGAAGTGTTACGATACGTGGATCATGAGCGCCAATGAGAAGACGACCGTTCCAGACGGGTCTGCCGGTTCTGCAAAACTGGGTTAAAACTCCGGACTGCACGAACCTTGCCCGCCGCTTGGATAAAAAGGCTCATATGAGTCCTTTAAATCCATGCTCTGTGAACCGTTCCACCGTCGCTCTCTTGGTTAAATGTGCCCATGAATTGCTTCAGATTTTCTACACGACTCCCGTGTCTCAGATGGACTGACTGTTAAAGGTACTCATGTTTTGTTTCACTACTTTGCTTCTACTAGTCGACTGGGTTCTACAGCGTGACGGGAAACTGGGTGCGTGAGCTCGGCTCGGGAGACTAATGGAGGCGGGGAACAATGGCATACATAATACCTGTAGTATGCCGGGATACTTCCCCAAACCGGCGTTCCTAAGCGGGACCATGTCGTGTAATACCTACCTACCTACCTACCTACCGAAGATCACTTGGCCTCAGTGACGAGGGTTCGAACCAGGCTGCAACCGTTTTAGGGCGTTTTTAGTGGGTAGTGACTTCGGTCGAGTCCCACACTGTTCGGCATTTGCCGTTCGTGCGTTAATGCATTTTCGACCCGTGGAGCTACATTATTCGGCAAGGTTTCTATCCCTAAGCCACCAATTATAACGGGCTGAAAGGGACCGACTATGTCGGCTCGGGTTGATCCGAGGGGCCTCAAAAGGGCTTTTCCTGATGCTATTCCAAACGTTCCACAAAAAAAAAAAAAAAAAAAAAGACTAGAATTGAAGGCAAAGCCTCAGAACAACACACGTCAATATTTGCTTTATTCCTTCGCTCCAAACAATCGATCAACTTGCCGTTAACCCACCATGTCGCAACTCTCTCGAGGTGGTTCTTCCGAATTTAACGAAACTATTCAACAACACGAAAGGTTACTCTGGAGGAATACCTAATACCATGCCTTTCCTGGACGCCAGTGGACCCCGGTTTTGCTTCAATCCAGCTTAGTTCTCCTCTCTGCTTAGCTCTCCTCTCTGCTTCGACCCGACTCCCCTCAGACGAATTCCCACATGCTAATCTTTCCAGACGAGCCGCTATTACTCTAACGCTAACCGAAAAAAAAAAACTCGGTTTTCCTCTTAAGTCCTGACGTCAAGTTTAACTCAACTTTCTTTGTCTCTCATCTTCTAGATCTGTTACAAGGCGGGACCACGGGGAGTTTATGGCCACCCGAAAACTGAAACTCTGCCGATTAATGTCGGCATGTCGCCGTATTGGCCGGCGCTTGGACCGCAAAATTAAATGAGGCGATGCCCCGATGAGGTCAAGTCCACCAATCAAAGCGACCAGTCAAAGCGACCCGTGAGTTCTGTTTAAAACAGCATCACTTGCTTCCGATCCTCCATGCCCTCTTCCACAGTTTCTCCCGCCACTCGCGAATTTCTCGTCTATCTGTCCGCTAGAGCCAATGCGCGGCGTCTGCTAACCGTCAAAGTTATTGTTTCGCGCGATGGAACGATCAAACTCGATGTTCAGTAGGCTCTCCTCGTCTATTGTCTCAACTGATAAGTAAACCCACTCAGAGAGGAAGATCCGGTTGGATCTGCGCGTAGTGATCCTGTCGTGATACGGGCACTTGGGTATGCATTTTAGCGCAGTCTGTCTCTGCTTATTCGAGCGCCGCCCACAGATCCAGACCAACCACGGAAACCACCCGTGCGCCACCGAACCAAAACAATAGGTGCGCAGATCTAATTTCTTTTTGTCTCGCTCTAGGCTTAGGACTAACGGAGTCATTTAGTTCCGCAGGCCCATCGTCATCGATACCCGCCACAGCTTCAGCCTCGAGCAGCAGGGAGAGATCGCCTCCTCCGGCTTATCCTGGCCTCAATTCTTCCGTGTCTGGGAGCGCGAGGTACGTCGCTTAAAGCTCCTTTTACATACCCCGACACCACCCTCACAGCACATCGTCTGCCGCCACCACATTGCACACCACGACCACGCCTGACCCAGACATCAATACAACCCCACTACGGCCAGCGACGCCCAACGACGCACTTCTCCCTCTTCCAGTCTATCGCCCTCGTGTGTGTACCCAATGCCCCTCATCCCCTCTCCCCGCCGCACCTCATCCCCCCGGATGCCAACCGTCTACCGTCGCCCCGGCGCGCTTCCTCCAGCTTTTAACGCGCTAGCGCAGCCGGCATTACCGCCCGCGCCGCCCATCCGCCCGATCCTGCGCGGCATGTTTGAGGCAATGCAGAGCGGGGCGTTCACGCCGAGTATTTTGCCTCCGCCGGACGGGGAGGGGGAGCGCCTGGATCTGTACAGCCATTGTTTGCGCGAATCCCAACGTTGCGTCGAGGAGTAAGAGGAGCGGGAGGAGGAGAGGGGAAAGTGTAGGAAGCGGAGGAGGCCGATGTGAGATACACCATCGTCGATAATGTTCTTGCCCACTGTTTTGATTGCTGTGGAGGAACGCGCATCGTTTCGGTATAGATGTTATAAAGCATCCTTCCACGTATTGGAATCGTGAAGGTAATTGAGGCTGGATACAATTTCGCAATGTGCGGGGAAAATACATAGAGTACAGTGGTAGTGACGGCTGCTTACTAGCCACAGGCGATATATATGTAGGCATACTATGTGAATCAACCCAGAGCAAAGGGGAATAATTTCTCACTATTTCAATTTGCTCCAATATTACTACTATCACCTCAGGCGAAAAAATGTCTGAGGCCACGCAGACTTCAACCATCCCTGAGCAGTGCCCATTTAAGATGGCTTTTCTCTCCGCCCCAAAGCATTTTTTATCAGTAAACAAGACCTGATTCCCGCCTCGCACTGCCTTCAAATACTCAAACCGAATTATTTAAACTCTGACACGGGCGATGAAATCCTGCAGTGAACAGCCGGAAATCAACCGTTAAACATTGCAGCAAGTACAACCTTGTCAAATCAAATAGGGGGAGTTGAACCTCATTTGTGTGGATTTTCCTCGCGCCGGTTTGATGCTGATCCACAGAATGGGCATCTTTCCAGGCTCAAGACCTTTCTTTGCAGGATCCCTTGAATTGGGCAAAGTATTCCGTCGAATACACTTCTAATGGAATCAATATTTCAACTTTGATTTTCCCTGCGTGTCAAACTGCAGGAAGTAGCTTCGCAGAGATCCTTCACTAGTTTCGGCGCTTCATTGGTACCTCAAGCCCTCAGCAATTGATGTCCCTATGAGGAAGAGAAATCGAATGCGGGAGTGTGGTTCTACCAGACAACTTATCCGGAGTTCATTACGACAGATCCATGTTAAGCTTCAGAAGAACAAAGAGTACGCTTTCTCGGGATAGTGAGTTACAATTGATAATACGAGCCTTCCCTTCATCAGCAGGAGGCTGGTCGAATTGAACAAAGGCTTGGTAGTACTATTTGGTGACCTATAGCTAGCATTCACGATCAGGGTGCCTCTCTCTCAGCTCTGAAGAAATATACTGCACTATTTCAGCCATTGTGACCTGTGTTTACTTTTGAAGTGTTCACTTTTGAGGTGTGGGAAATTCCCTTTCTGGGTGATTCTTCGGCATTTCCCGACTCATTTTAGGCGAAAACATCGATTTCGGAGGCCTGGGACCTGTGATAAGATTGTCAAGTGTTCAGCTAAGCCTGTGACCTGCGACCGAACACTTGGTGGAAATAGTACAGTATGTAGCGTGAAAATGAATCAATTAGTGTTGCAAACCAAAAAATGACGTCCGAGTTCCGAGTCATATGAAATCATGACCCACCGCACAAAACGCGGGGCTGTTCGACGTTCACCAGTGCGTATTGAATATTGAGGGAGAGCCGTTCACTGGCGCGTATTTGAGACAGAGGGCGTGGTCTTGCAAAATATGCCCAAATTGTCTAACGAGGCCGAATTAAGTCATATCTCGGCGCCGGCACTGTCAATCAATCACGAGATTTCCTTTCGAGGAAATTTAGGAACAGCTCCTCGCAATCACGGTAAAGCCTCATAGCTCGCTGTGTCATTGCTACGGGCGACGATGGCCATCGTGTAATCCTACCTACCTGCCTGCCCTCCTACTAGATACATGGCCCATCGCTCGCGCCTGACCTGCCTGGGCGTCCTCCTGCTTCTCGGCGGCGCCAACTGCGAGATCACCGTCTATCATGCAAACAACGCGGCAGCGTTCACCACAGTGCCAGGCGCTAAATACACGGGTCTGGCAGCCTATGATCCGTCTACGCTTGTCCCACCCCCCGTACCAACGCCTGCAATCAACACAAACCTCGACGTCGCACTTCAGAATTCGGGCACGCAGGGTCTTTCCGTCAAGCAAAAGGGCTCTTTCCTCGGCTTTTCAATCGAAATGTCTGTGACGAATCAAGTTTGTCAGTGGCACCGTTTCTTGCTTCTATATTGTGTATTAAAGTCCTATATGCTAGTGGGCAAGAATTCGTCACTCATCCAGGTCCCCTTCCTCAACCTCATGTCAAACATCGTCAAGCGCGCTGGGTCGGTCATGGTCCGTGTCGGTGGTAACAGTCAAGAGACTGCCAAGGTATGCCCCGTCAGTATCGCGCATCAGGCGTATGAATGTTTCCACATTGCAGATCGTAGATAGTCTCCCGGACGGGCGAATCCTTGCGAAGGATCACGCAAACACCCATGGAAGAACGGAGACCCCGCCAATAGACTTTACTCTCGATATGCTGCACCTCATGCGCAAAATCTCGGACCTAGTCCCCGTGCACTGGTTCATGGGTACCCCGTGGTTCGTCACCAACCCCTTCAACACCGCTCTCTGCCACGCGGCCGACGAGATAATCGGCGACTATCTCCTCGGGATGCAAGCATCGAACGAGCCCGATTTCTACGCCGCCCACTAGCACCGGGCTGCCCCATATCTCCCGCAGAATTACGTCCAGGAATTCGGCCAGTTTCTCACGCAGATCGCCACCGACGGCAGCGACCCCAACGGTGTGAGTCCAGTATCGTGATCAGTGAAAGCGCGTCTCTCACGCCCTGTGTTCCGTCCCGTAGAGAATCAAGAACATGCTCATCGGCCCTAACATCGCTCTTTCGAACTTAGAATGGACGTTGGACAAGATGTGGGATACCGGCTTCATCGACAAGTTCTCTGACAACTTGAAGTATCTTGCCGTGGAGAAGTGCGCACCTTCTCTTTCAAGATGCATGTAGCTATTCACCAGCCTGTACACCAGATACCCGCGCGACAACTGCAACGTTATGTTCGGCGGGGGCACGGACCCTGTCATCCCGCAGGAAGCCCTGCCCTTATACCTCACCCACAACGGCCACAAACTATTAATTGACCAGTATCAAGCAAGCACGCTATTAGCCCAGACCAAGGGCAAGCCGTTCCTGATGTTCGAGACGAACACCGTGTGTCCTTCGTTTATTCCTTTAACATCTGCGTGTTCGCTGACACTCGCTACGCAGGGCTCATGTGGGGGTTTCAATGGTATCTCAGATTCATTCACGTCCGCACTTTGGGGACTCGACTACGCTCTGTATATGGCGCACTCCAACTTCACCGGCGCCATGTTCCACTTGGGCGGGCAGAATGTATTTTACAACGTCAGTGTTTCTTCCCGATATCTCCTCCTGTTCTCGCTGACAGTACTCCCGTTATCCTTCAGCCTTTCACATGTATGCTTCCCCTCCATCTGGATAATAATAGAGAACTAAAAGCCCCTCCCACGAACCAAACGACCTTCCACCAGTGGAGCATCGGCCCCATATACTACGCCGTCCTTGCCATGGCGGAGGTCCTCGGGCCGACGAACAACAGTCAGGTTCTTGACCTGCCCATCCCCGGCTCGAGCGAGTTTACGCCCATGTACGGGATCTACGAGAACGGCGTGCCCGTGCGCGTCGCGATCTTCAACTACGTGGACGACCCGACCGGCGCGACGGACGTGCATGCGTCGATCAGCATCAACGGCGGGACGCTGCCGAGCGCGGTGAAGGTAAAGTACCTCCTCGCGAAAACGGTAGTGCAGAAGGGCAATTATACGTGGGCGGGGCAGGTGCACGCATTTTTTCTCCCTTCGCTTCACTTCCAAGGAGACCATGGCTCAATTCTCTCCCCAGACATTCGGTGGGAACTTCGAATCGGACGGGTATGTGAATTGCATTCGTATTGTTCGACCTTCTGACTTATGGCCTTCCTAGGCGGCCGATGGGCGACGAGGTCATCGAGAGCTTCCCGTGCGACCAGGAGAAGAAGACATGCACTGTGCGCGTCCCCGCGCCCGGGTTCGCGCTCGTGTACCTCACCGATAGCGTGTACTCCGACAAGCAAGACCCTCCGCAGACCTATGCGACCACCGCACGGACGAAACTACACAACACCGGTTCGTCTGCACATCCCAAATGCTTCCGTCGCCTGTGCTCACATCCCCTTTTACTTAACCCAGCGACAATCCCGCCGGAGGTTCTCGCGACGTCGAATGGCCAGCGCCAGGGAGTTCTGGAGCTCTTGGGAACCAGCAAGCCGCCAAAGAACGCTGCGCTGCACAATACCCCGGTGTTGATGAGCGTCATTATTGGCGCGGCCGTTATGGGTGCGGCGCTGGTACTGAATGGCCGAGTATAGAAGCCTCGTCTTTCATGGACTTCCCTTTGCTTTTATTTTACTCTGACCGTTGACGGCAACCCTGCAACCAATCACTGTGCTCACGACACCACCCTCCCTCTGCTTGTCTAGGCTGCAAGCACATAATATATTAAATCGCTCCAGTTCGTGTCGAGCACTTAAAATCCGAGTCCTGTCCTCTGTGCGTATCCAACCAGAAAATCATTGTTGAATTAAGTACTGCGGGAATTCCACATTAGTGCAAGAGGTGATCGCGTACTAACTGCAAAATTCATCAGGCTCTTTATTTTCGAACATGCCTCTCTTCGGGCGTGGTATACTGTTTTCCGTGGTGGTTTTCTTCCCTGCTCGCCGGCAACTGAATTTCCCGAGGCTGAATTACACCCAGTTGTTTAAATGCTTAAAGCTTGTAGGGAGCTACACCCGCGCATGGTCTGTTTAACATTTTCCTGATATACTTACCACGTGCCATGTGAGTATCAACTAAATCTAGGTTGATGAATATAAGTGAGCCTATTTTATAGTTTGCCTGTGATCCCATGAAGGACTGCAAAAGAGAACCTCAAGGTCGCTGAAGTGCGCAAATTGCAAGTGGTGGATCAATTCGACTTAACACAGGATTGGAAGGCCAACTATGTCGGGATCAGCGCAGACACTGAGGCGGCGGATGGAGGGGATTAAATGCGGACAGAGCCTGAGGGACAGGCAGAGGCGGATGGCAGCTACAAGAGGATTCGTTCATCGTAGAGGCGGATGTCGCGGAAGAGCTAGGCCTGCACGGAGTAAGAGAATGGGCGATGTGCTGGAAGGAAAATCGCAATCGTAAACACAAACGACGTTCTTTGGCACCAGAGCGATTTTAAGGTGAGCGTGGTCATTTTCACAGTTATTTGAGATCTATTACTGTCATCTCTTTCGCCATCTCCTCATCTGTCGGATATACTTCTGATTTTGTGGGAAGTTCAACAGGCCTTCATCACTTTCTCGAATTCCAGAACTCGAATAACCTTTCATGGCGCACCCGCAACAGCATCTTACTCCGTATAAAGCCGGAGTGGTGGTCCAAAGGAGCTTTACAGGTCCCCATGAGCCTTGGGTGTTGGGGACGAAAGGGGCGCCACAAAGCGCCACCACTCGCTCGTCCCCTTCTCCTTTCATCTTCAATTCAGTCATAGCCTAACTCATTTACAACCGGATTCCACGCAAATATCCTCTCGCTAACCGTATTACGGGACTCTGTCGACGTCCTTCCCATCTTGAAGTCAATTGCCAGCGGCATGTTGGCATTGTGAAGTATCACTGAAGTATACCTACTCCGATCTAGAATTATAGGCATTGATAATTACTTCATTAGCGCGGGGCTACCCCCGGCGAGAATGCGCGAATTTTAGCATGGCGGGCATTCACCATCCTTGACAGTATACTGCGCGATTGGTGAAGCGGATCCACAAGCCCTTTTGCCACCTACACTTCTGCCTCTCTTGGATTTCGAGGTGTATGGCCGTAGCATCTCCATACATGGTGTAACTGAAAATGGAATGCACCCCCAGACTACTGCAAGAAATGCATGATGCGATGGAGGAACTCAGCAAAAGCAGCCTCACACAGAGAGCGCCCTCACGCAATTCAATTCACGGCTGGATGCCGTCTCCCAGGCCTTCACAGTAAGAACCTTCTCTCGACCATCATTTTTCCTGCGTTATTCTGATTTTTCATAGATCGGCTCTCTCGTCCGCGTTGAAGTTGCCGTAGGGAAATTGCAAGCGGATTTATCCACCGTCTCTATCTCGCCGAAGAAAGGCAATACCCTCATTGTACGACTTCTTGCCAGCGTGGGACCAGTTTCTCACTCGCTAGTTTTAGCTTCATCTGATGGAAATGCAATTGTTCCAAACTTTCATTTTTTTGAGATGACCCCACTCCTCGAAACTTCAATATTATCCCAACTCGACCCAACTTATCTGGACTTACCCAACATAACACTTCCGTTGTGGGAAATTCGGCCAGGCGATGCCGGGTGGGGGTCTATCAAGTATGGCCATTTGTCGGTTTGATTCCGTATTGATCCCACTTGTGTCTTATATTCGTGTATATCGACTGCGTTTTGATTTCGTCCGCACGAGATTAACTGTCCAAAGAGACTAGACCCTCTCGTCCAAGTGCTGTGTCCAGTCGTTTCCCTCGCTCGCAATTTGCTTTGAAATTCGCCGATCTGAAGCTTGAACCAGCATTATCTTATTCTTGTAGGAACAAAAACACAAATTAGGCAGTAATCATGGGTCCGCAGAGTGAGACAACGCACTATGTAGAGGTGAATACTCCAGGTTTGGAACAGTTGTTCTCGTTGTCTGCTTGCTTGCAGCGATGGTCGGATTGATCCGGGTCAGATCCCGGTCAATCCCTGGATATGTGCCGATTTTTTTCAATAGGATGAAATTGCGATGAATAAGAGGCATCAAGTCGTGTAATTAGGCACAGAGTGCGTGCGAAAATCGGTTTACAGTAATCTACTTGTAACAGCAAAAATAACTGCAAGTAACTGTAGATTCGAAAGAGGACATACAAAAGTTAAACGTTTCGGAGGGGTTTTTTTTTCGAGCGGGACGTAAGAAAATGAATACTAAAACCTTGGAAAACCAGACCTCTGCTACGTCCTTAAGAGTGCCCATCAGAGGACTGATCCCTTGCCCTGCGCCCCAGATACCAAATATTGCGAAGGCGATCTTGTCATCTTCGACATTCAATACCGCAACTGGCCCAGCAGCCTGCTGCACCCAAAACTGTCCAGCAACGTCGGTTGGCTGCACAAGCTCAGAGTTTAGCGCACATCAAACAGAGTATTCAATACGACTCACCCGGCTGAACAGCCCCGTCACATTGAACAAATTGCCAGAATAATGAGTGAGCAGAGCGTAGTTGGTCGCTCCTGTGTCCCATTTCGTAATCAATGTGGGTACGTCGGGATCGATCACTCCAGGTAGAATAGTGGGGACTTCCGCAGCGAGCCGGTCGCAGGATTCGCTGTTGGTGGTTGTGTTGAGGGTGAAAAGGCAAAAGTCTACAGTCCCGTAGCCCAGGTCTTTGTAAGTTCCCGCGAGGGAAGCGAATGGAGCACTTGGAGGCTCTGCGTCTTTCGGAGGGGGGCTCGGCGGCGGCACACTGTCCCTGGCCTCCTCAACAGCAGCGCGGTATCTGAATCCATTTATCAGGAAGGTAACATAACTGGCAATGATTATTTGCCTCGCAGTCCAATCTATCGGTTCGAGCCGGAAAAAAGAGTCGAGAATACGGTATTTCACGGACTCCATGATGAGAGTCCCGAGGCTATCATCATTCGATAACACCGCGACTCCCAAACGGTGATCAGTGCTGCTTATGTAGAAAGAAGTCGAGGGAGTATACTTCGACAAACTCTGACAGGGAACGGCTGAGCTTCCGGCGAAGAAATATACTTGCTTACTCACCGTGACCTCGATAAGTACCTCGCATCTGCCCCCCACCATACACAACCGGAGACAGCTCGGGGTATCCCCTAATTTAATGACCAAATGATAAATATTGATCAGAATCCACCTTGTACAGGAAAATCGCGTACGCAACAGGCTGAATCACCGAGACGCCAGTCGCTACCTTACGAATCACTTCAGATGGAATAACCGTCTTGTTCAATTGATTTTTTCCCTCTCTGAGGAGCATCTGGAGCCAGATGGCCTGGGAGGGAAGATAAGCAGAGAGTTCTTGTATAACAAATGGGACAGAACCATGTCACGAGCGCTGGAAATAGCTCCTCCAGCACCAGATATCTCTGGGCGTTCATTCAATCCCCAATGCGGCTGAAAAGCAGGAAATTCCTCACGATGGTTTTCGGTCTGATCCCAAAACGCCAGAGTTCTAATAATACCTTGAGCGAACAGATTTTCCGTCGTGTTTGGCCCATCCCTCGCAAAGGAGTCAGCTAGATTTCCTGTTTTAATCGCGTCGGCATAGAAGTAGGTGGTGTGATCCATCCCGAGTGGCTTCAAAATGTTCTCGTGAACGTAATCCTCGAACGTCGTATTCAGGAGGACCGTTGGCAGATAGGAAAGGGTGGTGTACATGTGGTTATTATATTGAAAAATTTCCCTGAAGCCTGTGGATGGTTTGAGATACTGCAGACGTGCAATCTTGGATGTGGGTGAACCACTCAAGATACAAAAATATAGTTCTCGCCAGACTTACGACCTCAGGGACGGAAGCGGAAATTGGGACCATGAAATCGTGCCGTGGAAGACCCGTGCGATGGCTCATGAGGTCGACAATCGTGCTCTCGCTTGTCGCAATTGGATCCATCAGCTTCCAACCCGGAATAAGACTAGCGATTTTGGACGTCCAGGAGATGCGAGGAGTGAGTGTTTCATTGGAGATTAACAGTCCAGTGGCCAAAAATATCGAACAGCTAGATGAGATTTTGCTGTTAGTGAGAGAAGGATGGGAAAAAAGGAGGCAAACTTTGGAATTCGACCCGATGGCGACGAGTGTATCGGCAGTGATCTTTTTGTGGCCGTCGGATGAGGCATTTCCATAACCTTTACTTTCTAGCACCCAGGATCCGTGAGAGTCCTTGAAAGCTCGCAGAATATCTGCAATTGCGGCATCGATTTTAGGAGTGAGGACCGTCGAAATGGACAGCGGCTGGTGAGAGTCGAAGCCGAGAGCTACACCAGCGGTTGCAAGGCAGGAGACGACAAGGGAGAGAAATGAACGGGAAGGCATACCGCAAAAGACAGTTGATAAAAGGCAGACTTTATTAAAATGGCCACCTCGAGTTTACGTAGCACCAAAAATCGCAAGCTGCGCGTGAATGACAGTTGGTGCACATCTGCCGTAGCATCATCTGATATTCTAAAATCGCAAGCCGCGCATACCTGACAGTTGGCGCGCAGTTGCCGGAGCAGAAGTAGTCGCCTCTAATACGGGTTTAAACGCCACTTCATACTTAAACGACACTTCATGAACGGAGAATCCGAGTGTAGCACCAAAATCAGGCTGCGCGTGCATGACGTTGACAGTTGGTACACAGTTGCCACAGTAGAAAGAGGGTCGTGTTAATGGGAGATGCCGATATGGTCCCAATTTACGGGCGGGATCTGCAACCTATTCAACAAGAATGAGAAAGTGATTAAGCGCCTGAAAGAGAAACACTGAGTGAAGACCGTGGGAGGAATGTTTTGTGGCCATCCTGCTAAAGGCCTTGGCACTGGATGCGCTGGCATGTCGGCGCGCCAAGGCCTTCCTATCTTGTTTTTATTGCAGTCCCTTCCACCTTCCTTCCTCTACAGTGCTAGCCATCTCAAGGCAATGGGCCTGCTTTATGTGAGTTTTCTGTGTTGTTTCTCACCCCTAACTGATATTTCCTTGCCAGCGCAGCTTCGTTCCTCTTTGAATACTGAGGTTTTGGTATATTATCAGCTGTTTCTGTAGTACGAGCCGTCTTTCTGACAACTTCCGCACTTGCGCCCACCGCCGCGCTCGCCCCCCACATGCCTTGTACATCACCAAATCCAGCAAAATGTCAAAAGAGATCAGAACCGAATACGATCCTGACATTCCTCACTAGACTCGTGATCAGTCCGTATACAAAATACTAAAAATATGTGGCAAGCACTTCGGTTATAAAACGCCGAAGCGCTCGCCGCATTTTTCAGCATTTGTTTTACAGACTGGTTACGAGTCTAATTCCTCACAATTCTCACGAATTCTGGTAACGCAGATTGTGATCGCTGGTATGCGAAGATCTAGATGTGGGGTGATCACAGAACCCACAACCCACAACCATTGTGTGAACCATGAGTGTTGCAACCACATAGAAGGGCTTCTATGCCCTTCCGAGTGTAGAGTCGACAGGCGCGGTCACATCGCCGAACTTAAAATTTCAATGCATCTGATGCACTGATGATGTTCCCGAAACCTTACAATGCATGCAGAGTTTAGGGTGCGGCTTGAAATCGCGGTGTACGCCTCCTGGATATTCCCTCTACTTCAAGTCGGCGGCTCTGCGCATAACGTTTTGTTGGCCGAAACAAGATATTATCACTAGGATCCGCTTGATGTAAGAGACGCCGCCTATGGCTCCGCAGCTTCTTTGCGCCTTCCGTACCAAATATTGAATTGACTCTGTGCACTGTTTGCGAACACAATATTCCAACAATATTCCACGCTTTCTCCACTCTATGCTCTAGCTATACTTGCATCGTGCACGACTTTCTCAGTCGGCGTATTGGTCCGGCGCTCTTCGAGGATATCTAGCTTACTTGTGTCCCGCGGAATCTTGCGTCTCCTTCTGCGGTCTACCACTGGCGTTTTTCCCTGTGCCTCGTTCCATTTCCATTTCGAATATCGGTACTGCACCGTTCAGTTCCCACGGATGTATGTCATAACAGCGCCCATACACAGCAATGGCGCAGATCTGGCTCTCTCCGTGCATCGCACATGTATCTATCTATGTCCCCACGATCGCGAGTTTCCGTGGCGTAATTTCACCCATACACCCGGCGCACTCCCGAAGATCTTGCCTCGCTGAGCGGCAGAACTGTCGCTCCCGCGCTCAATGCTGAATTCGTTTGCTCTCCCGGTTGCCTCTCAGTTTACTGTATTTTAATCTTCAAGACGGATTGTCTCGCGTCATTTTGGATTCTAATTCAATTCCTTCTCCTGGGTCTCTCTGCCCTAAACTGTCTTATTTAAGACCTGGATCCGTCACTTTGGACATTTTCAGTCAGCCCTTTCCCGCCCTCCTGCCATCTAAAACTGGCTCTTGTACTGCACGCCCTCAAGATCTTTCACCGAATTCTCGAAGTCCGTCGTTCTTTTCGGCTGGGCTCCATCCAGGAGGGTTCAATTTTGGTCCTCGGGATATTCCCCATCCAATCGCGACATTGATGCGTATAGCGCAGATTTTCCCTTCTAACTTACGCTGTGTGCCATTCAAGCCGGTCTCACCGGTCAAACCGGGTTCAGCCGATGCGCGGTTGATCACAGTGCTGTTCAATCTGGTCAAAAATCAGTGTCAAGGAGCTCCAAAATACACCCCTGGGCAGGAAAACCCGTACAATATTTGATTGTCCCGGAGTGTGTACTACAGACAGCCATCTCAGATGTTTGGAACACTCTTTCCCATACCCTAGAAATTGGATTGATCCCAAGCACGCTCAGGATGTCGGGGCCTCGGGCGGATTATTGTGCTCCCAATCATCGTGCATTACATGTGGAGTAGTGAAAGCGGTCGTGCCTGTTCCAAAAAATGTGGCAAGCACTTTCCTGTGCGTAACCAAAGCTTGCAAGTGTAAGCTTGCTGAGGTAACCAGCCCAAATATAGGGGTCCCGGAAAGAGCCGGTTGATGGCGGCCCAGGGATCGGGCACGTGATGCTGTCGCGTCAACCACCTCTTCACTGTTTGAGCCAATCCGACGTGTCAATGGGCAATCTATGAATTCGGACACGCGTATATGAATGCCCTGAACTCTCCGATCCACTTTACGGCCTATTGAGAGCCATAGAGAGCATAAAATAGAGCAAATTCTCAAAAAATAGTGCCTATAAATTGAGGTATTGAATGAAATAAAATGGCTGCAAGGACGCTGCGAGCCTGAAATAATGTACTGTCATGTATTGAGAGATTATATTGAGTTTCAAAGGCACAACGACCCATTTCACATTTTTTACAGTGCATACTAGTGAAATATTTGGGCCTGAGATCCCACTAATACTGGATGACTTTCCATAAGGCTAGAAATATTCCGGGGAATATCTGAGCGGTGCCAGTCATGCCGTCAGGCCATTTATTCCAATAATCTATCACGATCTGGTTTCCCATAAGCCACCGTACAGAATAGATTGCACTTTAGTTATATCTATTTATTGTTTGACATCAGCCATCAGCGTGTCTTTCTCACCCTCCATCTGACGCGTCCCAGCACGTCCCCTCATCAGCAACATGGATCTCGACGCGCCAATTCTTTACCGACAGCTGGAAGACGAAAAGGAAGACGAAATTCAGGATGAACAGCTCATGGCTGGCACAGCAATGTCAATTCTAGTGCTTGGCGCGATCGAGTCCCACAGACTGCGCACGGAGCGACGCAAACCGAGTCGGCTGTATCTGTGCCGTCCTCAGTTGGCTCGAAACCCACGGGGACCTACAGCATGGCAGATACTGTACAACAGTCGCAATGACAGAGCATACATTACCTTCCCGTCCTTGGTATCATTATCCGCACCGTTCCACAGCATGGCGACTCTCGACCTTGTTTCGGCAGGACAATCAGGGCATTCAGGGTGGATCGAGGGTGTATCTTCTGGTACGCATCAGAGGAACGAATCGACGCGATGAGGTTAGCTGAAGGTTGGACGTTGGACACTGAATATTGGTTGAGAAGGGAGGCTAGGAAGAGGGAACGCCGGCGTATGTTTCCATTTGTTTGAGCAGTGACATCTGTGACAATCATGATGACCTTCCGAAAGAGGGACCAGCACCGCGGAAATCCTTCTATTCAAGTATGAAATAATCTAGAGGGGGGGTAGCTACCCCCCCTCCAGATTCTACTAAATTTAAGCTCTGGAAGAGGGTCTGAGGTGACAGCTGCGAGATCTGAGGCCGATGGGGTCCTGACAGCTGCCTCGGCATCTCGCCGAAACGTCGAAAAAAATGCTCAGGAATTTATCTAGGCTTATGGAAAGTCAACCACTCTAGCCCCTGGGATAGGATTCTTGGGTGATTCTTTAGACTGATGCTTCCCAGGTGAAATTTTGTATTGAGCCTGCAATCTTGCAATTAAACCAGGTTTGTGAGCACCTTGAGTGATCGGATATGCCTTAGGGATACATTGAGACATCTTAGGCCCGATTTACGAACATACCAAATACTTTAGATCACAAGAATAAATTGTGCGTGATCGAACATGCACAATTGTGACTGTAAACATCCTCTGATCGAACACACTGAAGAAATTTGAGCGAACACTTTTAAAAAATGTATTCAATCGAGGTACCGTTTATGCCTCCAGATATTTACCGTTATCGGTATTACCTAACCGGTACCCTTGTAGTTGAGTTGACGGCGTCACGGCTTTGAACCATCAGCAGCAGGCTACAGCAAGGCATAATCATATTGATGAAGTCGGGACGCCGATCCTGTATTTAGTAATCATTCCGCAGCACTAGTGACGCTCGTTCCAAAAAGGAAACAAGCGCCTGGACTCCATGACGCCGTCCCATCCCATCTCCGTTCCCAACCCAGCTCTGGGCTCGTCGTCGCTTGTCGTCGTACGCGGATCCGTCTTCTCAACCCCATTTGGCGTTCCTCCGCCTGCCAGAGAAAGGTGGGCCGTGGCTCGAGATGGTGGCAGTGACGAATCAAGGATCTTCAAGGATCCTAAAATAATTTCAGTCTGGGCCTGATCGTCCTTTACTAACTCCGAGTCGGGATAATTATAGACCCTCACAAACGAACAGGGGATTCATTATCTGCGGCACGAAGGGGGACTTGTTTGTATGAATAAGGTGAGATTAAGGGTATGAAGGACGGAATGAATGTGGCGGCCACTGCGGCATCCGTGAAAGACCGAGTTGGATGTCTCGAAATTCCCAACAATAGTTTCCTTAGATATCCCCCTAATAGCTCACACTGGATTCTCCAGCCTTTGGGGCCAGGTACAGACTCCAGTTTCAGTTTTCGTTTCAGTTTTGGGCATATTTTGGTTCGCTAAGGAGACCAGAGCGGAGTTGCACAGGTTTGGTACGTAAAGCCACATTGTCACCCATCACGTCATCTTTCGCAAAAACTTTTCACTTTTTAGCCCAAAGCTGCGATGGCCCCCCACAGCACAGTCGGGACGCGTAATAGCATTGTTCTAGTGCGTCGGCGCAAGGAGAAGCTACAGGAACTCGAACGGCGGCGCAAGCCAATCTCCGACTGGAATCTTTCGTCCGACGGTCGGAGATCTGTTTTAATGAGGATAGTGTTGGGATCGGACCAACAGTAGCAGGGCCTGAGTCCTTCTGCTTCTTTTTGCTAGGGGACATTGACTGGAGTATGGTGGTAGTATTTAAGTACGAGTGTGGGGAGCAAACGGACAAGGCAAAGGAGCAAGTTGCCACCAAGCACCGGCTCCACAGCTCCGCCGGCTTGTAAATCCCGCTCCGATCGATGTGACGATCGAGATCGTCGCTTCATTTTAGCGGAGCCGGGTTCGGTTGCCGTGCATCTTACACGATTCACACTTGCTTCACACTACATTGCTGGTCAATGCCCTGGCCAAAGAAACTCTGGACGCGTCCCCCGGCCATTGGAGTTGAAGATGACCCCGACAACAGTCCTTTACTCTCGTCCACTGAGAGGGGCAGAGACATCCCTCTGCGACGCACAAAACGCATTCGGAAACCTCTTATCATCGCCACGCTGGCTACTTTGACTGTCGTGCTCGCCATAACCGCCACCATCGCGCACCAGCGCTCCCGAGTCGGCCACGGCGAGGAAGATATCGAGGTGGCCACACCGCCGACATCCACACTGCCGACATCCACACCGCCAACGTCCCCCTTTCTCGCCGCCCTCTTAGCCCGCCAATCCACCACCTACGCACAGGCCGCTGCGCGGTATTCTCTCAAGACCGGGCGCCCCGCGCCGCGCAACTGGGACAAGTGGTTCACATTCGCGCAGGAGCACTCGTGCCTCATCGACGAGTACGACCAGATCCACCGCGATTTCGCACCGTTCTACAAGCTCGCCGAGGAGGACCCGCTGTTCTTTCAGAATAGGGTGGATATTATCGCTGATGTGCGTCTTGTCTTGCCTTGTACGACCTTCTGGGAATGCGTATGAAAGCTGATTTCTTTCACACTCAGAAAAACAACCATATACGGGAAGCGGGGGCGGTCGTCATCAAAGATGGTAAAGTGCACATGCCCCAGGGTGTGGACCTCAAGTACTGGGGCGGCGGGCCCGCGACCTTCAACAATGTAAGTGAGGATGCAGTCGGCTGGCAACCTATATACAACGGTTTTTACTAAACAATTCCCCACATTACAGTTCGCCCATCTCCTACCAGATATGTCTTTTATAATAAACGGCAAAGACCAGCCCCGCGTCGTATTCGACTACCGCGCGCCGGGCAAAGCGACACGGGAGAGAGCGCTCGTACTCAAGGATGAACGCCCATTCGACCTTTCGCCGCAGCCCAGCGCCGACTTCTTCCGCAGTCGGCCTGGATGCCAGGTCCTGCGCAATCCGGTGGGGTTCACAGAGATGGCCAACGATGATAGTGGATGTGCGTTTACTTTCCTTAATATCACTGCGCTTATTTAACTCACGGCCTCGGGCGTAGTCTTTCTCTCCAGCTCGCCGGCATATATGACCCAGGATCTGTACCCCGTGATGTCAGTGACGAAAGTTAGCCCCTGTTTTGCGGACATCTTGTTCCCTAGCGAGGTGAGTTCGTTCGTTTTGTTTGTATTCCCTCCATTCTATTTTATTTCCCTCCATCCATTTTATTTCCTTCCTCGCTCGAAGGAAGCCCATTTATGACCTCGTTTTGGGTTCGATCCATCCATTTAGTTTCTCGGCTTAACTCGAAGGAAGCCTGTTTATTTCCTCGCTTTGGGTTCCATCCATCCATTTATATTCTCGACTTGGCTCGAAGGAAACCCGTTTATTTCTTCCTTCGCTCTCGCCTTTTTTTTTGGAATGCCCACACTCAAACTCATTTGAATTTGAACCCACACAGTATTATTACGCCCGCTCGTCGACGGCGCCCAAATTTGCGTATCCGGACAACATACCCTGGGAGGATAAGAAGCTGCAAATATGTACGTGTGCATCATCCTTACCTCTGCTCCTTTACAGTGCATTCCGATTAATCAACACCCTCTCACGCATATTTTGTAGACTGGCGCGGCACTGCAACCGGCGGTCAAATCCTCAACACAACAGCCTACCACAACTTCACGCGCTTCAAACTCGTCGACATCGCACAACAGCACCCCGACCTCATCGACGCCCAAATAACGAAGTTCGCTGACGCGCTGTGTTTGGCAGAGGACGGATGCGATCGGGGGCGTATCATGAAAGAGTATGGAATTACTGGGGCAAATGCACCGCAGGAGAATGCGTATAAGTATAAATATCTGCTGGATGTGGATGGGATGACGTTTTCGGGGCGGTTTGGGGGGCTGTTGCGCACGGGGGGCTTGGTTTTTAAGGTGCGAGAGTCCATTTTGAACATTAGCGCTGCGTATCTCACACCCTCCCGCCCAGGCAACCCTCTTCGAAGAATATCACAACGACTGGCTGCAAGCCGGCGAGCACTACATCCCCGTGCTCCCCGACCTCTCGGATCTCCTGCAAAAAATTGAGTGGGCGCAACAGCACGATACGGAGGCGAGGAAGATAATGGAGAGGGGGCGGGAGATGGCGCAGAGGGTGATGACGGATGGCCAGAATGATTGTTATTTCTTCGCGCTGCTGCTTGAGTGGGGGCGGTTGCAGGAGATTTCTAGGAATGCCAGCCTCGGCGTGGGTCGTGGTTAGTGGCAGGTGCTGCCTTCGGCTTTTTTCGGACTGTGAACTCTACGGGCTCTTAGACAATAGATCGCCCCCTATTCCTATATTAGATTATACCATATACAATAGTCTAGGTACTACATAACTCCTGTAGATTTGTATTTCAATGCCCTTGTTCATCATGGAAACCGAATTTGAGATATGTATACTTCAGTCCAGGGTAACTCTGTAAATTGGGAGGATCACTTACTTTTCTTCTTAGGGTCTTTTGGGGACATTATCAACATCAATTACATTGATGTATTCATTAATCTATCAGCTTTGGGAACAAACTCCGAATCAAACCTCGTCTCTCTCATCCTCCGACCTTGTCGCATCGCATCACACCGCCCAGCTGTCTGATAAGCCTTGCTATTCTGGGCTACAAGCTCCATCCTTGTCAATCATATCGCCACAACTTACGCTATGTCATGATCTCCTGACAGACGCAACAACCATTGACGGCCCTCCCCGTTGTATTCAGCCGTCGAGCTCATCTTGAGCTCATCCTCGTGCTACTTCGGGCTTGTGGCTAATTTCTATTATCTGGATCTATTCTTGTGGCGTCCTGTACTCCTGGGCGCTCTCTGTCAAATTAAAATATCGCAACTATAGCAATTCTACAACAATTCTGTAGTATTTGGTTTCTCCTTGGACGTAAATTAGTTACGTCTATAAATGTCGAGCCTAAATACTAAATTTTTACCTTCATGTTTTGAGTCTAAGCTTCATATATCGCTCTCGTCCCTTCGCCCCCGTCTTTCGTCATGTCCAACGTCATCTCCAGCATCGCCTTCGAGCGCAGGCCCTCGCCGTTTGCCGTAACTTGGTGTTGATCTGATCCCCGCACTTACAACATAGGTTCGGAGCAAGGGAGCCGGGCCCTTCGCTGCACGCGCCACGCGTACACGTCCCAAGCTAGGAGAAATGCGGTCGGAGGAACAATTGCTTGTACAGTAGGACGAGTCGGTATGTGAGCAAAATTCTTATATGGATATGTTGTACTCCGTGATGCATTATAGCTATAGGTAGGCACGATCGGCTGGCGTTGGGTTGGTGTATTGTTACCCAGGAATCCAAGGAACATTCTCAAACCCCCGCTGGGGCGGCACAATGTGTCACAGGCCCTCGCGCTCTGAGTCCAAAAAGTCATCCTTCGAAATAAACTCCCCTTCGCATCGATAAAGCACACCAGAGTCATACATTTGGTACCAGTCCTCCGCAGCGAACATGAAATACGCGTCGGACTCGTCGATGTGGAAGGTGAGCGGCTCGACTGTTCCAGGCTGTATGATTCCTGCGGCACGGTGGGAGCTGAAACTTTCTAGTTCAGAGTACTGTGCCGCAGACTGTTTTGATCCCAGTGTAATTTAGCTTTCGTACGCGTATCAGGGTATCCTGACTGATCCTCAGCAGCCTCTCTCCATCAACCCGCACAGCTGCTGGCGTAAGCTGCCGATATTCCAGTGCCAGCCTAACTCATTTATTTTCTGGTTCAGTCCCAATCCAAACCGCGACCGTGGTTGCCGGGGATGTACTCTTATGTGGAAGTACCATCTATTCCTCATGGTGCATCACAATATATATTCCATTCACAATCCACCCTCATCTAACTATCCGTACTCCTGCAGAAACAATTGAGACATGTAATTCCACAGACAGCGGGAGTCCTGCACCAGCTGGGCGATGCGTGGTGCACCGCCGGTGGAGACTGACACTGACACGCTAGCGGAGATAGTGGCGAGCGCTGCACACCGGTATGTTCGAGTTTAGCCAGCACGGAGCGTCGTGCTTGGAGGACGTCAACAGGCTCAGGTCATTGTGCAACGGCTCGTAAATATGTCTGGCATTATTATTTTATACCTATGGAAACAGTGACGCTTGAAGAACATTATTTCCCTGAATATTTGACGCATTCGGGGTGAAGTCGACATTCTCGAGGTCCATTGGAAGTGTATACTCGAGTAGACAAAGTTTATGGCAGGCTGGTGCGAAAAAGTCAGTGCAATACTTGGATAGACAGAATGATGATTGTTGAATTCCGAGTACTTATTAAAGGGGGCGCACACGAGACCTCACTAAGTTACTTATGAAAATTAACTTAGCCATACAAAACTTACTTTACTTTACTTTCGGCAGGCTAAGTACTTTTGTCAAGTAAAGTGAAGTGAAAGTACCAGTTAAGTAAAGTAACAGTGAGTAAATCCAAGATCCAAGCAATTAAGGGTGCCACGACAAGGCCGGGTAAGTAATGAAGCATGCAGTTGATGTTTCAAGGACGAGTCACCATTTATGCGGCTTCCCTGCGACTCTAAATCATATCAAGTATCCAAAAAATGTGGCAATGACGCTCACTTCATGTTTACCAAAGATTTCCGTTGGTCCCTTCCTCAACGGTATCTAACCCGTACTTTCACTTTGCACTGGCTCTTCAACGATGACCTAATTTCCCGGATGTGTTGGACCGAGTATGGCTGAGCGCTGCGTTCAAACCAAAAATGAACCGTGAGAATCCAGTAACAGTTCTCTTCAGCGAACCTTATTCACCTAGATTCAAATCTGTCCATTCCATCTACGAGAATTAGGCTGATCCCTGCCGAATGTGGTCACATACAGGTGCACGAACTTCAAATTTTGAGAAGTTTGCGCATACTACCAACAGGGGATTGGTTCCCCCCATATCAATAACTATTGCATGGATGTGCACATGTTTTGAACGGCATCTATAGCGAATTAATGTAAGTATCCTCAACTCAAGTGTGCAAACAGGATCAGTAAGTTTTGATGCTCCAACCCAGCGACAATTTCTATTAATAGCCTGCGCAGGTTCTCGGCGTGGGATGAGAAATGAATTGAGGAGCCTTTTACGGCGCAACGACAAACTGAATTACTTACATAAGCCCATTGTGAAGGAAGCAAACGGGCAGTAAACTCCTTGCATGTGAGGGGGATTTTCCCGAGAAAATGAAATAGCCACATGGAAACATCCGGTCCCATCCAATTAAACCAGGCAAATGTTCGAAACCAATGACCTGAGGCTCACGTTAATGCCTTTCTACCAAATTTTCACACCATTTTCTATGTGCTGCTGAATCTGATCAAAATTCAGTATCAAGGGGGTCCAAAATACACCTTCAGACGCGCCGCTCTTGATGGCCAGGGAAAGAAAGGTACTGTCCCAAAGCGTGGATTTCAGACAGCCGAAGTAGCGGGGATCGAGCAGATACTACCTATGTGGTGCAGGATTAGAAGGTAAGTCAAAGTGCAGCCGCTAGGAGCATCTAGAAATCCTCATGGTATGCGCATACTCATGCAACGGGCTCGAGCATCCTTGTATCTTTTAAATTGACCCAGCTTCACACAAAGGTATCCCCGACGCAGGCCACAGAAATGAAAGCCAAACATAAGCCATTTCGAAGGCTTGCGCACGCCAATGGGTTTCTTGGTGTACTTGTGCGCGCCACAGTAAGGGTAAATCCAGTAAAGTTATTCTCAGTGAGGTTACAGAAAGTAAAGCCACGCACAAAGCCAAGTTAAGTCCTTCAAAGTTGAGCTGAACTTGCGAGTGATTCGAGGATTCCAAGCTAGGGACGAGAATCCACTTAATTAATTTACTTGACATAAACATGGTGGATGTAACTGAGTTCGCTTGTGCGACGTGGATTATTTTCCTTGATGTGTTCGCACAAGCAAGCAACCTTATATCAAGCTGAGTAAAGTTCCACCAACGTGCAGAGTAAATATAAAAGTGTTTAATACGGGTTGGGTGAACGTGTGAAGTGGTTTGTCAGGGGTATACAAAGACAAAAAGGCAGACGAGGTAGGGGGTGCCCACAAACGAACGCCTTATCCGTCGGATTCAACCCAACCGCTGTCAAGACCGGCATTTCGCAAGTGGGAGAAAGGTAGTAAGATGGCGGAAAGGAGGGGGGGGAAGGGAAAAATAGATGGAATAGGAAAGAGTGGGCCGCAAGGGGCGCTGGAGAGACGATTCAATGTAATGAAGACTCACCCCGCCCAGTCTCTCTCACCGGTCCGCCTGTCGCGGAACCGCGAACGTCGCCGAGGTGATGCGCTGCACATCCGCATCCGCGAGCGTGCCGCGGACCCTCTATAACCTGTACATTTACCCCGGACTGCTACGGTAGCCATACATGTAATTAAGAATCCATCATCATCATCATCATTATTTACCGTCATTATAATCGAACGAGAACAACCTCCACACACATAGGGCAGTCCCATCCAGTGAATTTCAAGAATCAAACGGCCGCATCGCCCAGATACCGAGGCTTTCCGAAGCCATGATCGTTCTCACGTGCCACAAAACCAGGCGAAAAATGCTCCTTGGGATCAACGCTGCCGATACTAGTTCCAAGCCTCGAGCTTGCGTGTCTTTGCTGGCGCAGGGGGATGCTCGTGGTTGTCGTCGTTCTGAATGTGCTCGGGCTGTCCTCCACTGTCACGCCCAGTCCAACGCGCACGATTATGAGCGTAGGCGCAATGCCCTGCGGAAAATTGAACCCCCAGTCATGTATAGGATAAAATCGAATAAAACGCATGCATACCATGACTTGAGTTACAATTTGAAGGAGTGGTTCCTCGAGCGTAGACGAAAGGCTTGGAAACGAGATCACGATCAGGAATGCCAATATAGTTGCGGAATAGAGCATCCCGGATTCAACTCTGGAAAGACGTAAGTACGAACGAGCGAATAACAATCTGATTGTAAAGCCGGAGGAGACCCACATGAGCGCTATGGCAGATGCATATCGTCGTTGCGCGGCTGCCCCCAAGTACGCGCGAGAATGGTGGCTGATCCACCAGATGCGGCCGGCTGCACGATCTTATTTAGCATCGAGTCTCCAGTGGTCACGAGATGGATTTGCCTGTTAGACCGGTTGCAAGAAAATTGGTAGCTAGAATGACTGCGAATTGCGGGGTTGCGTCCAGAAAGACGTCAAGCCCGCACGCTTCACCTAACATGAGAACCCGTGAGACACAGGATGAAGAGACACTGACCGGTGCTGGCGATGAGCAGCATTACCGGCAAGACTATGACGCGCCAATCATGGTTCCAAACGGCATAACAGCGGTAAATCTACAAGATATTTGATCAAAACAAGTGGTACTGGTAAAATGCACATACGAGTAGGCCGTCAGCAATAGAACTGCCATCATGTGAGTATCCGAATTAGATGAGAGCTTGATATATATTCCCACTTGTTAATGGCGTAGATAATGTAAGCCGCGTTCTGAATGCTGTCCGACGGGATGCTTGCCAGTTCCTCGATCTCGGCGGTTACCAAGACCAGGATGAGTACAATAAGGATTGTAGAAAAGGTGAAAAGGGCGATTGCTGTGACCAGAAGGACGGTGTTTCCTCGACTAGACGGCCGGTGAAGCAGGATGTACATGCAGATACAGAAAAGCACGAAGTATATCCCTGGGGAAAACCATGAGTCTAGGTCGTTGCATCAGAGGCATCAGACCGTAAAAGAAGGTCCCGACCTGCCAGCGGTGTCGTGAATTTCTCTGGTAAGTATATTTGAAGCTGGAATGCTCACCCATAGCTGACTTATATCATACCATAAGGCGGATACCATGTCACTATAGTATGGATGGAGAGGCACCCAGCGAAAGTTCAAGCAGTAAATTGGTAGAACAACGCTCAGGAACGGGGTCTTGGGACCGCTTTTTGAGCGGCCCCTATTTGTAACAGGCTATGCCAGCAGAAGCCGGTGCTATTGCGGCAATGGGAGGCACGAGGTGTTATGCATCTCGGTGACTCGGTCTAGTGGTACGTTATCTCACACATGGCACCTGACAGCTCATTTCTTTGGCCCATTATCTAGTCTCCATACTCGAAATATATGAGAGCGCGGCGGGCTTCGCGATCTCGTATGAACACTGAGCTAGATTGGCACATTTAGGGCTCAAGCGGGCGCCTGCGCAGACATAGTGAATTCGATTCCACCACTTCGTCGGATACTAAACTGGATTGGCGCGAATATTGATAGAGGTTTCTGATCTCTACCCGTCGAGCCTTCGAGGCGGAAATGAAGAGAATTGGCACCGACTGAGGCTTACGAGATTGGCGCTGAGCGCCCAGTGTGAGACAGTCGACAGTTTTGGGCTGAAAAACCGTACGCTTGGCGCCAAAGGCTATAAGAGTACCAGCCAGCCCAAAGCATCAGACAGAATGGGAACGCACTCTGATCCGCTCGATCGGGCGCCGGAATTCGTCCAGACGCACAGCAAAATTAGCTTCTAGTTCAGCAGGTTGGTAGTAATCAACGATGACGTTGGCAGTAGCCTTACCCTGGCAGCGATGAGGGAAGAACAAATCGCCCTGATAGTCTCCGCTTGGACGTCTGTCAAGAAACATTTCCCAACGCTATATTGGATAGATAAATGATCAGTCGCCGATGCATATAGCATTTAACCCCTCACTCGACAGCATTCAACTCACCAGCCGAAGATAAAACGCCTTCAACGTCATTCTCCGCGGAACCGCACTGGTATACGCTTTAGATCTACTGGCTCGCCAGCGGCAGGGCTGTTCACCGATATGAGAGCAAACCTGACCGTGGAATTTCTGCTTGGCATCCGCGGAATTTCCACTTAGCATCCGTCTTGTACGAATTGCAAAGTTTCGAGCACGAACGATACACATACCAGACATACTCACTTCACTTCACACGATAGTATGATACAATTAGATAGCTTTATACCTACCATACGTCTTAGACACAACGGGTATAAAACATGGATTCAAAAAAAAAAAAAAAAAAAAAGACAAACCTGAGCCTGCTCATGTTCGTACTCCTTACTCCTACTTCCGCGGATTGTTATTGTGTACATGCTTGTTAATGGTAATTTCGTACTTCGTGAACCATGACACGCATTGGCTGATGGCGGTCCCAAAATGGATACTTGTGTTCACCCATCAGCTCATACATCTCTCCCATCAACCCATCCAGCCCACCCATCAACTGTCATGCAACCCATCACACCGGAGCTGTATTGTTCAAAAGACGCAAACGAGAGACAGTCCTGAGAAAGAAAGATGTCTGCCCCACAAGAAGTAGAAATGACTGTAAAGAAGTTAGTAGTAGACGTCAATTTGGCCGGTCCGTAGAGAGTGTGTCCGTTCGCTCGGGCTCATTCTTTGAGGCATCGCAGGATGAACTATCGAAGTTCTGAGGAGATCTGAAATAATTAAGTTGATAGGACCGGCCAAATTGACGTCTACTAACTTCCGTTGCCTGTGTTGATTTCACCAACGCTTTCCCATCAACGGATCAACCAACTCTTTGGTTGAAATTGTTCCGTTTAGGGATGGGAGGCAAAATATTCGATTGTCTCTGCATGCTATACAAGAGAATGGCCTACTACGTGAGACACGGAGACATGCAATCTGACCAATTCAAGGCTCTCATTGGCCTCCTAACAGGAGATCCTGCCTCGCCTATCTTATGGAATATTTTCCTCTCTGATCTGGCAATGATACCGGACTTTGAAGATGTCTTCCTAGCTGGCATTCGCATATCTATGTTACTACAGGCAGATGACCTTATCTTGGCCTCTCTATCTGTTCGCGGACTGCGCTCAAAGCTGTCCTCTCTGGAAACCTGGTGTGCGAAGAACTTCATCCTCATCAACATGATCAAAACGATCATTTTGATCTTCGGCCGAAAAATTCTACCGCTTCCCCTCTTCCAAATGGGCGCAAATCAGCTTGAGATCAAAACAGAAGAGAAGTATGTGGGTGTCAATTTCCGCACGGACTCGCAGAATATATTTTCAGATCACTACATAGCCGAGGCATGCACTGCGCGGTACTGTGGCCATAGGATCATGGGAATTGAGGACATGACGGGGCGTCTCACGTCAAAGCAACACAAGGAACTATACATGACCCGTATTGACTGCCACCTTATTCATGGGTGCGAGGTCTCACCGGACTGTGAAGACGTACACGTCAATCACTTATGTCTCGGCCTTAAAAATGATAGTTATGCCCGTGCAGCTCTTAATAGTTCAATTGAACTTGCTGCCGAGGGAAAGAAGTCTTGGGTCAAAGATCTCATCAAAGCTGCAACGAGAATGCCATTCGAGCTTCCCGAGCTAATTTTAACCAAGTCAACGACAATCGAAGAGATCGAGGAGTATTCTAAATTGGTAAAAAACTCGAACTTGAATTGGTTGCAAGGTGAAATCAACTCCTCGGAAAAACTCTATTGGCTACATGGCCGTCGTGAACCTCAAAAGGACAAAGGATCCGCCCAAATAGTCTCCTGCATGCGGCACTACCTAATACTTGTGAAGACTCAGAAACACAGGGAGGCTCTGACCTCCCTGTTGCTTTCAACTCACTTGTTAGCCGTGGAGATCTGGCGCTACGTCGATCACGCATTACCAAAAGTACCCCGCGCAGATCGGGTGTGTAGATTCTGTAAATCTGAAGTTGAAACCCCTGAACATGCGCTGATCACCTGTGTCTCTTCGGACGCACTTGTAGATCTCCGCACAGCTTTTCTGGATAAACTCTTCAATGATTTACCTAATTTACGCACCAGATAGCCGAACTGTCCAACACGGAGTTCCTAAAAGCTATCATCTAGACCCGATCTACCATTGCGCTGGTTGCTAAATTTGCGTTTGATGTCCTCCAGATTTACTACGCCGTTCCTGTGTACCGTTTAAGTGAAGGCTAACCTGTCTAATTTTGCTTCTTTGTATTAGTTTAGTCTTACCCCGGCGTGTGGAAACATAGCGACCGGGAGCTTTGGCTAGCAGGATGCGGAGAGGTCCAGGGACGATAGTATACTTAGTGCCTGTATGCTGGGATACTTCCTGGAAACCGGTGTTCATGAGTTGGACCGTGCCGTGTAATACTACCTACCTACCTACCTACCTACCACACTTAGCCCCGCGGATTATGTGTCGGCGAGTGCCCGAGATCACAGGCTACAGTGATGGGGTGTCCCACACCAACTGAGTGGTTTAAGAGTGGAGGGTGGGTTGATGGGCGACACATTAGCACTGATGGGATTGTAGTCTCGATCCAGACTCTTTATGACATCCCAATTTGGGAACCCTGTCATAAGAGTCTGGATCAAGACTAATGGGATTGATTTTCTCGGAAGTAACCCCGTTTTGAACCAACCCACGACCACGAAGGTCGCCCGAGGACTTTCAGCGCGCACTTACATGATGCACACACCACACACAATATTAAACCGAAAATTTAACTTGGCAGTATGGTTTAATGCACGTGCACGGTGTAGAATGTTCGGAATTGAGTACGTTCAGTAACTACGATGTACAGACCAACTACCACATATTCTTCTGTGACAAATACTGTCGTAACTGCAAGTTCAAACTGAACTTGCAATAACATCAGTTTTCATTACTGTGTGCAAATCACGGTCCCGAGTGGTTCAATGAGGTGCCGGTCTCTCCCAAGCAACAAGACTATGAAAGGCATTGACTTTAGCAAGTACATCTGGTGAACTAGAATAGGTTCCCAGACGTAAAATCTTGACAGTAGAGCGGGGTTTCTTGGCCGGTGCGTGAATAGTTATTGTGGCCCAAATTTGGTGGAATAACTCAGGCAGACAAGCTTCACCGGGCACTGTTAAATGACGCGGATCCGTTTGAGAGCGACCCCGAAGTCAGATTGGGAATCTGTAATTTGATATTTCTTCGCCAAATTTACCCGTACTTGTTTGAAATGTAAAAACAAATGTTTAAAGGGGGGGGGGTAAATGCTCAGGGAGCATGAGTTAGAGGCTTATACGGCCACCAGAACGTTATTCATACAGGGCATCACAGCCCCAGAAAGCACACTTGCATTAACCGTGCAAAGTAAAGTACCAAGTAAGGTAAAAAAGTTCCTTTATTCACTCTCGGCGCACACGCGCTAGTAAGCACACGACTTTACGGCACGTCAACTCGTCGAGCCTATACTTCAACACTGCATAAGACCCGATGGCCGTTGGTGCGTATCTGCACCCAATAATTATTGTGGAAAGCTGTTGGTGGATAATTCGTTTTGATTCGGAGCCGGATCGTAGCACATCTCTGTTATTTTGTTTTTGTGGCCAGGAATAAATGCTAACAAACCCAAGTTCAAATGGATAAGAACAAAACTCTAATAGTTATTGTGGTGAGCTATTGGCGGATCACCCGTTCGATTTCGGGTCGGGTTATAGCTCATGTCCCGAGTGGAATTGAAGCCGGTTGACTTCGGGGATGGGTGCGAATGGTCGATCCGGATCGGAATGTCCGTCGGGATATTTGTCAAATTGTTGAATTGCGCAATTGAATTAACTGGCCGCCTCACAAACCAACCACAAATGAATGACTAAAGTAATATCGCAATTCAGTCTTCATCCCGGGACAAATATAAATCCACAGGGCAAATATACTAAATACTGCTACCCACCGACTACAATGCCTGAGTAAATCACTCTCTACACCGCGAAGGTTGGTGTTCAGTATTTGGTCCAGTGATCTCGCCTGATTCCTTCGTCCAGGTATGCCCGTTCGCCCAGAGGGTGCGTGTTTGTCTCGAGTCCTTCAATGTGCTGCTCGGACCTCTTCTTCCAGGTAGCATTGACGCTCGCAGAGTCCAAGGTTGCATATAGCCGCTTTGAAATTGATTTGGCCAATAAGCCCGAGTGGAACCCAGCAAGCAAGGTGAGTGAGCATACACCTCTCCTTCGGACATTTGCTCAATGATGACGCTGTACCAGGTCCCAGCCATTGGTCAGTCAATTTTCCCCTTGGCATACGACCAAGTAATACTCATCCGGCACTCTCCGTGGAGAGTCATTCGAGCCATTCTTCGACGCACTCGGTATTTTGGAAGATCTCCTCTCTCCAAACGCCACGTTCGCCATCAGCGACGAATATACTGCGGCGGACATTGCCATCACGCCGTTCCTCGTGCGCACGGAGGTTGCGCTGAAGAACGACATTGGCGCATACAAGGAGGGGGAAGGAAAAAAGGCCTACGACGTGATTTTTTCCGGCGAGCGCTTCGCCCGCATTTCCAAGTACTTCAACGCTATAAAGGCTCGGGAAAGCTTCGCTGCGACCTTTGATGAGGTATGTTTTTATTCTTTATTAATATTGGATAGTGACGAGCTATTGGCACAGGATTATATCAAGGAGGGGTATCACCTCCGCTTCGCGGAGATTCGAAAGCAGCTTCAGGCGGCGTCTGTCGCTGCAGCAGCCTAACGTAGTTGTTTGATGGATTCATGTATTTGCCAGCCTAATTGGGAGATTTTTTATCGTTGTGACTCAGCGGGCCGGCCGAGATGCGCCGAGATGCGCCATCGGGGAGACACGTGCGTTTGGGTTCAACCTTGCGCCCTACAGCTCTTCCTTGAGTATTTGTGTATTAATTGCGTGGATGTAACTTGGTTGTTGAGTGGGGTGGAAAGAGATACATAAAGTCGTCGGGCGAAAAATGGATGAATGGAAAGAATGACTGGATAAACGGAAAGATGACTGTGTTGAATTACGAGTACTTATTACTACAATATTAAAAGGGACGAGGACGCGCATTAGCGACTCCGAGCGTATGCCGACTTTACGGTACGTCAAACGGAAAGATGACTGTTGAATTACGAGTCCTTATTACTACAATATCAATAAAAAGAACGATGTTACCGTACACGCGCGCTCGCGAGCGCATGCTGGCTCTACGGCACGTCAACTCGTCGACCTTATACTTCAACACTGCCCAGTGGCTTTTTCGTGGGGGACTTCCAGACTGGGAGCATTCAATTGGGCATGGTAGAGACGTTCACGAGTGTTCACGGTGTGACGCAGACTATTTGATCAATCGCAGAGTTAGTACGGTTCATCATATCAGCTTTTCGAAAGAAGTAACAACATAACATATCAACGAAGCGTGGTACTTATTGAGCTGTGAATTACATTTGGATACAATCGTCCTCCCCACAATGGCCCCACTTTCGACTCCGTCTACTATGCCGGTTCCATGGCCAGAGAGCGCTGAAATCAAACTTTACACTGGCGGCTGCCATTGCAAAAAAGTCCGCTTCGAGTTCGAGCATCCCGACATCTACACAATGCCTGTCATGAGTTGCAATTGCAGTATCTGTGAGGAGCGTGGATATCTGACCGTGTCAGTTTTCGTACTCGGAGGTGCAGCAGCGGATGCTTACAACTCTATACTTCAACAAGCAAATTTAAAATCACCCGAGGAGTAGGTAATCTGATTTCGTACCACTTTGGATCCGAGAAAGCTCAACACTGCTTTTGTTCGACCTGCGGACGTTCGGTTGGCCCAGACGCAACGGCATTCTTTGGGTGCATCGTGGTGAACACGAGGACCATTGACGGCATCGACATCGGCAAATCGACATTGCAGACTGTGGATGGCAAGTCCAGGCCACTAGGAAAACCCGATGGCGGGGCGAAGGCTTGATATGTGATATAGCGATTTGCGTAAATTTCATATATATATACACAGAGGAAATAGCTGAAATCGCATGAGGAATGAATGCATGTATCTGGAGGCCGCGGATCTTCTTTCTTGCCCAACGGGCAAGACGAGACGGTAAGATGCCATGGGGAAGCAGGTGTGCAACGCTCGTTGGTCGGCTGCGGTGGAGAAAATGGCCGCTCCATTTGATGACTAAGAAGTTCAAACCACGTTTCATGGGCTGTAACTAGAAATACACTTTCTGACATCGTACATATATGCAATAAGCACAAAATATGAACTTACTTTATGAACTTTTGTGGAGAAATCCAAATGCTACGTGAATTTAATTCGATACGACTGGAGTTCTAGGTGACTCAAAGAATCTATAGGACGATTGTTTAAACAATTTGCGTCTAGACGCAAATTGCCGTTTAATGTTTAATCTAAACATGTTTAACGCAAGCGGCGCACGGGACCGTGTTTAAACGGGACGGTTTAAACCGACAAAAAAAGCCAATTACACACCATGGTTCGAACTTGCGACCTCATGTAAGAGGCGTACTGCAAGCAATGGACAGCACAACCAACTGGCCCAAAAGGTCCTCTCGATATTCTAATTTCGGATGCCCTTTAGATATGGGCCCCAATGGCAATAAATAGTGCAAGGTGTTAAATATCAGCCTCCCCAATGATATTCAGGCAAGGATGCTCGACTCTTGGATTAAGCAGCAGGTGAAAACCGTGCTCAGAAATATTGATGAGACCTTCCTCATCAAGCCACGGACATTGTGTCATGATTGTCATTAACAAGCTTAGAGAATCCTATGTATCTGGCACAATTGATCCAAATGATTGGAGACCTTCGAGACCTGCCTGAAAAGACAGAGCTGGGATATCAAGGCCAAGGTACGGGCAATTTCATTTCATTTATTTTCAGTGTAATACTATATATATCTTATGCCCTGACCGCAGGCCTGTGAAATGCTAGTTAATGACCGTGACTCCGTTTAAGCAGAGAGAACTGTGTGTGCATTCATGATATTTACGCTGTGTAGTTGACACTGATTCAAGACATGATTATATTCAGTGGGACAGTTGGTGTGCTATAGCCCACCCCTGCGACGTGATTATTTCCAAAATTCTGTTACTTGGCTTATCATTTCTTAGATGTCCTGTATGACACAGAGTGCCTGAATCCTGCAAATCTCGAGTCAATTATATCCCCCTGAGCCACGGCCCAGGGTTTCCCGAAATAATGCACACCGTTCCTTCCGGAGGCAACCTAACGGGTGTTTTGATCACAAAATTGAAGGTCCCTTGTGATGTATGAGCACAAAATATAGACAGGCAATTTCGATATATTTGTATGGCCTGAAAATTGCCAGAGGATACAGCCTTCGTTCTGATACAAGTATCCATTGAGGAGCTCCACTTACAAACCTAATAGCTGTAGTAGACCTGCACTGGTAGGTTTTGAGAGTTCAATAACCAGAGAATAAGAAGTTCAATGCAATCCAAGCTGAAATATCTGCCGTTGAGCTTCAAGCTTAGTTCCCACTGCGGGCAAATGACGTGACGGTCAAATGTTGACCGCCACGGTGCCGGTTGCTGGACGGTCACCCAGCGGCTGAATTTTTACTGTATTATGTATTTGATGATGGGCCACGAGGCGGACGCATGTAAGAACAAAGGTGAACACTGTTCTTAAATAAACGGCAACCCCTCCAGACTGGGCCCACTGTACTAAGTAGAATTGGGTA
Source organism: Mycena rebaudengoi (assembly GCA_029282285.1). Taxonomy (NCBI): domain Eukaryota; kingdom Fungi; phylum Basidiomycota; class Agaricomycetes; order Agaricales; family Mycenaceae; genus Mycena; species Mycena rebaudengoi. The sequence continues at coordinate 1,630,845 of JARJCX010000003.1, read as the reverse complement.
AAAAGCTGGTTGTCTTTTTGGGCGGCATGGGTAGGGAAATCAGCACTCAAAATGAACAAGAAGAGCTGCGAAGGATGTCTTGAGCCGTATTGCCTTGCACTTCACGTAAAAAAGAGAACAAGTTATGAAATCAAACATGCATTAACCTCATGGTGCATCACAGATGATGCAAGGTATCAAGGTTTTGACCGTGAACCAACCGTCACCGTGGCGGTCAAAATCTGACCGTCATGGTGTTTGCCCGCAGTGTCCGACATCCCACTGCAAAGGACCAGTGATTATCCCTTTTAAGGTCGGGTACGATTTTTAAGCATTTGAACATTTTGTCCGTGTCCAGACCTAAATTTTTATCCTACAAGGTCAAATGAGTAGGAAAGAAATTATTATATTACTCTATGTCCTCCGCACCCTCATCAAGTTCTCCAATGTTGATATTGGACTTCCCTCGAACTTGGGCTGGCAATGGCGGTTGCCAGACCTTTGTATTCCGTTGAGCAGATCATCAAATAACTTTTGAGTGCACACCCCAATCTTCACATGGTCCTGAAAGAACAGTCAAGATGGAGTTGGAAGGTAAGTGTGCAAAGCAGAATGTCGTCGTTTCGAATGGGTCCCATAATGCTAATCACAGATAGAGGAGTTCAGTGTTATGGTAACCGGGAGCAAATAAGAGTTTCTACGCTGCAAGGAACCCAGCATATTGGACTGAATTACATTGTTCAAGTTCATACAAGTTAGGCAATTATTGTGTCCATCAGTGGTCGAAGTCATCCGGGATCTCTTTGTCCAGACTTTGATTCTGACCTCTGGTGACTTGGCCCATTTGTCCGGACTTTTAATCTGTGGTGGCCACATTGTCCTCAGTTTTGACCAGACTTTGCGCTCACCTTGGTGGCCGACATTTCAAATTTTGGCCAGACCCTGTATCCGATCTTGAAAAGGATAATCACTGGTCCTCACTGTAACTGTTAGTGAAGGGTTTTAACATAAATTACATGGCAAATTAATTTACTGAGTGCTGGGGAAGATGGCAGAACAAGATGAATAATTGACACCTGCTGAGCACCACCCTCAGTTGAACCAAACCCGCTTTCGACGAAGGTACTTGAACACTGTTTTAGTTTACACCACTTTCAGCTTCAACCAAATATTGCCGAGGCCGTGATTTTAGAAGCCACAAGCTTCCCAAAAAGCGGCTATTCAAACTGTTCACTGCTGTTTGAGAATGAAGATTCAGATTCGCATGGACTCAAGGACAGGAAAACCGTTGTTCAGTACAGTGATCCCACCTTGCAATTGACTTATTGTGAGTATGTTTCTGGGCTTTAATGGTAGATGTTCAAACTCAGAACACGTTTCAATCAATATCCTGAATTTATGTTGTACCATTGGAGCGGTTATTTCTGTTTGACGAGAAGGATGTAGGATAATGGGGTCAATTAGTTCAACAAAAATTCAACCACCTGGGCGGTTGGACCTGCATTAATTCCACCTTACTTCAGCTTTAATGTTTTCTAACTTACTACAAAGATGTTAAACCATCAAACTGAGTATCTTAATATGCTGTAATACAACTGTCCGGCTCCTGTTATGTGGCTCTATAGAGGAAGGAAAGAAGAATGGAAGGAAGGAAGCGGTATAACCGCAGTGGTCCCATAGAGCAACATATGGGTACTGAGCAAGTCCAACCTCAACTTCATTAGAAGTTCAGCCCTCCCAAATTTCGGCGAACTACCTTGACCCGCCAACCTCTAATGCCCAGGTTTTCATGCTGGGAACACAGAGTTCTCATACACTCTCTGAACAACTGGACTGTGTTGTTGCCTTTATATTGCATTATGTGTGGTTGAGCTCCATTGAAGTTGAATTGTGTCTAATGTAACTCAAGTTGCAGTCCCTCAAAAGCTGAATGAAGCGACTCAAATCTACAATGCCTTTGGGAAATATTGTCTACGACTACACTGAGTCATTGGTTTCCGGCAAGTCCACTTGCACCTGCTTCCAAATTGTGACTCCAATTCATTTTGTGAGCACTGGTTATATTTAACTGACATGGCATCACAGATACAGATATTTATCCAACAGCAGAGTCTAGCCCGGTATGGCTAGGGTCTCCTTTTTATATAAGAACTTGTATTTTGGGGGAATAAACACATCAAGAGCAAATTGAGCATCTGTTTAATCCAAGAGTCGAGCACCCGTGCCTGAATATATTATTAGGGGAAGCTGATATTTAATGCTCTGTACTCCATCATTAATATTTTTATTGCCATTTGGCCCATATCTAATTGCTCCGTGCCAATAGAAAGGGCATCCGAAATTATAATATTCAAAGGACCTTTTGGGCCAGTTGGTTATGGTGTCTACTATTTACGGTATCCCTCTTGCATGAGGTCGCAAGTTCGAACCACGGTGTTTAATTGGCTTTTTTGTCGGTTTAAATAGTGTTTAAACCGTCCCGTTTAAACACGGTCCCGTGCGCCGCTTGCGTTAAACATGTTTAGATTAAACACGCGTTTAAACGGCAATTTGTGTCTAGACGCAAATTGTTTAAACAATCGTGCTATGGTTACTGTGACTCATTAATAATGGGGCTATCCATTCTGACAACACCTGTAGATGTTGCAAAAAATCATGCCGTACACTGAACTGCGGGATCGCGATATCGATGGCACGCTGGCGATAGGAAGGCGCCTCTGACCTCGAGGTCCAGCGAACCGGCCGACTCCGAGTCGTCCCACTTTTTTTCATTCCGGAATGCAAACAATCTGAGAACAACAAGGGGAATACATAACAGCAAAAGAGCAGAACATGGACGAAAGTGCCAAGTGCGGAAGAGAAGAAGGAGGTTCAGCTACCTGAACTGAATGTAGCTGCCGGCATTCCGGTACAAATGTTCCTGGAAGAACGAGAAATAATCAGCATGGGCGGTGTATTACTAGAATACGGGCGGGAAGGCAAATTAAAAGGAAAGAGAAACCCCAGGATGAGGAAGTCGCACTTTTATAAGGGGTAGAAGCACGCACCTTGATATGCATGGAAGCAAGGGTACTCGTACCCTACGACTGGACGCCATTTCCACCCTATCCGTTGCTAAATGGCTGCGCTGCCCGCGTCCTTGCGCGGTGGCGGAGAGATCGTCCTGTCCAGTGATGGATACGCCCGACTAGGGTTGGGGGTGTCTAATTCCCTGAGTTGCATGGCGTTCGGCGGAATGTCGTGCGGCTCGTTGGAGCGCCGGGATAGCGTTTGAGTGCGGCTCTGGGTGGCACGGTTGTTGAGTAGAAGTAAAAGGGTGTTGGCGTATCTGTCGAGTGGAGAGACGCTGTTAATCTGTCGATAATGAGATTCTAAGAGGAAACACGAACATTGCCGGGAGGATCATGGTTCTTAGAGGAGAGAGTGAGGCCGATGATACGAGCGGGAGGAACGTCTTCACGTACGGAGCGATGAAGTAGGTCATTCCCTAGATACATCATTATAAATTAAATTGGGGAATAACTGCCATATAACGTACGGGGAAACCAGAAAAGACAATGAGCGAAACCACTGCCATTGATGCTGGTCGGAACTTTCAGCATATTATCTAGGTAATATTCAGGGGCGTACCGGTGAGGCCGTTGGTCTCAATGACAAGGCTCACAATGCGGCCAACGATGTGTTGTGTTGATGGCTCGGCGGTTTGAAGCAGCTGTACGAGGACAGAAATAAGAAAGAGAAGCAGGTGGGAAGAGGCACATACGAGGTACGTCATGGAGGCTGCAATGAGGATATCTGAAACGGCGGATCCTACGAGCCGCAACTGGGTAATTGGTTGGAGTGGGTGAGGTAACGAAGGGGCGAGAATACACATAAAATAGCGGCAGGTGAATAAAAACCCCAAAATTATCCGTGCTCTTCAAACCACCACGCTTTGACTGCCCAATGTATACGGCGATTCCACTTTCCATCCCCCCTCCAGCTTGGGCGAGAGATATCTTAATGGCGACCAGATCAGATACATTCATTGTAGGTAGGAGACACCCACGAGCGTGATGAACGCAGCGACCCATCTTGCGCCATGGAATATGCTGATGCGGTAGGCAAAAAAACCCTGCACGAGGAGTGCTACAAGGGACCCCATGATAGGCACGTAAAAGGGGGAGAAACGGGCTTGGCCGAATGCAGTGAGGTCGCCGAAGTTTGCAGCGTACCAGAAGTGTGTGTCGGCCACGTTGAAACAAATTGTTATAAGCATCATCATGAAGACGGTCCAAACTGTATAAAGATATTGACGTGGAAGATGTACTAGAACAACTTGATTACGAACCGAGAGCTTTGACTGCGCAGCTGTCCTGTGGGAAGCATATCGCGTATAAGCCTGCCAAATAGCAGTTATTGCTGCACGGCGGCGGACGAGATGAAAGAAACACGCACAGACTTGGACAATGAGCATGCCAAAGAGAAGAAAATTGATCAGTGCGCCGAAAAGCGCCGAGCTCGTGCTAGGGGAGAGGGAAAACATTAGCATCTACGTGCAGTCACAAGTAGTATAAGTAATCGAACACTTGACTACTGTTCGGCGAGGCTGAGGGCATGGTCACCGACGCGGAGAACAAGGAGCGGGCGTGCGCTGACGCTCGGAATCAAAATCATTAGGAAATTGTCGTCGAGATAGCAACAAATGGCACAAGCTGATCAGCTGCAAATCGGCTGTCCAAATATCACGTTGTACTAATGTGAGGTCCACGAGCGCGATAAAACATTCGATACGAGATGGACGGGCAGGGACGGCACAAGTGGGATTTTGGGGTCGAACTGCGCGCGAGAGGAGGCGAGTGGCAAGCAAGACGTCAGAAGAAATCGCGGACAATCGGAGTTGGAAGTGTACACCACCGATTGTTGCCGGTATGGGAGCAGCCTGGGAGCGCCCGATATCAGATCGGCAACTTTGTCGCCCTGATTTCGTGAGGAAAAGCCGATGTCGGACGGATGAGCATTGGCCCAACCTCGGCGCTCCCTGCGCAATAAAGTGAAAAAGATGAGCTTGCGAAGTTTCGATCCAAAGGCCTCCAGATCCAAAATAATATTAAAACCAACACTGTAACACCTAAGCCAAATGGAATATAATAGTGTCTATTTAATGCAAGCTATAGTCAAGCAGAGGCATAAATAACCTTTATTTCACTCAATTTTAGTTTGAACGGGCCAAGAACCGGCGCCAGATTGCTGCTCAGAACACTTCAGAACATGCATCTCATATGGACAGGCATGAGAGAAACAAAGTGTACAAATTCGGCACTGGGTGAAACCACCTAAACTGAAGTAACTTATTGTGTGAACCGAGCAATTGACTTCGGGATAAATTTTTTAAGTCCAATCCCCACGTTGAGGTGGTGTTGCGTCCAACATCGATCCCAGGTCGGAGATTTTTGGCCAATCCCATGACAACCCCGGGTGATTCCCATACCGATACGTTATTGATCCCACCACAAAACAGAGTCCTTAAATCGAGGCCGATTCTGTGTTGGTCCTGGGGATTTGATGCTACATATATCCCACCCGAAATTGGCCTCAAAATTCTCCGAAATTGGGCTTTATTTGACATCAGCTTTTCTTTGACCAATCAACATGGGATCGCAATCGGTGGTGTAGCAAATGTGAAGCGCGAGGGCCTCGGTGCATCATCATTTATGTAAGCTAACACACGGACCTCGGGAAGCTTCGGCAATCATCGGCAAATGTTCTTTTGAGGCAGTGATGCCCTCAGCTCGATTTGGATGCTGAACGTTCTGGAGCCCGAACAATGCATTATTCGTGCAGCGGGTGGCAAGATGACAGCTTGTTCTCTACCACTCTATCTAGTGCTCTACTACGATGCCGCCCTTCACTTTTGTGTCTGAAAATGCCAACTTCGGACCGCCCGCGAACCCTCTGTCGCATCTGTCATGGCCAACGCCGCCGTGGCATAGACTCGTTACCAGTCTGTAACCAGTATCCAAAAAATGTGGCAAGCACTTTTGGTGTAAACACCGAAGCGCTTGCCGCATTTTTTCGGCAATTGTTTACAGACTGGTTACGAGTCTAGCCGTGGCACCTCCGACGGAATGTATAATGCACTCCCAGTCGGAAGATGTCGATGGCGGGTGAGGGAGTTCATGGGAATGCGATCTATGGAGTTAGAAAAGTGGAGTGCCGTATGCGGGTCGGAGGACGACAACGGTGCGTGAAGGAGTTCGCGGAAACTTGAAATCTCAAATAAAAAAGTTGCGGCGGCGGTACGCACCGCTTATGCCTCAGGAGATGGCTGTGCAATAATTAAAAGGCTCTGCTTCGGCGCAACGCGCCGTTCGTGGCGCCAAAGACACGCTGGGAATACGGCATACTCGAGCTCTGCGCTTCGCGAAACCATCCTGGGCACCGCAGAAGTTTTCGCAGCGATACTCCACGCCGTTCGCGAGCACTTGTACAATTGTGGGATATGCGAGGGTAGGCTAGGCTGTCCCTTTTCTTCGGTTGGTTGCAACTGTAACTTCGAGGACGAGATCGACATTACTACTATTAAGATCCTGCTGGTTGAACGGAACTCTTGAATCTTGTGCATCAATCCAACTTTCTCCTTCTGGGTGTACATGTCTAACCCTCATTACTAGAACGTCTGAGGGACCCTAAACGAACCAGGGTTTAAATTAAGCTGGTAGTAGGAGCCGAAAGTTGATGCGATACTGCTGCACCAGCGAAAAAACAGTCCATAGTAGCCAACTGAACGATATTTTTGAGGAAACCAAACCGAAGAAATAGAGTGGATGTTCGTTGGCATGCATGAGCTCTTTACCATTTGGCGACGATCACTTTGGGAATATTTTTTGTGGTGGAGATGAGACACCTACCAGAAGGAAAGACCGGAAAAGCTCACAGAACTATTACTAGAAGAATTGTACCAGAGCGATAATGAAGACAAGAGTCAAAAACGACATGGACGTCGAGTTAGCCACCAGACAACAATTGGACAACAACGACAAGCTCTCTGCACCGCTTTTTTATTTTCGAAAATACATCCGCAGCCGGTGCCCTCGCATCCGAGCATGTCGCGCCCCCTGAACGTCTGGAGTGGCAGCGGCGTGTCGCACTACGACCGTGGGCACCTCGACAGAATCAGCAAGCACGATGACGACTCGGCTCCACCTGGGCGCGCCCATTCGTACCGCCCGGGCGTTTTCGACGCAGCGGCGTCCTCCACGCGCATCGGGTCTGTACGAGGGTACACATCGGCCCCATTCCTTCACCAATTATGGGAACCATTGAATACACCGTTCCAAAAGTAGCAATACCCCGCAGTATGGCCGCAATTCGGCTGTTCCGCAGATTGCCACCAAAACTTTGCACCACACACGCCCCCACACCGGGTGACTTCAAGCAGTTTGGCACAGCCAGAAATACTTCCTCCGTCGGTCGCTCAGTTGGCCACCCACCGCCCCGCCCCTGCCCAGTCCAACTGCGCCACATCTACTGCACCACCACCACACTGTGGCTAGCCCGGCCAACTGCCAACTGCGCATACTGCGCCTCCACTGCCGCCGATCTGCACTGCCCGGCTACTGCCGAACGTTCCCGCACTCGCGCACTCTTGTCGGCAAGTGCCGAGCACCGCGTGTCCGGCTTTGTCCGGCCCGATCCCGCCCCACCTCCGCCATCAACACAAGCCTCTTCCTGTCACCACCGCCAGCTAACGCCCGTACACAAGTCGCCTACTGCCGCACTGCCGCTCCTCTACGTGTATGCCCCGCTGTTGATTCTCCTCCCTCTCTTGCTAGATCTCTTCAGCGCTATCTTCCTCCGTGCCCTTCCGTTCCTAGTCGATTGTTGGCCTAAAACCTTGGGAAACGCCAGATGGAAGGTTGAAAGGGCTCGCGAGGGTTGAGCAGCGAAGTGTATGTGCTTTTACCCATCCTGGTATGACCACAATTGCGCTCTTTGCACCAATTCTAGTTCTCCCACCTTGCCCGTCTCTTTCTGCTTCCCGAAATGCTTCAACCCCCCTACCAACTCGGCAACACCTTCGGATGAGTCCCATACGAAAACTCGTCTTCAATTGAAAACCCCCGTCGCTATTTGCGCGGCAAATCTGCGCCGCCGCCGATCGGTTACCGCATGCTCGCGGTGCCTTCGTTCTTCGTCGCCTTAGTTTCAGCATTGACATAGTCTCGATCCAGACTTTTATGACCTATCCCAAGACTCTTATGACAGGGTTCCCAAATTGGGATGTCATAAAAGTCTGGATCGAGACTAGCATCGACAAAGAAGGGTAGGGATGCCCTAGGGATGCCATTGGATCAGTTTTTTGGGTGCCCCGGCAATTTCTAGTGAGTTATATGCGTATATATCTTCTTCTTCATTTTTTTCGACTAATCGCCTTAGCCCCACACGAATTCGCTTCCTCCAGCCTTATTTCGTCACGGGTGAATCACCCGTATCCCCTCTACAGTCCACTGACATGTATACGATTTCTTTCGCCCCTTATATCCGTGTCTCCCCCGCCCTTCTCCTCTCCTCCCATTGTACCTCCACCCCGCGTCGCCGGATCGCTTCCTCAGCCCCTTATTCCTGCTCAATGGTCTCCAAAACTCACATCCACAAGCTGCACCCGTCTATTCAGCTGCCCCGGTACGCCCGTGCACTTTTTTCTTCACTTTTGACCTGATTGTCCTGGTTTTTAAAGTCTCTCGCCGCAGATTTATTCCGGTACGTCCATTCCGCTATTCTCCTGCGCTCACCCGGCCATTATGTGCACAGCTGCGCCTGCTCAAGTCAACAGTGACTACGGGCCTCTATTTTAAGAGTCACCGCGCACTGTTGACTTGAAAGCTGGCCGTTTTCATGAGAAACTTGATACACGGAGAAGTTCTCTATCATTCATATTCCTGCAAACACTATTGGGTTCCTACTCGACCTGCCCTCCGCAGTGTCATCATCCAAATCTTCCCCTACTACCCACGTTTTTTGTTCGCAGCTGCACAACCTCCTCCCCAAACCCCTTGGAACATCAAGGGTTGTTTTCTCCACCTATGCCAGCAATTGTGGCCCTTCCCGTGCTTTTCCTTTTTCTGAGCCTCTTCTTCTCAAACATTTATTTTACCGCGTACATCTTATGCTTCAGAGGTGCGGCTGGTGTGATAAATCTTGAACGTACTTCCTCCAGCTTGTACACCTCATATCCCAATGGGAGACCTCACTAAATTACTTATGAAAATTAACTTGGCCCTACAAATTTTACTTGTCTTTACTTTTGGCAGGCTAAGTACTTTTGTCAAGTAAAGTAAAGCAAAAATACCCGTTAAGTAACGCAACGTACGGCAAAGTGACAGTTAAGTAGAGCAAAGTAACAGTAAGTATATTCAAGTAGAGCCATTTTAAGGGCCCAACGACACGGGCAAGTAAATCATAAAACATGTAAGTGATGTTGGCACCATTCTTAAGCCCGCTCTTCGACTCTGGACCATAGCAAGTACCCGTAAGGTAAATTCAACACAGTGGCTTCAAGTACAGCCAAGTACCAGGTATCTACATTCAAGTATCCCGAAAGCAGTTGAATTCACATCACAACGGCTAGGTACTTTTAATTTTATTCCATTTAGCGTGCGCGCGGGCCCTAGGTATCATAAGTAATGGGATCAAGCAGTCCTTTTCAACGGAGACCTACAAATTGATTTGACGGCAGCTTGTCGAAACGGAATGCATTGAGCCTAATTTATATCCCATGCGCATGCGTACCCCTGCGCCGCAGCGGGGAGAGCTGCGGCGTGGTGTGCAGGATCTCAATGGCGCCATCGCTTTAGGCCTCAATATACAGGTGATGGCAGAAGTTAACGAACATATTATATATCTCCTCAAGAGAAGGGTTAATATCTGCCTACATATCTCCCCATGGAGAGACTCAGAAGCTCTCCGCAATATTCGCTGTACGATGAAGGAAATGTTCAGGGGCACAAGTTGGTCGTAATTTTAAAATTTAGAATAAAGGAGGCTTACGGCCATGGATCATGGATGACTCTAGCAGGAGACTCGTGCAATAATATAAAATAACTTCGGTGTGGACATAAACCCACCGTAACCTACTGTAACTGACTTGCACCGTCGCGAACAAGTGAAGAATATTTATTCTACGGCGTGAGTCAAGCCACGGCAAGTTCCCAAGCTAATAACTAGATGGCGAGGCTTTTCATCCTGAGAGGACGGTGATGTAGATATATCAGTGCACGAGTGGCAAAAAAAAAGAGTGGTGCACGTACTGAGAGACCTTCAGATTATGTGGTGGATCCCCTGCATTACGCTCAGAATCTGGGCTTATTACCATTGTCCGTTAATTCATTTACTTCACATGAACATGGTGGGTGTAACCACGTTCCGTTGCGAACCTGAATGAGTTTGCCAAATTTCCTTGCGCACACAGCCAAGGAAACCTACATCAAGCCATGTAAAGTTTCACCAGCGTCTACAACACTGCAAGTTCAACGTGCAACTAAAATCAATCGCGCGTACTGCGGCCAAATGTCGATATCGACAGTAAGCTCCGTGTGGTCATAAAACCAGTGTAACTTCTCGGACAAGTTAAGAATGTGCGTGGTACCGCTCAAGGTAATTCGGAGGTACGGTGCCAAGTCAAGTCACGGCAAGTTCCCAATTCCCGATGTAGCTAGATGGGGCGTCTCATCATCTTGAAGGGAATGTGATGTGGTTCTCCTCGAGCCTGGCCCGTTAATTAGTTGTCTTGAAATTAGATATGAATAAGTCCGCCAGTGCGACGTGGATTAGTTTGCTTGATGTGCTTGCGCAAACAGCCAAGCAAACCTACATCACGCTGAGTAAAGCTCCACTAACATTTGAAGTTAACAGTGCAAGTTCAACTGAACTTATAAAATTGCGGGCCAATCATGGGCCCCGGGGGTTCAATGAAGTCCTGATGATCCCCAGGCACTTACAACACATGTCGGTCAATAGGCGTACTTGCGGCATCCGCCAGTATTGTCTCATCAGCTTTGAGAACAACCTGCTTCTTCTGTGCTGCAGACTTTATCAAGCCAGGAGTCCAAGCAGGAGGTGGAGCCCAGCCAAGATGTTTCTGGATGATTGGAGTCTGGTGTAGTATCCAATGGACATCCTTCCCAGCACGTATCCATGCCCCATTTTCAAGCCAGTATCCTCCGCTCAGGATGTGTTTGACCCGATCCAAATCGGCGAATTTTGCGGCTATATCACGACTAGGTGCCAGATGATTGCTTAGAACCGAGCACAGCTAGAATATCGCATTAAAGCACTTAAAGACCTCTGTCGAAAACCGGACAGCTGGTCCGCGGCAGTGAATGTCCTGGACGATGTGAAGAAGGACATGGAGCTTCAGCTTGATCAGAATTTTCGTAGGATCCAAAGCTGTGAAAGCGTCGAGCAGATTGTCAATCAGCACTTGCAGATCAGCCTACAATTTCGCGTGAGATTTGGCTGTGGTAAACGGGTGCAGACATACAAGGTACTCCTCCATATTCTCAATCACCGGTGTCCAAAGTACGGGACGCACTTTCCTCCTCCCTCAGTTCTTTGCTTCGTGCAATGGCTTCGAGTGGCTTCGGTGCGTACTTCGAATAGTACCCGAGTAACATCATGATCTATGGCATTAGCACAAGGCTGCTTGGTGGGGTGAATCATTGTCACTGTGGTTCCAATTTGGGGAAGTAATCTAGGCCCTTGTATTACAGAGTCAGGAGGATCCGTATGAATTGGGCCCCGGTAAGAAACGGAGATGGTGAATCAGCCGATTTGGCTCCTTCGTCGACTTTACCGGTACTTACTACAGTAATACTACTTGCTTGGTTTGTGCTTGGAATGTAAAAATAACTTATAAGTTCATAAAGCGGCCCAGTAAAGTATCTGGGAACATGAATTAGATATTGATATGGCCACCAGAACGTTATACTTACCCGCCCTGGACATCACAAGCCCAAAAAGCAAACTTGCAATAACCGTGCACGTATAAGTTAAATTGTCGCTGTGTGGGAAAAGTAAAGTAAAGCCACATAAAGTCCGACCCGGCTAAAACGGCACGCAAGTAAAGTTCCAAGTAACGTAGAAAAGTTCCTTTATTCACTCTCCGTTTGTCAGAATTCGTCGTGTCATTCAACCCGACTACTAGGGAATTCTGTGTGGTTGTACTCGGTTGCGCTAAGCGACAGTCAGTATGTACCGAAAAAGAAGTCGAGCCACCTACACGTTGTTGTCGAACTGGACATCGAGTCAAAATGTGCCACAGATCTTCTGTTATTGGGGCCGTTCATTTCTGGGACAATCCCCGGAAAGGCGTGTTCAACGCCGCCCAATGAGTGCCTGATAAAAGTGAGATGCTGAAATCTCTTCAATCATACAGCGCGCATCCGCATGCGACTAGGCCAAGGGACTTACGAACTAGAAACATAACGGTTGGCTTGAGCCATGAGGGCGGCAAGAGCGTTGGAAAATCCGTCGCCGGCATTCTGCGGAAGCAAGGCGTGAACTGAAGTCGGAAGCACGGCGCACGACATACCTCCGCACGAGCGCTCTTGATTAGAGAGAATGAACGCGTCCATACCCCCGGTGCCGTCCTCAGCCTTGTGTGTGGCCATATTGTTGGAACTAGGACAGCCTTCGGGCATCTCGGGCAAGCCGCCAGTGCATCCTGTGCACTACGGAACATTATGGAATTATTTATTACCTTGTAGAATACTCTGGAACTATATATATATGACTCACAAGGCTGTTCATCCGTAGTATTTAACTCGTTGTATTTCTTACAATGAACTTTAACTTATTTTGCTTACAATAACTATTTGCGTGAAGTAGGACGTTCACCACGTCCAAACCCCGTACTCAATCTACCTGCGCCAATAGGTTATGGGCCCCGGCCTTTAACTTACTTCACGTAGATTTATTTGAGAACACTTTTATAACACTTGGCATACTCTGAGATTTTTCTACGCCCTCTACTAGTAGCTTGTCTCTAACCGTCTAAACCATGGCACCCGAAACAACCTCATCGCATCGAATTGAATTACTGAACGACGACAATTACTTGGCTTGGAAACGTCGCGTTATTGCAGTACTCCGCGACAAAGACTTACTTGATTATGTCAATGGAACGGAGGCGAAGCCCGTCCCAGCTAATCCCACTGCCCCAACTGCTGACGAAACGAAGGCATTAAAGGAATGGGTTAAACTGGATGGGAAGGCACAAAGCCAAATTGAACTGGCTCTGGGAGATACCCAGATGGTGCATATCTCGGGCGCAACGACTGCCGCTGCAATGTGGAGTCAAATTCGCATGGTCAAAGAGTCTCAAGGAACATTGGGACGTATGTCTTACAGGCGTCGATTGTACCGTACAATTGCCGACGAAGGAACAGATATCCCTGAGCACATTAAAGAGATGCGCACTATCAAGGATCATCTAATTGGCATGGGTGATGAAGTGAAGGACGAAGATTTTATCATTGCATTGATAACATCCCTCCCAGAGAATTGGGACCAATTCACTTCCTCCCATATGGCCTCTAAGAACCTGAGTCAGAAGGCTGCTGCAGTTGCACAGTCTAGTACCGGTAGTCCCTTGCCTGTCTCTACGCAGCCGCTCATAACTTCTCTTGAATTAATTTCATTGATTCTTGATGAAGACCGCCGCCGCAAAGAGAAAGCTGCTGAATCCGCAGGAGGATCATCAGCAATGTTCTCGCGCAATAAAGATAATGCCCATCAGCATAGTTCTGATGAAACCTGCTTCAACTGCCACAAGTCCGGCCACCATGCGAGGGATTGCTTCGCTAAAGGAGGTGGAAAGGAGGGCCAATATCCAAAGCATTGGAAGAAGAAGCCGCAGGGAAAGAACAAGAAAGCTAAGCATGCAGCAAATATTAGTGCTAACGAGTCAGAGAATGATGCCAGCCGCCATTATTCGTTTGCGGGGAACCCCCACTTCGATTCGCGTCTCCCACGAGACTCTTGGTTGGCCGACTCCGGTTGCACAACTCACATTGCAAATGATATTGCATTATTCCGGGATTACACGCCAACTGAAGGCGAAACAATTACAGGTCTTGCGGACAATAAAGTCAAAGCATTGGGCAAAGGCACAGTGTTTCTTGAAAGCCTGAAAGATGGCCAGTTGATTACAACTCGACTTCAAGATACTTTGTATGCACCAGACGCTGTTAACAACATATTTTCCATCTCCCGTGTTGATGATGCAGGAGGTAGTTCGAATTTTTCGAAAGGGAAGGTTGAAATCCGGGATAAAGACGGCCATGTTGCACTCCATGGGGAGAAGAGATACCGGCTTTATTGGCTTGATGCGAAAGCAAAGCTTGAAGCGAACCAGGTCAATGTTGCGGACGCAAAGAGTCTGAACAATGATGTAAATTCCTGGGAGTCCTGGCATAAGCGCTATGGACATGTATCTAAATCAACATTAGAGTTACTTGTCAGACAGGGAAGTGTGGATGGACTCACAATTAATCCCGACAGCACTGCACTTGGCCAATGTGAAACTTGCATAAAGTCCAAGATGCATCGCAAACCCTTTCCCAAGAAATCCACAAACCGGTCCGATACCCGAGGCGAAGGCATTCACAGTGACCTATGGGGTCCGGCTCGCACAAAGTCAACTGAGGGAAATTATTATTATATTTCTTTCACTGATGATGCAACTCACCGAATTACAATTCTGTTTTTAAAGACCAAAGATCAAGCAAAACAGAAGGTTATCGACCATATTGAATGGTTGGAACGGCAGTATAACTGCAAACCTAAATGGATTCGAGTGGATGAAGGCCGTGAATTTTTAAATGCGGAGTTGAAGGCAGCACTTTCCAAGAAGGGAATTGAACTTCGTGCTGTTGCTCCCTATTCGCAATCGCAGAACGGCGTTGCAGAGCGTTTAAATCGGACCGTAGTGGAGCTCGCAAGAGCTATGTTGGAAGAAAAGAATCTTCCAAAGAGCCTGTGGGAATGGGCAGTTCTTCATGCTGTCTATATTCGAAACCGGGCACCCACTAAAGCTCTGCCAACGGGGATTACACCCCATGAAGCATTTACGGGCGAAAAGCCTAATGTTGCTCACTTTCAGGAATTTGGAACCAATGTCTGGATCTATCAAGAGGTTCAGAAAGCAGGTAAATTGTTCGGACATGCTAACAAATTTTTATTTGCAGGTTATGAGGAAGGCCCCAAAGCTATCCGTTATTACGACACCAAAACCCATAGAGTAAAGGTTTCACGGAATTTCACATTCACAGAACCCGACAAGAAGGTAACAGAGATGAAATACCTTGAAGTTGATTCTGGAGAAGTGCAGCTTGAGGGGGAGTCAGGGAATGGCAAACTGCCGTCTCCGCAAACTTCAAAACCACCCAGTGCAAATCCAATTCCGAAACCACGAACTCCCAGTCCTGCAGCGAAATCTGAAGAATCTGAACCGAACTCCGATAGTGATAATGGCGACGTACCTGATCCGCTGCAAACAGCAGCACCATCCACTCCCGCACCTCGAGGAAATGCTCCCACTGCTTCAGCTTCTACCCCTAAACTCGCTACTGTCTATGATGACAATCCGAACCGCCTTAACACCACACCACTGCGAAAATTGACTCGTACTGTTACTGATGTTAATTATAGGACACTCGGTAACCCTGATGCACGCGGAGGGAAAGGCGCGCGACCCAATCGACGGGGAAATGACGATGACAACCCAGCAGCTCACTACGCATACAGAGCATCTTTAGGCGATCTGGCAACAGGAAATCCGAACATACCACAAAGTGTGCATGAAGCACGCGAGTCCCCTAACTGGCCTGAATGGGAAAATGCGATTAAAACCGAACTTGAAACTTTGGATCGCATGGGTACTTGGCAGCTCGAAGAATGCCCCAAGGACCGAAAGCCCGTTGGATGTAAATGGGTATTTGACTTGAAAACAAATCAGCAAGGGCAGATTGTCAAATACAAGGCCAGGCTTGTTGCAAAGGGATACTCACAAATTCCTGGTATGGATTATTTCGACACCTTCTCTCCTGTTGTGCGCCTCGAATCACTCCGATCCCTTCTATCTATTGCCGCCGTCAACGATCTTGAAATGAAGCAACTTGATGTAAAAGGAGCTTACTTGAACGGCGACTTATCAGAGGAAATTTATATGGCCCAACCACCCGGCTATGAGGATGGATCTGGCCGTGTTTGCCGTCTGAAGAAAACCCTTTATGGACTAAAGCAGTCAGGCCGTGAGTGGAACAGAAAACTTCACAGTTTACTCACAGGTTTGGGATTTGAACGGATTGAAGTCGACCACGGTGTTTACATGCGCAGAATCAAAGATCAATTTGTGATCATCACAGTGTGGGTTGATGACTTGCTGTTATTTAGCAATAACCCCACTATGCTAGCTGCTGTTGAAGCCGCTTTGAAACGCGAAGTCGAAATCAATGATATTGGAGAGCCAAAGAAATTAATTGGCATCGAAATTTACCGAGACAGAAAGTCGCGGACAATCCAGATATCACAAGAACATTATATTGATGGTGTTCTGAAACGTTTTGGATATGAGAATATGTCGCCAGTCACTACGCCGATGGATCCCAACGTGATACTTGAGAAATTCGAGAGTCAAGGTCAGACAACAGATGAGCGCGGCCGAAGTTATGCCGAGCAAATGGGATCCCTGATTTGGCCAGCCACAATTAGCCGCCCTGATATTGCATATGCCGTTGCCAGACTTGGATCTTACACAGCAAATCCTGGCCCATCACATTGGACAGCAATGAAGAGAGTCTTTCGTTACTTAAAGGGCACTCGCACACTCCGGATTACTTATGGAGGTATTAATTCTGATAGCCGACAAAGTTCTATTTTCGACACACACGGCGCGTTCAGCGACGCAGACTTTGCAGCCAATCCTGATGACCGGAAATCAGTCTCAGGACATGTATATATGCTTGGAGGAGGCCCAATTGCATGGCACTCCAAGAAACAACCTACTGTTGCACTCAGTACTGCCGAAGCAGAATATTCGGCACTTACCGCCGCAACTCGACAAGCCATTTGGCTTCATTATTTATTCAATGCTCTTGAATTCGGAGAAATGGACAAACCCACTCTCATTTACTCCGACAACCAATCTGCAATAACTATTGCACATGATCCTCAGCATCATGCCCGCTCCAAACACTTTGACATCGAGAACCATTTTGTTCGTGAGAAGATTGAGAGCGGCATAATAAATGTTGAATACTGCCCCACAGCTGATATGCTGGCTGACATTTTCACCAAGGCATTACCTCGTGTTAAGCATGAGAAATTCACTCAAGAAATGGGATTACTGCCGGCTTGAGGGGGAGTGTTGGAACTAGGACAGCCTTCGGGCATCTCGGGCAAGCCGCCAGTGCATCCTGTGCACTACGGAACATTATGGAATTATTTATTACCTTGTAGAATACTCTGGAACTATATATATATGACTCACAAGGCTGTTCATCCGTAGTATTTAACTCGTTGTATTTCTTACAATGAACTTTAACTTATTTTGCTTACAATAACTATTTGCGTGAAGTAGGACGTTCACCACGTCCAAACCCCGTACTCAATCTACCTGCGCCAATACATATCGTGGTATGCCTACTCCCGCTAAGTTCGTTTACTGGAGGCGATTCTTATCGACGATTCTCAACGTGATTCTCGAGTGATAAAAGCGTGAGAGAATCGCCGTCATGAGAATCACTTTTAATTGTGTAGAAGCTCCTCTGGAGGCATTTCTGCGACGATTCTGAGAGGCGAACGTGATTCTCTGGAATTAAAATTGTCCAGAATCGACTGATAGTCCCCATCAGAATCCACATCAGAATCGCCTCAGAATCGCCCAGCGGCTCAGAATCGCTACTCTGACTGCCCCTATTGTTGACAAAGCGGGATGAGAGGTTTTAAGAAGCGGAATGCCATGGCTTCAATTGGCTGCTAGGCATCTGGCCTCAGGCTTCGAGCAGCATCAGGCACCCGTAACTGAGACTCGACTCATAGTCACTTATCAATCAAACATAAATCTGCTGTTGAACTTACGCGGTGTAGGAGTAGTATCAAACTGCGAGTATAGTAGTCAAAGTATAATTCCGCAGCGAACGAAGTCCGTTGTCAAGGCATTTTGCAAGAGGGAAGAATTGGGGCAGAAGTATGACGCGTTGTTTACACTGATGCAACGTTTACCAAACAGATGACGCACTTACGTCACCCGACCAACTTTTTTCAGCGTTTCCATCATCCATGTCGACTCCGCACCAAGACGGGTCGCCAACCACCACCTTCTCATATTCTGATCCTACTCCCCGCACTCTACGCCTTCGCCTCGCCGAGATCGATGCAGAAGGAGCTGACCTCCGGGCTAAGCTTTCTTCCTTGGCAGCGGAGCGAAAATCCATAGTTGCAGCCCTCCAATCCGTCGTCTATCCAGTCCTCACTTTGCCTACGGAAATCACCGCAGAAGTATTCTTGCAGTATGTCGACAGAGCCCTCATCGGTGGGACCGATCCGAATATACCGCATGTTCCAGGGTGGACAGAGCCGTACGGTCCATTGCTTTTGGCCAGCGTATGTCGCGCGTGGAAGGATATCGCACTGGCCCTGCGTCCCATTTGGTCCACGTTTGAGATACGCACCCAAGCGAACGCAATACATACCACGCAGCAGCTTCTGGAGTGCTGGCTTCCGCGCAGCAGCGGTCATCCATTGGATGTAACCCTCTATTGTTCATCCAACGTCCAGGATATCATCTGCACCGCACTAGCACCGACCTTTCACCAACTCCAGAGCTTCTCCTGTTCTGTGGATACCCCAATCACCTTCCCGAGCGATTTATTTCGTGGGCGTATGCCACGTCTTAGGAAGTTGGAGATTTCCCTGAACGTCTTCCCAGAAGATCTGAACGCCCCTCCTACCGCAGTCACTGCATTTTCCGACGCGCCCCAGCTCCGCGAGGTGCTTCTTATCAATTTTCCTCTGCCGTGGATCGCTCTCCCGTGGGACCAGTTAACGCATCTCGAACTGAGCGGGCAGAGCACTGCTCAATGCGTGGAGATCTTGCGCCACACGCCAGATCTCAGGGCGCTTAGCGTGGATCTGACCGACTCCGATGTACTGCCCGCATCGGTGCGCCTCGCCCGCCTCCACACGCTCAAGTTCAACAAGTACCAGTCGAACTTCGACCTCTTGGATCACATCGTCCTCCCGGCCCTAACGCATATTGAACTCCCGATGGTCGAGGGGAACACACCCATGCGCTTTATCGCATTCATCGCACGCTCCGCCTGTACACTGTACTCGATTGCACTCCACTCCACCGACGCAGCCTCCGCGATCCAATGTCTTCGCGCCATCCCAACGGTTGCTGCGGTCCGCATGACGGATCTGGATTGGAACATCCACAGTTTCACCCACTTTTTCAAGTTTCTCGCTGCACCAGACGTCCTTTCCTGCTTACAGTCCCTCGCGCTCAACCCGTGCCTTCGGGCAGTAGAGGTCCCATACACAGAGCTGGCTGCGCTGCTGGCATCGCGACGGGGGGGACACGGCAACAGGCTCCAGACGTTTGAGCTCGTCCTAGGCCCCAGCAATACGGGCCTCGGCCGTCCACCCACCGTCGTGGCGGAAGTACAGCAGGGGTTGGACTCGTTGCGCGCGTTGGAGGTCGACGGGCTCAAGATTCATATCCGGAGCCTTCAGAAATCACCAACGACGTAAGTTTGCCGTTTGTGTCTTGCACAATATTGTCGTAATGAAACCTTGACAATTCCTGCAGATCGATGCTACTGCAGTCTGTCCACCAGTCGACCGTACGACTATTTAAACGCGGGACGCCGCGGTTCGAGGAATGGTACTTCAAATATAGGTCAATTGATGTTTATAAGCGCGTTTACTCGTGTTGGAGAGTCGGTGCAGCACAAAATATGACAAGGAATGACTCTTGACCCATTGTTCATTTTCGGGCATTTCTCGACGTTTGAACTTTGAATGAATCAAGCATCAACGAAATTAATTCCGACGGCCCACGATACTCCACTGCGCGCGACGCGTCGGGATAGATAACACCGGTTTTGCATCGACGAATCCCCACTCTTGTTCCGTTCCGCACACCAGTTAGTAAGAGCATGGTACAGGATAGTGAGAAACGAGAAGAGTAAGAGAGAGTTTGAATTCTATTTGTTTCGGACAAATAAGACCACGACACGACGCCACGGTTTTAGAATTGAGCACCCCTAAAGGCAGCCGGAGCTAGCACCGCCTCAGACTTCCTCATGGCCCGCGCATATTCAGCTGATGGGTTCGAGTATCCTTGGATCGATTCAAGTCGCCCAGCTTCGCATAATAATATCCCAGCCACAGCACATGTTTCAGCATTGCCGAGCCCAGTGAACTGTCACGAATGCGGCGCCAAGGAGGCCGACTCGTCGGATCCAGACGAGGTTCAATGCGAGAAGTGCTTCTTCTGGTCTCATATCAAATGTCTGGAACGTGCTTACCCCTGGAATGATCCGCAAGTCCATTTTGTGTACACTGGATGCGGAGGTGGGCAGATTATTGTGCCCTAAAATTATACATCGCATGCCGAGAAGCTAAAGCGGTTGAGCATGGATATCGACGAGGACCTTGATCAGGGCGAAGAGCGCAGGCCACGAAAACGAACATCCATCCGGAAAGCCGTTCCGAATATTGATGCACCCGTGCGGCAGGTTGCCGTCCGTCGTCGCCATAAGGGATATGCAGTAATAGACAGCGACGGGGTAGATACTGGGTATTAAGTACTGAACCTGGGTTAGCGGTGCGCCGTGCAACCATATAATATCTCTACAGCTGTCAATTATCTTAATTCCTTGATCAAGTTAAGTAAAGCTACGGTAAAGTAAAGCTACTCACAGTAAAGTTACAATAAAGAAAAGCAATGGATAGTAAAGCTACACAAACTAAATCCGAACACAAAGTCAAGTCAAGCACTGCAACTTCAACTGAACTTGCGTGTTAACATGTGATAGTATTGCGTCAAACTACCGGCCAGAACCGGTCCAATGAAGTCTTGAGCTCTCATGGGTGCATGCCCTAGTCAGATGCACTGTACCCATGGTGGTGTGTGAACCGTAGCATTATTCTCGATCGGTGTTCACACCGAAACACTGAGTGATGCCAGTCAGTAATTCATCCACGTCATTTGTTGCCATAATACCTGAGGAGGGGATAACTCATGTCTTATATGCCATAAAAATGGACATATGAAGTCCTAGAGGGGACTGCAGCCCCAGGAGAGGAAATCCACCTAGCCGTACACGTACACTTAACTTTACCACGCGTGGGAAAAGTCACGTAAAGTCAAGTAAAGTTCGACGCGGTGAAGTTGGCACGTAAGTAAAGTTCCAAGTTAGGGGAAAAAGTTCCTTCACTCTCTCCCAATGGTATCTTCCCCGTTCCTATCTACAGTTATTCGCATACAATCTTTCTATATATTTGCCCGGCCATTCTGATTCTCGAAACAGTGGCTGCGTCACCTGCTCAGCCCTCGATGGCTGTGTTTGTGCCATAGCCTCTGTTCTGAGGGTCAGACGACCGGGCAAATAGAGCAGGATATTCATCCCCATTTGATCATCATTGGCTCCGCTTGTTCGCTTTTCTAGAGCAGGGTCGGTTCGCGAGAACAGACCTTTCAAGGCCCAATATCGCACTAAATCAAAGTCAACATTAGACTCTTGTCCCTCGCTCTGATAAGAACCGAATTCTTGAATGGCCTGGCGTCGATCCTCGTCCTTTAGAGCGCTTTCTGCCTCACGGCGTTCGGCTAGGGTCTGAAGGGTGATAGCTGTCGGGTTTTGTTCACTGACAGAAGTCCTCCATGACGGAGACGCGTACCTGTTTATACATCACGAGACCATGGTGTCGGCTGAGTTAACTTGCCCATATCGTGATGTGTTCATCGCCCAATCTTCAATGAATAGTCCCCGCTTTACACCGCGGCGTACCACTCCCCAGCCGTCTCCTTCTAGTAATAGTCTAGTAGATCTCATACTACTTTGCGATGTAGGCTGGGATTTGATAACCGTAGCGAGTACGAAGTGCCTCGGAGTTTGAAAATTTAGGTAGGGCCATCACTGATATGTCACTTCCTCGCTTACACGACCAAACAGCCCAGAAAAGAAAGGCCTCAAAGTCCTTTATAACTTGCCAATATCTCATGAAGAAAATCACAGCGTTTCAAAATGAGGCTCCCTCCACTTCTACAAAAAAAAAGCCTTCAGAAACAATTTCAAAGATGTCAACGGAGGTCCATCACATTTTTCAAACTCCGAGGCACTTCGTACTTGCTACGCTTATCAAACTCCAGCCTCTATAGCATAGCACTTGTGAACGACTGTCTTCCAAGTGCGTGGTCCGCTAGAGAGGCTGGTATCGAGCCTATTTGCGAAGCGGATTCAGTCTACACTATATTGCGCTTTGTTGTTCGTCTGTGAATCCATTTCCGTTTCCACGTTCCGTCGCCCTTCAAACCACAAGAACCAGCAGATCATTCTTGTCTGATTACCTGGTCACATGCGGGGTTGATGTGGGGTGATATTTCAGGTTAAAAATCCCATATTCCACGACAAGCCACGCGATGGCCAACCTATCAAATCCATGGACCACGCGTGGTAATGTGTGCTAACTGGAATTTTGTTCAGGAACGGCCGTCATAGGTTTCGGTAAGAGAAAGTTGTTTGGCATCGTCTTGGCATCGTCATCAAATCGTCATGTGGGTATTTATTTGTGTACTGGCTTGGTACTGGCACTGCCACCAGCACCTTCATCTACGTACAGCGCATAGAGGGCGACCTGTGGGCGGCAGTAAATCTCTGCGGTTGTTCGGATTGTAACGCACGATTTTCAGCCTAAGCCGGCACAGGCACTCATCAATTGGGCGCACGTACTGGCGCGTCGCGGCATCGAGTACTCAATTCCATAACACTAGTGTCGCGTGAAATAGACTTCCGAAATTTACCTGTGCAAATTAGCCCGGCTAATTAGCTGCTAATTTACCGGGAGGTCACCGAAGGGTCAAATGGGGGTGTAAATTACAGGACATTGGGTCAAGCAGCGGCGGTACTTTAGGGCTGAATACTGGTCGTATTTTCAGTCTGCTACTACCCTGTCTCGGTCCGACTAAATTATGTACTGGTCAGTTGCTCGCCAGTCACTTTTTTGTCACTTTCTCAGAGCTTAGGTGTGATTGCTTGTGTGATTGTGTGACCAATGCATTGCTTTCGGCAACCCCCATATCGGCGGATAGGTATGGACAACTAGTTGAACTCTAGCTGACCGGTAAATTAGCATTTTCAGGCTAATTAATGGCGGTGAAATGGCTTTTTTCCCCCGGGGCTCTGCCCCGGACCCCGGGAAAACACAGGTCAATTAGACCGTAATTTACCACGGTAAAATAGGTCAAGCAGCTCCTTGCTAGGACCTAAGGGTAAATTACCCTGGTCAAGCAGCCTCCAGAGCTACTTCACGCGACACTACATAACACTAGATATTAATCAATACATACGGAAGCCACGTCTGTCGCCGTCGAGCGTGTCTTCTCGCACGGGCGCCATTTGCTGCACTTCACCCGCAACCGCATGTCCGCCGCCTCTTTCCGCCGCCTGCTTTGTTTGGGATCTTGAAGACGCCGTGACTTGCTTCGGATAAACGACTTGATAGCAGCATGCAGCCCAAAAAAGCGCAAGCGCGTTCGGGCCGAGGACGACGCAGATATTTCAGGAAATGAAAGCGTTGAGATTGTCGAGTAGTCTACATTTTACTGCACCATCTTTGACAATAAAATATTATTTATGCTGGAAATTCCGCGGGTATACCCGACGGGTTTGGGGACCCGTGAGTGCGTTGAGAACCCGCGGGTAACCCGTACGGTTTTTGCGGATCCGTGTACGGGTAGGCGCCAAGGTACCCGCGAGTGTACCCGTGTCCATCTGTAGTACTACTCATCCTCATCTTGCAACTCCGATCCCCCGCTTCACGAACAGATAATCCGCTGGCGAGGCGACAAGGTGTTGGATTCATTTCAACCTTTGGCGCCATGGAGTTGGTTCGAGTTTCACGCCTTCTGCTGGCTTTTCCCAACAGAACTTCTAGAGAGACCGTACCTGGAATCGGTTCGTTCTTCACCCATGCTATAAATGCTTCATCGCAGCCGACTTTATGACGTCAAGATATCTTGGCTGCGCTATTTGTCCGCATACCAATATCAATGACGTCGAAAATGAGACTCGTTCCTACCGCTCTTCACCCGCCATATCACCTTAGTCGCCTTGGAGTGTCTTTCTTCAAGGACGCACGAATGAGCGTAGTCTCAGCAAAAATTAATCTCCAAATATTCAACTGCATATCTCGGTTTCTCACTTGCAGAGACTTTACGTTCCGCCTCTGTCTCGACCGGCAAAGATGTCAAATGCCTGAATTTGCTCGCTTCTTACAGCTCTCTCTCCTGTCAGCCGTGGGAGCGCGCGCCGCGCTTGTAATTCTGTTCCTCGCTGCCACCGACAGTTCAACTGTCCTTTCTTGTCGAAAGGCTCCACTTGTACAGATTTGTGATTCAGAGACGCTCATGTTCAAACCATCCAAATACGTACAAATCCTTCTGTGTACCTGAGCTTGTGAAGTATAAAAGTGTTCGCGGTTCTGCCCTAATCTTCAGTCGAACACATCCCTCTGTCGTTCAAGCCCTCTCAAGCAAAGATGTTCTCCAAGCTCTCCGTTGCTGTCGCCTCTGTCCTCATTGTATGTCCTGGCCGACGTTCATATTTCATCTAATTCATTGCGCCCCCACTTTAGACCCTTGCTGCTGCCACCGGGACTCCCCCTCCCCCGGTTACTTGCCCGTCATCCCCTCAGTGCTGCTCAAGCGTCGTGCCGGCGAGCAGCAACGCCGCATCTCTCGTTGCCGCTGTTGTCGGTCTGGACCTCACCGGCATTCTCGTCAATGTTGGGCTGAGTTGCTCCCCTATCACCGTCCTTGGCAACAACTGGTCAGTGAATTCACTATTTCATACAGCAACTGCTAGATTGTGTAAAACTGATTACGTTGGACAGCGGAGACACTACGGTCATCTGCCAAGCGCCGGAGGCGGGATGGGGTGGTCTCATTGCGATCAACTGCATCCCAATCACCCTTTAAGTGTCTCTCAAGATGGAGTTGTTCAATGTCTTGAGTTTTGGAAATCTTGATGTATCTCTCTGCGGTTTAAGAATTTGTTGTTATGCTTAACGGTTGTTTACTCCCACTGGCATGGAGGGGTTCGTGGAAACTTCAAATCTCAAATAGAAAGTTGCGGCGGCGGGACGCACCACTTATGCCTCAGGAGATGGCCGCGTAATGATTAAAAAGCTCGGCGGCGGCGCAGCGCGCCGTTCGAGGCGCCAAAGACACGCTGGGAATACAGCTATGATACTCTGCGCTTCGCGAAACTATCCTGAGCACCGAAGAAGTTTTCGCAGCGGTGCTCCGCCCCATGCGCGTGCCGGGAAATCCACGAGAGCTCCAAAAACCGACGATAAGGGCGTGATACCGGAAAATATTTGATCTGTTCGCGAGCACTTGAGACTTTTCCGATTGGCTTGGCAAATCGGCTTGCCCCTATATCGGAGTTTGAATTTGGCTCTGATGGCTTTTTTGGCGTGCGCAAATCGGCTTGTTCGGCGGGCGTGGCTTGTCCTCGAATACAGCCAGTCCTTCCACTGTAGTACATCCGTTTTTTACAAGGCTGATATGATTCCAAGTGTGTCTACTTCCACCAGCATGTAATCTGCACATCACGGGCGTCACATTCACTGTGGTTTGGACACTTCACCATCAACGCTTCCCAAGCTGAAATTGCCGCTACTCTCCTCGCTGCTACCTCCCAAAATGCTACATCGTGAATGTATTTACAGCAACAATAAAACCATCAATGTTTGCACGTTCAAGGAGATGCTTCGGACTGATCGCACAAGCCGGCGAGTTCAAGATGACATATGTAAACCACTCATTTTCTGATCGCTATCTACTAGTAAAATACGGGCCAAGTCCAAACAAATGATTAGTTAGTCAGGCGCTGTGGGCCGTGTAAAGCACCTCCGCCTTCGAACTTGGTCCCCCAGTTTGGTGCATGTCAAGTGACTAAGTGTACATTAAAAAGCAAACCAACAAGCCGTCTCGTTGCAAGGCAGTCGATGTCAGGACTAAGAACCGAAATCAGCTGCAATGATTTCAATACAAACCGATTTATCAACACTGAGCAAAGTGCAAACATAATTTACCTACGTCTAATTTTTACAAGTCGGTTCGGCACTTTCATGTATGTCATTCACAAGTCAGTTGATGCAATTGCTTGCAAGTACATGCACTTTATGCTATGCAATAAATAAGCCAAATGGCTTGTTCGCTTGAGCCGAGTGAAGTTGACTGCCCACCATCTCAACATTGAAGATTTAACAAGAAGTTATGCCGCAGCTGAGTAAGATCGATGCTCCCTTTCTCATCTGTTTTCCAACCGGCGACAACTTATTCTCTAAGCTAGTGCATTCTTTCACACTGGGTGGATAGCGCAGACCCAAAATACAGTGAAGGAGAGCGGCATGTCGTTTACCGCATCAGATTGTTTTAACTCAGTAAGCCAGCACAAGCCAAATATGTATGATTTTAAGTATCTGAATGCAAGCAAATTTAGAATATCCACATGAGAATATAACCCTGCACGCCAGTTTACCTCGTACAAGCCAATTTTGTACATGCAAGCCAGTTCATTCACGACAACGTCATTCAATACTGTTTATGTTCTGAAGGGCTGAGGCGGAGCAGGGCAGAGACGACACCACTGGGAGAAGAAAGTTAGGTTAATGGTTGATAGTGAACGGAGAAAATAAAGGATGCATACCTGACTTCACCAATGATGGGCGTGATGTCGGCACTGAACCCTTTGGCGACACCGGACACGACGCTGGGGACAGTGAACACAAGGGCTTCTCTCGTCTGCCAAAAGGTCATCATGACTGCTCTGTCTTCGAGGACTAAAGCATTACAAGCAATTTAGTTGATGATATGATTCCTGCTAGCCAATTGGCTTGGTGCATGCCAGTTAGTGCCCAGCAAGCCCATTCAGGGATGGCAGCGCGTATAGGTCGTCTCCGATTTCCTAGACTCTTTCTGAACTGTAAATTCTATCCGGCAACATGTTCACTTATTCGATAAAGCCCACGGCCGTAATCCCACCTTGTCCGGCACAAGATGTTTCGAAGCCCTTGTACATATATTGCAAAGCCCATGCCAATTTTAACCTGGTTATCTCGCAAGCCAATCACAAGCCGATTCGGACACAGGAAGACTATGTGTGCACAAGAATATATACAGTCCAACCAAATCACCCTGATCATCCGGCAGCTGCCTCACCACAGCCGTACAGCTGATCATAAATACATTTAAATAGGCGCTTGCAACACCGTACCAGAGGTTTTGTATTGAATACAAAAGGCTAAAGAGCAGATTTGTCGGGAAATGCCACAGACAATGGTACTCACAGCAAGGAAAAAATGAGCGAATTCAGCGGGGAACGGGCGCGCAATGTGGGCCTGGACAGCAGTGAGCAAGCAAGGTGATTTATGGCTCGTTGCCGCCCCCCAAGCGGACAAGCCAGTTTTATGAGCTGAAGAAGACGTCGTATCGCAGGCTAACTGCTAACTCATCCACTAAAACACTCGAGAATGGTTCCAAACAATTTTATGTACCAAATTTGGGTGGTTCAAACGCGAAAGATACTGCATTAAATACATCATAACATCAGTGGATTGCCTGACACGGAAATTTTTGAACTTTTTGAGGCCGGGCTAGCTGAACTGAGCTGGTATATTCAACACAAGCCAAATCTCATTCGAGCCATTTGCTTTAGTGGTTAGTGCGTGAAAGTCCCAGGGCATATTAATGCAATATGTGGGATAAATTTGAACTGCAGAAAATGGACTTACATCCAGAAAACAATTCCTTCGCAGTTGTGTTTACAGCTCCGTACATCATGTGGGGTATTTGAGTCCCAGCTCGACAGATAAAGTATCCAACAGTCATGCTGGAGGTGATATTCAGTGTCTCAAATGTTGAACTATGGTGAAATATGCGAAACTCAAATGCACAAGCCAAGGCGATACCTTGGCGTGGGGTGATGCCATCACAACAAAATGGTTTGCGAGCTTGAAGCTTGTTGCCAGACTCCGAGTGTTCATAGCGTTGAATATAATGAGGGGGGAGTTCTATGCACCCAGGGCGGGTTGCAAATGCTCCCAATGTGTAACAGCGCAGTGGTATTGAGAATGCGCACTCACTTTAGTATTGTGGACACGGCAACTGTTCAACCGCACATTTTGTCCGTTTGTGACTGATTTATTTTGGCCGTCGCTCCGTCATCGGTGGCACATTCACAGCGCAACAAGCAATTGATTGGAGGTGTATGCAAGGCGTGCACAGAGACGATTTGAAGGCAGTGGGGCTTTTGACTTTGGTTAATTGAAGAAAATGATGTTGGCGGGTCAAGCCAACACAATGCTGTGGGCTTGATGGGCTTAAGCGGATCGGCTTGTCCCACAAAAGTTCACGCCTATGGCCATAAGTCCAATTCGCGCGGGCGCACGCAGTTTTTGCAAGCCAAAAGTAGTAACCCGAATCATACCCAAATGATACCAGTTGCCTAATGCACAGGAGATAGTCATATAGGCATCCCAGACATAGTCACATACAATCTGGGGGCACGGTAGCTTTTTATCCTAGTGAAATCTTGAAATAGACTTTGGTGGGCCAAGGCGACAAATTGGTGTGGGCTTTGATGCCATCAGGACAAAATGGCTTGCGCACTTCGGAGTTTGAATTGAGTTTTAAATGCACGCCAAGTGTCTTGAAACCAAATCAAAGAACATTCACCAGGATACAACATCTCATTGCTTAGCTTTGGGCTACCTGGAGTGGCACCTGAATGAATACTTAAATTTCGCACAGACTGGGGCGGCACGGCGCCACTTATAGCCGATGCGACGGATTTTTTCACCGTAGCACCTCCAATTCTTGTGCTGTCGTTTTCCCTGGGTATATGAATCTTCTTAAGTATCTCTGCTTCACATACCACAAGACAAGCCAGGGATTCAGTAAATTTAGAGCAGTTTGGTTGTCAACTCCAAGACAAATGTGCGCAGTACGATGGAAATAGTGCTTCAAGCCCGTGCATCTTGAAGTAGCGAGATGCTATGAACTTTGAAAGGGTTCCCCAATAGGTATAACGTTGGCTACATGCTTTTATTTTACTTTCTCGACCAAATTGATCTTGGCGGGCCATGCCGACAAATCGGCGTGGGCTTTGATGGGCGTGAGCAAATCGGCTTGTGCCACCAAACGCCCACGCCCACGCCAGAAAAGCCAATTGGCGCTGGGCCACGCCGTTTTTGCACGCCGAAAAGTCAAGTCTCGCGAGCACTTGGACAGTTGTGGGATATGCGAGGTAATATCCGCGGGTAGGCTAGGCTGTCCCTTTTCTTCGGTTGGTTGCAACTGTAACTTCGAGGACGAGATCGACTTCACTACTATTAGGATCCTGTTGGTTGAACGGAACTCTTGAATTTCGTGCATCAATCTCATAAGGTGGACTTTGAATGAATTGGAGAGTCTGTAAAGACGTTCTGAGATTTTCGGGCGGATGAGCTGATGGCAGAGCACGGACCACGATAAATTTACAAGGCTCCTTCGCGGTGTACATGTCTAGCCCTCATTGCTCGAACGTCTGAGGGACCTTAATCGAACCAGGATTTAAATTAAGCTGATAGCAGGAGCCGAAAGTTGATGCGATACTGCTGCACCGGCGAAAAAACAGTCTATGGTAGCTAACCGAACGATATTTTTGGGGAAGACCAAACCGAAGAAATAGGGTGGATGTTCGTTAGCATGCATGAGCTCTTTGCCATTTGGCGACGATCACTTTGGGAATATTTTTTGCAGTGGAGATGAGACACTCACCAGAAGGAAAGACCGGGAGAAGCTCACAGAACTAGTACGAGAAGAATTGCACCAGGGCGATAATGAGGCCAAGCGTCCAAAACAATGTGGACGCCGAGTTGGGAAGCCACCAGACAACAACGACAAACCCTCTGCACCGCTTTTTTGTTTTCGAAATACATCCACAGCCGGTCAAAGCCAGCCCTCGCAGCGGCACATGTCGCCCCTCCCCCCGAGCGTCTGGAGTGGCGGCAGTGTGTCGCACTACAACCGTGGGCACCTCGACAGAATCAGCGAGCACGATGACGACTCGGCCTACCGTCCGGGCGCTTCCGGCGTCCTCCACGCACATCGGGATTGTACGATCATCGGAGTCGTCGTCGGTGTCCTCTGTGCGCTCCACCGTCTCCGCCGGTTCGGCGCACGCTGGTCCCCGCCGACGCGCACGTACCTCGCGCAGACGTGGCCCGCCGGTTCTCAGCGAGCCAGTACGACAACTCACGCCCGGCGTCCGTCGTGAGCACCTCCGAACACTCCCGCCCGGCGTCTTCCGTGGGGTCGTGGGTCCACGCACCATCTTAATTTGAATCTCAATCGCACTTTAAACCCCCCCTGTCGCCCCTACTCCCGATGCGCGCGCTGTCGTCCGACGGCATGTCCTTCGAGCGCGCAGAGTCCGTGCGCTCTGCGGCATCGTCCGTAAGATCTTCTGCGTCCATAAAATCCGTCGCTTCCGTAATATCCTCACCGGAAAACTGTTTGGTCCTCTCGAGCATCGCGGCACACCCCGCTCTACGCTGCGGCCGAGGCCCTGCGTTCTTGCTGCGTTCCGCGCGCACGCGACGTTCCGAGGGTGGGCAGCTGAGCGTTTTTTTTTTTTTTTGAGGGGGGGGGATAGGGTTTTACTTTTTTTTTGAATTCAGTGTACCTATTCGTATATCTGTTTCCTCCTGTTTCACATCTTGCATTTTCCTGTTCCCTTTTCCTTCACTTTCCATGTACGCCCTCTTCTTGCTCGCTGCTCCTTCTCGCCTTTCTTTCACACCACTTCGCGCATTTCCCCCTCGCCCCTGCGTCCACTCCATCTTCTCCGCGCTCCTTCAAAATTTACATCCCCACCCCATCCTGCCCTCCCGGCACGTACTTCGCCTCGCGTGCCGCGCAGTCACCACGGTCTTCCTTCGCTTCCAATCATCGTCCTCTTCTTGTCCCGCCCTCCCTACCTTCATGGTTTCTCCCCGTCTCCCCTCCCTTCCATTCCAATCCGCCCCGCACCTTACTCCCTCATTCACCCCGCTCGCTAACTCGTCTTTCACCGTCACTACATTCAAATCGGCCCTTCGCTGGCTGTCGCATCCCGCACACTCCTTCTCCTCCCGCCCTTTCATCTTCACGCCACTGATCTACATCCGAATCACCTCTTCCCCGCCCTTCTCGTAAATTCATCCGTCTCCTCTACTCACCGCGTGCCTTTCTTCATCTCATCTCACCCTCATCGTACCGTACCCGTCGCGCTCAGCATCCTTCCGTCCATTATTCCTCCGCGTTTCTGTCTTCCAAGTGCACCCCGCTTTTGATCGCGCACCCGCCGTTCATGTTCCTTTCCTTTCTCATTTCTCACTTATTCTTTCTCATTTCCTCTCCACATGGTAGCATCCCAATTTCTCCACATTGGCTGTTATTTTTGCGGTGAATTCAGGGATATTATCACACTTGGATGTACTCAGGCATAGCCGCTCGAGAAGCACCAAAGTAAAGTCGTTGAGATAAAATCGGTGTGGCACATCCCAGTCGACTCCGTAGCTATGGCCCACATTTCGAGACACTAGTACTTTGTTGACCCGTTGAGGTAAACTGGGGGTCTTTGGGGTCAATGGCGTCAACCAACGGCAAGTTATGCGAGGCGAGACAAAAGGTTGGTGGTAACTTCCAAGACGGTTGCAAGATTTCTTGAAGGCTTGGAGCACCTGGGGAACGCCAAGCAAGGCCTTGAAAACACCTTGCAAGCCCCTTGCAAGACCTGTCGAAGCACTTTGCGGCACTTGCCGGCGTCACGAGGCCTTGAAAGGTTTCGACATTTTTGGTGAAGTTTGCGCTCTAACAGAAAGCTTTGATAAGGTTCTTCCTGGGACGGAGAAGACGCGGTCACCGAGCTTTATTTTCGCTCGGGTAAACCTGCTTTGATGGAGAAATTCTGGCGTGTTGTAAGTACAGGAGGACTCGCTACGTTAGGGAAATATTGTTGATGTTTAGCATCGATGGCCGAAGTAGAATAGACACGATCGACTGGTGCATTAATACCCAGGCATCCAAGGAACATTGTTGAACCCCCGTTGGGGCGGTACATTGTGCCACGGGCCCTCGCGCTCCAAAAAGTCGTCCTTAGACGCAAATTCTCCCTCGCATCGGCTAAGCACGCCGTCATCATACAGGTAGTATCGGCCCCCCGCGGCAAACATGAAAAACGCGTCCGACCCGTCACAGCGGAAGGCGATCGGCTCGACTGTTCCAGGGACCGCGAAGACGGTCTTAAACATCTCCTCGATGAGGGGGGTGCCGTCGATCGTGTCGAGCCAAAGGCAGCGGCCATCCCATTCCTCACAGTCGGAAGTAGGGTGCCAGGGCATGGGGAGGGGTTGCACTGGCCTGTGCCAGTCGTTGTGCAGTGATGTTGGGGCGGGCCTGGGAGCGCTCACGGCGGGTTCCCAAGCCCAGTATCGTTTCATTTTCCCCAGAGCGTTTGGGCTTAGAATGGGGATGAGCATAAATGAACAGGCGGACCGATTGAAACGTGTTTAATGCTAATATTCGCTCTGTAGGAACGCTGGGTGGTGCCCGCATTCTAGATTCAAAAGAAGGCTTAGTATCACAAACGAACAAGTTCTGCGACTGACGGATGACGAGCATGCCTGAAAGCAACTCGTGAGCACGAGTGGCGTAAGACGGTGCGGGGTATTATGTACGGGCATCCTGAACGCAGTGAAGGGGTTTGAAGCCGTGTGGTCCGGATGTATGGGAGACGTATGTTGGATGAATTGAATAACCTAGTGTTGTGTATCGAAAGTGAGGCCGATGAGTCCAGAGATCTTAATTCCTGCTCCGTTCCCGGCTTTATAAGTCCTGATTGTTTCTTCAAGGAGAAAGTTCATTGCGCTATTAAATCAGGAGGAGGCGAGAATTTTACGATACTAATAACCACTCTTAATGTATGCGTTCTCTTAAACCATATCTACAGCTTTCGTTTGCACATCTAAGCGTTCTCTTCCGTTTCCGTGCTATCCCCATAATGTTACCTCTCGTCCTGTCCTCAGTTCTTCAGCGCGTCTTCAGTCTTATGTCCAAAGCATTCCCTGGCACTCGACACAATTGAATTTTCCCCGTAACAGCATCACTTCGCCTTGGTTCATAAAACCGACAGCATGCTCAGGTCCCTTCCATCCTCACCATGAATTTCTTTTTCTATGTAACTTCTGTCCTTTTCGACCGTGCAGACATTGGTAATTACAGTAATAAATCGGACCTAAACAGGACTGCTCTGAACATTGGTGCCGTATGGTCGTCTTTAATTCTCTCCATTTTTGACGTCGAATGCTGTTGCACACGATTGATTCAGCCCCCACATTTCCCGGGCGCCGCGAAGTCAGACACCTCACAAAGGCCCTCACAGAGGTAAGTGTTTACCAGCGCGCTGCTCACCTCTCGAAACAAAACATCTATGCAAGATCATAATCTAATAAATGGGCCCTACATTTGTGAAACCTGGCGAAAGTTCGAAACCTCAGGCTGATCCCCGTATTAGGGTGGTCGGCCGAGTACGGGAAAGCCAAAGAGAAGTGCGGTATACCACAGCGAAGGGTCTTGGAGCCGTGTGGTCCAGATATTGCCAGGGACGGATGATGGATGGATTGGATAACTGAGTGTGAATGGCCAGTGTGGTCCACTTATGTATCGCACCGCTTACGCACCGCAAATGAAAAGTCTTGGTGAAACGGAGTGGAAGCCACTAGACAACAACGCAACAACAACGCCAAGCTTTCTGCACCGCTTTTTTGTTTCGAAATACATCCGCAGTCGGTCAAAGCTCATCCTCGCAGCGGCGCATGTCGCGCCCCCCGAGCGTCTGGAGTGGTGGCGGCGTGTCGCACTACAACCGCGGGCACCTCGACAGAATCAGCGAGCATGATGAGGACTCGACTCACTCGACTCCACCTGCGCGCGCCTATTCGTACCGCCCGGGCGCGCAGGCGTGGTGCGCCAGTTCTCAGTAAGGGAGTCAGTACGACAGTTCACGCCCGCCGTCCTCCGTGGGGTCTTGGGTGCACGTACCGTCTCAATTTGAATCTCCGCTGTCGCCACCGCTGCCTCCCCTCTCCTGTCCCTTTTCACCTCCGCTTTTTGAGTCCTATCCACAGCCTTCCCCACCTCTTCCCCGCGCGTCCATCCATCCCCGAGAGCTGGGATATGTGTGTATGTTTTCTTTTGGGGATGCGTGGTGCTGTCGGATTTTTCATTGGGCATCTTGCATTTTCTTCTTTTCGCTTTCCTTCACTCCCTTCATAGGCTCCATTTCTTGCTCATTTCACCTCCCTCGCCTTTCTTTCACTCCAATTCTCCTCGTCCCTTGCCCCCCCCTGCGGCATGTGTCCATCTTTTTCGCGCTTGCCTTCCCATCTGTCAAAATGTCCATCTCAACCCCACCCACCGTTTCCCCCGGCGTATTTTTCGTCTCGTATACATGTTCCTCAACTTCCATTGCATCTGCCAGATCCAGTGGAGCTCGAAATATTGTTCTTTCTTGCTATTGCATGTCACAAGATTGAACACGGAGAGAACCAGAGCGGAATGGACGGAGCTCCGAGTGATGTTTACTACCCTCACCAAACAAGCAACTTCACTGCCACCAGTCTCTTGCCGGAATCGGATTTCCGCTCACACTCAGATGGGCCCTTGCTGCACCTTTCTCGCACACTGGCCGCGCCACGCGGCCGGAAATCTGATTGTGGCGTAGTTAGGGCGGCAGATTGTGGCAAAATCGATGGCTGAACTTGACTGCCCTCCATTGCATCTGCGTCACTCATCTGGGGAGCACTATGACCTAGCTTGCACGTCGTCGTTCTTGTCCCTTTTACGGCACGCTCCAACCATCGCCGCTTTCGATCGCTTATTCTGAAGGGCGATGGTGTATTTTTACTTGCTTTGTACACCCCGGAAGCCGGCGTTCGTGATTCGGACCGTGCCGTGCAAGACCTACTATCACCTACCTGACGGCTGTCATCGGTTCCGACAGGCCTAACGGCTCCGATATATGTTTCGACTCTCGAGATCTTTACATTATGACATCGAGTTGGGGGATGTTTGCCTCCACCGGGGCATCTTTTCTGGGTTAATGGCGCTGTAATTGCGATCAGTGCTGTTGTTATGCTTGACATTCCGTATTCCGCTTGTGCTTTGGGATCCTCGCTCTAGAGTCTATTCCCGCTCTTGCTCCACCCGCGGGTTTCAACGCGTAAATCTGTCTAGAACTCGATAGTCGACTTCCCTGGTCCTCTAATGACGTCGGGCAAACGATGGGTCTTTATTCTTGGAGCATCGACTGTTCTGGGTTTAATGGCGCCGTAATTCCGTTCAGTAACTGGGCTTATACTGGAGACGTTGTTGATTCCTTGAATTGTGCCTCAATACCTATGCATTGACACTGGCTTTCGCTAAATTCTTCTGTAATAAAACCTCGCGGTCTGGCGCGACTTGAGTACTGCGACTGGGTCGGCTACCCCCAAAGCTCCACCACTGTCATTTTCTCGCAGTAGGTGCCGTGAGAAACACAATGGGCCGAAAATACAAACTGTCTTAATCACTTCATGTGTCGCGATGTTTGTCGCTCCAGGAAATAATTGACGTGAGGTGATATCAACATTGAAATTCACTTTCCGCTAAAATGTGCCCGGGAACTCATCCTCCCACTCCACGATAAGCGCCGAATGGCTCCACTGCTCCACAATTCGTGAGTGTCCTCTTGTCTATGCGCTCACCATATCATTTCTTTATTAGGAAAGATGTGAGGCCAGAAACATATAAATGGTGAACGGAGTCGCTCCTAATCTTCACTCGAACAACACCCTCTGTAGTTCAAGCTCTCTTCCAAGCCTTTAAACATGTTCTCTAAGCTCTCCATCGTTGTCGCCTCCGTGCTCGTTGTGAGTCATCCACAGATGCAGGGTTGCTGACTGGACTGATTATTTCTTTCTATTCAGACCCTTGCTGCCGCCACTGGTACCAAGCCCCCGACCACTCCCCAGAACTCTGCCCAGTGCTGCAGCAGCGTCCAGAACTCCAACTCCAGCGCTGCCTCGGCCGTCGCCGCCCTCCTTGGGCTTGACCTAACCGGACTCAACGTCCCCGTCGGTCTGGGCTGCTCGCCTATCACCGTCGTCGGAAACAACTGGTGCGTTCATTTTATCTGAGTCTTTCTTTCCTGACTCACCAAAAACCACAGTGGTGGCACCACCGTCAATTGCGCAGCCCCCCAGCAGCAGTGGGGTAAGTAATCTGTCTTCTCAATGCCCGAGTAGATTCTCACTTCTTCGCAGGTACTCTCATCGCCATCAACTGCATCCCCATCACTCTTTAATTTTGTGATGAATGCAAGAGACGCCGACGGTTCCACGTAGTTTGATGAATGGATTTTGATAGCGCTCGTGTATGCCTGTTTGTCTGTGAAAATTTGCGTTCGAAAATCTCAGAGCCCATTGCTAAGCCAGATTGATGGAAGTTAATGCACGACATACACATGATGATCCCTATATTACTGCGGTGGAACCAGCATGAAGGATTCAGCGCAATGAACAGAATTTCTGAATATACCGCAGATTTCCTTTTAATCCTTATTTCAATTGTATATTCCGTCAGTCAAGCAGTTGAGATATTTTCCAAGCTGTAAATTATAATCATCAGCGTTGTTGATGACGCTACGTTTAATTGAACATGATCGCCCCATCACCACAGGTGAGGAATTCTCAGTTGTGCCTGAAGCATGCATCTACTGGAGAGCGGGCCACGAGAACCGGTTCACATGCAGGAGACACCTTCCGCTTGTGATGACAGGACCTCCTTCTCAGCTAGCCATTTGCGGTCCCTACATGAGAGGAGAGGGCACATATAAGAAAATTACACTTCGAAATAAAATTCTCGACAAAACCTGTAAGCCGTTAAGCTGGCATAACTAATGAATTACAGATCTGAAGGTGCGAGAGGTAGGGTATGTTTGTTGGCCAATTCTGAGCCCAGGCACATACAATTTAATTTAGTTCCAGGGCTCGGGACTATCTGGATTTTCGAGTGTACAAAAGTGAACTTGAATATAGGCAGAAAGGCTTGGTAGCGCTCTGGAGCGCGCCTTTACCTGATGATAGATGATACAGTTAATGGTCACGTTCAGCGAGGAGGAAGCCGGGCCATCCATCCATCTTCATTCAGCGGTAAACTTTTCACAGGCTCTTGTGTTACTCCTCTGAAATACCCTGTCATTGTAACCATGCCCAGGTCGCTCAGTTCGAAATGAATCCCTCAAAGATAAATACTCGAGCACCGATGACTCTAGTTGTAGATCAGGACAATGTGCACTGTATAAATTCGAGGTGGGAGAAGGCCAGAACGGCTCGGTAGCGCTGGGGAGCGCGTCGACCCAATATTTGGCGTCACCAGCTATTTTTTACACCGGAAGAATCAAGCGATTAAAAAACCCAGGACGGCTCAGTAGCATTGGGGAGCGGCGAGCGCGTTGGCGAGGAAGAGCCCGTTCGACTCAGGCCCGAGCCGTTGTGCCAGGGCGAGGTATTTTTTAGCACCTTTTTCAAGTGTCTGTACTTGTAAACTCCAGCACCGAATACTTGAGGGGGAGATTGTACGGCTTGGTAGAGGTGAGGAACCGCGTGGAATCGTCAAGCTTGATGAGGTGCCCTGAAGGTTCGAGGAATCCGTTGCAAAAATAATCATATATCCCTGAGTAACTGAAGTTTGTGGTGTAAATCGAGCTGTCAGTGAAGACAGCCAGGAGGCCTTGGTAGTCACTGCGTTCCGAGGCCCCGTCGGCAGAGTGTGCCTGACATCGGCTGACTCACGCCGACGGGGATTTGCCGACGGATCGGCACCGAGGCCAATTTTGCCGACGTCAGGTCTCAAGCGGTGCTGATCCCCGTCGGCATGAGTCAGCCGATGTCAGGCACACTCTGCCGACGGGGCTTCGGAACGCAGTGAGTGTTGGGCCCCCGCTTACCTGTCAATGGGAGCTACCCATTCGACTCGGGTCCGAGCCATTCAGCTTGGACATTTCACTCTTTTTTCTGCCGTTCACCGTTTCGGCCCTTCCATCAACCTTTGGGTTGCCTCAAAAAATTTACCTGAGATCCCTCAACTGGAGATAATTTCCTGGATGTGTCGTTAACAATGCTCAGTGTGTTGTCACTGGAATTTCATTTTCGTGCGCAGGGATACAAGAATTTTGTACCGTACAAGAGTAAGGCAGCTTGAATATACGCAGAAAATCTCGGTAGTGCTAGGGAACGCACCTCCACCGCATAATGGGACCGGGTAGATATTTAGTGTGGCAGTGTCAGGCTTGCCTTAGCCCAAACTAGCTTCGCCGCCAATTGTTCTGTGCTTTTCTCGGTTTTCTTATCTCTAAACCTGACAATTACATTGAAGAGGAAGAGGAAACTTCATCATTTATCATCATCCTCTTTATTAAATTAAATTACGGTGTCTGTCCTAAGTCTTTTAAATCCAGCATATTCATGATCCTGTTCTTTCCGTTTCAGTACCGGCAACATCGGCGTCACGAAAGGATGTGTAACAATTCTGTGGGCCATGACACGCGCGCAGTCAATTAACTTACCGCCTCGGTCCAGCATCTGAACTATGCCGTCATATAAGCGTAGCTGTAATGTTCCAGATTCTGAGAACGTGCTTATCTTGAAATGAAGACAACCCATCCACATCGACCACCAAAGCAGGCGTCGGAAGCGCTGGCGACCGCTTGTAGTTTTTAAACTAATGCTTGGTGACAAAAGAAAATGTCTTTGCAACGCTATCGGGCTCCTGGAGGCCACATCTAACTCGGAGGGGGAAACTGTATTTTTGGTTGGCTACATCCTATTTGGACAAGAGTTGGGCAATCCGGGCAAAACTTTTCGGACAAAAACCGCCGGACACAGTGCTCGGAGCTTATTGCATCTAATCTGCTGCCCCATTGTTGCCTCATTAATTTATTGCGAATCATAGCGAAGGCAGCAGTCTTCTACAAAACGTAATAGCGAGTGCCGAGGCATGACTACCGTAGCCAATATAACGAAACTGGCCCAAGGAGGACAATGATCATCGACGTGGTGCATACGGACACTGTGGCCCATGAAGGTAGCTGAGTCTCAATGGAGGGGGAATTCAGAAAAGATGCCAGTCCTTCAAGGACCAAAGACCTATAAAATGATTGTCGGTGTTCAGTTGTGCTTAGGCGAGGGGACTGGCGTACAGTATGGCCCAAGACGCTGCAAAGGGCCTAAATCGAGGATGCTCCTTCTTCTCCTGATTATTGTGTTGAGTACATCTAACATGATCTTGAAGATGTGCGACTTACGTTGGTGGAGAGGTTAGAGCGCAGCCGATACCAAACTCCAGATAATACCACGATCATCATCATACAGAATAACGACAGGATACTGAGGATAAGGCTCAAACGCTCGCTATATGGACCGGTTCTGACATAGTTTGCAGCGTGAAGTCTAGCATAGATTCAGTGGACGGCGCGCAACTCATCGGCACTTACAAAAGGCATAATGTAAAAAGCCCCATTGCATCTCTCCGATCCCACTCAGGGGATTCTTGATGCCTACCAGAGTCCGAGTCGTTCTGTAGCACCAGTTCTGATACCTTAGCCGGCTCTGCCATAGAGCCAAGGGATGAAAGGGTCGGAGAGCGAGTAGAAGATTGCGACGAATGCAATTTTCATAAGCTTCCTTTTTAGCTCGTGTTGGCCGCAGCGTTGTAGCTGTCGTGCTCAGTGCTGTGCATGCCTCGTGTTGTCCATGAGGTTTCTGTGCCGTGAGGCCCACCCTCACTTACCTTATAAGGAAGTTCCACGTAAAGGCAACAGATGCTTCAAGGGCGGCCATCATTCCGGCAAAGTCGTCCGCTGGCGCTGCCCTTCCGCCGGCACGAGGCCTTTTCCATCGGCGTGGGGCCTTTTTACTTTGCACGTGTCTTTTTTCTTTCCTTTTTTTTGGCGGCTCAACCGGCTGCGACGGCATCCACCCCGACCACTGGCCCCGACGCTCGCCGCTGGGCCCACTCCGTGGTTCTGGCGTCTGCGCCGGTCGATCGGAATTTAAATTCATTGATGAGTATGGCACATCATTTGCGTCAATGTCGGCAAATGTGTCGATGGCATATGCGGTGCCGGGATGTATATGTCTGGTTATACCGTGTTCGTTAAGGCTACCGGGGTTTTGGCCGTGCATTTGTGTTCACCATGAGGCCGTATAAGGGTCCTGAACCACGTTAATTCATCGTCTTTTGAGGGCTTGTAGCTGTGCATGCCTTGTGTTCACCATGAGGCCGTACAAGGGCCCTGAACCACGTTTAATCCATCGTCGGTCCGTCCTCCCCGAGGGCTTGTAGCTGTTTATGCCTTGTATTCACCATGAGGCCGCACAAGGGCTCTGAACAACGTGGATTCATCCTTCTCCTCTTCTCTTCCTACCGTTTTTTCCTTCTATCTTGCGATAGTCAGTGCGAAGTCAATCAGACTTTTGCAATAGGTATGGATGCCAGTAAACGCTATGTGAGTCAAACTGAATCCATTTGTCTCAGCCTGCTCAGCGCACGTTCATGGAACCAGGTTCCATGGCCGATGTCGATGAGCAGCCATCCGTGCCAACGGGAGTCCTTCGACCCGTCAGCCCGGAGTTCCACTCTGAAGAAGAAGGGTGAGCTTCCTCAGCTACTGTAGGACAATAGTGAACGGGTTTGGCAGGCCAATACCACCACAATTGTCAATCCACGCTATCACTCATGACCAGCTCCTCCCTGATCAGCCAGCCCAGCAATGCACACCGTTCCCGGAGTCAGAGTCGCTTCGCAGGGTGACACCGCCTTGGTCAATTCTCCTCACCACTGCGACATCGGTGTTAACAATGGGGATCCCACCAAGCTTGAACCTTCACCATGGAGACATCGTCGACATGGAAAGCCCCTCTTCTGAAGAATGGATAGCTTTCCAAAGCCGCATCGTCAAAGACTTAAAGGGCGACTTCATCTTTCATATTTTTCCATTAACAGCGTACGTATCTTGCAAATGCCTTGAGCTTCCTATAATTGGTTGATATAGTGTCTCGTGCACTCTTGCTCTATATGGCTTCAAGAACTGGGTTCTTCTATCTACCTTACTGGCTACATTCATCTGCGCCTTTTCAGCCACGTTACAAATGGTGTTATTCTTTGCTTACTTCAGGGCCATGTCATTCAGAGATACGGGCAAGTCATTTCTCAAGGTGCGTACATACCTGTTATTTTAAGCACCAGCCGACAAGCTACGCAGCACGTCCTGGATACTCGCAGCCGGTTACAAGATTCCGATATCTTGTATCTGCGATGGGATCCATGGATCATTTTCTCATTGCCCTCGATCTGGTCTGTTTCGTGAGTTACTGATATTGATGTCGTGGTTTATGACAGAGTCTTACTCATCGTCAGGGCCTTTTTATTCCTTTCTATCTCTACAATCGTTGCTATCATCTCCATCCTATTCAACAGTGATGGAGTGTCTCAGTCACTCATTATACCCCCCAAGGCGCTTATCTTACCTCTCATCTGCCTCACATTGGGAGGGTTGTCTGTGGGTGCATCTGCGTACACGTGGAGACTCTATGTCACTGAGACGACCATGCATGATGCGATCTGACGACTAGGGCTCTGTTTATAATTCCTCAGCCAATTATAAACGGTTTTCAATGTTTCGTTTGTAAAGGTTTTTATATTTAAACCTGGCTTCTCGTTCCGACGCCAACCGCGTCAAGTCCGGCTTCGTGGACTCGCCGGCCTGCAACGCCTGTGGGGACCCTTACGAGACTAGGGCCCACTTCCTCCTCGACTGCCCGGCGTGGGACCACCTACAGCCGCCGCTCTCTCGCGCCTCAATGACCACAGGATCGTTCGGCGCTCGCCACCTCCCCACCTTACTCAACGACGCCCTCCTGCTCAAGCCAGTTGCCAATTTCGTGGAATCTACAGGTTGCTTTGCATGATACTTTTCTTTTCTTTCTCTAATTCTCTCGCTTTCTACTATCTTGCTGTTTCACTCACTACCTTACTCTTCAATTCCTAATAACTATCACATACCACCTACTACCCCGAACCATATCGAACCTCTCCATCTAATTTGCGAACCTAACTCACCTGTGTGTTACCTTTTAGCCAGCATTTTCTACTTAGATACATCCTCTCTTCCCTCCAATCTCTGACAAAACAAGTCTCTAATTACCTATACAAACGTAATCCCCTAGCTACAATCCGTACTGCTGTCATAGTCGCCCTTAACTACTTACAATAACTAACCTGAATTCATCGTCATCATGTTTATGAACACGCCACTGAAATGGGCCGGACGGCCTGGTTTTCGCGATCTTTCGTCCCAGCCCTTCGGTGTACCTGATTCAAACCCAATCCTGAGGAAGAAAATAGCCACCTTTCAATATCAAAGACCACTAATCGCAGATTTGGCTCAATTTCTGATGATGTTTGATCTCATTCTGGCAATTTTCGGCGGGATTAGAGGTCAAATTGGAAGAGGTTTCCGTCACCGGGAAAAGCAGACACCCCTAGAGACCAAAAACCACGATTTCCGCGGATTTTTAAGTTGTCTTCGTGCTTGCTTCGGTGCTACATGGGCACTGCCACAGTGAACCGGGTGTTAGGGCGAAACATAAAGACCGGTTTTATAAACAGTTATTTATGAACATGTTTACAAACCAGTATTGAACACAGAGCCCTACTGACAACGATGCCCAGATTACATACATATTTTAGGCTCGAATTGCTAATAAATTGTTTCCTCTCGGTCTAACGGCTTCGCCAAAGCGTTGGATTTCCCGTAAGAGGTATTATGAATTAGGGACATGATTCAAAGATGGAAATCCCTGATCCCTATGGATGCAAGATTTAGATTGTGATTGAATCCGCACACCGCTCCGTGGAAAGAGGAGCACAGTAGAACTCCTAGAAGCCAGGCTACGCCGGTGTTGAGTAGCCTTCTTCCTTCTGATGCCTACCTACCGACTCGAGCGAAGAGAAGATATCAACCAGAAAATGAGGCTCAATTCGCGTCACATGTCACAACCTATGAACACTTGGTCGAAAGGATACAGTATGTCCGATGAAATGGTGGTCAGTGGATTTAATCAAGACTTCGGGGGCCGGTATACTTACTCTAGAGCATGGCAGGGACGTGGTATGTTGCATGCTTCATACGAAGTCTCCTGAATATTTTCCTTACGGGCACAGCAATGCCAGCGTTGATTCCCATATTTCCTCAAAGTTTAAAGGCGGTGCTATTACATGTTGTGCTCGCTGAGTTTTTCAGGCAGAAGGCACTGTACAGACTTTTGGTCATTATGTTACGGCCGTA
This sequence comes from Mycena rebaudengoi, assembly GCA_029282285.1. NCBI lineage: Eukaryota > Fungi > Basidiomycota > Agaricomycetes > Agaricales > Mycenaceae > Mycena > Mycena rebaudengoi. The sequence goes on along the minus strand of JARJCX010000003.1, from coordinate 1,587,121 downwards.
CTTCCGTGAGCCTGGACAGGTCAAGGGGCACCCAAAAAAAAAAAATCAGCTACACAGGGTTAGGAAACTGAGTTAAGGGGTCCATATACTATTAAGCGAGGTGATGGCAGGTTGGCGGGATGGGGCGGGATGTCGCCTGGGGTGCAGGAACCGAGACAGGAATTTCTTGAACTGGCTTGAGAGACGTGAAATAAATTCTGTCCTTTTTTCCCCCCCTACCCCACGTCAAACCCGAACCAAAAAAAAGGAGGGAAAATTAGGAAGCATGAGTAAATTACATCGGGACTTTTCCGTCCTAAATGATACTTTAAGACATTAGGGGCGGTCAAAGTAAGGATTCTGGTGGCGATTCTCAGGTGATAAAAGTGTGAGAGAATCGCCATCATGAGAATCACTTTAATTATGTAGAAGCTCCTCTGGAGGCATTTCTGCGAGAAATCAGACTCTATATTGAAGATTTATCGACTTTATCATAAATATTTTTTTAGAGTCTGACTGCGGGAGACTATCATCATGGTAATGATGAAAAAAAAAAAAAAAAAGTGGGAGGTTGTCAAAAATGATTGATGTAAAAGCGGGTTCCAAGGGAGGGGAGCGTTTTCAGAGGGCTCTGTACAACAAAGCCATACAACGCGATCGCATCGCCACTCGGCAAAATCTGGTCTCCGCCGACGCGATCGTCTTGTTCGTGTCTTGTCTGTCCGGCTTACTCTTGTCCACTGAACAAGGCATGTCTCGCAACAATCGGAGTTTCCCATCAGGTGCCATATCCATTGCGGAAGCTTGGTGGGATAAAAGTCTCCGTTGTTGACTCGGACTCCTCACCGACGTCTCTATTGTCTTTCAAGGTGAGCCGCATCCTCTCTCGAGCCAGTCAGATACTGACTTCAGACTAAGTTATTTGGCTACACGTTCCCTCGGACGTTCCCCGTTCCAACCGTGCCAAATAATTTAGGTGGGCTCTCTACGCCCGCTGCCGTTCTTAGTTCTGCTCAACTAACAATGTGCTCGTGTGCCAATTTAGGCTTCTTACGCCTTCAATTTCTCTGATACCCACCCCCTCGCCCCTCTTTCCTTTCCTCATGATTATCACATTCAGTCCTGTCTTCATTTCTTCCAACGGTCACTTTTTAATACTGCTGATCTCAGTCACAGTAATTGCTACATACTATGCAGACGACATTATTTACTCCTCCCTTCCACTAGGAATAGTCGTAGTTAGCACTCCCACTCGGACTCTTCCCCAATAAATCTCGAGGAGACCGTCTTGATGACGGCCTCGGTATTCGCTAAACTGCGCGTGAATATCAGAGGCCTCGATGTTGTTGAGTTGCCAGCTTTCCCAAGTTTTCGGGTTTGGGGGGCTTTTTTGGGCTTGTACAACCCCAAACAGCCTCCACAACCTTTCGTAAAAAGTTTAATACAGCCACTGACCCTCTACACCTTCCTTGTGCCTTATGTATGTGCTAACTGGAAACGACAGTGAATTATTCTTTGGGACGGAGAACCCAAGCTCCCATCAGCGGAATAATGTATTTTCTGGGCGGTTGTGGGAGGCAGGCTTAACTAACTATGCACTTCGGGCGAGTGCTCCTGTACATATTTAAATAGTTACTCTGACTGTCCGTATCACCCAACTAGTAGTAGAAAATGTGAAATATATCCCACTGAAAATTCTTATATTCCTAACATAGTCCCCAGAGATACATGGATATCCAGCATAGATTTCAAAGAGGATTCTAAAGCGGTGCCCAAGGAATTTTACATAACTCCTCAATTGACATCTGCATTTCAGATATCTATCAAAAATTCCGGCGAGAAATATAATGACGGCAGAGATAATTTCGCGTTGGATTTTTTGAATCTAGTGCTTCACTAGCTTTCTCCATACACTGGGTGAGCATTTCAAAAATTTCACATAGATTTTTGGTGAAAAACTTCCTTTATTTTTCACACATTTTTCACTGAAAATGTAGCTGGAGAATTCATAAAATTTCCAGTATTTTTGTGAAAAATTCAAACAATTTTCAGTAAAGTCACAAAAGTACTGTAAAAAGTTTAAAATTTTCAGACATTTTCAGATACACTTCTTGGGTGAAAAATAAAGGAAGTTTTTCACTGAAACTTGGAGTGAAAAAATTGAAATGCTCAACCAGTGATATCCCATCCAAAGCCTGTCTGGATATATTTCGAAAAACACAGTGAATCTCTCGAGGCCTATAGATCTCGAGTGATTGCTGAGGTTCAGAGAGGTATCAACGGCAAAGTTTCCTAAGCTGTATTGCCCCAACATTGCCCACCACTGAATACTGTTACTGATATTGAGGTTGGCATTATTCAGGACCATGTTTATGCCACAATTGACAGCCTGAGGTCAAGCAAACATTCTCTGCCCTTTGAGGCCCTGGGAAGCTCCTCATAGGGTAGGTCCGCGCAAAACGGTCAAAATGGCCCTCAAATCCGCTATAGCGTGAATGAAATTGTCCCAATCGGGACGAAAAGACAAAGAAAAATCGCCAAAAATTATGCTTGGTCCCGAGTATATACTAGAAGAGTCGCGGCAATTTCAGCGAGTCTGACTAATGATGAGACTTGCCGATGCGCCATTAAATTCGGCATTGGCGGCATTCTGAGGTTGCCTTTTCCGCTGGTGCGGCGCCCTTTCATTTTATTTTATTTCATCATTTTGACCAATTTTGGCGGCTTGATTCAGACTTGATCTGAGTTTTTTTAGGTAGATCTTGCACGGGGGAGACCCTCTCGGACTAGACTCGTAACCAGTCTATTACCAAAGTCCGAAAAAAAACGTGACAAGCACTTTTGGTGGTTACAGACTGGTACAACTCGTTGACAGTGATTGAACTTGGCATGTGGCCAGTGCTTTGCAGGCAGTACGAGTCCAAAAGGGGTTGTTCTTTTTTTCAACCGACGGTTGACTGATGGTTCTACAAATCCTGAGCATACAGGGCTGCACATAATATTTCCGATGGTGTTCGGCCTGTTTGTAAAGAGAGAAGATCTTGCAAGTCTGATACTTTCCATTCTGTGTACAGAAGTGTCCTGTCATAATTCCATCATGGTACCACATTGAACCGTGCCTGTCCAATAACACACTCGTGAATTGGCCCATGACAGCACCTGGTGAATGGTAAATCAACCCGCGCAGTCGCAGATGGGTTTCACCCATTGCAGAATAAAATGTTAGTGCCTCATCCAAGCGAAGATTGTTGAACCCTGAACTAATTATAATATACGAAGGTACCTCCTGAATTGTGGTGAGTGTGGGAGTGGCTATCGAGGGTGAACTAGATTCCAAGTGCTCGCCGGATGTGAGGCCAGATGTCTCGCATGATGAAGTAGACAAAGGAAACACAGGAATGCCGGACAGTGGCAAGCACACCCCAGAAATAAACAAGGGCGGAGACAGGGATGAGGACAGAGATGCGGAGCCAGTGATATCCTGACAGTCAATGGACAGGCAATCATATTTGAGCAGCAAAGGCCCATCCAGAGGCAGGGGAGAACGTGGCCGATGTTCTGCACAAATATGAGTATGCGTCAACACAAGTCAGGCTTCCTTACCAGGAGGCTCGATCTCAGTATGAATTGTGGGAAGCATACTTGAAGGAGTCAGAAGGGCTTGAGAATTCAATTAATTGGACCTACTTCGGGCGTTCTTATAGGTTCTGGTAGCACTGGATAGTGAAGGAAGAGGACAAAGGGCGAAGAACTTCACAGCCCTCGGCGCGGAGCTTAAGTACGGATCCCTTCAAATTTAGGTTTAGTGAGATAATGGCTTGGCAGCTGCCGTGTCGGGTTTTGTCTAATATTGATAACATAAAGTTCACGGACTCTCCGCATACATGGAGTCTGAGATGCCCTTGGAGGCTTGGAGCTGGAGCTGATTCCCTTGACCCACGGAGATTTTTTCATCGTGTACAAAATCGCAAAGTCGGCCGAACCTCGGAAGGAACACCTCAGTGTCAGTCGGAGTTCTAACTACGATCAAAAAGGGCTGAATTTTGATGAGATTTTGGTGGGAGGAGAGCTGACAAGAACGAATCTAAAAATAAATGTTCGACTCGTAGCTGTCCGCGTAGTTTGAAATTTTGGCGAGGGTCCTGTTCTGGGGTGCAGTTTGGATATGAACAAATTTGGGACACATAGGAGCAATTTTGCCTTAAAAATGACTAAATCTGCCTCCTCACTTCTTTTTTAATCCACGAGTTGTATTACCAGTTTGTAACCACCGAAAGTGCTTGCCACATTTTTTCGGATTTTGGTTCCAGACTGTTTACGAGTCTACCTGCGGACCCCCCTGGTGCTTGCTGCTAGAGCCCACTGCACAGAGCATTTTCGCTTTTCACTCACGCTGGACCCACTGCATGGCCTGGAGCGCCGGTGAGCAGAGTTTAAATCCTCTGATGTGATTCCTATTCTTGGCAACAACTCGGCTAGTGCTAGGCGAGAATCAGCCGACTCCAGTAATATGCGCGGACCAGCAAAGCTGGTCCGAGCCACCGAACTCCACTGGATTTCCACTGCGCATACAGTGGATTTCAGTGGTGGGTCCTCACATTCAGCCACCTCCACCGGATCTTGACATATGCAATGAACTGCACTGCACCCATGCCCGTATCTACTGCTACAACCATTTGTAAATAAATTGTTGGCTTGCACTTAATATCTGCTCTACATGTTCTGAATTCCAACAGATATCTTGTGCAATCCAGTGAACTCTAGGCAGAAGTCCACTGAATGTGACAGCATTTTCATAAATTTTGTTGTATTTGCTTCATAAACCAACCATATATTGTAGGATTTCCACTAAGCATCATTCATCTACACAGGAAATCCAGCTAACCACTTGATTATGAAGGAAATACACAGGAGTTTGTGGGACATATATTGGATTTTACTGTAACCCGAGCATAAATAAATATGCCGGATATGACTGCAGTTGGAGGGGATATTTGCTGATTTCACTGTACCCCCAACACGGGATTTTTAGGGGATATTTACTGACATCCACTGTACCCTGAGCATGGATCCACTGGATCTGATGGGATATTTGCTGAAATTTGCTGTTGTTAAGGAAGAATACACAACACATGAATTGGGGGGGGATATATTATACTCATGTGGTCCACAACATGAACAACGAGTTTGCAGAAGACAAACGAGTAGTACTATTTGATCTCTACTTTCTTCCAAAACAGCAGTAAAACTTTCCTCCTCTTTCTTCACCAATTATTTCTCCACCAGAGGAGCATTAAAAGGTGGACCACAAAGTCTTAGTTGGTATAAATACACTGGATCTGAAGGGATGTCCACTTCACTGCTCTGTTGCAGCCCCCTCCTGAATTTCAAATTGAGGAAATCCAGTGGAATCCACTGAATTGATCCCGTATATGCATTCCACTGGATGCAGTGATAAATCCAAAGGATGCCGATGAATCATCGTGGCAGTACAATGAGCATCACTGATCCGCATTATCTTATCCATCATATTCATCATATCACACTGATTACCGGTGATAGTGGATGTCCTCCAGTGTACACCGGTGACCTTTGTTGGTCCAGGCATAAAAACTCGACTCTTCTCGTCATTCCTCTGGTCCCCAATGCGGGGAGCTCTATCTTCAGGGTAAGGGAATGTCAAGTCACGACACAGATATCGCTGTACAAATAATCACACAATGGCCACGCTCCGCCTGAAATCCGCTACCTGCGGTTGATCTGCGGACTGGATATTCAAAATTTGACTCTACCCTATAGAGAGCTTCCCGGGGCCTGCCCTTTGGTTCATTCGACATTTCATGACAGGTGCAAAATGAAAGCTCCACTTGGATCCTGACACCAGGTCTGCCCCTCAGTTCAAGTTCTTGATTCAAGACGCCTTCAGTAAGAGTGCCACATATTCATTATTGATCTCGAATGTCGTTAATGACATTCGTCATCTGGCCATCATCCTCCAAAAAAGCTGCGGTGCCGATATGGGGAGCTTCTCTGTGAATTTATTTTAGCGAAGTAGATCCATTCATCCTTGCAATTCCGGCTGTCCGCACTGATTCCCGGCGTATTTGGGGGTGTTTATAACTCAGTCCAGCGCAGTCCTTTCTCTTGCCTTTCTCCGCCACGTATCACTCACGAACAACGATCTTCCCCTGCTACGAGCGGCCTCTGATTCACATGATATCTGCCAGTTCCTGTATGTCCACAGCTCCATCCCAATATCTATTCCGATAACTTTATGCGCTCAAAGTCTGCAGTCTGCAGGTGCAGAGTCACTTTAGACTCTGACAGCTTGGCATTTGACAGTGGCATTTCAATGCTTACTTATTCGACAAAACACATCATTTGTCGTCTTCCTCCGCTGACTAATTCTACGGGATGATCGACGGGAGAGCGAACGGGTCCGACTTTGCGAATCGGAAGCCACATTCGATGTCTCGGGCTGAACCTTTCGCTGTTCGTTGGAGAGGATGAGAGGTATTCACAATGGCACTTTACTATCAGCCGGGGGTGTACAATTGTGAGTCGTCAATTTGGATTCTGAAGGGAATGATTGAATCAAGGTGTCACCCAGTTGGCGCGGAAGACGGCATACTTGCAGAAGCAGCGCTGGATGATTGCATCTTCTCCTTAGTCAAATACGTCGTTGCCCTTCGTTGGAAGGAAAGCTGTTTAATTGATAGTTCGTCTTCCGCTCGGACTTTTTTGAGTCCGAAAAGGACCTAATCCAGGATTTTCACTTCATTTGGCAAGCATGTCGTACTGAAACTTATCAGGTTATGGGCATGACTGCCAGGGATGTCAAAAATCGGAAGCATATCTCTCGGAGAATCACAAACCCTCCCGATTCCCTCTGGACTTACGATTACAGTCTCAGTGACCTCCCCCCCCCCGACTGCAGATCTAAGGAGGAACTCTGAGCTGATCAACACAAGTTTATCGCTCCAACATGGATCCTCGACGTTACTACAATCCAACTAGCAACTCGCTTTCCGCCGCTGGAATGTCGAACATCTATTGCAGTTCGTGTTTAACCATGTCAGCCGAGTCTTGGAACAACGTGCTTATGTCCACGTTGTCGAACCAAGACTCGGTCACTCCATATACCTCATCTTCTGGTTCAAATTCTACATACCCATCGACCACGGCCTCACCCACAAGCTCCGACCGCCGCTCGCGCCCTCGCTCTGCATCTGCCTCTGGGACGGGCCATTCCGCACAGAGCAAGTTTAGCGTCAAACAGTGCTACCATTGCCGTGCGACCAGCACCCCGCTATGGCGGCGCGACCCCGTAACGCACGGAACGCTGTGCAATGCCTGTGGACTCTACCTCCAGCATAGAAATGCCATGCGACCACAGGAACTCATCGACGCAGATGAAGATGCAAACGACTCGGTCAGCGTGCACAACCTAGATGGGCCTGAGTGCAGCAACTGCCATGCTCGCCACACAACCGTTTGGAGACGGAATAAAGCGGGTGAGCCGGTTTGCAATGCTTGTGGGGTGTACGCGCGCCTGAATGGAAAGGATCGGCCGCCCGAGCTCAGGAATAACAAGGTTAGGCCGCGTGGAAACCAGTCGCAGGGCTAATATCTCTCGGATTTATTTGTTTACTCAATTCGGCCTCTTCAGACTTGATTCTTCGTTTTTGGACTGACAACGAACTCTTTGGTTCCTTCTCGTAAAAATAATAGCTAGTTTTGCTCTTTGTAACGACTTTTGTTCATTGTAAATTAAATAGTAGGACAATTGACTCGTACCTCGTACAAATTTTGATCTCGAGTATAAATACAATATTTATTCAGAAAAACCTGGATCCGGACATCGAATAACTCGCACTGATCGAGTCATCTCGTGGCTTTTTTCTCCAAAATCGGGAGTGATCCGTTGAAGTGCTCTGGGTGTAAATTTAAAGGCGTGGCATTCTAGATCATAATTTATAATCATAAAATGTTGAACAACTCGGGCGCGCTGAACCAAAATGCGAAATGTCCCTTCATGCGCATTCGTATATACTGATTCCTGACTCATTACTAGGACTTCCAAGACAGCATGACTCATTTCATAGCTGCCGTTAATTCGGAATTGTTGCCATCATGCAGTGATTCATAAATAGCCTCCCACCTCGTTCCTTTGACTGTTCGACCCTTACTAGGATCAGATCTGCCACGGCCAAAAAGTCGTGTGTAAATGGCACGGCGGCAGCTACTGTACCTCGAATGACACTTGATACACCATGACCACACCATGGCCACGAGATGGTTCTTCGTTTGATTGCACTGGAATGCAGTGAAATAAGCTGGAGAGCTAGACTCGTGAACCAGTCGACGCTCGCGATTTCACTGATCACGGAGTTAAGGCTAAATCGGGGAGATGTGCAAATAGAAGCAACATCAGACACAACAGGAACAACGGCAACGATCAATTGCGAGCGGACTGGGATGTCTCGGGGCCCTTTTGGCGCAGCGTTTTTTCCCCCGCCATTTCAGACCTCGGGACTTAGAAAAAATTTGGCTCAAAAAAACTTTTTTTGTTCATTCGATAGAGAATCAAAAATAAACGATGTTTTGTCTACTAAGTTTTTTTTCGATCGTCAAATTTCTCCAAAATATCGAAAAAAAAAACTTAGTAGACAAAACATCGTTTATTTTTGATTCTCTATCGAATGAACAAAAAAAGTTTTTTTGAGCCAAATTTTTTCTAAGTTCCGACCTCTGAAATGGCGGGGCAAAAAACCGTCACCAAAAACAGCGCCGAGAGGGCCCAGCCGGTATCTGATCATGCGAGCCCCCGAGCGATCAAGTTTGCTTGTGTTATTCAGATACCGGATGGGGACGAGCCTACTGGAGAGCAACTGGAGAGGGTACAGATTTGCATGCCTCTGTAGATCGTATCAAAACCAACTGGAAAAATGCGGCTGTAAATTATAATCAGACTACGGCCTACAGCCGGATTTTTCATCCACTCTCGCAACTCGTTATTCACTCGCGTGAGCAGATTTATTATGAATAGCATATGACAAGGTCTGATGTTGCAAAATTCGCGGAGTTCGCCGCAATTTTCTGCCCACTGCACGAATTCAGTTTAAATCTGATCCTATCTACTCGATTTTGTACTCGGCTGAGGTTCCTTCAATTTGAAATTTTGTGCAAGTGGTCGATGCAGCTGCGCTAGCAGCAGCGGCGCGTTCCTAGCAGATGTCGTTGAGGATGGTCAGACACTACATTCCATGACCGCCTAGACTGAACCCGAGTCAAGCTAGCTGCTACCTAGGCAGAGCACTCTGTCTAGTCAGCTGAACAGAGTATTTTCAGGCCAGCGCAGCTCTGTCTAGGTTGGCGCAGGTCAGCGGAGATGGGTAGGTCTGTGTAGGTAAGTATACTATATAGGTCAATGCAGGTGTGTCTAGCGACCTAGGGCAATCTAGTCTCTCGTAGACAGATGCTTTAACAAATGAAGCTCGTACCTCATTTGTTGACCTGATTAGATCTATTTTCCTGAATAATTTAACACCCGGTGACCCACAGTTGTGTGGCAAATCGCGCGACATAAGTTATAACGGACCGTATACCGGCAGACGTCGTCAATGAGCCCGCAATCCAGGCGCAGAGCGACAAGCGTCACTGAAAGAGGTAGCGGCTGTGCTAGCCCTACCCAAAAAGGCAATGATGTGATGGTATCACTACGTCATAGGTCTTGTTTCACTTTTTTCGATCGCGAAAAATAAAAACTTCATTGGCAAGGTAGGTGATCGTCTCACATGTGAGGGAGAGGAACGGGTGTGTAACGGTGCTGCGCATCGTAGTGATATATTTGAGGGAAGCCACTGGCGCTTCGTGCCGTGTATATGAGAGAGAAGACGACAGGGTTTGTGTGTGTGGGGGGGGTCAGCTGTCCCGGCCGACGGAACTTCGCGACGCAGCAAGGTGGGGAAGTACGGGTCGGAAAAGGACGGAACGCAGGCACGGCCGAACCCGTACGCTAAGGCCACCGAGGGTCTGGGAGGAGCGAGACCCAAAGCAACCAGAGCGTAAGCTCAAATGAAGGGAAGGGAGGGTGGGTGCAAAAAAATGCGTATGAGTGCGATGAAGAGCGTGAAAACGCGATTCGAGGTGGATGTCGAGCACAGAGAAGGACAGGTGGCAGTGTAGATAAGATGTCATATCTAATCTACACAAAGGTGATGGCAGGTGCACGCCCTAGCTCATCTCTCACTTCCCTGCCTGAGCTCGCAATTGACTTGCAAAGAACAAGCTAGATGGTACTGCTGTTCTTATTGGTTTATGTATTGTTACACCCATGTATGAAGTTTACAAAATGTAGTTAGAAGTTCGAAGTTTTGTTTGGCCTCTGCCAAAAGCGGAACCGTAATGTGATCACGGGTACTGTAGAGAGACTGATTGGGGTGGTAGGATTAAAGGATTCAAACATTAGAGTCAATTGAGGCCATAAAGTCTGAGATTTGAAGCCACATAGTATTCAGATTGCAGTAAGCTTCCGTGAACCGTATGCGCAATCAATTACAGTTTGGGCTCAGTGAGACCCTGTATAAAACTCTGGTCTTGAGAGAATGTAGACTCGAGGCATACAATGAACAACTTTCCCTCTCAAAGTTGTTGGCGGTGGAACGGATAATTGTGCAAATTCTATTTCCTACAGCTTCACGAGTATCTAAGATAAGTAGAGTTTATTTTGTGAGGAATTAAACACGTTGTGATTTGACTAAAAGGGAAAGTCGTTTTCTCTCACTCAGTTCTGACCTACTAAGCCATCTCCGATTTTTATTCAAAAACTTGCGAGGCATCTTATCCGTATCTCCAATCATGATTTAATAGACCTGGGTAATTATTGTTTTTAAAACAAGTCCAGTTCATCGCGTCAACGACCCGTGTCAATGCTCGCAGAAACTGAACTTCTGGTTGTACACCGCGCCTTCCACCGCTGGAATATACGTGCTCCGCTCCTCCATCAGCTCCTTCCTCAAAGTCTTCGCCTCCTCCAACCCCATTGGCCAATCCTCCACCTCCCTGTGAACGTGCTGTGCGAGCTCCTCCGGGAGTACCTTCAAGCTCCCGCTTTCGCGCACAACGTCGAACCACCAGTCCTTCCTCTGCTGTGGGAGGAACAGGGCAATTATTTTACGGTGACCGGTCTTGGTGCGGTCCTGCAGCGCGAATGGTGAAACACGGTGTTGCATGACGTTTGGGAAGGCGATGAGGCGACCCGCGGAGGTTTTGACGCGGCCAATGTCCTGGATAGCGGAGGTACCCTGCTTAAGGTCGAAGAGGAACTCGAGGCCGCCGTAATCGTCCTAGAGCAGTTCCAGGTCAGCAGTGCAGGTCAAGTAAAACTAAAATGGTTGTAAAATGGGCGTACCTGGCCGTCGGTGTTCTCCTCGGGTCCATAGGTGTCAACCTTTTAGCGGAATTCCAAGTAGCTGTCGGTGACATTTTCGCAATCGTAGTAGTAAATAGCGGTCGCGCAAATGCGCTCGTTCAACTGGCCTTCGATGTGCCACGAACCGCCCTGGTACTCCGGGTTCTCTGCGGTGAGTATAATTTGGCGAGCTTGACGATGACCTGGAGCCCCTCCGCGTGCTAGGTCCGCAGGTGGTCCTTGTGGGACTCGAGCATGAATTTCCTGTCATCTTCGTTGTAGTTAGTCGGCTCAGGGATTCGCCCTCTTTGGAGTCGTCCTCTTTGGAGTCATCCTCTTGGGAATCGCCCACTTTGTAGTCGTAGTTCGTTGGTAGCCGCTCTTCCAGCGATCGCCAATGATTCCAAGCACTTGATCCCACAGTGGAATGGCAGCACTCATGACCCCTTCGATGAGGGGGTAGAGCTCCTTGTTTTTGACGGGGTAAAGGTTGTTGATGTAGGTGTCGATCTTTACTCCTCCGTCAGAAGCGAAGCTCGCGTCGCAAGGGAGCCACTGGAACTTCGTGGACCAGAGTTTAGTGGGGTCCGGCCCCATCCTGTTGGTGTCGTACTCGACTTCGATTCCCTCGTCGTCCGGGGAAGTGGAATTACCTCTCCCGAGCCAGCGCTTGCCAGACAGTTGTCGAGATTTATGGTCAAATCAGGTAGGATCCTCGTGCGACCATATACCAGCGGGAATAAGGAGGGGTGCACCAGGTCAAGGACTTGTTCGTCACTACCGGGGTGCCAGTCTTTGAGACGTTCTGGAACATTTTCAAGAAGGTCAGCTACCGCTTTCACGGTATCTGTCCTGAGTTGCGTAGAGATTAGCGTGTCGGACTTGACGACAGCGGCTTCGGTGTCGAATATGCGAACAAAGCGGGTCTTGTAGAGCTGTGCCTTATCACGGGGTTCCGCAACGCACTGGTTCATGGTCAGTTCAATACAAACTCGATGATCGAAGGGGACACCTACGAAATCAAACATCTCATTGCTGAAACCCTGGTTGTTGGTGAAGGTATGCCTCGACCAGGTGGTAAGTTGAGGCGGGTCGCAAAGCGCTTCCTTGCACCACTTCTTCACAATGGTCTCGTCAAATATTTTGTGTTCCCATTCGTCCTTGTCGGTCAGTTGGTTCATGACCTCGAGCATGTTCCTCTCGCGAACAGTCATCGCGTCAGCGTGCCAGCTGAGGACAGCATTACGATATGTAAGTCCTTCAGAGCCCCGGTCGGGCTTGAAGTTGTTGGGAAGACCAAAGCCAGGTCTGCAAAGGCGCTGAGTGGGAGCACTGGTCATCGTGGTCGTTTCGAGCGAGCCTCGAGTCCCTCAATAATGATCCGCATATTCGGACGGAATGCAATACTTAATGGGGACGGATTTTATTTTTTGCAGTCATTATTGCCCCAAATCTACATATGGAGAGTCGATTCACCTATGAGATTGGTTACTGTATTTATTTTCAACTGATTCACGCGAAGTGCGACACAGACGGAGATTTTCCAATTTTCCAATTAGACATTGGTCGAAATCGCGGTGACGAGGCAGAAACACTCACGGTCTTTCTAGTGAAGGCTCTTGCTGTAAAATCTCTGCTGTGAATATTTTGTACACTTTTTTCGTACCTTGGAGCTCTAGTATCGGAAAATCCCGGATCATCACGGCTGCCTCAAGACAACAACGCCAAACTGAGTCTGTGCACCGCCTTTTGTTTTCGAAATCCGGTCAAAGCTAGTCCTCGCATCGGCGCATCTCGCGCCCCGAGCGTCTAGAGCGGCGGCGGCGTGTCGCACTACGACCGCGGGCACCTCGACAGAACCAGCGAACATGGCGACTCGGCTCCACCCGGGCGCGCCTCTTCGTACCCCTCTGACGCAGCCGCGTCCTCCACGCGCATCGGGTTTGTACGATCGTCGGCGTCGTCCGTGCGCTCCAGCGTCTCCGCCGGCTCGGCGCCGCTTCCCACGCCGGTCCCCGCAGACGCGCACGCCGCGCGCAACCAGGCGTGGCGGGCCAGTTCTCAGCAAGGAAGTCAGTCCGACGCTATTAACTCGCACCCGCCGTCCGTCGTGCGCACCTACGGCCAATTCCGCCCGGAATCCTCCGTTGAGTCGTGGGTCCACGTACCATCTCAATTTGACACCCAAAATCAATTTGAATCTCCGCTGCCGACCCGCGCGCTTTCGTCCGACGGCACGTTCTTCGAGCGCACAGAGGCGGTGTGCTCCCGTAAGATCTTCTGCGTCCATAAAATCCGCTGCATCCGTAAAATCCTCGACCTCCACATTCTTGATCCCTCCCATCATCACCAAAACACAATAAATCCCCGATAGGTCCCGATCCCCACCCCGCACACGCACAGACGTGTGCGCTGGTGCCCGAGACGGCCTAGAGTTGATACATTGCTGTTTTTGCTGTTAGAGGAAGAGAACACGTTGAAAAAAAAAATTTTTTTTGGCAAAAAAAAAATTGCACCTTCGAGCCAAACTGTCCTGCTTCTGCTATCTCTAGATCGTCCTTGTGTACGCACAACGTCGACAGCATCATTACTCAATGCAGCGTGGATGAATGCCTCCCTCTCAAAATAAAATAAAGCAAGAGCTACATCCACTCCGCTGGATGCACATCCAGCTCAATTGTGGTCGCCCGCAGTCCGTTTCACCTCACATAGTATGGTATGAACATGATCTTTCAATGTACCCCAACTCTGTTGTGTTATCCCGTGCGGTCGCCGCCGCTGTCTGCGTCTGCTTCCAATCCCCCTGCGCCCGCGATTTGTACTGCCACTTGGCCGATTCTGATCCGAACGCCAAACTGGCAAGTCTTTCGTAAGCTGATGCGAATCGTAAGTACACAAACAGACACAAACTAGTACTCAGGCATTCCGTAAATCCCACATGTCGCTTCATTCATTCTGTCAACCTCTGTGGTCGCCTGCTTCTTCGTCCCCTTGGCCCAAATACTTTTGCCTCGGCAAACGGGCTGTTGGATGCGGACTTCTACCCAGCCAGTGTTTAGTTTGAAGTTTGAATGTTTGCGCATGCAGCTCGGGTAGAGAAATAAATGCAATTTTGTGTACTAGACACACAGAATATCTTGTCAGATCACTACATAGCCAAGGCACACACTGCGCGGTACTGTGGCATAGGATTAAGGGAATGGAAGACATGACGGGGCGTCTCATGCCAAAGCAACACAAGGAACCATACATGGCGCGCGTTGATCTCGCCGGTGAAGACGACATGTCAATCACTTATGTAAAAGTTCAAATCAGCTTCACCCGCCAAATACTCAATCTCTACCGCCAATCCATGATCGCACCGCTATTCACAAAAACAGGGATCATGCCTCTCTGAGTCCGTCACCCGATTCTCAACCTCAGCCACCTGGTGTACTTTCTAGGCCTTTTTGAACATGACAGTTATGCCCGTGCAGCTTTTAATAGTTCAACTGAACTTGCCGCCAACGGAAAAAAGTCTTGGGCCAAAGATCTCATCAAAGCTGTGACGAGAATGCCATTCAAGCTTCACGAGCTAATTTCAACCAAGTCTACGACGCTCGAAAAGATCGAGGAGTATTCTAAAGTGGTTAAAAACTCGAGCTTGAATTGGTTGCAAGGTGAAATCAACTCCTCGGAAAGACTCAATTTGTTACATGGCCGTCGTGAACCTCAAAAGGACAAAGGACCCGCCCCCAAGTAATCTCATGCATGCGGCACTACCTAATACTTGTGAAGACTCAGAAACACAGGGAGGCTCTGACCTCCCTGTTGCTCTCAACTCACTTGTTGTTAGCCGTAGAGATATTGGGCTACGTCAATCACGCATTACCCAAAATAACCCGCGCAGATCGGGTGTCTAGGTTCTGTAAAACTGAAATTGAAACTCCTGAACATGCACTGATCACCTGTGTCTCTTCAGACGCGCTCGTAGATCTCCGCGCAGCTTTTCTCGACCAACTCTTCAATGATTTACCTAATTTACGACACCCCCGATCTACCATTGCGCTGGTTGCTGAATTCGCGTTTGATGTCCGCCAGATTTATTACGCCGTACCTATGTAGCATTTGAGTGAAGGCTAACCTGGCTAATTTTTACTTCTTTGTATTCGTCTAGTCTTACCCCGGCGTGTGGAAACATAGCGACCGGGAGCTTTGGTTAGCAGGGTGCAGAGAGGTCCAGGGACGATAGTGTACTTAGTGCCTGTACGCTGGGATACTTCCTGGGAACCGGCGTTCATGAGTTGGACCGTGCCGTGTAATGCTACCTACCTACCTACCTACCTACCTACCACCGGAAAACTGTTTGATAGTCTTGAGCACCGCAACAGCCCCGCTCTACGCCGCGGCCGAGGCCCTGCGTTCTCGCTGCGCTCCACGTGTGTGCGACGCAACCGATGCGGTGCACCCGCGCGGGGTGCGCGGGCGACCTTCCCGGTGTGAGGGAGGGCGGCTGAGGTTTTTTTTTCTTCTTTTTTTTTTGGGGGGGGGAGGGGCATGGTGTTCCAAGTTTTTTGTTTTGTTTTGGATTTAGGATACCTATTCGTATATATGTTTATTCCCATTTCACATCTTGCATTTTCCACTGTTCCTTTTTCCTTCACTCTCCACATACGCCCCCCTTCTTGCTCGTTGCTCCTCGCTTTCTTTCACACCACTTTACGCGTTCCTCTCCCTCGCCCCCGCGTCCACTCCATCTTCTCTACGCTCTATCAAAATTCACATCCCCACCCCATCCTGCCCTCCCGGCACGTACTTCGCCTCGCATGCTGCGCAGCCACCACGGCCTCCCTATCGTCCTCTCGTCCTCTTCTTGTCCCGCCCTCCCTGCCTTCATGGTTTCTCTTCGTCCTGCCTCCCTTCCTCCATTCCATTCCACTCCGCCCCGCACCTGACTCCCTCATTCCCTCATTCCACCCCGCTCGTTAACCCGTCTTTCACCGTCACTACATTCAAATCGGCTCGTCGCTAGCTGTCACCTCGTTCTACATCCGAATCACCTCCTCCCCGCGTGCCTTTCGTCATCTCATCCCACCCTCGTCGTACCCGTCGCGCGCACCATCTTTCCGTACATCATTCTTGCCTATTCCTTCTTCCAAACGCACTACGTCTTCTTCCCCCCCGCTTTCAGCTGCACACACCTGCCTGTCCTCTTTCCTCTTCCTCTTTCTTATTTATCCTCCCGATATCATTCCATTTATTCCTCCATTCACTATCAATATACGGCGATTATCGCTCCGCTGTTGTCTGACGGCACGTCTTTCGAACCGCAGAATCCAAAGTGTCGGCCGGCCTGTCGAGCGTCGCACGCGCATCGCGGCACACTCCGTTGTACGCTGCGGCGTTGCCTCCGGTCTCTTCCTTCCACTGCGTCGCGCCGTAATTGACCCCCGACCTGAAAATGCTTCTTCGGGTGGTGGGACTGTACATCTGGCTGCCAGTGCAACTTCCGCGCGTTTGGTTGTTAAATTTGATTGTAATTTCTCTCTCGTGGGCTTGACTCTTTGTATAAAAGTCAAAGCAGAAGGGCCACATTGGGGAAGGCCTGGAATGCGACGAGGCAGTGCGCGTCCTAACACTGCGTTTAGGTTGGGAGGGGGAGGAGCAGCGCGTGTTACATGCCGCAATGTTAGTGC
The DNA here is from genome assembly GCA_029282285.1 of Mycena rebaudengoi. Taxonomy (NCBI): domain Eukaryota; kingdom Fungi; phylum Basidiomycota; class Agaricomycetes; order Agaricales; family Mycenaceae; genus Mycena; species Mycena rebaudengoi. The sequence continues at coordinate 1,570,054 of JARJCX010000003.1, read as the reverse complement.
TGAGCACATTTTCAGCCAGGAGTCCGATCAACCCAGTGCACACGGTGATTGCATGGCGTCCGTTCTGAAGGACTCGTTCACCTCCTCGTAGCGGCGGGTTGGGGAGAACTGAAGAGGGCATGCGAGGAAGAAGTCCTTCAGGTTTGAAATGTGGAAAGGAGGTAGAGTACCTGGTGGGCGAGAGAGGGAGGAAAAATCCAGATTATGTCGATTGGGAGGTCGGACCGGCATGTGATGTAACAAACCCCCTTATCACGACTGCATACAGAATCGATAATGGCCTGTTGCATTGTGTTCTGGGTAGTCAATGTCAATACTTGTACTATTGAGAGCGGAGAAACGGAGGTAGGTGCTCACAAACAGGTTCATGACGGGACCATCATTTTGATACCTGTATTGAACGAAGGTGTTTCGAAGTCGCTGCCGAGGTGTCCGAGATATGGCTTGCCGTCTGCAATTTATCAACTTGGCATCAACTGCGACGTAGGGGAAATGGGATACCGAGAAAAGGCGCATACACCCCCGGCTCCAGGAGCTCGCCCGAGTCGCGAGGCAATGGTGGCCCATCCACAGACTTCATCACGCAGGTCAGGATATCAGCCGCCTCGAGAGTGATTTTGCGCAGTAGGATTGGCAGACCGGGCTCACGGTAGCGGTCGTCATAATGTCGAGCCAGCGGTAGAAGGTGGCGATGGTCACGGGCCGGACAGCTAGGTTCCAACCTGCATTGTGTTTGAGGTTTCTAAACGGAGATGGTGGAGAGAGCGGCAAACACCTCCAGCCATGAATATGAACACCTTCTCGTCGAAGCCAAAGAGAAACATATCGCGCCCTAGGGCGATTGATCTGGGTGACAAAATGAACCTAGGAGACATTCAAAGGTTGACTCGGATACGAAGAGGAGCATGCATATTCACGGTGGAAGGGGTCAGTGGGCATGTTGAAACAGGAGACTTGAGACTTGACGCTGCCAGTGCGCTCGCCAGATAAGAAGCACATCAGAAGCTGAAGAGTGTAATTGGGCGTAAGGCCCGATGATGAAACCACCACCAGAAGGATTTACCAAAACTCGCAGAACTTGGAGTAGAATTGATCCACAGAGATGACGAGCAGAAATCCAATGAAAAGCGAGGTGCAAGTCAGTGAAAGCCACAACAACGCCAACCTCTCTGCACCGCTTTTTTGTTTTCGAAATACATCCGCGCCCCGGTCAAAGCTAGCCCTCGCACCGGCGCATGTCGCGCACCCCGAACGTCTGGAGCGGCGGCGGCGTATTGCACTACGACCGCGGGCACCTCGACAGAATCAGCGAGCATGATGATGCCGACTCGGCTCTGGGCAGACCCCCAGCAGCCGCATTCTTCTATGGCAGCCCTCCCATCCGCTTCTTCCACTTCCACCCGACGCGATCCTCCCCCTTATCGCCCGTCACCCCGTCTCCGCACGCCGATCCTCGATTGCGCCGTTTCTGTCGTTCCGCGTGCTCCTCGTCCTCCCGAGCACGCAACCTTCCTTTCCGTGTCCGTTCTTTCACCTCTCGTTCCCTTCCTTCATCCCACACTCCGCTCCGCACCTCATCCCCTCATCCGACCACACCCACCCTCCTTTTCCGCTTGCTGACCGTAACATCGTCTCACACCACTGCACATTCTCAATCATTACTTCTACTCCTCCCCTTCGCCATCAATATGGCGACGCGCTGTTATCGCGCTCTCCTTCCTTCCGCACTTAGCCTTCATAACACCGTTCCGCTCGTCTTTCTATTTTATCCGCCTTTTTTTCTCCTCTCCTTTCGCCGGCACGGCGCCTTTCGCGACTCTACGCCTCACGCCTCCTTCCTCCCTCCTTCTCCCACGCGTCCTCCCTTCTCGTCTTATTCTGCTCCTTCCACCTATCATCCACCCTCCCCTCCTCTCGGCATACTCTCCCTCCTCATTCCGTCCATCTTCTCTGTCGGTTACCCGTCCTCCGTCGAGCCTTCCTACCACCGTCCCATCCCTTCCTCCTGTTACTCTCCCCTTGCCACTCTCAACTGGCTGTCCGTCTTCCTCGTACACCACTCCTCCTCCTCCCCATGTCCTCGTTCTCCATCCTGCCCGCATACCCCCGCGCCGCTCCGCCTTCCACTGCCGTCACCTCCCGTCTCTTCCTTGCCTTTACGTCGCGCCTCCCACCCCTCCTCCGTCTCCCATCCCATCCCGCTGCACCCACTTCGCGCGCTCCGTTCGTCGTCCCTGCCCATCCATCCATCCACGAATCCATTCATGTCCTTTCTCCCTCCTTTCACTACCATCGATCCCTCCGCCTTTTTGCTCGCCATACAATTATTCCGTTCGCGGTCTTTCTCTTTCCCTTGCCTCCCCTTCCCACCCTTCATCGTTCGTCCCATCCATAATCCACCCATCCTCCACCCCAGATCCCCTTCCCCGCCCCGCCCCCCCAACGCGCTCCACCCGCCCCCGCCCCCGCCCCGCTCGCCGTTCGCCGCCTTCCCTTCTTCCCCCCATCCCCTGCATCCGCATCCGCATCCGCACCCGACTGGCAACGGCGCACATGACAATACAGGCCAAGCACACGGCCCACCGCCCGCGCTCCTCGCGCTCCTGCACGCGACGTGCCCCGCCTGCGCGCGCACTGCTAGTGGATTATTTTGCATACATGTTTTTATTTCTTATAATATCAGATTAGATTTACGATACCAAAACCGCTCTACATTGCCATTTGTTACTAGTCTGCACCGGAAACAGGCTGCCGCTGCAGCCTCCGCCGTTTCCGTGTCGTGATCCTGCTTCACTTTTTGTCGGCTCAACTCCTCGACCTCTAGCTCGAGGCACCTAAGTCTTTGCCGAACCGCCGCCGCGGAGGTCAAGTAACTGTTGGCGGGGGCGAAGATTGGTTGGGGCACGTAGTCAAGGGTGTAGGGGTTGGAGAGGGTGAGGAGTGTGACCGCGGCGACGTGCTGTGGTGCGGAGCTTTGAAATATCCCGACGACCGTCGCGGCATCGGGACGTGGATGCTGGAGTGAGTTCCGTCTCTCACGCAGGCGCAGGACCTCCCCGTGGCAATACCGAACTAAAGCCTCAATTTCGCTCCCCATCTGGGCAATTATTACGAATGCCTTTGCGACTGCGGTCGCCAGACGGTTGTTATTCGTGTGTTGAAAATCAAGGAGCTTGGTGACTGTACACGCTGGTCAGATAGGGCCCAGCGATGCAATGTCTATTACGGACTTACGGTTGCCTATATTCCCTCGCTTCAAGGTCTTTTTTTCCTCCGCGCTCAACACGATGTCGCCAACACGCTCTGTGTCAAAGAGATAATCGTTGACGGCTAACAGAGGACATGAAAATACGGCTCCTACAAACAGATACCATACGCACCGCGGATTACTGCAGACATAGCATCGTACGTTTCTACCACCTCGGCGTTGTCCGCCTCGACCTTCATATCGGCTATTCTTGCATTCTGCTGGTCGATCCAGATTGAGAGTGCTTTGGAGTTTGTGCCTACGGAAAATGCGGCCGCTCGCGCGAGCACGGCGGATTGTCGTGCCATGCTGGCCATGATTTGTTTCATTTCCACTATCTGAGAACGCTGCTGGCGCTCGCTGACAGAAAATGAGCGGGGGAAAACGCTGAACAGCGAATGAGGTCTCACCTGTCCCTATACGTGCGATGCCTTTTGTCAGAGCTATCTCGTGTGAAGGTGATAGAGTCTGCGGCGACGTTGGCGAGGTCTCGGTGGATGAGCTCCGGATGTTCCCAGCTTTCGTCACGCTCCGCCTCGGGGAGTTGGTTTTGGAGATCGTGCAGAGGCTGAGATTTTGGCACCCGTTCGACGTTTCAACTTTCAAGTTCTTCTCAGTATGCCCCGACTTGTGCTCGGGGGTTCCGGGCGTAGGGGAGGATGTGGGCAAGACACGAAATTGGGGTATAGGTTTTGAGTACGACCCGATCACGACTCGCGAAGAAGGGAACTATCAACCACATAATTATACAGCTCCAATTCTGGGAGATACTCGGTTCCAGATTCGCAGTACTCGAAGTCCTCTCAGGATTCTTTGCAGAACTGAAATTTGACCGGGCTGAAAGCACCACAGGACCGCGAGCATGACTATTGCTGTTGAACAAGCCACGACCGCTCGAGCGGCGTCATCCGACGACTGAAGGCACATCGCGAGAAAAGCTATCAAGAACGCGATGGTTCTGCGGTGAATTTGCTCAATAATTGAACAAAGATGGGACAAAAACAACTTACCCCCACATGACCAGCGCAAATGGAAGAGAATATAGCAGCGCCAGGGTCTCAAACCCGAAGTATGCGTGGGAGTGACTTCGCAAGAAGCTGGCCTGTTCGGTGTTCTCAGTCGTAATTAAGGGTCAAGAGCAAAAATGACACAGTACCATCGCGTCTATGTCACTCTTGCGCCTCCGGTTCTGGTGTAGAAGAATTAGGCCCACGATAACGCTCCCCAGACTGGATATCACGGAGATGTAGCCTGCAATTTGACCCGTGGTTCTTGTGGAGATATTATCGCCATTGTCAACCGTAGGTATCGCCAAAAATGCAATGCTGGCATTCAGTAAAACCGTGGCCTACATAATGTAAGAATGGTAGGCTGTGACCGACTGGGAGAGAACGACGCACAAAGAGGATGAGTTCCTGCCATTCCTCTTTGTTAAAAATAGGGTGTCGGCGTCATTAACAAGGGCCTGAGGCTGTCTGCAAGCACATACGAACATGAAACTAATGTTCCAATAACTACTACTCTTTTCTGGTGTTGCATCCTGCCCACAGCTCGCCAATTCTTTGAAGTTTGAGGCGCATTCAGTGTCGTCTTCCATCGTCTTCCATAAGTGAGTTATATAGAGTATACCAGCACAGCACCTTTGTCCAAATTACAACCTCCTGTGGTAAATCCAGCTTCAGTTGTTTTACCAGTGCCTCCACCCCGCCTCCGCCACAAACTGTTACAGTCCGGGTGGTGCCGAAGTGACATAATTGATGCATCTGCCAAACTTCGGCCAAACAGCCCCTATATAGGTGAATATGCGTGTAGGAGCCCGTATATTTACTCTCAATGAATCCTGGGATAGGATACAGTAGATTGTATGCTATTATACACTGATTTGAGCTCTCCAAACGAAAAACAAACTTGTATACAACTTTTTTTTTCAAGGGGTCCGCTGCGGAATTTGATCCAGTGCTAAGGATTTCCTCTTTGGGCTTGGATCAACCGCCATTTCGGATATGGCTTTCCCTCAATAATTTTCGTTACGCCAAACTGAGCAGCTCACAGGCATGAAAGTCACAGGGCCTGTCTGTGAGTCTGCCAGCTTCAAGCCCCCCAATTCAGAACTGTGATATGGTGCCTGTATGAATTTCTTTTCAAAAACTTGAGTGCGGGCAGTTCGGTTTGGTGAGTTCAAATGTTGACGTGGGCAAAAATATCTGATCAGTCTCAAGGTTTTCGGAAACAGCTGTAAATGGGCATTACAACTGGATGTTCAGGCACTGTGACCTGTGACCCACAAGTGTTCATTTTGAAAGTGTTCATCCGCCTGTGGGACCTGTGACCTTGATTTAAAGTGTTCAGTTGGCCAAGTGTTCAGTTCATGGAAGGCGACCTATTCAGTCCAAATTTACCCGAAATCAGTACAACTTCTGGGATATCAGTCCGATATCACTCTTTCTGTCTGAATCCAATCACAATCCGCGCAAATCACAACTTTCATGTGCTTTTGCTTTGAAAACTTACATGGAGGTAACAGGATGGGAGGAATATTAGCTAGAAGCTTTTGGGCGCGGAAAACTAAAATATTTATACATGATGTTTTGTGTGTAAATTAGGTACCAATAATGTGCCCCAACGAAGGGCCGCAGTAGCCGCACCATCCTGTTCAGGGGCGAAGCGAAAAATCGACTGCTGTGAAGGTAAAATGGCCAATTGTTCAACCCCCGTGGTGACCTGTGACTCCAATTGTTTGAGTTCAGTTCAGAGGGGTCTGTGACATAGTGACCGAACATCCGGTCGTAATGGTACAGTACTGCCAAGCACACTCTAAAGACGGCTCGGAGATGTCGCACGTAACTATTTGTGCTGCGCCGATGTTTGAGATACTGCCCTGCCGTCGATCGGGTCAGATGCCGAGTACGACAGGGAGGTTGCACCATTGAGAAAGCCGAGAGCGAGGTCGAGAGCACGAACGGCCGGGTTGACAAGGTGGCTTGAAGGATCTGGGTTATTGGAATTTGGCGCACCAAGACAGATACTCGACAGATACTGTAAAGGCCGGGCGGCAATAGAGACAATAGCGAAAGACGTTGTCATCGTTGATTATGACTCCACCAGCGCGTCGTGAATTCAGACAACGGAAGGGTAGCTGCAAATGCGGTGGCGAGATCCTAGTACTAGTAGAAAGCACAGCCAGTATGTGATGCATGATATTCTGCAGAGGCGGACACACTCCCAACCGCCTCAACAACGGCCTGCTCCGAAAATGTGCAGATTGGCAGCAGATTATTCAGAGGGGTACCGGCCAAGGCCCGAGAGAGGTGCCGCTGCTGCGGCAGCGGGAGTAAATACACCGGGCTTTCTGAAAGTAACATGCCATGTCGCAGGTTAAGCCGTAGAGGAGGAACAAGAGCGCCGTTTTGGAGGCCAAGCTGATTATTTCAGTATCCACGGAAGTTGCCGGGAAAGCTGTGCATGATCTGGAGGCCTTTGCCAATCCACACCAAATTCCCCTCTCTCTCTCTAGCAATATTTTATTAGGGACAGTCAGAGTAAGCGTTTCAGAAGGGTTTCACATAAGCGCTTCAGAAGGGTTTCTCGACAAATATTTTATTTCTGAAGCATGGAAGAAGCATATAAATCTGAAACACATCTGAAACGTCGAAGCGCCTCCAGAGGCGCTTCAGAAATGATTTGGGAAACGCTTCACAAAAAATTCGTCGAGAAACCCTTCTGAAGCGCTTTTGTGAAACCCTTCTGAAACCCCCACTCTGACTGTCCCTATTATCTTTATTCTTTATTTTTTTTTATTTTCTCGCACTTCCATCAGTATCGAGCCAGATTTAGGGCCCCTTTGAGGCGCCGGCATCGTGACATCGAATAAAAAAATCTTACGGGAAATCACCCGTTATTCTGTATTATATTATTGGAGAGCACTGACTGTTCCTGGTTCCGGATTTAGGGACCAGGTCTCACTTGCGTAATTGTCCGTCCGTACGATATACACTGCTTATTAATGATGCCATCAAACATCTCTTTGCTCTGCTCCAATTCAAGTACTCGCATTTAGCTCGATGGAATACGGTAAAGTGTGAATTGGGTGTGTATTTTTCCAGCGCTCTGTATTCTAATTCAGGGCATTCTGGTACATCTGTCGCATGGCGTTGAGTTGCGAATCTGCGAAAAGCGGGTTATATAGTGCACGCATCTCCAAGTCAAGAGTGGACGAACCCATGAGCCGACAGTTGGGGGAAAATACATTCATAACGGCGTGGATCTGAAGAGCTTCCTCTTAGTCGTTTCTACCTTCCAGACCACTTCCAGCGGGTTCCAGAGTAATCTTACCGCTCTCAGGGGCTCTTATGAAATAGCTCCTTTCACTTGAAGCAGGCTTTCAGACTATGGGGTTACAATACCAACGACGTCTACAATCTATGGCAATGGCTGATTGAACCGCTCTCTGTTATATCTGCCTCAAAAATAAAAAGACTCTGGCTCAGAGGGGTGATTACATTTATTCACCCAAATGGAAGTCTGGAACCACTTGCCTACTTGGCCATCTTCCGATATTCACATGTGCCACCTCATTGCTCTTGGTATTTAATCACCTACGTGTTCTTGTCTCTACTCCCCTTGACCACTAATCCTGTTGAGACCACTAACAGCCGGCGTAGAGCGGCACTCACAGACTTGATGAACAACCGAAACGAAGCTTCGCATCTAAAAATGTTCAATCAAGTATACAATCTCTTCGATTTGTTACGAATCAAGTCCAGAATAATATTGTCAACGAAGAGTATTTAACTGGTAGCCCGAGACTCATAACTCGTCTGGACTCGGTAAATGAATTGCGAAAATATGCGGCAAGCACTTCAGTGCTTCAACAGTGCTTGCCACATTTTTTTATCACTCGTATATGGACTGGTTAGTTTAACAAGTGGAATCTATAACCAGAGGAGGAACCAGGGCTGCCTGGAAGGCTACTGTATAATATACTTACATTAGCCCTCCTCATTCCAGTGCTGATCCTAAAGGTCCGTTCCATAAGTGTGTTGTGAAGCACACGAGGACATACACAGCAAAGGCGAAGTAGAAGTATGGTGTCATCATATAATCAATGATTTCCCATGTGTTCTTGGTTCCGAAATTAGGGACCAGGTCTCCAAATCGCCTTTCTGTCCGTTCCTACAAATCATGGCTTAGTCATGATACCATCACTTGATCTTGAAAATAATTATATTTATTCAATATTATTCCTTGACAGCTAGCAGTTTTCCAACCTCGTTCAAGAAAAATTCTTTTCCCAAAGTCTGCTCCACAAAAATAACTTCTCAAGCAACTCCGCTTGGAACTTGAAAACCGCTAAAAACACTCATCCAGTAACACCATTAATTCGCGCTGTCCTTTTTTTGGGAGGGCGCTGAAGCCGTTCTATCATTTACTGACAGTGACTTCCTAAACCATAGATTATTTTGCCCGACTATCCGAGCTTCGTTGAAAGTGCCAGTGATGTGATCAATCTGGACAGGCTAAATTTTCTAGTTAAATCCAATCTGAAGATTAAAAAATAAATCACACCTCGGGCCTCCATCATTACCCAATATTTACAAGAATAGGAAGCTCTCATTTTTTCTCCCATAGTCCGACCAGCTCTGCCACAGATTGTCCGTAGTCCAATAATTGGACAGGTAGTTGAGGTGTTCTGCATCCTCGAGACGCAGGAGAAGGTCCTTTTCCGCCGCAAGCAAAGCCCTCGCGTCCGCAATAGTTTGAGTGGCAACGAGGGGTTTCAGCCGTGCATGGTGCCCATCGAACCTTCTGAGTTTTCTGCGCTTTCTGAGTGCGGCTAGTGGCAGGAACAGCTTGTGGCGGCTGAGATGACGTTCCCAGTGACAAAATTCAAAATTGGCGGGTTGAGACATGGATAAAGGGCAGAGAGGATACAGAGGATGTAGTAAATGGAATTCAAGAGAAATTGCGCGTCAAAACGCGTCCAAGGTGGCACATCGCGAGCAATGGCCGGAAAATGGCGGCCAACAGGGGCTTCGCCGTCCTAGTTAGGAATCGGATCACATCAGCCGATGATGTCCGACGTCACCCGATTACGCAGGAGCCTTGGGTTGGCCCACATTCCCCGTAGGGAAGAGTGAGGAAATTTCGAAGAACTACATGCAAAAGCAAACAATTCCGCACTCGTTCCGAAACTAAAGCTATATGGAATCACCAAAACGCAACATTTATATACACACATGACATGGAGTGGAGTAGTAAGGTGGCACGATGCGCCCGACGTTCGCGGACACAGATGCCAGCAATCTTACTCATTACCGTAATCTCGTGGACCTCGTGCCAGGGGAAGAGAGGGGAAGAGCGACATGTCTGGCCTGTTCAGATCTCACCCTTCATCCGCAACGCCCACCTTCAATATGTTCCAACTTGCCCTCGTTGTGGTCGTGGCTGTCGCATATCGCGTGTTGGCCGACTGCACACCCATCTTCACGGAAGGCGCCTCCTACACCGTCAGCATGAGCGACCCTCCCGGGCTTTCTTGGGTTGACAACAGTACCATTGGCTTTCTGGGGGTGGACCTGGTACATATGTCTGACCAATTCTTGCCGGATCCTGACTCACGGTTGGCGCAGAGCTTGGCGGTCCACGCAACAGAGTGGTACCTCACTACCACGCCTTTCGAAGGCTACGTCTTCTCGCAAGTCGTCTCAACCGCATTTTCACCGCAACTAAACCCGTTCTCTGAAATTCAGCGTCGACACCGTCATGTCCAGTTGTCTCTATGCCAGTAGGAACGTCAAGGTTCCCGGGAGCGGCAAGATTTACAGCAGCATCGGATGCTTCGATGGCGCCGGAGAGCTCGATCTCGACGAGGACTTTACCTTCGCCTGCACCGAGTGCGGATTGAATGGGGGCACGAACTGCTTCATAAGGAGTTCTGTTACGAAGGAGTGTGCCACCACGCCGAACAGCGAGCTGCCCGGCCCGGCTGGAGAAGACGATCAGGTCGTGACGGCGGCGTGTGGCGCGGCTTGGTATCAGAAGTGGGATGTTACGGCTGTCGCTTAAAAGAAGAACCAAAACGAAAAAAAAAAAAAACCATTGGCGGCATTCAAAGCATTGGTTTTTATACGTAGTCACCCCCAGAAATCTCTGCAGTACACAACATACAAGAAGGGTTTCCACCTCCCTCACATTATCACACTACCGCGCCCGTGTCACCGCCTCCGTATGCTCCATAATGCGGCACACCGCAAAATCCGACGCGCCATATCCCGTCATCGGAACGCCGTTCAACACGCTCTGCATTCGCGTCAATTTTGTCAAAGCCAAACCAATTCGTTAGAGCTCATGGAATATTACTGATTGAAGGAGACAAACCGTGGTATGCGCAGTTGGCGATGATTCATCGAGTTCGAGCAATGGGGCGTCGAATGCGTGAGAGCTGATGATGTCGCCGGTGGCGCTGCGGATAAAAATGCCCTTGGAGCCGGTGAGGACGGCGTAGAGCATGTATTCAGCGCAGTTAGCCTGCGAGCAGGGAACTATAGTTAGCATGAATCTTAAGGGCGGATGAATGGCAGACTTACCGGAGTGATAGCGACAAATCCCAGGACAAACTTGAGTATCCACGAGAGTGGCGTGAGGTACCCGTCGAAGAAGGTGTTGTGCGCGGAGGTTCGCACGACCCCGGGCCCGATGTGTGTGAATGCGATGGCGGGGTGGCGAGAGGCGAAGTGCTGGAATACATATATCGATGAATGAAGGATTCGGAGAGTTGGTGGTGGTTAACTTACAGCCAACATGGCGTCGGTATACCCAGAGCCCTCAACCAGGGATTTCATCGCGGTGCCGAATCTCCCTGCACGGTTCTTGGTGTTGCCGAGGTCGTCGAGGTTGATGGGCCGGGCGGGATTGCCGCGGCCTGCTCCGAGAACGGACATGACACCCGCGTGCTGCCCTGTTTCCGCGGCAGTTTTGATGAGGGGGAGTAGCTCTTGGATGAAGACGTAGCGCTGGTAGTAGCTAAATGTACGAATATTCGGTTCAGCTAATATGATGGTACGATAAAGAATAAATAAAAGGTACCGGATAGCAAGGTGTAGATCGAGACCCTCGCTCGTCTGCGCGACACGAACCATCGAGTTATATCCCGCAGTAATGACAAGGAAATGGATGCGATCGACTTTCGCCCGGATGGCGGCACACGCGACGCGGACGTTGGCCATGATGCTCACATCGCACTGCACGAAGTCAAATATTGCCTCGGCGGGCTTGGGGAATGATTTCATAATTTCGTCTGCCGCGGTTTGGTTCCGCCCGACGATGATGATGTGCGCGCGACCGTGAACATGGCGAGCGAATGCTTCAACCATCCCGCGTCCGACACCGTCAGTTCCGCCTACGCACAGGAAGACGGGGACGTATTCGGGAGAAAAGGATGCGTTGGACTCTTTTGCGATGGCAAGAGTAGGCATTTTATGGTGGGATAGGGTGAACGCTGGACGCGCGCCTTGATATATATGTGGTTGAATTCGGACCCGAGGTTGACGTGGGAAGTCGGGATTGTGCCGCTGGGCTTACTCAGAGAGCTGAGTAATGATGATCGGCTTCTTTTCAGTGGGTTGCTATGCACGAACCTGTTTCAAAGTTTCTTTTTCTGGGTTAAGGTGCTTGAACTGTGCAAATTTGCCCACAGGGCGTCAGAAAAACAGCACTAGGTGCGCTCAATTCTCGACTCCACCGGACGTACGCCGATCGCGCCTACACGTTTCCTCACCACTCCTTTACCATCCTCTGCGCATTCTGCTGCCTCGCGTCGACTCTAACCGGCCGAGCGTGAACCAGTGTCAACACCTGTCACCTGCCACGGTCTAGTCACTCTACCATGGCCCTGAGTGGCACAGCGGAGTATGTATATGCCAGGGAGCATCAATAGTACGAGATGAAGCAAGAAAACCTTGTTATTCATGCTTCACCAGTCGGATTTGGAAACTTCCCAATTCCGCAATACGAGACAATATTGGAGCATGGCTGGGAGGTCTATGAGCATCTATCTGTGTAAAATGGTCCGGAGGGATATTAAAGGTCATAATGTATGGAAGTTTTTGTTAGGTGATAGTTTCTTCGCTATTTTTACACAGAAATGCAAAGACCGATGATGGCCAAAAAATCGGCCCGCACCAATGTGGCCCAAAAAACAAAAAGCATTGAATTCTTCCAAAATATTTTGTAGGTTCATGGTCTACACGTTTATACACATCCCGACCTCAGCTCAGAACCTTCATTTTGTGCGAGAAAATCAGATTTCTAAAAATCCATGCAAGGACCATGGAATGACTGTATGACATAGGCGGACCGGACCCCGAAGATTATTTCCGCCCCTCTTCTATGAAAAAATGGCAGGCTCATTTCCAGTCTAGCTCAGGCGCGCCCACGGTCGTACAGGCCATCCTTTAATAAGTCCTTATCAGAAAACACAGTGGCTCCTAGTCAACAAGAGCCGGAATTTGGAGCTAGAAATTGTTGACAAGAGGAAAGAAACCGGTTTTCTAAGAGAGTTGATTTCAGTCACAATTTTCTGGTTGCTCCTTTTACAATTGTTCTTTTTCACGCTTACTTTTTTCCTTACGTTCGTTCTTCATATTCTTGGTTCCGAAGTTAGGGACCAGGTCTCCAAAACACCTTTGTCTGTCCGTTCCTTTATTTTTTGGATTAGTCATGATGCCATTAGTTAAACCCTAGATGTATGTCATATAAGTACCTTTAACTGCCTTTTTGCTGTATTTACTATATTTTTCAATAGAATGCATTTTTTGGCCCATATTTTTTTAACGGCAGTTGAAATACAGGAGCCCTCCGGGCAAACTTGGTTCCTCAGCCATTCCATGCTTTGAATATTTAGGACCATCCATATACAAATTTAAATGCACTGAAGCTCAGGATTCCTTGAAAGTAATAATATTATAAGGAACTGGAAAATACATTGTCTGCCATAGGCCTCAGTTTGTATTTGTTTCTGAATGGGACCGCGTCGGAAAATACCTACCTACCTACTCAAGTATTTTCTAACCCCCTTCAAAGTTCTTCCGGAGGAGATTCAACTAATCACTCACCAATCACAATGTTGCTCAATGCATCAATACTGTGTGTTCTGGGCCTGGTGTCACTGCATTCCGGGAACTCCTAGACTTAGTAAGGCTTGCTGATGGGGTATCAGCCGAGTTCATGCTAGCTGAGTGTAGGTGACCAAAATGCCTCTGCTTAGGCCACCTAGACTCATTTTGAGTTCTGCTGATCGCGCATCAGCCTAGATCACTATCCTGACTCTGCGTAGGTGAGTGTGGTTCCGCTTCGGTGCCCAGACACATTTCTGTTCAGTGTATAGATTAGCACTAGTATTCTGTGATGCTTCAAACATCCATTAGATCTCTGTATTACACCAGTAGGTAAACTCTCATTGTGAAAGGATCATCATAACATATGTTGAGTTGATTTTGAGAAGGTTTAGCAGGCTCAACAATGGCTACGGGGAATACAGTGATTACTTGCATCTGGGGTCGTTATGTCGTGCAAGCTTTGCCACACAACTGTGGGTGATAAATTATTCCGCAAAATATATCTAATCATGCCGCCCTAGCTCGCTACACAGACCTGCGTTGACCTATACTTACCCACACTTACCCACACAGACCTAGCCAAATCTCTGCTGACCCGTGCTGACCTAGATAGAACTGCACTGACCTGGAAATACTCTGTTTAGACGACTAGACAGAGTGCTCTGCCTAGGTCAGTCTAGGTAGCCTGACTCGGGCTCAGTATAGGGGGTCCCGGAACGCAGTGTGTGTTCTCAATGGGTGACTTTCCATAGCGATAGATATATTCTGGAGAATATCTGAGTATTTTCCCGAGACAGGTGTCAGGATCCCATCAGCTCCATCACCCACAAACGTACAGAATATATTCCAAAACTGCCAAAATCTGTACAAGGGGTAGCTACCCCCCGAACAGATTTAACACTCAACAAATAAAGTTCAATAAGCAGGTTTGGGCAAGTGCCTTGCTTTACGGAGGATGACTTGGGGGATTTCACTTCCAATGCTCGAGGTCAGTCCGCTGGAGTTTTTCAACCTCAGGATGCCACATGGATGGCGTAATTCCTACAACAAATCATCTGGAATCCTTCCACGAGATTCTTAAGCGAAAGCATCTACGCCGATAGCAAAACGGCGGCCGTCGACTTCGTGTGGATGTTTTAATTCAAATCCTAATCATCCACATCCTTCCCTCCATCTTCCAAGAACGACATTTATATCTTGAGCAAGATCTTCGGATTGCAGCTCAGGTTCGACAGCTTCCTGGTGGCCAGTCCCTATTACAGAATCGGGCAGCAGGGAAACAGAATACCGCCGTTCCGAAGGTTGCCTATTTAATCCCCGATCAAGGGCGAGACGAGCACGCAATCTTATCATTGACCACCGTCAAATAGGCGCGCCCATTCTCCTTCCAGACGATTCTGGATTTATCTTCACTTGCTACTCCTCGGAGGCGTTGGAAGTGGATACAAATACTATTCAATACACCATCAATGTTCTATTCAATGGTGTGGTTAAATGTACCTGCCCTGATTTTTCTAATCACGGGGGCGCTTGCAAACACCGTCTTATTCTCGAATTGTTCCGTCAACAAGGGACGAGGCTACCGGATATTCCAATCCCAACTTCCATCGCAGATGCACACATTCTCGAGGCCAATTGCTGCGGAGACGTCCGCTTGCCTGCATCAAAAGATCTACCCACGGCGCGTGCCGCTGCCGCCATTGCTGATGTCCTTGCGGCTGATGAATCCCATGATTCTGATGAGGAGGACGTAGCCGCGGATTATGATGGTAGCGACGCCGAAAGCATCGCCAGCGATGAATCCTCGGACTCAAATAGCGATGACGCACCACCCATTCCTTTTGCATCCATGAATGAATGGCACTTGGCGAGCAAGCCCTACCGTGTACTGTCTACGAGTTGGAGGAATCTGCATCGAAATTTAGAGACCTTGCTGAGTTCTTGAAGAACCACGAGGAATCTTTATCCGACGGAGACCTTCGCGATAGATTAATTCGCGCATGTGGGCCGGCAGCAGCACTTGTGGCAGAAGTATTCCGTATCTGCGGAAACCCGCCGCATACTCTACCAGCCGCCTCTCAGAGGTTTCCCCCGCCCACGATGCCTACTCGCACTCAAATTGCATCCACCGCCGGTCCAGGATCCAGTCAACACAGGAAAAGGACGGGCTTACTCCCCCCCTCTCCGGAAAAAGCCTCTAAAAGACAGACATCCTTCGCTCCTCACTAGAATTTATATTTCTTTAAATACCAATATTAATGATTATATTGCCTTCTAGCCACCACATTTGAATACGACTGATACTTCTTGTGTACTAATTTAAGACTGCATTCACACCTAAAACAGCAATCTTTCAGTCGTGTTAAATGTGACGTTTAAATATAAGCTTTCTGCGGTGATTTCGGATGGGCGGAAAGTTCCCCTTTCAAGCAGAGTAGAATGAAGCAGTTTAATCACGGCTTTCAATCAGCGGGGAAGATGAACTTTCCGCTGACTTTTCAGACGAGTTGAAAGAACTTCTTTCAGCCACAACGGAAAGATCAACTTTCAACCCATCTGAAAACACGGCGGAAAGTTGGTCTTTCAGCATATGGCTGAAAGACTTTCTTTCAACCTGTCTGAAATTGACGTGGGAAGTTGATCATTTTCTCTTTGTGGAATAAAGCTCTTTCAACCCATCGGAAAACACGGCGGAAAGTTGATCTTTCAGCACGCGGCTGAAAGAAGTTCTTTCAACTTGTCTGAAAACGCAGCGGAAAGTGGTTCTTTTCCACTGATTGAAAGCCGCGATTAATTTGATTCATTCACTCGACTCGAAAGATCAACTTTCCGCTCATCTGAAATGACCCTAGAAAGCTTATCTTTAGACATCTCTTTTAACACATCTGAAAGATTACTGTTTTAGGTGTGATTGTCGTGAAAACACCAAATCTGTCGAACCCAATTGGGATTGAAATCAGCAGATGACCTTCCATCAATGATTGCCGATGCTTCCCAATTAGGAAGGAATCTGGCTGGGCCGTACTTCCCTACTACGGTACTGTTGCAGCTAGCGTGCCATTTTTTCCAGCAAATCCTGTATACTCATCCAGTTGGTGGCGCTGGAATAACTGCGCGTAAGTATCTACATCATGCGTCCACCAGTTCCAATCGCGTAAGTTCCTTCAAGAATCCTTGTTTGTCCAAATGATGACATCACGTGAACATGGCCCTTCCTCCTCTCATTCCACACCACCTGATCAGCCACTCACTTCAAAGTTTTTTGTAATCAACACAGACGACTCTAAAGCACATCCTAGGCACTTTTCCCAGTTGAAATCTGCCCAGTTTCCCGGCCCCGGTTGTCGGCAATGCAAATCTGCCCCTTGAACTGCACATTCCCCAATTCTGAGGTAAGCTTGAGTCTTGAAAAAAATGTGGGAGGTGCATTCACATCATATGAAGGGATATAGGCTAAGAAAACCACTAAAAATATGGACTCTAGGCTCAGAAAAAAATAACATGCAAGGACCGCGGAAATGCAAGGACCGTGGTCCGTGGAATGACTGTAAAAGCCAGCTCAAAATGATGACTTATCATTGTGCCCGTTGGCTTACCTCTCCATCTTCGCGGGTTGGTTGCTAGAAAACATAGCTTTGTCTCCGCATTTGAATGAGTATAGTAAATAGGCACGTACACACAAGTCAAAACCATTCGATATATCACAGAGGCCTGGGAAAATATGTTGTTCTAAGAGCAATATGCATCAATTAGGGTCCGATGTGCAGAATAGGAGCACACCTCGCATATTTTGCGTAATATATGCATTAACCGTGAAATCTTTGCATTGGGGAATAATGCAGAAGTTGCCATTTCTAGAAGAAATTAGAAGGTTCCGAGAGTTACAGTCTGACCTACAGGACATCACTAATCACCAGAAGTGGGGAAAATAGTCTTCTGTTGCATTTCTTTTGGTGCGGTATTTTGGTGCGGTATGTGCCTAGTAATCGCAATCCGATATCTGACTCAGGCCCTCGAACATGACTATTGCTGTTGAACAAGCCACGACCGCTCGAGCGGCGTCATCCGACGATTGAAGGCACCTCGTGAGAAAAGCTATCAAGAACGTGATGGTTCTGCGGTGAATTTGCTCATAATTGAACAAAGAAGATGGAGACAAAACAACTTACCCCCACATGAGCAGCGCAAATAGAAGAGAATATAGCAACACCAGGGTCTCAAACCCGAAGTATGCGCGTAGGCAGTATTCAGCCCCCATTTCTGCGCCGCCAAGCCAGACACACAAAGGCCCTCAGAAAGGTAAGTGTTTACTAGCGCGCTGCTCACTCCTCGAAACAAAACATCTATGCAAGGTCATAATGCAATAAATGGGCTCTACTCCATCCGGGACAGGCGGAAGTTCGAAACTAGGCGGAGTTTCGAGACCTACTCCCCATATTAAGGGTGGTCGGCCGAGTACGGGGAATGTCCCAAATGTTAAAAGACTCTTATGACAAGGTTGTCTTATACCCAGCTTATACCCGGATTATGTGGAAGGTATAAGAGGATATAAGATGTTTTCCACATCCTTCAGTACATTATCTGAGGTTCTAAGAGGAAAGATCCTTTGTAAGAGTTCATAGCTTTGAAATAAATGTTGGGACATTAAGCCAAAGAGAAGTGCGGTATACCACAGCGAAGGGTCTTGGAGCCGCGTGGTCCAATTATTCGGATTGAATGGCCAATGTGGTCCACTTATGTATCGCGCCGCTTACGCACCGCAAATAAAAAGTCTTGGACCTTGGTGAAAGGGAGTGGAAGCCTCTAGACAACAGCACCAAACTCTCTGCACCGCTTTTTTGTTTTCGAAATACATCCGCAGCCGGTCAAAGCTCGTCCTCGCAGCGGCGCATGTCGCGCCCCCCGAGCGTCTGGAGCGGCGGCGGCGTTCGCACTACAACCGCGGGCACCTCGACAGAATCAGCGAGCATGTGCCATGATGAGGACTCGGCTCACTCGACTCCACCTGCGCGCGCCTATTCGTACCGCCCGGGCGCCTCCGACGCAGCGGCGTCTTCCACGCGCATCGGGTCCGTACGATCATCGGTGCACTTATCGGCGTCCTCTGTGCGCTCCACCGTCTCCGCCGGCTCGGCGCCGCTTCCCACGCCGGTCCCCGCAGACGCGCACGCCGCGCGCAACCTCGCGCAGGCGTGGTGCGCCAGTTCTCAGCAAGGGAACCAGTACGACAATTCACGCCCGCCGTCCGTCGTGCGCACCCCCGGCCACTCCCGCCCGCCGTCCTCCGTGGGGTCTTGGGTGCACGTACCGTCTCAATTTGAATCTCCGCTGTCGCCGCCGCCGCTGCCTCCCCTCACCCATCCCTTTTGACCTCCGCTTTTTGAGTCCTATCCACAGCCTTCCCCACCTCTTCCCCGCGCGTCCATCCATCCCCGAGAGGTGGGATATGTGTGTATGTTTTCTTTTGGGGATGCGTGGTGCTGTCGGATTTTTCATTGGGCATCTTGCATTTTCTTCTTTTCGCTTTCCTTCACTCCCTGCATAGGCTCCCTTTCTTGCTCATTTCACCTCCGTCGCCTTTCTTTCACTTCAATTCTCCTCGTCCCTTGCCCCCCCTGCGGCGTGTGTCCATCTTTTTCGCGCTTGCCTTCCCATCTGTCAAAATGTCCATCTCAACCCCACCCACCCTTTCCCCCGGCGTATTTTTCGTCTCATATACATGTTCCTCAACTTCCATTGCATCTGCCAGATCCAGTGGAGCTCGAAATATTGTTCTTTCTTGCTATTGCATGTCACAAGATTGAACACGGAGAGAACCAGAGCGGAATGGACGGAGCTCCGAGTGATGTTTACTGCCCTCACCAAACAAGCAACTTCACTGCCACCAGCCTCTTGCCGGAATCGGAATTCCGCTCACACTCAGATTGGTCCTTGCTGCACCTTTCTCGCACACTGGCCGCGCCACGCGGCCGGAAATCTGATTGTGGCGTAGTTGGGGCGGCAGATTGTAGCAAAATCGATGGCTGAACTTGACTGCCCTCCATTGCATCTGCGTCACTCCTCTGGGGAGCACTATGACCTAGCTTGCACGTCGTCGTTCTTGTCCCTTTTACGGCACGCTCCAACCATCGCCGCTTTCGTTCGCTTATTCTGAGGGGCGATGGTGTATTTTTACTTGCTTTGTACACCCTGGAAGCCGGCGTTCCTGATTCGGACCGTGCCGTGCAATACCTACTACCACCTACCTGACGGCTGTCATCGGTTCCGACAGGCCTAACGGCTCCGATATATGTTTCGACTCTCGAGATCTTTACCTTATGACATCGAGCTGGGGGATGTTTGCCTCCACCGGGGCATCTTCTCTGGGTTAATGGCGCTGTAATTGCGATCAGTGCTGTTGTTATGCTTGACATTCCGTATTCCACTTGTGCTTAGGGATCCTCGCTCTAGAGTCTATTCCCGCTCTTGCTCCACTCGCGGGTTTCAACGCGTAGATCTGTCTAGAACTCGATAGTCGACTTCCCTGGTCCTCTAATGACGTCGGGAAAACGATGGGTCTTTATTATTGGAGCATCGATTGTGCCGGGTTTAATGGCGCCGTAATCCGCTCAGTGACTGGGCTTATACCGGAGACGTTGTTGATTCTTTGAATTGTGCCTCAATACCTATGCATTGACACGGTGGCTTTCGCTAAATTCTTCTGTGATAAAACCTCGCGCTCTGGCGCGACTTGAGTACTGCGACTGGGTCGGCTACCCCCAAAACTCCACCACTGTCATTTTCTCGCAGTAGGTGCCGTGAGAAACACAATGGGCCAAAAATACAAACTGTCTTAATCACTTCATGTGTCGCGATGTTTGTCGCTCCAGGAAATAATTGACGTGAGGTGACATCAACATTGAAATTCACTTCCGCTAAAATGTGCCCGGGAACTCATCCTCCCACTCCACGATAAGCACCGAGTGGCTCCACTGCTCCACAATTCGTGAGTGTCCTCTTCCGTCCGCGATGTCTATGGGCTCACCATATCATTTCTTTATTAGGAAAGATGCGAGGCCAGAAACATATAAATGGTGAACGGAGTCGCTCCTAATCTTCACTCGAACAACACCCTCTGTAGTTCAAGCTCTCTTCCAAGCCTTTAAACATGTTCTCTAAGCTCTCCATCGTTGTCGCCTCCGTGCTCGTTGTGAGTCATCCACAGATGCAGGGTTGCTGACTGGACTGATTATTTCTTTCTATTCAGACCCTTGCTGCCGCCACTGGTACCAAGCCCCCGACCACTCCCCAGAACTCTGCCCAGTGCTGCAGCAGCGTCCAGAACTCCAACTCCAGTGCTGCCTCGGCCGTCGCCGCCCTCCTTGGGCTTGACCTAACCGGACTCAACGTCCCCGTCGGTCTGGGCTGCTCGCCTATCACCGTCGTCGGAAACAACTGGTGCGTTCATTTTATCCGAGTCTTTCTTTCCTGACTCACCAAAAACCACAGTGGTGGCACCACCGTCAATTGCGCAGCCCCCCAGCAGCAGTGGGGTAAGCAATCTGTCTTCTCAATGCCCGACTGGATTCTCATTTTTTCGCAGGTACTCTCATCGCCATCAACTGCATCCCCATCACTCTTTAATTTTGTGATGAATGCAAGAGACGCCGATGGTTCCAAGTAGTTTGATGAATGGATTTTGATAGCGCTCGTGTATGCCTGTTTGTCTGTGAAAAATTGTGTTCGAAAATCTCAGAGCCCATTGCGAAGCCTACTCATGTCCCTTCTGCCGACAACCTAGCCGACATCATGACCAAACCACTCACTTACGAACGACACCATGATCTCGTCGTACGCATGGGACTTACCTCCTGAGATGGCTACGATTCCCTCGTCGGGGGAGTGTTGTGTTTTGACTCGGCTCACTCGCCATCTCCACAATCTTGATGGAGCGCGCGCTCTGTCGAGCACGCGCCAACTCTCCTACTACGCGACACCTCTTATATACGGGCTACTTTACATCCGCTCCCTCAGTCGTTTCCCCTCTACGACTGAGGTGAGTTATACTTACTTCCACATTTACTTGTGTTACTTATTGACCCTTGCTAGTCTGATACATACTTAAAAGGTAGTGTAGTATTAATGCAGTCGTTTCCCCTCTACGACTGAGTCTTAACAACCTCGACAGAATCAGCGAGCACGATGACGACTCAGCTCCACTTGGGCGCGCCTATTCGTACCCGGCCGCCCTGGCGCTTCCGACGCAGCGGCGTCCTCCGCGCGCATCGGGTCTATATGATCATCGGTGCACTCGTCGTCGTCGTCCGCGCGCTCCGACGTCTCCGCCAGCTCGGCGCCGCTTCCCACGCCGGTTCCCGCCGACGCGCCAACCTCGCGCAGACGTGGCGCACGAGTTCTCAGCAAGGAAGTCAGTACGACAATTCACGCCCGCCGTCCGTTGTGCGCACCTCGGGCTGCTCCCGCCCGGCGTCCTTCGTGGGGTCGTGGGTCGCCCCTACTGCCGACGCGCGCGCTGTCGTCCGACGGCACGTCCTTCGAGCGCGCAGAGTCCGTGCGCTCTGCGGCATTGTCCGTAAGATCGTCTGCGTCCATCAAATCCGCCGCTTCCGTAAAATCCTCGTCCTTCACCGGAAAACTGTTTGATATCCTCTCGAGCATCGCGCGCGCGCATCGCGGCACGCCCCGCTCTACGCCGCGGCCGAGGCCCTGCCTTCTCGCTGCGCTCCGCGCGCGCGTGACGTTCCGAGGGTGGGCGGCTGCGGGTTGTTTTTTTTTTGGAGGGGGCTGGGGTTTATACATTTTTTTTTTTGGAATTCAGTGTACCTATTCGTATATCTGTTTCCTCCTGTTTCCCATGCATTTTCCTCTGTTCCTTTTTCCTTCACTCCCCACATACGCCCTCTTCTTGCTCGTTGCTCCTTCTCGCCTTTCTTTCATACCACTTCACGAGTTTCCCCTCCCTCGCCCCCGCGTCCACTCCATCTTCTCCGCGCTCCTTTAAATTTACATCGCCACCCCATCCTGCCCTCCCGGCACGTACCTCGCCTCGCGTACCGCGCCCACCACGGTCTTCCTTCGCTTCCCACCATCGTCCTCTTCTTGTCCCGCCCTCCCTGCCTTCATCGTTTCACCCCGTCTCTCCTCCCTTCCATTCCACTCCGCCCCGGACCTGACTCCCTTATTCACCCCGCTCGCTACCTCGTCTTTCACCGTCACTACATCCAAATCGGCTCTTCGCTGGCTGTCGCATCGCGCACGCCCCGTCCTTTCATCGCCACACCACTGGTCTACATCCGATTCGCCTCTTCCCTGCCCTTCTCGTGAATTCTTCCGTCCCCCCTGCTCACCGTGTGCCTTTCTTAATTTCATCCCACCCTCATCTTCCCCGTCGCGCTCAGCATCCTTCCGACCATTATTCCTCCCAACTTCTGTCTTCCAAAGGCGCCCCGCGTTTGCTCGCGCACCCGCCACTCATGTTCCTTTCCTTTCTCATTTCTCACTTCTTCTTTCTCATTTCCTCTCCACATGGTAGCATCCCAAGTTCTCCACATTGACTGTTATTTTTGCGGTGAATTCAGGGATATTATCATACTTGGATGTACTTAGGCATAGCCGTTCGAGAAGCACCAAAGTAAAGTCGTTGAGATGATCGGTGTGGCACACATCCTATAGCTAGTTCGAGGCACTTTGTTGACACTTGGAGGTAACTGGGGGTCTTTGGGGGTCAATGGCGTCAACCAACGTCCGGGTTATGCGAGGCGAGAGTGGTAGCTTGCAAGACGGTTGTAGAATTTCTTGAAGGCTTGGAGCACCTCGGGAGCCTTAAGCAAAGCCTTGAACACACCCTTGCAAGACCTGTCGAAGCCCTTTGCGGCACTTGCTGGCGTGACGAGGCCTGGAAGAGTTTTGATATTATTGGTGAACTTTGCGCTCCAACAGAAGGCTTTGATAAGGTTCTTCCTGGGACAGAGCAGACGCAGTCGCCGAGCTTTGTTTTCGCTCGGGTAAACCTGCTTTGGTGGAGAAATTCTGGCGTGTTATAAGTGCAGGAGGACTCGCTACGTTAGGGAAATATTGTTGATGTTTAGCATCGATGGCGGAAGTAGGATGGACACGATCGACTGGCGCATCAATACGCAGGCATCCAAGGAGCACTGCTGGACCCCCGTTGGGGCGGTACATTATGCCACTCGCCCTCACCCTCGCGCTCCAAAAAGTCGTCCTTAGACACAAATTCTCCCTCGCACCAGCTAAGCACGCCGTCATCATACAAGTAATATCGGCCCCCCGCCGCGAACATGAAAAACGCGTCGGACCCGTCACGGCGGAAGGCGATCGGCTCGACTGTTCAAGGGACCGCAAAGACCGTCTTGAACATCTCCTCGATGAGGGGGGTGCCATCGATCGTGTCGCGCCAAAGGGAGCAGCCTTCCCATTCCTCCCAGTCGGAGGTAGGGTGCCAGGGCATGGGGAGGGGTTGCGCAGGCTTGTGCCAGTCCTTGTACAGCGATGTTGGGGCGGGCCCGGGAGCCCTCACGGTGGGTTGCCAAGCCCAGTATCGCTTCATTTTCTGCGAGTGTTTAGGTTAGAATGGGTATGAGCATACATGGACGGGCGAACGGATCGGAGCATGTTCAATGCTACGATTTTCTCCGTAGGAGCTTTAGATGGTGCCCGCATTCTGGATTAAAAAGAAGCTTAGGGCCATAAACGAACAAGTTCAAGTCATGGGACTAACGGATGACGAGCATGCCTCCAAGTGATTCGTGAGCACGAGTGGCGTAGGAGGGCGCGGATTGGCATGCGTTTCAGTTTCCGAATTCTGGCTTCTATTTATACTGTCAATGAATGCTGTGCGTTGGCTCCTGATCGAATATGTGACTTGATGCGACCCTTGGCAAGTGGCAAAAGCACCCCTGATGTCGGAACAAAAATTGATGATTTGGTAGGTTCTGCCCGGGAAGCTCCTGGAAGCTCCCTATAAGGTAGGTCCGCGCAAAAGTGGAGCAGAACCACTTTACCGTCAATCAGCTGTAAACACAGATTGAAGAGCACCACTCCATCCAAGGGGCCGCCGGCTTTCGAAAATCGTATATGGGGTTGAAAGGTTTTTTTAAGGGTGAATACATGCCAGTGGACGGGCGAACCGATCGGAACATCTTCAATGCTATGATTTTCTCTATAGGAGCTTTAGATGGTGCCTGCATTCTAGATTCAAAGGAAGCCTTAGCATTACAAACAAACAAGTTCTGCGACTGACGGATGACGCGAGCATGCCTCCAGGCGAGTGACGTAAGACGATGCGAGGTATTGGGAACTTCATGTGGTAGTCAAGGGGAAGTCCGGGCCCAGAAGACAACAGCGTCAAACAATCAGAAATCTCCGACTTGGACACACTGAGTTTTTTTAATGAAAAAACGGCTGTCCAGGATTTTTGCGGCGGTCAGTCTGAATTGTTCCGTTGCGTGAACTTGAATTATAAAATCAGTGGTTTATTTTGCAGCTTGGAAAATACATCAAGAATACACCAGTGGAACTACACTGGTTGGGCCCATGCGACGGCTAGGACAACATCAAATATCGGGAACGCAGTAGTGTGGAAGTATACATGTAGGCAATTAAGTACGTTGATTCTTGAAGTTAGGCCGTGCGGAGAAGTCAACTCATCGGTCCATGAAAGGCAACTCTAGATTTGCTCTAGATCTGGGCAAGCACAATAGTTACGCAGTAAATGTGCATTTGGAAGGAACAATTGAGCAGACGAGAGCCTGGCTAACGGGAGATTCTGCAATTTTTTCCTCTGCGGCAGATGATCCAGTATTAAAAATGAAAGCAGGATGGAATGGGTATTGCCTTTGCACCTCCATTATCCTGTGTCTTCGCAGATAACCCGGAAAAACACTCCTTGGGCTCGTTCGCCCGATTTATATCCCATTAGTCTCAGGAGTGAGATCTGTTCCAACTGTGGTTGAAAAAAGTCAATGATACAGACTGTTTGATGCAGACCCGCGTGATCCGTGCACGCGAGTCGACAGAAAGACACTGCGGGAAATCGCAAAGAAATCGGTGTAATTATACATAGGAGGTCATTGTAAATAGAGTCAGTACTTGTGATGAAATATATCAATGGCGGATGGACGAGAAGGCATAATCAGACAACACATTAGTACCCAGGTAGCTAGTCGCAAAACGCATCGTCGAACCCGGGCTGGTGTGGCACGATCCGCCACGGGCCCATGCGCTCCAAAAAGTCGTCCTTAGATGCAAATTCCCTCTCACACCGGCTAAGCACGCCGTCATCATACAGGTAGTACTGGCCCCCCGCGGCGAACAAGAAAAACGCGTCGGACCCGTCACGGTGGAAAGCATTCGGCTCGACTGTTCCAGGGACCACGAAGATGGTCGTGAAGATCTTTTCGATGAGGGTGATACCGGCGATCGTGTCGCGCCAGAGGTATAGGCCGTCCCATTTCTCCCAGTCCGAGGTAGGGTGCCAGGGCATGGGGAGAGGTTGCGCAGGTTTGTGCCAGTTTTGGTACAGTGTTGCCGGCACGGGACCGGGAGCCTGCACCACTTGGTGCAACCATTTTCTGTATAGTCGTGCTTTCTGTGAATGGTTTGAAGATCTGGTGCGATGGGCAGATCATCGTGGATAGACAGACCGTAACAGCAAGTTTTGATGCGCCGATGTGCGCTGCAGAGATTCGGGGAAGGCGGGCGTGCCGCCACGTAATTCGAAAGGCTGAGTGGCGGAGGAAAGCCTGGGGTGTGAATTTCATCATGCTCTCAGCTCTCGGCCTCGGAGATATTTTGCTGTCGCTCGTGCAGAGCTCGGCGACTGGAGGAAGTCAGGTGAATCGATTTTGTGACTTTGGCTGCGATAGGGGGCGTGACTGGTAGCGACACCGAGATGTTCCTTGAATCGGTCACACTTCCTGTTTGTTTGTTTGTTTTTTAAGAAAAAGGCTTTATTAGTAGTCAAGTCCGGACCTTGATATCAGAATCTCCGCGATTTGATGCCAGATTGCGGGAAAGAGATTGAGCAGGAACAAACCCAGACGAATTTCTGAGAAGTTCAAGTTGCGGTTGAGTTGCGGCATGAAAAGAAAGTAAGCTGAAAGTCGATGGAAACAAGTTTCCCCATCAAGTGGTAAAAATAGGATATTTAGCCGAGTAGGGAAAGGAGAGAGATAGTCCAGATTCATTTGAGGAACTTGGGAGATCGCGTCCACTGGAACTCAATAACGGCTAATGCTATGATTATAACGCGAGCGGAAAATTGAATGACGGATAAGCATTCGTGTCGCGATGCATCCGGAAAGTGTGCAATTGATTGAGACGGATCCTGAGGGCTCTGGAAATTTGAATGGGTTCTGCTGGCGTCCACAAGTGTGCATGCACTGTGCTGGGTAGGGGATTATAGTTGCTGCGCGCTGCGAAGGGGGAAAATTTACAGATCACGCGCGCCGGGGCGCGGGGTTCTCACCAAAAACAGTTGAAGAATGGAGGAATTACAGGTACATAATTATACAACTCCGATTTGGGGAGAGACTCGGTTCCAGATTCGCAATGCTCGAAGCCCTTTCATGATCCTCTGCAGAACAGAAATTTGACCGGGCTGAAAGCACCACAGGACCGCGAACATGACTATTGCTGTTGAACAAGCCACGACCGCTCGAGCGGCGTCATCCGACGACTGAAGGCACATCGCGAGAAAAGCTATCAAGAACGCGATGGTTCTGCGGTGAATTTGCTCAATAATTGAGCAAAGATGGGACAAAAACAACTTACCCCCACATGAGCAGCGCAAATGGAAGAGAATATAGCAGTGCCAGGGTCTCAAACCCGAAGTATGCGTGGAAGTGGTTTCCCAAGAAGCTGGCCTGTTCGGTGTTCTCAGTCGTAATTAAGGATCAAGAGCAAAATGACACAGTACCATCGCGTCTATGTCACTCTTGCGCGTCCGGTTCTGGTGTAGAAGAATGAGGCCGACGATAACGCTCCCCAGACTGGCGATCACGGAGATGTAGCCTGCAATTTGACCCGTGGTTCTCGTGGACATATTCTCCCCATTGTCAACCGTAGGTATTGCCAAAAATGCAATGCTGGCATTCAGTAAAACCGTGGCCTACATAATGTAAGAACGACGGGCCGTGACCGACTGGGAGAGAACAACACACATAGAGGATGAGTTCCTGCCATTCCAGAGATAGGGTGTCGGCGACGCGGCCCCAGGAGCTGAGATTGAGGATTTCGTCAACAAACACTTCTTCCAGTGTTCGCAGATGGCCGCTCGGCGCGTTGAATAAAATGGGAGCAAGAATCCGGAGTAGGAGGGAACGTGCAGGCACGTATCCAAACACCGAGGTCCGCCTGTCTAAGCGCGCGGAGGTCTCGCCGTGGAAGTTGTAGAACTTATGGCACTCTACGTAGTTGTGAATATCAACAGGTCCGTGACAACTTGAAGAACATGGCCGAACCAAACGTCCACATGAATCTGGCTGTAGTGGGGATGAGTCAGATATCTCAGCCTAGGGATCACCCCACTCACAGATTACACACGCAGTGCCGCTATACGGGGTTTCGATGTTTTCTGGACATCATCATAATCGCTTTCCGCTATGCAAATATTGACAGATTACCTTTGAGACTCTCGATAACTGTGAGCATGTTCATAAGATAATCAACAGAGTGCTGTAGTGTTGCCGTTTCAGAAGCCATAGAATCTTGTGCCAGCTATTTCAAAAGACTAGGATAAACACGCGATGTTCCACTGACCAGCGATGCTGTACATCACAGTGTCCCGCAACTCACAGACAAGCTCCAGCGTCACAGGCAGGTTGTCTGGGAAGAAAGAACAGTGGTACCTGCTGCTTGTAAGCGCTCAAGAAAAAAATCACTTGATGAACGCAACCTCACCAGTACTGTGTTGTGAGCTCGATTTCTGTGCGTTGTAGTCAAATTGGGTCAAGATTGCGAATTGGGGCTATAGTCACGGATATGGCTTGGTGAGCGGGGACCATACACCTCGTAGCACCGCGGTAGGCGTTCCGTTTCGAACGCGTGATACCAGAAAATGGTCCGTTCGCGGTGGTCGGCGAGGTAATATCCGCAGGTAGGCTGCCCCTTCTCGTTGGTTGTAACTTCGAGAACGAGATCGACTTTCGGATCCGGTAGGATCCCGTTGGTAGAACAGAACTCTTGAATTTCGTGAATGAATCCCATTGCACTGTCGAAGGTGGATTTTTCATGCATTGGAGAGTCTGTAAAGATGTTCTGCGGCTCTTTGAGATTCCCAGTCGAATGAGCCGATGGCATAGCAGCACCGACCATAGAATCATGGGCATGATAATACAAGGCTCCTTCGGGATGTACATGTCCAGCCCAGCCCGGTGGGTCATTGCTACAACAGGTTGATGAGCGAGTTACGGACGAAGCACAGTGGAGTGACACCAGCGTACCGCATGAACGATCTTGCATGTGGTTCAAGGATCAATTTGACGTCGGTTTTCGTTCTGAGGGAAGTCAGTCTCGTGGGTGTAGTTTGCTGCCAGGTGCACATGCATTGTCTCCCCTCTGTGATATCTCTGGGATAGGAGTTCTGGCGCAGTCGGGGAAAGCGCGGAGCTCGGGTAAGAAGGGAAACTTGAAGGTGAAATAGTAGGTGTTGGACCAGGAGGTGAACCAGGATTGTTGGTGCTGATAGTTTCGGCAGCTCCCCTGCTCGGCGTTTGTTCTCCAGGTTGGTTATCGTCGCGGGCATCATGAGCAAGAGCTGAAAGCTCTACGTGCCCATCGTGAGGCGGCGTGGCTTCCGGCGCACAACTCCTCGACTTCCCGCTATCGTGTGCCAATCCTTCACCAGGCGTCCCCCCGGATGGTGTCGAGGATCGGATTGTGCAGCCAGCCTGTCCGTGAAAAGCCCAGCGCCATAGAATACGAATCCAGGCGACGATACGAGAAAAGAATTTAGATCTTCCTACGAGGCGCACGAGTAGCTTCAAGTTGAGAGCTCGGATGCCATGAGCTGAAGGCATGGTGTGGTTCTAATGACTTTAAGCACCGATGCCACCGGAGAAACGCTGAAGCTGTTGTGTGAGCTGGTTTGGTGTACTTGATGCCATCACTCCCTCATCTAATGCGTGGGAAGATCATTCCTCAGATAGGCGGTTTGGCTGAAAATACTTTCCGAGCCTACACCTCCTCGTTTCTCGGATAAACACTGGAGCCCCGTCATGAGAGGGCTCCCAAATTGAGTCCTGAGATTTCTTGAGAGTTTGTTACTCGTTTAGTAACTTACGACAAGCTTGAACAGCTTCTAGAATTTCGTACAGCCCATTCTCACACCACCAAGTCTAACACATAGACCCGTGTAGCAAATTGTATGTGTGCAACATAAGTCTTTTTCAGCCCGAAGAATGGAATATAAAAATGCATCCCCTTTATTTTCTCAAGTAGGGCGGCGTCACCAAAGGTTCAGCGGCAACATTGGCCAGTTTAGAAGGGGTTTTTAAATAGAATTATCTCCCTCTGTTGTGCTCTTTAAAGATAAGAAAAATGACGGGAAGAAAGGAAGGAAGGAAGGAAGAAGGAAGAAGGAAGACTACACGGCATCCTCCCCTCAGAAACAAATTTGGTTGAGTAATCCGATACTTCTATTTGGACACAGTTATTCTATTTGAACATCCCACTGGGAGTTCCCAGTGAAGCTGAGAAGTTTGTTTCATAGTTTCCGAGTCGGCGTCTCAAATATAGGCCAGTGGAGTCCTGTCACGAGAGGGCTCCCAGATTGGAATGCCATGAGAGTCCAGTGCTACTTGTTTTAGTAAATTACGACAAGCTCCAGCGGCTTCTAGAATCTCGCACAGCCTCGGGGAGGGCAATAAAACGGGGCGTTTAACGCTAAGCCCCACATTTCCGCCCCACTAAGTCAGGCACACAAGGCCCTCACAAAAGTATTCGTATGTGCGGCTCACCCTGGACCTTCGCAACCACATGCTGACCTGATCTATATAAGAGTGGCATCCAATAAATGGGAAAACAACAAACGGGCCCCTCGGCTGTGAAATCTGGTATCCAGGGTGGTCGGCCGCCGCCGCCGCCGCCAAAGTGATTCGATCCGTTCAAGGGCGCGGCGGGCGTCAAAGAGAAGTGCGGTGGTACACAGCGAAGGGGTTTGAAGCCGTGTGGTCCGGATGTATGGGAGACATATGATGGATGAATTGAACAACCTAGTGTTGTGTATCGAAAGTGAGGCCGGTGAGTCCAGAGATCTTAATTCCTGCTCCGTTCCCGGCTTTATAAGTCCTGATTGTTTCTTCAAGGCGAAAGTTCATTGCGCTATTAAATCAGGAGGAGGCGAGAATTTTATGATACTAATAACCACTCTTAATTTATGCGTTCTCTTAAACCATATCTACAGCTTTCGTTTACACATCTGAACGTTCTCTTCCGTTTCCGTGCTATCCCCATTATGTGACCTCTCGTCCTGTCCTCAGTGATTGCGACCTGTTCCTCGAGTGTAATGTGCTTTGAATCGTTTAGACCACAGAGAACCCGAAGCTGGGCAACAAGGGCTAGATAAACATGCACCCTCATCCCTAGCTCCGATTTTATTCGCTCCGGATGTCCCATAATCAGCTCATCGACCCAGGCTTGCCCACTCAAAGCCGACGTATGATAGTCCTGTTTCCAGTAAAGCGGACTAGAGTAGAGCATGACAGCTGTCTGCATGCAGTGCCAGAAGTAGAAGGCAGCGAATATGACCCGCATCCACAGGGCTCATACTGAAGGAGGCATAGTCGCGTCGAAACGGCGGGAGACGCGTCAGATAGTTGCTTGTCACGCTCAAAGTGATCAAATCATTTGCATCTTCTCACACTACTATATATGGAAATAGATGCAGATGCAAAGCATTTGCATCTGCAGCCAAACAGGCTCTAAAGTGGGTAGTTTTTACAGCCAACATTCTCAAATACCTATTTCTGTTTTATGATTCCTCACCACTGAATTCAACTCGAGGCTGACTCAAAAAAATGGTTACCGGTTGTTGGGAGGCCGAAAAAACCTGGGCTCTGCTGGATTTGAGTGTATACCATTTCAACAGAATTACAGGCCCCTTTTGCCGCAGTTAATTGGGAATGAACTTCAATTTTAGCGGAAAGAAAAATGATCTCCGACTCAGGCGTGGGAAAAGCCTACTCTATATAGCAGGCAAGGGGGGGGGGGTCAGAATTTTGGCTGAAAAATAAATATCGGGTTGATGTCATTTTTTCGAATCCCGCTACACCCTTGGTATGACAAACTTCAACAGCTTCTACAATCTTGGGGGGGGGGTAATAAAACGGCCTACTGCATCAGCGGTTATCGCTCAGACCCAGGCCCCCCCATTCTCACACCACCAAGTCTGACATATAGACCCGGGTAGTGGGGGGCACACTGGATGGGGCGCGTACAGAGCTTAAGTACCGGCAGATCTTAAGTTCCATGCACGGTACTTAAGTTCGATCTTTTTTGGGGGGACGGAGGGGGCTGGGCAGTGGGGTGGGGCGCATACAGAACTTAAGTCCAGCTCATCTTATTTCATAATATCGTATCTACACTGCGGCGATCAAAATCTATTACCGTGGGAAACAGGCCCCAGAACTATTGTATGCCGTTTCCACTCCATCTATTACCAAAGGAAAAATTTGGGATATAGACAGCCTATTTCCACTCAAATTTCTTCTAGAAATAGATATTCTTTTACCCAAAGAAATTTTTGGGAAACAGCCCGTCTTTGTCCTGGAATTTTTCCGTAAGACACAAAGAAAGATCTAGGCCCGGTTTTTCCTCAGGTAATAGATGAGCTGGTTGTCAAGGAGGCTGACCAGCTATTTCCATCTCTTTGTTCGAACAAAGGAAAGAAACAGTCAGGCTATCTCCCAGGGAAATAGCCCATCTATTTCCCAAGGAAACATGTGTCCCGGATCTTTCCGGTGGAAGTATGTCGTCTATTTCTGGAGGACAATGCCGGAGAAATAGCTGGCCTGTTTTCTGAGTATCTCTCACGGTAATCTTATTTCTGTTACCGATGGGAATCCGGTGGGAAATAGTCTGTCTGTTTCTTAAAATTTTCCTTAGGTAATAGATTGGCCGCAAATGGAAAATAATAGTTCTAGGCCCAGTTTCCTGGGGTAAAGTGGAGTGCCACACCAAGCACAATATATTGAAGTAAGGCTACTAAAACTGTGACAACCCACCAAGAAATGTCTTAGATTGGGTAGGGGCATGGCGAGATCATTTCGTGGCCGTAGAATGAGAGAGACTTATCGCGATCATGATTATCTGGCGGACATCACTGTGGAACCGAATCTGAATCCGAATTTATCTCCGAATCTGATGCCGGAGTGGCTCTTACCTAAAGGTAGCGGGAATATTCAGGGTTAGGGTCAATGAATATCACCAGCATCTCCCAAAGGGAGATGACAAGACTATGACTGGGAGCACAGTCTGTGTAGCCTTCTAGCGCGCTCTAGGCTGTGACTTAAGAAGTTGAAACAAAATAGTGCTTGATGATCAGGATATGATATATACAAAAAGCCACCCTAATCTTTGAGAGGGAGATGATAACATTATGAACGAGAACAGAGTCTGTGCCGTTTTACAGCACGCTTAAGACTGTGACTTACGTGCAAATGTTCTGTTACTGGATTAGGAATCAGTAAAATCAATAATATACTTCCCCCCCTCTAGCATCTTGTGGTGAAGATGAAGAGGTTGCGCAAGCGGACATAGTCTGTGCAGCCCCCCAGCACACTCAAGGCTGCTTTCTCAATATTTCATGAGAATTAATGTTCAGAGAGGATAAGATAATTAAAAGCGCCTACCATCTCCCGGAAGTAGATCACAGCGGTATCAGGCACTGGAGAAGCATCTTATGGGGCGAGATAAAAAGGTTGCAGCGGACACATTGGTCTGTGTAGTTCTCCGGCGCATTCCAAGGCTGTTCTCTCAATATTTTGTGAGAGTTAATGTTCAGCTAGGATAAGATGATTGACAGAGCCCCGGCATCTCCCGGAGGAAGATCGCAACAGTATCAGGTATTGGAGAAATCCCTGAATCCCTGATACATGGAGAATCCAGGCATGCCCGGAGGGCAATGGTATAATGATTACACAGTGGACAATGTACATCCGAAAATTTTGAAGCCATTCGTCAGATTTTCTAATCGCTTTTGGTTCGTGCGACTGTTCTTCCCGTAACCCTTCTTGGCCTCCGTCGGAGCGGAAGTAAGGGATGTCGATTCAGCGGCTTATGACCCAGGACGCGTGGACTAGGACGGATATGGATTGATAATTGGATGCCACGATTGGTAATGAATACTCACAACGGGATCTATTTTTTTTCCCTTTGCAGTTGCTCGCGCCCACGAGATTCAACCCCGCTTTCGTAAGTCCCTGTTCAGACGCTGGATGTACGGGTGCGCGCACGTCGCGACAGGCCGTCGACCCGTCGAATTGACGGACGGGGCGAATCCCTACAAGATTGTCTTGGATGTCCTGAATTTTGTGAAATGTTTCCACCTAGCACTTCAAGGTAAGTAACTGGATCAAGCTTCCCATGTGTCACTGACATATTCAGCATCATCGTGCTCTGGATGGAGTAGTAGGTACTTGGCGTATTCGCGATAGACGGCTGAGAGATGGTCTGTACTCTCGCTGTCGACGTTCCCGCGGCGGAGGAGCTCGTCACCTGCGTCTTTGTGTCCCTTGGCGACGGCGCGACGGGGAACTGCATCCCACAGGGTATCCATTGCATTTTTAGCCAGTTTTTGTATCTCTTGTGAAAGTTCACGGAATATCAGCGCCACACGGGGTGCTTGAAGGGGTGATTACCAGGATCAGTGTCCGAAGGTTCGGGATTCGATATCTGCAAGAAAATGAGTCAGGAATGTCGCTGGGAAGCTATAAGATAACTTGCGGATAGGGTTTCCCGCAAGGAAGATATTCTTGACTGGAGGGCTTTCAGCTCCTTCTTTCCCACCTCGACACCGGCTATCCGAAGGGCGCTATTTTGAATTAGTGCCGTAAACATCATCAATGGCGGACTCTCACGTTTTTAGCTCCTCGGTTGCGGTCGAAATTGCTAACAAGTGGGAAGATAGCCCGAGGTCAGTCCAAGTTTCAGTCATTGAGGGAAGCGGAGGGGGGTATGGGAGATGCGTGTGTGAATCGACTGTAGCAAGAAGGTGCGCAGATATGTAGTCCATTGAGGTGAGGGAGGCGTCGGAACCTATATATAGCTAGGTCTGTTCGGTCCAACTGTCGGGAAGAGAATCTCGCCGAAAATTACGCATGCGGGACAAGGAGTTCTCGTAATAGATTATTTGCAACAAGCGTCGCTGTGCATGATTGACATTCTTGCCTGACCATGCGGTGGCACACATTAATCTGTTGAGCACATACACAGCCGATGCTTGGTGGCTGGCTCTTATTGGTGTGGATAGACGCGAAGAAAAAGGAAATCCGCCAAGGGCGCAGACCCACAAATATACCTACGGTGCCGTCCAAGCTCCATTCTGTACCTGCCGTCACCACAGCTTGGGGAACTTCGTTACGATTGAAGCACGAGGACAGATTCCGGCGGGATACTGTATCGAGGTGTCAAATACTGTTGTGAATTTGCTGCGATGGAGACGCAAGGAACAGCACAGCTGGCCTGTGCTCGCAGGCCTTGTCTCTCCAGGAGACATTTAACCATTTTCACCCCTCACTAATATTTGCATCTACAGAGTTGTGATCCACTGCCGATTCTGGGGTATAGGATGGAAGCTGGACAGTAACAGTGTGTGTGAGTAACTCCCAGTCCACAGGTTGGCGACCGCTGTTTGGCCGGGAACATCCGAAGTATTGGATCTGAGGGCTCTGCGATACGGCCTAGACGGAGGAATGAGAACCGGGTAAAGTCAAAACTGCAGTGGCTCTGCAGGTTGATCGATCGCCACTTGACCTGCAACATGCAATTTGGGGACGCCACTGATTTGAACAGTTACAATGACGCAGGTTATGATTGTTTTAGAATCTTGACCAGGAACATCCAAAGCATTGGATCCGCGGGTTCTGTGATGCAGCCTAGACGGAGGAATGAGAGAAGGGTAACTTCTAATCGCTACTTGACCGGCAACATGCAATATGGGGACGCCATTGATTTGAACAGTTACCTGTGGGAATAATGCGGGCAAAGATAAAGCGCCGCAGCATGTGCCGCAGCCAGTGGCTGCGGCAACCTGCGGCAATTATGTTACATTGCCGCAGAAATCAAAAATATAACTGAATATATCGAAGGCTACAAAGATATGAGGGGTTCCAATTCTTGAGAGCATTGGTTGCTACATAATCCTATATATAAAACATGCCTTTGCTACGCTCCGGCTCTAAGTAGACATAACAATACAGATAAATCGGATGATGAAGCTGCTTCATTACGAAATACTACATGCAAGGAAATCTTTGAAGGCAGTAGGAAGTCAGAACTTGCCGGAATTTCAAGTCCTCCATCGTTTGTGATGAGAAAGGGAAAATTGATTCTTCGGAGAATTTCTGCAAAGTCTTATCAAGATCCGGAAAGAAATGCCGATTCCTTAGTTTTAAATGTGGAGATGCGGGCGGGCATCCTTGGATTTTGTTCAGACCAAGTGCCAGATAACTGATTATTTGGACATCGGTAAAAGAAGACTATGCCAACAGAATTTCTCTCTCTTGCGAAAATCCAGGTAACGGGTGGACCTGGAACCAGTCACAACGCAGGCAACCAGTGACAGGTGTCATGTTTGATGGGTCCCAGTGATCAGGCATTTGGAGTAATTTGAGGGGTGCAGAGATAGAAAATGGAAGAAATGACACCAGTTGGGAGCGAAGAAATTCTGAGGAATGGAGGGCTTTTATACAACAGCAGGTGAATAAAATATACGTGGCCGCGGCGTGCTTTCTCCTGCGACGCAAGCCACGCAGCACGGCACCGGAGCTTGAGAAATACGTGTCGCGGCAGCACAGTCATTGACTCAAAATTAGACTGCGGCGCAGTTGGTTTTGGGTCATGAGTTCAACACATGATATCTGTTAACTTCCAATGCTGAACCACCTGAGCCGTACGACAGCAAGAATGTGGAGTGAAGGGGGAGTTCCGTCTCAGAAAATGGGAAAATGCTGTACCGTTGCTGCGGGACAGTGAGACCTGAAATTGCATTGCACGAAGGAAGAACCGCACAGGAGATAATACAAGGGGATGTGGCCAAACCGGTGCAAATTAATTCGAGAGATTTCGTTAAGAGAACGGATAATGGTCCCCGTCAACAAGTCCCCGTAATTTTCAGTGCCCTGGGCCTTAATTAGTGCTGGCCAAAAATACGATACGGTTGAATATATTTTGAATATATTCAGTTGAATACGGATACGATACAGGGTTCAGGTCACCCACAAGATATGAATATGACTGAATATGAATACGATATAATATGAATATAATATGATATGGGGTCTGTCATATTCAAATATATTCAAATATGTCCGCCACTATAATATTCCCACCAGTGGTTTAGGTAGTCATTTTAGCTCAGTTGGATGTGGTGCTCCTCTTACTTGTAGCGGCCGGTCCAATCCTCCTTAATACCTTTTTTGTTTTCCATACTACTCACCGGCTTCTCGGACCTGCCGGATCCCCGGCAATGCTGCAACTGCCGGCCCGGCTGGCCACCTACGGATCATCCTGCTGCATAGCGGCGGACTTCGAAGCGGACTTGAAGCGGACTTTGAAGTGGACTTATGCCTTCACTTCCGACCCTTCTTCCTGTCATATTTTTGGCCATGTCTGCTACAAGCTCTGTCGACGACGCCTTGGCAAGCCTAGGCCCCGTGAAACTTCTGCTAAGGATTGTCCGGAAAAATCCCAGATTTTGGCCTCAAAAAGCCACTCGGAGGCGAGGTTTTGGATCTCAAAAAGCCACTATCGGACAGGGCCTGTCAGGTGAGTTCGATAGCTCTAAATACCCAATTTTTTCCCCAGTCTTCGGAAGGCTCTTCCACGTTGTTCTTGCTGACTCGCTCGTGCGTTCGTTTGCCAAAAACCTACACTTTTTATAGTCTCTAGCTCGCATCCCCTCTTGTTTATTTTTGGTGCATTTTGTCAAATCTCCGGCCCCAAAAAGCCACTTTCCGGACAACCCTTTCGAAATTTTGGCCCTCGAAAAGCCACTTCTCGGACAAGGAAAACACGAAATTTTCCGCCTAAAAAAGCCACTTTCCAGACAATCCTTGGCGGGAGTTTCACGGGGCCTGCAAGCCTTCTTGCTGCCATCAACAGCCTTCCTACGTCTACATTGAGGCCATGACCAGTTCGGGATGGCGATGGAACTACAGGGCAAAGCGTCGTCCACAAGTGCTGTCCCCGACGGTAAGGCGGAAGCAAGGCAGAAGTGGATCTATATACAGGTAATATTTCTCCAGTGGGACGAGACTTCGACGATCCGCTAGGTTGGTGGAAGGTGAGTTTTGTTGAATCACAGGTCAAACGGCAACTAATTCTGTGGTACAGAAAATGCAGGGTACATTGCAGTTCATGGCTCTTCTTGCGCGCGATATTTTGGCTATCCCAGGCGTAAGCATTTCTGTGGAGCGCCTCTTTGCGAGTTTGAAACACACGTTAACCGATTCCCAGTCGTCCATGACTGCCCTTACCACCGCGCTGGACATCGTTACCAAGAAGTCGTTGAAGTCGGAGCTTGTTGAAGGTGTGAACTACACAGATTTTATCAAGATTCATATAAAATAGAATATATTTAAATATATTCAAAATATATTTGTATTCATAGGCCTGAATATGAATACGATACGATACAGATACGATACGGGTCTGAGGACTGAATATGATATGGATATGAATACGATACGGCATTTTGCGTATCGTATTCGTATTTGGCCAGCACTAGCCTTAATAGATGACTTGGCTGCGGCAACCTGCGGCACTCTGTGGCAATTACATGAGGCAAACTCAGAATGGCTGCGGCAAATTCGCGCATGGCTGCGGCAGTCTGCTATTTTGTCGCAGCCATTCTGCGTCAGTCTGGGGCAGCCAGGCAGCGTGACACCAAGGCAGTGTGACATGTCTGCGACAGGTCTGCGGCAGTATCGTGTATCCTGCGTCACTACGCAGCGCCAGTTCACATGCACATCGCGGTACTTACAGAACCGCGTTCATGCAATAAAGTTCTTTTCTAATCTCATCTATCAATGCCAGGCCGACAACAATAACTGCAGCAGTCGTGATCAGGTCCTACGGGTTTTAACCGCATGTCCTGCCATACAAGCGGTCAGCCAGTCACAGTATGCCAGCGTCTTGTATGATCGACCCCCTGGAATGGTGTTGTGCTCAGTTGACATCTTGCAGCATTCTAGACAGATAAACACCCCGATAGTACTACATGTTTGTCTTCTGTAAACTCGTTGTTCATGTCGTGGACCATGCAAGTATAATAACCCCCCCCCTTCCCCCCCAGTGGGCTGCTTTATACGGATCAAGAGCTAGTTTGAGCCTTGAAATAAGTAGGGATCTTGGCTTAGTTCATTCTTTTGCCGTACTAATTCAGTTTTTGAGTAAAAGAATTATTTTTAAATGGCCACACAGGAGTTTGCAGAGTGCGATCGAGTTGAATAACACCCTGTTCACGGTGTTCTGATTCAAATCACAATTATTTACAACACTCAGTGTCATTAATGAGTTTTGATGTTTACAGCTATGCAGCGGCACTGGGGAAGGATCCATTGCCTGAAATACTTGAAACCAGTGCTGGCAAACGAAGACGATGAACACGGTTAAACTTGAACAGTGAGTAAATAAATATTTTGAACTTGGGACATACATAACACCGAAAGTGCTTGCCGCATTTTTCGGAAATTGTTTACAGACTGGTTACGAGTCTAGGGTCCGATTGGATCTTATGTGAGTCGTTGAGAGGATACAAGATTTTTTTAA
The DNA here is from genome assembly GCA_029282285.1 of Mycena rebaudengoi. Classification (NCBI taxonomy): domain Eukaryota; kingdom Fungi; phylum Basidiomycota; class Agaricomycetes; order Agaricales; family Mycenaceae; genus Mycena; species Mycena rebaudengoi. The sequence continues at coordinate 1,530,685 of JARJCX010000003.1, read as the reverse complement.
TTGGGAATTTGGCAGGTGATTACTTTGAGCTCATATTCCACCTGCCACATCGAAATCTGAAGATAGTAGCAGGAAGAAAAGTGTTCGATAGATCCAAGACATCTGTGGACCAGACTATGGTTCCCTTGAGGGAATGAGATTTTTAGTAGCTGAGCGGGGATGGACCTGATTACGGCCATGTTGAGCACCAGAAGCTGTAATCCAACGTGAAGCGAAGGTGAATGGTCAGAAAAGGAGGAGAAGAGGCCATTGTCGCAAGGTACTTTCTTTGATCCGTAGTTCCTGAGCATTGTGTTGCTCCAGCATTGTTGCAACAAGCGGGAAAAAGGTGAGCACATAAAAGCGCTGCGGTAATTCTTGGTTCCGGCTTTAGGTACCAGGTCTCACATGTCCAAATGTCTGTCTGTCCGAGATACACTGCTTATTAATGATGCCGTCACTCTTTGTTGCACCACACTTGCATTTTGTTTGCATTGCATGTCCAGCAAATCTGAGTCTGAAGTTGTTCGTGTCCTATACCAGGGTCCATTCTTGAATCTCTGCATAAAATTATGTCGAAGCCTTTAACATAGCTTTAAACTCCGTTTGGCCATCACCGAGATCTTGACTTTCTTGCTTTACTTCTGATTTGTGACTCGCGGAGCCCAATGTAGGTGGCCAGCATGGTAAGAGCTTCAATGACCAAGCTTGAGGTCCAAGAGTTGCAAGAGTGCCAGTCAAGTATTTGGACTTAAGCGACAGAGAGAGACCTCAAGCTGTGATTTCCAGCTGCTATCGGCTTTCCTTCAAGCCACGGCGGCATTTTTCCAGTTGCCCGCCATCCAAATGAGCTATGCTGAAGCCCTAAGTTCAAATGCAACATACGATGTCGAGAGCACTTGATTCATTATTTGGTCAATTCAAGATTCAACCATACACGCTGCGGAGAAAGGCCTTAGACTCAAGCTGGGGTCGCCAACTGCTATCCACTTTCCAAGTTCACTGAGCCGCGCCGATAGTTTTCATTGTACCATGCATTGTCCGAAATTACAGTCAATTGATCATTGCCCCAAAAGAAAAAAAGTGAAATGTGTGTTGCTGTGACAGAACCAGGAACCGAGGTGTTAGCCAGTAGAGGAACCAAGGCTGCCCAGAGGGCTTCTCACACTGGAAATTCGATGGAAAGAGGCAGCCTCAAATGGAAACCGAAACCTTTAGTTTCAGCTACCAAGGTCACGTGTATTCCCATATAAGGAAAACACGTGACCCTAGCAGCTGAAACTAAAGGTTTCGCAATCAATTTGAGCCAACCTTATTCCATCAAATTTCCAGTGTGTCTGTATAAAGAAGGCATGTAACTTAAAATCAGTATAGCAGCAGCCCAATATAATGGTAATTCCCACGGCTAGGTAAAATTAATCAATGAATTCTTGTTAAACGCTGTCTCGGTAACCCAGACGGTCCGGTCTGATCCGCGCCACGCACGCTCGGGTAACGAAAATAAGGCAGAGATCAGACCTGAACGTCTGGGGTAGTTGGTATAGTAACACCCCCCATCGAGTCACATCCCTCGTCCCTCCCTCCCTCAGTCCACTTTCTGACTTCGGGACTCATTCTATTGAAGAATACTCCTCTTAAAAATGGTGTGGCAGCTTTCCCGCATTTTTTGGTCTGCTTTTGCGCTTCTCTGGCGCAGGCTAAAGAAGTGCACAATTTTCTGCTATATCAGCTTCAGTTCGGCCCCATGGGCTCAGGAAAATTCATTAATCTTCACAGTTATTGTATATAGATGTGCTTGCATAATTCTATCACCTCTCCACGCATCCTGGCCCATGGACGACACGAATGTGTGACAATGCAGCTGTGACTCGATGGGGGGTGTTACTATACCAACTACCCCAGACATTCAGGTCTGATCTCTGCCTTATTTTCGTTGCCCGAGCGCGCGTGGCGCGGATCAGACCGGACCGTCGACAGGTTGTCAACTTGAATAAGGAAACGTAGACTCGTAACCAGTCTGTAAAACGAATGCCGAAAAAATGCGGCGAGCGCTTCGGCGTTTTACAATTTATAGCTTCGGACTCTGAGTGGGTGAGAGACCTATCATACCTCCCACCACGTATGCCCCATGCCGTCGGCGGTACCACCGAAAGTGCTTGCCACATTTTTCGGGAATTGGTTACAGACTGGTTACGAGTCTAAAGGAAACGATTACCTGATAAATTAGGATTCATGACGCGTTTTGGGCAAGTTTTGGGTTCTGGTCGGAAATGCGCGTTTAGATTCATTAGAAACTGAGAAAGTAATCTCGCCGCGTTGGATTCTTAAAAGCGGCTTATAGATGTAACAAGCACTGTGAGGGCTTATCGTAGCACATTCGCCTCGTTCGCACTGAATTCATATTACCCGGTCTAAAACCCCGTTAGACTCGGTACAAAGGCGCGTTAGATTCATTGAAAACAGCCTATCTAGTTAAAATACCCGGGGCATTTTAACTAGTCGCTAGAACAAAATCACAAAAAGCGCGTTAGAAATGGTACAGAACTCAAAAAAACAAGCCTTACGGCGAAATATTCGCTTCGGTCGCACGTTACATTTGTTAGAAATGGCCGTTGGACTCATTAGAAAAGAAAAAACGAAAAACTCACCGCTCAAACAGGTCACGGGCATATTGGCGATGGAGCGCAACGCAGGAAAACGTACGTGCGGGCATTGAACGTGCTCGTTGATTGAGGTTGGGTCTCCAAATACGCAGTCGATGGTCCTGGGGAGGGAGTCTCGAGCTGAATTAAGAAGAGGGGTGGAGCGCCACTTCCGCAGTGCCTCGACGCGCAGTTCGGGGCTTGAGGCGAACTTGGTGGAACACCGAATCTCAAAGAAGAATGAGGCGGGGAACGTCAAAAGTACTTGAAGGTGGTCGCGGGTGGGCGCAGGCGCAATTTTGGCGAGTGGAGGTGCTGCAGTTGGTTGGAGATCGGAACGGGGTGGGCTTGGGAGGATCTGGGCCGTTTGATGGGTGTTCGTCAGAGACTACCAGCCGTGTCTTCGTAGAAGTAAAGGGCGAGATTAAGCATCCATACTCACTGTTGATCACGGCGTTGAGTTCAACTTAGAGCGTTGCGCCATCAAAAGAAAAGTCTTATGCTAGTTTATATTTCATGTCAGCGATATTGAGCCGGCGACACAACTTCTTTATAGGACATCATAGTCTTCGGCATGGGTCATATTTGTCCTGTATGATTTGGGCAAGTGATTTTCTTCCACAGAGGCAGATGCGATCATGTGATGTACGATCTCCTGTACTTTTTTTATTATTCAGGGGCTGGAGGCTAAGTAAGACAAGCGGGAGCGGGCAATATCTTATATCTTACTACCGCTATGAACAGAGCTACCTCTCTTGTTCGCGACATCTCGCGCATCATTCTGACCCACGGCACACAATGCTTCCAACGAGTCACGCCACGCGAGCGTGCAATTGCTGCCCCAACGGTATGAGCATTTATATATCTCTACCACATCTTTAAATCAAGTTATGCAGCTCGCGGGATTGTTGGACAATTACACCGGTGGAGACGCGACGGAGGCGTTGTTGGCTCGTACCGTGGCTGCTTCGCTGTAAGTTTTTCGTTCTGGTGTGGCTCCATTCGTGTGGCTGACTCCACCCAGGGCGCCCCGGGGGAGAATAACTTTCGAAGCCCCTGTCAGGGCAAGTCTCGTCGACCGCTCGCCTGCGATGTGGATCCGAGATGTCCACACGGCCATGGGTAGGGTAGTTTCGCAAATACAATCAGCATTGTGACTGACTCATATCTCAGGTTTCATTACAGCGCGCGTTGAGATGCGAGAAATCCGAGACCATCCACCGAGCTCGCTGCAAGAATTAGAGTTCCGTGCGACATTGACAGCGGTCGCGTATTCTGGGCTTGTGAGAATGTTCGCGCTGATATGCGGCGAAAAGCCACCGGCGACGGTTGCCATCTGCGGCAGTCACAGCGGCGTGTTTAGCCCTCAGCGCGTCAGCAGCAGCGTCGGCGGAAAGCGCGGCTCGGCGCTCAAGGAGAAGCTGCGAGCGTACCGGGAGGCGGACTGGGCGCTGCACAGGCCGGACGTCACCTTCCCCGTCCCCATGCCATTCACTGCGTTGAAGCCCTTCGTAGTCACAGGGTATGGCTACGGGGGTAGACAAGGGGGTAGACATGGGCATATGTGTACCTGGGAATAACGGTGTAAACACAGTTGTTGCCGCATGGTCTACCCCTACTGAAACTGTGTCTACTCGGGTGTACCTTGGTAGACCCAGGGTTTGCCCAGGGTAGACCCAGGTACACCAAGTTGGAGAACTGTTTGGGAGCTCCAATTTACATTGATTGGCTTGTAGCGGTATTTTCCAAGTAAGTCTTTGTGCAATGATCAATTCTGATGTGGCCACGATAACCAAAGTTATGGCATGTTTGGCTCTCTGATGCGGCACAAGCCGGATGTGGCACTGGCGGCACGCCATTTCAGACCTTTTCAGACACACTCTCATAGTATGACAGTCTACGAGCTTATCATAATTAAGGTTATATGGTATGTCGAGGTGGGTCCACATTGGGCTACGCGATGTAGCCCAATGTAGTCACACTGTGACAGCATGTGACTACCTCCTGTGTACCAGGCTACCCGAGCGTAGCCAAACACATATGTCGATCCCCTCGTCTACCAAGGGTAGGCCATGGGTAGACCAATGTGACCCAATGTGAACCAATGTAGCCAGCCTCTGACTACAAACGGCCTCAACGCAGTGATTACGGTCCATTGTCGAGGAGGGCGTCTACGGGGGACAGCGGCCAGGATATTGTGCGGAGGACATCTTGCTGTTACAGTGCGTGTATCCCGCTCGCATCAGCCTGTGCTCATTTTCATACCATTCATTCAGACTGTCAGCCACGATCCAGGACGCCGTTCGCGAGGGCACGGGCGCTTTTATAATTGCTTTGGACGTCAAGGAGCTTGCGCAGGGGTACGATGACACGGAAGTACCTCTCTTCATCCAAGCTCTCCAAGCCGTATCTCTGTCAGAGCTAGCAAGCATGCTCGACAATGCCAGGATGCGAGTCTGCGATAACTGTCTTTGGTCAATAGATCGGAGTTTCAGTAAGAACCCGAGTGAAGAACCGCCGACGGTGGTGAGGGAGTGTTTGGTATTACGAGATCTGGCTAGGGTGCAGGGGAGGAAGAATTAGCTTAGTGCGGCATGTAATTGGCGGGTGTGGCGGAAAGAAGTTGGATATCTATTGCGATAAATTCTTGTTTCGAGGAGGAAAAATCGCAGATCATGGAACGACTGAACCCAAGAAACATAGACTGGCATACATAATTAATTGTTCGTGTTCGCCACTGGCAGGTTTACAGAGAATCGGCTTCTTCCCAGCGGACCGTCTTGGGGATGGAGGAGAAGATTTGGGGAGAGGGATCCGTGACGTGAGTCGACAAGGCTTGCAGCGCTCCAGTGCAGTAGAGCGCCCGTTTATCCATGGTCGTTCTTTTTTTTCTTCTTTTTTTTTTGCTGCAGGACGAATTCGAACGATGCAAACAGCGTTTAGCGGTCAGGCCAAGACAAACATGCGAGGGCATCCAATAGATGGATTGTGTGAGTCTTCGCGTCTAGGGTGGTTGGCCGATGCCAGAGAGATGCGCCGCCAAACTGAAAAACGCGAGGGCGTGGGGGTCCAGATACCGCTATTGCGTGAAATACAGATGGATCGGAAGGACAATGGAGTGAATGGCCATATATCCCGCCACAGTGACGCAGACTGGCAAGCGACATGAAAGAGAGTGGGTGGAAGCCTCAAGACAACAACGCCAAACTCTGCACCGCTTTTTTGTTTTCGAAATACATCCGCAGCCGGTCAAAGCTCATCCTCGCAGCGGCGCATGTCGCGCCCCCCGAGCGTCTGGAGTGGTGGCGGCGTGTCGCACTACAACCGCGGGCACCTTGACAGAATCAGCGAGCATGATGAGGACTCAGTTCACTCGACTCCACCTGGGCGCGCCTATTCGTACCGCCCGGGCGCCTCCGACGCAGCGGCGTCTTCCACGCGCATCGGGTCTGTACGATCATCGGTGCACTCGTCGGCATCCTCTGTGCGCTCCACTGTCTCCGCCGGCTCGGCGCCGCTTCCCACGCCGGTCCCCGCAGACGCGCACGCCGCCCGTAACCTCGCGCAGGCGTGGCGCGCCAGTTCTCAGCAAGGAAGTCAGTACGACAATTCTCGCCCGCCGTCCGTCGTGCGCACCTCCGGTCACTCCCGCCCGGCATCCTCCGTGGGGTCGTGGGTCCACGTACCATCTCAATTTGAATCTCAATCTCAGTTTGAATCCCCCCTGTCGCCGCTACTGCCGACGCGCGCGCTGTCGTCCGACGGCTCGTCCTTTGAGCGCGCAGAGTCCGTGCGCTCCGGGGTGTCGTCTGTAAGATCTTCTGCGTCTGTAAAATCTGCGTCATCCGCAAAATCCTCGGCATCCACCGCAAAACTGTCGGAAGTCCTCTCGAGTGTCGCGCGCGCATCGCGGCACGCCCCGCTCTACGCTGCGGCCGAGGCCCTGCGTGCCGCGCTTCCGCCCTCGCGCGCCGGCTCGTCTGTGGGTCTATCGCGTGCGGGGTCAGTGGCGTCGCATCATGCGGGGTCGGTGGCCTTAGCATCCTCGCCCTCGTCCTCGTCAATCCCCATCGACCCCGCATACGTCGCCCGTCCATCGAGCATCCGCTCCGTCTCCTCCTCTCGCTCCTCCCACTCCTCCCACTCCTCCGCGTCGTCCACCGCAACGATCACCTCGCGCGCGCCCTCCGTCGCCTCGAGCCGCACGTCCGTCGCGTCTGCGCGCTCCAGCAAGTCCGGCAATTCGGGTATCGGGCAGCAGCAGCTACAGGAGCACGACGCTCGCGAACATGCCCTCGCGCAAGAACGCGAATATCACGCGGCGCAAGACCAACAGCGCGAAATACAAGCACACCAGCGCGAGCTGCAGGCGGCCGAGCGCGCCGCTCAGCTTGCGCAGCTCCAGTTCGAGGCGCACGCGCTGGCCGCGCTGCGCGCGCGTGCGACGCAGCCGATGCGGTGCACCCGCGCGGGGTGTCCGGGTGTCATTCCCGGCGTGAGGGAGGGGGGCTGGGGGGAGGTGGGTTATTTCTTTTTCCTTTTGTTTCATGTTCTATATTAGCTGTTTTTCTTTAAAAATTTGTTTGGGGGCGGTGCTCGCATCGTTTTCTCCCCGTTCGCGGTCTTTCTCTTCCCTTCCCCCCTCCCCATCCTCGTCCCTTCGTCCCCCGTCCCCCATCTCTCTTCCTCCCCCCCTTTCCTTCTACACACATCCCACCCTTCGCCTCCTCCCCGCTTCGTCTCTACCCTCCTGCCTACTCTTCCTCCGCTTCCCATATCCCGTTCCACCGCGCGCCTTCTTCTTTTGCACCCCACCCCATCCCTCCTCCCTTTGTCTCCACCCCCTCCACCCCCTGGTGTCCTACCCCATTATCCTCCCCTCCTCGTTCTCCGTACTGATTTTCTTCTTCTCGCCGCTTCTCCCTGTCCGCACCTCTTTTTATGTACCCTATCCTACTCCGTGCGCTCTCCCCGCCCTTCTCCTTCCTCCCTCTCTTTCTCATATTCTCGTCCTCTTCGTCCCGTCGCCTTTCTTTTGATTTCTTTCTTTCTACGAAACGACGTTCTTGTTACCAACCCCCTCTACTTTACTTTATCCTCTCGCTGACGCGCGCTAACCCACCTCGTCCTCCCCATCCAGATCTCCTTCCCCGCTCCGCCCCCAAGCGCGCTCCACCCACCCCCGCCCCCGCCCCGCTCGCCGTTCGCCGCCTTCCCTTCCTCCTCCTCCTCCCATCCGCCACACGCAGCCCACCCGACTAGCAACGGCAACGGCGCACATGACAATATAGGCCCACCGCCCGCGCTCCTCTCCCTCCTGCACGCGACCTGCCCCGCCTGCGCTTGCGCGCACTGCCGCGGGTGCGGCGCGCGCGTGGGGTGCGCCGCGGGGTGGAGCTGCTACCCGCATGCCATGGGCGCGGCGGTTCCTTTACATGGGGCACAGAACGGGTATCCCGTATATGGGGTACAGAACGGGGGGTACGCACCGCCGGCGAGCGGGTATGGAGGAGCGCCGAATGGAGGGCACGGGTACCCCAAGTTGCTCACGGGGTCTTTCTACCCGTGCGCGCTCCCGACGCACTGCCCCGCCGCGCGCGCGCTGGGCGCGCTGGGGTGTCTTGCGGCACTCGAGCGGGGGCTTTCTGGGTCGTACGGTGCATAATTCCGCTGCCTTTGTGTGGATGTGAAAGTGGATGCTGACGATGATGTATGCATGTAGGTACGGGCAATAGAGAGAGCGACAAGCCGCTGTTGGGGCCCTTGTGGGCGCTCGTGGGGTTCTTGGCGCCGGCCGTACAAAGTGCTGTGCAGGTGTATTCGCCGATGGGGTCGGGGACGCACACGCCGACACTGGGCACGCACGGTGCGCACGCGCAACCGATCCCCGGCGGGCTGCTCATGTCGGGCTCCTCGAGCGCGATGTCGGTGCGCTCCGGGTCTGCGGGTGGGGGGTCTGTGTATGCGGGATCTGTACACGGAGGTGGAGGTGCATACGGAGGCGAAGGTGGATATGGAAGAGAAGGTGGAGGTGGAGGAGAGGACGATGGCATGCCGCACCACCCCGCGCTCGCGGCGCTGCTGTACACGTCGCGCTTCCCGGCGTACGCGGCGAGGCTTTTGGGCGCGGGGAACACCGCGGCGCCGGACGTGGGCACCTGGATGGCGCGCGCGCCTGCGTTCGCGGCCGTGCTGGCCGTGCTGCGGGAGATGGGCGGCATGCCCGGGGGGGTGCTCACGCGGCCCATTTTGAGTGCGGGTGGGGTGGAGGGCTGGCTTGCGGGCGGTGGGGGGGTGAAGAGTTCCGGCTCGAGCGTCAGGAGTGGGCATGGGGGGAGCGTCCATGGCAGCAATGTGGGTTCAGGCGTAGGTGGATTGGGCGCGCCCACGACGCTCCTCGCCCTCATCCGCACGCTCGACGGCGCGCGCGCGGGGCTGCTGCGCCTTGCGGGGGCGACGACGTTTGGGCCCACCGTGGGGACGGCGCATGCGCTGTGTGATGCGGTGCTGTATTTGCTGTTACAGGATTTGGTGGGGGTGTAGGGGTGTGTGTGAATGGAAGAGTATTTATGGAGGTATTATGGGGGGAGAGCGAGCGAGCGGGAAGGAGGGATGTGGGGGTGATTGAGCTCGAGGAGAATACGGAACATCGAAGAATGGAGGAGGACGCGGATTTTCTTCTGGGCGCGGACACGTCGTGCGGGGAGGGGTCGACGAATGACAGCAAAGAACGACGACAAGGAGGGCGATGCTATTTTATTTCCGCCGCAGGCGGGGGAGGTTCTTTATGGCGGGTGTAGGATTTAGGACGGTGGAGGATGGGGTTGGAAGATTCTTTTTTGGCGCTATTCGATCGCGTTTGCGCGCTCCCTGCGCGCTATATACGCATCATTTCATCCCCGTACGTACGCATCATTCCGATCGCGACGCTTCTGATGTTCTGATCCCCGTTTTTTAGGGTACTTATCGCTCTCGTTATCGCGTTAGACAGCCGAAGAACCATGACGCGTTAATGAGAACCACCTGCCGGCAACGGTCTTTTATCCTCTTCCTCCCTCCCTCCACGAACCCTACGACACTCTTTTGCGCACCTTCGCTCAAGACTGGCCCGTTGACGACCCCTAACGCCCAAGGCCTAGACCCGGGTTAACACGTGCGACGGATCATCCCCTAAAACCAGAACCCGAGTCCTTGCTCACCACTGCCTTGCTCATCCGCACGACGACGACCCAAACCGCAAAATGTCGACCCCGCACCTCTCCCCTTCGCTCTCCGCCGTCTCTGGGCCGTCCTCGACGCTCGTCACCACCCCCGCGCCGCCCCCGACCCGCCGGCGCCCCGCGCCCAAAGGCCCGCTCGAGCCGCACGTCTCCAACCTCCCCCGGCGCACGCGGCGTCCGCAGGCTGTATCCGTGCCCGCCCTCGCACCCCCGCCCGCGCCCCGCGTCCTCGTCGCCCCACCCTCGCCCTACCTCCCCGGGCCCCCCTCCATGTCTCTCGCCATACCCGCACCCTTATCTGTATCGAGCGCCGCCGACCCCCGCGCGCGCTCGCCCTTCCCTATCTCCGCCGCCTTCCCGCGCGAGACGCCGCAAGGTGACGACACACTGCCCTCGCCGCCGCCCTCAGCCGCGCCGCGTCCGGCATACACGTCGACGTCGCACGGGCCGCTGCTGAACCTCCCGCGCCGCCGGCGCTCGGTCGTCGCGCGTCCCGTGAGTGCGGCGCAGCGCCGCGCGCGCCGGGCAAAGGTGCGCTGTGCGCAGGGCCTGGGAAGGGCGGGCGTGGTGGTGGCGTTTGATGCTGGTGACGCGGATGCGGAGAAGGAGGAGGAGGAGGAGGAGCGCCTGTACGATGCGGTTGTGCGGATTGTGGTTACGCAGGGAGAGGAAGAGGGGCCAGAGGAAGATGGAAGCGTGGAGGGCAAGACGCTGCGCCTCGTTGTGCGGCGCATGCGGGACGACGGCGTGCCGTGTCTGGAGCCCGCGCAGTTAAAAGCGGCGTGGGGGTTCCTGGGGCGGGAGACAGCAGGGGACGAGGGGGGTGCGGTTGGGCGTGGCCGCCGCGTGCTCGTCACTGCGCCGCGCGCGCACGCAGCTGACGCGATGGGCGTGGGCGTCGGGGCGTGCGTGCGGGTGCAGGGGCTTGCGGACGAGAAGGGCGACGCAAACGAGTACCGGGAGCGCATGCACGCCCTGCTCGTGCGGTGGCACGATCTGCCGGACGAGTGCGACCCGCCGCCGGCGTATACCGCGCCTGCGTTCCTGCGCAGGCGCTCGGCGTCGCAGCCGCCGCAGGCGCGGGAGGCGCGCACGGTCGACGCAAAAAGGCTGCCTGTGCTGCCGCGCGCAGGGACGAGCACGGACAGCGACGCAGAGGGGCTGAGGGACCGGGACCGCGCGCTCGTGGTGCCGGGCGGGCTGCAGGAGGCGTGGCGCGGGGTGCTGAGCCGCGGGGGGATCGAGTATCTCGGGCGGGTGTTGGCGGGCGAGGAGGAGGAAGAGGAGGAGGAGACGCCGCGTGTCGCGGAGAGCCGCGCGGGATCGATGCTGCCGTTGCGCGAGGGCACCTTGTCGGCGTCGTCGGCGTGGTCACAGTATGCGGATTCGCCGGCGGTGTGATGCGGCTGGGTCGATATCTCATCTCACACATCCCAATTCCTTTCCCATTCAAGATCATTTAGATACACAGCTACCGATCTTCGACGCCCTCCAGCTAACATCACCACATATCTTCCATCTACACAACATCTACACGCCGTTCCGTTCCGCTAGATCTCTCTCCTCCATTGGCTGCCGCGGACTTGTACTTACACACACATATACGCACGTCGCTTTGGACTGTACTATACTACTGTCCATACATGTATCATATTTAAAACACCCTACTTGCAAGCTTTGTACATACCTGTATTGGTTGTGTTCGTCGAGGTCCTGGCGTCGCCTATATTTCTGTGGTCCCACTGCTCGTTCTTGATTTTTTTTAATCCCCTTTCGCGGATATGCTTCTTCAACATGGCTACGGGAATCTTCGTGGTCGGTGCAAGTTTGAAGCGAAGTCGGAAATGCTCTTTGGCCGTTCAAATGTCTTGAAACGCGGTGTAAACAACGCTGATCCGAACCTGTTCTTGTCTAGATTTACATAAACAACGCAAAGCTGCGAAAGATTCTTGGAAGTAAATAGGTAGCATTACACGACTCGGCAAATTATCTGGTGTACCTATGTGTATATGTACACCCACGTCTCTGGCTACAGGGCTCAATTCAATTAATCGCCGTCGTCAGCTAGAAAAATACAGCAAAGCTGAAAATCGGTCAGTACCGGCATGGGTCAGCCAATGGCAACGAACCACCCAGTAGTACATCTAGATAAAAATTTGGGAATCATGAGAAAAAGGCTGATTCTCGATCGGCCCCAAGTTCAAAGGCACAATCGACCCCCCAGGTATTGTGAAAGCCGGATGGAAGAGACCGTTCGAACGTTGGATTGCGGTACCCCGATATATAGCCTTCCAGTCGTTTAATTAGGCCGGCATACGGTGAGAGATCCAACGAATAGCCGACTTCATTCAGCTTTGACGCAATTCTGGGATATGCCTTGAACGGCAAGAACGATGAAGGGGGGTGAATATGGCGTACGCTTCCAAGACCTCGATGTGCTCGGGGAACGGGACGACGGAGCCATTGGCCTCGTCCAGGCAGAATTCGGCCCACGCGGCGAAAGAAACCCATTGCGTGTGCGCCCTATGCACCAGCGGAGGCAAGTATCCAATGGCCTTCCCGAAAAGGCGGGCACCAAGAACCGCCATCTCGTGCGCCTGGTTGCGAAGTAAAAGCAGCCGCGCATGGGCGTGTTTGTTGGATCCCGCCGTGTTGTCTGCATTCACCCGCAGCTCCAGCTCGCGATAGAACGGAAGGAGAATATCCGTGAAACCAATTACAAGGCTAAAGCCGCACGCACGCGCCATCGAGTTGACAGTGCAATGGGCACCGTTGTAAAAGACGCCACTCATTGGGGGCGATGAAGTGAGAACCATGGTATCGACTGGTTCTAGGAGGATGGAGAGGATGCTCTGTAGGGCGGTAAGAGACGAAATATAAGATATGACAGCAGCTTCGGATAGTGGACGGAGGCGGGCATAGTCTGATCCGATTAATATTAGGAAAACTAAGGTAAAATCGTATTTAGGACAGTGGCGCACCTCCGGTTATAGTCTCATACAGCTGGCGAGCGAGAACAGTAACGTGAAATGCGTCTACATTTGTTTCATTAGAGAAATATGAACTGATTGCGTCGACGCTTACAAGGCTTCGTATATTGGAAAAGCGTAGGGATATCTCTCCGCCGAGATTTTTCGAGCAACGTCAGAAGCACCAGTAGTGAAGACGGCTCAGAACCATAAAGCAGGATCTGGTCATGCCTAGTCCTATGTTTAACTTGAACACAAAGTGGAAAGCAAGAAGCGTGGAACCATGGTACATAGAACTCGGTTTTCGATGCCTCGTATTGCCGATGGCTTCCGCCATCTGATAGATTATTACTATCAGCCAACCTTGACAAAATAAAAATTATATCTTACAAAATGCGCAGACCAATGAGGTCCATAGCGTTCAATATCGGATTCTTTCCAAGTGGAAGCGATGGGCCGCAGGTGTGATGCGAATGCGGAAGCCCAGGGGCGTGAGGGACCATGGAAGTCATCTGTCCATTAAATTTAAAAGGGGTCGAAGATTCGAAAAAAATGTTCTTACATAGTTCCAGATGACTCAGAATTAAGCAGGACGCAGCGTTCTCTCTTGAGACTTCCAGCATGATCTTGGCATCCCAAGCCGTTCTGAGCGCCTCTAAATGGAGTGCGCGACATACCGCCGCTCGCCTGGTGCCGCAGCCCCGCGCGTCCGCGTCTGAGAGAAAGAATTGCGTGTCGTTAAATGACTGCGGACGAGGGCCGGGTCCAAGGACAGCTTCATCGAAGGATATCAACGACGCGAAGGCAATGATACAGAGGACGAGAACCCGAGACGGAGGAGGCATTATATTTAGTTGAAATGAGGCTTCTTGTACGGCTGTCTTGATAGACATATCACCGAAAACCGGGTGCATGTACTCGGGCGTACGCACGAAACCTGCCCAGCAAGTTCTCGTCAGCTTCCTCATAGTCAAGAGGCACAGAGCGTACATTCGAAGAGGTGGCGAACAAGCTCTGGTCTGAGATCGGGACATTCGTGTGCGGATGCAGACATCAGATCCCATTGGCAGGTGGGTTGCGTGCGGAAAGGTATTGGTGGCGGTTCACATTGTGGAGGCAATTGAGTCATTGGGGCCAATGTGGGCGATACCTTCCGCTTCTTGACTCGGATAGTAGGCGTCGTGGTGCATCTGAACCAGCCTCTGAGCGGATATTCACCAAAAACTCCCCATGGACCTACAGGTTATTTTTCTCGATGCAACGAGGGCAAGGAAGACCGTTTGGCTGCGGATGACAGAGGACGCGCCGCGACCTGCAGTAATCGCATGCGGGTGGTTTTTTTTCGTTTCATATCGCTAATAGCGGTGTTTGGAATGATCGCTGTACGAAGCATAGAGGTGGACGGGCTCTGAGGTATGTGGTCGTGAAGAAAGAAAGAGAAATTACGAATCTGTTTTTGATCTATTGGTGTGATCCAGTGGGCGCCTAGTATCTGGGAACGGGACTGGAAGTCCGTGATTTGCCCCAAGTGTCATTGGGTTGCCGCCGGCTTAAAATCGAATGACACAACATTGAGTATCCCTGTTCTTTTTTGGGGGGCCTTTAGGACAAGGAGGACATCAAAATTCTCGAAAATGTTCCTGTTACTCACCGATTCACTCGCTAGCAAAGAACTCCCAAAGTTTGATAGCCCATCGGAATATAAGAAGGACCAAATCGGGACGGTGATCGTCGCACAGTGGCACAGCCCCATGATGCGTCATTATCGGCAGACTCGCCGTTCTCGGTCCGACTTTCACGGATGACCGCCGATTGCACAGCGACTGAAACTCTGCACTACCAAGAAGACGCACATTGTTGGAGAGGTCTTAATCTGACACCCCTAGCGGACCTGGTGGCAGGCTCGCTGTGCTCGAGCCACTGGCAAGGCGTACAGTGAAGATGATGAGAAAACAGCACTCAACGTTTCTTCCTCATAACCGTCCACGTATCTCTTAGCTCAACGACACGAGCGCCACGACACCCGCTACGACTACCACCTTTCTCATGCTTTCGTGCCTACGCTCCCCCCTATTCCTCCGACTTCTTCTCCTTGTTGTTGTACGCAGTTCTCCGAGTCTACGCGGACCGTCTCCCCTTGTGTCGGGCGGCGACGGGTACGAGCCTTTACTATACGCGATACGCACACACGCAGCCATCACTGCGACCCCCACCCCACGAATCACACGTCGCCCCCTCAGCCCCTTCCACCCATCGCTCGCGTATAATCACGTCTATCCCATCTCTATCCTTCGGCATACATAAATAGGAATCTACTTCCACGGCTTCTCCTCTGGATTTATGAGTCATATCTCTCCCTCTTTCCATTGGAGTTCAAAATTATTCGGTGGGTGGGCCTTCTTGAGGTGATCACGGCCCGTCATTCCGAGTAGTTAGACATTGTATTGTCGTATTACTGAGTTTCGGCTGCTTGTTTCATAATATGAAACTCTCGTGGTATGAAATTCATACTACGAGGGTGCGCAGAGCGCTTCGACTTCCACACGCCTCGGCATCAACTCGGCACTGGGCAGGGGAATGGGGACAATTCAACGTCCTGATTGCGAATACGAATCTGAATGTCAAGCTGCAGTTTTATCAGAGGCCGTAGCTATAGCCAAACATCTAAGTCGCCTTCAGCTGGTGCTTCAGGGAACGAGACTGAAACTCACCTGAACTGTGCCAAAGACTGCGCTCCGTTTCCTATGCCAGAACAGCCACCGAAATGCGTGCTTAAATCGCGGAAATTGACCTAGAGACGAGTGCATCAGAAAAATGACAAAACACTTGCGCACTTGTGCACTTGTTTTTCTTGTTCCAAAAAAAAAGACTGCAGAAATGGGTCCTGGAAGTGAATGCGCACCTTTTTTTAAAAATGGGGAAAAAAATCACTTGTGGAAGATTACACAGTTTCGAACATAGCCTGTCTGCTTGTTAACTTGTGGTCTTTTTTTACCCCAAGCCCCAACAAGTTGTTAAAAGCGTCATGTCCCTCCAGTCCAGTCCAGACTTTCTGACTGCAGCTCCTCGCGGCAGTCGGTTCTTCTACTTCTGGACGCCGTCGTATATTCAGTCCTTACCATTCCACCCGACGTTACGGCCGTAATATTCATGCACTACCTCAGGAATTTTCCTGTCATCAGATATGGGAACGCGCTCAAGGAATACCCTCGACTACTTCTAGCCAGCGTCTGCAGATCCTGGCACGTGGTCGCACTGTCTGTGGGCTTCTCTCAGGCTGAGCCGGCACTCCAAAACGGTCATTCGCCGCGAGCAGCTGCTCCAGTGCTGGTTTCCCACGCGGGCGGCTGTCTCGTTGATCTGGGGATTTGATTTAACCCCATCCATGTGTGCCACAATTGCCTAATATGCGCCTCAATTGAGGAGCCTGGTGCTACGCACATCGTCGGGGAGCAAGTTGTTGCTCGCCTTACAGTGCAGTTTGACTTGGGATTCGATGATCCGGCCAGTATCACCTTGTTCAGTGACGCACCCCAGCATTGCGGAGTGTATATTTCTTCCCTAGAGTTTAGCGAGGAGTGGGCAGAGAGGTTCATAGAGCAGGAGGATTATTCGGCAATCGAGAAGGAGTATTCGCACATATTCAAATTCTTAGCCGCGGAACACTTCCTGCTCTCAAATCACTGAGCTTTGATCAATACCCACTACACATAGAAGCATCGTTGCTAGATTCGATGCTCGGGTCGACTTGCGAAGTTGATGGAGTCACCAGGCTCGAGTGTATTTGACCACCCCGAACGGCGTTACGACGGGGATCAATGCGTGATCTACGTTCTCTGGTTGCTTATGGTTAAACATTCACATTGAATGGGCAGCGAATGGACGCCCCCATCTAAATGTCGGTTCCGAATTGGTGAAGTTTCATTTCCTCCTTTGGGCTCCATCTCAAACTAAAGCTTCTTGATTTAATGTCCTGTGCTCAAAGGCACCGCAATTCACACTGAAAAAAAACTCTAATGCCGATTATAACTGGCGCAGGAAAAAAAAGTTCAAAACAATGATGCCACTGAGATTTGAACTCAGGCCCTCAGAGAGGAATAGATTTCTAATCTATCGCGTTAGACCACTCCGCCATAGCACCGACGACTCAGATGCAAGCAGCTAGAGGGTGGCAAACCACATCAGAGACAGGCCATAATGTAGGACAAAGAATTGTATTGTAGTATATGCCATTGTTATGTGGCATGTTAAATACATCGCAGTAAATGGGTGGAATATAACAGGTAAAACTCAAACTTTTTCTATAAAATCCCAACCATTGATCCTAGAGCCTGAAGGCCAACCATGTAATCAACGATGCCGGCCGCTGTGAGTAATCCTGGACTTGTTGGTCGTTCCAGTAGATCTTAAGTTTCTAGCCCTAACCCTAGGACGACAGTCGGATTTGAGCTGATGATAATGAAATTGCGCTAATGCCCATCTACATGAAGATTCGGGAAAACACTGGATCCTAAAAAAATTAGGTTCCCAGTAGCCAAATGTTGACTTATAAGACACTTAGAGTTTAACCTGATCATGAGACAGCGAGATTCATCGTGATTCAGAGCAGGTATGATAGATACTTAGACATGTTATTCTGGAAAGGGAGTTCATAAGAAGTAAATTTACTTTCACAACACCATCCAATAAATAAATACGATTTTTCAATTGGAATTATAGAAACAACAGGTTCTGAACTCAGACCAGAGCACCTTGCTTTGTCTGGTTATTCTTGTGAGATCGGCCGGTGCCAGCTAAATCCTCAGCAGTATCTTCCATTTTCTCTATGAGAGGTACATTGAGGAGAGTGAGCTGGTGAAGCTGCTCAGTCGAAATTTGCTGGTCAAGCTTGGCAAGCTTCACATCAACTTGAGCGACACCCTTGGCTTGTGAAGACCTTTCAAACAGAGGTCTAGCTGTTTTCCATAGTTCAACCGATTTTATTATCTGTCCCCGTCGCTCAAGTATGGTGGCAATTTGAACCATACAGTCTGCTTTCCAGCTATGAATACCCATAAGAGTAAATTCATCCAGAGCAACAGTGAAGAGGTTGAGAGCACTTTCATCATCTTTCTCAACAACAAAGGCCAATACAGTATAAAGCCTTCACTGTCGCCAGTTTCTCCTTGCTCTTCAATGCCAGGGCTAAATATATTCCTGCCCATCTCTGTGTAGCATGGATAGTGTTCATTTCGGTAGAAAGATCGGCGATTTTTTCAAGGCACATCAATGCCTCTTGCACATTTATATCTCTGCATGATGCAAATGCTTGTGCCAGCATCATATTGGCAGTATTGCAGTCACCATCCCGCAGAGCGAGGTATGCATATCTCTGATCAGCCAACAGGCCAACTAGTGTCTTGAGAAACCCGTGTAATTTGCTAATGTGGAGCTTGCAGTTGTCTAGAATCTGGTGAACCTGTTTTGAGTCTACACCAGTGCAAATATCAATGAGAGCAATGTTCAGCTTGGCCAGAACCTGCTAATGCACTGTTGATCGTTGGATGGATGATGCAAGGGCAACCTGCATTTCACGAGATTCCTTGTACTCTGTTTTTAACAGGTGTATCTCTGCAGCATGATTTCTGATACTCAGGGCCAATGATCCACCCTGTAGACCACAACAGCTCAAGAAATGGAGAGCATGCTCAAGAAGAAGCTGAGCTGATCGATAGCTGGATGACATCAGTTGGCATCTCCCTTGTACATAGAGAGCTGTGGCTTGTGCATGTATATCTCCAAGGTACTCAGCATAATCCTGAGCCTTTTTTGCATATTCCAACGCTCCCAGAATGCTCCCTATCAAGGGCATTATTTGAGCTATAGAACATAAGGCCTGTCGACCAACTGTGGTTGGTGACCCAGTACTGTCCGCCAATACCACGCTGTTTTGGAGATACTCCAAAGCATTGGGTACATCGGATTCTTGGTAGAAAGAATAACATCCAAGAGCATGATACCATTTGGCTGATGTGAATTCAGCTTTGGGCAGTATAAACAAGAATGAAAGTCAAAATCACCTTGTTCCAGTGGAGGTTCATTCATGAAGTATTGATTTCCCTTTGTAATCTTGCTTTCGAGCCCCCTTGACGAGGATATGTGTTGAAGCACCCAATACAAAGACAATATCTAGGCTGGGACCCAAGTCTTCGTTTTCTCAGCGCCTTGGAGAGAATGAAGGGAAGGACAGGAAACTTTCGGTCATGACTCATATTTTGTCAACACCTCGGGTCCATGGAATTGGCCGCCTCGTGTCAACATATCGGATAACGTGATTCAGTCAATTTTCTTCCTCTCCCTTTCGTCTCCCCTGATGCATCCAGATTTGCACCTCAGCAACCTGGCACAACTGCCGTTGCCAGCTCGCGTGATATGCGCCCCTTTGTCATCGTTTCCTGGCTGACGATGTATTCATAATCTAGCGGATCGCGAGTGCTGCGTGCGCTCCAAATCATTCTGTAGAGGATGTAGAACGATTCCTTGGGGCGGTGTGCAAGGTTCCCCACTCGAAAAAGAACTACTTGCTCCCGGCATTATACACCCTCCTGGATCCAAAGGGAATCCCTTTCGTTGAAGCACTCGACACACCCCTGGGCCTGACTGAGACCTCTGTTCACCAGATCGGGGATGTACTGAGGGCCGTGTATGATATCCACTTTCCCCGCCATCTGGGTCCGGATATCTGGCCACGAGCATTCAGTTGGGTCCGTTTCCTCCACACGTACAGAGAGCAGCTCCCAGGAATATTCCTCGACGAGTCTAGCTTCTGCCCACACTTTCTTTACTTTGTGGGGTACCTGTACGACCAGCAAGGGGCGACCGCGTACATGATCGCGGAGCCTGGACTCTACTATCTCATCGGCAGAGCATGGAAATATGTCCTCGACACCCCGGAGAAACGGCTGCGCGAGACGCTATTTCGTGCCCTCTCTATCCTTTTGGCCGACTTGATAAATGCCAAATGGGCAGCGTTCGAAGAGCTTGTTGATGGTATGGATGGGCGGGATCAGTTAATTCTTCTTCAAGTTCAGTACATTTCCTATGTCCTGGATAACCATGAAGCACGTTTGTCAGAACGCGATATCTATTGTCTCGATGTTATCCTCTTTCTTGCGGTGTATGTGGACCACACGCCCTTTTACGAGGCTCTCCGTGATCGCGGTGTTGTCCCCCTCCTCGCCAGAGCCGCATCTGCCCTCGCAGAAACTCCCAGTGGAAGAGCTCGAATGCCCCTCAAGTACTGCTTCGATATCTTGGGCCGGATATTCAGCGCTGCGTCTGGCCACAATTGGATTCCATCCGCCGTCGAGAACGGCTTGTTGCGTGCCATTGCGTCTTCTGCGCAACTGCATGATCGTCTCCATTCCGAGGCAGACTCGCTCGTCGAGCTGATATGTGTATCGTTGGTATACTATCGCATCCCCGCTGCGATCGACGCTGCGCTACGGGATATCGATGTCCTCGCCAGCAGTGCAGCGTTCAAGGCGTCGAAAATATACCAGAAGTGGCAGGAGTTGGTCGACTTGACGCAGAAGCGCCTCGCAGTTGTTAAAATGTTCGACTCCCCCGGATATGTGCCCCTCAAAGCATGCGATAATCTGGAGGTGAGCAACTGCGGACCCAAATTCGATGAAACTCCACCGATACAGGTTCCACAGTGCGCCATTATTTCCGACAAAACTCGTTTCCAACGCTGTTCGGGGTGTCTTTGTTTCTATTACTGCTCCCAAGAATGCCAGATCATCGACTGGCGCGCAGGTGGTCACCAGGAGGCTTGCAACACGTACGGCGCCCATTGCCTCAATAAGTTCCGCTCCTCTGCCTCGCACAGATCCACCACTCAGGACAATGCTAATCTCAAGACGACCGGCACCCACTCACCGTGCGCGAGCGAGACTTCCTCCGCGCACTGGTCCACCACGACTATTCTGCCGCTATATCCCGCCCCGGCCTCATAACGCGCTTCAACTACACCGGAGGGCCCCTCTGTATCGCGGTGAACAGCAAATTGGGCAAGCAGGATGTGGCGAATGCGGAATTGGTCCACACTTTTGCGCGTGCGGGACGGAGTGTTGGTAGGCTGGCGCCTCACGTCGTGCGAATCGCTGATGGAAAGGTCACGTACACCCTGTTGGTGCCGCTACGGAGGAGTCGGGCGGGCGTGGAGACACTAGTTTTGGCTGTGTGGCTATCCTCTGAGGAGGATGTGCATTTTTGAATGTGCATACGCGTCTGTATTCTTGATCATGGTTTTTGCTATTTTATAATTATATTGCCGCTGCTTCCAGAAAAAAAAAACAGACAAGGTTTTATCCGGCCATTCCGGGCGGTAAAAAAGAAAAGGCCCGATATCATCTATCAGTCGCCGCACAACTCTACTTACGCGAAGTGTGCGACCATATATCTCCGAGGAGCACCGGCAGAAAGTGCAGTAACTCCGAAGAAAACCCAAACATGAGCACGAATATCTCAGACGGTCGACCGATCCAGTAATATGCGCGGACCGGCAAAGCCGGTCCAGTTCGCCGGCTTCCACCGAACGTACGGTGAACTCCAGAGGACATGTCAGCCCATCCACTCATGTCCACTGTATCATTACGCATCCGGCAGACTCCACCGTATATTCCACATCCACTGGATATTGCTGAATTACTCCCCATATCATTAAATGCATGTAGTAATTACTTCATCAACAAGTTGATATCTGTTGGTATCCGCAGGAATTGAGGAAAAATACGTTAGATTCCAATTATAGATCCAGTGGACACAGCATATTCCAGTGTATTTTCAGTAAAACATGTAGCGGCTCAGACTGTACATCCACTGGTAACCAGTGTAATCGTCGAGTTCAGTGGATTTCAAGATCAATCCACTTGTCATCCGTTAACGTTGTCCACCGGTCTCCAGCGGATCTTTCTCAAAGTTCACTGGATTTTGCATATAAATCACTGAACTTGCTGAACAAATCCACTCGATCTCACTGGATATCCACCGGTTTCCAGTGGATTTTGCATAAAAATCCGACTTGAATGAAATAAAGCAATTGAAGCCATATGTAATCCAGCTATGAACCTGTGGCCAAAATCCAGTAGTATTGTCTTCCTAAGGATTTCATGATGCTGTCCCAATCAGACTGAAATGTTTGTAAACTCCAGTTAAGTCCACTGGATCCAATGTCATCCACTGAACGGAGCCATTGTTTCCATCGGATCATGATGGATCAGACGGCAAGCGCAGTGAGGATCAACGGACCACACTGCGTTCAGCGGGTCCCTAAACCCGTAAAAGTGTAGAACCTGTGAGACGGGTCTAGATCGGTCTAGATGACGTTTATGTACGCCTATTTACCTAGACCTGTCAAGTCGAGGCCGCCTAGACCCGGCATCAGCCGAGATCATCTGAGACAGGTCTATGTCCGCTTGTCGAGGGCGAGTCAAGAGGTGGCTGAGGAGGTGGCTACAACTGCCTAGCCACCTAAAAACACTGTGTCTGGTTGGCTAGACACAATTGGCCGTCTAGGCACCTAGACACGATCCAGTTCTAAGGGACCGCTGAACGCAGTGACATATATTGCACCGTATCAAGGTGATTATCACTGACATCTGATGTACACTGATGTACACCAGCGTCCTTTGTAAGTCCGTCGACCGATCAACTAACTCTGTATCAGGACGCCGAGGAAGTTCTCACGCTAATTTTGACTGACAGTATTTGGCTATCGAACGCGTCACCAAATCTTGGGCTATGAACTTGCATGCACTAAGGAACGGCGGTACGTCCGATCATGATCGCCTCATACTATGATGATACTAGAGTTACCCGTGAATAAATTCACGGGGAAACAGTTAATTTTACCGGCTAGTGTAACTGTATTTTGGTACCCTCCCCGATTATCCCAGATGCGAACTGCTCAGTGTGAATTTTGTTTGTGCAACGGCTTGTCTCAACCAAATGTGCAACAGTCTCGACCTACTGTTTGAGCTGTCTCGCTCCAACTGTTTACTCAACCTGACATTTTGGGGGCAGAGTACCCACCCCTTTCGTCAATCGTCTGTAGCGTGGTTCTGTAACAGCTCATGCTGCCATTTGTGAAATTTCCCCTTGAGTCATTGCTCACTTATTCAGCTGTTAACTACCAGATCTTTCTGCTTGTCCCAGTTGGGAAACGGTCTGAGGCCGATTTTGAGTTGCATAGCAGCTTGTTTTGGCTGCCAACTGCCGTGCCCGAAGTTCTTCTTGAGTTGCTGCTTATTTATATCCCAGCCCAGCTGTCAGTTGTGTGACGGCTTGTCCTAGCAGCCACCTGTCTCAGTAGGAATTTCACATCCAGCAACTGCTCATCCGACTTTGCACAACCTCTCGTCTTTCCTTTCTTGCAACACTTCGTCCATGGCCAGAAGTTCTTCTTGAGTTGCTGCTTATTTATATCCCAGCCCAGCTGTCAGTTGTGTGACGGCTTGTCCTAGCAGCCACCTGTCTCAGTAGGAATTTCACATCCAGCAACTGCTCATCCGACTTTGCACAACCTCTCGTCTTTCCTTTCTTGCAACACTTCGTCCATGGCCAGTTCCTGACTGGGTCCACTCTAGTTATCTGTTGAATTAACTTTTTTTTCGAATAAATATGCTGCACATGGTTCAAGCTACTGGTTTCTTCAAGTTCGAGATTTTGTTTTTGTGATTCACCTTGACTGTGCATGTTTAGTATCACCAGTGCCATTTTTCCTGCATGACTCTTTGTTCTTTTAACGCACAATCAGCACACTTAAACTCAGCAATGGAATAAAATGCCCTTGTTTGTCATCTTGGCTATTTTTCAGAACTGTAAAGTGTAATTTGTTGTGTTTGCACTCCACCTCTGGCAGAATTTAGAGAAATTCTGGCTGATCCACCTTCTAATCTTTTGCGTCTCCCGGACCTCTCCCAGCGGCCCCTTCACCCAATTCACTCGTAGATTTTTGACGGCCGAATAAGCTCCAGCTCAGATTCTCCCGTCCCGGATCTCCCTATTTTTGATCAATATTCCTGTCGCAGGAAGGCAATTCATCATCCACGTTCGACGATGACATCGGCAGCGGAATCAACGTGGATATTCATCCTTTCTTGCTTGGGTCTCACATCTCCTCAGTCCTGCACACTTTGATGCCCACCTGTTGATCTGCACCTTGATCAGATTCGCAGATAGCAGCTCGTGGCCCCGCACATAAAGTGCGGAGCAGCAGCAGCACCGACACCGAGTTAGGGGCTCATCCGGTGACGTCAGACCACCTTCCGCTGTCCGTGATGGGATCGTGTGAAAATGATTGATGTTTGTCTGGCACCCTGATATTATATAGTAGATGATTCTGTCCGTCGTAGATGTGATTATGGACTGTTACCTGTTTGAGACAGCGGCGTAACTACACGGTACACACCGGGCGTCCGCTACAGCCCACTGGGATTAGGCCGAAAGGCGCGGAGCCGCGACAACCGGGATAGCGCCATCGCCGCCGACAGAACAGCAAAATAAATTATTGGTGTCATGTAACCACATCGCAGGGGAGGGACCAAGACCTGCGGGCATTGGCCAAGGAGCAACGTGGCACCGTCAGCGCAGGCATCTGATCACAGGCGTCGAAACGGGGAGACATATAGTTCAATGTGTTATCCGAACGTTTGAGAATTCGAGCAGCATGCCGCGAGTAGCAATCACTGGCATCATTCGTCGTAGATGAGCAGGATGGTAAAACATGTAAGTCGAAATTATAAGGTGGGAGATGGATGCGAACTGGGGGTGAGAGAGCAGGTGATCAAGACCTGCCCAATCATACTCGGCGTAGGAAGTTTATCAGAAAATATGCCGAGGTGGCTACACTAAGCGGACAAAATGATTGACCGATGGGTTTTCGGTCATTTCTCAACAACCACAGCATGTTTTTACCTAAAGTAAGATATCACATTATTGAGAAAGAGTAGGCCGACATTCCCACAACATTGATTGCATCAATACCATGTGATGCGCCATCATGGCGTACAGATTTCCGAAAACAGCATTTTTCATCTCCATCACGGATTTTTTTGAGAACAATCTGAGACGGCCAGATTGAGGTTTGGGCTGTCTAGAATAGTTTCCCAGGTCTAATTGTGGAAAAATATTCAGGCAATAATATGCTACAGAGTTTACGAAACGGCCAAAAACAGTAAAAATGGCTCAAAATGGCTCAAAAACAGCAAAAATGATGTTTTTGAGGGCCGTGTAATGTGTTATTACCTGTATATTTTCTCACCATTTGACTCATGAATCTCATCTAGACATCTCAAACTTCAATCTGGCTGTCTCAGATTGTTCTCAAAAAAATCCATGATGGAGTTGAAAAATGCTGTTTTTGGAAATCTGCACGCCATGATGACGCATCACATGGTATTGATGCAATCAATGTTGTGGGAATGTCGGCCTACTCTTTCTCAATAATGTGACATCTTACTTTGGGTAAAAACATGCTGTGGTTGTTAAGAAATGACCGAAAACCCATCGGTCAATCATTTTGTCCGCTTAGTGTAAAAGCCGGTGGAGCTCGCAGAGGACAAGGAGCTGCTCGAGTGCGGGTGCAGGAGCACAGAGAGGACACAAACGATGTGGGGGAAGAGGATAATCGATGAATTGAGGCTATGCTATCGTACAGTTGATAGATATACATAGATCAAGTATCAAAGATGTCCAAAGATAACCATGTACTCGGAATGATGCGAACAGCCATATACTGACAAAGTTGTGGGATGGCAAAACATCGTTGTGTCGTACACATAAATGTTGAAAGGTCGCCAGTGTTGAAAAAATACCAGGCCACAGAGAGGACGGAGAATGGTGCAATCGCCGAACTGGGTAGAGTAAACGATGCCGTGAAGGGCGAGATTGAGTGGGGTGAAGAAGAGCTCTAGGCGGACTGCGAGTCAGACAATGGAGAATACAAGCATTGCGCTGGAAGACGCACCAATATCTCCACGCGGGAGGTGGAGAGGTCCAATTTCGACATGCCGGAGGGGAAATTTCCCTAGGAACCATGCGAGCCTATCTCGGTCCTCGCGGGGCTGGTCCTTGGTCCAAAAGTCCAGGAAGGCAACGCTAGATAAGGCTGACAGCTCGCATAAGCCGAGCCAATTTATCATCTCGTTCGCAACACCACCATATATGGAGATGTGCTGCAGTTGGGGAAAGGATTCGGAGGCTGGACATGAATATTTCAGCGAAGCTGGACCGCATGTCACGCTCCGAAGATGAAGGCTCCTTAGCGCCGGAAAGCGGGAGAGGAGCTCGGTCAAGTGGGCGAATGTGGGGAAGCGCATCCCTTGGATATGCAGACAAGTGACAGACTTGAATGCACCAGTCAGCGCCTTTTCAAGAAGAAGCGCAATGACCGAGTCCCATTTTTCGCCTGGAGGCTGGCGAAAGGTAAGTCTGCGAAGTGTAGGCAAGAAGGTATCACAGCCCTGAATGAATCGCCGGAGGCGCGAGATAGGTATGTCCAGGGCGCAAAACAAGTGCCATCGGCTGCGCGGAATCCAGGAGCGTGCGACGAGGCAACATATGCGCAAAGATTTCCGGTCCGTGGCGAGATGGTCGATTATTTTGTCCACCAGTTCGAGAGGTAGAACAATACGGGTAGGAGGACTCGGAAAATATGCGGTCATGCTGTGAAAACGAGGTGTAGGACGCAGTGCTTAGGCCGTCATGGCGGTACAAGATGACGATCCCTGTCGGCAGGAGGCTAGCCGTGATGAGCCGTGATGGTCCGGAATTTCCCGATACCGGAATATTGCGAGTGTATAAAATATTCCCGGCAGAGCTTTTAAGATCCTCCCTTCATTTCACTAGGGAGAGCGCTCTGTTATATAAGTGTTCCTGGTCACCGCGATTTTAATCACTGTCTAATTGGAAAATTGGAAAATCTCCGTCTGTGTCGCGCCTCGCGTGAATCAGTTGAAAATAAATACAGTCTCACAAGTGAATCGAGTCGCTCGCATATCTCCATATATATGCCAGATATTTGGGGCAATAAGGACTGTAAAAAATAAAATCGGTCCCCATTAAGTATTGCTGCGGCATTCCGTCCGAACATGCGGATCATTATTGATGGACCCAAGGCTCGCTCGAAACGACCACGATGACCAGTACTCAGCGCCTTTGTAGACCTGGCTTTGGTCTTCCCAACAACTTCAAGCCCGACCGGGGTAACAGGTTCACAGAACGACTTGCATATCGCAATGCGGTCCTCAGCTGGCACGCTGACGCCATGACTGTCCGCGAGAGGAACATGCTCGAGGTCATGAACCAACTGACCGACAAGGACGAATGGGAACACAAAATATTTGACGAGGCCATCGTTGAGAAGTGGCGCAAGGAAGCGCTGTGCGACCCGCCTCAACTTACCACCTGGTCGAGGCATACCTTCACCAATAACCAGGGTTTCAGCAAGGAGATGTTTGATTTCGTAGGTCTCCCCTTCGGTCACTGAGCTTGTATTGAACTGACCACGAACCAGTGCGTTGCGGAACTCCGGGATAAGGCAGAGCTCTACAAGAAGACCCGCTTTATTCGCATATTCGACACCGAAGCCGCTGTCGTCAAGTCCGACACGCTAATCTCTACGCAACTCAGGACAGATATCGTGAAAACGATAGCTGACCTTCTTGAAGATGTTCCAGACCGTCACAAGGACTGGCACCCCGATACCGACGAACAGGTCCTTGACCTGGTGCACCCCTCCCTATTTCCGCTAGTATATGGTCGCACGAGGATCCTACCCGATTCGACCATAAATCTCGACAGCTGCCTGGCAAGCGCTGGCTCTGGAGAGGTAATTCCACTTCCCCCAGATGACGAGGGAATCGAAGTCGAGTACGACACCAACAGGATGGGGCCGCACCCCACTAAGCTCTGGTCCACGAAGTTCCAGTGGCTCCCTTGCGACGCGAGCTTCGCTCCTGGCGGAGGAGCAAAGATCGACACCTACATCAACAACCTTCACCCCGTCAAAAACAAGGACCTCTACCCCCTCATCGAAGGGGTCCTGAGTGCGGCAATTCCGCTGTGGGATCAGGTGCTTGGAATCGTTGGCAATCGCTGGAAGCGCGGCTACAAACGAATCACCGATAAATGCGCGAACTACGACTACAAAGAGGACGACTCCAACGAGGATGAAACGAAGGTGGAGAAGAGTAACGCGAACGAGGATGAGGGCGAGGGCGAGGGCGAGGGCGAGGGCGAGGGCGAGGAGGAGGAGGAGGAGGAGGAGGACCCAGATGAGATACGCACTTTGTGCTTCCCTGAGCCGACTAATTACGACGAGGATGACAGGAAATTCATGCTCGAGTCCCACAAGGACCACCTGCGGACCCAGCACGCGGAGGGGCTCCAGGTCATCGTCAAGCTTGCCAACATTATACTCACCGCAGAGAAACCGGAGTACCAGGGCGGTTCGTGGCACATCGAAGGCCAGTTGAACGAGCGCATTTGCGCGACTGCTATTTACTACTACGATTGCGAAAATGTCACCGACAGCTACTTGGCATTCCGCCAAAAGGTTGACACCTATGGACCCGAGGAGAACACCGACGGCCAGGTACGCCCACTTCACAACCATTTTAGTTTTACTTGACCTGCACTGCTGACCTGAAACTGCTCTAGGACGATTACGGCGGCCTCGAGTTCCTCTTCGACATTAAGCAGGGTACCTCCGCTATCCAGGACATCGGCCGCGTCAAAACCTCCGCGGGTCGCCTCATCGCCTTTCCAAACGTCATGCAACACCGTGTTTCACCATTCGCGCTGCAGGACCGCACCAAGCCCGGTCACCGCAAAATCATCGCCCTGTTCCTCGTCGATCCCCACACGCGCATGATCTCGACAGCCAACGTTCCACCTCAAAGGAAAGACTGGTGGTTCGACGTTGTACGCGAAAGCGGGAGCTTGCAGGTGCTCCCGGAGGAACTCGCACAGCACGTTCACAGGGAGGTGGAGGATTGGCCAATGGGATTGGAGGAGGCGAAGACTTTGAGGAAGGAGCTGATGGAGGAGCGGAGCACGTATATTCCGGCGGTGGAAGGCGCGGTGTACAGCCAGAGCTTCAATTTCTGCGAGCATTGACACGGGTCATTGACGCGATGAACTAGATTTGTTTTAAAAACGATAACTACCCAGGTCTATTAAATTGCACAGCGCGAAGGGGGACAGTGCGCTATGAGTTACTCAAGTTTGAATCCAGGAGACCCCTAAACTAGATTCCCACGCTCCCGGCCAACAAGTTGGGGCGCTCACTCTTCCAACATGGGCAACATCCTTCGCATTTTTTATTTCTTAACACTCACTTACTCACAGTTCAAACCCACCATTTTGTTAGTTGCCAGATATGTATGTCCCCTTCTGATTCAAGCATCCGTATCATAGCTGCCCTGAATATCCTCAGTGAATTACACCATATATACTTTTATCCTCCGCCGTACACCATATGGTCCTGCCCAGGGCGAATAGCTCCAGCCTCAATATAACTTCATTCGGTGGTGGGCGATGCTGGGGCGATGCAGCCTAGGAAACTTCGCCGTTGATGCCTCGGCAACCATTCGAGATCTATAGGCCTCGAGGAGAGATTGGAACAATAATAATAAATTGACTCAAATTCCTGGATTGTTTGGCTCCGCTGTTGTCTTCCCTTTTGGTCTTGACCACCACAACAAACCACGAGCCTCGAGAACTGCCGTGTGTATAGGTTGGATTATACTCCATCGTGTCATTCTTAGGTCGAAACTGGAAGCTCGCGATGAAGTTCCTAGTACCCCGCACCATCCTACGCCACTCGTTCTCACGAATCACTTGGAGGCATGCTCGTCATCCGTTAGTCCCATAACTTAAACTTGTTCGTTTATGACCCTAAGCTTCACTTTAATCCAGAATGCGGGCAGCATCTAGAATTTCTACAGAGAAAATCACAACATTGAACATGTTCCGATTGGTTCGCCCGTCCATTTATGCTCGTCCCCATTCTAAACCCAAGCGCTCTGCAGAAAATGAAGCAATGCTGGGCTTGGCAGCCCACTGCGCGCGCTCCCAGGCCTGCGCAACCCCTCCCCATGCCCTGGCACCCTACTTCCCACTGGGAGGAATGGGACGACCGCTACCTTTGGCTCGACACGATCGACGGCACCCCCCCTCATCGAGGATATGTTCAAGACCGTCTTCGCGGTCCCTGGAGCAGTCGAGCCGATCGCCTTCCGCTGTGACGGGTCCGACGCATTTTTCATGTTCGCCGTGGGGAGCCGATACTACCTGTATGATGACGGCGTGCTTAGCCGGTGCGAGGGAGAATTTGCGTCCAAGGACGACTTTTTGGAGCACGAGGGCCCGTGGCACAATGTGCCGCCCCGGCGGGGGTTCAACGGTGTTCCTTGGATGCCTGGATATTAATGCGCCAGTTGATCGTGTCCACCCTACTTCGCCATCGATGCTAAACATCATTAGTACTGACGATATTTCCCTAGCGACTCCTCCTGTATTTACAGCAACACGCCAGAATTTCTCCACCAAGGCAAGTTTACTCAAACGAAAATAAAGCTCGATGAGCGTATGAAAGTCCAGATCGATACGTTTCTGAATTCACTGCCAAAAAAAAAAAACAGTTGAAGCGGAGAAATCAATGGTTCCCGCTTTCCTACGCCAACTTATTGGGACCGTATCTTGACCGAACTTAAGATCTACCGAAACTTAAGTTGTAAAAGCGGTCTGACCGCCTAGAACTTGAGGAAAGCTAATAAACTATTTGCGTGATGAGCCGGAGAGGTTCAACATTCAGCTCCGACAGGGCCACTCCGGGTGCCGACTTCAGTCGTCTTAGATGCCATTCTTAAGTAAGTCCGCCAGCAAGGTTAGAACTCAGATTTGTGCCGGTTGAGATGCCTGAGCAGCACAAACACTTCATGTATGCATCTCATCTCACCTGCATGGTCTTGCAAATGCAGGGCTGGAAGGACCCTGGCACACAGTTCTGCTCGCAATTTCTCTATCTTGTGCCTGGGGGGGTGGGGGGTTTACACTCGCAGAATCTGTCAATCACCAGCAAAGATTGACTGATATTTACATAATATTTAACTCAGAGGTATTTGGGTAAGGACTCACGGGATTAGGACCATGGACTCGTATAGCCATGCGAAGCAGTGGCCCACAAGCCAAGTCGACGATAAGAGTCCACCGTGACCTTGGTCGGCAGTGAGAGAACGAACGAATAATGACCGGGCGGATCCGCTCGCAGCGAGGTTCCCAAGTGGACGAAAATAGCTTAGCTCAGCGTTTTCGAATAAATAAATAAAAACGCGCATGAGTCTAGTGTTGAAGTCGGGAAAATAGTGCAGCTCGGAGTCTGAATGCCACAAAAAAAAAAGAGGAGTAAGGAAACACACGGGCGTCTTTCGTGTCCTGACTAGAACTCGACAATCGGCGTCGAAGGAAATTTGAGGAAGCGGGGATTAGGGTAGAGAAAGGAAGGCTGGCCAATTCGGCTTCGTTGAGAGGCCTCAGGGGACTGAAACCAAAAGACTCTTTGTTAATTCGCATCGTCTGGGATGGGGCATTGCGGCGCCGGAGTGGGTTCCCAGGAGGGAGTGCGGGATTGAGTTGCTGTGTGCGACATCTGAGGAAACTACATTTTGTATAGCAAGAGTTCTACTAGTCTTGACTAGGTAGTTGGCCACCCGGGGTAGTTGGCCATTGGAGCTATACTCCCTGAATATAAAGTTTTGTCATTAGAGGTCGGTTGTAGGTTGGGGAGGATGTTGAGGTGTCTCTTCAAACAAAATTTGACGGAGTTTGGTTCAGTTGATGCCAAGCTGCAGCCAATTTTAGAACGGGTTGATGGCGGAACAGGCGCTTTTCTTGATCTCCCACGACGCCAAATCGCCTCGTTCTCCCTCAATTCTTGTTCGATCCACGAAATCTGGGGCTCTTTCTACTCGGGCAATGTGTGCGGTTTAAGCAAGGCAACATTCTTGGCCATTTGAGCTTCTGTTTGCTCTCTGGCTGGCCGGCTTCTTCTCAAAAGTCACACTTTCATGTCACAGGCTTTCAGTTGGCCACCCTTATATCAAGATAATATGAAGTACTATAGGCACCAAACTTTCTACACACCTTCAGTAGACCTAAAGGCTCATACTAGAAGGCACCAACTCCCGCTGGCAATTTTCTCCTGTCCTCAAACGCGACCGGCCAACTTCCTAGTTTTTCCCCCTTTTGGACACGCCAGCCAAAAATATTCGCCAAGCAATCCCAACTTAGCACAAGCTCAATCCCTGTTCAAGGTAGACTCTTAGGACCCCAACCTACATCCTCTCAACACAAATGGCCCTGGTCGGCAATATAGCTTGTTCTGCAGGCACAAGAACCCTTAGGTGGCCAACTTCCCAGTCAAGACTAGTACAGCGAGATCGCCAACAGGGTTTCCAGCGCGAGAGTATTGATCAGGACTTCCAGAGCGAGAAGGGGTTACAGTGCTTCTGCACTTTGTACAGGGCAGATTCGAGTCGTTTTAGATGGGTTGCGGGACTGAAGAGGCGAGAGGTCGATCCGAGAATCTAGCAGACTCGAGTTGTTAGATGTACATTTCCTTGGACTCAGAATTCATGTGAGGCAGGCAAGGGGTGGTGGAAACACAATCGCCGGCATTAACTACCCCAAACCGCCATCAAGGACCCCGAACACCAGTTAGACTACCACCACCATTCGGTCCGCTGATCTGCTACCTAATGCGGATCGGCTAAAATCCATGAAGTCCAACAACTTCAGCAGTACACTAGGATGCGCTCCTTCGCTCGCAGTTTGTAGATTGATGCTACAACATTGATTTTTACCTATGGAGCCCCTCACTTAGTCACCACCTCTGTGTGACCGCTGCCGAATCGGCCGGGGGCCGGATTTTTTTTTATTGTGTACCTATATTGGTCCTGGGAGACATGATTTGGCCCCCCTCCTCCTCCACGAACCACTCAATTCTACTTCGTACTTCTTTCTGTGGGTGCTTAAAAAAAAAAAACCTCCATCTGGCCTCTGCATTTTTGGTAGACTACCTTTCTATTTCATTATCTTCTGAGTAGGGCTGACACCTCAGGCTGCTCGTGAACTGGGGTTGTCAGAGATGTCGGAACGATAACGACAGCCGGATGAAACAAATTACTTCCTATCAACTCAGAAAAATATAAGTATTTCGTGAATTATTTTGTGCAAGCATGTTCTGAACTTTTGGAAGTTTCTCGTTCATATTGGCATATTTTCTAGTTTCATGTAAAAATTAAACTTGGGAAAATTCTCTTGGGGGTGAATAATTTGAAATAATGGGTCTTCATATGTGTGCTATGAAGCCCCAGTTCAAGAGAGTTAAAACAACACAGGCAAGTATTTGAGCAGTTTTCAGGGGATTCCAAACCGATATAGACCCATGCTATACCCCCTCGCCAAATTGATGGATCGAAGTTTTTATTACTCCTTCAAATTTTTTCCTATGCAAAATCCCTCTGGCCAAAATGTTCCTTGCATCAAAAGCTAACTTTTGGCTAGAGGAAAAAAATATCGGATTAAATTTGAGTGACTAATAAAGCTTGTCAGGCATAGGTGGTGACTAAGTGAGGGGCTCCATAGGTGAATCATTTGTGCTTCACATTTTCACATCTCTATGCCCGCCCCACTATATTTCGCATTAACGGCTCTGTGCAATCATTTTGGTGCAATGTCAAATACAAGGGAATAGAGTGGAGTATATAGACGGATTTTAACATGGGGAATTACCTTGGCATTACCAGTAAGTATTTGACAGTATTAATGTACATGTAGCGGTGACTATAATTGAATTATTTAAAATCTACGGCGTTTGGCTGGGTTCTCGTCGGTTACTGCTAGTGAATGCTTCGTTCCGTGAGTCTTGGGAAGAAGAGAGTTAGCAGAGGGAGCTGTAGAAAGGCTGATCGCGATTATTACAGTCCCAGAGGCGGCTGCAGTAGATCGCGGAGTTCGACGGGGCGATTCGTCGGCACGTTCTTCTTCTCTCTGTCTGTATAGGCGGCGCAGATAAACCCGTTTCATCTCGTCCTGCTGAGTAGGGTCTGGGATGTAGATCTCGCCATCGGAGCCGTGTTCAGAGGAGCGCTGTAGGTATTGCATCTCGTTGGCCCAATCATAGCCTTCAAGATCTGAGTCCGATGTAAAGAGAGGTGACAAATGATGGATCGTAAGCAAAAGACCCCGGACACCAGTCACGTGCGTTGGACAGGTCAATATCCGGAATTAGGGTTTCCGCAACCCCTTGGAGGTGGGAGAAGGTGACTACAGATTGAAATGGATCCGGGATGTGGATCCTGCGTGGATGGTGGCAATCCAGAGCAGATGCAGAAGCACAAAAGAGGAAGATGACGAAGAAGAGCTTTTGCAGGTGGGTTTTCCGCGATATGGAGGCAAGAGATGACATGAAGGTATCATCAAATACGGATCGTTCAACTTGAGTCTCGAAACCAGAAGAAATTTGAGCGCCGTTTTGTTGCAGGTGGTGCCATGGAGCGAGTATGAGAGGAGTACTGAACATTACTACCCAAGTCCATCTCCAATATAAAGCTGATCATCCTCGAGGAAGCTGTTCGGCGGAACGACAGAAATCGCCATGAGTAAAAATACTGAATAGGACGGTGAGGTAAGGTGGCGGAAGCGAGAAAACAGTCGTAAACATGTTCAGCCAACGGGCTAAAGCCGGCAAGCCGTCAAAAGCCGTAAAACTGCCGAACATGATGCCGCAGATTTTGCGTCTCCAAGCCTGATGTGCCGCACATCAGCAGTGGCGATGCTGCGGCAATGTCTTGGCGCTGTCGGAATTGTCCGTCTGGGACCGGATAGGGTGCCCTGAGGTGCTGCAGGCACTACTCAGAGGCATCCGATTGTGTTAGCGTAGTGCCTCAGTTACGTAGCAAGAAGTAGCTCTATTAATATATGTAGTACCTGTTATCTACAGGATAATCAGTAAGGTAAGTATTGAGAGAAAATATATCTATGTACGCCTCAGTTACGGAGCAAGAAGTAACTGAGGCTGTGTGCTGTCGCGTAAATTATGAAGGATTAAATGAAGGAGTGAAGGTTGGGATGATGGGATGAACGAATGTATGTATGAAATAAAATAGATAAGATATACCGCTAACAGATTGGCCTTTGTACGCGTCAACGTCCCCGGAAATTGAGAATTCCCATTTTGCCATGATTTTTTTCCAAGCAGTTCTTTTGTCTTCTACTATCACTGACGACATTCAGACAGATATATAAATGGCTGGTCTTGCATCCAACTTCTTTCATTATCAGCATGGGCCCACTCGCGAGATTAGAGACCGTGGCCGAGATGGAATAGAACGGAACGGGCATGGCACAATAAAACCCGTACACAAAAAGGCCACCAGGGTCTGAGACGAGACCCGAAGCAACCCAAGCGTGAGCTCAAAATAAACAGGGGAAGGAAGGGTGGGGTAAAGAAAAATTGCTTGAGGGCAAGGATGAGCGTGAAAAAACAGAAAGGTTCTGCACGGTAGACGAGCTAAGGCAAGACGTGTTGACTTGGTGTTGACAGTTGATGATCGTGATGCAATGACAAATCCTATCTAATCTAATCTAGCTTGTCTTACACTCAGGCTGGCTCACAAGCTCGCCTTGCCTGAGCTGGCAATCGGGAAGTGGCTGATGTCACACAACGCGACTGAGGATAGCAACTTGAACTCGTGCGCAGGTTCAAGCGGACCAGGAAGTGCAACCAGATATTCCTCGCCACAAAATTCGGGTTCATGGCCGACTTCACCATCGACGGGAGGCCCGAAAATGTCAAACGCGCAGCAGAGTCTTCCCTCAAGAAACTCAGTGTTTATTGCATTGATCTTTACTATCTCCACGTATGCGTTAATTGCATTTTAAAGAAGCTTCGGTTTACCATACATATATTTTACAGAGAGCAGACCACAAAGTCCCCATCAATATTGAGGTAGAGTTTTCGCACATCCCGGGCGATGAGTAATTCCTAGTTCCATAGGATACCAGGTCTCAAAATGCTTATGTCCGTCCGCCTCGATCATGTAGTGTTTCTACCACGCTCCCGTTGGTTGAATCAGCTCCACAAAATCTCACGATCGCTCGGATCTTTCCGTGTTATTTCACATCTTTTGAAATACCTCTTCCTGCACCTCTCATCGCTCGCCCTTGTCTGTATGCTCTCCTCTGCTCCCTCGTCAACGCCCTTTCCCAGTCCAGCTGGAGGCCCATCATCTGATTTATGCAAAAAATTAACTGCCCTTCTCCACAAACATTTAGCTCTACTCCTACAGTGTGGTTGTTATTTGGTTTATTCTTTTCCATCGGTAGCCATCTGGAGGCTCATCATCTGATTTTATACAATAATAAACTGCCTACTCTCCATGAACAATGATTTAGCTACAATGGCCAGTGTGGTTGAACATTTGGTCCAGTGGAAGTGGGCTGGAGGCCCATTGCCAGAGCATGTGTCACAGTCAAGACTCAATCTCGTCCACTCTTGGTAAGATGAGAGGGATTGGGTAGTGAGATGTGTAGAGCTCGAAAGATGATGGAATAAAAGGTTAACTACTACAGTTGAAACACTACTCTACTTATACTGTTCGGTCGCAACCGTGTGAACTATGTACATATGGAAGCCTGTATGTAAACGTCCCGTAGCCTCATGTCCGAATGTTCTTCAATGTTCCACAACGTTCTATGAGGATAAATATATCCATGATGTCATGCCTCGCCTTAACCGGCCATCTCCCAGTCCTCTCGGCTAATCCCGACATCGTTGTCGTCATCGATATATATAGTCTGGGCACTTATGATCTTGGGCGTCAAGATAGGTGTTGTCGGTGTTGTCTCGATTAGATTAGATTTGGCATCGAATCGTGACAGCATGCTTTATCAGTATTTAAAGGAAAGGCTTGCAGAATCGATGGAATATGATGCAGATCTATTGTCTATGAAGCAGAGAAATGGTGGTGTCCTGTCAGCTGTTGACTGGAGGAACCAGGTCTGCCCGGAGGGCCATGCTATCAACTAATCAATTAACCCATAGCACACCCTGGCAGCGATGGCAGAACTTGTCAAGTTTGTCTTTCAAACCCCTTTGGACATTCCTCCCCGAACCATCTAACATCGCTCCCAGGGCAGGAAAAGTCAAGCACCTCAGCCTCTCCGATTGTCCAAAGTCTCTTCCAACACCCTGCGCCGCGCATAATTGAGGGCCCCATGTAGGAAATCCATACCGTGGACGTCCGGATTGCCATAGCAACCCGGATTGAGGAGACCCGGTATCACATGCAAACTACTTACATCTATTTTAGGCAACCGCAGTATATAACACATGCCCCGGAGCGCTACGTTATTATTAGAGACCCGGAGTCCAGACCTGGAGTGCATGACCCGGAGTACAACGCACTGCTCTTTATTATTACACATCCGGGATCTGTCATAGACTAGAGAGTAGTATAAATAGTCAGCTACTACTACGAACTAGGCGTCTGCCGCTTCACACAGCCAAGATCTTGCTTGACGTGTGTTGATCAAGGTTTTGAAGAATTGTTCCCATGCGCCACTGGTATTATTAAACGATGTACAAGGTCTCATTCTACAGGTCACATCTTCATGACTCGCAAACTTCTCGCTATCGCCCGGTAATCCTGTGAGTAAAACTCAGCCACATGTTCGCCATACAGCGAAAGGTACACATGCCAGTCGATTTTCGTTTGGAAAGCTGTAGTGGTAAAAGCATACCACACCGACTGCCCACGTGCCCTCTTCAAGAACATCGGGAGAGAAGGACAGCGAACAGTCCGCGTTGCCGGCATAAAACATGCAGGATTCCCCGGCCAGAGTGTGTGTCTGTATTTCTAGGTATCCGTCGTAAGGTGCCAAGGGCTGGTCCTCGCTCACACACGTTGACATTTGAGTGCTCTGGTGAACGAGAATGAGATGAAAGGCACGCAGTCGTGATGTAGACGTACAGGGAGTTGGTGAGGTTCGTTGTAGCGTGCGGGGCCGCTAGCTGCGTCAACTTGCTCAGCGAATTTAACAGCTGCGGCCAATCCACAATTTTCGTCGCATTCTAATATTATTCGGCAGTTCCCCTCCACATTCTGCGGGCGACATTGCTCACATTCATCCGCACAACGAAAAAGAGAACATACAATGCATTTGGAAATCTTGCGGAAGACAATGCACTCGAACGGGTGGCTTGGGTCCGCAGTCGTATATATGTTGTGGCCGTCTCTGGGAGGGTAAAAGTCTCGAGCAACCTGAGCATTCCAAAGGGCTATCGGTTCCGTGTCATTGACCAGTGCCAGTAAACCAATGACTGAATAGCAAGAATTAGACCACAGGCGAGCCGTCATAGTTGACGAACAAAGCAAGAAATTAGCAAATAGGGGCTATTTTTGATGCGCCAAGCTGGTGGAGGAACCAGTTAGAACAAAAGGGGCTTTAAACGATGTTTACATGTACAGTCACTGTGTTGAGGCCGTTTGTAGTCAGAGGGTAGGCTATGTTCGCCTACCTTGGTCTACCTTGGTCTACCCCTTGTCTACCCCCGTAGACGAGGGGGATCGACATATATGTTTGTCTACATTTGTGTAGCCTGGTCTACACATAGTTGTCACATGCTGTCACAGGTGTGACTACATTGGGCTACACCATGTAGACCCATGTTGACACACCATATATGAATACAATATAACAATTTGACATCTATCTATGTGCAGATATCAATTACACTCTGTAGGCAGACTCTGCAGAGCGTGTCTGAAATGGCGCCACGTGCGGTTAGTGCGCCGCATCAGGGAACCAAACATGTCATAACTTCGACAATCATGGCCCACATCAGAATTTAGGGTGAGAATCATTGGACAAATACTGGGAAAATACCGGTACGAGCCTACCAATGTAAATGGGAGCTCAAAGATGTACCTGGGTCTACCCTGGGTCTACCAAGGTACTCCCAGGTAGACACAGCTTGGATAGGGTAGACCATGCGTAGACATACTGTGTCTACATGATTTTACCCCTGTACACATAGGTCTGTGTCTACCCCCTTGTCTACCCCCGTAGCCACACCCTGTGACTACAAACGGCTTCAATGCAGTGAGTACTCAGTATTGTTGCGGTGCTGTTTACGCTGTTCTACCGCCCATCCTGTTGGGCCCCTGGTTGGTGGGTCTACCATTAGCGGCCCTCCCACCAGTTCCTGTTACGGCCCCAGGCGCAACACTGTTCGTGCCGTTTGGCGCTGCCATTGCAGCAGGTCTGTTTGAGGTCTTGGCACCGTCAACATTTCAACGGAGAGCGATCTAGCAAATGGGACACGTGGTGTTGTGGAGAAGGTCGTTCTGGATCCGTGCGAACCGGCAGAGGGGCCGATGGATCCAGACACAGGAGCACATATTCTGCAATATCCACCCGCTCTCATGCTTTTCTGAGCAGACAGCGACGAGGAAGATGTGCCCTGTTTCGAGGATCTCCCCCCCGGGCTAATGCCTATTGTCGCATCGACGCAGGGTTTCTCAATCATCGACGCATACAGGAAACCACGGACAGTCAGGCGGCGACGGCTGGCGCTGACAGGTGGATACGCGTTCACAGACTACAAGGCGCAGGGTCAGACATTGGGCTACGTTCTTATCAATCTGGAACCTCCTCCTTGAGGTAAACTCACCTTGTTCAGCGCATATGTTGCGCCGTCTCGCAGTCGATCCCGACAGCAGGTGCGCATATTGCGGGGTTTTGACCCACTCCTCTTCACCACGCACCCGTTGAGATGGTGCACCTGAGTATAGTCATGAAAATCACAATCCAATAGATGTGTACGAGACACACAAATCGAACCACAACCAACACACAACCAACAAACAAACTACACAAAGTGCTCTTCAATATTTAATGTACTTGGGTCCTGTCAATCAGAATTGACTGCAGATACACCGTTGACAATTGTGCAAATGAAAGAAGATAAATCAAACTGTATCTCAAGACTATCGCGAGTAGAACTCGTGAGTACAACTAAAGCTTCTCGTGAGAGAAACACTAATCGCGGGGGTTTTGAAATGAAATGAAACTCAGTCGCGAACGCACGTAAGCTAATTCCGACAACTTGAAGCCACACTGGACTTGAACTTAGAGGTCTCACGGGACTCTCTTGTAACGTGGGACTGCGACCGAACTCACGGGAACGATTCCAACAGTGACTACGATCAGCCTCACTGGACTGATTCCAATAGTACCTTTAGACGTGGGACTGCGACCGAACTCACTGGAACGATTCCAACAGTGACTACAATCTTAGTAGTACCTTTGATTTAAAGCTTTGACACTTTGTCGCGACTTCAAACTGGATTACAAACTTATCGCGAGATGCTTCTCATGAGAGACTTTCTGGTTCAGCACTTAAGCTTATGACTTTGGGTTATCAATCACAACGTGTATTGACTATCTAACTGAGTTGGGGCTAAGTACAAACTTCGAAATGTATAAACAAATCTCCGCGTATAAATAGAACTCCAGACGTGCACTAAACTCGTGAGAAATCACTACTGTGACCAAAAATAGTCACGGCAATAATAACTATGAGGGAAATGCAGTCCAGAACGCGTTAAAACTACTCTGCTTTTATACTACTTTACAGTCCATTTTAGTACATGCTATATATGGAAATTGAATAATAGGAATTATGTACAAGGCCACGAAAACGGCCGGCATTCTATTTTAAGGACTTTAAACCCATTTGCAACATGCCGTAGCAGTCGCGTCTCTTCGGCGTGAGCCTTATTACTGATTTAGCCTTAGTCACGAGAGGTCTAGAGCGTTTTCGACCTATCACGACACAATGACGCCTTATCGCGACATCGCATGTGACTGACCATTCCGATCAATCGGAGTTTCGGGTGACATCGGAGTCTGCGGACATTTCCGGGATTGACTTTCGAGTCACTTGTCTGTGCACGTGGCTGTGATCGGTCTCGGAGATCGACGGGATGTAGTCGCGAGTCGTTCCGACTATCGTGACTTGTCTCGGCATATTCCTGAGAAGTTCTTCTTGTCGCGACTAGATATCGTTGTCGCGACTGTAACTATTGCCGCGACAAGGACCTTTTGGGCACAAATCCCCGCCATTGAGGTTTGTCTTCGTGTAGCAGTGTTTAAATAAATAGGATATTCGTACACTCTCCTTGGTATGGACTCTAGCAATCTTGCGTGATACCGCCCTCACATATGAGTTGTGGTCACTATCAGACGAGTTCTCGCGACAAGCTCTCGGGACACTATATTGACCTCACATTGTTTAAAGTATCGTATATAGTCACCGTATGGCTTATCCTTTGTACTCCATCGCATCTCTGAGACTCAGCCAGTAGCTCGGAGCTCACTCTGGCCCTAATTGTATACCACCGAGCAGTGAGATGATCGGTTTAGACTGAATTAGCATAATTGTAAGCTTGTTTTTATTTCAGCCGTCTCACCGTCCCTCGATCTGGAAGCAGAGGACGAGCGGTTGGCATTGTTGGAACGCGAGACGAAGCTGTGTTTGCAGTAGGTACTGGTGTGATGCTTCCAGAGGTAGTTGGTACTAGATACGAACATGTACAAGTACACGTGACGGTGGAAGTATCTTATCGTGTTTGTTGTGACATGTGGATTTTATGCAGATGATGGGCATTTCCAAGAACCACGTCTGTATGTTGTTTGTGCTTATTTGGTTAATCTTATCGTTTTTGTTGACGCATGTGGATTTGATGCAGATTTTGAGCTGGACTGCTGGGCTAGGGCTGACATAATTTCCAGTGAGGGGGACCTTGACAAGCAAGGTAATAAATTATCCTGTTCTTTACCCAGTGCAGCCTATCAAAATATAACCCCAAGATCAACCTGCTCGCCACCTGCCATGAGCTCGGCGTCAAGGTCGTTGCGGGACTTGCCCCTCAGAGTCCGGACACAGGTGGGAGAAATCGGACCGGATCGGGGCGGAAGCTACATCTGATAGGATCAGATAAGATTGGATCAAATCAAAAAAATGATCGATTAGATTGCGATTCAACCTTTGAACAATGTGGCGCTGACCTCTAACCTCACTGCTCGTCGATATCATGCCTCGGTCATGGTCGCTGCCATACTTATGCAGCACAGCCGGCGGCAGTAAAAGATATGACTGTTCAAAACCCTTTGAAGTAGACACCCCCGGCATGGCGTAACGTTCCTCGGGACACGCAGTGTCGCATAAGGGAACTTTATTCCTAGCCTATCTCCAGATATCAGTGGTGGTATGGGTAATGGCATTCCGGAAAGATTATTAAGTAATTATTTGGGTCGCACTTCGGAGAGTCTGAGGTTGAAACAAGGTTAACATTAAAAGCTGTATAGGGGGCCTTATCTCTTGACCGATAAAAATGATATTTGGGCCATTCGCGTTGAAAAATTAACTCGTTCACATGGAGTAGCCTACTTATCAACGGACTCACTGCGGAATGATTAGAGGGGGTTTTAGTGAGTATGCGGCCCATGAGCGACAGACATGGGATTGGATAAATATTCGGGCCGGAGTCTCACACTGGTTTGAACCAAGTTCAAACATGCAATGTGCGTAACGGCATTGCCCCTTGGACAAGTTCGACCGGTAATGAAACCAGCGACACAAGCGGATGAGCTCTGCAGACTGAGTTTCATTATCCAAAAAAAAAAGGAAAAAAAAAGAGCGAGGTACCTACTACTGCATATACATACGGCGCGGGGGGTCAAATTGTGTTCGGATGTATATATATATATTTCCACGCTGAACGTGTTCCAAGAACTTTACTTCCTTTAGATATGAGGCTCGGTTATTATAGTATATATTCTGACGCAATGTATTTAGTGGCTGTTTCCTGATGGGACCGCGTCGGAATATACCTACCTACCTACCGTCCCGCTTGGTGTCATTGACGCTGATGTGACTCACTCTCACTTGTAACCTGTAAATTTTATTCAATTTCTCCGTCCTAACAGCTAGTGGGAACGAGTGATTTACTGATTTCAACATAGTACATAGTATAAACGAATACATGGGAGAAGTTTAGCGAGGGATTATCGACAATCTTCGGACTTCGACATCCCACTTGGGGCCGTTGTTCTGAGATTGCAAAATAAGAACCTGATAGTAATAAAGTCCAAAACGCTGTAAGCAGACGATTGTAATCTCCTTTAACCCCAACTTAACCCAACTACATTCGGGTGCAGCCGAAAACCATGGTATGGCACCTACAAAGACATGAGAGTTAAACATAGTTCAACTCTTTAAGTGGAAATCCAGCAGCAACGGGACAAATACAATCTCGCTTGCCCCGAGAAGTCAATAAAAATGGCATGAGATAACTACACGGACTTTACTGATGTTGATTCACATAGTACGCGGAGTTCAAGTTCCGTGGAGCGGTACAATCCCCTGAAATTGCATCGGCACAATACCGACATCTACATATTACATAATCTAACACAGTAGCGAGGAAGGCGGAAGTCTAAGTACAATTCTAAAGCAATAATAATAATCTATGACCCACTCCCGCCATCTGACGGCACCACACAACGCGTGTCAAGACAGCTGCTGCACCGGTGTTTTGACAGAGTTTTTTCGCTCGCAAAGAATTTCCGACACTTGTGGCAAACCCATTCGCATTGCTTGCCGTGCCGTGTTACCTCATGGCGCAGTCGGTCGTGTTTTCGGGAGAATATTTCGGGGCAGTGGGCGA
Organism: Mycena rebaudengoi; assembly: GCA_029282285.1. Lineage (NCBI taxonomy): Eukaryota > Fungi > Basidiomycota > Agaricomycetes > Agaricales > Mycenaceae > Mycena > Mycena rebaudengoi. The sequence goes on along the minus strand of JARJCX010000003.1, from coordinate 1,487,033 downwards.
AAGTGCAGGGAAAGTTTTGTTTCACCTTCGTCTGGTGCGTGACCATGTGCACCTCCCGATTATATTCGTTCGTAAATTTTCGCTTGCAATTACGGTGCAAGCAGGGGAATTTGTGACGCTTCGCGCGGGAGCTGTTATCGGAGTCGAGGGGCGAAGGCGAATCGACCTCTGGACTGGAGGCGGCAGACGGCGATGACGCTGCGGAGAAGTGATGGCCAAAATCATCGCCAGAGGATGCTGAGGGGGTCGGTAACGATATGAACCCTTCTATAGGCGATTGCTCCAAATGTGCCACCATCGCTGATTGTGGTTTTAACCATGTAGATGATATGCCGGGATCTCCGTAACTGTCGCAGAGAACGCCCAAGTCTATAAAAAAAACTCAGCAGAGTCATCATCCACTGAAATCGGAATGTACCGTATTTTCCGATGTTGTCGTCGTGAAATGATACACTCCGACTGGGTCCAAATTGGCCAAGTATATCGCCATTCTCGGATTGATTTTGGAAGGCTTGAGCTTCGAAAAGATGAGCGGGCCAAATATCATCGCTCGGATTTGTGGGTCCGCAATCGGAGGATGCACCCTCTGAATAAACCACACCCGAGGTATTGGAAGAAGCTGGTGGAACATCAGGAAATACGGTGATGATACTGCAACACAACGAACCCTCTGAAATGCCAGTTGCGGGAGGATTAAGTTGCTCCTCTTCGGAAGTAGGAGCGTTACAGGAAACGTGCACCGATAGCTCATTGACACCGTTCACCGTTGTGCGGTCAAAATGTAAGGATAAGTCGAGTGGGGGCGACTTCAAAGGCTCAATGGCACCCTCGATAGGTTTGAACGAGAGGGATATGTGTCCTGTTGGACTCAGGCGGGCAACCAGTCTGAGGCGGGTGAACTCGTGAATGGGCATGGAGAGAGACATTTGTTGACAGGTTTCTCGCTCGCTTGGGGCTTTTATTGCATTCTTGATGATTTCCATCCGAAAGGGGAAGATATTAGTGTTGCCACGGCTCGGCTCGGAGCCGAGCCAAAAATAAGCCAGCCGAAGCCAGCCATCAAAGCGTGGCTAGCCGTCGGCTTAGACCCAATTTGGACATCTAGTCATAAGCCACCTGTAGATTGGCTATATGGGGCGTAATATGCAGCAAACATTCTCCAGTAACATCATCTCCAAAATTGGGCCCGTAGCAGGCAAGCTTGAGGTTTGTTTGAATGAGCCGTCACGGCTCGTGTCACCCTACGTCACATTGTGTGACACAACGTGACAGCTTCGTGTAAATTGCTGAACTTCCTGATCTACAGGGACGGAGCAGACAGGAGGCATCCATGAAGCCTGCACAAATGTTTCTGCCTCATGACAAGCATGTAAAAGTCATAAAAACTCGAGACTACCAAAAGTGGCCTGAGCCGATGGCTAGCCGCAGCTGAGTCGTGAGAAGCCGGCTCCTCGCGAGCCAGCCGTGGCAACACTAGAAGATATCCAGTATAACACGAGCTCGCTCCGCCAACTCCATCTACAGTTTCAAAAACGTGATAGAAATATGGATGAGAGATAATGCCTCGAAGAACCGGTTCAAGAATAAAGGATTCGCCGAGGTTCAAATACATAGCGGCAATTTCCGACATCAAAGCTGATATAAGCTTTCCTAATTAGGACGAATTTTATTTCCTCGAGCCCACTGCCACTCCATTCGAACGAGGTGAGAAAATCCCCAGTCTAATGATGTAAACCTCGTTGTGATACCTTCAAGACTGAATTGTGTTCTTTCCGACAGAATCGGTACCGATATGCTTGCACAGGTCAGTCTTTAGACTTCGGCGCAATTGTACCACCGGACACCGGTCTGATGTGGGTTTGCTAGACACCGGCGTTGTGGAAGTCCATTTCAAATAATCTTCCTTCTTAGCCCCTGGCGAGATAATTTAATCACAGGTCAAGTCGGAGACTTCAGCGCATTGGCACTTCCCCTCTGACGTCGGCTTGCCAGCCAAAGATCCAACGACACAATTTATAGCGCTATATCATAGTCACCGGCGTTGTGGAAGTCCGCATTAACTAATCATCCTTCCTATCCCATGAACATCCAGATAGCTTACATCCGCACACAGTTTAATTCTTGCCTGCCGGCACCACAGGAATAACCAGCAAATGGGTCGACAACATTATCGAAGCCAAGGCTTCGCGATGGCTTGGCGTCTTGACCATGGAGAGGTAATGTCTTAGGAAAAGGGATTTTTGAACGACAGGTTTATCCTTCTGAGGTTCGCGTCTTCCGTATAACATATAGAGTTTGTCTGATTTGTCCACTTCTTGCTGTAGCAAGTTCTCAGCGCTTTTCTCCACTAGTTTTCGATAGGCTTCAATACTACTTGGTGTAGCATTCACAAGTCGAGTGGTGGGATTGATAACGGCAGTTTTTTTTGCGGCAATGAGTACATCTCCAACTTCCCTGAGGCCGCAAGTTCAGAATTTACAAGGCAGCCCCCAATATCTCCCCGGAGGAATATCGGAAGCGATGGCAGACGGGCTCCTGGAGCTCCCCATCTACAAGAGCAATATATTGTGGTACCAAATGATATATAGATCATGTCAATATTCTGGGGGGAAGATCGTCTAATTAACGACTTCCGTAGTTGTTCCCAGACAGCGCGTCCGACTCGTCAATGAAGTCGGTCGGATTTCACGTAGTTGATCTTGGCGCTGTGGTAATTGCAGAATATGAAGTGCGCATATTTAATTTATGATTATGTGAGCGGCGAGGATCTGACCTACTTCGCAGACTCGCGAGAAAATGGCAGAGGCTAGTCGGAACCTTGGTTTCTCGTCGTTTGCTTACCTGATATACGTCAGATCGCGCGAGACCATGATGTCCTCTAAGTCTTGGCGGCCGCGAACGCATATGAAATTCGATCCACCCAGATCTTCACCGTCGAGTCTGTCACGAAGGTTGAAAAATAGTTCCAACTAAGTATTAGACGCTCATTGGCAAGATAGTACTTACTATACTGTGCGGAATACTGTGTCCATGTGTGCTTGTAATCTTTTTCCATGGAGACCTCCAAAAGTAGTCTAGCCATTTTCATCTGTGATAATGGGAACAGTTCTGAGCGGTAAGGCGAGAAGTGTGTGTACTTGTTGATCCATCTCGCTCTTTCTTCCCATCAACTCTCCGCTCCCGCCGCTTACACGGGTTACTGAGGAATCGAACGTGCGCGTTTCGAGTCTCAACCTAACCCGCATTCTACTCCGCTTCTGGCAGCATAAGAGGATTCGACGAGCTGAGCAGCTGCGGACCTTTCCAGTTTGTGTCGCACTGTTGACGAATTCGTTTCAAGGCGTTTCTTCTGCTGGATGTATTCTCCATGGCCCTGACTTACGATGGCCATGATCCGAGTGGCAGAGACATTATCGCCCTGTATATACTGCCTCACTGCGAGTTAGCTCATCACCTGCTAGCTACAGATCGGCTTCCGACTTCCAAGGTCAGCATTTTAGCTTCTCATCAGGATACGACACGATCGACGGCACCCCCCTCATCGAGGAGATGTTCAAGACCGTCTTCACGGTCCCTGGAACAGCCGAGCCGATCGCCTTCCGCTGTGACGGGTCCGACGCGTTTTTCATGTTCGCCGCGGGGGGCCGATACTACCTGTATGATGACGGCGTGCTTCACCGGTGCGCGGGAGAATTTGCGTCCAAGGACGACTTTTTGGAGCATGCGCCAGCTGATCTACTTCGCCATCGATGTTAAACATCATTAGTACTGACGATATTTCCCTAACGTAGCGACTCCTCCTGTACTTACAGCAAGACACCAGAGTTTCTCCACTAAGGCAAATTTGCCCAAACGAAAATAAAGCTCGATGATCGCGTTTGCTCCGTTAGGGAGGGCGCAAATTCCTGCAAAAAGTTAAAAAAGCACGTCGATTTTTTCGCACCTGGCACGTTACTGTAAATCCACTCCAAGTCGTCCAACGACCTCCGTGAAATAGTTTATTCGTCGTGTTCCACGTATAAAAGTCCAGATCGAAACGTTTTTACGCATACTGCATGCCTGAATTCACCGCCAAAAAAAAAAAAACAGTTGAAGCGGAGAAATCGATGGTTCCCGCTTTCCTACGCCAACTTATTGGGACCTCGTATCTAGTGTACGCCTCCACAGTCATTGAGGACAGAGGAGGAGCAGGAGCACCCGGACAACAGCTGAGGAAGAGCGATAATCGCGCGTCGCGATATTGATAGCGAAGAGGAGATGGAGGTATAAATGATAATATGCGGTGTTGTTAGATGGGATGATACGACATGTAAAGGAGATAAATCAAAAAGAAAGGAGAAAGGAGAAAGGAGAAAGGAGAAAGGAGAAAGGGAGATGAGGGACGGGTGCGTAGTCAAGAGCGGGAGGCGACGAAGACGTGGTGTACTTGGAAAAAAGAAGTGGAGGGGGAATGAAGGAAGAAAGGGCGTGGATGCTGAGCGCGACGAGGCTGGGATGAGATGAAGAAAGGGATGGAGGTATGAGAAGGAGCGCGAGGGGGCGACTCGGATGTAGTGACGATGGGCTAGCGAGGAGTGTAGTCCAATGAGGGAATGAGGTGCGGCGCGGAGTGGAATGGAAGAGGGGAACGGGTGGAGGAACGGGGTGAAAGCATGGAATGGAATGGATAGACGCGGTGGAGGGCAGTGAGAAGGAGCGGGAGGGGGCGATGAAAGCCGGGTTAGCAAGCGGGGTGGGTGTGGTGGATTGAGGGAATGAGGTGCGGGACGGAGTGGAGCCGAAAAGCAGCTGGAGGGAGGAAGAACGGGGAGAAAGCATGGGTTGCGTGGAAGGAAGGCTGCAATAAGCGAAGGAGTATAAGCAAGTGAAGTAGGAGAAGGAAGAGAAGGAGCGCGCGCTAGGCGGGAGCCAGGGAAAGAGCCGTGCAGGCGGCAAGGAGGGTGAGGTGTGGGGGCGGAGTGGAACGAAAGAAGGGAACGGGGAAGCAAGGAAAGGAGTGGATAGACGCGGTGGAGCACAGGGCAAGGAAGGAAGTGGGCTGCAAGGGTGGAGTAGTGGGAAGAAAGCGCAACAATGCAGAACGGGGGAGGGGCGGCGCGCGGAAGGAAGGCTATATGAGAGGGATTGCATAGGATGGCTGGATAGATGCAGGGAGTACGGGAAACGGGAAGGGAGGAAAAGAAAAGAAAGAAGGGGACGAATGGACGCGGTAGAAAGACGGTAGGGAAGAAGGCGATGGGCAGCTATGAAGACATGAAGTATACGAGACGAAAAACGCGCCGGGAGGAAAGGGTGGGTGGGACATTTTGAAATATGGGAAGGCAAGCGCGAAAAAGATGGAGAGAAGCCGTGGGGGGCGAGGGACGAGTAGAATTGGAGTGAAAGAAAGGCTAGGGAAGTGAAACGAGCAGGGAATGGAGCCTACGCAGGGAGTGAAGGAAAAGCGAAAAGAAGAAAATGCAAGATGTCCAATGAAAAACCCGAAAGCACCACGCATCCCCAAAAGAAAACATACACACACATATCCCACCTCTCGGGGATGGATAGACGCGCGGGGAAGAGGTGGGGAAGGCTGTGGATAGGACTCGAAAAGCGGAGGTGAAAAAGGACGGGGGAGGGGAGGTAGCAGCGGCGACAGCGGAGATTCAAATTGAGACGGTACGTGCATCCACAACCCCGCGGAGGATGCCGGGCGGGAGTGGCCGGCGGTGCGCAGACGGCGCGCGCAAATGGTCGTACTGACTCCCCTGCTGAGAACCGACGCGCCACGCCTGCGCGAAGTTGCGTGTGGCGTGCACGTCGGCGGGGACGGGCGTGGGAAGCGGCGCCGAGCCGGCGGAGACGTTGGAGCGCACAGAGGACGCCGACGAGTGCACCGAGGATCGTACAGACCCGGTGCGTGTGGAAGACGCCGCTGCGTCGGAAGCGCGTGGGGCCGATTCGGCGTCATCGCCGTGCTCGCTGATTCTGTCGAGGTGCCCGCGGTTGTAGTGCGACACACCGCCACCACTCCAGACGCTCGGGGGGCGCGACATGCGCGCCGCTGCGAGGATGGCATCGACCGGCTGCGGATGCATCCCGAAAACAGAAAAGCGGTGCAGAGAGCTCGGCGCCGCCGCCCAGCGGCCCCCAGCCCCCCTCACCACACCAAAGACTTCTCACGATCGCGGCGCGATACATAAGTAGACCACACTGGCCATTCACTCCGTTATCCAATCCATCCATCATACGTCCCTGGAAATATCTGGACCACGTGGCTCCAAGACCCTTTGCTGTGGACCTCGTCCCAGTTCGGCGTCGACTTGTAGTTGACGACGTGCTTTGCGCCGAGCTTGGTGGCTAGTACCTTTGTCGGAAGACGAGATGGCAATGACGGTCGCGCGGACGAGACAGCGAACTGCAGCGCAAAACTAACGCACAAGTTTAAATTATGTCTGCATGATAGAGGCGACGATATATGCCGCACGTTCCAAAGACGAGAATAGTATTGCCTGCCTACACATATGGCTAGTTTATTTGGCTACCAAAACGAACCACACATATAGCTAGGGTAGGTCTGCCTGCAGACCGCGCCGCATATACATAGAGTTTGATTAACCGCCGATACATCACCATTGCTGCCCCCGAATCCATGCATTCGCTCACAATGCAGCCGCAATGCGCTCACTACATCGAGAAGTCTCTACTCGGGCCTTGGAGTTGCTTATCTTTTGGTGATTCTGTTTTGCACGATTCAGGCCTGCCGTGAAATATCCCTTGCACCGTACACCGATGACCTCCGAAGGCCTTTTCTTAGTGTTATATAGACCGCAACCACCGAGACTCCATTACAACTGCTTCGGTCAAGCCACAGCAGCGAAGCCCAACCAATAAGGATCGATGCGGTTCTGCCCGATGTCAGTCAATTGTTCCACTCGTTGACCACCTAATTCTTCCTTCTCGAAGAAGAGCTCATACCGGAGAATAAAAAGATTATACGTCCTGGGAGATGTCTCCAGGAGCAATCGACCCTCTACTTTTCCCTCTACTCTCGAGATTCTTCTCAGAAACAGGACTGCATATTGTCACCCTTTATGATCCAGGGCATACTCGACATCACTGTATGTTGGCTGTACTATCGACCTTTGCCGCTCAAGATGCTGTTCAGAGGGGCGATCTCGCTCCGTAGTCCATATCAATCGAATCATGGAACGCAAGACGGCCAAGACCATGAAATTGACCTCCGTGCAACGTACTGGTCTTCCGACCCCTTGTTTTTTCTCGGCTCGCTACAATTCCCATTGACAAGTGAACATTTCAGGGCGATATATGCTTTCTGATTTCAGAACTACCGACTACCTCCTGGAAAATCGTTTACACCGGTGGTCAAAGTTGCAGTTAAGGCGATGAAAGAGTAGCGGGATCAATTGAAATTACAGAACGCACAGATCATTCGCTGCGCAATCCTCCGGTCGGAGTTGGGTCGGAGCGCATACTTACGACAGCACCGCTTCTTTCATCATGCCACCATGCTTCCCACTGCCTACAAGGCTGTTTCTCGTGGCTTCGTCGTGGATGCGCCGCACTGTGTCGATCGATGTTCCTGGTTTGCATCGATCTGAACTCTGCTACATTTCTTCCCCCGTCTGCCAGAGAAGCTTTCATTCCCGCCGCTCTGTGGGAATGGAAGCAGAAGTGTGGGAGTTTGGTGGCGACTACTCAGCCGCCCTCCATTTGGCCCTGGGCGCAAACAGAAAGAAAAAGAAAAAATAAGAAAGGGAACACAGAACTCAGGTTGGACGAGATTCTACACGGTTTGTGCTGAACCTTTCCATTCGCATCACTGGTATATGCTACTCTTCTAATACCGCCGACGCGTTGGTGTCCTTGACTGATCGATCTCATGACTGCGGCTAGCGCTAATGCTCGTGGAGAAGTTTGGCACTGGCGCAACGTTGGAAGGTAAGCAACAACAAGAAATTCTACAGTCCCCCATCCCGTTCACAACCAAGTCCGGAAAGCACATTTCCCACATGGCACAGATTGGAAGGATACATCTCCTCACTACCATTCTATTCCAGTATCAGTGACTCAGGACACCTAATAGTGGTTCAATTTTAGAAGTGCGTGGGGTGGATATATTCTTGCCAAGCGCCTATGATCGAGCACCTGTGGGACCCCAGACCTCTGGCGAAGGAACGGTTATATACGCCCTCGCGACTGCGGTCCCCGATGCCCCCCATCTGACCACCCATCGCGAAAGACCGCAAGGCGGCGAAGAAACAGGGCCTTGGACCTGAACTAGGGATAGAGGGCGTCCTATTCACCCTGGAGCTGGGTGCCAACTGGGCGACTTTGGAAAGTTCGCGCCGGCCGTCTGCAGGATCTCCACCTGTTCACGAAATGTGATGTCTGCCTGGGGTTTTTCATCTTGCGCGTTGGGTACAACGATGTCGAGAAGGTATTTACAATCACTCTGGACATCAATCTCGGGGCGCTGGAAATATTCAGTGATTCAACTTTTTCTAGCCCCCGTAACCGAGCTGATAGAGTTACAGTGCAATCAAACCAACGAGGTCAACTGGACGGTCGTGTCACATACAGTCCACCTGAGGGGTGGCAACGTGTGAGAACCTCCGACTCCGTCACGGTGAGCTGGAAGGCCGCCAAGCTAGTCGGAAAGACGGCCGGGAATCAGGCGTTCAAACATGGCATCAACGCGGTATGGCGTTCGTGCGGCGGACCTATCATGTGGGGAGTTACAGCCTGCGAGATCGGTTACTCGGCGTACCAATTCGTAGAGAAAGTACAGGCCGAAAATGCTTTGAAGACGAAGGAGAAATGGGGGGCCGGTAGTCATCTCCTCCAGTCCAGCCCTGGGCCACACGACGCTCACTGTTGATTAGCGGAATTTCAAGGGACGTTGCGCAGTAGAGTACTCGCGACTGACACGGGCCTACACGAACTATTGGCGCTTTCGCTCGCTACGAAGGAGAGTCAGGTGAAAGTCAAGCGATTCCGCGTGAAATCATGGGTTTTAGTATCCGGTTCTCAAACGACTTTCTCCATTTATTCTGAAACTCGAAGGTCAAGCCGAGATTTTTTGGCCATGCAGCAACGGCGTCGTCGTGCTTGGGAATCGTAAGATTCCACGCTATTCGTGCTCCGCGTCGCACTGGAATCTTGTGTAGCGACTCTGACCCTAGGCGAAACTTGCAATCAAGCTAAATCCGGAGCGATGCTTGAACATACGTTCTTGACACTGGTTGAACATTTCAAGTTTTTCAGTGAAAAAATTGGTGAAAAACTTGAATTTTTTTTCACCTATTTTTTCCGCAAAAAAAGGGGTGAAAAATGTAAAAGATTTTTACCTTTTTCTGACTTGAAACAATAATAAGGTGAAAAATGTAAAATATCTTTCACATTTTTCACCTACTTTTTTGGTGCAAAAATAGGTGAAAAAAAATTCAAGTCTTTCACTAAAATTTCCACTGAAAAATTTGAAATGTTCAACCAGTGTGATTTCGAAGATTTTCAGACCATAAACTGAGGCGCCAAAGTTCTTTTTGTTCTGGATTCATCGTTGCGATTTAGCAACCTACAGGGTTGACTTTGTCACGGACATGTCCGCGGAGGTCTTTTTCCAGGCTGCAACGGAGACAGTCAGATGTGGCGGCGGCGAAGGTCGCTGAGAAGGGCTTTGAGAAAACGGTGGAAAAGGTGGTTGAAACCAGCATGAATCTCGCCACTGAGAAGATTGTCGAAGCCAGCGTCAATCTGGCCACCGAGAAAACGATGGAAATGATCTTCGAGGCGGGCGTGACTCTTGCCGTTGAGAAGACGGAGGAAGTGATGTTCGAGGAAGTGATGGTTGTGACGCTGGAAGGGCTTCTGTAGGGTGGTATCTAATGAGATTCAGCTCTTCCCAATTCCGTATTGGCTACTTATCCAATTTGTTTATATCTGAAACCGTAGTACAAACATCCTCAGTCGTTCTCTCTTTCTGGCGACTGAGGTATGTTCGCACAATCTTTATTGTACCTATTACTGACTCTAGTAGTTCTCTCTTTAGGTACATATTAATTTACTAGTCGTTCTCTCTTTAGGTTATGGACTGGTGTAAATTTTTCATACCACTGCTGAGTAAATCTGGAGCCAGATTCTTCCGTATCCTACAGCTCTGTCCCTATATCGTCGCCCCACTCCATTCCAGCCGTTCTACGCATTCCCTCTGGTCTGTGCACTTCTTGTCCAAACCCGGCTGTCGACCTCCGTCGCTTACGCCACACCTCGATCGCTTGCGTCCTCGCAGATCCGCACTCGCTGCGGGTCCGTTTCCTTTTTCCCTATCGCGTTTCCCCAACAAGCTACCATCACAACGCCGAACTCCAATCGGAGTCCCGGTACCGTGCTGGCTTTAATGATTCTGGATAGGTGTTTAGTCAATCCAGCGGTCCTTTACGTCGGGCCCGCTGTCCAGTCTTTAATACAGCGAGAATATTCCGCCGGATGTCCACCACCGCGTGCATCGGACTGCAGGTAATATTTCGCTTTTACTGAAGGTTGATTCAGAACTTTATGCCGCAACTACGCAGGTTCAAAGTCCACGCTCCTTTAACATCCTGAGACTATGCTATTCAAGTTATGTCTTCCTAATATGTTGCTCATTGACCCCTTTATCAAGATCTCCATGCCCAAACTCTGAGTTCACCACTTCAACACGCCCGTCCAGTTCAAGGTACAATTCTTTCGCCGCTCACTGCGTTGTTTATTGACTGCTCCATTCAGAATTATTTTACAGCGTTTTGAATAGTTGTCTCGTCGGTTGCTGACAGTCTATGGTTATGGGGGCAAAATGACAGTTTGAGGGAGGGGAGTAGTGATGCCGCGGCTCGAGCCGGTCACATCTGTCACATATTGATCTTTTCGTTCCTGCACAAGAACAACAATTCATTCCACCCAGAGGGATGTCAAGGCACACTTAAATAACACACAGGTATGATACTTGGGACAAAGCTTAACCCCAAATATTTTGTAGAGCTCTGTGAAAGGCAATGTCTCACGGCTCAAGCCATTGTTTCCTGGCGGAGTTTAAATCTTTATTTGTTTCGACCAAATATGCCAAGGGACGGGCCCACGGGATAAGAATTGAGCACCCCCCCCCAAAAAAAGAAAAAAAATCGCGATTCGATCCGTACAACAGGTGATTGGCGCGCATGGGGAAAAATCATCTCACGTTCCGAACATTCATTCACACGAGGAAAACCGGTGACATATGATTTAGTGATTTGTCTGGTTCGAGATGTACTACTGCCAGACACCGAGCGGGAGGCGGATGACGGCGCGACGCTCGGAGGCCAGAAGCTCACTCATGGCGATGTAGTATGCGATGAACGCTCCGATAATGAGGAAGACGCCGCCAGCCTTGGTCACCCTGGGGCAACACATTTGTTAATGGAGAGAGAAATTGGGGATGGACGCGGCAGCGCACATGAAGCTCTGGGTGAACTGCCCGGCAGAGAGGCACGCGAGGGCGACGCAAAAGGACGACAGAAGCAATGTGTACGCGGCGTTCGCACGGATGACGAGAAACCTGATGAGTCGATGGTCATCGGGACACATGGCGGAGAGAATAAAATCTCACAGGAAGAATAATGTCACCATGCACCAGGCGATGATATAGATGCCCAGTGCGTTGGCTAACTCCGCGGGGTCGCTGTATGCTGCTATAATACCGGACGCAGGGATGTATATCGTGCCGTAGGACATCCAGAACGAGCCGTACGAGGCGAAAACTGGGACACGGGTGGGTGGGCCGGAACCATCAGCAGGAACGGTACGCACCAGTCGCACCGAAAGCGTTGCCGCGCGGAAATTCCCACATGCTCGCGAGAACTTGGATGAGCCCGCCTGAGAAGATGGCCATGCCCACCACGACGTTGGGAACCGTGATGCTCCGCGCCTGGACAGTATACAGAGAGAGTACAAATGTCGTCGTTGCGAACGCGAACAGGCCCCTGGGGATGCCAACTTCAGCTAATTATCTCCTGAAGCTAAGTGAACCCACATGGGCGCCGGATTGGCAATCCCGGAATTGTATGCTGCGCCTTCTGAGGTAGATATCACAACGCCTTGCTCGACGTCAGGTCTCAGGTGGTCGGTCGTCGATACATGGCCGTTTTTGAAGATCGGTGAGGCCATTGGAGTTGGTGTGGGTCAAGTGTGGGTGTATGCAAGTCTCAGCCTTATATCCTGATGCTGACCCTGTGAACGTGCAAGCCGACCATTCGCGAGGCCAGAATAACTCACGGTCTCCAAATATAAATGGACCGGCGCTGTCATGGCCTGAGACAAGAGGAAAGATACTGTTACAGAAGAGCGGGCGGTGACTTCGACCATCCCAACGCATGAGAGTCCTCCTCTTTATAAAATTCCGTGTGTCTGTCTGTCTGTCCGTCTGAAGCCTTTTTAAACCCCGCAATCTCCGTGCGTCCGGCATCGACTGCCAAACATTCTTCTGAAGTTAGAAGGCTTATATTCTGATGTTTATTCCTCTATGCAACTCAGATCAATGCAGGAAAGCTCAAGTAAATTCAAGTCGACTCAAATGGAGTCTAACCTCCAGTCAGAAAGAATACTTGCAGCTCAAAAGAGGTTGCCGATCCGGCCACCGATGTGGGCTGTAATTCGGGAGTAATGCCGCATTCGCAAAATCCACGTGCCTGTACACTTAGATACTTCCTGGGACCGGCGTTCCGGAACGGGACCGGCCGTGTAATCCTACCTACCTACCTACCACGCCTTCAAATATACTTCGGTCATGGGTTCCTCCTTTCTGAGCCAGGAGAAATGCCGCGCCCATCCCAAATTATGACTAAACATCAAAATCGGTGTTCCTTCTCACTGAACCGGTTTCTGGAGTGTAAAAATGCTCATTAATGACTTGAGATCTGTCAATGGAGTGCTATTGGTCGATATCATGATAGCTGTCAAGTGTGTTTTGCCCTGAGTCCCATTCGAAATGCCCCATATTGTGATTGGATTGGGACCACCATAAGTCATGGTGAGCGGAACACATATTCTCATAGTTCAAGTAGTTTTGAAGGTACCAAAACCTCTACTCAACTTCGAGTTCACCGCCACACATCCCTCTCAAATGTGGGGCAGCGCCGCGTCTCAATACCGCGGCAGTGCGCGTCGATGCACGCCAGTGCTGCAGCAACGCCGCGGCAGTGCACGTCACTGCCGCGTTAGTGTTTCGGCACTCAATTATGTATTCACATTCCCGTGCGGAGAACGACTTGGACATGCGAGCCGGGGCTTCTACCACGAGAGAGGCGGCAAAATCAGTGTCGTGAAGATGGATTAAATGAACGAAGAGGAGTGATGTGGGCTACAAACGTCGAAGAATCTGGCGCGTCAGGACAAGAACGGGTGAATAATACGGAGAGTGGACGGACAGATTTTATTCGCCTCCAGCGGGGGTGCGATTTTCCGTGCAGCTGTTGTTGTTTAATGAATCAGAGGGCCAACGAAAACAGGAAGTCATCGCTGAAAAATCAAGACCGTCTACAGCCCAACGGAGCAACACTGGGAGAGAGAGACAAGGATGGGATGCAGCGACTAGCTTATTCTTTAAAAAATCCGGCTTTGAATTCGTTTCTCCAACAATGGGGATACATATCAAAATTTACCACGCCCGATTTGGAAACTATTGTTGCCCTCGCTCAATGGACAAAGGACTTCCAGATCAGGAGCACCACATCAGGAGCACCACATTTCGGCTGCGTCATGAATCCGATCCACAGCCCCGGCCGCTGACGCAGAGCCCGATCAATACCACCGACTGCCGTCCCCCCACTTCTGAATATCTCAGGATCTAAACCTATGTCCTCCTTTTTTTTTTTTGCCGCTCCGTTTTATGGTACAAAATGAATGGCTGTGTCCTGGAACAGCCACAGGTGGTTAGCTATCTATTTGGCTCATTTCGGCACCCAAATGAACTAAGCATATGTGTAGGCCGGGCTGGCATGAGTTGGAAGATGAAAGAAACCGTATGAGCAGATACCTACACGGGGTAGGGGGCAAAGGATAGACTTTTGTTTAAAAAGAGCAGTATCAAATCTACCGAAGAAATTGGATGGTCTCAAACCAGTCCGCAATCGATAGAATGACGAGCTTCAAAAACATATCATTTGACCAATAATTATAGTAGGCAGTCCCATCGAAGCGGCACTCGCGGAAGCCGCTCGTCAGGGAAATCCAGACCCTCAGAACATTCGAGATTTATAAATTTCAGGCGGCCTCGGATCGGATGGAGGGAGATTCTTTTCCGAGTTGCAAGCTTGCAGCCAGAGCTGGAAGCATCGATTACGTAGAACCAGTATGTTCTTGCCCATGTCGTTTCTCGTTTTGAAGCATTACATTCCGGAAAATGCGAACGACCTGTTGTGGGAAGAAGCAAGAGAAACAATTAAACGGCTGTGCAGTGGGATCAGCGATCAAAAGCACTCTTCTGAGATAGTACAGTAAAGCCTTTTTTTTAAAAACAAACAAACAAACAGGAAGCGTGACCGATTGGAACATCTCGGTGCCGCTACCATTCACGCCCCCTATCACTCCTTCCCACGCACTTGGAGTCTCCCGGCAGCCAAAGTCACAAAATCGATTCACCTGACTTCCCCCAGTCGCCGAGCTCTGCCCGAGAGCTGAGAGCATGATGAAATTCACACCCCAGACTTCCTCCGCCACTCAGCCTTTCGAATTACCTGGCGGAACGCCCGCCTTCCCAGAATTTCTGCGGCGCAAATCGGCGCGTCAAAACTTGCTCGCACGGTCTGTATATCCATGATGTCTGCTCATTGCACCAGATCTTCAGACCATTTTCAGAAAGCGGGACTATATAGAGATTGGTTGCACCAAGTCGTGCAGGCTCCCGGACCCGTGCCGGCAACACTGTACCAAAACTGGCACAAACCTGCGCAATGTCTTCCCATGCCCTGGCACCCCACCTCGGACTGGGAGAAATGGGACGGCCTACACCTCTGGCGCGACACGATCGCCGGTATCCCCCTCATCGAAAAGATCTTCACGACCATCTTCCGCGTCGCCGTTCGCGGCGGCGTCGAGCCGATCGCCTTGCGCTGTGACGGGTCCGACGCATTTTTCATGTTTGCTGCGGATGGCCGGTCCTACCTGTATAATGATGGCGTGCTTAGTCGGTGTGAGGGGGAATTTGCCTCTAAGGACGACTTTTTGGAGCGCAAGGGCCCGTGGCAGATCGTGCCGCACCAGCCGGTGTTCGACGATGTGTATTGCGACTGGCTGCCTGGGTACTAACGTGTTGGCCGAGTGTGCCTTCCCGTCCATCCGCCATGGATATATTTCATCACAAGTACTGACCATATTTACTGATGTACTCAGTCCTCCTATGTATACTTACACTGCTTGCCCGCAGCGTCTTTCTTTCGACTCCAGACCTGGACGTTGACGGATCACGCATAAAAAAGTCTTTGTCGTTGACTTTTTTCAACCACAGTTGGAACAGATCTCACTCCTGAGACTATTGGGACATAAATCGGACGAACGAGCCCAAGGAGCGTTTTTCCGAGTTATCTGCGAAGTCATAGCACACTATAATGGAGGTGCAAAGTCAATACCCATTCCATCTTGCTTTCATTTCTGATACTGGATCATCTATCGCAGAGGAAAAAGTTGGAGAATCTCCCGTTAGCCAGGACCTTCGTCTGCAATGTTGTCCCTTCCAAATGCACATTGACTGCGTAGCTATTGTGCTAGCTCAGATCTAGAGCAAATCTAGAGTTGACTTTCATGGGCCCGATAAGTTGATTTCTCCGCACGCCCTAACTTCAAGAATCAACGTACCTACTTAATTACCTACATGTATACTTCCACACTACTGCGTTCCCTATATTTGATGTTGTCTTAGCCGTCGCATCGGCCCAACTGCAGTTCCACTTGTCTATTCTTCATTCATTTTCCAAGGCGCAAAATAAACCATTGATTTTATAATTCACGCAACGGAACAATTCAGACTGACCGCCGCAAAGATCCTGAACCGCCGCTTCCAAAAAAAAGATAATCAGTGTGTCCAAGTCCCATATTGTTTGACGCTGTCTTATTGCTTCCCCTTGACTACTACATGAAGTTCCCAATACCCCGCATCGTCTTACGCCACTCGTGCTCACGGCTTACTGTACTATTTCATTCAATTCGAACGTCACGAGTCACACGCTACCTTTTTTATTGCGGCAATAATTCTTTCTCGATTTATCAGAATTTTCTTCCTTCGAAAAGTCGGGACCTTGTTCGAATTGATCGATTCGCATTAAATTTGTATATGCAGATTCAAGTTGTATCAGGAATTTACAGTGGAGTTGTGGTCTTCTTCTATGACTGTGGTAAATCATTGAAGACGGCTGTGGGTAGGGCCACGGGTTGTGACATTTTCCAAGGCGGCTGCAGAGTTTCAACCTACCGTATATGTATGCACAGATTATAATCCTTGACCAAGCACTCAGACTCTTCTTTATTAGATATCGAATATTGGGGCTGCCGTCGCTGATGTCTTAGTTGCGGTGGCCCTGACAATACTGGTATGGAGCGGTCTATGTACCTACAGCTATCTGATCCATTAATCTCATCTTAGTTGTCGAGATCCCGCACACGACATGCTCCAACTGGCAACGGAGTTTATCATTAAGAGAATAATCAATCTTACGATCGAAACGAACTTTCTCTCCAGTAAGTACATTCAATTACTTCCCATGCCAAAATGCTCATGTTCGAATAGGCACTTTTTGCTGGCCTTACCGTCATTCTTCTCGTTGGCGCTCCAGTACGTATTTGTCTCATAATCACATGACCACTACTGAACACGAACTACTTCACATGCTCGTAAGTGTTCCCGCCCGATACCAATCTTTTTTTTATTAAGCTTTCGTGATTACCTGCAGTGGAATTATTCTCGGAAAGATATGAGTTCTATTTGTTCACTGGCCAATCAATAATCACTCATATACTGTTTAGCTACTCAAACAGTCTCCTGCTCATGCTCAACAATCGCAAAATTATGGCGGACAGGGACGATGGCACTGGGGAGGCAGCTATCCACTTCCTGGACTGCGCGCAACATCGAGGGCACATTTGGATTCAACAAACCAAGACATCACCCTTCAAATCAGTTCCCCAGGAACAGCTGTAACTGCAAAAGCACAATCTGATGCTCATATTTAAGTTTCGCATATATCAATCGCAGGCAGCTGACCCTTTTGCAAGTGGGCAAGTTGGGAATATGTATATTTATGGAATAGCTTAGCTTCGCTGTACCTTCCTGGACCGTGCCGCTTAATAATTAATGATAATTTACGTCTAGTCAGTACCACTTGCCAGGAAGCTAGAAACAGATTGTGGCACACTTTGAACCATTGTACGTCGGGAGGTCGGGGGGAGGATGGCGCGATGGGCCTGACGGCCGCAGCTTCAATATGTTCCACTCGTATTGAACGCATACGTAAAGGAGAAAACACATGGCCCACTTGTCGTAGTTTAATAACCAGCCCACACGGTCATTAACGGAGCTCAGGGCGACCCGAGCTTTCCTGAAACAAAAGCATCCATCCTCCTCTGCGTCCTTGCGAGCACCCACCATTCCTTTCCACACTTCCTCCGTAACCTCAAACGCTGTGCAATGCAAAAACGCGTACGCGGCCGGGTCCACCATCCCCCTGAAGGCTGATGGTATTGACGGGCAAATGACACTTCGCTTGCGTTCGTGATTCGGGCCGTGCCGTGTAATACTACCTACCAACTACCTACCTACGCTTATAAACATTCATCAGGGTGCCGAATGACTTATAAATCTACGCTCCAAATGCGGCGTATCCGGGACAAGCACTGCATCCAACAAATATGTACAAGTTCAATCAAAGGCGGCTGAATTCTGGGCAGATTTTGCAGGTTACGAGCTGACAAGAACGAACCTAAACGAGTTAGGACTCGTAATCAAACGTGACCGTCCAGTCTTCGGTGTCACTCATACTCTCCACCCGCCTGAGCACCCACTCCAGCTGGCGGAACGCCGCTGCAGGCTGCCACTGTGGTCCCCGATGCCCGGCAAGGAATACTTCCACAAAGGTCAACCCGCGCTCCGTGTGCAGCGTTCCTATCGAGCCCGTGCCTGCAAGAGGCCACGCCTCACCCTCCGAGTGGCCCACAGTGGCGGCTCGGGCCACGACATATGGTATGAAAGATGGCATTGGGTCCTCGAAGGGCGAGCTCTGGAACCCAAGCGCACCGTTCCAGATGATGTTCTGGATCGCCAACCTGAACACCATGACAGATCAGCATGGTATGACATGGATAAAACGACACTGCTGGAAGTGAACCTGACTTACAGAGTCCCGTTGGTGGGCAGCACAAGGTCGAGCTGCCCGCTCACAATAAGCGTCTTGTTCAAATGCTCAATGGCGCGGGGGAGAACTTCTGCATTAGGCGGTTTCGAGCTGTTCAGATTGTCCTCGAAGACGCCACGCAGACAAATAGTCCACGGCGTTTGCGGGGCATTCAAGTTGATGGCGGCCTTGACATCGGGACGATCAAAATATTCCACGCCTTCCGGAGGGTTGAGTATGGGATCCGCCGTTGGATTATGTCAGCTTCCATGAGATTCCATCGGATTCACTTTGTGGGTCCTCATCTGTTTGCCTCCGTACCACCATGTACCTATATATGAGGACAAATGATCTATTGTTGCTGGTTTACTCCCCTTGTGCTCGCTAACCTTAGCCTCGCTGGGACGAATTCTAACATCCGCGGCAAGGGGGTAGGTTTCTGTGATGTGGTATGGACTGAAACACGGGTTGAAGAGCAACACCTTCTCTGTCAGTGCCTCCAAGATATCATACCCGCCGTTGGAAGTGGGGGACGAAGGTTGAATACCCTTCGGCGGAAAGACGAGACATTCTTCAAGGAATGCTGTGAGCCCACAGGTCATGTCGAGGGCGGCGAGTTCCGCTTCAAAGGAGGAATTAAACGGGAAAAGATGTGGGAAGTTACGGGTGAAGGCCCGGTGAGGAACTGTGCTGCGTATCAGAGGCAACCACCGGCAAGATAGAACTTGAACGGGTTTACCTTGCTGTGATGCGCTTCGATCACCAATGAGAAGATCGATCATGAGTGTCCCTTCAACATTGAAGAACCGCGTGTCGTTGGCATTGAGCACTGTGTCGGCGATGTAAGGAATATAATATCCCGAGTATGACTCGCCTTGACAAAAATGAGGCGCCAAGAAATCAAGTCTCTCAAAAGGTTTGACTGACCCGCCACGAAAACCTTGCGTCCGGGCAGCTTAATTATGAGTTTGGAGAGACTTTGTCAAGCAAGGTAATCTAAGGGTCACAGGTCACACCCGTTGAATCTACGGTTGACATAGTACAGTAGTGTTGTCATATCCATTTCGCTGGACGGGATGGGGACATCGAGATAGGTAGAGGGCGCCGCTCCAGCGGAGCTTTCGCCTGCAGTTGGATGCGCGTTGCTTCCAGACGTGGCACCGGCGTTGATCCGGGTTGGGGGAGCTGCTGGCGGCGAGGATCGAGTCGGAGGCGCTGTGACTGGCAAAAGGAATGCTTCGCTCCATTCAAATTGACAGGGAGGAAGAGTCAAGCGGTTTCGGAAGTATTTTTTGTTTATCAATGCCGCCAGGTTCCCACTCCCGAGCAAGAGAAATACGACCTCCGACATAAAGTGAGCGTACATGCGGAAAAAGTCTTCTTTCGTCAACTCCCGGAGTTTGATGAGCAACTTGGGGAGCAATTTGAGTACCGGGTAAATACTGGTAGCGGCTGCTACGACAGATAAAGACTAAAAAAATGGTATCAGGGCTGCGAAGTGAATATGGAGCCATTTACCTAGCCAAATGTGAAGCTATACCCCGGCTCCACTAACCAAACTGCCAATTCAAATGACCATGCCATGTATAGGAAGAATACGAAGATGTATGCCATCCATGTATGGTGCTTGAATATACTGCTGCCCGGGTTAGGAATATCCCAGCGCCCAGATATAGGTACCTACAAGCGAATCAAGAAAACCATCCTCTTTGCCCAAAATTTGTGTCGATCCTCTGTAGGAAGCCCGCGGGATCGAGTGTAGTATATATAGTGAATGCAGTAAAGGGAATAAGAGGATATGAGGATGAGGGAGCTCGTCAGTCCCAATCTCAACAAAAAAGTAATCGCAGGTTTGCCCCGAAGCAGTCCTGGGGCCAAAACTGTGGCCGCATAGTCGTTGAAACTCAAGGAGCCACAATCATAACCGGGGAGTTTCCGACCCATGAACCACACTACAAGATTCAAGGATACCCATCCAAACGGGAGTACGAAACACAAGAAAGGGGCGATCGCAATGCCCTTCTCCCGGCGACGCCACCACGAATAGACCTCAACGGTGTCGATCCATAGGATGTACCACACAATGGGTGAATGTACAACCGTCAGCGTGAAGAGTCCGTCGAAGTAGGTAAGTTGACCGCGAACAATGCCGATCAGAGTGCACAACACGATGCCCCGATCTGAAACAGAATATTCTGAATCGCGTCGCGGGCCTCTTTTAGGGCACCCCATCGAATTAGAATCCCTTTCAAAGGTCAGTGTTGTTGCAAGGTACAGGGAGGGAATTATTAGCACCAGCGCATATATTGATGATGACACCTAAACACGAGGGGTCCGATCGGCTGTTCGTAAGGATATGGCTGGACTCACTGGATAAGCGAACTCCATATCCATGCACATCGGGATTGAATGCTCCGCTCATTTTTGGGTCGGACAAGACTTCGAACAGGATTGTGAATGAGTTTACATTTAATAGTAATTCACAGAGGTCGCCGAGTGTTTGGTTCGAATTCGAGGCGAGGATCGTAGACATGGTTAGAAAGCAGTAGGCGGGGAAGGCAAGAGGGGGGATAAACACGAAGCCTTTCGGCAAACACAGCATTCAGACACAGAGCCGAATAATAAACTTTCCTTGGCATCTCTACAGTAGCCTCGGCCGGCGAATTAATGTCACCCTCTTATAAATCCCGCTGTCTGTCCGACGCACACGGGAAAATGGGACATTTAGGCCGCTGATGGTATGACAACGTTCCCGAAACTGGTATAATTGAATTGAGCCCGAAGTTTGAGAAGTTTGAGTGGTGCCCACTGTTAGTGATACTTACGATCATTTGTCCTGGAACTTCGAGTATTCGGATATCACTCCTTCCGGAGTTGCCGAAAATTCTCAAGAGACAGAATTCACGAATTAGATTCACCCGTGCCTTTAAAACTTTCAGCGGCCCTCCGCCACACGTCACCTAAACATTTGCGAAATAGTATAAGTAGTGACCGTTCTTCCACGAAATGCTCGTTCGGCAGTGCTAGTTACCCCATGGAGGTCTACTGATCTCTATTCTGTTTGCCCCATCGGTTCAACTGCGGCCTACAGAGATCTGCCAGAGAGTTCAAGTGAGCACGCAACACAGAAGACCCGCGCTCAAACGCTTTCAGTTGAACATGTGCTCGCGGTTTATCAAAGCTGCAATCCCAAAATTTAAATGAGTCTCTCCAACTATCGAAAAGATGATGTGAAGACACTAAGTTGAAACTTGAAATCTCGAAACTTCATTGGACACCCGTGGAATTCTCCGAATGAACAAAATTACTTTCTGAGTTGGTTCGATCGCGAAGCTTGGTCTTTAGTAGAGAAAAAACCCCAGTTGAACAGGTAGTGCAATACCCAGGACAGCTGTCATAACCCGGTAGTCAAAGGACGGGCAAGAGCTACGGCCTGGAACAAGCTTTTGGCATGGGACTGAAAAGACCCTCAGAAAACTCGAGCACCAACGGCACTCACAGTACTCAAGGTAGTCAATCTTGTTGTACCCCGGGCTGCTTCCAATCGCGCAGGAGTACCGCATCGACCCCAACGGAACTGACGCGCGGGAGCTCTTCTTCTGGTTCTTCCCATCCGACAACCCAGCGGCGACAAACGAAATCACAATCTGGCTCACGGGTGGTCCCGGGTGTTCTTCCCTCGTCTCTTCAAGAGAACAGGCCACTCTTGTGGCAGCCCGCGACTGCTGCGCCATTCCCCAATCTGTGGTCATGGAACAGGCTTACGAATATTGTGTACATCGAACAGCCCGTGAGCGTTGGTTTTGTTGGATTCAAGCCGGTAAGGCCGACCCATTCACAGTGTCTCGGGCTCGGGCCCATCGCTTACCGACTTACCGACCATATATTAATTAACTGGACTCATTCCTGTTCATTCTTACTACCTCTGTCTTTGTATAATGCTCTCAGTTCGTCCTTGCTCCCCATTTAGTTACATTTGTTTTTGTAGCATATAAACCTTGTAATTACTTTGAATTGAAGTGTGCTTTCCCCCCCAACATCTCGTTCTATTAGGTTTCATGCAGGGCACTCCAGGGATGGTCAAGGACGAGGCCGATGTCCCCAAGAGTTCCTCGGCTTCTGGAAGAACTTTGCGAACGTATTAGCGACTTTGCGCAAAAGCCATCAGAGCCATCAGGTGGCTTTTTTGCAGTGCGCAAATTGATGGCTCCGGACTCAGATGGCTGGGATACTTGGGATCCTTTGGAAAGGTATTACCTGCAGAGGGAACATATCCACATGTCTGTGCACCTACTACCATTGGACTGTCTCGCAGGCTTTGACTGACCTCCCATTACAAGGGAAATTTTACATTGAATCCATTATTGAGGTTGGAGAAGGTTGGTATGTCAGTTCTCGAGCTTGACATCATTTTTCACCCTACTGAGTGTTTATATGAAGGGGAGAATGCATTGTTTGAATTATGCACTCGAGCCAGGAGCCATCCGCAAACTCTCTAATATCTCTGAGAGATGCCATCAAATGGGTTCTGCAAACAAAGGACCATGTAGGAGTTAGACTTTGAACTTGAACTTCAACTGCGACAGAAACCAACTTTGAGAAATAGCGAGTCCATTTGGGAATCTGAAATGCCCGCGTTTTGAAGTAGTTGGCGGCATGATCGCGGGCATTTTCGAACGATCGCGGGCATTTGAGGGCATTCTCACAGAAAGTCAGCCACTGTCAGCCACCAGTGGCCCACCACACTTCAGTGTGTTTCCGGGCTAGTAGGAGCCAGAAATGAAGCATTTCTCTCTGCTATCTAAACCAATAATATTTGCAGCAATAATGTCAATGGTCGACGCCGAAAGCATGTCCAGGGAACAAGCGTAAATTGATCCGAAACAAATGCCGTTGTGCCGAAGAGGAAGCCGGACGCTCGGCGCACTCGCAACGCTACCCGTACACAGTGTACCTGGGATCTACATTAGGCAAGAATCCGTAGTAACGATATGATTCGCGCTCGTAAGACCTCACACTGACAGCACGTGCGGTAAATTAGTGGCTGGCAACTTATCGTCGGCTATTCCCAGCAGTATTTGATGGAGGCCTCAATCGGCGGCATTTCGAATACCCAAATTTTCTGGGAATAGCTGAGAATTGGGTATGGAGCTCACGACTTATTTCTACACTATCGTGCAGGCGACTCGGAAGGAGTCGAAAGCCATTGGTTCCCCAAGACAGGTGCGAGTTGTCTGGGGGGGAAAAAATGACGTTGTGTGCCGGACAGAGTTTTTCTGTCTTTGTTGCTCCGAAATGGCTTTATCCGCTCCTACCGTAGCAAGTGTTTACTTTGTCATGAGGAGCTGTGGCCACACGTCTTACGGGGAAATTTTCGGGAGGTACTAGTAAACCCCCAGCTAATCAGCTTTCTTACGGGAATATCAGCAAATGAATGAAACAAACAGCCCGTTGGGTACTTTGCCGTCGATTTACTGGTACCCTTAGAGGTATGTTCTTGGCCAATCTTTACCTTCCGAACTACCGTTCCCATCACAACATTGCCAAATTATCAACAGAACTAAATCGATCACCTGTGAAAGCTGGAAGATAATTTATTGACAATGGCTTTCCAACAAAAGCCATGCACGCTAAACGAGAGATTGAATCCAACATGTATGGAAACTCGGAAGGAATCGGAAGCGGTCAGGAAGGAGCCGGCTGGCACACTCAGCACTGGTTTGATTTCTCTAAACAGATTTTCCAGCCTGCCAGGATCTTTTCACTCGACATTGGACAACAGGGACTGCATGCCACAAATTTCAGAGTTGCTAACTTGGAATATTTGGCATGTCCAGCAGTGTCGGCTCTGTGTTTTCTCGGTGGTTGCTTCGACGATTCAGACAAATACGGTAAATGATGCAGCTGCTTCTTGTAGCTTATCGACTTACTACTAACGACTTGGACGGACTCCACCAGCAAATTTTCTCTTCCGTATCTCACTTCAGTTGCTTGCATTTCAACCTACTTGTTGTCGGCAGCTTTCATGGAAAACCCACTCGCGACTCGCGGTTCTCGGCTGTACGAAGAAAAGCGACCCCATAAGCACACGCATCGCGTTGAATGGAATTACCTTCTCATTTTCGTCGCGGAGAAGTAGATCCCGGGTGTTCTATTACAAGCGGCGCAAAACAGCAATAATAACACCGACAGGACTATGTACATCGCGACGCTCACGAAGAGCATCATAGCTGCCGAGGGTCGTCTCATCGCACTAGCGGTTGAGAATATCATGTATCATGTACGGCACCTTCGAGGCCGACTGGAAGGAATTGGGACAAGCTGCTGATTGTATTGGAGAGCGAGGGAGGTCAAGCGCCGCTGGGGCTCACCATGTAGCTGATTGCCCGATTCATGATACTTCCTGCCCGATGTGTGCGGCGTTTTCCACCCTTGGTTTAGATTATCAATAATGAACAAGCAACAAATGTTTTCTCGCAACTTCATCGCATTGGCCTCTCTTCTGAACTCTCTCGTAAATTACTCAAACCTCTAGGTGCAAAGAGGAGAAACTTCAATCTTTTAGCAGAAGTCAGTTGGAAAACACTGACACTATTTTTTATCAGGTTCAGAGCAAGTGTCTGCGTTCTGACTCAGGTGGATATGCCCTTCAACATGGCTTGTGTTAATCTTCGTGGTGGCGCAAGTTTGAAGCAAGGTCGGAAATGCTTTTTGGCCGTTCAAATGTCTGCAAGGGCGGAGTCAGTTCAGATAGGCTCAGATTAAGCAGCTGCGCAGCTGACGGGTTACACAGTGATTCTTGTCTAGATTTACATAAACAAAGCAAACTGCTACAGATTCTTGGAATTAAGTATGTAGGTAGCATTATACGATACAGTCCAACTCAGTAAAGGAATTATGATGTACACGCAACTGTGTATATACACCAATGTAAAATGGTACTCCTCGATCGTCCCCATATTAAACGGAACAATCAGTCCCCCAAGTATTATGGATGGGGATAAATTCAGATGGAAGAGACCGTTCGAAAGTTGAATTGCGGTGCGCCGATATATAGCCTTCCAGTCGTTCAATTAGGCCAGCATACGGTGAGAGATCCAGCGAATGGCCGACTTCATTCAGCTTTGACACAATTCTGGATATGAGTTGAGCGTCAACAGCGATGGCGAGGGGTAAAATACGTACGCTTCCAGAACCTTGATGCGCTCGGGGAAAGGGACGATGGAGGCATTAGCCTCGTCCAGGCAAAAATTCGGCCCACGCAGCAAGAGCAAACCATTGCGCGTGTGCCTTGTGCACCAGCGGAGGCAAGTATCCAATAGCCTTCCGAAAAAGGCGTGCACCTAGAACCGCCATTCTGTGCGTCTGTTTGCGAAGTAAAAGTAGTCGCGCATGGGTGTCGTTGAACCCCGCCGCGCTGTCTGCATTTACCCGCAGCTCCAGCTCGCGATAGAACGGAAGGAGAATATCCGTGAAGCCAATTACAAGGTTGAAGCCGCGCTCGCGCGCGGTCGCGTTGACATTGCAACCGGTACCATTGTAATAGACGCCACCCATTGGAGGCGATGAAGTGAGAACTATGGCATGGACTGGCTCAAGGAGGAGGGAGAGGATGCTTTGTAGGGTGGTAAGAGACGAAATATACGATATGACAGCGGATTCGGATAGTGGATGGAGGCGCGCATGGGAAACTAAAGTAAAATCGTATTTGTCAAGGGACAGTGACGAACCTCCGGTTGTAGTCTCATACAATTGGCGAGCGAGCTCAGTAACGTGAAATGGGTACATTTGTTTCATCAGAAAATATGAAAGCCTGGTTGCGTACAAGCTTACAAGGCTTCGTATATTGAAAAAGCATAGGAATATCTATCCGCCGAGATGATGTTTCCAGCAGCATCAAGAGAGCCTCCAGTGAAGAAGGCTCAGGACCACAGATAAGGATTTGGTCATGCCTGGTCCTATGTTTAAGTTGAACACAAAAAGGAAAAACAAGAAGCGTGGAGCCACGGTACATAGAAGTCGGTTTGCGATGCCTCGTAGCGCCAATGGCTTCCGCCATCTGATAGATTGTTACTATCAGCCGAGCTTGAAAAATAAATTTTATATCCTACAAAATGCGCAGGCCATTGAAATCCAGAGCGTTCAATATCGGATCGCTTCCAAGTGGAAGCGATGGGCCGAAGATGCGATGCGAAAGCGGAAGCCCAGGGGCGTGAGGGACTATGGAATCCATCTGATCGAAGATCCAAAAGAAAGGTTCTTACATAGCTCCAGATGACTCAAAATCAAGCAGGACGCGGCGTTCTCGCCCGAGACTTCTAGCATGATCTTGGCATCCCACGCAAGTGCGCAACATGCCGCTGCTCGCCTGGCTGCACAGCCCCGCGCGTCTGCATCTGAGAGAAAGAATTGGGCGTTAGAAAATGATTCCGGACGAGGACCGGATCCAAGGACAACTTTGTCGAAGGATATCAACGACGCGAAGGCAATGATACAGATGGCAAGAACCCGAGACTGCAGAAAAAGCAGATTCAGTTGGAGTGACGCTACGTGTATCGCTTCCATAATAGATATATTATTGAATACCGGGTGCATATACTCCGGTAGGCGCACAAAACCTGGGCACAAGTTTTGGTCAGTTTCGAGGGACGTAGTGGATAGAAAAACATACATTCGAAAAAGTGCCGAACAAGTTCTGGTCTGAGGTCGGGACAGTCGTGAGCGGGCGCAGACATCAGATCCCAGGTGGGTTGCGTGCTCAAGGGTATTGGTGGCGGTTCCCATTTGGAGGCAATTGAATCATTGGGGGCAATGCTGGGGATCCCTTCCGCCTCTTGAATGGGATAACGGGCGTCGTGGTCATCTGCGACAGCCTATGAGCGTATATTAGGTCGAATAATCCAATACACCAACATGTTATTTTTCTCCACGCAACGTGGGCAGGGGTTTCCGTTTCGTTGCGGGTGACAAAGGACGCGTCGCGCCTTGCAGTAGTCGCATGGGGGTGGTTTTTTTTTCGTTTCATATCGCTGGTAGCGGTGTTTGGAATCATCGCTACATCAAGCCTGGAAGTGAACAGCAGCCGGTGGGCTCTGAGGTATGTGGTTGGGAAGAAAGAGAAATGTGGAATTTGTAAGGATTCAGCTTAAATGCGGAACAAGGAAAGGATTTGCCGTTTGTCGTGATATCTTTCCGCATTTGGGGGATTTCCTCGCATTTCGGTCGGATCATGTGAATCAGCCATCTGAATTGGTTCGGGACGATCGTTTCGGGATAGGCTCGGAACGGGGAGAACTGAAAGTACGTGATCACTTTAGTGAGCAGAAATACGCGAACTTTGGCCTCAACGACGCGCCATGAGGGATTTCCGCATCGAAGCTGCAAATTAATGTTACATTGTGAGAGTTATACGTGTCAGCATAAATGACGTCAAAGACTCACCTGGTGCGGTGACTGTGGTCCATCCGTAGTTTCCAATACGCTCTAGTCTTGAAAGACCGTTAAAATACGTTACTAGTAAATAGTACACACGCACCTGGAATACAACATGCGAGGTACGAGCTTCAACGGCTGAAGCGCTTGTCTAGGAGAGAGACTCCACCTGGAATAGATAGACTTGTAAAAAGTGGATGTAGAGGAGGAGGACTCGACGTGAGTGGTGATCCGCTGCGCGCGTCTTGAGGCACGCAGGGTGGATAGCGCGTAGGCCTTGGGGCTGCGAAGGAGGTGGAGACGTTGCGCTTGCCGGTGGCGGCCCGCGTGTGGAGGGAGCTTGTGCAGGTATTCTAGCTCTTCGGCGTCTTCTTCTTCAGTAGTGAGCTCGCGCGTCGGGAGAGGCGCATGGGCATAGGAGGTGGGACATCCTACTGCGTTGTATACGGTGAGTATGGGGAAGACCAAAGTGTACGCGGGCTTCTGTTGATAGGCTTTGGGCGGGCGAAGTACATAGTATGGCGGGACGGAATGCTCGGTGGCTGGCAGAAAGAAACGACGAGCAAAGAAGCCAGCTGAGAACTGACGCGCCACGTCTGTGCGAGGTTGCGTGCGGCGTGCACGTCGGCGGGGACGGGCATGGGAAGCGGCGCCGATCCGGCGGAGACGGTGGAGCACATGGATGAGCGCACCGACCCGATGCGCGTGGAGGACGCCGCCGCGTCGGAGGCGGCGCCCGGGCGGTACGACTCGGGAATAGGCGCGCTCAGGTGGAGCAAAGTCATCACCGTGCTCGCTGATTCCATCGAAGTGCCCGCGGTCGTAATGCGACACGCCGCCGTCGCTCGGGGGGCGCGACATGCCCCGGCATGGATGTATTTCGAAAACAAAAAAGTGGTGCAGAGAGTTTGGTGTTGTTTCCAAGTGCTTACTCCCTTCCACCAAGACTTTTCATTGCGATGTGATAACACTGGCCATTCACTCAGTCATCCAACGCATCCTTCACACGTCTCTGTCGCAATCAGTAACAATATCTGGACCGAGCCGTTTAACAAAGATCTCTTTGCTGGCGAGCTTGAGGGCTCAACTTTATGGACCTTGAGGCCCCAGACGAACTTGGAGTGCTCTCAGCTCCCATTTATTGGATGACGCTCCCAGGCTGCGCATCGTATCTCACTTATTCTCAGACTCTGCGCGGCCCGCTGCTGCTCTTCCGCAACATTATCTTGTTGGACGAGGCTCCAGGATCCCCAGCTTCTGCTGCAGCTGTTATCGGCCTCGTCTCTCACCTCACACGCTCTCTTCACCTCATCTCGCCTCACCATTCTCTCCGATCTCGGAATGCTCACGTCGTTGTCAAGTATCTCGTTGACTCGTTCTCGCAGCTCAATGAACTCAGCAGTAGGCTGCAAGTGGTTCTTTCACCCGGGGTACCCATTCGATTCTTCGCACCTATTATGTAGATGTGAATTTTTTTTTTTGGACTACCTCGAACCTCCGTGATTACCGTGAAGTCCTTCGTGTTCTACCATCGAGCAATTAAGAGTTCAGGACCCGTACGTTGTTACACACCTCGAACATATCTGAACTCACCCGTTTGAAAGACACCTGTTAAAGTAGAAGAAATCCGGAAGTAACGTTAGTCTGTAGAGTGACATGGAGACGACTGGGTGCATTACCGTGTGCATTGTGGTGTTCATCAATGCAGTGCAGAATGTAGACCTGTGTTTCAACGTCCCAAGAAGATGGAACCGACTGAAGAGACCGGTCAAATGACGCTATTCAAGTTCACATCTGCTGGTCAAGTGACGGCCACTAGAAGCCAGCTAATTTTCTAGTGCAGCAATTATCATTACCCAGCGAAATTTCAACCAATCTGCCCGGCTTACTGGTGAAGTTGAGCCAGGTGACCATGCCGTGAACATTGGTAGGCCGGCTCGACGGAATCGACACTCTCGGCGTGCCAGTGGCAGGTAAATCGTCTCCTCGCTATTGTCAGTATGGATATCTATTGAATTTCGTATCGTTATCTTTGCCTTGCTTGCTCCCAACAGCGATTATGCAGGAGACAGCGAGTAGATAAGACGACTCGAGGAGGTTGCAATTGTCTCCTTTCTCACTGCCGCAACAGGTGCAGCTACACGGCGTCGCGATCTGAATATGCAAGTCGGGCCGCACGTCGACAGAGCTCCCAATCGCGGGGTGCACCCCTCCCGGACCTTAACACCACCCATTTCGACTGCGTGGTGTACCAGGACACCCACAGCATATGTTCTGCAGAGATTGGATGCAAGGACATGTAATGTCGAAGATTACAGATCGAGAACTCCCCATCCGCTGCCCAAGCTGTCAGGCGGAGAACGGCGACGTAGCTGGAGGTAAATTCAGACTAGTAGGTGTCCAACGAATTAATTCGTTAGTTATTCTAGCGATCGACCTTGATATCATCGAAGAACTTCATATCACCCCGGAGGCCTACACCCGCTTCCGTGGAATTTCGATGGAGGCATTGGCCCTTTCCTCCAATGTCTCGTGTGAGCCAGATCTCTTGCGCCGTACACGTTTCTTTGCGACCATTAATCAATATAGCGCAGGCGCCAGGAACACGCCTACCATGCTCTAGATGCGCCCCCTATACTGAGATGTCCATTGCGGGGATGCGAGGGCGTATGGTGAAAGCGATGCAATACAATAATTCCGGCAGGAAAAGATAAACATACACACAGCTGCGGAAGATCGGATCTGGATCGGCTTGCAAGTGAACACGGATGAAGGAATTGTCCAGTTGAGTTGCAGCCGCGCGAAATGACCCGCTTCTTATTTATTTCATATACATATAGGGCTGCAGTGCCCTCATCGAGAGAACGCAATTAGTCTCTCCCAAATAGACGCTTCAACATTTCCGACTCGTAGTTGGCTTGTTGAAAACCAGGAGCACGCAGTAGATTCATGCTGTATATCGTGTGTATTGCGACAATGTGGACGCGTTTGGTATTGTAGTCGCGTAGAATATATACTCGTTGAAATGTGAACAAAGTTTGGAACAGAGGTATAGCAACGGCTCTACGAAACAAACAGTAATTTTACGATAAATGCTGGAATTCTCCCCGCCAGGAGTACAAGTCAGAGCCCTGCAGAGACCGGTCGAGAGCCGGGATACGATACGCAGATATATAGCCTTCCAGTCGGTGAATTAAGCCAGCATACGGCGAGAGGTCTAACGAATAACCAACTTCATTCAACTTAGCCGCAATTCTGAGATATAGATTTAACGTCGACTCAACAACAGTGGAGAAAGGGGAAGAGGCGTACTCTTCTAGCACCTTGAGATGCTGGGTGGAATGGACGATCGAGACATCGGCGTCGTCCAAACAGAACTCGGCCCACGCGGCGAGAGCAGCCCAGTACGTGTGTGCCTGATGCACCATCGGCGGCAAGTAGCCGACACCTTTACCGAAGAGGCCCGCACTCAGGACTACCATCTCATGCGTCTGGTTGCGAAGTATAAGCAGTCGCGCATGGCTATATTGATTGCCCACCGCCGCGTCGGCTGCACTCGTACGCCGCTCCAGCTCGCGATAAAAGGGAAGGAGAAGTCCTGTGAAGCCAAGGACGATGCCGAAGCCGCACGCGCGTGCGGCCGCGGCGGCGGAACTGCGGACACCGTTGAATACGGCGTCTGATAGAGGCGGCGAAGAGAGAATCATGGCATCGAGCGGCTCAAGGAGGATGGAGAGAATACCCTGTAGGATGGTAAAAGACGAAATAAAACCTATGACAGCGGCTTCGGAAAGCGGATGGCTGCGCGCGTAGTCTGGTCCACTATCAGAACAACTGAAATCGTATTTGGGATAGTGGCGTACCTCCGATTATAGTCTCATAGAGCTGACGAGCAAGACTGGTAATGTGGAATGTGTCTACATTGAGTTTGGGGAGCATTAGAAAAATATGAAGACATTGCTGCGTCAAGGCTTACAAGAATTCATGTTTTGAAAAAGGAGACATATCTCTCTTCGCTGAGGGCCCTTTTCCAGCGACGTCAAGAGAGTCCGCAGTGAAGCCGGCTCCGGTCCACAGAGCAGAGTTTGGTCATTTATGGTCCTGGTTTTCAAGTTGAACAAAAAAAATGAAAAGCAAGAAGCGTGAAATCACATACATGAGACTTGGTTTGCGATGCCTTATAGCCGCTATAGCTTCACCCATCTATTAAAGTCATCATTATCAGTACTTATGTGTATTGAAAAAATCCTACAAGATGTCCAGCCCACTGAGTTCTATGGTGTTCATCGGATCCGTTCCGAGTGGAAGCGATGGGCCGCAAGTGCGATGCGAATGCGGAAGCCCAGGGGCGTGAGGGGCTACGGCTTGCATCAGAATCATCTGTCAATCGAATTTCAACGCATCGAAAAAGCCGAAAAGATGTTCTTACTTACATAGCTCCAGATAACTCAAAAGGTAGCAGGACGCGGCGTTCTCTCTCGAGACTTCCAGCATGATCTTGGCATTCCAAGCCGCTCTGAGCGCCTCTAAACGGAGTCCGCGACATGCCGCCGCTCGCCTGGTGGCGCAGCTCCGCGCGTCTGCATCTGAGAGAAAGAATTGGGTGTCGCTAAAGGATTGCGGACAAGGACCAGATCCAAGGACAGCTTTATCGAAAGATATCAACGATGCGACCGCGATGATACAGATGGCAAGAACCCGAGCCTGTGGAGGGAGCAGATCCAGTTGGAATGACGCTGCGTGTATCGTTTTCTCAATATATATATCGTTGAATATCGGGTGTATATACTCGGCTTGGCGCACAAAACCTGCGCACAGGTTTTGGTCAGCTTTAAGGGGACGTAGTGCATAGGAGAACGTACATTCGAAAAAGTGCCGAACAAGCTCTGGTGTCAGAGTAGGACAGTCGCTCGCAGCCGATGACATTGGATCCCGTGTGCTCAACGGCATTGGTGACGGGTCCCATTCTGGAGGCGATTGCACCGCTGTAAGTACGGGCAATGCTGGTTCAACGGAAGCCGAGGGTGTCTTTCGCCTTTTGGCTCGGATAGTAGGCGTCGTGATGCATCTGCGACATGAGCAGATATTCGCCGAAAACGTCCCATGGACCTACAGATTATTTTTCTCTAGGCAGCGAGGGCAAGGAAGACCATCTGGCTGCGGATGACAGAGGACGCGCCGCGCCCTGCAGTAATCGCATGCAGGTGGCTTTTTACGCTTTATATCGCTAGCACTGGTACCAGGGCTTGCTATCATGCTGGGCGCAACGAAGTTTAGAGGCTGATGGTGTGCATTAGACAGGTGTCCCACGGGGAGACCATCAAACAAATACGCTAACACAGCGTTTTGCACTGCCACTAACTTTTCTGCTTCCACTACACGGTGCAACTTGCTACTAGATGAAGATACGAAGATACTACGTTAACAAATAGCTCCCTAGGCAAATAATATCTCATCGGCTCGATATAAGGAAGAAAGGGCCTCACGGAGACAAACTTAGTCGGTTGGGAGGACGATGATGTGACTCAGCCTCCGTTACAACTGTAACACTGAATCAGGAGCTCGGTAGCGAGCCACCGGAAAATTGATGCGCCGTGAGAGCGCTCTGAGAAGATGAAGAGAGCGGATCGGCAAAGCCGAATCCGAGAGGAACTGGTTCGGACTTGGCGTAGAGGCCTCCGAAAAAGCTCCTTACCCCTGGAACCCGCTTTGAATTTCACTCCAAGCAATTGTGTCACATGTCAGTACAACCCCGTAACGTGCGGGTGGTGGATGCCGCGAGGAAAAACTCGGTGCCGCGTCGAGCTCCGCTCCTTACCTTCCTCGAACTCCGCTCACATTTTCTTCTCACCCACTCTCCACTCCCTTCTCAAGTTTGAACACAGCTATTCCATATACTTACATATATGTTATATATTATCATAGGTACTTACTTACAGTAATTCGCCCACGCACTCGTCACCAAATATATTGGCGGCCCCTTTTGCGGCTTGCCGTTGCGCTACATTGGGTTCGTTGGATACGCGGAGTCTGAATTTTACGGAAAGATCCGAGGGCAATTTTTTCACAGGTCAGTACAGAATTCATTCTTCAGTCCCACTCCTCTGTATTCACCCAACCCCGTAACGTGCGGGTAGCTGGTATTTTTCGAGTCGTCAAAACCTCCTGCCGGGAATTAATCTGTCTTGGTACCCAGGCAGGGAATTCATATGGACCAAGACTAGCTGGGGACTCTGTCGCCAAAACCGCCACGCTTCTCCCACCTGATCCATCATTAGAGCATATTCGCACCACCCAAAATCCCCCTTTGATCCAAAAAGTGATGCTTGATGCAGGAAAAGTGGGGCTCCCAAAAGGGAATAAGTGACACTCAAAAGCGAAGTAAAGGCGCAGTTTTTGATCATTTCAGCCTGAGTAAATTCCTGGACCGCCGTTGCCTTGCCTATTGTTTAATCCATTTTTTTTCAGTGGAAATTTTCTCGCGGGCGTTGCGCAAAGTAGAAGGCGAGAGCCAAGTCAGTCACCAAAGTCACATCAATCAAGACTCTCGCTTAAAAGTGATGCAGAGATCTGAAAACTTTTGGGCGGTGCGAATATGCTCTATTGCCTGTCTTCCTCGCATCAATACCATGGGCTTTAGAAATGGGCCAGTTGATATTGTAAACGCTCTGCAGAAAATGAAGCGATACTGGGCTTGGCAACCGACCGTGAGCGCACCCCCCCAGCATCGCTGCACAAGGACTGGCACAGGCCTGCGCGACCTCTCCCCAAGCTCCGGCATCCTACCTTTGACTGGGAGGAATGGGACGGCCGCTACCTTTGGCTCGACACGATCGACGGCACCCTCCTCATCGAGGCGATGTTCAAGACCGTCTTCGCGGTCCCTAGAACAATCGAGCCGCTCGCCTTCCGCTATGACGGGTCTGACGCATTCTTCATTTTCGCCGCGGGGGGCCGATACTACCTGTATTATGACGGCGTGCTTAGCCGCTGCGAGGGGGAATTTGCGTCTAAGGACGACTTTTTGGAGCGCGAGGGCCCGTGGCACATTGTGTCGCCCCCGCGAGGATTCGACGATGTTCCTTGGATGCCTGCGTATTAATGCGCATTGCACTAGTTGATCGTGTCCACCCTACTTCCGCCATCGATGCGAAACATGATCAGTAGTGACGATATTTCCCTACCGTAGCAAATCCTCCTGTACTTACAACACGCCAGAATTTTCCCACCAAGGCAGGTTTACCCGAGCGAAAATAAAGCTCGGTGACCGCGTCTGCTCCACCCCAGGAGGAACCTTATCAAAGCCTTCTATTGGAGCGCAAACTCCCAATCGATTGTTGATTTTTAGCATTTGGCAGACGTTAAATTCACTCTTAGTTGTCCAACGACTTCCGTGAAATAGTCTATTCCTCGCGTTCCAGCGTTGAGTGTGTGAAAGTCCAGATCGATACGTTTTTACATACACCTTGCATTGCATATGTCTCATGTTAATGCGAGAGGAATCAATGTTTCCTGCTTTCCAGACCTCACCTATCACCATCTCACCACCACCCGCCCACACTCATTGGAGGCGGAGGAGCACCCGCACTCGAATGAGGCGGGGGAGCACAGCTAAGGAAGAGCGATAATCGTGCGCCGCCACATTGATAGAGGAGGGGAGGAATGGAACCAAGAATATGCAGTGTCGCGAGATGTGACGATACGATGTGAAAAGGAAAAGATAAAGGGAAAATGAGCTAGGAAGAGGAGAGGCGGATGCGTGGGCAGTCGTGAGCGGGGGGGCGAAGACGCGGTGCACTTGGAAGAAAGAAATGGGGAGGAATGACGGAAGAAAAGATGCGGAACGCGAGGGGTACGACGAGGGTGGGATGAGATGAAGGAAGGTACGAGGAGATGCGGATGGAGGGGAGGATGACCGAGAAGGACGGCACGGTGTGCGAACAATGGGGGAGTGTGTAGAAGGAAGGAAGCAGGACAAGGAGGAGCGGAGGGCAGGACAGAGATGGACGGGAGCGAAGGAGCGGAGATGGAGGGCGGGAAGGAAGGGACAGTGGATACAGAAGGGGGAGAAGGAACGGTCGGGCGGGAAAGGGGAGGAGGGAGAGGAAGCCTGCAATCCAGTCGTGTGGAATGGAGGAGCGGCAATGACGGGGGTAGGGGCGGTGATAAGGGTGGCGTAATGGCAAGAAAGGGAAACAAGGAGGGGCGGCGCAAGGAATTAAATGTATGGCAGAAGGGGCGCGGGACGGAAGGGGGGTGTACGAGAAGGAAGGCAGGGAGGGATGGTCGTGGATCGGGGGCGAGACGGCGCAGCGGAGTATAGGCTACGGGATATGGGAGGAGGAGAAAATGTGCGGAGAAGGAAGCGGAAGAATATGGAGGCGCGGTATGCGAGACGAAGGACGGTTGGGATGGGAATTCTGAAAATATGTATATTTACAGGGATAGAAAGGCAAGCGCGCCGCGGGGAAGATGGATGGATGGATAGGAGACGCGGGGAGGAGAAATTCGCGAAGTAAAAGAGACCAGAAGAAAATGCAATGTAGAATGGGAGGAAACATATATACGAATGGGAATCTGAGTACAACATCACGCCCAAAAAATAAAATAAAATAGCCCACCTCGCCACACCACACCCCCATCCCTCACGCCGGGAACGACGGGCGCGCACCCTGCGCGGAGAGCGCGCGCGCGTCGATTGAGCCGCAGCTGCGCGAGGAGGGCAGCGCGCGCCGCTGGCTGGAGCTCGCGCTGGTGCGCTTATCACAATCTTGGTCTTGCGCCTCAGCATAGCCACAAGTGTCTGCGCTTAGTGCGCTTCATACTCGTGCAACTGCTGGTGCCCGACACCCAATTTCCCGGACTTGTGGCTGAGGCGACGGAGGGTGCGCGCAAGGTGTGTGTTGCTGTGGACGAGGCGGAGGAGCGGGACGAGCTCAAAGGGTGGCACGAGTTGGAGCCTGGAGGAGCGGACAATGCGTGGAGACTTGTATGAATAAGCGCGCGGTGGAGCCCAGTGGCCATCATGTAGCGTGCTGCTCCAGACGCTCGGGGGGACGGTGCGGTGCGAAGACGAGGAAATGAATGCTTGCTCCTTGGAGAACATCGGACCGGTTTGTTCCGCCGACGTTTTTTGATCTCCTGCCACCTCGGCAATGTTCCAGCAAGTGCAGTCGAAGCTCAAAAATTATAAAGCTTCATCCAATTGCAGTTCACATATTAAGGATACTCCATGTGAATTCTGGTGGTCATTCGTCGAACGGTTGCGGAGCATAACACCCATCCATTATCTTGTAAAAGTGGGACAATGATAGTTGCCGAAGGAGGAAATAATTGACTCATGACACGATGGGTGATCTGGAAGATAAGGCGCGGAGGGTTACTCAAGGGGTACCTGGAGGAGTTCATGTCTAAACCAAGCTATGAAGAGAAAAAGCCGTTTTAACACAGGTCCGAGCCAAAAATCGCCTCTTTAGGACAGAATTGATGGCAAATGACGCGTGGAGGAGGAGGAGGAGGAGGATGTATTACTGCGGTGGTCCCTAAAAGGGACAAGCAGGTACTGTACCTACGTATACCACGTCCATGTGTACGCTACAGTCATCGGCGGTCACGGCGCTTTGGTAGCCTATCTACTGGGTAGTAAATATATGCATCCACGAATAGACTTGGCCAACGGGGCGGAGGAATCCTGACAACTACCAGAGAAGAAATATGGGAAACACATCAAACACGTTCTCCGCCAGTGCGGGTTGCGAGTGTGCACTTTCCCTTACAAAATCTGGAAACCGGAATGTGAACGGCACTGTGTTCGTCTATTGTGCAGGGAACACTCCACATCGCCCCATGCTTAGGTTATTACTCCTGAGGAAAGTCACACACCACTGAATGGTTTGTGATGCACCACAATGGCAACATTGAACAATCTCAGATACCATGGCATGAATATGTGTTGTAGTCAGGTTCCATATATATTATCTAGCGTTGGGAGCGCTCCAGTTATCAGCTTTTAGCTGAACTGCTAGATCGAACGTTTTCGAGGCTCACATTGAACCAAAAGGATTTGCACCATGTAAGGAGGACTATATATCGATGTCGTTATGATATCGTGCACTTCAGCGTCGAAGACAAGTCCAACTGGTGGCTAGCATCATGATAATAATATCCCAGCGACTGGAGTTGAGTTGTCTCTATATCACTCATGGCGAACAAATTCTCTCTTTGCCATGAGATCAGCACTGAGTTCACTGCGACACGCGACAAGTTTTGCTTGCGGTGAAGATAGCCGTCTCATGGAATGTCTCCACATGACTTGTGTAGAACGAGCTGCATAGGAAGAAACTCCTTGAACTGTCAGGTTCGCCGGCTCATAGCTGACGGTCTTCTCTTCGCTGAATCAAGGATCATTGACCATGTAGATTGCAATGGTCGTGGACGATCATCTCCCGCGCTGAGTTCACTACAACACTCATCAAGTCATGCTTGTGGTGAAAGTAGTCGTCTCGTGTGGCAGTCAGAGGTGTCTCGCTTATAGCTCGACATCCAGACGGGGCTTCGAGGCCTCATATCCGGTGCGGCCAAAAATAGGGGTTATAGTCTGAAGACGACACCTGTGCGTAGTTTCGCCGTCGCCGTCTCGCCACCGCAGACCGACACAAGATGGATGACGGCCTTTGCTAGTGATAACATGGGTCCGAAGATGCGTGGTGCGCGTTTGTATACGAGTTGAGACATGCGACTCGCCATTACTGAGCAGTGGCCGTAATCGTGGTCGAACCGTCGTATTACGCAACAGACAGACAACAGGCTACATGGCCAGTCTTAGAGGTTTAATCCAGCTCCATGATAGGACAATGGAGTCGAATTCCGCTCGTTGCCAGAAATAGGGGTTTTGCTGACGACGACAAAAGCAGGATTTGGACCGCCTAATAGGCCAGTGACAGTGGGTATCTCGCTGTAGTGGAGGTCCTCCTCCGTTCGGTCAAGATCCAGGTGAGGCAGAGAGTTTTCAAAAATCGATGGTGGTGGTCGGGACCAGGGACCATGGTGGAATCTCGGCTCATGGTATAGGACGTGTCCAGAGCCCCTTAAGTGAGTTTCCGACCCTGTGTAGCTGATTTTTTTTGTAGATATCCCTTGCTGGAGTTCAAACAATGCCACTCCATCATGGACAACAGTCGGATTTGAGCTGATAATGAAATTGCGCTAATGCCCATCTACATGAAGATTCGGGAAAACAGAGTGCTCGGAAGAAAACACATTGAGGTGAGGAACTTATTATATTCTCACTTGCAAGGATTACACCAGATCCTAAAAAAATTTGGTTCCCAGTAGCCAAATGTTGACTTATAAGATACTTAGAGTTCAACCTGATCATGAGACAGCGAGATTCATTGTGATTCAGAGCAGCTATGATAGATATTTAGACATGTCATTCTGGAGAGGGAGTTCATAAGAAGTAAATTCACTTTCACAACACCATCCAATAAATAAATACAAATTTTTCAATTGGAATCATAGAAACAACAGGTTCTGAACTCAGATCAAAGCACCTTGCTTTGTCTGGTTATTCTTGTGAGATCGGCCGGTGCCGGCTAAATCCTCAGCAGCATCTTCCTTTTTCTCTATGAGAGGTACATTGAGGAGAGTGAGCTGGTGAAGCTGTTCAGTCGAAATTTGCTGGTTGAGCTCGGCAAGCTTCACATCAACTTCAGCGACACCCTTGGCTTGTGAAGACCTTTCAAACAGTGGTCTAGCTGTATTCCATAGTTCAGCTGATTTCATGATCTGTCCCCGTCGCTCAAGTATGGTGGCAATTTGAACCATACAGTCTGCTCTCCAGCTATGAATACCCATAAGAGTAAATTCATCCAGAGCAACAGTGAAGAGGTTGAGAGCACTCTCATCATCCTTCTCAGCCACAAAGATTTGGCCAATAAAGTGTAAAGCCTTTACTGTCGCCAGTTTCTCCTTGCTTTTCGATGCCAGGACTAAATATATTCCTGCCCATCCCTGTGTAGCATGGATAGTGTTCATTTCGGTAGAAAGATCGGCGAGTTTTTCAAGGCACATCAGTGCCTCTTGCACATTTACATCTCTGCATAATGTAAATCCTTGTGCCAGCATCATATTGGCAGTATTGTAGTCACCATCCCGCAGAGCGAGGTATGCATATCTCTGATCAGCCAACAGGCCAACTAGTGTCTGGAGAAACCCGTGTAATTTGCTGATGTGGAGCTTGCAGTTGTCTAGATTCTGGCGAACCTGTTTTGAGTCTACACCAGTGCAAATATCAATGAGAGCAATATTCAGCTTGGCCAGAATCTGCTGATGCACTGTTGATCGTTGGATGGATGATGCAAGGGCAACCTGCATTTCACGAGATTCCTTGTACTCTGTTTTTAACAGGTGTATCTCTGCAGCATGATTTCTGATACTCAGGGCCAATGACCCACTCTGTAGACCACAACAGTTCAAGAAATGGAGAGCACACTCAAGAAGAGGCTGGGCTGATCGATAGCTGGATAACATTAGTTGGCATCTCCCTTGCACAAAGAGAGCTGTGGCTTGTGCATGTATATCTCCAAGGTACTCAGCATAATCCTGAGCCTTTTTTGCATATTCCAACGCTCCCAGAATGCTCCCTGTCAGGGGCATTATTTGAGCTATAGAACATAAGGCCTGTCGACCAACTGTGGTTGGTGACCCAGTACTGTCCGCCAATACCACGCTCTTTTGGAGATACTCCAGAGCATTGGGTACATTGGATTCTTGGTAGAAATAATAACATCCAAGAGCATGATACCATTTGGCTGATGTGAATTCAGCTTTGGGCAGTATAAACAAGAATGAAAGTCAAAATCACCTTGTTCCAGTGGAGGTTTATTCATGAAGTATTGATTTCCCTTTGTGATCTTGCTTTCGGCATCCATCACAGGTAAAACATCGGAATTTTCAAAGAGGTGAATCAAGTAGTCACCCAAAATTGGCTGCTCTATCCATTGCTCCATGTGGGTGGATAAATCAAGTAGAAGGGGGCAATATGTTCCCTGTGTCTTCCCATAGAAATTGCCAAGAGACAGGATACTTTGGAAGGTATAATCGGCATTTGGAGAGTTTATGCCGTCCCGGAGAACACTGTTGAAATTACCCAGATTTTTGCCAATGTGTGGGACAATAGAGCCTGCATCTGGAATCCTGAATTGATTCCACAGGGCCAGAAGCTCATGAAAATGCTGGTGTAGCTTGAGTTTCATGGCATCTTCAGGAGGATGAATCCTGAGGATATATTCTCGGACAGGGACTAGCACCTTGAGCTTCTTCTCCGCATCATTAAAAGCCAGAGTTGTCCGCAGGAGAATGGATTTGCATGCCAAGATGTCCATAATGGGAAATTTGGTCTGTGCCAATTCCGCATCTGTGAGCCCATCAGGAAGCATGGACAGGATGCTAAGGAGATCTTGAGCATCTGTTGTCATTCTGGAGCTCGTGAAGGACAACATAATTGATATATCAAGGCTGGATCCTTTGTCGTATCCATTAGAAAGCATGAGGGTGCTTTCAGATCTCCAACGAGAAAGGGCCTTCTTGCACCCTTCGTGAGACGCGACACTGGCAATAAGACTGACTGCAAGTGGCAGGTTCCCTGTCAAATTGAGGAGCTCCTGGACTTCTGACTCTTCGTGAGTGTCATCTGCAACATCAATGAATGTCTGCAT
Organism: Mycena rebaudengoi; assembly: GCA_029282285.1. Lineage (NCBI taxonomy): Eukaryota > Fungi > Basidiomycota > Agaricomycetes > Agaricales > Mycenaceae > Mycena > Mycena rebaudengoi. Next base: position 1,445,491 of record JARJCX010000003.1, on the reverse strand, counting down.
AGCAGCTGAGGTGGAAAGTGGGGCAAGAGGTGCCAAGAATGGATGTGTCCATTTGACTTTCGCAGGTCGCTCCGCTCCTCGCATGGTAATCTAAGGCTATTTAGCAACAGCTCCAAGAAACAAAAAATATGCCACTTACCATGAGTCCCAAGTGAGGAATATCTGTAAGAAGTGACAGAAATTCTTCAACTTCTGGACGCATGGTGGAGATTTCCCACGGAGTTTCCAGGTTATCCAAGACAATAAGACAAGGAGGGGCTTGCATGAAATGCTGGGCCACTTTCTTCGCCAGGTTTGGGCCTTTCTCCACCCTAATATGATCTGCAACAGCTGATACCAACTCAACACAGGTCGGTGTTGAATCACAGGGCACAAAATATTGATGAGAGTACTTGGCTTCCACTCGAGGATCATACAGTGCTGCTGTGGCGAGACTGGTCTTTCCCATGCCTCCTGCACCCAAGATGGCAATCCGTGCGGTATCTTGAACAAGGATCGCAACTATACTTTCAAGCTCAGAGTTCCGGCCGTGGAAGATTTTAGGACGCGCTGGAAGCATTGCAAACGAATCAGAGCTATAAAATGTCAGCTATATTTTTGATGTGAGATGGTTCAGCTCACCTGCTGTTATTTGATAAAGTCCCTGTCATCTATGAAAGCTTAGTTGAGAAGATGTGGCAGATGAGTTGGAACTCACAGATGAGGCATCAGAACTGATACGGTCTGGGTAAGCCTCTAGCAAGGCAACAAGATCATTGTGCTGTTCTTTGGCATCCTGCTTCATTTGCGATATCTGACAAATTTCCGAGCCAGTAGCCTGAATCTGAGGAGGCTTCAAATACTTCCACAGCAGAGGTGTCTGGGATGTACCTTGAATTTTTCTTGCACATCCTGAATTTCCTGCTTGCACATCTTCAATCTGGCAGCATCCTGAGGTTGCCTGAACAGCTGCCTCATCTTCGGCGCTCTCTGTTGCCCATTCAAGAATGTCAAAACCTTCTGAAGTGCTCTACAGCAATGTCTTATTCAGTCTCTTTGGCACAAAAATTATGTACATACTCGGCAAATTTTGCAATGTCATGCAGAAGGGCTATTGGGAGCCCTGTTTTAGTGTCCGATGGAGCTACCAACTTCAAAATGGTGCAGAGGATCTCGTGAATCTGCTCCATCATTTTACCCCATTCATCCTTGTGGGTCCTAATACTCTGCGCCAATTAGCAAAAAAATCTACAGGACTCTTAGCCTGCAGTATTTAAATATACACCCACCTCAAGACATTTCATGATCGACAATACGAGCGTGGCAGCGGTGCTCAAAAAGGGAACCTCGAATGTCCCACCGATTTCTTCGGCAGTGGTGGCTGCGAGAGTTGTATAGCGGACGAGGTCGTCGAAGTGTGTGGGGGGCTTCATCGTGTGTCCAATACTAGGTGACTGGCACTGACACTTATATCTATCAAACATAGAAGGTTGTTCATCGTTATAGAAGAGTCCAAGGTCCAAGAAGCAACTTCTATCCACTGATTTTCTCATGAATTCTACTGGCTGCTCTCGCGGGCTATATTTCTTGCGAGGAGTTTCCGTAAAAACCGACCAGGAAAGCGTAAACCCAAGGTGTTTCTTTATTATGTAACCTTAGGAACCTGCAGGAATTTTCATCTTCAAAGCCTCCCTCAGCTCCAAGTCTAAGATTATGCATGGAACATTCAAGACACGCCACCACCGCTATCCTAGGCTCAACTGATCATCATTCATAATTAGCACTTACTGTGCTCTATTTTCCCATCGGAAGCAAAGATATAAAACCCGTGATTGGACAGGAAGAACTTCCCAAAAATATCCTAGGAAAAAGCGTTGAACACCACGCGGGTCCGTGGAAGCGACAAAATTAACATTCTTAACTTAGAAAAAAGCTCAACGATAAGGGCAGCACCAATACTTGCAGTGTCTATATTACTATTTTTACAATTGTTCCGGTGATACCTAACGATTCACTTTGTCGCTTACGTCTGCATTCTATTTGCGGAGCATCAACCTCATCAATTCGCAAGTACGCAGTTCATTCTCAAAGCTAAAATTTACTCAAAAGCGAGCTAGAAGTAACACCCTGCACTTGTCTGTATGATATAAAAAACAAAACCCACATCTCCTGCTCATCGGACTCGTTGAGAGCCGCCGCAGTCATCTACATACAACATGCCGCGTGTCATTATAAAATAAGCGGATGTCTGTTCACATTAGTATCGTTCGCACCGATATTATTCTGGCTTGAGGACGTAGAGAGTGGTCGTCGTATATGTTGCGATGCTACCACGAAGGGAATGGAAAGGTCACTACAGGCGTACATTTTCAACTCAAGACTCACAAATAGGACCCGGGCGGCCTGGAACACACAAGATGCAATGGGTGTTGGGGGCCGCACCGAATATAGGTTGCTTACCTCCTGGCGTCGGCTGGATATAGCCCCTCGGACGACCAGGGGCAACAATCGAAATTTGTGGCCGTTCGAGGTCTTCGAGATGATCCACTGCCAAATTGCACATTAGAGAACTGCAAAGGAAGTAAGGAAACGAATGAAAGAAAAATTGAATCGAGTTCGCACCGTGTTTTGGGGGCCTTCGCCAACTTCGTCACTTCGTTAGATGACGGAAGTTCGTCGGGTGGTCCGAAGTTCGTCAGATGCTATGAATAGGCTATAAATGTGTAATAATCACCTAAGAAATTCGCCAGATAGTACCAAGGTGCGCGTTTTTCGTCATATTCAGAGCCCTGAATAGGAAAGTTCGTGAGGTGAAAGCAGAGAGTAAGAAACTGCGTCAGATTGACCTAGCTGAACATGATATCACCAAAAGGTGATGGCGTGATGGCCGCGACCTAAACGTGTGTCCCAGCCGCTCCCCAAAGTCATGCAGCATTGAAAGACTAAATTTCAGTCAAACGATGCGTAGTATTCAGCTCGTAGAATTTTACGGATCCAATCTCTCAGTATAAGTCTACAGTGTCCTCTGAAAGAGGAATGGAATCCAGGTTTCTTTCAGCTTCATACATGAACGACCTGGATTGCATATGAAAGGAAAGCACTAACAGTTAATTTCTATTTTTCCTAAACTCAACACAAAACACACGGCATTCGGACACGCTTCCTCCACAATTCGACTAATGCAGTCGCGGCGCCAGGATCGCTACCCTGAGATTCAGGGGGCACGAGCGCACTTGACACTAACCAAGAGGGTTCTACTGCGCTCGAGGACGCCGGGATCGATCCGTGAAAGCTCGACGATGATCTGAAAACGATGAGCACGGCATCCACCTGTAGTCATGCGGGTCATGTGGGCCACATACACGTCAATCCCGAGCATTCCATTCGCCGCCTTCTCTTCCAGAAACAATCTGAAAGCTCCGTCGCCATTGAAGCCTGGAAACGCCATTGCGCTAGTTGGTGACCGGGACCGACCCGGGACGACTTGGATGCGAACGCCAGGCGTGGGGTGGTGTTCAGGATTAAGCGTCCGCGCTCTTTTGGGGGCCTTTCGGGACCAGGAAATCTGAATGGTAATCTCAGAATTGACAGTTAGCTGCTCGAATGTAGTATTAGGATTGGTTTGGGCGACGAGAGGGATAATAAATCATGGACGTCATGGACGTCGGAGAGCTTTGCAGTGGATCGGAGCACATGGAGGGGAGGTACGGACTCTCGAAGGACGTGCCGTCGAACGATAGCGCGCGCGTCAGCGGCAGCGGAGATTAGAATTGATTTTGACATTTAGATTGAGATAGGTGGATCGGGACGTGCACCCAGGACCCCACAGAGAACGCCAGGCAGGAGTGGCCGGACTATGAAGACGCGCGCCCGACGGACAGCGTGCGCGAATTGTTGTAAGTACAGTACTGACTTCCTTGCCGAGAGCTGGCGTGCCACGAGTAGGACGCTAGCTCGGTAGCTCGGTAGTTCGTTTGCGCTCAACACTGACAGCAGTGCCTGAAGTTGAGAAATACGACCCCGTGAAGTTAGAAGTCGCTGACCATACTTGGACCATATGTACTGAAATCTGAGACGCCATACGGCTAGCATGCCAAGGTCGGTCTAGTCTGGGTTGATAGTGTCGAGTCTAGTTCATCGGAGGCTACGGCCCACGATCCGCACTGCCGACATACGACCCGGCGCGCGAGAGCGGCGTACAACGGGGCGTGCTGCGATGCGCCGGCGATACTCGAGAGGACGTCCGAAAGGTTTGCGGTGGAGGTCGAGGATTTGACGGATGCAGCAGATTTTATGGATGAGGGAGGTTTTGCAGACCCCGCCACCGAGCGCACGGACACTGCGCCCTCGAAGGACGTGCCGTTCGGAGGGGAGTGCGCGCGCGGGCAGTAGCTGTTACAGCGGGGATTCAAATTGAGATGGTACGTGCACGCACGACCCCACAGAGGACGCAGGGCGGGCGTGGCCGGACTGTAAAAACGCGCGCGCAACAGACGGCGGGCGCGAATTGTCGGATTGACTCTTGATGAGAACTGGCGCGCCACACCGCCCTGCTACGAATAGGAGCCGAGTATGCGAATATGCTCTGTCGAGGTACGGTCGGGCCGGTTGCGGTGGCAGCAAGGATTGCGGACACACGGAAACAAAAAAAGCGGTGCAGAGAATTTGTCGTTGTTGTCTAGAGTGGCTTCTTCATGTCGCTTTTCATTTTGGATCCTCTGGTCCTCATTAATCATTATCGCTGTGGGTACAATTCCATTAGTGTGATTTTCGCCAACACCATTCCTTCTGGTCGGTGTTTCATCTTTACTGCAAAAAAAAATCCGAAAGCGATCGCCATCGTTACTTACAAAATGCGAGGTGCGAGCTCTGGTACGAGTCTCTCCTAGACAGATGTTACAGCCGTTGAAGCTAATCGCAGCTACAGACATGGTAATGATTCACCATTTCTTTTGGGCCAACTAATTTATATGCTGGCCTACATAAGCAAGGCCTAAGCCATTCCTTGACTCGGAAAACGAGTGCGCCCAGCCGAGGGTAGAGCTCGCTAGCTCGCCAGTTCGTTTGCGCTCAATAGTGACCGTAATACAACCCCTAGAAATACGATCCCATGACCTGCACGGTAAGCGCTGCGTTGTCGGCTTGACTTATTTCACCTTCATCTTACCTCCATATTGCCTCCATAGGCGTCCATCACCACAAGACGAGAAAAGAAGCATGGCCATCGCTGCGCATTCCCGCTTGCGACCCGAAACCTGAGACGCCATGCGGTTAGCCCCGTGCCACGGGGTCCTTGCGGATCTTGCCCCATGCCCCAGGTTGACTCGATATTTTTTTGGCTCTGTCCAGAGTTTTAAATTTGACATTATCATGCGACATCAAAAGATAACATGCTGCCATCAGCTCGCTGAGCTTCCATAAAAAGTTCGCGCGAGGAAAGTTGTTCGTGTCCCCACTTTCCCCACCTCACTCTTTTCCAAGATGCCCGGAGGCGCTGTTGTGTTCGGAACTGCCGATACATCTCGTATTGAGGCCCCGGTGACGATGAAGACGTACTTCATGTGCGTCTTCGCGGCATTCGGTGGTATTTTCTTCGGATACGATACCGGTTGGATGGGGGGTGTCCTCGGAATGCCCTACTTCATTCAGATGTACTCTCACAAGCCTTTCCCCCCCGAGCCTTTCGACGCCGCCCACCTGCCCAAGGACTTCTCGCTTCCGGCATGGGAAAAGTCCCTCATGACCTCGATCCTCTCCGCCGGCACTTTCTTCGGTGCACTGGTTGCTGTAAGTCCCATCTTTGTGCTCGTAAATGGTGCCTCGGGCTGACGCCTCTCGCAGGGTGATATCGCCGATACGATTGGTCGTCGGCCCACAATCGTCATGGGTTGCGTCGTGTTCGCCGTTGGTTGCATTCTCGAGATTGCCCCCCAGGATGTCCTCGGTCTCTTTGTCGTCGGTCGTCTCGTTGCGGGTGCTGGCGTCGGCTTCATCTCCGCCATCATCATTCTGTACATGTCCGAGATCGCCCCCAAGAAGGTCCGCGGTGCGCTCGTCTCCGGCTATCAGTTCTGCATCACCATTGGTATTCTGCTTGCCAACGTCGTCGTCTACGGGACCCAGGACAAGCTCGACACGACCTCTTACCGCATTCCCATCGGTATCCAGTTCCTTTGGGCCATTATACTCGGTGCGATTGATCGCCCCGTTCTTCTGCCGCGCTTGCTGATTTTTTGTTTCTTGTCTGCAGGCGGCGGTCTCCTGTTCCTCCCCGAATCCCCCCGTTTCTGGGTAAAGAAAGGAGACATCGAGAAGGCCACCGTCGCTCTCGCCGCTGTCCGTGACCAGCCCCGTGAATCGGACTTCGTCCAGGACGAGCTTGCGGAGATCATCGCCAATCTCGAGTTCGAGCGGATCCACACCCCCGACGTCGGCTACGTCGGTGGTTGGCTTGCGTGCTTCAAGGGTTCGCTCTTCGACGGTTCCTCGAACATCCGTCGCACGTTGGTCGGCACCGGTGCGCCGCTTCTTCCTTCCTCTTGACCTCCGCATCCTAATTCCTCCACAGGGCTCCAGTGCGCGCAGCAATTCACCGGAATCAACTTCATCTTCTATTTTGGAACATCATTCTTCCAGACTCTAGGGACCATTGACAACCCGTTCCTGATTGCGCTGGTTACGACGCTCGTCAACGTGCTCTCGACCCCGCTCTCGTTCTGGATCATCGAGCGTTTCGGTCGCCGTCGCATTCTGCTCATCGGTGGCTCCTTCATGGTTGTGTGCCAGTACATCGTTGCCATCATCGGTGTCGCTGCGCCGCACGCCCAAGAGATCGGTGGCAACCCCTCCGCTGTCAAGGCTGAGATCGCGTTCATTTGCCTGAACATTTGCGCATTCGCGACCACATGGGGCCCCGCAGCCTGGGTCGTCGTCGGTGAGATGTTCCCCCTGCCCATCCGGTCGCGTGGTGTCGGCATGTCCACCGCCTCCAACTGGTGTGTCCTTTTTTTGTCGTTGTGCGCAGCCGCTTACAGCTCGCCCAGGTTCTGGAACTGCGTCATCGGTGTCATTACCCCTTACTTTGTCTCGTCCGACCAGGCCAACCTCGGCCCCAAGGTGTTCTTCATCTGGGGTTCGACCGCCGCGCTCTCCGTCACCTTCGCCTACTTCTTTGTGTCCGAGACCAAGGGTCTCTCGCTTGAGCAGGTCGACCAGATGCTGTCAGAGACCACTCCCCGTACTTCCAGCACCTGGAAGCCTCACCAGACCTGGGCCGCGAAGGAGGGCCACCTCCACGATGGGGAGATCGAGCACAAGGCCGCCAGCGACGAGAAGGCATCGGCGTGAGGTGTTATCTTATTACATTGATACATCGCATCTATCTTACCTACGCACAAAAATTCATCCTAATGTTACTACTTTTGTTCATATTTCTGGGTGTTCGAGTTATGAGACGGTTTGGAGTTGCCTCCAGGGTCAAGGTCTGTTTTAGGCAATTTCATCAAAATTTATTGGGGTTCTTGTTGGCCGTCTTGCCGGAACGTCACTGTGATTGCCGCGTTCCTGCAGAGGCGACGCCGTCACTTGACACGTCGCGTTCAGTGGCCACCAGAGCAAATTGTACGCGACCGACGTTCCCAGAGGCCCAAATTCTGTTCATCTATTCTACGAAGACAATTGATCACTTCAAATCTCAGCAGTACTTATGTATCACTAATTTATTTGGGCATTATTTCTTGTCTGGCCACTTCAAATGTGCAGTAGCATTACGAAGTGCGGGATGAATTTGGCTTGCGAGGGTTCGATTCTCGCGGTCTATATTTTTGACCTTTATTTCATAGCTGTCTACATTGATTTACACTCCATTTCCGAGTATTCCATGCATCTTAGTGTAGTTTTTGCCGTCGGGAACCAAGTGAGAGGCACCATTCAGTATATTAGGCGGTGTGATTCGCTGTTAAATATCAATTTACAGTAATTGGACGGCACTCTGCCACTCCAGCAACGTATCAGAGCTCTACAATTGCGGGATACCTCAGATTCAGGGCTTGGAAGAGAACGAGGTCAAGCTCGTCATGTCAGTAAAGCCGAAGTGTACGATGGAGAGCTTGCAGGCCTATACTTAGGGGCTTGCAAGGCTATAAATCTCGCTGAGGAAGATGACTGTATTGATCATCTGCAACTATTTATTATCAGTAGTACTGAGAAGCAATTGTGTGGTCGCTCCCGCTAAAAGGCTATTCCAGTAAAGATAACCTCTGAATAAATTAACGCTCAGGCTCACATGTAATTCTTTTGGTCTCATACGCGACACAGGACCATGCGCTCCACCTCTTCCGGATCCAACCGCGGAAGTTCCGAGACACCAGTTATACAAGGCGGTAACATCAACTTCTTGGAAGTCAAATCCGAGGATTTTTCCAATTTGAAATACTCTCGCATTTCCATGAATAGAAGGAATTCCACAGAATTTTAGCAGTGATCAATGTCCGCAGGAGGGGCGGCGCCCTGAGCTGAAGCTTGAAGGAGCCAGAAGAGTTCATTTTTTAAGAATGCATGGTATCTTGCTTCTTTGCTAATTTGCGGAGCTGGGAGCAGATATTATTGTAATGAACCCGCACAGGATTTGGATTGGAGAAAGGCCGGTTCACCAACACATTGTTTTTCTGGCGTCTGAGGGGCCGAAACAGTCGAAAGAGGATTTCGCTCGGTATGATTTATTCAGACAGCTGGAGTATCCGACTCTTTATAGAGACAACCTAGTCTTCCTCCAGTGTCTGCTCTGCTCTGAACTAAACTGAACTGATATTCTATTGGCTACTTATCGGACTAACTAGAGTCATGCGGCAGTACTGCTACGTATCTACTATAAGTAGTTTGGTAACAATGGGGCTCGTATGGTACGGGTGAGCGATTTATAAGAGAAACGATTATCTATACATAAGGAGGAAGGGGAAAATAAAGTCAGAGACGTTCAAAAAGAAAATGAGACAGGCTACATTATGTGGGTAATGGCAAGGTAAAGGGACACGGATGTGCATATATTAGGAAGTGCGGAAAGTATATGAGAGCAGCGGAGAGAGATTATTAGGCTCGTGTCCACCCGTTATAGTTTAGCTTCAAACTTATGGGGCTTGAATACATGTAGCATTCAGCAACTATTTTTTGCTTTGAACCCTCCTACTACCGCACTATTTCCTGGCAGTGGAAGAGGAAAGCAAAATATATTGGATACGGTCATAAAAAGGGAAGAAAGGAATTGGGTCGACACAAATTAATAATAGTTTACTTCCCCTTCACTGGCACCCGTGGCGGGCTGGTAGGTTCGACCGGAGCCACTGGGGCGGAGCGCCGTGATCTAGAAGGGGTTGGTTCCGCTATAAAAGTGGACTTCGGACTCGGTTGCCGACGAGAGTGAGTCTGTGAAGCGGCCTGCGGAGGCGGTGGAATACCAGACGGGCTGGTAACGCCGATGCTCGAAGCTCGTGACGGACGCGCAGACGGTGCAACTTTAGCAGAACCAGAAACAATAGGCGGCGTAGCTGAATGCCCGTCTTGAACGATGACAGGGGAATGCGGCATGCCCAAGCTTCTCCCTCCATGGTGGTTGCCTTTTTCTGACTGCCGAGCAAGCCGCGCGTAGTCCCGCGCCCACGTGAGCACCTTGTCGTTCCACTTGCGGTCCATGTAGTCGCCGTAGTGCCGGAATGTGCGGATGATCAGAAAGAGGTACACCATAGCGATAGTGAGCAAGCCCGTGACGGCGATCCTAAGCGCGAGTGCGGAGCGGGGGGAAAGCCCAGCGGCCGTGGAGTCGGTATCGGTAGGTTCGCCCGTCTGCCACACGAAGACCATGATGCAGGTGACGAAGAAGATGATGGACCTATGGGAGGAGTTAGTATTGGCATGGACCGGAGAGGAGGGAACTAAAAAATTACCAAGCCAGCCATACGGCGGGAATAGCCAGAAGAACCCAAACATTCCATATTATATACTGGTCCTCAGTTTGTGCTTCCTATAATACAATGGTGTTGATTAACACATCCTTAGAAGCGAGGTACGTCTTACCTCCGCCCAACTAGCAGCCTTGTACATTTTGCGCATCGTGCCGAATCGGATAATGTAGATGCTCCCAAATAGCAGACTCATGAGAGCGGATATGAGGGACAGGAGCGCAGATGTCCGGGCGATAAAATTTTGCGCAGCAGCGTCGATTTGCAGCATCGTTAGGATGGCTCTAGTATATACGTATGAGGAAGTAGCGGATTCAAGCGGTTGAGGACGCACGATAACATTAACGCCGACACCACATTTTGCGTCTTCCACTCTCGCAAAAGCGAGTCAATGAAGCCTTCCCACGAATGGCGGAAGTTCAGCAGGTGTGGCGAAACCGCCGCATCTTCCGGAAGCCACGTCGTAAGGAGTGCCCCGGGGGTGCCGTCCTTCCACTGCTCGGCGGTCGCAACAGCCATGCGCCGAATGTCCGGGAGGCTCAAATTTGCGTCTTCAAAGAGCCGCGCCACGCGCGAGAAGTACAGCAGCGGAAGGCGGAGCAGGAGGTGCAGATATATCTGCTGCGGGATCTTTCTGAAAATGAAGATTATGAGACGTTCCAAGAATCCCGGGCGGCGACCGGGGTATGGGGGAGCGGCATTTTCGGCGTCGGGTTCCGGTGACAAGCGCGAGGATAGGCCACTGCCCACAGACGCCTGGGGCGCCCCCACGTAGTAAGACGCGGGTGGACTGTATGGACGTGATGCGTGCGAGCGAGAATAGCTGGAAGAACTTCGGCTGTGCATGCGGAACGGGTTGATCGTAATGTATGGGGGCTCGGGGCCGCTCTGTGGGATCATTATGGCAGGCGGCTGAGCTGGGGGTCCCCCGTACGAGTAATGTGGACGATGTCGCGAACTTGAACTTGACGATCGACTCCGCTGAGGGATAATCATGATAGGTGGCTGAGGTGGTTGAGGCGGTGGTCCCCCGTACGAGACCTGTGGACGATATCGCGAACTTGAACTTGACGATCGACGCCGATGGGACTCAATTATGATAGGTGGCTGAGGGGTCGGCATCGGCGCTAGTCCCCCGTATGAGAAATTGTGAGGATGCCGTGCATCGTATGTTCCTCGTCGTGACGGCGATCGACTCTGCGGGATGATTATGACCGGTGGCTGAGCGGCGGAGGTATAATGCATAGGGTGTGAGTGTTGCCGTCGCGGACGGGATCGAGAACGAGACGACTCCGGAGACGATGAAAACCGATGGCGGAGGTGCATACGAATAGGCGAGTGCCGACGTCCTGCACGTTGTGGTTCCGGAGAGCTAGACCGCGGACGCGGGGCGGTTGGCTGGAGTTCAGGAACTGGGGCTGAGTGTCGGGATCTGGTGAGGAGATGCGGATGCGGCGGCGATTGTGGATGGTGATGGGGGGGCGAATGGTGGGCATATATGGGCTGGGATTGGATAACAAAGTCGGGGCGTGACGTTTGCGGGGGAGGACTTCGAGGAAGTTGCTCATGATTTGGAGAAGGGCGAGGATACGGTACGGAATTTTGAGGTAAGTAGTTCGATACGTTGGAGGCAAACTCCACTCGGAGACCTGAATCGTGAGGATTCCTTGCGTCTGACAGGAAAAGTCAGTGCCATAAACCAAGTACGAGGGATACGAGAATCACCATCGATCGATCCTCTTTCTGTGGGCACATACCTAGGCGGCCTCTGCGTCTGCATTTCACTGGAACGAATGTCGCCCCCGGGCAGGACACGATTCAAGGTTGCTGCATTTGGCTCAGGCGGCCGTGATCCTCTTCGGCGGGTGCTTTCAGAGCGCCGGGAGGCTTCGACGGGAGGAGGCATTGTGTCACTGGGGGCTAGGCCAAAGAAGAGGTTGACGAGGGAGTGGAACAAGAGTGGAAAGCGCTGAACGTCTCGTTTTGGCGCTCGTCGGCGCCAATACGGTGCAAAACATGACACACGTGATTTATCGGAGATCCGAGTTTGCAGTGTTCCGGCATCCGTTGCTGTCATTTTTTGAAGGGCGGCGCCGCTGCACAGCCGCCGACCTACCTCCTGAGCTCATGGCTGATATCATCAAGGACTTTGCTGACGATATTTACTCTCTCAAAGCATGTTCGCTCATCTCAGCTGCATTCTGTCCACCCACCCAGCGCCACATCTTCAAGTCAATAGGCCTTTACCGAGAGGACTGCCACGACATAGATCGCGATTATGTGCGGAGAACTCCTGGAACGATTCAAAAGGGCTTTCTCCTTCTTCAAAACTCTCCCGGGTATATACGTGATTTGAGCATTGACCTCCCATATTCTGCCAAGGAGCGCCTTGCACTGGAGCATGTCATTGGAACACTTAGCACGCTCCATAGCCTGGAGTGGTTCGTAATTGCTGGCCATTGTATACACTGGCAGAACGTCTCCGTCGCTCTTAAGACCTCGATAATGGGCATTTTGGCGCAGCCCACGCTCTCCCGCCTCCACATTCTCGATATACGAGCCTTGCCGGCTGTCGTGCTTCTCCGCACGATGTCCTCCGTGACGGTATTCTCTCTTTGCTCGACACAATTTGCAGAAGTCGATATATCACCGGACGAACTCGACATTCTGGCTTCCGCTCGGTGCGAGCACCTAATCTTGGGATATTCCAGCCTCGAGAGCTCCCGCACGTCTGAGCTGTTGCTCTCATCTAGAGCTTCCTGGATATCCCGTATCACCCGACTTTCCATCTACGTCGATACTTGTTCCCGTCTATCCGCAGAAAGGCTGCTTGCTGCGACTTCGGTCGCCCTGCAACAACTCGATCTTGACTATCATTTTTCCAGTGCGTTCTCCACATCAACGCTGCTATATATTTATCTTGAAATTTGTACACAGATACATCTCACCCCTTACGCCTGCCCCGTCTTCCCCAGCTGCGCGTAATGGAGGTGCAGATGTACCTCTCGGGAGGCATCAGACATGACTTTCCTGACGCATTTTTCCGGCATTCTCGCACCTTTCCCAACCGTCGAGCTGACTGTGGAAGTCATCATTTTGCCTGGGGCTGAGAGAGTTTTGTACGACGGGACCTGGCCCATTGTTTCAATGCCGGAGGGCTGGCACATGGACAGCACTGAGTCTTAGTTGGGGTTTGCAATCCTCAGGAGTATCAATGGGATGGATGGGGCCCAGACTCGTCCGCGGGATATCGTATTCGACGAATTCTGTGTCGCGATTGCGACGGCGCTTCCAGGTAGAAATGTCTCGTTCTCGAGGGGCCCCGACTCTTTGCAACCATATATAGCATGCTTGCCATAGGCAGGCAAATGTTGGGGAATCCCTATGAAGCACCCTAGTTCATTTTTTAAAAGAGAGGAACAACACGCACCGCAGCCCCACGGGCAGATTCTCGAGCGCGGTAGAAGACGCGAGGCCCCGGACGCCGCCCATGCCGATACCGAAGAGGGAGCGCAGAACGAAGAAGTGGCGGGAGGTGTTTGCGAAGCCTCGGCGGTACGACGTCAGTGCATGTGCGTATATGAAAAAAGAGGGTGAGGAGAACTAATGGTACCTGCACCGAGCTCCAACACCGCGACGAGGAGCAGGTTGAACACCAGCGGCCACTTGCGCCCGAACCTGTCCGAGAACACGCCGAAAAGCACCACGCCGACGGAGTGGAACAGCAGCGTGAGTGTTATTGCGGTCGTCTGTCGCGTAGCGGTCGTTAGCAAAATAAATAAATAAACAACAGAGGGAATGTACATGTGTACAATGGAAATTTTTATTATTGGAAGAAGAAAGCGGCATGGCACGCACAATCTCATGCGTCGAGTTTCCGAACTGCGCGCTCAGCGCGGGCACGACGAGCGACACGCTGAAAAAGTCGATCGCATCGCAGGTCCACGCGGGTCACCCGACCCAGAAGAACGCGTACTGCAGCGCCGAGAGCGCGCCCAGCTGTTTCCAGAGGGGCTCAGGTGGGACGTCAGGGCGCAAACCAGGGGCGCGAAGAAAATGGTCTGCTGTCAGGCTTTGTGTGTGCTTGAAGCCTCTTGAGCAAACGCTGTAGTTGAGACTTTTGAGAACCAAGACAACTCGGCGCTCCGATGGGAAGTTGAAGCAACAGCCAGCAACCAGGCCCGAGAAGCACCGCGATGCCAGGACTTGTACTGTCAAGCGGGGTCGGCTGGGGCCTATAAATACGGTGTGTTTTTCGCGCAGCTGTCCATCTACCTGCACAGATAGGCGCCCCTGTCGACAACCGCTGATTTTCCAAGTCGTTTCTTGAAGCTACAAAAATAAAATAAAGTAATACGTCAAGGCTAAATAGGCGTGCATATTTGATACTCTCACACCCCTATCATTCTATTAATTTTAGTTGCTAACCTTTCTCAAATCCTTGTTCCACTTCCTCACGCAGTTCGCATCTAAATGATCCGTGATGAATGATTCCCTTTGGCGGCCTATTTATATTTTAGAGTGGGCATCTGAAGCTGGCCAGATCTGCTTGAAAATATTTCATCGGGCCACGTAAGTGCTTAGAAGAATCGAGGAAAGGAAGTTAACCAAGTTCAAATTAAGGGGAAACACACCTGGTGGCGCGTGGTGCGCCGCCCCCCAACATGACACAACCTGCAGTGGAGAATTGATTGAAATTTGAACAGGATTTAATGATGTAAAATAACATGCGTTCGGATTCTCATCTCAAGGATATTAATCAACTACTTATTGTGTCAATATCGTTCCACTTCGGCGGGAGGATCCAATGGGATGGTTGGAAAGTGGCAAGTATTTTGTGCTTAATCTCCGACGTGAAAAGTGCACATCCAGGTTGCAGTAAGGGGGGTAAAAGTCACGTTAAAGACAGTATAAGTACGTAGTGGGCTGGTAATTAAATTCGGATGAGGCTTTTTCTCCTTTAGGTGTGCGGACGTTCCACGTTTAAGAGTGGAACATATTGAAGCTGAGGCTGTTAGGGCCGTCGCACCACCCTCCGGCGCGACCTCCGGATGTACAATGGTTCACAGTGTCGAACAATCCGTTCCTAGCCTCCTGGCAATTGGTGCTGCCCAAGAACGGGCCGCAGATACCCACTAATAACAGGCGAAAGGTAAGCACACTGTCTGGCGACGATAAAAAAGCTAACATACCACAGGCCGTGCCCCAGCAACCCATCGTTGTGCAGAACGAGCCTCCCCCGTTCGTCTGTTGGCAGGTGAGGACTCCGTCAAACGTATTGATGGCGTTGACGACGTCGTTGGCTATGGGGCTGCCGCCGCTGGTCTCGCAGTGAACGTCGCGCTTGGCCAACGAAGAGGTGGAGTTCAGGGAGGCCAGGTACTCGGCCACGATGTGCTCAGGCACGGTGGGCCACGACGCATCGGTGGGGCCGGGCGCCACGGCGGGAGCAACGGGGGTGACTGCGGGGATAGCAGCGCAGAAAGAGAGGAGAGAGAGAGCGACAAAAGAGAAGGAGATTTGCATGTTGAACTGATTTCTGGGTTTGAATCGAATGAATTCTGATTTTTCAGTTGGGCAGCAGCGGCCTTTTATACTTATTTTTGTGACGAGCGAGGTCCATAGTTGCTAAGATGAACCATGTGGTTGCCACGAGCGAGGTAGATAGTTCGACTAAGCGAGCGAGGAAATTGGGTCTGGCTTTATTCCCGGTTCAAAAACAGAAGGACTGGTGACTTACTAAGTCACCAGTGCCGATGAGTGTAGTACACTCATCGGCGAAGGCATACTGAAAAGTATTTATGTCTATCTTGAACCATTTGCTCGCGAGGCTTGTATTATTACAGCTGGGGAAGGGCGATGGAAGGGCGGGAATGGCCCCGGCGAGGCTCCGAAATCCCGACGCTGACACCGTTCTCAATCACTGATTCACGGCACGGATTCCTTTTCACTGTGCCGGTAAACCATCATGAATTTCATCGCATCGTACATGGCGTAAGGTCAAGAAATTCATCAGTTTAATCCTGAAGTTCATATCAACCCAACATGTTTTCATGATGCCAGGTCATGAATCGGGATCTTGAATTTTGTAGACGATATGGGAACATTCATCACATTTTTTTCATGATGTTCTGCGATGCATCCAAGATCTTTCAACATGACAAGGTAGTGCCATTATTGGTTACAACGGAATCAAGATAAAATACAGTATATTTCATTGTGAAATGCATTTAATCCGACAATACCGACAGCTCCCCATCCAAATCAGCGGATGCATCGCTCCCAAAACCGTCGTCCATGTCATTGACACTCGTTTGGCCATCGGAACCGTCGCCGTCGTCATCTGAGAAAGAGTATGAGGGTCAGTTACGGCAAAAGGAGGCTCTGACTCGCCGTACCTCTGTCGTTGTGTCCTCCTGCATTATCCACATCCACATCCACTGCTATAATGTTAGCCTCGTCACGGAATGAAAATGCTACACGTACTCTCATTATTCGGCGCGGACGGCGAGAGGCTGCGGCGTGGCGACGACTGATGCTCTTCGGGCCAAGGTAAGTTTAGAGGATAGCGATGAAGGGGAGGACTTACCCTGCATTCTAGTGTTGGCTTCAAGTCTACCTATTTTCGTGAGTTTCTGGCGACGTCGGCTGACACCGCTGTCAGGATTCATCTTGCCCGAGCTGTAGGTCCGAACATTGTTGATATAGCGTTGAAGAATGGCCGAAGTTGCCCAGCTGCGGGGAAACCGGCGTGCTGTGAGATAAGGATATCGTTCAGCGGCCTACCCAAGCTGAATTAGAAAAAGTGCAATTAAGAAAGAAAGAAAAAAACGCGTACCACCCGCAGGACCTTAGCGATCACCGCCGGCTCCTGCGCAGACCACTTCGACTCAAAGTCCACACTGGTCCAGTTAGACTTCCCCAAAATTTTGGGGAAGTCTAACTGGACCAATCGAACCCCCGAATTTCAAACATAAAATGATGGGTTGCTTTGGTGACTGTCATGGGACACAGCGGAAACGCGTTAGGGCATCAGTTGGAGAACGAAAAAATAACACTATTGTGAAGCTGCGCTCTTTTTTTTTACCGATACTGGGCCACTCAATGTCGGACTATAACTTGGGCCACATCCTCCAAATTGCCGTACAACGGAGATGCTGCAAACGTAGACTCTAATTTTGATCGGATCGAGTCGCTTCACTACGAATGAGTCGCATCAAAGTCGGTTGCGATCCAAGTGGGTCAGGCAGCATCCTTGCCATACCCGAGGTCGGCAATTGTGTACATTTTGGGGATTGGCCATAATTCCGCAGTATCTGTGAAGGGACGTGGCCGGGTGTACCGGCGAGCGTGGTTCGTAAATTACTACCATATGATATCTGCACTGGTCCAAACGCCCGTTTTATGCCTGATTTTTGAAATGTTGGGGATGCCTAAAAAAATGCTCCTCTATTCTTCCAGTTTCAACAGGTTTCAGCAGTGTTTCAACTTTCCGCTGCGTGTTTAAATTTACTTGGCATCGGGCACTTGAACACCTCGCTCCTACCCAGTGCCTACAGAAGGAACCGGTCCATAGCGGAGACTCTGACACTCTCTGCTCAATGTTTTTGGAAGGTTTCGCACCATCTGCTGAGGTTCAGACTTCGGTTCGGTGGCCTTGGGGTAGTCTCGTTTCCAGACGTTAGGGCAGTGGCTCGCTGCGCGAGCGCAGCCGCGGCGCAGCCTGCGGCGGTCCTCCGGACCGCTCGGAGAGATCCGAGGCAGGTTTTGATGAGAATTTGATGTTGTTGCACTGCCCTATAACGTCTGGTGTACTTTGACCGTAAAGGGTGCGATCGGTGTCACACTTGCACCAAAATATATATTCTTCTTCTGCCCGTAGCCTGAAAAATCTCAAACTTGCATTACATCATCTATACACGTATCCCTTCCCTTTGGCCCACAAATCCAGTAATCCTTGACCTTCATTTCATTGGTGATGAGCAGTTTACTGACACTGTTTTTTATGCCTCCCCCTTCCCATTTGTTGCTTGAAAAATAATTCCAGGGTATAATTATATTTACAACTCTCATAGATTACTTCCTATACCCTCTCAGTGCTTTGGAATGGCTGGAGAAGGTGAGAGAATGTGTTCCATCAGGATAGAAAATGATTATTATAGTGAAGATTGATTTCCTGCATCCCACATTAAATATGTGCTGTGTATTAGGGGGAAATTGGTCCATTGGTATTCTATAATGGCCCTTCCTCTTTTTATGTGCCTATAAAACACTACAGGACTCATGCATGAATTAACTGGCGGACGGGAGAAATTGTGACTGCAGTGACTGATGTCACCGAGCGCACCCTTCACGGCTAAAGTACACCAGATGTTTAGGCGGTGATCCCTGGCCTCTTTTTTCATCAATTTCTGCCTCGGATCATCGATCGCATCAGCGATCGGTCCGACACCGCCGAACATCTGGAACCGAGATTAGCCTTGGGGAAGCGCGAGTCTTTGCAAAGTCTGATCCGCGCCAGTAAGGTTCCTGTGTACCTTGAAGATCTGATGGCATCGGTGATCCAGGTCTTCAACCGCAGTGTTCAGATATAAATAGATACTTATGAGCACATTGAACCGTCTATCAACATTAAATTCAACAATTCAACATGACCACCAGCCAGTGCCCCGCTCATATCAAAAAAAAAAGCATAAAGGCCACTGCTGCCCAACTGAAAAAATCAGAATTCACCACAAATTCAACATGCAACTATCCATCTCTTTTGTTGCTCTGTCCGTGCTCTCTCTCTGCGCTGCGGTGCCCAACCCCGCCGCTCCCGCTCCCGCCCCTGGCCCCACCGATGCCTCGTGGCCCACCGTGCCTGAACACATCGTGGCCGAATACTTGGCCTCCCTGAATTCCACCGGGTTGGCAAAGCGCAACATTCACTGCGAGACCAGCGGCGGGAGCCCGGCCACTGCCGACGCCTACGGCGCTATCAATTCGTTCGGCGGAGCCTCCACATGCCAACAGACAAACGGCGGAGGCTGGTTCTGCACCACAATGGGATGCTCGGGCTCAGCTTGCGGTATGTTAGGTCTTCCTCGTCACCAGCCAGCGTGCTCAACTTTCTTCTCTTATTAGTGGCGGTCTGTGGCGCTTTGTGGGACAGTGCCAATTGCCAGGTGGCTAGGAACGGATTGTCTGACATTGCGAACAATTGTCAGTCGGGAGGTCGCGTGGGAGGATGGTGCGATGGACCTGGCACCCTCAGCTTCAGTTTGTTCCACTCTTAAACGTGAGACGTTCGCGCACACGAGGAGAAAACATTGTCTTCTTTTCCTACTTTAATTACCAGCTACGTACTTATACTGTCTGTAACGTGACTTTTACGCGCCTTACTGCAACCTGAATGTACAACGGTAAGTATGCACTTTTCGCGTCGGAGACTTCAAGTTCTTGTCACCACAGCCTCGGCCCGAGATGGCACCAAGAATTACCAGCCCACTGCAGGCCCTGCTCTTTTTTCTCTTACTCACAACTAAATTGTAACTAAGCCAAGGTTCGAATGGGATTGATGGCTCGGGGTGCACGTCCACCTACCCATACTGACAATTGTGGATCGGGTCACTGTCAAATTCTTTTGCGGCCAGAAAGGAATAGGAATAACAAACCATGTTCAAAATTAATGAGGAAAAGGAAATGGCGCTGGTGCCAGCGCCCACTCTACATGCTAATTGTCAATGCTACTTAAACTGTTGGTGGATCGATCCTCCGTTCGATTCGGGATTAGGTCATGAGTCATCCTCTCTTTGGACTTTCTTTTTTTCCAGCAGAAGAAAATGCGAACAATCCAATAAGAATAAGACCCAATGGCGCGCGGTGCGCATTCACACCCCATAATTCAGCAGGCTATGTGGATCACACATTTGACTTAGGATTGGGTCGTGCACCCTTTTGTCTGTGCTAAGGAATATGCGTGAATAAGGTCAGTTCATTTTCGTAGGAAAAAGACCCGATAGCGCGTGGTGCGCATCCACAGCCATCAAAGTTGTCTGTCATTGTACTTAGTGTGGATTGTCACCGATTCGACTCGGGGTCGGGTCATTACCATGTAACGAACGGTACGAGCTTTTTTTTGGCACTCACTCAATAAAAATAAATTCGTATATATAGGAATAAGACCCAATGGCGCTAGTGCGCCTCCACACATTCTTCTTGAATCCCACTGTGTGTGGATCACCCATTAGATTCGGGGTTGGGTCATGCTCGAATTTCGCTTCCTCGCCTTTTGTTCAGCAGAAGAAAATGCGAACAATCCAAGGTTCGAATTAGTATGAACATTGTCAGAACAAGACCACTTCTACCCATACTGGCAATTGTGGATCACCCGTTCTATTCGGTCGTGGACAGTAAGGACATCCCGTTCGACTCGGGGTCGGGTCACACTCCTTGGTCTTTTTTGTGGAGGGTTACGACTACAATAATGATGCTAACGAAGCTATGTTCAGAGAAAGATGAATGAGACCCGATAGCGCGTTAGGGTCCTATTCTTAATTCCCCAGCCAATTATAAACAGTTTTCAATGTTTTGTTTTAAAACAGGTCACCAAAATGGGCTGGACGGCCTTGTTTCCGTGATTTTTCGCCCTAGCCTTTTTTCAGTGTACCCGGTTAAAACCCAGTCCCGAAAAAGAACATAACAATATTCCAACATTGAACTTGGCGCAATTTTTGATCATCTTTAACCTCATTTTGGCAATTTCGGCAGGAATAGAGGTCAAATTGGAAGAGCTTTTCGTCACCCAGAACAGCAGGCACATCCAGAGACCCAAGGACCATGATTTCTCCCGGGTTTTAGTTGTCTTCGGGGCCCGGGCTCGCTTCGGTCCACTTGGGCACTGCCACATTGAATTAAAAACTGGGTGTTAGGGAGAAACATGGAAAACCGGGTTTATAAACAAACATGTTTGCGGACCAGCATTAAAAACAAGACCCTATAGCGCGTGGTCTACATAGTTGCTTGGAATGCTAATAGGTCTCCGGCGGCGGATCACCCGTTCGATTCGGGATCGGGACCATCCAAAATCCAATTCGAGTGGGCGAGGGCGGGCTCAACCGCGTTTGTAGGAAGGGTCTGAAATCGTTTGCTGCACCCACGAAACACCCCAACCTCAAACCCAAAACAAAAGAAAAAAAAATCTATAACACCCATATATCACCACGACCTCTAAGTATGAGTAAAGCGGTCCATAAGTATGCAACGAAGCATGCAGAAAGTGAGCAAAGCGTATGTATCGGACGAAAAGCGAGGAAGTGTATGTATCGGAGAGCATGAATGAATAAAATAAAAGAAGTGAGCATGGTAATAGTAATATATACATAACGGGAGCGTCTCTTCGCCGTCTAATATCATATCAATGTCAGTGTTGATAAGGTCGATATGGAGCGCGTCAGAGACATATTCCGCAGCCGGAGGGGGCGGGGGAAAGGGGGGGAGGAGGGGGGAGGAGGAGAGGTAAGTTGTATCCCAGTCGGAGAATGCATGTAGATGTCGGTGGATGGCGCCGAAGCAGATAGTCTCCCGCAGTAAGATAGACACACACATCGATGAATACTATATTGTGCCTGCCCACACGGCGAGAAGCAAGCGCGCGCCAGCCCTCCGGCGCGCACCTCCCGGATCCAGGACAGGTCACGCGCCTAGAGGTGTAGCGCCCACGAAGACTCGCCATACGATGGGGCGAGCGTTACTAGTTGCGCGTGAGTATTCCTAGTTGCGCGCATAGAGGGTCCAGTCGTCCTCCACGCAGGGACTCCTCGCAGTAGCGCCGATCGCCCAGATAGCCCAAGGACGGCACACGCCGATCTAGCCACACTCCCACTCCCATGCTGGCTCCCCGCACGGACACGCACGGCGAGAAGCATCCATCCACATTCCAACACACCCACTCACAAATCACAAACCAGCACCGCCAAATCCCATGCTGACTCCTTCCCTCCACCTTCACTCCCCTCCCAACCACCTACACCCAACTCCCGCGAGCCCACACCAAAGCGACCTCACACCCGCACCAACCTCGAGCTCGCGCGCGCTTGGACCGGGGAAAGGCGCCCCGCCGTCGCACCCCCGCCCGTCGGCGATCCCGGTATCGGGAGCGCACCGCGCGACGTAGGCGAGCCCGGTATCCCGCGCGACGTAGGCGATCCCGGTATGCCGCGCGACGTCGGCGATCCAGCCAACACACTACCGCGCGACGTCGGCGAGCCGGGGATCGCGATGGGGAGCGCGCGCGCTTGGACCGGCGAGCTCCCGCGTGGTGGTGGTGGCGGTAACGCAAGCATCCCAGCACCCCGCGCGGTCGGCGAGCCGGGGATGGGGATCGCCCCGCGCACAGGCGAGTGGGGTATCGGCAAGGACGCGGGAATGGGCAGGGACGACGCAGGCAGCAGCGCGGGCGACATGGGGCGCACCGCGACGGGCGACACGGGGCGCACGGCGAGGCGTGGGGACGCGGGCTGTGTCTCGATGTGCTGCGTCTGCGTCTGGGGGTGGGGGTGCAGCGCCGGCTCTGATGCGGATGACGCGAGTGTAGACGGCAGCAAGGACGTCTGCGTCTCCACTTCGGCGGGGGGCGCACCGGACGTCTGCGTCTGCTTCTCCGCATGTGTGGGTTCAATCGCCCCCTCCTCCTCCTCCTCCTCCTCCTCCTCAATCTCCACCTCCACGTCGTTGATGAGCATGTAGCTCCGCTTCTTCTCCTTCTTCTTCTTCTCGCCCACACCAACCTCAGCCGTCGTGCGCGCACCCGTCGTGGGTGCTGCATCGGAAGGAGAGGGGGCGGGGGCACCGAACCCCGGGATCAGCCCCGCGAGGCGCGCGCGCCGTGCAGGGTCAAGGCCGCCCGTCGTCGCGCGTGGGGCGAACATGGACGCGGGGGACGTGTATGTCGGGGACGGGATTCCAGTCCGTGGGGCTGAGGTCGTCGTCGTCGAGGTCGAGGTGGCGGCGAACATGGATGCGGGGGACGTTGTAGGCGGGGAGGACGGCGAGGAACCCAAAGAAGACCCCGAAAACAACAAAGACAAAGACGCAGCCGGAGACGGCGCAGGCGTCCCCGGGGCCCTGTACCCGTCTGAGCCGGTCGTGCGGTACGCCGACGCCAGGACGAGCTTCCCCGCGCCTGCGAGCTTGCTCGTCATGGGCCCCGGCGCACCTGTACTTGCGGCGGATGTGGGGGAGAGCGGGAGCGGGAGGGTGCTGCCACTGTTGTTTGAGGGTCAGTGGATTGGGTTTTAAAAAGAGGAGGGGAAGTAAAAAAAGAGTAGCGAGGCAGATTGGATAAGAGGAGAAAAGAGCAAAAGGAAGCAAGGGGGAGTGGAGGAGCGAAGAGGGATGAAGCGGATGAACATCGGACGCGTTGAACGTGAGAAGGGGGGAGGAGGGAGGGGAGGGAGGAGGTGTGGGGCGGGGATGGAGGAGGGTGGGCGTGAAATGGATGCGTGCGCGAAGAGAAGAGTAAGGCGGCGAGGGGTGGGGCGAAGAGGGAAGCACGAAGTTGCAATAAACAAAGGGGGGGGGGGGCGAGGCATGGAATGGGAGTGAAGGAGCGCAACGGAAAGGGATGGAAGTGAAAAGGAGCTGAGGCGAGCACAATGGGGAAAAAAAAGAAAGGACACCCACCCGAACGAGGGGGACGACGGGGACGGCACCGCAAACGCCGCGGGGGACGCAGGGGAGTGCAGCGGCACGCCATACGCAGCGGCCTCGGCTGCGCGGTACGCATGGTCATACCCGAAGCCCGCGCCAAAGTGGTCGTCGTCTGCGTCTGCGCTCTCTCCCGTTGATGCAGTCGCTGCTGATGAGCCGGTTCCTGAGTTTGTTGCTGGCGGCGAGGAGGCGACTGATGAGCCGTTCGTAGCGAACGACGCAGACCGGCCCACCCCCGACAGGAGCAGTGGCGAGGGGAGCAGGCCGTGTGGGCTCTGCGCGGGCTTGAGGGCGCCGCGCGGAGCGGAAGAGTGGTCCAAAGGGGGGGAAGCGCGCGCACCAGGGGGGAAGTAGCCTATGTCCGCGTCCGCGTCCGCGTCGGGGGCGGAGCTGCGCTCGGCGGTGATAGTGGGCGGCGCGTCGGGGGTATTGCCCGCATTGGTACTGCTATTAGTAGCGGTACCTGTACCCGTATTGCGAGTACCATTCGTATCCGCCGCGAGGAGCGGGAGGAACGCAAACGGGGTGCGCACGCGGGCGGGTGGGGGCGCACTCGGCGGGCGCAGGTGGGTGAGCGCGGGCGAGGCGAGACGCGGGGTCGGTGGGTGCGGTTGTGGATTGCGCGCGGGGGGCATGCGGAATGCGGGTTCGGGATCGGGGTCGGGGGCGTCGTCGGATTCATTAAATGTCGAAGAGTAGGGGGACACGGGGGAGGACGAGGGCGACGGGGACGGGAGGCCGAGTGGGAGGAGTCCGATCGGGACGGTGGAGAGGATGTGGGCGGGTTGGCGCGAGGGCGAGAACGGGTCTTCGGGCTGCAGTGCACGCGGGAGGGACTGCTGGATCTCTTTCAGCTCCAGCATCTCTCTGAACAATCATCATCATATCATCAGTATGCATATAGCTGCTGATTGAAAAAAACGGACTGGTAGGACAGACGGCGAGCGGGTTCTGTAGGGGTGCGGTCCCACTCGTCTGCGGGGTGCACCTCCTCGAGCACCTCGCCGAATGCGACGCACTTGCGCAGCCGCAGGCACGCTTTCGACACCTGCGCATCGGCGGGGGGAGTTTTGAGACAGCCTTTGCGGTGGGTGGGCATAGTACTGAGTGGAAGAGACAGGAAAAGAGGAGGGAGCAATAAGGGTGTGCAGCCTTACGTACTTAGCGCATACAGCGCGGCGGGAGGGGGTGAAGCAAGAAACGCAAAAATCCCTTTTTCGGCCGTTGTGGGGCGACGGTAGCGGGTGATGATCGGCGACACCGCTTATACCGCTTCCTCCCGGCTTGACCCGCCTTCCGTACGTCATGTCCCTTTTTGCCATTGGTCGTGTGCACGTTGCAAATTGGTTGCTTTCATTTTGTGGCTGAGGTTCCGTTACAGCCAAGCTACAGCTTGCATGTCGCTTCAAGTTGCGCGACGCCCAACGCCCAATGTCCGCCCCTCCTATTCCACGGCGAACATAAAGAGTCTCATTGCGACGTGTGATTCAAATTGAGGGTGGGTGTGATTGAGAATCTCCGTCGGCCGAACATGTGTTTTAGGTGGTGTTTTTTTACCGCCGTGATCGCTCGTGATCGTCGGCGCGGATCGGGGTTCCGCTCATGACGTCTGTCAAGTGGAGTACCAATCAGCGACCGGTACCGCCTTAAGTATTCCTGGTACGGGTACTACCAAGTAATACCGAGGATTGCTGAATTGAGCTGTTACAACACAGCTTTGATTGATTGACTAACAGATATTAAAGCAATTACTTGTAGCCTGAGCCGGTCTGAGGAAATTCAAGCAATCTATCTATCTAAAGCTTTATAGCGGTTTTAGGAAATTCAATCAATCAATCAATCTACTCTCAAACATTGGCTTAGTTGCAATTTTCTCAGCGGGAGCAAAGAAAGAAAAGAAAAAGAAAAAATCCATTCCCTTGGAATAACTTATACTACGACCCAACCCCGAGTCGAACGGATGATCCACAAACAAACTACTCTCCTGACCTATGAGAGGCGGATGCGCCATTGGGTCTTGTTCCTTTATTCTTCAACTTGGCTTAGTTGCAATTATTTATTTCTGTTCAATAAAAATGTAAATAACGATGAAATATGACCCAACCCCGAATCGAACGGGTGATCCACAAACAGATTTCCTCCTGACATATGACTCATGAGAGGCGGATGCGCACCACGCGCCATTGGGTCTTGTTCATATTAATTCGAACCTTAGATTGTTCAACGCATTTTTTCCTGCTCAAAAAAAAAAAAGTCCAAAGAGGGATGGGACATGACCCAACCCCGAATCGAACGGGTGATCCACAGACATGGATATACAAGCGACACTCAAGTATGGTGGATGCGCACCATGCGCTATCAGGTCTTATTCCTATCCATTCGAACCTTGGATTGTTCGCGTTTTCTTCTACTGAAAAAAAAAAAGTTCCAAGAGCGATGACACGACCCAACCCCGAGTCGAACGGGTGATCCACAGACTGCTGAATTATGGGGCGTGCGCGCGCACCATGCGCTATCGGGTCTTATTCCTACTCATTCGAACCTTGGCTTAGTTGCATTTTCTTCTGCTGAAAAAAAAGGCCAGGAGGAAATAAACAATATTAATGACCCAACCCCGAATCGAACGGGTGATCCACAAACAGATTTTTAGCACTCCCTCGATCAACGAGAGGCGGATGCGCACCACGCGCTATCAGGTCTTATTCCTATTCGTTTGAACCTTGGCTTGGTTGCAATTTTCTCGTGAGCAAGAAAAAAAAGAGCAGGGGTTGCTGGATGACCCGACCCCGAATCGAACGGGTGATCCACCGACCATTCCTCGTAATGCTTATGGGGTGTGAATGCGCACCACGCGCTATCAGGTCTGATTCCTATTCATTCGAACCTTGGATTGTTCACAATTATTCCTGCTATCTTTTTTTTTTTTTGAAAAAAAAGGGGGGGCTCACCCACCCAATCCCGAATCGAACGCGTGATCCCCAGATTTTCTCTCCACAATAAGTATGGCATGCGCTGTCTATCGGGTCTTATCCAGCTTACTCTAAACTTGAGTTTGGTCAATAGTTTCGCTCTAGGAACAAAAAATGTTTTTCGTTCTTTGCACATGACCCAACCCCGAGTCGAACGGGTGATCCACAGAATGATGCCCTCCAATATACTGGGAGTGGATGCCCACCATGCGCCATTGGGTCTTATTCCTATCAATTCGAACTTGGCTTGGTTGCAATTTTCTCAGCGTGAGCAAGAAAAGAAAAAACGGCTTCCCACTGAACTACGACCCAACCCCGAGTCGAACGGGTGATCCCCAACTTCAAGTTTAGTCTGCTGAATTATGGGGTGTGGGTGCGCACCACGCGCCATTGGGTCTTATTCTTATTCATTCTTCAACTTGGCTTTAGTTACAATTATTTATTTCTGTTCAATAAAAATGAAACTGACGACGAATATGACCCAACCCCGAATCGAACGGGTGATCCACAAACAGATTTTTAGCACTCTCCCTCCTATGAGAGGCGGATGCGCACCACGCGCCATTGGGTCTTATTCCTATTCATTCGAACCTTGAATTGTTCGCGTTTTCTTCCGCTGAAAGAAAAAAAGTCCAAAAGAGGGATGATGGATGACCCGACCCCGAATCGAACGGGTGATCCACAGAATGATGTCGTCATCCATCTTTAAATACTTGGAGGGCGACGCGCACTATGCACCATCAGGTCTTATTGCCTCTATTCTTCAACTTGGCTTGGTTACAATCATTTTTACTAAGCAAAAAAAAAAAAAGTAGAAGGAGTCGGAGAGATCCGCGGCATGATCCAACTCCAACTTTGTTAACGCGGTGGAGTGGATGCGCTCATCGGCTCTTGTTTACAGATTTACTGCTCAGTTGACGTCTACTCCCTCTTCAGTGTAAAAAAAGGTTGAAACGGAAGACGACCCTACGACCCAACCCCCGAATCGAACAGGTGATCCACAAACAGATTTCCTCCTGACCTATGAGAGGCGGATGCGCACCATGCGCCATTGGGTCTCATTTCCTCTATTCCTCAACTTGGTTTAGTAGCTGCAATTTTCTCGTGAGCAAAGAAAGAAAAGAAAAAATCGCTTCCCTCACTACAGCCCAACCCCGAATCGAACGGGGGATTCCCAGACTTCAAGTTTAGTCTGCGGGGTGTGGACGTTCACCACGGGCCATTGGGTCTTATTCCTATTCATTCTTCAACTTGGCTTATTAGTTACAATTATTTATTTCCATTCAATAAAAATGAAACTGACGACGAATATAACCCAACCCCGAATCGAACGGGTGATCCACAAACAGATTTTTAGCACTCTCCCTACCTATTAGAGGCGGATGCGCACCACGCGCCATTGGGTCTTATTCCTATCAATTCGAACTTTGAATTGTTCGCGTTTTCTTCCGCTGAAACAAAAAGTCCAAAGAGAAGGGGACAATGACCCAACCCCGAATCGAAGGGGTGTTCCACCACAAATGGACATTAAATTGCATGTGGAGTGCATGCGCATCACGCGCTATCGGGTCTTATTCCTATTCATTCTTGGATTGTTTCTTATTTTGCTACGGAAAAGAAAAAACAACGTGAAAGCGATATGACCCAACCCGAGTCGAACGGGTGATTCACATAGTCTGCTGACTTATGAGAGGCGCTGCGCACCACGCGCTATCGGGTCTTATTCCTATTCGTTCTTCAACTTGGCTTAGTTGCAATTATTTATTTCTGTTCAATAAAAATGACAATGACGATGACCACAAACAGATTTCCTCTTTAACTATGAGAGGCGGATGCGCACCGCACGCCATCGGGTCTTATTGCCTCTATTCTTCAACTTGGTTTAGTTGCATTTTCTTTTTGCTGCGGAAAAAAAATTGAAATCAAGACAACATGACCTAGCCCCGAGTCGAACGGGTGAGCCACAATTACTCGGTACTTGATTAAGCTTGATTGTGGAGAGTGGGCCCGCACCGCACGCTACCGGGTCTTATATCCCCTCTATTTTGAAGTCGGTTTAGTTCCCATCTTTTCGCGAGAAAAAATAAGAATCTCGAACGACCCAACCCCGAATCGAACAGGCTCTCCTCAAACATACGTGGGCCTAAAACTCTAAGTTGGAGTGGATGCGTTCTGCGCCCAGGTTTTTTTCCTGCTAATTTCAACCCGGTTTTATTATCATTTTATTCTGCACCAGAAAAAAGATCCAGAGATGAATGAATTATAACCCAACCCCGAATCGAACGGGTTGTCCACAAGCAAATATCAACTTCTGTTGTGTGAGGTGGACGCGCACCACGCGCTATTGGGTCTTGTTCTTATTCATTTGAACACATGGCAAGAGCTGAATGACCCCATCCCGAATATCTACAACACTGAAGTGGAGTTAATACGCATTGCCACGCACCATGGGTTCTTTATCGCTCTATTTTTGCATTCAGTTTTATTGGCTTTTGTTCCGAAGGGAAAAAAAAAAAAATGTCGTTGATCTGAATGACCCGACCCCGATTCCAAAGGGTGATCCACCGAAAGTTCAAGTTCGTAATGCAATGTGGTGTGGACGCGCACCATGCGTTATCAGGTCTTTATTCCCATTCATTCGAGCCTGTTTTTTCTTTCCAATTATTTCTCTTATAGGTGTGGATGCGCACCACGCGCTATCGGGTCTTATTCCTTTGTTCTTGAACCTAGCTTAGTTTACATCTGTTCACGTCGGCAACAATGTGGTGGACGCGCACCAGCGCCACTGGGTCTTATTCCTCTATTCATCAGCTCATCTTAGTTGCAATTATTACCACTACCGAAAAAAAAAGAATGGTGTTAGTAGATACAAAACCCGACCCCGAATCGAGCGGGTGATCCACAGACTGGCTTGAACTCCAACATGTGAAGTGGACGCGCACCATCGGGCCTTAGATCTTATTCCTCTACTCTTCAACTTGGCTTACTAAATTAGTTTGCATTTAACTCTTTGTGGAGGAAAAATGTTATACAGGTATTCAAACATGACCCAACCCCGAGTCGAACGGGTGATTCACACACACAGTATCAAATAGTGGGTGGACGCGCACCGCACGCTGTCATATATCAGGTCTTGTTCCTTCCATTCTTCAACTTAGTTTAGTTACATGTTTTTTGTTAGCAAAGAAAAAAACTTATTTCATTTCTCATAATTTGAACTCACATTAGGTGCATTTTAATTCTGAACATAACAAATACCGACTACAGCACCACGCTTTTATGTGAACATGGCAGGGTGACATCAACATATAAGTCACGTTAACAGTAAAGACAGCAAGTAAAGTGGTAAGTACGTAGTGAGCTGGTAATTCTTAGTTCCAGAATTCTGGACCAAGTCTCAAAAACGCTGGTGTACCGCTGCACACTGACGTAATGTACCATCCCGACCCAGTCAATCACTCACGGAGATTTGATCTCGGGCTGAGGCTGTGGTGACAAGAACTTGAAGTCTCTGACGCGAAAAATGCGCAGTGGTACATTCAGGTTGCAGTAATGGGCGTAAAAGTCACGTTAAAGACAGTACAAGTACGTAGCTGGTAATTAAAGTAGGAAAAGAGGACAATTTTTTTCTCTTCGTGTGCGCGGACGTCTCACGTTTAAGAGTGGAACAAACTGAAGCTGAGGCTGCCAGGTCCGTCGCACCATCCTCCCACCCGACCTCCCGATTGACAATTGTTCGCAATGTCATTCAGTCCGTTTCTAGCCACCTGGCAATTGGCACTGGCCCACAAAGAGCCACAGACCGCCACTAATAAGAGGAGAAAGTTAAGCACGGTGGCTGGCGACGAGGAAGACTTAACATACCGCAAGCTGAGCCCGAGCATCCCATTGTGGTGCAGAATGAGCCTCCCCCGTTTGTCTGTTGGCAGTCGGTGGCTCCGCCGAACGAATTGATAGCGCCGTAGGCGTCGGCGGTGGCCGGGCTCCCGCCGCTGGTCTCGCAGTGAAAGTTGCGCTTGGCCAACCCGGTGGAGTTCAGGGAGGCCAGGTACTCGGCTACGATGTGTTCAGGCACGGTGGGCCACGAGGCATCGGTGGGCCCAGGGGCGGGGGCGGGAGCGGCGGGGTTGGGCACCGCAGCGCAGAGAGAGAGCACGGACAGAGCGACAAAAGAGATGGAGAGTTGCATGTTGAATTTGAAGTGAATTCTGATTTTTTTCAGTTGCGCAGCAGCGGTCTTTATGCTTTTTTTTTGATATGAGCGAGGTCCGTACTTGGCCAGTATTTCAATTTGTCAACGCAGCGAGGTGTTCCAGAGAAAATGTGCTTCCCCATGGGGGTGCCGCAAGTGCATTCTGAAAGGAAGTTTCACGGAAGTACGGACTAGTACGGACCACTGGCTGGTGGTCACGTTCAATTATTGAATTTAACGTTGATAGACGGTTCAATGTGCTCATAAGTATCTATTTATATCTGAACACTGCGGTTGAAGACCTAGATCACCGATGCCATCAGATCTTCAAGGTACACAGGAACCTTACTGGCGCGGATCAGACTTTGCAAAGACTCGCGCTTCCCCAAGGCCACCGAACCGAAGTCTGAACCTCAGCAGATGGTGCGAAACCTTCCAAAAACATTGAGCAGAGAGTGTCAGAGCCTCCGCTATTGACCGGTTCCTTCTGTAGGCACTGGGTAGGAGCGAGGTGCCACAAAGTGAAGTGTACTTGGCGCGAGGTGTTCAAGTGCCCGATGCCAAGTAAATTTAAACACGCAGCGGAAAGTTGAAACACTGCTGAAACCTGTTGAAACTGGAAGAATAGAGGAGCATTTTTTTAGGCATCCCCAACATTTCAAAAATCAGGCATAAAACGGGCGTTTGGACCAGTGCAGATATCATATGGTAGTAATTTACGAACCACGCTCGCCGGTACACCCGGCCACGTCCCTTCACAGATACTGCGGAATTATGGCCAATCCCCAAAATGTACACAATTGCCGACCTCGGGTATGGCCTGTCTCGGTAACCCAGACGGTCCGGTCTGATCCGCGCCACGCGCGCTCGGGTAACGAAAATAAGGCAGAGATCAGACCTGAACGTCTGGGGTAGTTGGTGTAGTAACACCCCCCATCGAGTCACATCCCTCGTCCCTCCCTCCCTCAGTCCACTTTCTGGCTTTGGGACTCATTATATTGAAGAATACTCCTCTTAAAAATGGTGTGGCAGCTTTCCTGCATTTTTTGGTCTGCTTTTGCGCTTGTCTGGCGCAGGCTAAAGAAGTGCACAATTTTCTGCTATATCAGCTTCAGTTCGGCCCCAAGGGCTCAGGAAAATTCATTAATCTTCACAGTTATTGCATATAGATGTGCTTGCATAATTCTATCACCTCTCCGCGCATCCTGGCCCATGGACGACACGATATCGGCGGATGTGTGACAATGCAGCTGTGACTCGATGGGGGGTGTTACTATACCAACTACCCCAGACGTTCAGGTCTGATCTCTGCCTTATTTTCGTTACCCGAGCGCGCGTGGCGCGGATCAGACCGGACCGTCTGGGTTACCGAGACAGGGGTATGGCAAGGATGCTGCCTGACCCACTTGGATCGCAACCGACTTTGATGCGACTCATTCGTAGTGAAGCGACTCGATCCGATCAAAATTGGAGTCTACGTTTGCAGCATCTCCGTTGTACGGCAATTTGGAGGATGTGGCCCAAGTTATAGTCCGACATTGAGTGGCCCAGTATCGGTAAAAAAAAGAGCGCAGCTTCACGATAGTGTTATTTTTCGTTCTCCAACTGATGCCCGTAACGCGTTTCCGCTGTGTCCCATGACAGTCACCAAAGCAACCCATCATTTTATGTTTGAAATTCGGGGTCCTATTCTCACAAACACGGAGAACTTATTAGCTCGCTCAGTTGTCAATGGTTCGATTGGTCCAGTTAGACTTCCCCAAAAGGAATCCGTGCCGTGAATCAGTGATTGAGAACGGTGTCAGCGTCGGGATTTCGGAGCCTCGCCGGGGCCATTCCCGCCCTTCCATCGCCCTTCCCCAGCTGTAATAATACAAGCCTCGCGAGCAAATGGTTCAAGATAGACATAAATACTTTCAGTATGCCTTCGCCGATGAGTGTAAGTCACCAGTCCTTCTGTTTTTGAACCGGGAATAAAGCCAGACCCAATTTCCTCGCTCGCTTAGTCGAACTATCTACCTCGCTCGTGGCAACCACATGGTTCATCTTAGCAACTATGGACCTCGCTCGTCACAAAAATAAGTATAAAAGGCCGCTGCTGCCCAACTGAAAAATCAGAATTCATTCGATTCAAACCCAGAAATCAGTTCAACATGCAAATCTCCTTCTCTTTTGTCGCTCTCTCTCTCCTCTCTTTCTGCGCTGCTATCCCCGCAGTCACCCCCGTTGCTCCCGCCGTGGCGCCCGGCCCCACCGATGCGTCGTGGCCCACCGTGCCTGAGCACATCGTGGCCGAGTACCTGGCCTCCCTGAACTCCACCTCTTCGTTGGCCAAGCGCGACGTTCACTGCGAGACCAGCGGCGGCAGCCCCTACACCAACGACGTCGTCAACGCCATCAATACGTTTGACGGAGTCCTCACCTGCCAACAGACGAACGGGGGAGGCTCGTTCTGCACAACGATGGGTTGCTGGGGCACGGCCTGTGGTATGTTAGCTTTTTTATCGTCGCCAGACAGTGTGCTTACCTTTCGCCTGTTATTAGTGGGTATCTGCGGCCCGTTCTTGGGCAGCACCAATTGCCAGGAGGCTAGGAACGGATTGTTCGACACTTTGAACCGTTGTCAGTCGGGAGGTCGCGCCGGAGGGTGGTGCGACGGCCCTAACAGCCTCAGCTTCAATATGTTCCACTCTTAAACGTGGAACGTCCGCACGCCTAAAGGAGAAAAAGCCTCATCCGAATTTAATTACCACCCCACTACGTACTTATACTGTCTTTAACGTGATTTTTACCCCCCTTACTGCAACCTGGATGTGCACTTTTCACGTCGGAGATTAAGCACAAAATACTTGCCACTTTCCAACCATCCCATTGGATCCTCCCGCCGAAGTGGAACGATATTGACACAATAAGTAGTTGATCAATATCCTTGAGATGAGAATCCGAACGCATGTTATTTTACATCATTAAATCCTGTTCAAATTTCAATCAATTCTCCACTGCAGGTTGTTTCATGTTGGGGGGCGGCGCACCACGCGCCACCAGGTGTGTTTCCCCTTAATTTGAACTTGGTTAACTTCTTTTCCTCGATTCTTCTAAGCACTTACGTGGCCCGATGAAATATTTTCAAGCAGATCTGGCCAGCTTCAGATGCCCACTCTAAAATATAAATAGGCCGCCAAAGGGAATCATTCATCACGGATCATTTAGATGCGAACTGCGTGAGGAAGTGGAACAAGGATTTGAGAAAGGTTAGCAACTAAAATTAATAGAATGATAGGGATGTGAGAGTATCAAATATGCACGCCTATTTAGCCTTGACGTATTACTTTATTTTATTTTTGTAGCTTCGAGAAGCGACTTGGAAAATCAGCGGCTGTAGACAGGGGCGTCTGTCTGCGGGTAGATGGACAGCTGCGCGAAAGACACGCCGTATTTATAGGCCCCAGCTGACCCCGCGGGACGGTACAAGTCCTGGCATCGCGGCGCTTCTCGGGCCTGGTTGCTGGCTGTTGCCTCAACTTCCCACCGGAGCCCTGAGTTGTCTTGGTTGTCAAAAGTCTCAACTACAGCGTTTGCTCAAGAGGCTTCAAGCACACTGACACGCCTGCAGTCCGTTCAAGCGCGAGCTGAAACCCAAACAGGTAAGCTTTGGCTCAAGGAAGGAGGGAAGGATGAAAAGATGCAAGTATTTCAACTTGTAAGGGCACCGTTTAGAGCACCCGGCGGCTGATTGGGATGAAGTGTGGGGAAGCGAGGCAGGAACGTAGGTGACGAGTGAGGACGAGGCGTGGACTAAGATCGAAGGCGATAGCGAGGGCGAGAGCGACTTAAACTGTACGAAAGTGAGGCAAGGTAAAGGTGATTTCTATTGGAAAGACTCTAGAGTTTTTATACAGGAGTGAGACGAAATGGGATAAAGTAAATGTGAACCGGTGAAGGCGGCAAAGTAAAGAAAATCAGGGAAGATGGTGAAGTGGTTGAAAAATCAGTCAAGACGGCGAAGTGGCTACAATAAGGGTCGGCGGGTAACTGGAAGGTGATGAACGAGATGCAATTGCAGAAAAAGGATATAATGAAAGGAAACTGAAGTTTTTTGCAGTCAATAAAAAAACCAGGGAAAGCGGCGAGGTGGAGAGTCAGGGCAGACGGCAAATTGATATGCCAGGGGGTGGCAAAGTGGCGGCAATAGCAGAAAAAAATTAAAAGAGATCTAGCTGTGGGAAATCGGGTCTTGAGGCAATGCGAATGTCTATTGATGAGAGCAGCACGCCTTTCGGGAGGAGCGAGATGGTGGTGGGGTAAACGTAGTCTCGTAACCAGACGCTCTGCCCGAATCGGCCCTGCGGGCCACCGGACCGTCGGAGTTTGAAAAATGTGGCACAGAGATTCGGTTGGGGTGACTCTTCTACACTATGTTTTTCAAACTCCGCCGGTCCGGCGGGCCGTCAGGCCCGTCACCCCAACGGCTGGTTCCGAGACTAGGGTAAACGAGAAAGTGTGCATGTTCGTCGGATCAATCCGTTTTGACAGTGATTGATCGGGATTAGCACATTACACGCTCATCGCGCTATCATGCGCGTCAACACACAAAGCCTGACAGCATACCATTTTCTTCGCGCCCCTGGTTTGCGCCCTGACGTTCCACCCGAGCCCCTCTGGAAACAGCTGCGCGCGCTCTCGGCGCTGCAGTACGCGTTCTGCTGGGTCGGGTGGCCCGCGTGGACGTGCGACTCTGTTGTTTATTTATTTATTTTGCTAACGACCGCTACGCGACAGACGACCGCAATAACACTCGCGCTGCTGTTCCGCTCCGTCGGCGCGGTGCTTTTCGGCGTGTTCTCGGACAGGTTCTGGCGCAAGTGGCCGCTGGTGTTCAACCTGCTCCTCGTCGCGGTGTTGGAGCTCGGCGCAGGTACCATTAGTTCTCCTCACCCTCTTTTTTCATACAGGCACATGCACTGACGTCGTACCGCCGAGGCTTCGCAAACACCTCCCGCCACTTCTTCGTTCTGCGTTCCCTCTTCGGTATCAGCATGGGCGGCGTCTGGGGCCTCACGTCTTCTACCGCACTCGAGAATCTGCCCGTGGGGCTGCGGTGCGTGTTGTTCCTCTCTTTTAAAAAATAAACTAGGGTGCTTCATAGGGATTCCCCAACTTTCGCCTGCCTATGGCAAGTGTGCTATATATGGCTGCAAAGAGTCGGGGCCCCTCGAGAACGAGACATTTCTACCTGGAAGCGCCGTCGTAATCGCGACACAGAATTCGTCGAATACGATATCCCGCGGATGAGTCTGGGCCCCATCCATCCCATTGATACTCCTGAGGATTGCAAACCCCAACCGAAACTCAGTGCTGTCCGTGTGCCAGCCCTCCGGCATTGAAACAATGGGCCAGGTCCCATCGTACAAAACTCTCTCGGCCCCAGGCAAAATGATGACTTCCACAGTCAGTTCAACGGCTGGGAGAGGTGCGAGAATGCCGGAAAATGCGTCAGGAAAGTCGTGTCTGATGCCTCCCGAGAGGTACACCTGCACCTCCATTACGCGCAGCTGGGGAAGACGGGGCAGGCGTAAGGGATGAGATGTATCTGTGTACAAATTTCAAGATAAATTACGAGTCCTAAGTTTACTTAGGTAATCATTCTTTACCAATCTTTCCTACCCACTTTTCTTCACATCATTCAGACAAAAAAGATTGACTCACCGTGGGATTACCGTTGCTGTGGTTTTTATGCAGGTGACCTTTCATTAGTGTCCTTGATTACGTTGAGGTTGCCAAGACCGGGAACCGACGTAATGACTGTGAGTCAGATTTCTGTCTGTTTACTATTTGTTCATCTTGCTTACGGCACCGCGTGAATGTCGGATTGTGAGTGATAGAATGGCCAAAGCGAGGCTGAAATGGAGGACAAGTGGGCATGTTTCAATCCGAAATGCAGGTGGACGAAGCGGGCTCTGATTGAATGTAGTTACTTTAATGTAATAGCCATGTAGAACGGGAACTTGTACCATACCATGCTTTATGGGGAGTCGAACCCCGGTCCTTGAAGAATTTTTCATCACCAATTGAAGTAAGGTTCGCACCGTGGCTAGGAAGGTTTACAGAACTTATTGTACTTTATGGATTTTCTGTGCTGTGGGGCATAGGTAAAAAAAATGGCAGAGAATGATTTTGAGCATGCCGTTATGGGGAATCGAACAATAGCTTCCTTGATACGTACCATCTCAACAATACTCAGTTTTTTTATTATATCTTGTCTAATACAATTTGTAATTCTGTTTCTTCACCTAAATTCAACTTGACAAAATTGTAAATTGGGTTATCGACGGGTCAATGCGTCAATGTACTCGGCCTTTTGTTACCTTTGGACGGGTTTTCTCACACTGGGTGGGGCCCATTAGGCATTGTCTGCAAGAGCTTTGGCTGCGAGTGAGTGGTCAGATCTTACATGTATTTTTATTACTTTATTCCCAAATATACTGCCATAATGACTGTAGAGTGACTTGGAAAAAAAATAACGGTTATGGCTATGCTCAGCCATCGACCTTAAAGAACCGCAAAGTGCCGTATACTGGGGAGCACTGTATAGCTATGATGTGGTTGAACCCAGATGCAAAATCATAAGATCCAGTAACTTGGAGAAACCAGGTATGCTCGGCACGGGGCTATACAGCCTATACTGGGTAGCGGCCTGCTCCCAAGCAAGAGCACTATCTTTATTTTAATAAGAAAAGGGAGTGAGGTATTTTACTTTATTCTATCGCTTTTTAAGTCCATTTTCCTCTACTCTGAATCCTCCAAATGAACGAAAGAAATGTGTCGCAGATGTCGTGAATCCAGCTATATCTTTCTGGTAGTCGTACCACCATTTTCAGCGAGTTCGAGCCGCCTGCTACTCTTGAACTCGTTGCAATACAAATAGTCTGCACCTTGTGGCATATTTGAATCAATTTTGGGAGCTTATTTGCCAGGCCAAATTATCTTAAATCGTAGATGTTCTTTCTGTAGCCAGCCGCTATACACGGTACAAGAATTAGTATTATGCACCAGGCCCTTAAGAAGAAGTGACGCGCTGTTGTAGTGTGCTTGTCCTCCATGTGCCCGGTCACGGTGCTCCCCACGATTTCACCTCACCGTCTGCCGAACCTGCCACCTTGGGTGCTATGAGGTGAGTTTCCGCTGGAGGGCTATCAGGGTGCGCGCCTCGTCTGCCCATCCGCTCTCCACCCAATCCAGTGTACATGAGTCATGTAACATGACTCACCCTTGACCGCCAAGCCCTCCGAAGATCTCGCCCCCAAGTTGGAACAGGCTTTTGGTTGTGCTGTATCAACGACATATGATGAATCCGCGGATTCGCAGCGCGCACTCGAGTTGCATGGGAGAATGATGAAAGCAAGATCCAGGTGCGGAGCGCGATTTGTGTGTCAGGAAAACTAGAAAACATCGACGGCTACTACCCCACCATAAGGCTGCCACCCCACCCACAAGGTTGCCAGTGCACAAGTTGTTGCCATTACTTTTGGCTCCTCCGCCGCGCATGTGCGTACGGTGTCTACTGGTGCGACTATGTATGACTACTACTCCGGGTACGCCCACGTCCACGTCCAGTTCGACTGGTCTGGGGACGCTACCCAGCTGCTCAACACCCACGCCCACAGTCCCCACCCCAGGCCAAGCAGAGGCAACCTACCTGCCGCATGCAAGCTGTATCGGGTCAGAAGGAGATCTTGTCGACTGCGGTAAGGACCTCCGCGTCGGTATCGTGCCCATTCCACAGCACGTTGTGGTGACAAGTGCGTTCCGTGTCTGCCTGCCCGTTGTGCCGGACCGATCGACTTTGCACACATCGCATTTTCCAAGCCCACCGCGCCCTTTATGTTGGTACTCCCTCAACAAATTAACACAGATGTCTTCGTGGAAATCATGTTGGCCACGCAGAATGCGTTGGACACGTGCATCTTCTTTCTTCTTTCTATCTTTTATTGGGTCTCTGTTTTGTTCGTGTTTTTATTCATGGTTGTATAGAGTTTTCGCATACACGCAAGTGTTCCTTCTTACATCTTTGTCCCATATTCTTGCACCGCGCTTCTCATTTTTTCTCATTTGTGTGTTTGATTACATATCTGCCTTCCTCCACAATACAACCTTCAACCTCTTCCAATTCTGTACCTTGAATACCCAACCCGTCATCCTATTTGCTGATTATTTCTGAGCTGCTCACTTTATTTATTTCGCATACCGACCAATACTGACGCGTGTCAATAAATCCAACGTCGCATATTTATTATTCGCGTAGGGGCAGCGGGAAGAACTGGACGCAGGTGGGCGGGGCAATGAGTTCCTTTTCTTCTTTCTTTGTGATTTTCTTTTTTTGGGAGGATTCATTTTGCGGAGACGGCAGAGAGTGTTGATGTAATCTCCAATTCAGGCGTGGCCCTTCTGACAAACCCAATTTTATTGTACTCCCCTCCCCTTTGTTTTCAGTCGGCCTCAGTGGTTCACACGTGTCCATTTCGTCTTCTTTTCTTTGACGCCAACCCCTTTCCTTTCATTCCTTCAACATACATTTCTGTTTCTCCCACTCTTCCCTGTGTCAACGACGTTGCTGAACTGCTACGCTTATGGCATTCTATTATCGCCTACATTGGATTACGTGGTTGCGGATGACCGCGTAAACGTTCTGAGTCATTGGCTGTGCTGTGGTTTGCTTGGCTGTTCTTACTTTTTTCCGATGGAAGCAGACATTGCAAAAAATTGGCAGTTGTCAACGCCCTGTTATGTCAGACTGGCTAATGCTGCCGAGTGAATCTCAGGTCATTACAAATGTTCTGTAGGGTGTGAGTTGCAACGACTCGGAAGTTTGTAACTTTTTTTGTGAATAGTTTTCATTTTAACCCGTCCTTGTGTCGACATAACCAGCCGTTCCATAGTTTGGTCATAAGGCCAGGAGCCTTTACATTGATCTAGTGGAGAGTCAGCACCAAGTGAGGTTCTGGAACTGGTGTTTAATTGATTTCTGACACGCTCGCAGGGGGTCACCGATATTGATATCTTCAGGGGATCTCATTCTTCCATGACACCTCCTCCATCTCAATGCACTTTGCGGTCTTTGCTGTATATCAACTGATTTTTTTTCATTGGCCAGCATGATGATTCCTGGGTCCGATGACACTTTTAAGTTGGAGGACGTGAAAAATGAACTATTGTGGAGACACCCATCACTGAGCAATTGCTTCACCCTCACAACTAGGATTTGGTTCAGCTGACAGAGGTTTCCGGATGGTAAGTAAAATATCCAACCCTGCCACAACCCGTCCTGCTCTCATCAAATGCGTCGCCGACTTGCACGCAGTTGCACTCGAACTTTGAATCTATGGAATGATATCTTCTCTGTAAATCTAAACCCAACCACCACCGCACTACTCTCGAGCTTCAAGATATTTGGCAACTTGGCAACTACCTAAGCAACTAAGCCACTTCTGAGCCCCGCAATCATATAATTATTATCAGCTGCCCGGCCCATTCAGCCGTTGGATCAAACCTGGTCCACCCACTTATCAAGATGGCTGGTCTTGCCGTACGGTACGCAGGACTGGAATATAATGTTGATTGCAAGAAAGTGCTAAACACCTGATGCTGTTTGATATCCTAATGATCTCGTACACTTTCCCTGAAGCTGTTGACACCGCGGCTCACCCACTCCAAACAGACATTTAACTTGGATTGTGCTGGCTGATTTTCCAACCCGGTATAAAAGGCCATGGAAAAGAGAGCTTACAGACCCGGTGATGTACGTCACACGCCTACGAAAAATCATTTAGGGTGCGGTCCCCGTTTGAATCCGGGTTGGGTTATTATCGAGGAAGGTGCCCTTTTTTTTTTCTCGTTGTTTGTTCTACCTACCGATGCCGCCGGGCGGTATAATCTTAAATCAACCCGCTTTCTTGGGGCTTCGCTTTCGTACAAATGGTGTCCACTGCATTCACCCCTACTTATCTGAACCTGAATTTAACTTTGACAACTTGGATTGTTGTACTTGCTGAATTTAATTTAAACCTTGACAGTATGTTTGATGGGATCAAAACAGATTTTCAACCTACCTCCTACAAGCACCAAATGGGCTGAGGTATGTTCAGGACCCATTCTGCCACATAGAAGAGAATCTCATGAGTATTGCCAACAAATAATGTGAAGCACTGTCGACCCCCCAGGACTGGACTCGTACTGCCATGCGAAGCATTGGCCCACAAGCCAAGTATATAGCAGGGTTAATGTGGAGAACACACTGGAAAAATGATAGTCAAGGTCGAGTTGTTGCAGGGTGACTGAAGTCGCAGCAAGCAGCCTTTCTGCGGATAGACGAGAGCGAGTATCGACGTAGATGGAAAGTCGGGTGATACGGGATATCCAGGAAGCTCTAGATGAGAGCAACAGCTCGGACGTGCGGGAGCTCTCGAGGCTGGAATATCCCAAGATTAGGTGCTCGCACCGAGCGGAAGCCAGAATGTC
The DNA here is from genome assembly GCA_029282285.1 of Mycena rebaudengoi. Taxonomy (NCBI): domain Eukaryota; kingdom Fungi; phylum Basidiomycota; class Agaricomycetes; order Agaricales; family Mycenaceae; genus Mycena; species Mycena rebaudengoi. The sequence continues at coordinate 1,404,191 of JARJCX010000003.1, read as the reverse complement.
GAGTTCGTCCGGTGATATATCGACTTCTGCAAATTGTGTCGAGCAAAGAGAGAATACCGTCACGGAGGACATCGCGCGGAGAAGCACGACAGCCGGCAAGGCTCGTATATCGAGAATGTGGAGGCGGGAGAGCGTGGGCTGCGCCAAAATGCCCATTATCGAGGTCTTAAGAGCGACGGAGACGTTCTGCCAGTGTATACAATGGCCAGCAATTACGAACCACTCCAGGCTATGGAGCGTGCTAAGTGTTCCAATGACATGCTCCAGTGCAAGGCGCTCCTTGGCAGAATATGGGAGGTCAATGCTCAAATCACGTATATACCCGGGAGAGTTTTGAAGAAGGAGAAAGCCCTTTTGAATCGTTCCAGGAGTTCTCCGCACATAATCGCGATCTATGTCGTGGCAGTCCTCTCGGTAAAGGCCTATTCACTTGAAGATGTGGCGCTGGGTGGGTGGACAGAATGCAGCTGAGATGAGCGAACATGCTTTGAGAGAGTAAATATCGTCAGCAAAGTCCTTGATGATATCAGCTATGAGCTCAGGAGGTAGGTCGGTAACCATTGGTGTTGGAAGCAAGTCGGCGGCTGTGCAGCAGCGCCGGCAGGAATCACTGCTAAATCACGTGTCATGTATTACGCCGACGAGCGCCAAAAACAGACGTGCAGCACTTTCCACTCTTGTTCCACTCTTCGCCCACTTCTTTGGCCTAACCTAGTAATACAATGCCTCCTCCCGCCGAAGAGGATCGCGGCCGCCCGAGCCAAATGCAGCAATCTTAAATTGTGTCATGCCTGGGGGCGACATTCGCTCCAGTGAAATGCAGACGCAGAGGCCGCCCATGTATGTGCCTACACCAAGAGGATCGGTCGATGGCGATTCTTGTATCTCTCGTGCTTGGTTTATGGCACTGACTTTTCCTGTAAGACGCCAGGAATCCTCACGATTCAGGTCTCCGAGTGGAGTTTGCCTGCAACGTATCGAACTATGTCTTAGGTCTCTTCTACTCAGTACTATGCCCACCCACCGCAAAAGCTGTCCCAAGTCCCCCCCCCCGCCGATGCGGAGGTGTCGAAAGCGTGCCTGCGGCTGCGCAAGGGTGTCGCATTCAGCGCGGTGCTTGAGGAGGTGCACCCCGCGGACGAGTGGGACCGCACCCCCACAGAACCCGCTCGCCGTCTGTCCTACTAGTCCGTTTTTTTCAATCAGCAGCTATATACATACTGATGATATGATGATGATTGTTCAGGGAGATGCTGGAACTGAAAGAGATCCAGCAGTCCCTCCCGCGTGCGCTGCAGCCATTCTCGCCCTCGCGCCAGCCCTGTTCCCATCGGACTCCTCCCGCTCGGCCTCCCGTCCCTGTCGCCCGCGTCCTCTCCGGTGTCCCCCTACTTTTCATCGTCTCCGACATTCAATGATTCCGACGCCCCCGACCCCGACCCCGAATCCGCATTCCGTATGCCCCCGGCGCGCACCCCACAGCCGCACCCGCTGACCCGCGCCTCGTCTCACCCGCGCTCACGCACCTGCGCCTGCCGAGCGCGCCCCCGCCCACGCGCGCGTGCGCACCCCGTTTGCGTTCCTCCCGCTCCTCGTATACAGATGGTACTCGCAATACGGATACCGCTACTAATAGCAGTACCGAGGCCGGCAATACCCCCGACGCGCCGCCCACTATCACCGCCGCCAGCAGTACCGCCCCCGATGCGGACATAGGCTACTTCCCTCCTGGTGCGCGCGCTTCCCCCCCTTTGGATCACTCGCCCGCCCCGGAACCGACGCGCGGCCTCAAGCCCGCGCCGAGCCCACACGGCCTGTGCCCCTCGCCGCTGCTCCTGTCGGGGGTCGGGCGCTCGGCGTCGTTCGCTACGAACGGCTCATCAATCGCCTCCTCGCCACTAGTAACAAACTCAGGAGCCGCACCACCGACCGGCTCATCAGCAACGGGAGAGAGCGCAGACGCAGACGACCCTTTCGGCGCGCGCTTCGGGTACGACCACGCGTACCGCGCAGCCGAGGCCGCTGCGTATGGCGTGCCGCTGCACTCGCCCGCATCCCCCGCGGCGTTTGCGGTGCCGTCCCCGTCGTGCTCCTCGTTCGGGTGGGTGTCTTTCTCTTTTTTTTTTCGCAATCCCTGACCTCAAACACAGTGGCAGCACCCTCCTGCTCCCGCTCTCCCCCACTTCCGCAAGCAGAGGCGCGGGGAACCTCGCGCTGGCGTCGGCGTACCGCACGACCGGGTCGGACGGGTACAGGGCGCCAAGGACGCCTGCGCCGTCTCCGGCTGCGTCTTTGTTGTTTTCGGGTCCTCTTTGGGTTCCTCGCCGTCTTCCCCGCCCACGACGTCCTCCGCATCCATGTTCGCCACCTCGACGACGACTTGCGCATCCGCATCCTCAGCCCCGCGGACTGGAATCCCGTCGCCGACGTACACGTCCCCCGCGTCCATGTTCGCCCCGCGCGCGACGACGGGCGGCGGCCTCGACCCCGCGCGGCGCGCGCGCCTCGCGAGGCTGATCCCGGGGTTCGGTGCCCCCTCCTCCGATGCAGCCCCCACGACGGGTGCGGGCACGACGGCTGAGGTTGGTGTGGGCGAGAAGAAGGAGAAGAAGCGGAGCTACATGCTGACCAACGACGTGGAGGTGGAAATTGAGGAGGAGGATGAGGAGGGGGAGGCGATTGAACCCACGCAAGAGAATTCACATCCGAATACGAGCCCCGCGCACGCGGAGAAGCAGACGCAGACGCAGACGTCCGCCCCCCACGACGCCGAAGTGGACGCCCCGCCGTCTGCATCAGAGCCGCCGCCACCCGACGCCGCCGCGCCGCACCCTCACCCCCAGACGCAGCAGCACATCGAGACACAGCCCGCGTCCCCGCACCTCGCGGTGCGCCCCGTATCGCCCGTCGCGGCGCGCCCCATGTCGCGCGCGCTGCCTGCGTCGTCTCTGCCCATTCCCGCGTCCTTGCCGACACCCCACTCGCCTGTGCGCGCCATCCCCATCCCCGGCTCGCCGACGGCGCGTGGTGGGATGCTTGCGTCACCACTACGCGGGAGTTCGCCGGTCCAAGCACGGGCGGGCGGGGCGCTCCCCCTCGCGATCCCCGGCTCGCCGACGTCGCGCGGTGTGTTGGCTGGATCGCCGACGTCGCGCGGTGCGTTGGACGGATCGCCTACGTCCCGTGGTGCGCTCCCGATACCGAGCTCGCCTACATCGCGTGGCGCGCTCCCGATACCCGCGTCGCCAACGGGTGGGGGTGCGACGGGGCGCCTTTCCCCGGTACAAGCGCGCGCGAGCTCGAGGCTGGTGTGAGTGTGAGTGAGGTCGCAATTGGGGTGTTGAGCTCGCGAGAGTTAGGGTTGGGTGTGGTGGAGGTTGGTTGGGAGGGGAAAAGGTGGAGGGATGCAGCATCGGGATTGGCGGGTGCTGTGATTGTGCGCTCAGTGGGTGTGTGGATTGTGGATGCTTCTTGCCGTGCGTGTCCGTGCGGAGAGCCAGCATGGGAGTGTGGCTAGATCTGCGTGTGCGTCCTTGGGCTACTCTGTGTGTGCGTCCTTGGGTGATCTGTGTGGGGGGGACATGCTGGGACCCTCGCCCCGCTCGCGCAACTAGTATCGCTCGCCCATCGTGTGGCGAGTGCGTCCGTGCTTCGTGGGCGCTACACCTCGGGGCGCGTGACCCGTCCTGGATCCGGGAGCTGCGCGCCGGAGGGCTAGCGCGCGCTTCTCGCCGTGTGAGCACATATCGTATTCATCGATGTATCCATCTTACCGCGGGAGACTATATGTCTATCTGCTTCGGCGCGCGCAAACGCCCTCCACCAATATCTGCATTCTCCGACTGGGATACACTTACTCTCCTCCTCTCGCCCTCCCCCGCCCCCTCCGGCTGTGGCATATGTCTCTGGCGCGCTCCATATCGACCTTATCAACACTGACATGATATGATATGATATTACACCCCCCCCCCCCCGTAGACGGCGAAGAGACGCTCTCGTTATGTATATATTATATTACCGTGCTCACTTTTTTATTTTATTCATGCTCTCCAATACATACGCTTTCCTCGCTTCTTTATTCATCCATCCAACCCTCGCTTTTTATACGCTTGCCCAGCGCTCCCGGAATCCTTCTAGTGGACTCCTCGACCCCAAAACAGCGAAGCCCCTTCCGCACCTCATCAGGCGCTTGTCGAAGCGACCATCGCGAAGTCGAGTACGTTCGCGGTCATTCACACTCACACGCCTTGACGCGTTCTGACACGCGTATCTATTGAAGCTGCAACCGTGTCGGCACTGATCACCCATATCGAGCGGCTGTCGTCGTCGGCCTAACCAGTCCTTAAGGGAACGGCCCAGGACAAGATCTACCACGTTCTCACCAACGTCCACGGACAGGAAGTGACCGCGCTGGTGCAGTTAACCTTCGTTCAGCGAATGGACATACTGTTCAGAACTGAATACCACGATGCCAATGGCCACTTCCAGTACATCCGGCGTGGGACCCACGGTATGCCGATGGTTCATTGGTTGTCAAATATCTGCGGTCCATCGACTGGACATCTTCGGGAATCTCCTTCACAATTGCCGTTCTCAAATTGACTCATGAATGATCTTGAAAGCCTCTGGTACGTGCACCTAGCTCACTACGTTCCGCGGGCCCCTAGGCAGACACCTACGCAGACCTACGCAGACCTACGCTCAGTTTGTCTAACTGAGCGTAAGTCTGCGTAGGTCTGCGTAGCCCCCTAGGCACAGCCCTAGGCACAGCTAGGCACAGCTAGGCAGATCTGCCTAGCCGTCTAGGCAGACCTACCCAGACCTACGCTAACATAGGCACAGCTATGCCTAGGAGGCTGCGGAACGTAGTGGCTCGCCTTCTAACCATTCTTTATTAGCAATGTCAGCTCCGAGGACTCTACACCGCCCGGGACATCATCGGAGCCCGCACCATCATCATCCCCTTCAAAGCGCAGCTCCGACGACGCCTTTTCCGACTCCGACGACTCGTCCCCAGCTATGAAAATCCGCAGTAGTGATTCTTTTGCTCTTGCTCCATCGAGCTGTATCTAAATTTAGTATTTTTTCCCAGCGCGCAACGGTACCGTCACCGTCGAGGACGCCGATGAGAACGACCTGGACGATGATGAATTACCGCCCGGAAGGAGGCAGAAGGGTTCGTTCCCGGCTTTTTCTTTGCGTTAACCTGTAAATAGCGAAGAATGTGGTTTACTCTTCCGATGACTCAAGTTCGGATGAAGACGCGTCGCGAGAAAAAGCGAAGGGCAAGAGTAACACTTTAACCTAATCCTCCGGATGCACTTCTCATTTCCTCCCAGAAAAATCTGCTCCTTGCTCTAATCGAGTACTCAAAGACGGTGTGTTCTCTCTGGTAACGGTTCAATTACAGCATGCATCTGATATGTATTTCGGCGGCTAGACGCCGCGCGAAGAAGCCGAAAGCTGGGAAAGGCACTCGCACCGATCCCATCGCCGTTGGTGTAGACGGACTCCTCGTTGACATTTAAGTGCCCGAAATATCTGTCAACTCTGAGTCGAAAATCCTCGTCGCTTCGGCCGATGTTGATAATTTTTTCACTGAAAAGTATGAAGCCACAAACAAGAACGGATTGAAGAAAAAATATCGCAAATGCAAGACCTGCAAGTAAGTACTAAGTTATTTGGCAATCACCTCATCCCTTACGTCCCTCAAGGATCGTTAATATCACCGATCTTTCCACAAATCGTCGCCATCTCGCAAGTTATCACGAGGTAAGTATTATTCGAAACTATTAAGATATCCAGGCTAATTTATTGCAGCCCGAGTACCAGGTGTGGTGCCAAGAATAACTTCGAATCACGGCTGGAGGCCGACGTCAAAGCCCACGTAGTACTTCGCCCACATTTTACTTAGGAGTCACTGCGAGTTGAATTCAAAGCAAACTAAAGTTCTGGCTACCCCATCCGCGGGGGTTGAGTTAGGTCTTTCCTTGCGCGCCAAATACTGACTCGTTGATCAGTCTGTATCCATTAGCGCCGCATATGGACTGGTCTATCGCACAAAAGAAGGTGTCGCACACTTGTAAACCTTCCTGCTTGGCCGTAGATTCACCATTGCCTGGCAGAGCCGGATGGCTGAGGTTTGGAAACCGTTCCAAGCCTGGCTTTCGGTTCTTGTCTGGAGCAACCCCCTCAGCTATTTGCATTGTAAATACAGACCCACATCGATTTTCACGTCTCCTTTGCTTTCTACCATCGTCACAGCCAATGTAGGGCTCTTGCCCAGATGGCTTTTTCCTTAGACCGTTCCACTTTGGAAAGCTACCAATGGGCACCCAAACCCCTCGAATCGACTCATACGACCTCGCACTCATTTTGCCTCGTTTCCACAGTCTATCGACACATTCTTCCATTCCCACTTTCCTAGTCTACTCCTCGGGACGCTTTCACCATTTTCTGCTCCAAAATTCACTCTAGCCTCACCGGATCACCGACCCATCAGAGCCGTCCGCTCGTAGGCTGCTTCCCACTTCCACAGCGTCAAGGAAAAGCGAATTCACCAGCCAATCATTATGTATACAACCACGTTCAATCAATCTCCAGGAGAGTAAATGGCACTGTATACCACATATCAACCAACTCCTCGCTAGCCCGAGGATGCGGGAATGCTAAAGGGCAGCTTTTACTTACTTATTAATGAAGCTGGAGGGAATAGAAACCGACATCTGTTACACATTGATCGTCCATGAGTATGTATCTCAGAGCAAGTGAAACAACATCCCAATGGAACACAAACCATTACTCCATGCACGAAGCAGCTCGATAATTTCCTCGGATTCATCTGATCCGGGTGGCATCTCGTCAAGATTGAGCGAAGACCCTGCGGCCTGGAGTGCTGTGTCATACTCGCCGCCTTGGAGTAATGGGGTAAGTTTCAGGTCAATAAGAATGAAGTCTCGGCACCTTTGATGTTGGGGTCCGCTCTCCATTTTGGTCTGGCGACAGCGATCGAAATGACCATCACCTCTGTCCGCACAGGAGGCGCTGAGCTATGGATGGCACCTGAGGTATTACGCGAGATACCGCTAGGGACAGCACCGTCACTCAGCAGTGATATATTTGCTTTTGGATGTACTCTTCTCGAAGTCAGCTCATGTTTGCTACTCAGAGGGCCAGGTAGATATTCAACGGGAAACGGCCCTGGAAAAGACTTCCCAAACACGCAGTCATTCTCAGAGTCATCTACGGGGAACGTCCCCTTCGACCAACCCCCGAGGCGTCGTCACCAGAATTAACCAACGAGACTTGGGCTCTAATCTAGTCCTGAACCCGTTAATCGACCGTCTGCCAGACAAATTCTTCGAGATCTCGCTGTTCCTCCTGCTCCGAACTACACAATCTTGCACCGTCCGGGTAAGTCGAACATCGCTACTGTCGCGACATGCTGGTTTGATCTAACTGATGTCCAGATCCCGCACTTGCCCCTGATGCCCTCGTCGAGAAATTGGAGTACATCTTCCATCACATATATTGATTGGGCTCAATATCGAAGAATATAGGTCGGATAGGGCATACCTTCTTCAGCGGAGCCTTCGTCCGTGTCATTGAGGAGGAGCTGAGCTCGATTGAGGCGCACCTTCAGATCGGCTTGAACAGTGTTTGAGGCACAGCCCTTCGTTCAAGGCACTACGATCTGACAACCGCTCTCATGTCGAATATTCGCGACCTTCTACCGCGTCTGATCAACGATGAAGGCCCGGTGCGAATACGTACGTTAGTCTAACCATTGCTTAGGGCTCTTCACATTCAAGTTTACTCAATAGCTGCCTTGACAGAGCCGATCGCGACTATCTTGCTCGATTAAAATCGATCCGCAGCGACACGCCTCGCAAAGCTTTCCTTGATGCAATTGACAGGGAGCTTAAGCTGGGGAACACTCGACTCCCATCTTATTTACACTGAGGGAGTGTTTGAATAAATTCCAATGAACCTCTACTGGATACTTACGAACGCTGGAACGAGTGAGGGTTCAAGACCCCGCTAAGAAATGTCTCCAAGTTGGCGGCGCGGTGGATGCCAGTGACGACTGTCTGTCCTCATACTCCATTCTACGCGTTCCTTCCCGACCCGGGTAAGTTGATATGGACACGGAGGCCATCCCAACACAACAAGGCCTGAGAGTTTCATCATCGCCAGAAACAATAGCCGGATTGCAGTGGTAGAAAGGAAGAAGTACGATTCCCTGGTGCGCGGTTCTGAGGCTGTGTCGGTAATTTAAAAATTACCCGTGGTGCCAGCTTGCTCAATGCCTCGACGTATACCAGCTGAACTACGCGGACGCACGTTAAAGTTATCATCAAAACCGGGTAAAAACCGAGATATTGTTGAAGCGGCTGAACCTAGGTCAATTCGCACCGGACCCATAGCGGGACTCAGGCTTCACGCCGGGCTCACCGAGTCTCACCCGTCTCTCGCCGTACTCTTCGCGGAGTTGGCTCTGTCCTGACGGTTCCGATTCCAGGTACCGCGGACTTGTGATGATGCACACATATTTAAAGGCTCATTATTCACAAGTACTGTGTTAAGCAACTCTTCCACCGCCATTAAATCAGCATGTCATCCAAAGGAGTCGCTCTCGTCACTGGCGCCGGTACGCGTTCTCTCTCCACCAGCGCAAATTCTAATTATCATCGGGCAGCGCAAGGTATTGGCAGAGCCGTGGCTCTGCGGCTAGCAAGCGACGGGTTTGACGTCGCCGTCAACGACATATCTAGCAATTCGTCCAAGCTTACGATTCTCGTCGAGGAAATAAAAAACATGGGACGTGCCAGCTCCAAGCATGTTGCGGATGTTTCACACGACGATCAGGTTAGGGACATGGTTGAGCTGGTCGTGAAGGTGCATGGCGGCCTGGATGTCGTGCGTCCTATCTTTTAAATTTCCCGCTGGGTATCGTCCTTACATACCCTATACAGATGATAGCTAACGCTGGGGTGGGCGGTCACACTCTGTCTTTAACTGAAGGTACGCTCCTAGTTTCGGTGGTGCGAAATCTTCTAACTCTGCCGCAGTCTCTGCGGAGGAGTGGGACCGGGTTATAAACATCAACGCGCGGGGCTCGTTCTTGTGTTACAAGTACGCGGGGATCCAGATGATCAGACAGGGCCGCGGTGGGCGAATTATCGGTGCATCATCCATGGCTGGGAAGCAAGGTATTCTGCCGTTTCTTCCTAGGTGAAGTTCTAACCGGCTTTCAGCTTTCCCCACGCAAGGACCCTATTCTGCCTCAAAGTTCGCGGTTAGAGGCCTCACTCAATCCGCGGGTACGCCGAACGAACCTTTCAGCTTTTGACTAAAGACTCACCGAATCATGATAGCAATGGAATTCGGAGCGGGCGGAATCACCGTGAATGCGTACGCGCCTGGAGTGATTGACACCCCGATTCGTACGTTCACATTTAACCCGCGCGCTAATTAAACTCAGTTCAACTTAGTCACTGGTCCCGACGGGAAGGGCGACCCGGAACCGATACTGAAGCACTTCAAGGAGATGTCGCCCATCAAACAGGTCGGGTCAGTGCAGTGCATCATCTCCATTCCCGTTTAGACTTGACGAGCACCACAGAACGCCCGACGACGTCGCTAGTCTGGTCTCATTCCTCGCCTCCAAGGAAGCGCGGTTTATCACTGGTGCGTACCACTCACCTTCTGTGGAGTCCGAATGAATAATGCATTATTTGGCTCACAGGACAGAGCGTTCGTAGTCTGGAACTTGCGGCGTATTAATTTCCCTACTGATGTTTCCTTCAGATTTCAATCAACGGGGGGATCTTTTTCGATTGAGGGACTTGCTCGGCGGGAACGATGACGACAGGAGAACAGTTCTTTGGCGAACGGCCAATGTATTCTGGTGTATATATTTACCGCCTTGTCCGACCTCCAGCCACTGTATGAATACTTTTGATTATACTTTGTGTGAGGTGTAGATCACGGTATCCTCAATTTTCAATTCAACGAAACGTATCGTGCACAGAGTTGGAAAAGAGCACTACGTAAAGAGTACTAAAATGGAAATACTACCTCCAATGTCTTTAAAAGGTAATTTTGGCGCGATTCATCATTCCAGTCCACAGTCTACAATGTCTGTAGTAGGCAGATTTATCCATCACAGAAAACTCTGCTACATTTGTGTCTCGGATCCAAATTTTTTGATTCAGTTCAGTGTTTATTCCTTGATCATGCGCAACACTTCTGCCGATTCCTCAAGAAATGCGGATATTTTTTGTGCCCTGCCAACGCCAAAGTGATAAACAAAAGAGATCTTAAGTTGTGCGCAATTCATCAATACGGGCTCTCATACGCGATCATAGTAGGGTAGTAATTGTACGAATTGATGTGGTTATTGAACTGGGACAGGGGAGCATCCGAGCCCGTGCAGCCGGATGGGGTTGCGTCGCAGTCTGCAGATGAAATTCCAGTATGGTGGTGCGGAGCGAAGTCGAAAATAGGCGATATGCTTTGTGGGTCCAATTTGAAACTGTAAATTTATTACACAGTAAGTGTACCTGTATCGAAATGCGACGTATTCGCCGCAGGGTTGAAATACGGGGTAACTGGAAAAACGAGTATTTGGGGGAGTGCTTCGATGGCAGGGAAAGCAAGTTGTTTCCGATTTGATACGTTTGAACCACAGTAAACCACGAAATGTGCTGCTTTCAAGTTGGAACGCCTACGGCGCAGACTTGAGATGAACATGAATTTTCGTTCCCATAGAAGATATATGGTTTCCTGGATATCTTTTCCACTCATTTCCGTACTCTTTGAAGCCGATTTCCACATAAGTATGTAAATCATAACAAAAATATATTCTAAAGGAAAAAAGAAGAGACTTTCGCACGAACGTACGGTTCGGGATGGTTCGAACCTGAATCGAACTGAACGGAACGCAAAGTTCAGTTTCAGATTCAGGCCAGGGACTTAGACGGGTTATAGTCAGCTCTATGAAGAGACGAAGCATGACCGTTTAGTTACCAGTCTATATCCCTCTGTTTCTCCGCACTTAACTCGTATACAGACACACACCATGCATCTTTGGACCCATGTTATTACTAGTAAAGGCCGTCGTCCATCTTGTGTCGGTCTGCGGTGACGAGACGGCGACGCTACGCACGGGTGTTGTCTTCAGACTATAACCCCTATTTTCGGCCACACCGGATATGAGGCCTTGAAGCCGTGTCTGAATGTCGAGCCGCAAGCGAGACACCTCTGACTGCCACACGAGACGACTACTTTCACCGCAAGCATGACTTGATGAGTGTTGTAGTGAACTCAGCGCGGGGGATGATCGTCCATGACCATATGATCAATGATCCTTGATTCTGCGAAGAGAAGACCGTTAGCTATGAGCCGGTGAACTCGACAGTGCAAGGAGTTTCTTCCTACGCGGGTCCTTCTATGCCAGTCGTGTGGAGACATTCCATGAGACGCTACTAGTATCTTCACCGCAAGCAAAACTTGTTGCGTGTCGCAGTGAACTCAGTGCGATGATCTCATGGCAGAGAGAGAATTTGTTCGCCACAACTCAATTCCACGCACGGGGAGTCGCTGGGATATTATTATCATGATAGGTGACTCAGCTTCACCAACTCTGTGGAACATTTATTTCGCAGACTTGCCTGGGCCCGACGGCGATGACATTAGGCTCCACGGCGCACCTAACGGGCGACCCGTGTGTCAAGCGGAACAGGCCGATGACAATCTGATCATGTCCATGTCCTTCTCCACCTTCCAGGCGAAAGTGTCGATGTTCTTCGCATGGGGTACAAATAAACGGTGCTTCGTTAGTGTGGAGAAATCGAAATGGATGAACTTTGGGCCACTCCCGAGCGTCATTCCGGTCCTTCGTCTCGGGTATCTCATGGTCGAACTGGTGCCGTACTTCAAGTACGTCGGTATCTGGTTCACCTCGGTGCACTCAAACGTCTTCGCCCACCATTATTCAATCCGAGTCAAAGCGTCCAAGGCGAGGAACATCAGCAACGCCATATTCGAACTCAAACACCGCATTGGCCAGCTCCCTGTTCGCGATGGCCTCACCCTGTACAGGGCAAGGGTCGATTGCTATCTCGTCTCAGGTTGTGAGTTAGCCCTTGACACCGACGCATCCTTGCGTCGTGAGCACCTGGAAGCCCAGCACGAATTTCTCCGGTGCCTATTTGGGCTCAACTCCTACTCAATGCTCGCTGTACTGTTTATGGAAACCGGTCTCATGCCCATCCGCATCCGGCGCCTCTTGCTTGCGATGGGCCGACTTCAGTATCTGGTGAAAACGGAACCTGACCGTGTTGTTCATGCTGCGCTTCTGGACTCGATCTCGCTCCTACTAGTACGAGAAGGTAAAGCTGGGTGGGCTTCAGATTTGGTGGTAATGCTGCGACGCTTGCCGACGCCAATCGAAGTTTCACCGGATGACTTGCTCTCCGTGGATTTCATCGACTCCCTCATAATCCGCATTATGGACATCGTGGATGCGGACCTGCAGTTCGACATCGATAATTTGGTCAAAACTCACCTGTTACGCAATAGGCTCGAACCCAGGGAAGGCAACTCGTTAAACTTGGTCACTCGCCACCTGCGGCATTACTTGAGCTTGGTTGTCGTCCCTGCGCATCGCAAAGCGCTGACCGGCCTGTACCTCGGGGATCACAATCTCAGCGTGGAACGGCTCCGCTACTCCGCACGGTACAAGGATAAAGTACCGCGCGAATATAGACTCTGCGCCCCGTTTCTTCCCCGTGGTTTACAGGGTTCCTGGATACTCAGCTCACCCGTCGGTTCGGTCTATTCGTGAGACGTCTATACTTGTAGGCTATCAAAGCGCTAGGGCTCCCGATGTCTGTAACGTACATACGGACGTGTTGTACGTAGGTACAGAGCCTGCTTGTTTCCTGATGGGACCGCTGCAGTAATACATCCTCCTCCTCCTCCTCCTCCTATGGATTGGATCAATTTCCTCTCAAGAAACATGGAAAGAATAACTTGTACTGCGACAAATAATACGCATTGAGAGCTCACTGTGAAGAAAAGAAAATTGAAATTGACAAATCAAGTCTGCTCGTACAGTATGGACTTTCAGCCCGTTTGACGTTCATTTCTGTGGCCATCTCTCCCACAATCCAGCTCATTTACCACAATGCACGCACATTCAGAGCCCTTCAATAAGCGCAACCAAAACCTGTTCGAACGTACGACTCGTTTCGCCCTCCACACGCTTCTTGAGCGTCTTCTCGTACCTCGCCAGATACGCCTCCTTGATGTTCTTCATCTGTGGGCGCGACCAGTGCACGCGGAGCACCCTGAAATACAATGAATGAGTAAATAAAGAAATGAGTAGAGTCGGAGTCGGGAGCGATGGGTGGGGCGCAAGTCGAAGAGAGATGTGAGTGGCGGAAACGCACCGCATCAGTAGGAGACTATCATTCGTCCCTGCGCCCGCCATAGTTTCCTCGAGCAGCTCCGCGTCGCGCAGCACCAGCGGGAAGGCGAGCCACCCCGGCGGCCCGGCGCTGTCCTTATGGCCTCTCGGCGTTAGTTTCTTCGCGGTCTTCGGGCTCGGCTCGATCCCGCGCAGGATGTGCCGCACCGCGTCCTTGAAATGTGTCGAGTCGGATGTACTGGGTGCGTGTCGGAGGAGAGAGCATAAAGAACGAAGAAAACGACGCACGTGTCCAGCCGCGAGATCACAACGTCGGAGAGCCGGTTCTCGGCGGTGGGCGGCAGCGAATTTTTCGTCATGTAATCTCTGCACATGCGGATGAGCTCCTCATGCGTGCGGAGCGTGAGGATCCGGATGATGGCTTTCTTTCCCTGCACAGTCTGTGAATTGGATGCCAATTAATAATAATAATAACGGCGATGATTACCGAGGTAGAGCCGTCGGTGCCCTTGATGAGCGCCAGCGCATCCTGTTCGGTGTCCAAAGACGCCACGAATTTGCGTTTCTCGTCTAGTACCGATAGGAATACTGGGAGAGGAACGACAATCAGGTCAGTCAGTTTTGGGATGTAGGTGATGAACTAACATTCTTCGACGCTTCCGGACAAATCTCCCTTGATGTGGGCCACGAGACCCTTGGTTTGCCCGTACTTTCCAAGATATACGTACTTGAGGAGTGCTATGTCGGTTATGGTAAGACCAAGAAGAATGTCGTCGAGGACGCTTTCTTTGGTACTGATTTGAATACGCATGTCAAAGACACAGATCGAACATCGACGGATGGACGTACCCCAGGCCACTGATGGCATCGTATATTCTGTCAGCGTCGTAATAGAGTGGTCCAAGAATCAGACCACGGAGGGTCTTTCTACAAAAAAAAACGGATTAGCGTATACGCTGAATATCTGGTATGGTACAAACTCGACGTTTCCCGTAGCCTTCTTCTTCACGAATTCGTCAAGGCTCATGTTATTTTTACGCAACGGGAAATTCTTCGAGATGACTTCTAGCTTGAGTGGCCCCAAGCCCGTCAAGCTCATGATCACTGTAAATATCAACTTCAGCCCAGTTCTAGTTGGATGGAAAACAAATAATGACGCACAGCGTTTCTCATCCTTAGAGTCCCCGATGGTGTCGATATCCCTGTCGATATCGCGCTTCTCGTATCCGTCGACCGACGCCCCGCCGGAATATTTGGGATTGTGGATTTCAGTCCCGCGATAGTACACATAGCGTGGTTCCGGTGCTTGTGGCATTGCCGGGGTAGCTACTGCGCCTGTTGCCGGCGGGGGGCCTGCTGGGGGAGCATAGGCTGCGCCTGGGGCAGGGGGCGGGGCGAATCCGGGAACGGTGCCCTGTGGGGCGGGCGGGTATGCAGGATATCCCTGAGGCGGTGGCGGGTAAGCTGGATATCCCTGCGGCGCCGGATAACCTTGAGGCGCTGGATAACCCTGAGGCGCTGGATAACCTTGGGGCGCCGGATAACCCTGAGGCGCCGGATAACCCTGAGGCGCTGGATAACCCTGAGGTGCCGGATAACCTTGAGGCGCCGGATAACCTTGGGGTGCCGGATATCCCTGGGGTGCCGGATATCCTTGGGGTGGCGGACCCGGAGGAGCGCCATACTGAGCGGGGTAGCCTGGCTGTTGACCTGGGACGTATTGTGGGGCCTTGCATCAAATACGGTCAGTTAGGTGCCAGTTGGTTTACATAGATGACATACATATCCGGGCGGTGCGCCTGGAGGAGGTGCGGACCCAGCGGGGGGAGTCTGCACATATCCTCCTTGCCCAGGAGGAGGAGGCTATCAAAAAAGGTTAAGAATTAGGTTGAGGTGGCATACAAGTGTGGCGTACATATTGAGGTTGCTGTCCGGGCGCCATAGGCTGGAAGAATTGTTGTCTATCAGACCCGCCAATGTTTAGGCGAAATACTTACATATGCTCCTGGATATCCAGGTACGCCAGGCTGAGCGTATGGCGCGCCAGGTTGAGGATATCCTGGCTGATCTCGAGTAAGGGTTGAGATCGTTGCACGATAAGGATACTCACATAGGTTCCAGTGTTTGGATGCGGTGGCTGGTCGGGGTTCTGCGCCATGGGGATGGTAGAGGAGGTTGAGAGGAGGTGCTGTTTAAGACAGAAAGACTGTTCGAGCCGACAGACCGGTGATGCTCGGCTGCTCGGCAGTACCTGTTGCACAGCTTTTTACGGCATCGCATTACTTCCTTGGCGCTGTTGAGACAGCCTTTTCCTCACTGCCCCTATAGACAGAAAAAGTGGAAGACCGTGGAAAAGGTTGGACATGGGCTCTCATAAATGAGAACACCGATTGAGTTCAAATGTAACTTTTGATTCGAGCATTTCAGCCTTGACGCATACGCCTCCTTCTCCTTTGCTCGAAAAAAATCCAGCAGTTGATTCTCGGTTCAGGTTGACAAAATCATCTCGTTTCCTCGGATGTTCTCATTGCTAGCTACTGATTGACAATCCATAAGACGCCAAGACGGGTTCCTTATCACGATGGCTACCATAAGCGGTCCTTGTTAATTCGCAGAGACAATAACCACTTGTACTCTGTGAAAATGAACAACCGGCTCTGTCTATATTAAGTGTTGTTGTTTTTTGCCCTTTTATGTGCAACAGTTATAGAATGAAAATTGGGAACAAGCATTGAACCTTATCTAGCTACGGATATAATTACGAGTAAGTTATATTGTATCGATGTCAGCTGCTCACCGAGTGGAGAACAATATATTTTGTGAGTTACAACGGCGACAGAGCTTGAAGGTGACCACACCCGGATTTTCTGCGAATTGCATAGCCCAAAAAGTTCAACTTCCGGCGGGCCGGTGGATGTCGGGATATTTCGGACATCTTTCTACACCGCCACCATCTTCCACTGACTCATAACTTAAACTCGCTGATATTTGGCTGACATCTCAAAAAATGGAACTTGTAATAATTTCCTCGTCCCAGCATGCGTCATCGAGTGGCGACGAAGGAGGCTCGATGCAGCCCTCCACTTCACGCGAACTTGCGCCTCTGCATCCTGTCGAAGGAAGACAGGCCTGGACCTTTCTTGCCGCCGCCTTTTTCGTCGAAGTTCGTACCTGCTATGCGCCTCTTTCTGTGCCCCAACTGTTTATTGTTATAGTCCATTTGCCTCGGCGGGGCCTTTTCGTGGTCGATCTTTCAAGACTATCTCATGCGTTCGGAATCCAGTCCTTTGAGGCAGGAATCCAGTGTTACCATCTCAGCTATCGGAACTCTACTATTGGGCATGATCTACTTCTCCCCTGGGCTGATCGGTCCGTTCCTAACGAGGTATCCAGACTTGGGTTCGCGATTTCTTCTCCCACTGAGTCGCTTTCCTGACTTTGTTTTTCTTGGTAGCAAGAGGAACAAGCTTTATCGCCTTATTTCTAGCAGTTGCCAGTTTGCTGATTGCCAGCTTTATACCAAAAGCTCCGGCGCTTCTCGTCTTTGTCGGCCTGTTGCATGGCATTGGGGCCGGTGTAACCACCAGCAAGTTATTTCCCTCTCCTCAAACCACCGCACTGACCAATAGAATAAAATGCAGCTCCTTCCATCACATATATCCCCCAGTGGTTCACCAAAAGACGCGGTCTAGCGAATGGAATCGCATTTAGCGGAGCCGGGACGGGCGGCCTCATCTTTCCCTTCATCTTCAGCACGACTCTCGAAAAACTCGGTTTCGCCTGGACTCTCAGAATATGGGCAGCCACTCTCCTGATCATAGGCGGCATGGCATTGTATTTCGTCTGGCCACGTTTGCCGGCCATCAGGCCGCCAGCAACGACAAGGGAACATAGTCGCGCGGTCGCTCTCAAGTTGGAGTTCGCATATTTGTTTTCTCCCCTTTGGGTTATGAACGTAGGTTCTATCGGTCGAGCTCCAAGCTTCGCTTAACATTTTCAAACTCCATAGGCACTTTTGACGTTCATGGCCAGCACCGGTCTCTTCGCCGTCTCATTTTACCTGGCCACGTATTGCAGCAGTCTAGAGCTCAGTTCTGCCGGTGCGCATGTTCACTTCCTCAATTTCAAAATTTTATTAGAATTTTTTGAAAGCTACCAGTGGTGCTGTCGCAGCTTTCAACGCCTCCGGTCTTCTCGGCGAGATTTCCATGTACGTTTCCCCCATTACCCTCCGCAGGCCTGACGCTGAATGACCTTGCAGTGGGTATGCTTGCGACCGTTTCGCCTATCCGCTAGTAATCCTCTTCATCGGATCCCTCGGCGGACTCTCAACCTTCCTTCTCCTTGGGTTCGCACGAAACCTCCCAACCGTCATCATATTCACCCTCCTCTTCGGGTGGGCTGCCGGATCGTGGTGCGCGACCTGGTCCGCCTCCTGCCTCGACATCTCGCGCCTCCGCAAGATCCCGGTCGACAGTGTCATGCTCAGTCTCATTTTTGTGCGCGGGCTGGCAGCCCTCATTGGGCCGCTCGTTGCTGCCGCCCTTTATCAGCCGGAAATGAGGGCGAGCGCGAAACTCTTTGGGTCGTTTGGCTTCGGACCGCTCATCGATTTCGTGGGATCCTGCATGCTGGGCGTCGCCGTAGTGGGAAGCGTGGTGGGCCTCACGAGGAAGAAGATCATGCATGGCTTGGATACTACGCTTCTCGCTGAAGCACTTTGATCTTGGACGGTGCTCTGGACTGCACCACGCCTTGCTTATACTTGTTTCCAGTATATTGTGCCAAACGCGGTTTGTGTCATCGGAGAACGGCCAGCATTGGTCGTGCTCATCTTTCGAAGTTTGCTTTCAAATAAGTTCACGACGAAATTGTTACCTTGGGTTATTGACCTAGTGTTACGACGGAACAAAAAATAATGTTTACAGCTTATTCTGAGATATTTCACAAAATAACCTCTGGTGCCTCACGCTCTGAGAGTTATAATCCGGTATATACACCTCTTTTTTAGTACTGGGTGACTTCCCATAAGCATTTTTCATTCTAGCTGAATTTTCCAGCGGTGCCAATGATGTCGGCTAAGTATAAAGAGATTAATTATAATCGAATACGATGCCCGCGTTTCACACAATTAATGAGTATTTTCAGCCCACATGGCGCAAATGCGTGCAAGCAATGCGTCAACACTTGCTTCCGTCCCATTCGCCCGTTGATGGAAATTACTTCCCGCATCGGAACGGCGCCGACATGGAAGAAGATGATGGCGCTGCAACTATGGAGACAAGACAGCCGGCTCTATCCCCAGCTTCTCAGGCCTCCGGGCTGCAGACAAAAGGTGGCCTAGTTCACCGGATCAGTGGCCTCAGAAGACCCCAGGAACTTGAAGCTAAGAGGGCGACTCTGAGTGAGAGGGATGTGTAGAAGACTGGACGCGTCGTGAACGCGTGCCACGCGTTCACGACGCAGTGTGAGCAACGCGTGGGACAGGAGATTCGCATCATCAAAGTCAAAACGGGTTATTCAGTAGTCTCTCCTAGACAGACGCTACAACCGTTGAAGCTCGTACCTCGCATGTTGTGTTATTCAGACTATTCCATGTCTATTCGAGGGGTACCCCCTCCTCGAATAGATTTGTATTAACTGTGATTTATTCGAGGGTCTAAGCGAGATCTGAGACCTCCGGCATCCCGGCGGAAATTCGAAAACTATTCTCCAGGAACATTTACATAATGCTTATGGGAATCATGAAGTGACTATATCCCTAAATAACAGCCTAGCGCGTATAGGGAAATTTAGTGCATGTCCCAAGGGTATATCTGGGCGCAATCCGAAGCCATACTTAGCGTTCAATACATTGCTATTCTTACCTGGCAAAGCCAACACATCAGTCTGGACTGATGGGCGCCGGCGTGAGAATAGGCTTGCGCCAAACCCACACTTGACCCACACACACGCCAAACAACTTCAAGCCAAATGGCGCGGGTAAGCCATGCTGGCACGGCTCGACGATCATCAATGGCCTCAATTGAGATTGAAAACTGCCAAGTGAGGTGGGGCCGCAGCTGCGGTACCTCCCTGGGGAAAAGCACAAATCTTACGCAAGTCTTACGACTCCGTGAACGAAGAATCGGAATATCGAGGCATCCTGGGCCAGGCCGAACAATGCCACTAGTCTTCTCTCAGACCTATAAAGCCGATGCCGGATCCTGGTTGCATATCTCATGTCCCCCATCGCCCCCCGAGCGACAGTCGACAGCCCCTAACTCAGTGACTGGCACAGAGCTGAGAGAACGATGGATACTGCGATAATAGCTCAAGATGTGGAACTTGGGATCGATTCCCTCTCATCGAAAGGCGAGCTCGACCGTGACGAAGAAAGCTCTACGCGGTCATCCATTTCACGCGAACTGGCGACTCTTCCTCCTATGGAGGGGAGGGAGGCCTGGATCTTCCTAGTCGGAGCTTTTCTTGTCGAAGTTAGTACCTTGGTTCATTCTTGCTTCCAGCAACAAACCCGCTCTTGTAGTTCACCTGCTTTGGCGGGGCCTTTTCGTTCTCGATTTTCCAAGACTATCTCATGCAATCGGAATTCAGTCCGCTGAGGCACGAATCCAACGTTACTATTTCAGCCATGGGAACTCTCCTCTTGAGCATGCTCTACTTCTCCCCTGCACTGATTGGCCCGTTGTATACCATGTATCCCGATTTGGGTTCGCGATTTCTTCTCCTCAATGGATGGGCCTCCTCATTGTTTTTCTCGCAGCTAGAGGAACAAGCTTCGTGGCCTTGTTTCTGGCGGCTGGAAGCTTGGTGATTGCCAGCTTTGTACCAAAAGCTCCGGTGCTTCTCATTTTTGTTGGCCTGTTACATGGTGTTGTCGCCGGTACAGTCAGGAGCGAGTCACTTCCCTCGCCTCACTTTACTCGACTGATTCGCCTAAATTTAGCGCCTTACCTTACCTACCTCCCTCAATGGTTCAACAAAAGACGTGGTTTAGCCAGTGGGATCGCGTTCGGTGGAGGCGGCACTGGTGGTCTTGTTTTTCCCTTCATCTTTAGCACCACTCTCGAAAAAGTCGGTTTCGCATGGACTCTCAGAATCTGGGCAATCATTTTCCTCGTAGCAGGTGGCACGGCGCTGTACTTAGTCCGTCCGCGTTTGGCGGCAATCAGGCCTCCAACTTTGACGAGGGAACATAGTCGCACGGCCGCTCTGAGGAAACAGTTCACATATTTGTTTTCCCCCCTTTGGCCCATGAACGTACGCTCTTTCAGCCCAGCCCCAAGCCTCGCTTAACGCCCTCGAAATACACAGGCGCTGTTAACGTTCCTGGCTAGCACCGGCCAATTTGCTGTATCATTTTACTTGGCCACGTATTGCAGCAGTCTGGGGCTCAGTTCTGCTGGTGTGTATTCTGTTGTCTGAATAAAAAAATCATTTTCACCTTGTTGAGAAGCTACCAGTGGTGCTGTTGCAGCCTTCAATGCCTGCGGCGTTCTGGGAGAGATCACCATGTAGGTTCCCCCCCATAAGCCTCGGCAGCACTGCTAAATCGCCTTACAGCGGTCATGCGTGCGATCGTTTCGCATATCCATTGGTAATCCTATTCATTGGATCCGTTGGAGGGCTTTCCACATTCCTTCTTCTCGGGTTCGCAAGAAACCTTCCAACCGTTATTATCTTCACCCTCCTCTTCGGATGGGCTGCTGGATCATGGTGCGCGACCTGGTCCGCCTCCTGCCTAGACATCTCGCGCCTGCACAAGATTCCCGTTCACAGCGTCATGCTGAGTCTCATTTTTGTTCGCGGGCTGGCGGCCCTCATTGGGCCACTCGTTGCTGCCGCCCTTTATCAACCGGAGATGAGAGCGCACGCGAAGCTCTTTGGGTCGTTTGGCTTCGGACCGCTCATCGATTTCGTGGGATCCTGCATGCTAGGAGTCGCGGTAGTTGGAAGCGTGGTGGGCCTCACGAGGAAAAAAATCATGCACGGCTTGGAAACTACGCTCCTGGCCGAAGCACTTTGACCTCTGCTTTGTCCAGTACTGCACTCGTTTCGGGTATACTTGTGGCAACAGACGCGGCTATATCGTCATCGGAGCACGACCGCTTATATTCAAAGTTTGTCTTCGAATTCTTTATCGTCCAGCGAGCCGTATCTGCCATTCACAACCAAATAGTTGCCTCGGGTTATTCATAGTTTTGACCTAGCTTTGCAACGGAAAAAAACGTGTTGTACGGTATACACTGGCTACAAATGCCTGCTATGACTGGAATCAGGATCTATCTCGGAAATAGTCCCATTTTTTGCATCCCATTCTGTAGTTTATTGACTTTATTCTGAGATATCTCAGTGCGTTCACCGGATCTCTAAACCCCCTAGATTTGCGATTGATGAGACGGCATAGATTTGACCTAGGCCAAGCTAGACACAGCTAGACGACCCTAGTCGGACAGGTTCTCTCTCTCTCATCACAATAGATAGATTACTTCACAATACTTGATACGCATACTCTACCGCCATGGCCACTTTAAAAACCTTTTACCATACACTCATAGCTACTTCCCTTGCCTCCACTTCCTCTGCGCTCCCTCTATGCACGCCATCCGTTCACGCTAGCTCTCTCATTGTCTTTATAGTAGTCGTGCCACATGGGCCCCAAGGGGCCCGCGCGCACGTTAATGGAATTAAATTAAATTAAATTATTGACTTTATTCTGAGATATCTCAGTGCGTTCACCGGATCTCTAAACCCCCTAGATTTGCGATTGATGAGACGGCATAGATTTGACCTAGGCCAAGCTAGACACAGCTAGACGACCCTAGTCGGACAGGTTTAGATCGGAATCTGGATGATGCAACAAGGCACCCAATTGCTAGTGAGGTGTAGCAATTGCGATTTCGGAGAAAATATTCCCCAAACAGCCTCTCTGGCATCCCAGCGTGTATAGGGAGGGAATGTTAGTACACGCGCCCAGTAAGTACGTTGGTTGAAATTCTTACCGGCGGAGAAACTTGAAGCCGGCACGTTGGTGCATCAGTAAATTTATAAGTTGGCTTTTCCCCAGCTTTTTGTCCTTTTTAAAGACAAAAAGGAGAAAAAGGAGAAAAGCTGCGGCATCTTTTTTCGCACAGGTCCTTTTCCTTTTTAAAGGCGAAAAGGAGGGGGGAAAGGACGCTTCAAAGCTCCGGTAAAAGTATGAAAGCTCTTACAATGCACGTTAAATGCTTGAATAGGATGTATTGATCTTAGAAGTAAGAACAAGCGTAATTAAGAATAAGCTACATAGATAATCTCCAGCATCTGAATGATGCACATCTTTGTGACCAACGTCTGCGAGGGCGCTATGAGGAAGGACGCATGAATACAAGGAAACGCGAGGCAACATGGGATCAGACATACCTGGATGAGATCTCGGCACCACCCAACGAATGAGATTTGCTCGATATCTGGGAAACAGATGAGTGGAGCAGAGATAACGATGACAGGAGACTCACTTCGAGTGTCACATATGCCGCAAGAGAAGAGCGGGGCGTTGGCGGAAACCACGTGAGTAGGGGTCCTAGAGAATTTGCGACACAGCACAGGCCTAGCAGGGGCAGCAGAAGAAGAAAGCCACAGAAAAGAGGTAGGGTAATTGCGGGACTGGACTGGCTTGGAGGGCATAGCGCGGGTTAATCAGAGCGCGGGCGTGATACACTACACAGAGTTTGTGCTTGAGGCTTGAGGGCTTGCGGCTTGAGGGCTTGAGGGCTTGATGCTTGATTGGTGAGAGCTTGAGGCTTGAGGGGGACAAGCAAGCGAACGGGAGGGAGGACGAAGAGCGAGAGAAGTAGCGACGTGGTGGGAGAAGAGAGACACATGAACTTGCATCAGCATCATTCGATGGAGATTGGCTGGATCAAATGATTCCCATGTCATGCGTTTGACAGCGGAGTGATGTCGGAGTTCGAAAGACTTGTGTTTTCGCAAGGATGGGTAGTGCCTACCCATCCTCAGTCGGGCTATATATAATATAATGGTGCTGCGGGGATGGTGCTTCGAGTTTAGAGTCGCATGGCTGCTGAAAATCTGGAACCACTGCAATTATGCCAGTGGAACCCACCGAAGGCTCGGAGCCACGGCCCCGACTCATAGACCATTCACCAGGGTCGTGTTGCAGCCACCTGCGCCTCATTTCACCACTACTTCATAATTTTGGCCGTTTCTTGGCTTGACCAAAAAAAAAAGTACATTAAGGACTAAAACTGGATTGAGCTTTGAAAAGTAGCAAAAAAGCGCTCAAAAAGGAGATCAAAAGGAAGAAAAAGTGCCTTGTCCAAAAAAGCTCAAAAAGGACTCGGAGAAGGACTTGTAAATTTACTGATGTGTGGGTTTTGATGGGCGTGAAATCGACCTGTGCCGCCAAAATCCACCCTCACGTCTCATGCTCATTGGCGCGTCAGGCGAGTAGCCGGTCTACATACGAGTACCGACAATTCTGGGAAGCGCGCCCGCATATGCGGGCTGGTATTAACGTGGAGGCGGAGTTTGAATTTTCCTGCAGGCTTCTGGCATGCTGTCTCGGTAACCCAGACGTTGAGGAATGATCGGCCCGATCGGAGTTTCAATAAATATGAGAAAAAGATGGGCCGAGATCATTCCTCAACGTCTGGGGCAATTGGTATAGCAACACCCCCCATCGAGTCACACATCTCATCCCTCCGTCCCTCCCCCCCCAATGTGCTGTTGGCACTCATCCTAGCAATGCACAGATGTATTCTGTGAGGTCTGACAGCTTGCCCCAATTTTTTTGGCCCCTTCTTGAGGTGCAGAGGGCCGTTGTAGAATTTCATGTTTTTGCGCTTGATAGACCCGCCTGCACTATAAAAACACCAAAATAAAATCATTTAGCTACCCAAGTATATCTAGCAGCTATAATAGAATAGTTCTGCAGACATCTGAGGGGTCCAAGGAGGCCCTAGGTCGAATAGAACATTAAATGGGCGTAGGCGTGACATTCGGAGTGTGACTCGATGGGGGGTGTTGCTATACCAATTGCCCCAGACGTTGAGGAATGATCTGGGCTCATCTTTTTCTTCTATTTATTCAAACTCCGCCGGATCATTCCGAAACGTCTGGGTTACCGAGACAGTCTGGCATGCACTTCTTTAGTAAATTCCGAATACATAGAAATCGTCTTATCTCGAAAATGGCCTCATATTTCTCTTCAATTATTTTTTAAGAGCATGGAGGTATTGAAGGTCAGTGCCGGCCGGCCGATCACGGCACCCGCTAAAATTTCAAGCTCCGTGCTCAAGCCAATGTACTTTCCCGAGTTGTACCAATCTGCATAAATAACGCGACATGCCTGCCACAGTTTTCGGTACTCGTATGCAGGCTGGTAAAATCAAATTGGTATGAAATCAAGGCTCACAACGTCCATAGGCAGAGAATCGGATATCCCGGCCAAGCCGAACACTGCCACTAGTTTCTCTTTGACTCATAACTTAGTGACAGAGCTGAGAGCGGCGAACAACCCCCCCCCCCCCCTCAGAACAAATGGATCCTGCGACAACAGCTCGAGAGGTGGAACTTGGAATTATTTCTCCGTCATCGAATGGTGAGCTCGGCCGTGACGAGGAAAGCTCGATGCGGTCATCCATTTCGCGCGAACTGGCGACTCTGCCTCCTACGGAAGGAAGAGAGGCCTGGATCTTCCTTGCCGCAGCTTTTTTTGTCGAAGTTTGTACCTTGGGTCATTCTTTTTCCATTCCGCAACAAACCTGTTCTTGTAGTTCATTTCTTTCGGCGGGGCCTTTTCATTCTCGATTTTTCAAGACTATCTCATGCGATCGGAATCCAGTCCGCTGAAGCATGAATCCAACGTTACAATTTCTGCCATTGGAACTCTCCTCTTGAGCATGCTCTACTTCTCCCCAGCACTGGTGGACCCATTGTGCACGATGTATCCGGATTTGGGTTCGTGATTTCTTCTAATTGGATGGGCCTCATTGATTTTTCTTTTGCAGCTAGAGGAACAAGCTTCGTGGCCTTGTTTCTGGCGGCTGGGAGCTTGGTGATTGCCAGTTTTGTACCAAAAGCTCCGGTGCTTCTCGTCTTTGTTGGCCTGTTGCACGGTATTGTCGCCGGTACAGTCAGAAGCGAGTCACTTCCCTCGCCTCACTTTTGCTTTACTGATTCGCCTAAATTTAGCGCCTTACCTTACCTACGTCCCTCAATGGTTCAACAAAAGACGTGGTCTCGCCAACGGGATCGCGTTTAGTGGAGGCGGCACTGGTGGTCTTGTTTTTCCCTTCATCTTCAGCACCGCTCTCGAAAAAGTCGGTTTCGCGTGGACTCTTAGAATCTGGGCAGCCATTTTCTTCATAGTAGGTGGAACAGCACTATATTTCGTCCGGCCACGTTTGCCCGCAATCAGGCCTCCAACTACGAGGAGGGAACATAGTCGCGCGGCTGCTCTCAAGAAACAGTTCGCATATTTGTTGTCTCCTCTCTGGGCCATGAATGTAAACTCTGTCAGTCCACCTCCAAGCCTCGCTTAACGCTCTCGAAATCCACAGGCACTCTTAACGTTCATGGCCAGCACCGGCCTCTTTGCGGTCTCATTTTACCTGGCCACGTATTGCACCAGTCTAGAGCTCAGTTCTGCCGGTGCGCATTCTCTCTTCGTGATTCCAGATTTCATCATCTTTAAAAGCTACCAGTGGTGCTGTCGCAGCTTTCAACGCCTCCGGTCTTCTCGGCGAGATTTCCATGTACGTTTCCCCCATTACACTCCGCAGCCCTGAGGCTGAATGACCTTATAGCGGGTATGCTTGCGACCGTTTCGCCTATCCGCTGGTAATCCTCTTCATCGGATTCGTCGGCGGATTCTCGACCTTCCTCCTTCTCGGATTCGCACGAAACCTCCCAACCGTCCTAATTTTCACCCTTCTCTTCGGATGGGCCGCAGGATCATGGTGCGCAACCTGGTCCGCCGCTTGCCTCGACATCTCGCGCCTCCGAAAGATTCCGGTCCACAGCGTCATGCTCAGTCTCATTTTTGTGCGCGGGGTGGCAGCCCTCATCGGGCCACTCGTTGCTGCCGCCCTTTATCAGCCGGAGATGCGTGCGAGCACGAAGCTCTTTGGGTCGTTTGGTTTTGGACCGCTCATCGATTTCGTGGGATCCTGCATGCTGGGCGTCGCCGTAATGGGAAGCGTGGTGGGCCTCACGAGGAAGAGGATCATGCATGGCTTGGATACTGCGCTTCTTGCTGAAGCGCTTTGATCTTGGGCGGTGCTCTGGACTGCACCACCCCCTGCTTATACTTGTTTCCAGTATATTGTGCCAAACGCGGTCTGTGTCATCGGAGAACGGCCAACATTGGTCGTGCTCATCTTTCGAAGTTTGCTTTCAAATCGTTTCTTGTGGTACGTTCACGACGAAGTTGTTACCCTGGGTTATCGACCTAGTAGTAGTGTTACGGCGGAACAAAAAGAATGTTTACAATTTATTCTGAGATATTTCACAAAATAACCTCTGGTCCCTCACGCTCTGAGAGTTATAATCCGGTGCCTGATACATAATGGCTTTAAGGCGCCTCTTTTTTTTTTAGCACTGGGTGACTTCTCATAAGCATTTTTTATTCTAGCTGAATTTTCCAGCGGTGCCAATGATGTCGGCTAAGTATAACAATATTAGTAATTATAATCGACTAGAGGCGTGCTCCGCTACGGCGGTTGGGTCCAACTCAAAAATGTATCAAAGTCGCACGGAGTCTCAGTCTGAATCTGGGTCTAAAAACTTAAAAGGATTGAGTGATGATAGGTAATGATAATGTAATTAAAGAATCGAGTTCATAGCATACGCCGACTAGCCCGAAAAAAACAGGGACCCATGTCTCCCGCCACTCGTCGCTAACCTCCGGTTATCTCCTCGTGGCTCTCATGTCGCATCAAGATTCAGAGGGTAGCTATAGAAATAAGAAACTTAAAGAGCCGCCGCGAGTCGACTTGTATTGATTTCAGAAAGTCTCCCGCCACTCCTCGTGGCTCCCATGTCAAAGTCTCAGGAATCATTTGAACCAAGGTAGTGGTCAGTGAGACTCTGGTTCAATACCATTTTGCCACTCTGGATAAAGGGTATGAGAGGTAGGTACAAAATTGAATAAATGGAAAGTGTGGCTCCGAATAATTTTGTTTCACCGGTCGTAGCTCCAGAGCAGAGGTAATTGTACTAAGTGAAAATTCCATCAAGTACAGAACGGTCTTACAGAAAGGCCTCCTGTGTCGGCCCACAGGTTATCATTTCCATGGAGTCAATCCTGGGTGTGTTCAGCTATGTATGTCGGAGTTGGTCAGAGAGACAGTTAAATTCAAAGGGTGCTCTTGAATTGCAAATTTTCCATTGAGGTTAAAGCCATCTACGTAGCTAAAATCGGCTTCCGAGAGAACGAACGGGCCCTCATGGGTGCCCGGAGCCTCAAGCAGTCAATGATGCACTCCAGCCCGCCAGGCATAAGCCGCACGGGATTGGAAAAAGCTTACGCTGAACAGAACGCGTGATGTGCCCCCGAGGCAGGGGTAGTCGCACCTGCAGCCAACAACTCCATCAGAACTTGAATTAAATAAAGTGCGTCTACTTTGGTGGACAAACTGGCATTCTACTCGATCTCGTAACGTCTGCGAGATGCTCGAGGTGGCTGTGTCCTCCGAGAGGCAGTCCAACTCGCTGTCTTCGACTACCGGCCCGATGTGCGCAGAACGTCCGCGGCCGCTGGGCCGGTAGTCGAAGACAGCGATGCCGCTCAGGGTGAAAAAGAGCGCGTGGTTGTGTGGCTGGCGGTGGCGTAGATGCGTGTGGCGGGCGGGGAGTGCACCGCGTAGGAGCTGGATAGCGAAGCGCCCGGAGGAGGTCGCGCCACGCCGGCATAGATGTACTTACTTATGTTGATTCACTTTTATAATTAATCCAGCACTGTGTATGTAGCATCACATTTCCGAGTATGTCGCACAATCCAGCACCCAGTCCTGAAGCATGAAAAGGAAGTTGCCAGGCTGTTCAGATGCGCACGGGCCGGTTTGCCTAGAAGGCTCCCTAGAAAGTCACAGTGCAGAGAAGTCAGTGCCAGATGGTTGCCTGCGGTAGAGTACATAGAAGATGAGGTTCCGTGTGCCAGAGGTTGTGGAAGTCGTAGAAGTTATGGGTTCCGGTTTGTTTGTCTCAATGTTTGTCCTGACCTCTTTGTTTTGTATAATAGAGAATAGATTACGAGGCCCGCGTTTCATACAATTAATGATTGTTTTCACCCCACATGGCGCAAATGCGTGCAAGCAATGCGTCAACACTTGCTTCCGTCCCATTCGCCCGTCGATGGACATTACTTCCTGCATCGGAACGGCGCCGACGTGGAAGAGGATGATGGCACTGCAACTATGCTCGGTATGGAGACAAGACAGCCGGCTCCATCCCCAGCTTCTCAGGCCTCCGGGCTGCAGACAAAAGGTGGACCAGTTCACCGGATCAGCGGCCTCAGAAGACCCAGGAACTTGAAGCCAAGAGGGCGACTCTGAGTGAGAGGGATGTGTAGAAGACAAGACGCGTTGGCAGAAGCACTCTGATCCTGTGAGCAACAACACGGCGAATTGTTTTGTTGAATCAGAGCCCGGAAGCGGATGCCTCGGGGCATCGGACAACTCGGACATCCCCGTATGTTCTACTATGTTCTTTCCTTTTCTTTAACAAGGCCTCGTAGTGACTCGTAATAACTCATATTGAGTCCGCCTCCTCTATATAAGCTGCATCGTCATGTATGTGGAAAAAGAATTTCATTATCCTGCTCCCAACAAACCTTTGTGTGATCTAAGTCTCAAGGAACCTCTGCCAGTTCTAATCAACTCTCGCATTTATTCTCAACATGTTTATACCTGACCGCCACTACGATCACTTGCTTTGCGATCATTTACGCTGCCGCCGCCCGAACCCGCTAAGCATTCCAGCCTTCGCCGGGAACGGCATCATTTTCAATTAATAACGCAGAGCGGAGTCCGCTCGTTGCATATCTGAACCTCGTTCCGACCGCCGTCGGGCAACACTGGCAGCCATTGAGGCGGGCGATGTTACGCACTTGATGAGCCGATTCAACCGCATACACCGGGATAATCGGTTCTCTCCTCGGGACCTGGGCTTCTTACGCAATCGAGCCAGTAGAGTTGCAGTGCAGGCATTCTAACCAATGAACCATTTACTTGGTCTGATTACTTTGCGTTTGGTGGAAGGCGATGGACGAATTCGAACGGAATGGCCGGTACATGAATCCTAGCGCAATGCGAAGTTCGTCTTCTGGACAGTATTGAGCTCAAGAATTCAAATATGCACGGATCATTATAAAGTTCTGAATGGAAATCGGAAATTACGGCGCAGAAAATAAGGCAGGGTTGACTTTCAACAAAAGTAGGTATATTGCTCAAGTGTGCCGCATATCATATTATGTACAACCGTTGCAAATCCTCGAGCACAAAGCTGAAATATAACGAACTACTAGTGAGTGAGTCCCGCTTTATCCACAGACTTAAAGAGTAGCGTACCACTTCACAAACACTGAGAATAGAAACTGTTGGCCGCAATGCAAGTGAAACCAGTGACGCAGCAGGTCGCCCCAGTCCACTGTTGGCCACCGCACTGATCCCAGTGGGCTGCACACTGCATACAAGTTAGTTACGTTGATGAAATTGGGAGTATGATTCACAGCAGTGCCGCCGCCGCCGCCGCCTCCGCCAGTCTGGGTCGGCGGGCTGGTGGTAGTGGTGGAACCTGTGCCCGTGCCAACGGTTATATCGGAGGAGCCGCTGCTGAAATATCCCTCCGTAGCAACGATCTGGTAGTTGAACGAGCTACCAAGCCGCATGCCGGCAGTAGCCCAAGCGTTGAAGTGGTTGCCGGTAGTCACTGTGCCGCTAGTGCGGTGCGATTGACGGACAGACCAGTACTGGCTAAAGGTACTAGATTGTCCTTCGATGGAGGGCTGGTTCACGCGCTGGGTTTGGTAGATATTGTACACTGATCCGTCGGAGTTGACAGTTCCCCTCAACGTGGCGCCGGAAGAGGGGTTGAAACTACCGAAACTCTCGACGATGTAGTACTCGATGAGAGGGTTTTGCGTCCACCCGTAGACGGAAAGGTAGCCATTTCCGTTTGGGCTGAAGGTACCGCTGAATGAGATGGCCCTGGAAGGAAAACAAAACATTGAGTCCGAGTTGGCAAATACAATTTTTAGATAATCACCTCGCAGCTCCGGGCATCCAACCTTTTCCGCCAACAAAATTTCCGTTATTCCCGCTCCAGTTGACTGTATATCGCCCTCCGCCGAGGTTCGTGTACGTAATGGACCCACCGCTGCGACGCGCCAGTCAAATTTTTTTAAAAGGTAATTTTTAAAAAGGGAAAAAAAGAGGAAAGACGGACCCGTCTGTCCAGAACGAATAAAAAAAGCCGCCATCATTGCCAGTGCCGCTGGGGGTGGAGCGGGTGGTGATGTTACTGGGAAGAGCGGACACTCCAGCGACAGCGACAGCAATGAAGCTAAGGACAGATTTAAAGGAGACCATTTTCGACAGCAGTCAACGAAGGCCGTGGTTTTGGAACTGCCGTTTTATACTCTTACTTGTGGCTAAACCCCGGTGCTTCTACTGTTCAATTGTACTCGTCGAGGACAGGTTCGGAACTTGGTGAAAAGAAGCATAAGTTGATATCGACGGAGTCAACACTAAATTGCAGAGATAGCACGGAAAGTCACCGCAGCCAGTGGCAAAATATATCACGAGTTTGCGCACATGGGTTATGTGCGTAATCGTAATAAAGACGGAGACCGAAGTTGACGCGCTTCCTGGTCATTTGATACATCGGCATAGTTCGAATTTTGCGAGTTATCGACGACGCATCGTGAATTGTAACCGAATTGCGGAGCCGGTATTGAGGACAGAGCTGGAAGAGAAAGTACCGTGGATGGGAGTTTCGTGGTTGCTACTAGTCTAGGAGCGCCAGCAGACTTCAACCAAGGTCGGATTATCGAGGCTGTGCCCACGAGCCATTGTATCAGCGCAGAGTGCCGTCACAGCAATTGAGGCCGCTGTACACGACCCATACTACCAGTGTTCGCCGCAGCCGGCAGGCCAATGGGACAAGACGGTTAATCCGTGAACGCTAGGCGCCATTGATTTGCCATTGATTGAGGATTGTAAACTGTTTGCATAGGCTCGTGACCAACCGCGTCGTCAGATCAGCTTTCGTAAGCGACTGGTAGCGACTGATTCTCACGTGCTCTTTCGGGAATTCCCGCTTGTTGTGCCCTCTTTGCCCATTCTTCCTTCCAACTTCCTTTGCGCCTTTGCTTGTTCCGTTTCCCCAAGCGGGCCTGAGATGTGATTCATCCTCCCATGTAACGGCGGAGATATTACTATGCCTTGTATTCCAGCCGCAGATGCAGGCACCATTAAACCGCTTTTTTTCGTATCACGAGCGATCCGGCAACAAGGTACTATATATCTCGTTCTCCAGCCCTGTTCCGATCTGAAATCCGTCCCTCGAGAAGCCCTCAGCTGGCAGAAAGCGTTGAGCTGTCATACCTGCTTGTGATCTCACCGACGTTGGCATTCCGTTGGGCGCCTTCGGGAAGCCATCTTTGACGTAGCGTTGTTCCAAAGCTGACTAGGGATTCCATCGTAGTTCTGAGGTATTTGTTAGTGAGTACACCGGCGGAATCCTTGTGCCTTTCGTTTAACCGCTGGAGCTTCAACTCACGGTCATTATTATTCTAGGAGCCACTGCCTGCAAGATGTATACATTCTCTGTGCCACCATGTATGTTGAAGCAGATATTGATTCATGGATCGCGCCTTGATAATCATCTGTTGGCTGGAGTGGTTCCCTACGTCACCTGTGAATCAAAATCTATTCTGCAAAATCGCATCCATTGGTTCGGGGGCATTGTGGTGTCCGCTCTGCGTCAACTGGGTCTAACACTGGGCCCAGCGAGCGTCGCCAAGTAAGTTGTTGGTCCACCGTTAACTTGTTGGTCCAACCTCATCCCGGTATGGCAGGCAGTCATAGCAGGTCTAGACAAACCTTAGCGGAACACCGTCTCTGACGCGTCGGAACACTATACCGCGCTTAGCAGGTAGCATCCTTTCCCACACGGCCGTCCGCCCGCCGACCTTGTTATCTTTTTGGTTGTCGCTTTATCCCCAACTCAGTTACGGCTGCAATAATGTTTCTTTATTCCCGCCTTTCTATCAGGCGCTCCATCGGCGCCTCTCCCTAATTCTTCTGACAGAAGCTGAAATTTTTATTCCAGGACAAGGTTTCTCCGCGATCTGTCCATCCCGTGTACAAAGTGTTTGTTCTTATGACATGTACGTGCGAAGAAATGCTCGGCATTCTTCCCGGAACACTGATTTCTGAAGTCCAGAACGTATATTCTGTCCTGATTGTCATTAACGGAACAAGGCGTTGACGTCCTCTCGTCTCGCCCGACGTACATTATGCAATGCCCCGTACGGACGCCGCGCATTTTGTGAGTACGCGATGTCACACTTGCCTGGCTCTTCCTGAATCTTTGTTCTTCGATGTACCAGCCTCCCTATTTACCCCTGATCCTCTCTGGCCCTGCCCCGCGGGCGTCCTTTTCCTGATCTGCCTCGTGTTCGCTTACCAAAAGGAACCTCTTCCCAGCTGCGCAAATTGCCGCATCGAACATTCCAACGTGGTGATGCCGTGATCAAACTTACAGCTGCGCCGATCCATCGTTTTCTCTGTCTCTGTGTGGCATCCGGGGCCGCATTCGTGGAAGAATGGCACCTCCGATCTCAGAGGCGGAACAGAGCGATCACTCTTCCACGTCATGCCTGGTGTCGACTTTTTTAGGCTTGTGGACGGCCAGAATACACCGCGGTTCTCGAGCCATGCCTCTTGCTTGTACGGGTGCCTTTCTCGTACGGCGATTTGTTATGTAATTGGGACGCGGTTTAAGGCACAGCTCGCTCCGTTGCGTCCTCCGCTCCCTCGTCATCGCAGAATTAATTATCCCGCGATCGTCGGATGATCTGCCTCTGCAATTGGCCAGAATGCCAATCTTTGCATCAAAAGCAATGCGTGGGTGTGAGATGCATATGAGTTCATGGTATGCACTTTATCAGACGGCATATCAACATCTGTCTCTGTCCAACACATAGAGAAATCAAAGAAACCTTATCCGCAAATCACCCCAGGTCACGAATCCACTCTGGTCTACTCGAGCGCAGTCGCTCCCTGCGAATCGGGATAGCGGCACTAATAGATAAGTACTCCCCGTGCAGGCGGAGGTATTCTTAATATATCACGCCTCTATCAGCCCCGTGCCCCAGATCCACGCGGTCAGTGGCAGATCATGACAATTCCTCCAATTGATTTACAATTACCGCTTTCGGAAGCAGGCGTTATTAGTGCGCCTTGGCGTCGGGGCGGTGCGCACAGTGCGGTTTCGGGATGACACTGACGACGACATCGCTATGGGGACCCCACCGCAATGTCGCCCACTGCGCTAGTTTCACTCAAGCGTCCGGGGGCTGCCATACTCCCCCCAATGCACTTAACTGACTGGAACGGACCGAAGGACGAAGCGAATGAAGGAATGATGATACGTCCGCGGCGCGAAGCGGTTCTGTTCTGACCGTTTCACAGTGACGCGCCCCCTCCCCTCTGCATGCGCTCACGTCCGTCCGTCTGCGCCTCCGGGGCTGGTTGTTCGCCCTTGCTGGGCAAGTGGATATCAGAATAACTTCTTCGCCGCCATCATGCACGCATAGTGGAATCGCTGTTTCAACCTGACGGCGCCGATGAACATTTTCTGTGTTTTGTGTTTTACCTGCGAGCAGTTCGAGAGGGCTTCCTTCCGTGGCGCTGGTGGTATGTATCTCCTCCGCGTCGGGCTATTCAGTCGCGTAGGGCGTTCACTGTCCATCTGGTATCTGAGATTTATCTGATTTTTCCGACCAGAAATCTGGGAAATGCCCCTAGCGAAGTCCTGTGGGTTGTTCCGTGTCTTGTGAGCTCTATTGTTGGCCCTTGCCCTTGCAGTTGGAATCAGAAATCGCCTCTATGATGGAATCTTTGGCCGCTTACCTGGAGAGTTTCAACCTGAAATTGAAGAACAATTCCGCGTTCCGGGCGATCTTCTGAGAGGTGGTATGTATCTCCTCCGCCCCGATCTATTCTGTTCCGCTGTCAATCTCCTTGGAATATTACTTCCCGCTCCGGAATTTGTTTTCTGATTTTCTGGCCAGAAGAATTTTATGCTGGATCTGAGTTCTATGTTCGTGACTTTTATTGTTGCCCCTGGCGTCCCAGTAACTCGGTGGGGTCTTTGGCCATTTACGTCCAGCGGAGGGGGCGTTGCGATTGACGCCCCCGAACAAAACACTTTGCGTTCCGGGTAGGCGTTAGGTATCTCTTCTGCCCCGTTCTACTCCGTTCCGCTGTCTATCTCTCTGGATTGACAGTAACTTCGGTCTTCTATTTTTTTGAGGTGGTGTGATTCTTCCTTCCGAGCAGAAGCGAATATCCACGCTCATGTCCATGTGTTGCGAATTTTATTGTTGGCCCTTGCCCCTGCATTTTGGAATCAGAGCTGGGTCCGGTAATCGCGATATGTAGAAGTCCGACCGTTTACCTCCAGAGGGGCGGAATCGTTTCGAATAAACACTTCTATGTCCCGAGCGATCGTCGGTAAGGTGTTATCCATCTCCTCCGTTCCGTTGAATTGTGTTCCGCTGTCCATCCCGCTGACCTCCACCGATGTTCCGGTATATTTCTTTCGTATGAGCTCTGATTTTCTCGTAGCTACAGTAGAAGCGAGTCAGATCATCCTGAACCTGAGGGCGCTTCCGAAACACATACGTCTGTCCACCTGCGTGCCTCTCAACCTCTGCTTCCATGTGTGTACTTCGTTTCACTCAGCTCCGGGGTAGATAATGCATATTAATGAATAATCGCTTGCGAGATCTGGACAATCAATGCATATTCTGAGATCTAGCATACTCCGAATGGGAACATGCATTGTTATTACGGCCCCCGTCTGTTCGTTTTGTTTGTTTTCGGAACCTTGGATCTGCGGGGGCTATTCCCGCACGCGCCGCTGATTCTCTCGAATTGGGTTAGGCTGCTTTCTGGGTTTGTCTGTGTTGAATAGCGATGGGTAAAGGTCTACCTCTTCTTCCGTGACAGTCTTCTCTTCTCGCTTCCGACGACGAGTACGCATCAGTCGAAAATACGGGGAGGACAACCCGCACTTGAATAATGAATCATTTCAAATACGCCCAATTCGTCTGAGAAAAATGTTCCGTCGGGGAGGACTGTCAATCTGTGGGGAAGGATCGACGGGGAGCCATCTATCTGTGTATTCTGTTCCGGCGGATATCTCTCTGAGAACGGTATGCGGCCCGCCGTTCTGTGTTTTATGCACGTCTGATTTCTGAGCGATATCCTCGAGCTCGCGGGACATGCACCTGTCCTGTCGGCGTGCGTGGCTCTCCTGGTTACCTCTACTGCTTCCATGTGCGCATATCGTTTCACTCAACTCCGGTCCACGATTTTCTCGCACCTGCTTGGGGACAGATAATAAACAATTGTAACATACTCCGAGTGGGACAAATACATACGAATTTAGTTTCGGAACCCTGGATCTGCGGAGGGTACTCATCGCTATCCCCGCTGATCAGGTTAAACTTAAATTGTTTTAGGCTCGTTTGGTTCTAGTGGGAATTTCAATTTCATCATTTATTCAATTTTGCTGGGATTGATCCATCATCTGAATACCTGTGGATAGATTATTAGATACATCATCCGAATCTGATCGTTCTTTCTTTCTTTCTTTCGGTGTAGAAACGCTGCTAACGACGCGAATAAAAATTTGCAATACATTAACTAACCTCCGAGCGCGGAACTCCGGCGAGAATGGGATATTAATAGTTCCAGAGTCGATCTGCGCGACAGCCATGTCATCCCCCGTACATTCATTCGGATTTTTCGGTCTTCCACCATCGTGGGCTCTATGTGGTCCTCTCTGTTTGTTTCTAGCTCCACCATGGCGGATATCCCCACTGTTCCTTCCGTCAGACTGCAAGCCCAACTTCTATGTGGTTTCATTTCAGTTCTGCGGCCGCCATTTCTCCATCCACGCGCTCTTTCGGATAAGCACTTATTCCTGCCGCGCCGGGCTTCGCCTCGCCAGATCCACACAGGATTTGGTTGGTTATTCACCGCTCCTCCACCGCCGCTCACGGTCCCTTTGTTTTCTGGGAATGCTCTCCTTCCTGAGCACACATTCATTTCTCTACGCCACATTCCCGCCGATGTCCTACAGGGAGCCCAGAAATGTGTGCATATGACCTGTGACGACTTTATTCAAGAGCGGACTTCTTTCCTGTTCTTTTTCAAACAGTCGTGCTATGTACTTGAGTTCAACTTTGATTTCTTTTTTTTTGCTTTTGTATAAACAGTCGTCCATGATGAACCGACTCCACCCCTGCATGTTCCGATTTGGGCTGGGATGCTAAATATTTTACGCCTACATACACACTCAAACCCTCCCAGACCACGAACCAAGTAAGATTGATTGATCAAATTAATTAATTGATCTGCTTCTTCTGCCGAACCTATGTATGTACACTCACATTCAATTGGCCCCAAGGAACATATAGAACTGGACTCGTCAAGCAGGTCCTGGAATGTAACCCGCGAAACCTAATATGAGTACACATATCGATATTGATAGAAGGTGATCAAGTTTCTAGTTCGAGCTGTCGAAGATCGCATCTAATATCTATCTATCTATCCATCCCCCCCTTTATCCATCCGTCGATCGTCCAAAGCCTGATGTATAGAATCAACCAGCCAACGCATGACATCCAATCAGATAGTTAGTGTAAGTAGTGTAAGTGCTATCAGCTGGTACTCACACTATCAGCCAGAGTTAGCAGTTATGTGCTAGGCAGGCAAAATCAATCTGGGGGAGAGGCACGGATGTGGGTGGGGGTACCGGCACTGAGGTGAGGTGGGATCGCAGAGGCTTGGCGTGACTCGACTCTGATTTGTGTGATTTGTGTCGTGCGCACAGCGATAGCATATATAAATTAAATTCAATGCGGTCTGTGTTTGGGGAATCGGGAGCCTGTCATAGGGTGTTAAACATGCGGTATGTACCTTTCCCTCAGGGACAAAATGGAGCGAAAGTATATATCACAACCAATAAATAAACGCAAGTCGATTTGGAGGTTAAACAGTAGTAAAACATGACATTCAAAAGAAAATCGTGTGGAAGCCAGGCCCCGTCCTGGGTGAGGGAGAGAGAGGGAGAGGAACACTGGAACAAACGCGGTCCGATTGGTGGGGAAATCCGGAGCACCATTGACAATTGCCGGCGGCGAACGTCGCACACTAGAATATCATCGAAATACATAGCAAATTATCCCCGCCTTCCAGAGAGAGAGGAGAACACTGGAACGAATGCGGTCCGATTGGTGGGGAAATCCGGAGCAGATTGACATTGCCGGCGGCGAACATCGCAATCGCACTAGAATATGCATTGAAATATATATGGCATACTCACACGGCGAGGCTGGGACGAGGCCGCAAATTTCCCCCGCCATCCATATATATATGTATTTATGCGGGTTCAATTGGCCAAGGGAGGAACGGTGGGCAGATCGGGTGTTTCCGTTCGCCGGTGCACGGGTTGGGTGTGGACTCGTCGGGTTCATCCACGCTTGTGTAAGTAATATTGGATAGTACGATTTATGAGGGGGGGGAAAGGCGCCCCTCCTCCCTTGAATAAAGAAATAAATCCACGTACGGTTTTTCTTCATGATGCCCGCCGCACAAACCACGGACCAGAGACTCTGAAAAAAAAAACGCGGTCCGATTCTGTTTTTATTTTCTCTCTCCAAGTATCTATCTCCACTTGAACGCAATGCAACCTGGACACGCATGTACACGCTCGCTCATTTCCTGCGTTGGTATTAGGTTCGGTTACATGTTGTCTGTCAGCCCCCTCTACCGTGGAATCTGATTGTAAATAAATGCTTGCATGTACATACGCGTTCTATCTGTACATGTGCCTCGGGGAGATGTGATGTCAGATTTGCTTTCCGTTTGATGATATGCTGCTAGGTATTCGTGGATTGAACGGCGGGTAGCCAAAAAAAAAGGGGCGATTTCACGATTTGAGCACCACAAATATACAGATTTTGAACATATGCACTTGTGGTCAGCCCATTGCGGCCTAGAAAATATTACACCACGGGTATTTATTTATTTGCTGCCTAGTTCCTCCTTCACCAAAATCTCTCATCCTTTCTTTTATTTTATTTTCGCGGCTTCCAGCCTCGGCCAGGCACACAAACGTATATGCTTCTATTAGGTTTAAGTCTGTCTGGCCATTCCCCCTTCTGGATTCCTTTTTTTATGGTGGTTCGGATTCTGAACTACTCCGATTTAGTAGTACCAGTGTTGTCAGGGTCAGCGTTTGACTGTCAGAAAAGGTCAGATATCTGACCCGTCAAATGCACTGACCCACCATCGTTTAAGGGGTCAATGACAGGTCGATCACCGAGTTCCCACGATTTGGGACGATGCAAAAAATTCAAGTGTTTTGTCAGCATCACCGACCTCCTTTTCTCCTCTTTTCACAAAAGTCAGTGACGGGTCAATCAATGACCTTCTGAAAATGGAAATCTGACCATGACCCCGTCAGACGGGGTCAGTGACAACACTGCTCCGATTTACATACATACTTGACTTGGTTGGGTATGTCAGATTTGCTTTTCTGTCTCGACCCATCCTTTTGATTAGATTATATGCTGCTAGGTATATGTGGATACAACATGGCATTGCATTTCCCCGGCGGGTACATGTAGCTGGGTTCATTGCGGCCCAGAAAATATCAGGATTCTGGGTATTTATTTATTTTGGCGCGCCGCGAGACTGCCGTGTCCAAAAATCTCTCGCTCTCGGCCAGGCACGCGTATGGAGCTGCGTCGCGCGCTTCTATTAGGTTTAAGTCTGTCTGTCCTGCCTCTCTTCTGGATTCGATTCCTTTTTTTATGGGTGGGTTCGGGTTCTGGACTACTCTGATTACATATATATTTGGTTGGGTGCCTCGGAGATGGGATGTAATAATGAGCGTCATACATCTTTGTGTGTGCTAAAAAATGATTTTTATGTACATGCTTGCATAGTTTATTATGTGCGCGGTGGATACCGTCAGACGTGTTTCTGTTGTTCTGTGTGACACATTCGATTGGAAAGGCAGATGGATTCTTGTGCAGTGTATTATATGGGGGCGGAGTACCAACCTTTTGGATTTCAGCAGGGAGGCGCCGGATGAACGCAAAAATTGTTATTATTGGGCGATCGCCGCCATGTTTACATGCTACAGTGAAAGGTAAGGTCAAATCCAGCCCTTGGGTGGTTTTGTGGCCATGGAAGGACGATGGAGGATTCAGAGGCGAGGCGTCACATATAAGGGATCCGGATGGATGGATGGATAGGCTTTCGGTTACTGTGGGAAGGAAGGTTGTTTCTTTTTTTTAGGGTGAACACACAACACGTAATAATAATATTTAGTGAGAGATCTGGGGCAAGCTAATCGGTAGTAGGCTTTCAAACGCCGAAGCCGGCGCGAATCTCCCCGAGGATTGAATAAAATAAGGTAGGTAAATGACGATACTACGATCCGCACCGCGAATCTCCAACAGAATAACGAAATAAAGATAGCCTTGAAACGCCGAAGCCGCGAATCTCCATTCACTAAATAACCTCACAAATTGAACGAGATACGTGAGCTTGGTTTAGTGTTTGTGGATTTCCATAAAGAATACAATCAAATCAAAGTTTTTTCTACGGAAGACAAAGAGGTTAATTTCAAATTTGAGTTTTGCGATAGGATTAGGATTTTAATTGGGGTCTTGGGCCAGCGTACATATCCCTTAAGCACCGACGCCGAGAACCCGCCGACACCGAGAAACTCCGAAAAAAGAGTGCGAACTGGGTGGAGGTAGACGGCCGCCGCCAGTACAAGAACGGTGGGAATGTGGAAGCTACGGTGGGAATGCGCGTCGGCGGGAACTGTATGGAGGTATATATAACGCGGCTCGTATGATGATGCTTTTATAATGTCCGTTTGATGTTTCTAATAACGCGGCCATCTGCCGGACAATTGCAGAAGGCGCCAATCCTTGACAGCACCGGACGGAAGAAGAACAAGGATGCCACCTAGATTAGAAAAAACGAGCGAGGAGTAATGCATCTACCGCGTGCACACGTAATGTGGCTCTGTGTGGAACAAGGAGCGGGAGGCTCGGCAGAAGCGGCGTGGGAGTAGGGCGGGGGGGCGGCGATAATACATACATGCATACATATGTGCATACACACACGTTCGGGGTTCTGGTCGAACAAGAAACCAAATGGTTGCGCGCGCGACAGGTGCCATTCACCCGCTTCAAGTTGCGACTGGTACGGGGTGATCGCGCCCGAACTTTCGGCGGGATGATGGATCAAAGTTGATGACAGCGAGTCGATCGATCGATCGAGATTTGGTGTGTGTGTTATGTAAGAGTAGTAAAAGCGGGGGATCTGTGCCTGAGATTTGTTTGAGCTCTAGACCACCTCTCTCAAGTTGTTTTACACATTGGTACTTATACTGTCTGTGCTGCGCCATGCCCGCACTCCGCTCGCCGCCTGCGCCACTGTCCCTCTGCCCGGCGCCCCTCCACGCTCCTTCAAATACTACTAATACGACCCTTCCCTCGCCCCCCCCGTCCGTGGACGCCTTCGACGAGTTTCTTATGCAGCAGCAGCACCCGCTCCACCCCAGCCTCATGCACGCCTACCCGCCCTACCCAGACTACACCTCAGACAACTCGCCCCCGCCAAGCGCAGGCCGCCGCTACCGCAGTGCACCCGCAAAGACCTTTCAGTGCGCGGGCTACGGCGACTGCAGGATGGTCTTCAGCCGCAGTGAGCATCTTGCTCGCCATATTCGGTGAGTTGCTTTCTTTGTTTTCCTGTCGTTTCTCTTTTTTGCTTGTATCCTTTCTCTCCTATCGTCTTTTTCCTTCCGCGTTGTCCCATGTCCATGTCCATGTCCCACACCCTCCTCTCCATCCCCTATCCCCGCACGCACGGACGGCCCGCATTGCCATTGGCATCTATCCATCCGCATATCCGGCTGACGGCGGCCGTACGTATGCGATCGGAGGTCTGGCGCCTACTAGCCGACGCGGCTAGCGCTTGCGAATGCGAGACATCGCGCCTGGTCGCGCCTGGTCCATGCCGGACACTCCGCGCCTGGTCCATTCCAGACATCCCATACTAGCGCCCGCCCCTAGAGGGCGGTGCAGCTCGTGGATGTGGCAGCAGCGCGCTCCTTTTACTTTGACATCTCTGATATCCACCATTTTGCGTTTTATTTCATTTTGATAAAAATTCACCCTGTCCGCCCTCGTCACCGCCCTTCTCTATTTTATTTCATTTTTTTTGATCCCGTCACGGCTTTTCTTGTCTATTCTCCGCGCCCCAGGCCACTCTATCCCCTCCCATCTTGATTTTCGCCCTTTTGCGCCCTTTCCTCCCGCCCGCTCCATCACTTCTTCGTCCGTATATTTGATGAATACGAATCTCCTTCGTCATTCTCCGTCCTGAACGAACACCGACGCTAATACACAACACCCACAGGAAACACACCGGCGAGCGCCCCTTCACATGCCACTGCACCAAGCAGTTCTCGCGCCTCGACAACCTGCGCCAGCACGCGCAGACAGTGCACGCATCCCCGCAGGAGAAGGCGCTGAATGAGAGGTTCGTCGACTTGCCACTTTCCGTCAAAGCCTGCTCCCTCCCTCTCGCGCGCGCGACTGACGACCATTTCCGCTTTGTCCAGCATGATGCGCGCGCTCACCTCCGTCAACGCAAGCATGATGGCCGGCGTACGCGGCCGCCGTCGCTTCGGCGCCGCAGCCTCACCCGCGCCGTGCGCGCCGTACGATTCCGCTTCATCCTCCTCGCCGTATGACCCATCCGCTGGCTCGTACGATTCGGCGCAGTACGACCCCTCCGCCAGCTCGCAGTACGATTCGGCCGCAGCAAGCTCGTACGAGTCCGCGGTGTACGTGGGCGACCACCACTCGTCGTCCTCCTCCTCGCAGTACGACCTGTCGACCTACGCCGCGTCGTCCTCGTCCTCGGGCTCGCCCTACGGCGGCAACGCATACGACGCCGCCCCATACACGTTCGACTCGCCCCTGGCGTACGACTCGCCCCCTCTCGGCGGCGCGGGGTACGGCGGCGCCTCTCCGTACGACAACTCCTCCGGCTCGCCGCCCCTCGGATACGACGCCTCGAGCAGCTCGAGCTACCCCGCAGGCTACCCCGCATACGCGCACTCGCACCCCCCGTCCCCACCCTCGAGCGGCTCGTCCGCCGGCTCCGCAGCGTCCACGCCCGCATCTAGCGCGCCTTCCTCCGCGTCTGCGCCCGCCGCGGTGTTCGACACCGCCAAGGCGCAGCACGCATTCGACAGCGCGGCGTACGACGGGCTCTTCGCCGACAGCCGGGCGCTCCTGGACGGCGCGCCGCCCATCAAGCAAGAGGTGGCCGCGGACGCGGGGCTGGCGGGCGCGCTGCTGCGCATCAAGCAGGAGGAGGATCTGGACATGGAGCTGTTCTTCCCGCAGGCGTCGCCCGGGCTGTATGCTTCGCATGCGCACGCAGCACACTCCCAGCACGGCTCCCGGCAACAGCAGCAGCGGCAGGAACAGGCGCACCAGCAGCAGGAGTACGCACCGTACCCCAGCCCCACGGCGCCGCCGCCGCCCATGTACCGCAGCCACAGCCAGGGCGGCGGCTCCAGCCACAGCCACAGCCAGGGCAGCTCGCCCGCGTCTTCGCCCGCGCGCGCCGCGTTCTACGGCGCGCAGTACCTCCCGAGCCCGCCGCAGAGCCCGGGGTGCTTCGCCGGCGGCCCGCAGTCGCACGCACAACACCCACAGCACGCGCAGCAGTCGCAATCGCACCCAGGGCACGCCACACATGCGCAGT
Organism: Mycena rebaudengoi; assembly: GCA_029282285.1. NCBI lineage: Eukaryota > Fungi > Basidiomycota > Agaricomycetes > Agaricales > Mycenaceae > Mycena > Mycena rebaudengoi. The sequence goes on along the minus strand of JARJCX010000003.1, from coordinate 1,360,646 downwards.
TCGGGTACCCGCGCGCACAGGCGGAGATGAGCAACGCGGAGTATTATGCGGCGGTGGAGATGCGCATGCGGCAATCGCAGCAATCGCAGGGGATGGGGGCGGCGTTTTATGAGGGGGGGCAGCAGGGCGGCGCGCAAGCGCAAGGGGGAGGAGGGGGTGGGTATGCGGTGTATGCGTGAGCGCGGGCCTTGAATGCTGGTGACGTCGACGCCTTTTGTTTTTTTGTTTTCATCTTCGCTTTTCGTCGTCGCGTCGCTGGCGCCCTCCCGCTCCTCGCTCGTCTCTGCATCTCGCATCTCGCATCACACCCCACTCTCTTCCGCTGGCACCCGGACACACATGGACACGCACACGCACAAACACACACTCACGCACACGCACACGCCGCTCGTTGCACCCTCGCTCGCTTTCTTCTTGGGATTCTTACTCTTTCTTGTTCATACATCAGAACTAATTCTAATTCTTTCGAGCGTTTATTCGCTTTTTTCTTATCTTCCTTCGACTTTCCTCGCTCATCTTTTGGGTTTATTTTATCGGGATCATCTTATCTTATTTTCTTCCTTTCGTTCTGGGGTTCTTCGCATTTCACACTTTTTGGGGATTTTGGGGACTATACTATGGGATTTTTTTTACTTTCTTCGCTTTCCCTTTCCTTTTCTTACCTCCAAAATCGCCCACCCGCCCGCCCGCCCGCACGCACGCCCGCACGCTTTGCACGCCACACCACACCACACACACATCGTACCATATCACAATCAATCATATCATACATATCTATTCGCTGCGCTACATACTTTATTTTATTTTATTACATACGTATTGGATACTTTACTTATTATTCTTCTTTTCTCTTCTTTTTTTGGGGTGGGTGCGTGGGTGGGGTGCGTTGGGGAGGGGAGGGGATGGGGCGTGCTCCCCGAGTTGTGGTCCCCTTCCGCTGGCGCTGCGCTTCCGCTATCGCTGGACTCCACATGTCGCTGCGCTTCCGTCCCGCGTTTTTCCCTGGCGCCGGGCGTCTTGCGCTGGACTCCGCCGTTCCGCCCCGCGTATCCACCCACACTGCGCAGCCCAGGGGGCCCCGCGCCTTGGGCTCACGGACGACGACTTGCGGTGCCGCGACTCGCCGCCTCGACGTCGACACCCCGGGCAGGACGCCCACGCACCACCCACCCCCCACACGCACCCACCACCACACACAACACACGCACACTTGCTCGCTTTCTTGGCTATATAATGTACTCTCCACGGGTGTAATCTGGTTTCTGGGCCTTTCTTGTATGTCACATATGGTCTGTCTGTTCTGTTCTGTTATCATCCATGTATGTAGGGTAGTAAAAACGCGCACAGAGAGAAGCGCAAAAATGAATGGAAATGAAATGAAATTGAAATTGCACAACTATTGTACTTTGACTTGCGCGCGTCGGGCTCGGATTTCCTGCTTCCACACAATTTGCGTTCACCCCGCCCGACTTTGCTTCCACGGATTTATTTATTCAGTGTGTTCACACCGGGGGGCTTTTTTGCGAAGGGACTCCGAAAACAAATAATATAATTATTACATGTTTCTTCTACTTCCCTCAAATATACATACATGGAGTCGTTCATTGAGCACGATGGGCGTGCCTTAAAATTATCCTTCGGTCTCGAAATCTCGCCCACGTCAAAAAACTTTAAAATTCTCTTTTCAGCAGCTGCGAAACGTCGTCATTTAACCGAGCTCAGGGCGAACCCGGGCTTTCCTAAAGCGAAAGTCATCGATTCATCGATCCTGCTATGTACTTATGCGTCCACGAGCACCCACCATTCCATTCCTTCTTTCCAACACTTGCTCCGTAACCTCAAGCGGTGCAATGCACGGATGCAAATACGCGTACAGCGTCGGACCCACCCACCGCCCGACGATGGATTGACGAAACAGTGACGTACTTATGCGCTATTTATCGACGCAACACCGCTCCGCATGCTCGCGCACAGCCTGCCGAGGGGCTAGCGCGCGCGACGATTGGCTGGCCCGGCTCGAAGCGGTGGCCCGACGCCCAAAGCTGCTGGGTGAATCGCCGTTGCCCACGCTGCCATGCCGTGACAAGGTGCGGATTTACGGTGCCGCCTGGTGCCGCCCGGGGATGATGGCTAGGATGCGCGATTCCGAAACAGCGGACTGTTGGGGTGATTGATTAAATGATAAGGTTGAATAGGCATATCAGGCATATCCCACCCCAGAGACTCGAATTTCGAGCGTTCATTTCCAATTAATATTCATTTCGCGTAAAATTCTAACCATTCGTCGTGTCCAGCGCCGTAGCGGAGGCCGTCGAATTTGCACTCGCCAGAATTCGCCGCTGGAACACGTCCAGGTGAGAACAGAGCGCATGGCGCGCGAGCACGGGTGCTGTTCTTGATACGCGCGCGCGTCCCCGCCAATCGGAACGCACCGGAACTCGGGGTCCGCGCATAATTAAATAGAAGGCTCGGGGCCCGGGCTCTCGTAGCCTCTCGTAGCTCCGGAACAGTCCGGATCCAAATTACGGATCCATTTTTGCCACTGCTCCCAACCTATTCGGATGCTGGGGAGGGCGGGGTGCCTGTGAGTAATGGGCCCGGGGACCATATGCATGCCTGGGCAGCCTAACGGACACCTTCCATCCATCCACTCGTTCTTTCTGTCGTGGCTGCGGCTAAACCCCGAATCTGGATCGCGCGTCGTATTTACGAGATCAAGCAAAGATGGCTGGGCGGGAAGGAAGCGTGATGAGGGTGGGATGCGGTGCATGCCGAGATCTGATGTGTGCGGGACCAAAGGTCGGGTTGGATAATTTCTCGATGTGTATTTCGGCCGTCTGGCCGAGCTGGGCTGGAGGGAGAACTCAGAGTCTGAGAGTCGTCGAGCAGGAGGGAGTGCAGGACATATAGGTGGGAAGCCGGCTGTGGAGTAAACTTGTGAAGAGTGAATGTTGAACGACGTATCAGCGGACGTCCGATCTGGCAAAGATGCGTTTGAGGAAGGCGGCAAGGCGGCATTTGGCGTCGGGTATGGCGTGTAGCGCGTGCAGACGCGTCGGCCAAGGTCGGCCACCAGCTTGACTTCATGCGATCTTCCCGCTAGTGCCGAGTTGGGTGAGAATAAGAACAAGGACATGAGAGAACGGTGATAGAACAAGAGAACACCAAGGATAAGAGAACAAACACCAAGGCTAGGTTGAGGATAAGATTTTGAACCCACGGTGCAACGGTGTGACAAATGCTGAAACAGAAAGTCGAATGTGCCGAATTTCTAGTAGAAAAAAAAAGAAGAGAGGGCGTTCAGCGAAGTAGGGGCTCTCGTCTTCGGGGGAGTACAGTCATCGTGCAGGAAGGCGTAGCTATTTACTAGTCCAAGTCAGCGGCGAGGACACAGTTGGCATGGTACTACTTACGTAGGCTGGAACAAAAACGTCATAACAAATACACACTGATCAGTGATTTCTTCAAGCCGATCGGTGCCGAGTTGTGATGTTTTGTATCTCCTTGAAAAATTAGGAGACAGCATTCTCAAATACACATATGCATGCTACATAAATCATCGCACAATTGCAAGAACTTGGTTGTAGAGCATATGATATTCTAAGAGCACATTATCTGGATTATGGGCTCACAACTGCTGATATCATGATAGGCGCAAGGTTGATTGAAATTTTTGGAGTCTTAATCTCAATTTATGATTATTTATGCCCCTTCCGTGGGCGCTCATATTCTCATTTTCATGAAGGTCTTAAGGTCACATATATACCCTTCGTTTGGTTCGGGGCCCCGACGTTTTGTTCTCGGAGGCAGATCCCTCGAAATATCAAACCTCTTCGGCGCAGGCGAGGAACAAGTGAGGTCACTTGATCTTGAATATCCCCAACCAACTGTTTGTTTCTTCATCCTGGATTGCCGAAGCGCTGCGAAGGCATATCTCGTGTACTTAGTCCAAGTTTTTTTGCACCCAAAATATTCTGGCTCTGCAGGACGCCACGCAATTAGGACCGGTTCAGAGCAAAATTTTCTGAACCCCGAATTGGACCTCAGATTCGGCTCATGGAATATCCTGAACCTTAGACCGGGTCCCTGGTTCATGCCTTCAAGCCTCGGGTCCAGTTCGGGTTCGAACGGGTTCGAACTGATTTTCTTTTTCCCATGCATGAGGCAGGCTCAAAAATTTCTTAGAGACCCTACAAGTTTGAATATAATATATAACTATATCACCTCAAAATCGGTCCTCCGGCCTCAGAACCTTGCACAGCTTACGTGGATGCGAGGATTTGAGTTGCGAATCGTGGGAATAATAGATCAAATGTTAATCACGAATCAGACGGTGGCACAAATGATTTACGGAGCGCGAAAATAAATACATAGAGACTCAAAATAAATATGGTGGATCAGAAAGAAAAATAAGCCAGGAATAAATACAATGTAAATATCCGTCACAGTAAGGACTGGAATTTCCAGGGTTCATTCCACACAAATTGAAAATCTGTTCAACGCTGAAACTCGAGTTGGCTGCATGTAAAATCATCCCTGACAGTCATTCGAATCTGCCACTAGAGCAGAGTGCATGGCGCACGAACACGGATGTTACTATTTCCTCGCGTCCCCCCAATCATCAAGCCCCGGAAGCCGGGGTTCGCACATAATTAACCAGAACTTATGGCCCTAAATCACGGATCATTGATAGTAAATATAGCCCAGCTAGCCATTAAGCCCGCTCGGACGCCCGGTGAGGCTGGGGTGCCTGTGAGTAATGGGGCCTTGTGGAGCATATGTATGCCAGAGCAGCCTAATGGACACCTATCTATGCTAAGATTTCACATCCGTTAAGTTCTGCCTGTCGTGTCTGCGGCTGAAACTCGAATCTGCATCGCGGAGTCGCGTCGTACGAGATGGGCTGGAATGAGATGCGATGCATGGCGGGATCAGATGAGTGCGAACGCGAAGGAGGGTCAAATAATGGGTTGATGCGGATTGCGACGCGTAGTTTGGAGGGAGAGTTGTTGAGCAGACAAGGTGCAGAAAATTATATATGGGAAGCTGGCCATGGGATGAAAAATGCTGAGCGGCGCCTCGGCAGGCGTCCGATTTGGGCATAAAGATGCTGTTGAAGAAGGGGGCATTTGGCGTCGGGTATGGTCTAGAGTGCGTGCAACGTGAGACACGTCGGTCCAGCGATGTTCCTTACTGTGAGATGGGTGAGGAGAGCACGTAAGAACAAGGAACAAGAACGAGATAGCAGAACAAGAGGATGAACAAAAAGAAGAATAAGATGAACGGACGACATGAGGCCAAGTTTTTTCGGTCAGAACCCCGAGAGATTGGCGCACGGAACCACTAGTAAGAAGACAAAAGGTGAGAATGTCTGATATTAGAGGGACAAAGTGGATGCAAAAAGACTTTATTCGTGCACCTTGTTCTTTGTCCGAAATAAGACAACGCTAAACTACCCAGTTTCAAATTGTAAATCGTGCTTGTTGATAACACACGACACGCACTTGGGTTAAACTCGGAACGTCCCTTGTGTCATGGGAGATCAGTTTCCCAAAAGCCACGCCTGAACTTCGGGATTTTCGCATCAGTACCACCTTAACAATCTGATTGGCTACAATCTCGGGGTGTTGTTTATATAAATGGGGTGGAACCTGACCGAGCTGCTTCCGCACATATCGCGACCGGTTCGGGACCGGCCTACCTACCAAGCGGAGCCAAGAGGCGAACAACTGCTTGGACTGCACCGACGCGGCGCATCTTGGGCGCATCACAGATTTTAATTGGTTGATTGCTTCCGTCATCCCACCCTATTTTCCGCCCGAGGAATATTTTGCCATCGCGCTATTTTATTGACAGGGCCGTGGAATAACGAACATGGGGGTATCTGGTAAATACCTACATATCTACTTCCCGGTACGTGGATATATTCCGTGAAATCAATTCTGTGCAAATATCGAGTAGCGGTTGAACAGCCGGGGTTTACCGACACGAAAGGGCGGGAACCCTGGAACCGCGAGGTATGATTTATAATTAATTCTATCCGTCCAGAGAATTAATCCCTCGTTCCAGGCCCATTTCCTTCACAGTCCAAACGGGAATAGCTACCTCTCTATATCTACCGGTGGACCCACAATCCGCTCATCGAGTAGTAGGTTATCGAGAACTTCGGCACTTACAACCCTTCCACGGGCGCAACCTTGAAGGAACTGTCACCTCGGACGGATCGGTGTAAAACATCTACCAGACCCAGCGCGTCAACCAGCCCTCCATCGACGGGACGGCGACGTTCTACCAGTTCTGGTCCGTCCGCCAATCGCACCACAGCAGCGGCACTGTCACCACGGGCAACCACTTCAGCGCGTGGGCTGCCACAGGGATGAAGCTGGGAACCAACCACGATTACCAGATCGTCGCCACTGAGGGATATTTCAGTAGTGAGTCCGCGGACATCACCGTTAGTGCTGGGACTGGCTCCACCACTACACTGGCGTTCCACTCCCTGAACATGGGCACTGTAAGTGGAAATATTAGTTATTGCGTTGAAGCGCGAGCTGATTGAATGCAGTGCTGCGTCTCCGGCTTCACTTGCATTGCTGCAAATGCGTTTTATTCGGAGTACCTGTGATTTAGAATCTTGCAATGGTTTTCCCCGTCAAGGAGTGAGTTCGAATACAAATGTAACCGAGATGAAGATACAATGTCATCTGGGAATAAAATCGTTCTGGTAGGATTGTTCTATTGGTGGTAAGGACAGGCTGATGGTGATGATGAAACTGAGATAGGCTGGATTCTGTTCCGGTGTCAGAGAGGTGTTCCGATAGGTAGGTGATAGCGCGAAAGTATGAAGATAGTTTAATCCATGATTGTGTATTATTCGGTGTCGTGCGAAATTGATAGCAGATAGAATCTGAGGGTGAGAAGGGTTTTCGATTAGTCCTGTTCCGAGGAGGGCGCACCGGTCATGTCGGTATCGAACCGTATTGAGGACATTGCAAGGTTAGCATAGATGGGAGATCGGGCAACACACCTGAATCTGAGCTCTAGGAGAGGCATGTAAAGCAGCTGGTGAATACGGGACAAGACAATTGAATATCGCAGCCGAGGTCAAGATTCTCACCACGCATAGACGGACACCCTTACTTCAAAATCAACAGGGGCTGTCAATGGTGACTGGAATTTTGCTTCGCGATGCCCACCAGGCTGGTGTCTATCAGTGAAACACATTCTGTCAATCACCCGGAGATTGGGAGACATTTGATAGCGGAGTTTTGGGAGCGTAAACGCTCTATTCAGAGAGGTCGCAGGTGCAGATCAGCTCCGATCCGGGGAGAACAGTGTTCAGTGTCCAGTACTTGTGGAGACATTTTGAACACAAAAACTAGAAACCTCAGTCCGCGACTAGACGAGGAGGATGGCGGAGGTGAATTCGAAGGTCCTGATGGATCTTCGGACGTGGAGCCGATCGCCCCGCGGAACCGTGGGGGGGGGTCGGCTTAGAATCGCCTTCTTGGTTGAGAAGAATCAGATGCTGTTGAAGTCGAGTCTGCGAAGGGAAAAACCGAGTTCATTAACCAGGGGCCATATCTATGATCTCTGAGGCTCGACCGAACGTTAGTCGGAATGGAATATCCACAATGAATTGAATCTGGTCGAAGCGTTCTAGAAACTGAGAATCGATAAAGCAAGATAGAAGGCCGAAAAAGAGAAGATCCCTTACCTGTCTGGGAGGACGAGAATAGATACACTACACTACACACGATCCTGTGCTCGTCAGTGAATGAAATCATATAGGAGGGAATATTGCACCTAGAGCTGTCAGATTCTGACCGAACCAAAATATTCAGATCGCAGCACTGAGATTCAAATAGATGCGAGATGGATGAGAATTGAGAAAGGGCGGAGGAGATAAATAACAGCCCGAAGAAGCTCACGAACGGCAAAACAAATGTACAACATTTGCGCCCGAGTGAAACAGTTGTTTTGGTCCAAGTCAGATGATTTGAGTCGAATTCTATGGTGCGTGGACCATCAAGACGCTCGGATGGGCAGGCGACGTCAGCGCATGTAGAGGACGGTCCCGCGTCACTGTGAAACGGTATCACTCGTATCATTTTCTGTAAACATTAAGAACTCCACCAAGTGAATACGAATCGCGTACAACTGATACCGGACTCACAATGTCGTAGATGTTCGTCCAATGCTGGTATGATACAAAGGCGCACCAGCACTGGGAACAGCGCCTGCAAGCCCGAAGCGGAACTTGTAACTTACATCAATTTTTGTCACGATCTGTCAGGATACGTGCAGGCAGCCGCGGTGCAACTGCGTAGCAAGAGACACGGGCAAAACGAGGGACGCATCAGATCATCGACGGCACCGACAGCATCTGAACTATGATTCCTCTGTATCATGGAGTGTTAGAATCCTCAAGATTTATCGTGTCAACCATTCAAAATGTAGCCAAAACGCAGGGATCAAAAATGCACCCCCTAGAAGAACGAAGCACGTACTCCCGATATAAAATGAGACATTACACCGAAGTTAAAGCCCAATAAGTCCGCTTTGTGGTGCTTTTAGCGGTCCTCAGAGGCTTGCCTGCAGTTGAAGCGCGTCCGTGTAGCAACGACAGTCTGAGGCAACGACGCTGCCGACTCGTCAAGGCTATGGACGTGTTTTCTCGAATATAGGAAGGCTCCGGGATTAATATGCCATAAAGAAATCTGCGATAATGTCCAAGTGGAAGGGAAAAGCTTGAGAAGACTCAAGAGAGGAAAGCGTGCGCCTGTTTGTTGTGTCGTGTTGTGCCAAGCACAGCATTCACACAACAAGGCACCACACGGACTCTTTCAAATTTTTCGGTAGCACAAGAGCAGCGACAAATTCGGCGGAATTCCTTCCATCTCCTGTATTTCTGATGCCTCCGAGGCTCAATGGCTCCACTGGGCGGACCCAGAATGCTAACTTTACAAGTGATACGAGCTCTGCGCCAGCCAAGTGGCAGCAGCGACTCTGTCCGTTTGTCAAAGTTCATGTTGCAGACGCTGGTGGCGGGGATAGCTCGCGAAATTCGCGGTCGGTTTAGGCGCCACAAATTCCAAAGTCTATTCAGTCCAAGCCAAGCCAGAGCCATGGGGCCAAGCCAAGCCAGCGACAAGACTGCTAATGCTCCTGCCGGAATTCATGATATGCACCATCCGCAATTGCCCCTGCTCGCATTTCCGTCTCTACCCAACCCAATATATTCACAAACAAGATTCTCAATACGCACCGCGGCGGGGCCTATTGAACATCTTCATCGGTAGAAAAACTGGGTTCAAAAAAATTGGTGCCTTGCCATTATAACATGATGGCGGAGTATATTTAGTCCTTTCCGATTCAATTGAAAGTGCCAAAAATTCGGTTTCATAGGTATTTGGTTTGCGTCGAAGCACCGGGGTTTACCCACCGGATGACTAGTATAAAACTTCAGGCGTTCTTTCCCCACAACCAGCATCCGACATGGTCTCTTTCAAATCTGTCCTTCGCTTCCTTGCCGTCGTTGTCGCTGGAGTGTCCGCTCTTCCCAGTAACATCACCAGTCGGTCCACCCCCAACGGCACTGGCACTAATGGCGGTTTCTTTTTTTCGTTCTGGAGTGACGGGTCCGTTCTTCACTCTTTTTTCACTCTTCTCCCTTGATTTGACGCCTCTTAAATTCGTACGTCGCAGAGGAGGCTCTGTTACGTACACGAACCTCGCTAGCGGGCGATATACGGTTAATTGGAGCGGGAACAACGGAAATTTCGTTGGCGGAAAAGGTTGGATGCCCGGAGCTGCGAGGTGATTATTTAAAATTTACTTGCATCCTCGGACTCAATGTTTTGTTCGCCATCCAGGGCTATCTCCTTCAGCGGTACCTATAGCCCCAATGGCAACAGCTACCTAGCCGTCTATGGATGGACGCAAAACCCTCTCATCGAGTACTACGTGGTCGAAAACTTTGGCACGTATAACCCTTCCACTGGCGCTACGTTGAGGGGTACTGTTACCACCGACGGATCGGTGTATAACATCTACCAGACGCAGCGTGTCAACCAGCCCTCTATTGAAGGCACCAGGACCTTCTACCAATACTGGTCTGTTCGTCAGAATCACCGCAGCAGCGGGACGGTCACGACCGGCAACCACTTCAACGCCTGGGCTGCCGCTGGAATGAATCTGGGCTCTCACAACTATCAGATCGTCGCCGTCGAAGGCTACTTCAGCAGCGGTTCTGCGGACATCACCGTGGGTACCGGGACTGGCTCCACCACTACAGTTTCACCCCCTACGCAGACAGGAGGTGGCGGTGGCGGCGGCGGCGGCACTGGAGTAAGCTGAACTGTTGAATATTTTACTCACATCGCTGACTGAATACAGTGCGGCGCTCACTGGACCCAGTGCGGTGGCCAAGGGTGGACTGGCCCGTCGTGCTGCGTCTCGGGCTTCACTTGTGTTGCTGCGAACACGTTTTACTCCCAGTGCTTGTAATGTTGTCGAGAAATTATTTCGGTCAGTCGTAGGTAACCGAAATGAATCATCGCTCACTGGCTATAAGAACGGATCTGAGCAGGTTGTCATTTGAGTATGTTGCATAATGGAAAGTCTCTAATAAATACCTCCCTATGGGTGTCGTCCGGCATTCCCTTGATGGCCAGGCTTCATCCGAGTCCGAGCTGCATACCTGCGTGAGCGATCCTCATATGTAGAGTCTTCCTTAACCGATCGCCGGCGCGTTCATACGAAAATTCGACAAAGTAAACTTCGGGTACGGGGAAGGCATGCGTATTTCCTTACATTTAACACATTGGCCGTTGAATTGAACGGGGAAAATGGTTGGAATATCGCGGATATGGCGCGGGAGCAGATAGCAGCGCGCACCCGGCGCACCTGCCGATAGAGACGCGTCTTCCGGCACCTGACAACGAATATAACAGCGGCGTTTCCTCACAATATTACTCGGAAACTTGAGGAATGTTATAAAAGCTGGTGAACTCCGTCGGTTGAAATTCTGAAGCGGCCAGTATGAAGGTCTCTTTCACTTTTGCATTTCTCGTCTCTTACGAAGGTCATTTCGTCAAGTTTGTTGGCGGAAAAGGTTGGAAACCCGGAACCGCAAGGTATGATTTAGAAGTCTGTGCGTTCAGAGAATTAATCCCATCGTTCCAGGGCCATTTCCTTCAACGGAACCTACAGCCTTAGCGAGAACGGATATCTCTCCGTGTGCGGATGGACCCAAGGGGCCATTGGAATTCTAATTTCGGATGGTGGGGGGAGGGGGGTTCAGGTCGAGCCGAAAAAAACTTTTTCACCTTATTTCAAAAGAAGCGGGAATAGACCTTATTAGTTGACTTTTACCAAGTCGCTGTAAATTCTCCCATTGGCTAAAAAGTGTGGAGTGGCCAATCAAATAATTTACAGCGACCTCGCACAAAGTCAACTAATAAGCTCTAATGGCTCAAAAACACATTTCCGCAGCTCAAAAAAATTATCTGATTTTTTTTGTATCACTCACGTCCAAAATGCACAGCCCTCCCTATCCTAACTGGCAACGCTCTAATAGTGAGGCCTAGCATTGAGCAACCGACAGTTCTGGAGGCTATTCCAACCCTACAGAGAAAAAGTGTTTCTATTCAAAAACTATTTACATCTAACAGTTCTCACAATTTTTATTCTTATAAATATGTGTTGAATCCCCATGTTGAGACAGCGCGCCCAGGAGGGGGGATGGCTAACTAAGAAAGTCTGAGCAGGCAAAAGCGACATTTTCACACTGAGGGTACTCTTCGGCACTCCAAAAGCTATACCACGTAACCCCAATCGCGAGATTTTGCACCAACTGCAAGTTGAGTTGGCTTTGTTTGGCATCATTGATGGCATCAAAGTATTGCGGACTGTTAAAGGGTGGAAAACTCCTTCCTCATTTGGAGGGGTCGGGGGAGAGGGCTGAGATTTCCGCCTTAAAAAACTTTTCAGCCCATATCCATTTTGCGAAAGCCGACGGGCCATTGGATGGACCCGAAGCCCGCTCCGAGTCATCGAGTACTGCATCGTAGAGAACTTCGACACATACAACCCTTCCACGGGCGCCATGTTGAAGGACACAGTTACTTCGGACGGATCCGTGCACAGCATCTACGAGGCCCAGCGTGTCAACCAACCCTCTATCGAAGGAACGCAGACGTTCTATCAGTTCTAGTCCGGACGCCAATCGCACCGCAGCAGCGGCACTGTGACCACTGCCAACCACTTCAATGCGTAGTCCTCCGCTGGGATGAAGCTGGGAACCAGCTTCGGCTACCAGATCGTCGTCACTGAAGGGTACGAGAGCAGCGGGTCCGCGGACATCACTGTTCACTGAAACTGAGTCAGTTCTACTCCACAGATAATTTTGCTGATGCCAACCGAAGACGCATTTGTGGCTAGTGTACAATGTATATGTTTCATCGTAAACTACTGTACCAATGACCCAAAGAAACTATTTCGTCGTGAGCAGATACGGCTGAGCTATGATCTTACCACGACAAGGAATTAGAAACCCAAATTGAAATATGAGTGGCTTCGCACAATATCAATCAAGGTGCAGCCGCGGCACTGGACAACATTGCCCAATATCAAAGTGCTTCTGCCAGGGGCGTCGTATCCAAACCATGCATAAACTTCTTCCTCGTGAGGCCCATCACGCTTCCGAGGACGGCGACACCCAGCATACAAGACCCCACGAAATCAATGAGGGGCCCAAAGCCAAACGATCCGAAGAGCTTCGCACTGGCCCTCATTTCCGGCTGATATAGAGCAGCAGCAACGAGGGGCCCGATGAGGGCCGCCACCCCGCGAACAAAAAGCAGACTCAACATAACGCTGTCAACCGGAATCTTGCGAAGACGCGAAATATCGAGGCAGGAGGCGGACCAGGTTGCGCACCATGATCCTGCGGCCCATCCGAAGAGAAGGGTGAAAATGATAACGGTTGGAAGGTTTCTTGCAAACCCGAGAAGAAGGAATGTGGAAAGTCCTCCAACGGATCCAATGAATAGCATTACCAGCGGATATGCGAAATGATCGCAGGCATAACCGCTGGGAAAACCTGGGTGAAATTAGGTCGGATGAGGGTAATGGAGCAAACGTACATGGAGATTTCGCCGAGAAGACCGGAGGCGTTGAAAGCTGCGACAGCACCACTGGTAGCTGTTTAATAATCAACATAAAATCTTGACTCGTAAAGAGAGGACGCGCACCGGCAGAGCTGAGCTCTAGACTGCTGCAGTAGGTGGCCAGATAAAATGAGACAGCAAAGAGGCCGGTGCTAGCCATGAACGTCAAAAACGCCTGTGGAATTCGAACATGTTAAGCGAGACTTGGAGCTCGGTCGACAGAACCTACATTCATGGCCCAAAGGGGAGAAAACAAATATGCGAATTCTAGCTTGAGAGCGGCCGCGCGGCTATGTTCCCTCGTCGTTGTTGGGGGACGGATCGCCGGCAAACGTGGCCGGACGAAATAGAGTGCTGTGCCACCTACCACCAGAAGAATCGCCGCCCAGATTCTGAGAGTCCATGCAAAACCAAGTTTTTCGAGAGTGGCGCTGAAGATGAAGGGAAAGACAAGACCACCAGTGCCGGCTCCACTGAACGCGATCCCGTTAGCTAGACCACGCCTTTTATTGAACCATTGAGGGATGTATGTGATGTAGGGAGCTGCATTCCGGTGAGTTATTCGGGCGTAAATGACATGAGGAAAGTGACTTGCTGGTGGCTACACCGGCGCCAAACCCATGAAATACGCCAACAAAAACTAGAAGGACCGGAGCTCTTGGTACAAAACTTGCTATCACCAAGCTTCCAGCCGCCATAAATAAGGCTGAGAAACTCATTCCTCTTGCTACAAAAAACGAATCAGGATATCCGTTCATGGCTAGGGGGAGACGAAACTACGAACCCAAATCCGGGTACCTGGTAATAAACGGACCGATGAGTCCAGGCGAGAAGTAGAGCATGCCTAGTAGCAGTGTTCCGATGGCTGAGATTGTAATGTTCGATTCATGCTTCAACGGACTGGATTCAGATCGCATGAGATAGTCTTGAAAAATCGACCAGGAAAAGGCCCCGCTGAGGCAAAAGACCTAAACAAGTGGCTTATTCAAGTTGTGAGAGAAATGACAGTGGCACAGGGGACGGACTTCGACAAAAAAGGCAGCGGCAAGAAAGATCCAAGCCTCTTTTCCTTCTACAGGGTGTAGAGTCGCAAGTTCGCGTGAAGAGGATGGCCGGATCGAGCTTCCTTCATCGCGGTCGACCTCGCCGTGATCCGCCTCGCCATTCGACGACGGGAAAATTTGTCCAAGTTCCACCTCTTGAGCTGTTGTCGCAGTATCCATCATTCAATATTCCTTGTGAGTTATGAGTCAAGAGTGAAAACAGGTGGCAGTGTTCGGCGCTTGATCAGTTTTCAATATGCCGGCGTTCCGGAACGGGACCGGCGTGTAATCCTACCTACCTACCTACCTACCTACCTATGTAGCTACCTACCGACTCTCCTCCGACAGTTTGGTGACATATTTTGTGCCAAGTTTCCAGGTCCGTTAGATACTATCGCATTCGAGTCTCTCATTCAAGCTCTCTTGAGTCTTCTGGAGAGCGCTCGTGGCAGTGCCGGGACAAACAGATCCGGCTATTTCCTTACGTTCACACTCTCCCTGAAAACGAAGCGTGTCAATATGCAAGTTCTTTGTCTGACTCTTGTCTCAAATCCTTGACGCCAGAATATATCGTCCGCAAGTTCATCGGCCTTGGCGCCCTACTCCAATTTCTCATTGACTTCTCAGGTTAAATTGGCCTCTATTTTGCCTCTCTTTACTTGTATTTTCCATCACACTGGGTATCATTTGCGCGCATATGGGTTTCTATGGGTCCTTGGCCGCTTCGGGGCTACCTCGCTTCACTCCCCGTTGTCCGTCTCGCGTAAATGCACACCCCTCGGCTAATCTTCCCCCTTCACTTACAGTACGTTCCACGAACTAACGTTCCAATCCTGACAAAGTTGCCAGCCAAACTAGGATCTAAGATCTTCGCGATTCAGAGTTCTGTGTTGAATTGAACACTCTAATAAACCACTACAGCGCTCGCAGAAGAAGAAATTATGCGCTCCAGATTGCGCACGGAGTCCTCTATCTGCCAATGTGAGTCGGCCTTGCCTGGTCGAATTTCCAAGTTCGTTCGCTGGCTGTCGCGCTCCTTTCTCTGCTTACGGACTTGAGGTCGCGGCAGGCGAAAAGGCGCCGTGGGCTGACATTTGTACGATGATGTATCATGTCGCGGAAGCTGAAGCCTTATTACTTAAAACTGCGAATAGCTAGTGAATTATGTTGGTGAGTTTTTGTGACTACCTGAAAATTGAGGCTTCCACTTTCATCATAGGCCTCCCTATCTTGGTAGGGAAGTTACATCTACCCAGACGGGGTCAGGGATAAGCATATATTCTTCATCACGGCGTCGACTACGCGGCAATAGTCGCAGAGTGCCGTCAGTTCCGTGTGTCTTATCGCCGGTTGCCGAGGGCCTTGGGAATGCTCTAAACTTGGGAAACCGTTGCACGAGGCCGCACGGACCTGTCACAAAATGGCGGTAACATTACGACGAACTTTGGACCCATAAACGCCCACCTTCCCCCCCAAAAGCACTATCACTTCAAACGCCGACCCCCTACCCCCACAGATCTACCGTTCAAAATTCCTCATCTGGGTAACGCCGCCAGCAAGGAAGCCGAATAGCACCTCCCACGTAATCAATTTCACGGGCCTCGCGATGAGTGCTCAGATATCTGGTCAGTGCCTTATGTTTCTGGGTGTAACTGATTTGAACTATGATACACTTAGATGTCTCGACTAAGGTTCTGGAATCCGTCACCACGAAGAATTTATGCTTGAAAGTTCGTTTGGATGGTACGACGATTAGAAAACAAGATGTCAAGAATGCAGCCTGTAAAATCGTCTTTAACCCGCCATAGTAAGCCCCAGAGTCGGCTTGAACCTTCACTTACGACGCTGGTACAGCTCTATCGAGGACGAATCTCTTCTCTCTATCCAGCTCGTCAAGCAAGATATTCTGAAGAGATCCAAGGTATTAGCTGCGATTGAATTCGATGTTAGGGCTGCAGCGCGTATTCTTGAGGGCCAGAGGGTCTCGGAACTATCTGGTACGTCTTAGTCCACCTTTATTCTCTTCCAAATATCGACCCCGAGTGGACAGATCACCCTTTCCCCGATCCGTTCGCCGAATTTCGAATCAGTTTTGGCATGGTGTGTGGCAACTGCTTTTTCTTCGCTTGCTTATAGACACTCGCTGTACAGAAATCGACAGCGACCGTGGATGTTGTCAAGGCCGGATCACGTCGCGCGGCGGAACTGGAGAGTCTGCTGGACCGACTAGGACAGTATTCAAAATTCCTCCAAACGCTCACCAACTTTGGTATTGCAGCAACTCAGGTTCGTTGTTAAAATAATCCTCCTCCTTATATTGACCGAGAAGCTTGGCCGAAGATACACCCCATTGCTGCAGCAATTGGTCAAAGTGTCGAACAAGTTCTCAAGGTAAGTTCATAGATCGTTTTCTAAGTGGAATGATGCCTGAGAGGCGCGAAACGTAGCTGCTACAGGCTCACGATGACTGCGACAAAAAAATATGTGATCTCATCGGCGAAATGGCCGACTGTCTGCCGTGCATCGCGGACTTCGACCAGTTTGTGAAGGCACATCATCTCAAGCAGGCAATGGAGGAGGTGGACAAGATTATGCGCGCCACTGCAAACTTCATTTCTGTCCACAGTTCTCAGAATTTAATATGTGAGTCCGATGTTTCTCTCCTTTTCAATCACCTCATTTCTCCATCTACAGCGCGATTTCTTTCGATAACCATCAGTGTCGAAATGCAACGAGAACTTGATTGTCTCACCAAAAGCTTTTTGTCTTTCAAACGGAAGTTCGATCGGGGACTTGCTGTGCAGTCGGGAATGAGCATAGCACTCATGGAGTCTCAGCTGCAATCATTATTTGACAGCTTCAGTAGGTCCCTTTTGAATATTTTATACCTGCTAAGTGCTGAAAGCCAGCGTAGAAATTCAGGCAGAGGACCGGATCCTGCAGGCACTCAAGTCCGATGTTGCCAAAATAGGACACAGCCGCGATGCCTGTATGGAAGGAACTCGGGTCGATGTCTTGAACAGCATCTGGGCGTGGATAAATGATATGGATGCCCCAAACATGTTTTGGCTCCATGGACATCCTGGAACGGGGAAATCTGCAATCGCGACTACCATTCGGGACCTCCTACATGCGGATGGGCGGTTGGGAGCTTGTTTCTTCTTCAAAAGTGAACAGTTTGCATCGCAAACCCCTGAGGCCCTCTGGTGCTCGATTGCATATGATCTTGCACAACGATATCCGAGCATTCGCAGCTCCGTGGTTGAAAAATTGAACTCCCGGGAAGTTGATCCCAACATATCTGGCAATCAAGATATTTTCAACAAACTCATCCTGGAGTCCTTCAAAGAATCTCTATCTGTGCCTCCCGGTAGATATCCAGTCATAGTATTGGATGCACTGGATGAATGTGGTGGCCTCCAAGAATCTCGCCCATATCAGAAGAAAGTTTTAGCTTCCCTCAGCCAGTGGAAATCTCTTCCATTGCAGGCCAAAATCTTTGTGACCAGCCGAAATGAAGGCAATATTGGGACTGTTTTTGGTACAGCGAGATCAGAATGCAGGGTTCTTGAAGTGGGCATAAACACCACTCCACAGTCATCCCAGGATATCGATATTTTTCTACGGCATGAGTTTGATCTCATTGTACAGGAGTTCAGCACAATTCCGCGACCTTGGCCATCAGAAAAGCAGTTGAAAATTCTTACAGAAACGGCAGCTGGCCTCTTTATTTGGGCGAGCACGGTCCTCAAGATTGTAGCATCTAGCCAGCCTCAAACGGAACTTGAAAACATTATCAACATGATTCACAGTGGACACCTCAGGGGTGACATGGATCGTCTGGGACAACTCTATCAGGAACTTCTTTCATCTCACTTCATCCAGAAGTCAGATATCAAGCTGTTCAAGGCTGTCATAGGGGCTGTCCTTGTCGCACAAAACCCACTCTCACAGAACCAATTGAGATCACTTCTTCCTGAACTGAGCAGTACAGACATCGAGTTTGTCTGCAAGCAGCTCAGATGTGTTCTTGACGTCAATTCCGGCCTCCGATTTCTTCACCAATCATTTCCCGACTTTCTGCTGCAGCTGCCTCCAGAATCACCATTTTATCATGATGAAAAACATCATGAAGAACGGCTAGCATCAGCATGCTTTGTGACTATGGAGAAGCAGCTACAATTCAACATCGCCAACTTCCCGAGCTCGCACATGCGGAATGAGGACATTGTTGGTCTGTCCAGTAAAGTGTCCGACACTTTATATTATGCCTCCCTGTTTTGGCATGCACATCTCCAAAATATTCCTGCCACATCACAAATGCAGACAATGGCACTCAAGTTCATACACAGCCAACTACTGTATTGGCTTGAAGTGCTGAGCATCCGAGGTGTGAGTGGTAGAGCACCTGGAATATTAGGAGTGCTAATGAAGTGGATACCGGTGAGTTGGTTCACTGATTCCTACCCTGAAGTATATACTAAATGCTTCCAGATCTCTAATGAGGAACTCAGAAGGGACACAACAGATGCCCTGAAGTTTGTTCGGGTATTTGGGCGTCCAATTGCATTATCTGTTCCTCACATTTATGTTTCGGCATTGGCATTTGCTCCTCTTGGTTCCAGGACTAGCAGCAGATATCTGGCAAATACATTTAGAGCACTAGGTTGTCGGGATAAGAATGTGGGGAACTTAAATTGGCAACCATTGGAGGGTGTGCTTCATGGTCACCCAGCCCGAGTGTCAAAGGTGGCTTTCTCCCCGGATGGAGCTCTTATCGTCTCTTGCGGTGAAGACATTCGAATCTGGGATGCAGAGGCTATGGTGCAGATTGCAGTCCTCACGGAGAACCAGCATCCCTTCGCCCTTTCACCTGATGGCAAGTATCTTGTATCACAACTCTTACCCACCACGGAAGACAGTCCCGGAATTCTGAGTCTGTGGAATGTCAGAACACGGGTCGAGGTTGGGGTGTTCAGAGGTCACAAACATGAGATAATTCGCCTTGCATTCACTTCTGATGGCACTCGAGTTGTCTCATACGGGTGGAATGATGTGATCCGAATTTGGGACATAGAAACCCAGCATCAAGTGGGAGAAATCGGGATGCTCTCATCTTGTGCTATGACCTTCTCGCCTGATGGCAAGCACATTGTTGCGTCATTCACTAAGCCAGGTCTGACCCGTTTCTCATACAAACCATATGTGGGCATCTGGGATGTAGAAACCCAGGTCCTTGTCCGAGAAGGGGAATTGGAGCTTCCACTCAAGCTTCTTTCTTCGTCGGAACAGTTCCGCCCAGAATCCATTGTTTTCTCACCTGATGCTGCCACAGCTTGGGGAGGATGTACCAATGGAGATCTGATAGCTTGGGATGTAAAAACACAGAGCCGACTTGCTGTGTTGGAAGGGCATACATCTTCTGTGACTTCTGTTGCAATCTCGCCTGATGGTAGGTGTCTCGCTTCAGGATCCGATGACAACACCATTCGAATCTGGGATATACAGACCAAGCAACAGATAGGAGAACCACTTGAATGTTATGCATCACAAGTGTGCATTGCATTCTCTCCAGATGGAACTCACATCGTCTCAGGATCCACAGATGAGACTGTCTCTGTTTGGGATGTTGAAGTGAACCTTAAAAGACAAACACCCCAATACCAACCCAGTAGTATGACAATAGTTGGCATTTCACCATGTGGCACCCTAGTTGCCTCGGTATCTGTCCCGAATCAGGATGTTCAGATTTGGGATGCAGACACCCAGCTGCCGATTGGACTGCCTTTGCAGCCTGTACCCGCAGGCCCTCTGGGTACTGTTGAATTCTCATCCGATGGAACTCAAATCATCGCAAAATCAAGTGGAGACCAGTATGTTTGTATGTGGGATACAGAGACACACCTCCGAATTGCAGGACCATTCTTGGAGCACAGGTCGGCGCCTGATTTCCCACCATATATATCAGTGTCGGGCTCGACGGTCATCCTATGGGATATCCCAGGGGGGACCAAAATAGCTGGCGAGCTTTTCGGTCACACGGATCATGTAGACTGTGTGGCTCTCTTCTCTGACGGAGTTCATCTTGCCTCAGGGTCCACGGACCTAACGATCCGTATCTGGAATTTGCAGACCCGACTCCAGATTGGAGAACCTTTCAAGGGTCATACACACCTAGTTGAAAGTGTTGCAATTTCACTGGATGGTAGTCGACTTGTTTCTGCCTCTCAAGACCAAACTATTCGCATCTGGGATTTGAAGTCCCAATTCAACGCTGTCACTGGTATTGCTTTCAACACAATGTCTGTATTTCACTCATTTACTCTTTTAGGCTCTCCCGACCCCCTTCCGGGACTAGTAAATGTGTTCGATGATAACAACCATTTTGTGACCAATATCGAGCAACACAAGGACGGGTGGATTGTTGGGCCGGGGGGTGAACTCATTCTTTGGGTTCCAAATTACCTCATTCTTCGCTTGCCTCGGGCATATCTGGTCGGAATATGCAGGGGCGAACCGATGCTGACTTTTGACACTTCTGGCTTCCATCATGGGACCCAATGGACACGTTGCAAGAGGGAATGAGCGGAGTGCATCGTGAACCTGTGCGGCTATTATCTAATTACGGTTTGCTGCTTGTCGTCAAATAAATATGTGGTGGGATATATATATATAGAATGCCCAGATATCCTGAAACGGAATGCCTTGTTCCAGTTTATCCATGCCTAAACACGACTATGAATGGATACTTAGATGGCTTTGACTCGGAAGATCCAGAGGCGGGAAGTATTAGCGTTCAGGCTGAGATCGCCCCATTCCTACCGGTTTTTCCTGCGGCTGCAAAGTTGAGATGTCTTGATTTACAGGGGACTTGACTGTGGACAGAAAATTATCAGTAAGCAAGAGGTAAACCAAAAAAAGACCAGCTGGAGCCTCTAAACGACGCCCCGATGAACTCGGGCGGAAATAGAGCGTCGTTTTTCAATGCAGCCTTGAACCTACATAAAAAACAGCCTTGCACTGAGTCATTCCGAAAATTACAGGAAAGTGGTAAATTTAGGAATAGAGGACACCTCCATGCTAACTTGAGCCTTCCACTTATCCCTGAAAGTGGCGCAATGCGAGTCGAGTTTCTGAGCAAAAACAGTTTCGAAATGAAGGAGAAGCTGGATGGATAGCGTCAATAGCTCCCGTCGATGAGGTGCGCATTTAAGGCAGGGCGTTTTCGGGTACCGGTCATATGAGAAGTGGTCTTGTAATGTAATTTTGGCCCGGTTAAGGACTTTCACCCATTCTTCCCTATACTTGATCTGACGAGAGAGTTTGGGCGGAACGACACAAATGAAACTCAAGTAGAACGCACCCATGGCAACAATATGTGGGGTAGCAGAATTGTAACGACATCGACAAGAGACATGTCGATCAAAAGCGGGGCAACCTCCGCTACAAGGAATGGATAGTCGTGCCGAGCAGCATACGAGAGGATTTCAGCAGCATGGGCGGGAAGGAATTCTCTGGGAAGAGAATAACGCTCAGCGAGGATGGACTTTGGAGAGATGACGACGGAGAAACAAACCACTCACTTCATACGAAGATGACAGATATTCATGGCAGAGTAGACTTGATACTTCTCTGCCGCTTCGGCAAGCGCCGCGAGGGCGAAAGGCCAGTTTATGAGCTCAGAGGTTGTAACTGGGATACCAGTAACACGGACGCACACAATTTGGAATGGAGTGCCATAAGTTGAGAGAAAAAGACGTGAGTTCATGGTCACATGGGGTGACAGTGTCCGCACAATTCCGAGATCTCCGATTGAAGCGTTCAACTTCAAAATGTAAACACTGGCTGGAATCACGATGACCCTCCAAGATAGTGGCCACAAATCAAGATTTAAATCTAAATCATGCCAAATTGGTAATTTTACGTGGTTTGACTCAAGTTGCTGGAAACTCTTGTGCAATGGTCAAATTACATATAGAAGTATCAGTTCTTTCGACTCAAATCCACAGAATCCTTCCAAATTTCGTGCTACACCCACCAATCTCGGAGATAAAAAATCATAATTGCCCGATTTATTGAGTTCTTGCGAGCCACGATTGAACGCCGACTGTTTAACGTCTCTAATACGAGACTATTCAATTTTATATTTATGGATGTCGGGCACAGCGAATCCGAGTCAATTATCCACCTAGTACACAACTGCATCGAAGCCTTGGAGTTGTAAAACAACTCTCCGCGCTCAGTACTTACACTTACTGGCCTAGGTTGGATGGATTCATCTCAAGCCGGTATTCATACAATGAATTCGCAGTGTCCATTGTGTGGAATCAAGATTGATCCTCCTGACGAGCGGAATTATTTAAGCAGGAAAGCTGCGTTATCATCGTCTCTCTTTTCAAAAGTAGGGCTTTTATATGTGGCGGGGATTTTGGGATTCACTTGCGCGTTGGAGCTCGTAGTTAGTGGATAACCGGTCCAAGTCCATATCATGTGAGGTAGACACTGAAGAGATTGTTTCAGAAGGTCACGTTGAATGAAGTAATAGAGGTGACATTCACCGTGACCTTTTATACTTGCGGTCTGTGGCGTCTGATCTAGATCTGATCATTCGCTAAGTTCACCGCAGTGTTGCGTCTTGTTTGCCTTTCCGCGTCGCCATTTTTAGTCTCGTGACAATCCAAAACGGGAAGTTGTCAATGTCAGCCACTCGTAACACATCCTCTTCTTCCCTCCTTCACTATCTGTCGCTACAGTCTATTCTAGCAATCCTACAACCTAATCTACCATGGGCGCCCCCACCACTCCCGTCCGGACTCCCACTCGCAAGCGTACTAGTCATTCCAAGCGGTTCTGCAATCTTGTTCGCTCCGATCTCTGGTTCTGCGACGGAAACATCGTTCTCATAGCCGGCTCTGCTGCGTTCAAAGTCCACCGCGGCCAGCTTCGACGCCATTCTGAAGTGTTTGATGATCTGTTCAGCCTTCCTCAACCCCAAGATCAAGAGCTCTTCGATGGCTGTCCATGGGTCGAATTGTATGACTGTCCCTCGGATGTGCTTTACTTTCTGAAAGCCATCTACGATGGCCTGTGAGTTATTTTATCCATTGGTCCAAGTAAACATTCGCTCAGACAGAACTCTAGGTACTTCCAGGCACCGGGCGCGAACGACTTCCCTGTCGTCGCTGCAGTCCTCCGATTATCAACGAAATACCTCGTCGAACACCTGAGACTGCGCTGTATGTCCCGCTTAGATCTTGATTGGCCCTCGACCCTCGTCGGCTGGGATACCCGTGAACAAAACGCCACGGACGCAGTCGGCCACTACGCCCCACGCGCTTCATGTCCCCATCCCATCCTCGTCATCGACCTTGCTCTCGACCTCGGCCTGAGCTCCCTCCTCCCCGCAGCACTGTATGACCTCGCACGCTACGGCCCCAGCAAGATCATGGCCGGCACCCCGCCGCCCGCGCTCTCCTTCGCCTTCGACCGTGCTCTCCCCAAGTCCGTCACCCTCTCGCCCAACTTCCTCGTCCTCACCTTCCGCGGCCGCGAGCGCGCGCAGCGCTACCTAGCCGAATTCGTCCTCAAGGAACTGCAAGGCCGCGCTCCCGCCGCCGACTGCCTCTACCTAGAGGAGGAGGGCCCCAGCCGCATGTGCCGCGAGTCGTTCTACTTCATCATGCTCAATGTCCTGCGCTCTGTCGGCGGTATCGCGTGTGGACGCGACGCGGACCCGCTGTTCACGCTCGTGCAGGCGATGGACATGCTCTCGCGCACGGACTTTTCGGACGGGCATCGCCAGTGCGGCCTCAAGCTGTGCCATCCCTGCAAGGTCGATTTCGCGGGCTCGGCGACGCGCGCGCGGGAGGAGGTGTGGAAGCTGTTGCCGGTATGGTTTGGGGTGGAGGAGAGGTCGAATGAGGCGCAGAGATGGGACGCGGTGAACGAGTGAGCGGTGGGGCTACCTCCAGTCTCTCGTTTAGTTTTTCTTTTTGTTGCTTTCGATGCCTATTTCTCCGGTCTTTACGTGTTCAATTGATTCGTGTGAACTGTCAACGAGTGTTTCAAGTGTCAATTTTTCAAGAGTCAAGTAAAATTCAACGCGACTATCATCTTTCTAGCCATGCGAAGATGTGAGGAAAAAATGAACGGAAACTCAAGTTGCAGGTAATAAAAAATGTCTACAAACAGGCTCAATCTCTCGCGCCACCTAGAATTACAGTGACGAGGGACGTCATGGCTCATGATCATATATGTTTTCCACCAATCGCGGATTGTCCGGTCGAATGGGCGAAGGTGAAAAAATAGGCGGCGGGGCTGGGTCCGACGATTGAGGCGGGAGATCATTCATCGTTGACCTATTGAACTGTGCGTAGATTGGAGTTGTCCCAGAACCGATCTGGGACGTGGCCTCGGCGTCCGTTTGGGCCGTAAAGGGGACTGGCAGCGCGTGGCGTGCATCCTGTGGATCTTCCGGAAGCTGAATCACGCTGATTTTTTGCAGACCTTCGGGGAGTGTATCGAAAACGCTGCGCAGGACGTGCATGAGGTATATCGAATACGTGGGCGAGCTGGGGAACAGGGCGGAGTATTCTTTGCACAAGACGACTTTCGCGGACCGGGGGAAGAAGAACCCATGGTTCCATCGATGCAGGACGCCGGCGACGAAGTTTTGAGGGCCAACGATTCCAGGGAGCTGGGGATCCAGAAAGGGGGAGGGGAAAGTGGATGTACTCGCTCCATTCCACGCGCTTTCGACTTCCTGTAATGAGGTAAGGCCTCAGGGTTGGACTGATGTATATCGGATGGCAATCACATACCGTGCAAAAATCGGTCCACTCCGACTCGAAGACGTCGTGAACCGCCAATAGTTGGGGTCGCTCAGCCACCAGTGAAGATTTGAAAAGGAGATCCATAACTTTGACGGCGCCGAATGGACTCGCGGGTGGGTGTACGGGGACAAAGGGCCGAAATTGAGACGGGGTTGGTATCCTGTGGACGGATTGCGGGCTTTCTCGCCGACGAGAGTGGTGAATCTCTAGAGGGGGTGGTGCACTAGGAGGCAGAAGACCAGGCGGAATAATGTCAATGCTGAGTGATCGTGGAGGACGGGCGAGCGGCGCAATGTTAGGTGAACCAGGAACAATACCCGGTGTAGGAGGATGTCCGAGCGCAATAATTATAGGAGCATGCGTCGGTCGCGAGCTGCTAGAGCGACGGCTACGATGGACTCCGTAGTTCTCCATGGTTCGAGCGTAGGCAACGTCCTGAGCCCACGCGGTCACCTTGCTTGCCCATTGTCGGTCCATGTAGTCTCCATAATGGCTGAAGGTCTTGATAACCAAGAAGAAGTAAACAACAGCCACAGTGAGCATGGCGCTCACGCCGATTCGAAGCCCCAGCGCCGTGTGATGCGAAAGTGCGATATCCGCGGCGTCTCTAGCCTCACCAGTCTGCCATGCAAAGGCCATTATGCACGTAACAAATAGTAGAATCGACCTTGGGAGTCATCAGCATATGCAGGTCTTCGACAGGATAGAAACAAAAGTTACCAAGCGAGCCAAACGGCAGGGATCGCCAGCAGAACCCAAACATTCCACCATATTGACTTATTTTCGCTTTGCGCTTCCTATGCGGAATCCGAAGGGTAAGAAGCGAGAGGAGGCAGATGGGAGGAACAGTTTACCTCTGCCCAACTAGCAGCCTTATACATTTTGCGCATCGTTCCAAATCTAATAATGTAGATGCTCCCGAATAACAGACTCATGAGGGCGGATATGAGGGAGAGAAGCGCAGACGTCCTGGCGATAGGATTTGAAGCGGCAGCATCGATTTGGAGCATTGTAAGGATGGCTCTGGAGTATGCCATGAGAAAGTGGAGTGAACAAACGGTTCAGGACCCACGATAACATTAGCGCTGACACGACATTTTGCGTCTTCCACTCGCGTAGAAGGGAGTCGATGAAGCCTTCCCACGAATGTCGGAAATTTAGGAGGTGCGGAGAAACAATCGCGTCGTCTGGGAGCCAAGTGGTCAGAAGTGCACCGGGGCTGCCGTCCTTCCACTGCTCGGCGGTCGCAACTGCCATGCGCCGAATATCGGGGAGGCTCAAATTGGCGTCTTCGAAGAGGCGAGTCACTCTTGAAAAGTACAGCATGGGTAAGCGGAGGAGGATATGCAGATATACTTGCTGCGGGATTTTTCTGAAGAACAAAACTATGAGAAAGACTGCGAAGCGAGCCAGACGTTCCAAGATTCTGGGGCGACGCGCGGTGAATGAAACCGGGAAGGGGAGACAAGAATTTCCTGTGTCATGTACTCGACTGGAGGTGGAATTTCGAGAAGGCCGCCCACCGGGACTATATGATGGGTGGCGATGAGGAGAAGGTGGGCTTCGGGATGAACGTGACGAATGTGATGGAGAGAATCTAGAAGAACTCCTACTGTCTCGACGCGGAGTGTTTATGCGGAAAGGGTCGACGGATACATATGGGGGCTCAGGGCCACTTTGAGGAATAATTATGACAGGAGCCACAGATGCATAGTGCCTCGGCGCTGGGTGTCGATACGATGGTCCTCCGTAAGAAAAATTGGCAGGGTCAAAAAATGATCTTGAACGGGACCTGTCGCGGGCATATCGCCGCGAACGCGACGGAGAACTGGACGACGATGGGGGAGAGGAAACTCTACGGCGGTGAGGCACACGAATAGATGAGCGCTCACGTCCCCCGCTTTCAAATGAAGGAGATCTGGAGCGCGGACGTGGCATATACGTTGGGACTCCTGAGCGGCTGTCCGACCGGGGTTTGGGGGGGACATCAGGATATGGGTCGGTATGCTGACGGCGTATCGAGTGGTGATGAGAAATTGGCTGAGACCGCATAATAAACTCGGGTCGTGATGTTCTCGCCCTTCGGGGGTGAGGACGCCGGTGAGAATCGACATAATCACCATCGGAAGGACGATAATATAGTTCAGGATCTGGTGGCAGGCTGCGCGAAGCAGAAGCCGACCCATGGGAAGCCAAATCGGATCTCGGCACTCCTGAATTCCTTTGAAGAACTGGATCTTTGGGATCCCTGGCATCTTGGAAATGAAAGTCAGCTTCAGAAATCCAATCCGAGGCAGTTGTACAAATCACCATGTCGTGATCCACTTCGTTCATTGTGTAACTTTCGAGCTGCTCCTTCTCTGGCTCGAGATTCGGGGGTCGGGGACTCTGTCAGAACTCGACTCGAAGTCACTGCAGGAGGCCGTGATGTTTCTCCTTCGGAGGGGTTTCCAGGGAACGCGGGAGATTCAACGTCGGAAGCCATTGGAAAGATGAAAAAGAGTGAAAATGAAGGAGGAGTGGACAGAGCGGCTGTAGCTGCCTCGTTGGCGCCTCGGCGTCAGTGGGCGCCGACATATTGCGAGAACACGTGTACATGTTTTCTCGGCGCATTACGGGAAGTAAATAAGCGACAACACGAGGCGCCTCGAGATCGCGCCGCTAGCGATGGACACACCTAAATGTTCAACGCTAGATGCAGTCACGAACTCCTGCTATCTATATTAAGTCAATTGTGAACAAATTGTGAAACATCTTATTTATCGCTGTTCAATAAGACTGGAGTGACTTCGTGGCCAGGGTTGACTTATTAATATCTTCCATTTCAGCAATAGTACCTAACTGACATATCCATACATACATCGAAAGTCATGATTCAACTACTCGCAAATGCCATTGTAGTTGGAAGTGCTTGTAGTTCCAGTGGTGGTCTTGAATTCCATGAATGTGGAGCGGTCATCGGGGTTGGAGAGGACGGCGTCGATGTTGAGAGCCCCTGAGAAGGCATAAGTTCGTAAAAAGGGCGAGGAGCAGATGAGACGTACATTTATAGTGGTCCTGGGTCTTGTCCTCGTACTCGAACCAGACCCAACCAGTGCCGAGCATACGGACTTTGCCTCCCCCAGTAATCGTGCAGGTTTGCGTCGTGAACTATTCGTCAAAGTTAGGCACATGGAAGATTTGAGAAATACAGTACGCACCTCCAGATGGCAGGTCTTTCCCGCAGAGTTGGTTTGCGTCACAGTTGCGGAAGAAGTTTGATCGCTCTTGCTTTCGGAACTGAAAATAGTCATAAGTCAGGAGCACCGGAAGTACACAGCGCAGTGGAACATACGCAGTGCTAAGTGTGTTCGTGAAGGTGCCGGTGAAACTGAATGTGCTCGTCACGTCAACGATTTCCGGGAATTTCACTGTCGCTGCAACCGACACGCCGATGGCTATTGCGCTTTGCTCTGCAAACAGTTTGTCAGATTGGAAGTCGTAATGGGAAATCAATACGAACTGGTGACGGTAGTCGTTGTGCTCGAAGAGGTGCCTTCGGAATGAGTCAAAGCGATGGTGCCATTGGTTCCAACCTGAAACCGATACACGTTAGCTTTATATATTTTAAAAGATAAGGATCGCGGCCCCACCTGTTGACCATCACTCTTGGAGTTTTGCGTGTGGCAGACCTTTTCAACGGGCTGATTGTCTATAAACGTACAGGTTAGTAGCGAATATCGATGATGCATGTAGAGTATACCATCGGGGATAATGTCAATGGCATCGGTGCTTGCGCAACTCTGGGCGGGTTGGTCGGCAAACTGAAAGAGAAATTTATATACAGTGCAGACAAATGATTGAAGGAGCGTACGTCTTTATCGTTCGTCACGACGTTGTATTTGCCGTTTCCCCAATTCGACTCTGCGGCATCCTTGAGGATCTTCCATCCGGGCACTAGCAAAGCAAAATCGTCAGATCTTTGCTGAAATATTGAAAGAGTCAATGTTGACGCACGTTTCTGGACATCGTCAGAGCTCATAGTCGCACAAGCTCCCGTGGCCTGCCGTTCGGCGAGCCGACTTCCCAAATTAATGGGAAAACGGCCGAGATTGGCTCCAGTCTGACTGAAAGCAATGATCTCCCGAGCGTCTTCATCGAGGGCCAGGTGTGCTGCATCTCGGGGGAGGCCTGCGATGTGCCGAGGAAGGAGCACGTTCGAAGGGGCCGCAGATACCAGCAAGGGAGCGACGAGAAGAAAGGAGACCACAGAGGCGGTGAAGGGTGCCATGTTGATAGAAAGAATGTAATAAAGGTCGTGAAAAGATCGTGGAGGAAGAGGAATCTAGTGGCCAGCACTGGATTGTCCAATCGAGGAGAATTGGCTCTCTATTTATACGGCGGAGGTCTCAGCACCAAGCGTCTCCAAGCCCCTGGTAGTCATTCTGGATGTCAGCCGCCAACAGGCCAATGCGAATTTCAAAAATAATACAATGTTACCATGCGCAAGTCAATATGAACGCCCCAGATGGTTGCAGCCATGACAATCAGGATTATCGGATGATTTGGGACTCGCTATCTAGAAACCACACTTTTGAAGTCGGCCATGGTCTGAAAGCAGTTAGAAAGCACACTCAAAAGGCAGTACAAGGACTTGAGACTGCCTCACCAAAATCCGCAGAGGAACGTGCGGAAGTCTACCAAATAAGAATCGAGAGGGGTCAGGACAAGGTCAGGAGGGGTCAGGAGGTTGCCATGGACAATGAAAACATTGACCCCTAAAAGTTGTAACCCAGGAGGCACCGGCCAGCAACCGTCTCTGACTAAAGTTTGAAGGCTTCGACCCACCTGCTGAGGTTCGGACTTCGGTTCAATGACCTTGGGGAAGCGCGGGTCTTTACAGAGTAAAATTACCTAAGACTTAGTCTGATCCGCAGCTTGGAGCTCTTGGAAAGACGGAAGATCAGATGGCATCAGTGGTGGATCGGAATGATTCGGATCAGCATTCGGAAGTGGCAGTGTGGTTGCGCCTAAAAATGTCTGCCTCTCACCACCACGGGTCGACAAGGCCAATTCCGTCCGGCCTGCTACACAAACTCACATGAATTTTGGACAAAATATGGCATAAAATTTCCTACCTCAAAGCAAGTTCTTTTGACTCAGAACGGAACTTGTCCGTTGAGTCTTATCCGCTCAAGCGCTCGCCTTGTAACTACTTGGAGCATTCCCTAGTTCGATGCATGCCAACCATAACTCTTTCTTTGCCACATATTCTCCCGATTCCTCTCGCATTATTCTTTCCTCGAGAATTCTTTCGCTAGATTCTCCTTTCTCCTGAGATTAATTTTTCTCAGTACACAGAATTTCCTCTTTCTGCTGCGGTAGCGCCCCATCGACACCTCAAGCTTCGCTGCGGATGTGACACAATACGCCTTGTCATGTATTTTATTCTTGTCTTGAAATTCAGTTCAGTTCAGTTCAGCATGTTTGTGGATTTCCGCACACTCAGCTTCCTGTCCGAAATTCTTCGATCGTGTCAGCATGTTTATGAACAGGCATTCCGACTACTAACGCTCCTTCTATTCCCTGACGGCCGAATTCCACATTAAATCTCTATATGGGGCCTCTGGACGGATCCTGCACACCACTGCTCCGCAGGATGAGTGCGGAACGGGAGTTATATACCCCCCGCATGAAAGTATTGCTGGACACTGGTGAACATCGGTGGACACCGAGTGCTGGTATGTACCGTCAGTTGATATGGATCAGGGCTGCCGGCAAACTAAAACCTGCATCTCATAAACCAGTCAGGTGTCGTGGACTTCAGTGAAGATACAACAAGCATGACTCTGGTGCAATCCATTGGATTTGGATGGAGTCCCACGACACCAATTATTTGAAGTAGTGATTTTAACATCCGTTCGCCAGTATTGGGTGTTTGTCACAAATGTATGTTCAACATCCAAATCATCATCAAAAAGTGTTTATTGGTATAAGGACTCTTAACAAGTATCGATTTATACTGAACTCTATTGGCGGAATATTTATTCCACTGTAAATCACCGAGAACTGGAGATTGACTGGAAAAGACCAGAATGCGGATAACTGGTGGTTTTTTGTGGAGATTAGTGGAGAACTCGTGCCATTTGGAAGACTGCGTGAAGTATTTGAATCCATTGGATTCCACCGGAGAGAGCAGTGGACAATAATATTTTGGAGGATTAAGTCCAACCACACGTCCAACGGCATCTGCCGTGCCGGCCGGGGTTGCCAGCTCCGCGTATATTATTGCGGGATGGTAAGCATCGGCTGCCGTCAACCAGACCTGCTCATTGGCGCGATGTGCTCTTCGACGCATTTTACATCGCGATGAGAATACCGTTTTGGGGAGGTACTTATGTACTGTACAATTACAATTAAATCGACAGGGGGGGTTCCTTTTTCCGATTCGACAATTCGACAACCGCCAAAATCTTGGGTGACGGCCGAAAAAAATTCGACAAATTCAACGGAAATCTGGCCGAAACCGAGCTTTTTTTGCATAGGGACATCGATTTTCAGTGTGACAAAGTGCCTGGAGCATTCGACAAACGGCTAGGTGACGAGTGACGAAGCACCAATATTCCACATCGACAGGTACCCTCGTGACGGGTGACTGTCGAATTGATTGTAATAGTACAGTAATGCTGTCGCGGCGATCATACCCTAAGTAGGCATTTACCGTAGTTGATAATCTTCTTGTCTCCTTAATCATGGCTTACCAAATAACGGCTTTATATCGTTGCGTAGGGCAGTGTGTTCGTCTATCACACACTACTTTCACCCTGCACAACGATATAAAAATTTACTCGAGGATTGATATTAGGGTGTTTCAGATATAGGTATTTGGACACAACTTGGGACGCAACTTGATGCCCAACTTGAAGATAAGTTGGGCATCAAGTTGCGTCCCAATTGCGTCCAAATACTGATATCTGAAACCCCCTATTGCTTCAGAAAATTTAGAAAGCGGCGCACCGTTCCGGGAGGGGAAAAAAGCAAACGAGTTCAAGTGAGGGTGTTTGCACCTCCATCTCTTTATCGCTCTAATGATCACTGGGTCAGGTTGATGACCGGGGAGAGCATTAACTTTCTGTCTGAAAGTCGAGAGAATATAAATATAAACTGGGATTGTCGAAGGCATAATGCGACCGTCTCCGGCAAGTTTCAACACATCAAGTTCCCCAGGGGTTCCCGGAAGAACAACGGTCTCAGGGTTGGTTCAATTTTCTCGGGAGGCTGGTATCCTCTTCGGAGTGAGTTGAAGGATTCAGTAGAAGGAGCCATTGTGCTTAAATGCTGCGTCGCGAAACATTGACCACGTGATTTATGGATTTCCAGAGTCTGTGGCGGTGTTGCTGTCACTTTTTGAAGGGCTGGCTGCGCCGCTGCAAAGCCGCAGCGACTTGCATCCAACCAATGCTTTCCCTACCCCCCGAGCTCATAGCTGATATCGTCGATGGCTTTGCTGACGATACTGAATCTCTCAAAGCATGTTCGCTCATCGCACCTGCCTTCTGTCCGCCCGCCCAGCGCCACATATTCAAGTCCATATGGCTTTACCGAGAGGACTGCCGCGATTTTGGAGATCGCGACGACGTCTCTAGATCCTCAGCTTCTCCTGGGACGATTCAGAAAGGCTTTCTACTTCTCCAAAACTCCCCCCATATCGCCAGGTATATACGTGATTTGACAATTGATCTCCCGGATTCCACCAACGAACTCCTTCCATTGGAAGGGGTGCTTCGGATGCTGCAGACTGTGGACCGATTCGTGATTGCTGGTCACTGGCTCAGCTGGGATGACCTCCCCAATACCCTTGCGTCCACGATACTGGGCATTTTGGCGCAGCCCACGCTCTCCCGCCTCCACATTCTCGATATCCGTGCCTTGCCACCTGTCGTGGTTCTCCGCGCGATGTCCTCCGTGAGGATATTCTCTCTTTGCTCGACGCGACTGGCGAATGATGATCAATCATCGGACAAACTCACCATCGAGGCTTCCCCTCAATGGGAGCACTTGACCATGGGGTATTCCAGTCTTGACGGTCCCCGCATATCCGAGCTTTTGCTCTCATCTAGGGCTTCCGGTCTATCCCGTCTTACCCGGCTTTCCATCTACGTCGATACTCGCTCCCGTCCATACGCAGAAAGGCTACTTGCTGCCACCTCAGACACCCTGAAACAACTCGATTTCGAATATCGATTTCACGGTGTGTTGTCCACATTAACTAATACCGCATATTTCTCTTAAGATATTTCCCGGTATACAGATCCGTTTCAACCCTTACGCCTACCGCATCTTCCCCAGCTGCGCGCAATGGATGTACACATCTCCCTCACGAGCAACATCCAACGCGACTTCTCTGACATATTTTCTGTCATTCTCGCGCCTCTCCCACCCGTCGTACTGACTGTGGAATTCTTCCTTCTGCAACGAAGCGTGGAAACATTGCATGAGAGGAACTGGCTCAATGTCGCGCCGGACTCTGTGCCGAAGGGTTGGGACATGCACAGCGTCGAATTTCGGTTGGTGTTCGAAAGTCTTCGAAGTGACAACCCGCGCTTGGAGGGCTATCCGCGCAGTAAAATATTTGATACATTCGGCGTCGCGATCAAAAAGGTGTTTCCAGGCAGACATATCACGCTCTCGAGGGGCCGGGACGTTTTTCAGCCATATATCGAACGCTTGCCGTAGGTCCCTGTAATGTTGTGGCTCAAAAGATGGGCCAGCAATCCTCATTTGGAAACACCCTGGTAGTCCTTTGTTTGTATTAATGGTGTATGAGCCCTGTAATTGATCCTAATTAAATCGCGCTGGAAACCGCTGTTAACGGTAATTGCCCGCCTCTTTTTTTCTTTCTTTTGGAGCGTTTGGGATAATATGAAACTTAGTCTGCAGAAGCAGTCCAAGCTTATCCGCTTGTGTTACTGGCTATTAACCAATCATTGTCATTGCCGATGAATTTTGTGCAGGAGGAAATGCCATTACGCACATAGTGTGGGACTCCGGCTTGAAGAAAGTTATCAATGGTGCCGTATTTTCTGTCTGAATCACCCGTTTGGGGCACAAACCTCAGTTGAAACATACGCATGATGCGCGTCCACTCTACGTCTCTATGCATTATCCCACTCAGCGGTAACACCCGTTCGATGTGTGGTCGGGCATTTGACATCTAGAGCTTCCAAAGATTTCTTAAACAAAATTCACACCGGGAAAGAAAACGCCAGTTCAAATCAAAGAAAACCGGATACTGTACTATTTCGATCAATTCGAACAAGGTCCCGACTTTTCGGAGGAAAAAGAAGTCTGATAAATCGAGAGAAAAAAATTGCCGTAATAAAAAAGGTAGCGCGTGCGGTGTGACGATCGAATTGAATGAAATGGTACAGTATTTCAACCACGCAATCTGTGGGTTAAAAGATATTTGGCCATGGGTACGCTGTTTCACTCCGTTTTTGCTATAGCAGAACAAAGCTACTTATTGGTTCGCATCCACGCCACATCCTTCCGAACTGTGGTAGTTGTTTGTGGATAGCCCGTTCGATTCGGGGGCGGGTTGTTTCTTTGCGCGCGGCGATTTTCTTTTTTATCTACGGGCAGAAAGTTCGAGAACAGCAACAGCACCAGGACGAATGAGCAGGAATTTGACCCGATTGCGCATGTGCGCCCACCCAACATGACACGACCTGCAGCGGAAATCTGATTGAAATTTGAACAGGAGTCAATAAAATGTTAATTCTTCATGTTCCTTAATGGGCCCGCGCCGGTAATATATATACCTACCTTCCTACCTTGTATCAATCATAAATAAAGGTCCCAGTGCTGTGAGAAAAGTGGCACCTCTTGCAATATCCTCCTCCCTGCCACGGACACCCAATGTTGCGCCATTCGATTTTGAAGCCGGCCCGTGCGTCACAATCAAATTATTGCATCATGACTTTTGAATTGTTTCTTCCACGGCTCATTCTAAATTTATCCGAAATTACACCCCAACCAATAACTGTTCACTGCTCCCAGCTAACCACGCAACTGGGCGGGTACTCCACATTGTTTCGTTTAGTTAAAATGTTTAGATGAGACTTTCGCTCACGAAGCAGAGGTTCATCGTCCACATTCGTTCCTCACGTATGATTTGGATGCTTATTTAATAATAAATGTGTGGATGGATAAATCGATAGCTCTTGTGCCGTGAAGAGAATGAATCAGCCTCAGGGATTTGCGAAAAACTAAAAGTAGAAGATGTGTCCGCGATGTGAAACTGAATCATACACATGATATTCCGCGTGGTTGAAAACTCACTTCACCGGAGCCTTTGTGCACGAAGTTCATCTGTATACTTCTTTACACTGGTTGGAATCACACCGAGGCAAAAACCAGCACACCTATCTGCACCTGGTACGACAGCCAACAGAGAGGTAAAAATAACATCAATCCATTGTCCGGGCTTTAACGGTAATATTGAACAGCGACTCGAAGAAGGGAAAGCACGTTATAACGCAACTGAAATTACGGGTACCATTATTGGTGAATCTTAAACGACAATCTTGCTCCAGCCAAATAAGGAGTGGACGCAGTCATGTAGAATTGATTGAGAAAGGGAGGCATAACCCGCGCTATGTATATGTGCGACTGTAGACGCCAAAATGAGGGGGAAACTCTTGCCACTCGACGCAGACCGGCGCTGCATTCGCGTTACCGTGCATCTCCGCCTGCTTTCTGCTGCAGATTTGGGTCAAAATTTGGTGGAGGTGAGTGCAAACCAAGGTCCCGATCTTTTCTCAATGTGCCAGCCCTGGGACGTTCCTGGACGTTTCCGAGCCCTTGGAATGACGGATTTTGAATCATTTTCTCTGGCATTCTTGATGGATGAGGATGATGGGTCCGCCAAGACTCCCGGCATCATGGCCATCACGGGATTTGCCCTGAATAGTCCATTCCTGTTGCCGTACTTTACCGCCAAAGGACGCCGTTCTAACCCCCCTTCATCCGGCGTCATGGAGCCTACTTCCATTCCCCCATTGAATGTCACCGATCCGCCTGAATGCCTCAGCGAGGAGCGGGAGGGGCCCGGGGATGACCAGTTGCGCAATTGATCTCATTCATATTGCCTCCACGTATCTTACTGGATCTTCCAGAAAACAATTAGCCGCAATTCTAACGGACGTAGCGCGACTTTTGCAGCGCATAGACCAACGATCGGAGGCAGTTACAGGCCAGCTTCATTCCAACTTAAAAGATGTTCACGCCTTGAATAAACAATCACAGACCTGACCCAGCAGCCCATACCTCAGGTGCCTTCCACGAGCAGCAGTGCCTGGAATCCGCTGTTTCGGACATTCATTTCGGAAACTGTCCACCCGAAGGTCGATCGCTGGAGAAATGGACTCGATGCATTACTGGTTTTCGTGCGTCTGAGGTTCTTACGGTTGGGAGCTAATGTAGCTGAAGAGACCTGCAGTTGGGATTGTTCTCCGCGATTGTCACTGCCTTCTTAGTGGACTCTATCGGCCGTTTGAAGCAGAACGATAGTGCGAGAACGAACGAACTCTTGGCCAATTTGACGGAAATACTGATTGCACTGAGTCCAAGGCCTCCAGAGAACCTGACTTTCACCACGCCCGTAGTCTTCGAACCGGACGCAAGTGACATACGTGTTAATTCCCTGTACTCTCTATCCCTGGTTCTCAGTGTGCGTTTCCGAAATTTGGGTCACACGTTCGTGTTCTAACTATCATTAGCTTTCTATCGCCGCCCTGGCGGTGGCTGGGCGAGGATTTTTAACCATGGTAACTTGGTCGATGCAAAAAAAGGTTGCACTTCGCTTGACCGATATTCAACAACGATGGGCGGCTGTGGAGCACATCCTTT
This sequence comes from Mycena rebaudengoi, assembly GCA_029282285.1. Lineage (NCBI taxonomy): Eukaryota > Fungi > Basidiomycota > Agaricomycetes > Agaricales > Mycenaceae > Mycena > Mycena rebaudengoi. The sequence goes on along the minus strand of JARJCX010000003.1, from coordinate 1,323,710 downwards.
GCCCTGTCATCGAAGCACTCCCCCAACTACTTGTTTTTCCAGTTCTCCTTTTCATCATGGGGATTTTCGACATGCTTCTATCTGCAATTCTCCAACTAGCGAGGCGGCCCGTACCGCTTTTGGCAACAACAGCCCTTTGCCTTGTGTCCATCGCTGTGGTTGCTGGCCTCTTTGGGACTGCTATCATCGAATCAGTATGCCACCCATATACATCTGCATTCCAATCTCCACTTGCGTCTTGGATACGTTCCAAATTCGCACGTCTCTGGTCCTCCCCCTGGTCCTCCCCTCATCGGCCGATAGTGGTCGTGAACCAGGGCTCCAGCACAGAAAAATCGCTGCAAATATTGCATACGAACAAAACTCCGATCGACGGCGAACCAGTGACCATTTCACCGAAGACTGTCCAGAGTTACCACGATGTTATCCAAGCAATCCATGACGACGAAGCCCTGGATCAAGCAATCTCTTGCCTCCAAGATATTTTGAACCCACACAGAACAGCACCGCGGGACAGTCTTACGGGGTCCGAGCTGGCCACCTTCATTCACCTTCTCTCTCCCGAGGCCAGTTCTCGGAGTAACCGAACAGCAGCGACAGTTTTTTGCGCTACATTTAGAGGCCGTTACACGGGCGGTTAGTCGTGCTCCGCTTCACTGGACAGCAACCTCTCAATATTTGCAACTAACCAGGGTGGCGACTCAATCCCGATGAGGAGTACTTGAGCATTGAAACTGCTCTAGGCCTCTTGCAGCCATTACTCGATGCGGCTCGCCGACACAACAAAGCAGACGCCTCAATTGGCATGTTGGATTCGCCGTTCATTCGTGCCATCGCCGTTATAGCGGGATATGATGCCGACTTACGATTGCGCAATTCACATCCCGTCGCCTTTGTGCTTGGCACCCCCGCATTCAACTGGAGATTTCAACGCGACCACCCAGAAGTAGCAGACACTGTGAGAGAGATTCTGCGCCTCATGTTGACCCTCCTTTCCTTCAAAGTAAATCGGCAAGATATTAAGCCATCATTTGACATGCCATGGCGAGTCATGCCCGATCGAGCGGTCCAACTGGATTATCTTCGAACTCACATCCTCAGCCCATACGAGCTCCGCTTGACATTCCTCGAACATCTCGTACTGATACCGCACTGGCGCTCCGAGTCTTCCGACAGAAAAACCTTCGCTCACTCAGACTGGGTGGAGAATATCTTCGACTGGCTGTTCGCTCAGCGCTCGGTCGGCGTTATTCTCGACCGAGCGTTCAATATACTACAGAGCGACCTTTTGAAACAGTCATGGGTGACACGAAACATGAAGGATACTCTCCTCTCAAGTTTCGTGCTACTTACACGCAGGTGCGCTACGAATCCTCTACCTCCGGAGGAAACAATGGATGTGTGCATCTTCTATACGTCAAGCGCACTCAAATACATCGAATGCGATCTCGAATTCGAACACCCAATCCTCCCAACCCTATCTTTTATACTCACTGTCGTCGACAAGGCCCAGAAATTTATGGATGCGATGTCAGGAGAGGTCCAGGAATACTATCGTTCGAAATTCCTGCAAGTCAATGCAGATCTGGTGAAGATAGAAGACTGGTTGGAGGCGACTCAGGCCAACCGATCCATACTCCCCGACCATTTAAAACCCGGCCGTGTACCTATTCTCGCCTACGGTATGTGGGAAGTTCCGTGTTGTCTCTGAGTTCTAAATATCGATCCAGAACGTCTGGTGCAACCTCTGTCACCAGATACTGGCACATGTGTTGAAGCAAGAAGATCAAATATCAGCCTGTGTGATCGACTCCGACAGTACACTCACAACAAAGTTGATGTGGAAACTCGGGTTTCAGCGACAGCTTGAGGCGATTGACCGGATGAACGAGTTGTAGCACTTCCAAAAATTATGGGAATATGAGAAGTATCCAGGCTCAAAACTTCAAACGTATTAGATCCACCGTTCCAAAGGAGATAATGAGGTCTTTCGGGCCTATTACGTTCAGCAATGTTCCAACTAATATAGGAGGTGATGAGTTGGATTTTCAAAATCCAAAGCTACAGAGAGACGTGACCGCGTAGATTACCGGAATGATCCGAGTGTCGCTGCGTGTCTCTTTCTCACCAACACATCCAATGTCATCAGATCTACCCCACGAACTCATACAGGCCATTGTCGACGAGTTATCTGACGATACTGCCTCTCTGAAAGCATGCTCACTGGTCGCAATCGCATTCTGTTCCCCGAGCCAAAGGCACATCTTCAAATCGATGTGGCTGCACCGCGAGAACTGGCACTTCTACACCGTTACCCAGCAGCATCTCCACCTGGGCTCGTCAGTTCCCTCCGGGACCATCCAAGGCGGGGACCGCCTCTTTCAAAAATCCCCGCACGTCGCGGCGTACATACGTGATTTGCGGGTAGACCTGCCGGAGTCGACGACGGAGGACCTCCCGCTCGAGCGCGTACTGCAGATGCTGCCGAACCTCGAGCGGCTCATGATTTCTGGCTTCTGGCTCAGCTGGAGCGATCTCTCCATTGGTCTTATGGACACGATTCTCGGTGTGCTGGCGCAGCCCGCACTGGACCGCCTTCATATTCTCAGTATTCGCCACTTGCCCGGTGCTGTTGTCCTTCGCGCGCTCTCCTCTGTCCGGGTATTTTCTCTCTACGGGACGCAGCCCATGGATGAGGATTCCGAGGAGAAACTAGATGAACCAGACTTTTCACTCTCCGCAGCATGCGAGCACTTGATCCTCGGTTCATCGGGACCCGACCTGCCGTACATCTGCGCCTTAATGCTGCAGCCGAATACTCCCATTCTGGCACGCATCACCCAAATGTCCCTCCGGGTCGACTGGGAATGGCACCAGTACACTCTGAGGCTCCTCGCTGCCACTTCGGCGACGCTCGAACACCTCGAGCTCGACTGTGGAGGTGTGTATCACTATGCTTATACTTGGCCTATTGTTATTTATGCCTGCGCACGTAGGCCTGGAAATCCCCATCACCCTCCCCCACCTCCCGCAACTGCGCACGCTCGCGTTACGCATCACCCTCGGCATCTCCCGCACCTTACCTCTGGGCCTCGAGGGCACGCTCGGGCCCCTCCCGCGCGTCGCGCTCGCCATGGAGTTCCTCGTCAAGGACCGGCTCCAAGAGGGATCCTGGTCCGTCCCCTCAGGCCCGCTGCACCTGCCCGACGGGTGGGAGATGCACAGCCTGCGCGGCGAGCTGGTGTTTTTTCGCAGCTCTATTGCTGCGAAGGAAGAGAATGGACGGGACGCGGTATTCGGTGCATTTTGTTTGGGGGTGAAAACCGCTCTTCCCGGGAAGAATATTGAGTTTGCGAAAGGAGAGGATGTGCTGCACCCGTATGTTGGGCGGCTGCCATAGGCCAGCTAAGTAGATGGTTGTATTATTGCACCGAATGAAACTAATTCGATCCGAGGCAATCTGCAAATATAATGTAGCAGTTTTTGTGATACATCGATCTACTCTGCAGGCGGGGACTGAAATTGCGCCAAAATTATCTTTTAAAGGGGTTGGAGGTAGTACTGCCGATTGTTTACGTAGTGCTTGGCAAAGCCCATCCAAAACAGACACACGACAAAAGAAAACCCAAGACGAATTCGAATCGTAGTGAACAAAAATAAGCATGAAATTCATTCATCATCATCAGAGCACAAAAAAATGAGTACTGTACGTAAGTAACTAGCTACAAGTCGCGGAGCAAAACAAAATCAAGAGCTAGATAAGGTCACGTCAAGGACTAGCCATATCATCTCAACCATCCTCCCCATGTCATATAATAACATACATAGTCGTTCACTCCCCCCCTCTCTCCTTGTGGATGTGACAAGATGGAGTAGATGTGGAGGGAGGGGCTCAGGCCGCGGGCTTCTCCGTGCTCGAGCGCTCCTCGCTCGCCTTCTCCGTGTCGCCCACCGCATCGCGCTCTGCATCGCGCTCCGCGCGCCCCGTCGCATGGTGCACCCCTTCATCGTCAATGTACGCGTCGTCCGCGCCGCCGCCCTCGTCAAACGCCGCGCGGTGCTTCTCGAAGTGCGAGCCGTGGTTCCTGCGGGGCACATCATCAGCATTCATACATCCGTACGGGGCTCGGTGGTAGGCAAAGGAAGGAGGAAGGAAAGAAGTAAGGAGAAAACGCACTCTGGCCCAATAACCGTAATAAACACCAAGAAGGCCGCGACGACCCCGATGAGGATCCCCTGTACCTTCGCGTAGTCGGGCACCATCCCGGGCTTGCCGTCCACTATGCCTGGAATTTGCAGGTTGTCGCCGCCAGCTGTACGACATATTATCGTCAGCGCCGAGATAGCATACCGCACAGAAACAACTACTCACTCGCTTCGATCTGCGCAGACGCAGAGGAGACCATCTGGATTGGGCGACGGGTCAGCGAGAGGAGGATGAGGGGGAGAGCGGGGCGTACGTTTCCGAGCTGGTAGGCGACACCAGGGAACGTCGCGCGGAACGCGGGCGGCGCCATTTCGGCGAGGTGGATGGGGACCTGCACAGGGCGAGATGCGTCAGTAAGATCGAGGAGGGCAGGAGAAGAAGGACGTACGACACCCCATGCGCCCTGCACGCCGAACTGTACGCAGAAGGCGCCGGCGGAGAGTGCACTGAAGCCCGTGGGTAGGATCCAGAGGGGGATGAAGACGGCCGTGAGGCAAGTGAAAAGGCTGTGGAGGGCAGGTCAGTACGAGGAAGGATAATGGAGATCAGGCTCATAAGCTGGATCAGGCAGCGCGCCCCCACGGTCGCGGCCAGCTTCAAGGGCATTCGAGAGGGGAGGCCGCAGCCGTCTACCCATACCACCACTGCCGACTCTAGTGGCCCCAGTGGAGGGTTCGACGCAGCCTGACGCGTCAGCCCCGGGCGACTGCAAGCGCGAGCGGCAGTACCAGACGAGGACAAGCCAAAGGTAAGGCCACGACAGGACCACCCTGCCCGACGCAGGCGCACGCCCGACACGCGCACGCACCGTAAGTGCCTGGCCCCCGCGCGCGGACGCCGTACCGGTGCGATGAGCCTCACGAATGGAGCGCCCTCCTCGAAGCGCCCGATCCGCACGAGCAAAAGGTCACCCGGCCGACCGCGCGTCGGAGGCTCGAGGGTGGGGGTCTCCAGCTCCGCGTCTATGCGGTATAACGCCGCGCACATTCCTCCCTACCCACTCGTCGTCCCCGTCCACACAACGCCCAATCCCCCTCCACGCCCCACACAAGAACAATCGCAAAGAAACAGAAAAAGACACGCACACAATCGTGATCCGCCGCCCCAAGAACTGCGAGAGCCACCCCGCGATTCCACCGCCTGCGATTGCGCCCTGGGTGGAAAAGAACGCGTCAGTCAGGCGGTCATGCGATGAGGAATGGAGGGAAGAGCAATTTCGATTGCGAAAGGGAGGGCATCCGGGACGCGCAAGAATAGAAACGCCACAGCGCGAAACTGAAAGGAGAAGAAAAACGGGAACAGATGCATGGATGGGGACAGCGGGAGGAGCATAAGAATAGAATCAACATGGCTTGGCGCGAGAAGAATATGGAGGAATAGAGACAGATGAAGGATGATTGGTAGGGATGGGTGGAGTGGGAGAGATGGGGTGACGGCGCTCCGCGTTCGCACGCATCATGATGGGATGAAGCGGAGTGGGCGGAGGGCGGTGGGAGGTGGGAGGTAGAGAGGGATAGACGGATGGGGATGGGAGGGGATGGATGAAGGACAAGGACCGCAGTAAGCCGGAGGTATGAAGTAGAGAAGGAGAGGACGATGGGGAAGGGAAAGTATAGGTGCACGGGGAGAACGGAGTAGAATGGATGAGCAACACGTCTAGGAATAGTGGGGCCTGCGATGGTAATATGGCGAGATGACGGAATGGAAGAAGAGGGGCGATAACACCGAAGGACATGGAAAGGATCGCAGAATGGGTATGGGGTGGCCAATGGGAATGAGCGGGAGAAGGGTATGCAGTAGCCGATGGGTAGAAGGACGATAGGCGGATAAGGGATAAGGATACACGCGGGGACGGATACGAAGGAAGGGCGAAGCAGGAGGGAGGGGGTAGAATGGGCATAGAAATGTAACGTGGTCGCGGTAGGATCCGCTGCCTGCGAAAAAAAAAAAGGAGGCAAAGTAACAAAAAAAGTAACAACAAAAGAAATAAAACAAACAAAAGGAAATAAAACAAAGAAGAAAAGAAAAAAACGAGGAAAAAAAAACTACATACACAATTCCCGATGATCGTCGCGACCGTCGACGCGTGCGGGTTGATGTTCTTGCTCTTCTGCAGGTAGGTCGGGTAGAGGTCCTGCGAGCCGTGCGAGAGGAAGTTGAAGCCTGCGAGAAAGTTAGTGTTTGCGCGAACGGGAGGGAGGGAGAAGTGCGAGTATGGTGCGGGAAAGGGGGAGGGAGGGGGTGAGGGGGACGACAAGGCGCGCGGCATGCACGCAGACGTAGCATCCATAATAGCCTGGAGATGATTCCTCGCTCCCCATAACCATGCCGCTTCCGCTCACCCACCAGGGAGGGTGACCTCTCGCCCCCAGGGAGGATGAGGACGTCTCACTCCCACGGAGGATGACGGTGGACGAACAACCCGCGCCGTCGTGTAGTCGCTACCACATTGCTCGCCGCCCAACACCAAAAAAAAAAAATCTCACCAGTCATGAGCAACACCGCATACACACACAGCATCCAGTGAGTCTTGAGCATCGCGCGCGTCTCGCGCAGGAAGATGCGCGTCTTTTGCTTCTCGGAGACGACGCCGTGCGACTCGGCGGCTTGGCGCGCCTGCGGGTGGGGTGGGGTTAGTTAGGTGGATGGAAGGCTAGGATGGGGAGGGGAAGAAAGGAAGAGGAGGGGTGGAGAAGTATCCAGGGATGATGCAGGGTGGTGTAGAGATGACGACGGCTGGAAGAATGGAGGGAGGGAGGTAATGAAACCGGGATGTCGGAGGACGAGGAGGCGCTCGCTAACGAGGGGGACGCGGCGGAGCAGGGATGGGACGGACGGGTGGGGATGGCGAGGCGGGATTTTACGCACCTTCAAAAACACCTCGCTCTCAGGCAGCAGCGCGCGCAGCACCGCGCCGAACACGCTGATCCCGCTCGCGGTCCAGAAGAGCGCGCGCCAGCCGACGGACACGGAGGGGACGAGCTCTAGGGAGATGACTGCGGCGATCTACGGGGGGGTGGTTAGCGGGGTGGGGTGGGGGTTGTGGAATCAAGTTAGCGAGGTGGGTGAGAGACAAAGGGGAAGAAAAGGAGGGAGGGGAGGAGGAAGGAGGCGTTCGTAGACGACATGTATATGCGGGCGCAACGCACAGAGGCCTGCTGGTGCGCAGTGCCCGCTACAGTGGCATCCACAATAGTAGGGCGATGGACAGCCAGTGCTCCGCGGGACGTCGACGAGCCCCATCGACAGCGCCGCGCGCGCCAAAATACATGCACCACAGTCTACAACTAGGGCGTCGCGACACCCACACCGACGTGCGCAAGTCGCGCAAACACATCCGCAACGACGTGCGCGCGCCGGTGCATTCCTGTCATTGCTGCAGGGATGTCCATGACATCGACGCTGGGGCGCCCATACCAGCGAGCCCCGCGAGGACTGGATGGATGCGCGAGGCCCAAGTGTGCCGAGGCTAGATTCACTGCGCCACCCGAATTACATCTGGGCCGCGAGCACGCAGTCGAGGCGCGCACACGCCACGGAGGCCCTTAGTGCGGCGGCCCTCTCTCGTCAGCCGGATCGTACGGCGAGCCGCACGCCACGAACAACTTGACGGCGGAGCGCGCTTCCGGAGCGACGTCGAATCGCGCCTCGTGAGCGCCGTTGAGGCGGAAGGAAGCATGATGGGGATGGCGTACGCCGAGACGAGAAGGAGGAAGAGAAAGACAAGAACGAACGAAGCGCGACGTCGAAGCACGCCTCGTTGCCGTCGAGGCGAAAAGACGTACGATGGGGAGGAAGAACGGACGAGCAGGGGGAAGAAGAGGAAAGGAAAGAAAAGAAAAGACGGGGCTGCCGGCGCACTGACATGACACACGCGCGCGCGCCTGGGACTGCGTCCTGCGCACCGCTCTAGCACCGGGGCCGTGCCGAACGGTACACAGCGAACGATCCAAGGTGACCATTCATTCGGCTCAGTGCAGGGCATGCATGCATCTAGTAATCGCGCCGCACCACAGGACGTTTGCGGTGCACGTCCGCAGTGCGCGATCAGGGCCGGAGTGTCGTCGAAGACATACACAGTGGAAGGGGGTGGGATTGTCAGTCACCTGCGCGCCCACTCCTCTCTGCGCCGACCAACCCGGCGACGAAGTGGCGCGAGCGTGCCACCACCGCGCGCGCTTAAAGTGCGGGGAGAGTGCGGGGCGCCGTCCCCTCCCGCGCTCTAAATGCGGACCGCGAAGACCCGAACGGAAGGGCGGACGGCTCGACACCGCCCGCTCGGTAGGACATGTCGGAGACTCTAGCAGGTGGCACCCTCCTATCGAAGAGATGGAGGAGGCGTGTACGCCAGGCGGGGTTCATGCCTGCCATAGGAGGAACAGAACGGACTCGACAAGACAAGCGCGAGACTCGAGAGTCGACACTGACAAACTCGACGAGACTCGAGCTTCGAGAAGAGACGACGCAGCGGTAAAGGAAAGCGAGTGAATCCCACGACGCAAAGAGACGCCGCAAAGGAAGAGACCCGAGTGAAAGGATGGAAGAGTCACGACTCGACCCGCTCACGAAGAGCCACAACGCAGAGGAGACGCAGGCACGGGTGAAGGAGGAAGACAGCCCCAACGCCGTCACGCCCCCCACGCCAGCGCGTCGACGCGCCAAGTGCGCTTGGGGGCTTGGCATCTGCCATCAGCACAAAAGCGCCGCCCGCATTGGGGTGTGGTCGTTCATTCGGTGCAGGACACCGGATGTAGGAGGGGTGGGGAGGGAGGAGGGAGGGAAGAGAGAGGATAAGGGAAAAAGAATAGGAAAAAGGCGGGAGTGGGAATGAAAAAGGAATGAAAGGGGATGGGATGAAGAAATGGAAACGCAACGCACCAAATACCCGACCGCGTATCCCTGTTGCAGGACACCACTCGCTATGCCACTACAAGCAAGTTAAAAAAAGGGCTCGTCAGCCAATAATTCGATTTTCGAGGCCACGAAAAAAAAACGGTCCATGTAAAGGACGAAGAAAAGAAGAAAAGGAATAAAGGAACAAGACTCACCGCAGCCCCACAGGCAGATTCTCGAGCGCGGTGGAGGCGGCGAGGCCCCAGACGCCGCCCATGCCGATGCCGAAGAGCGAGCGGAGCGCGAGGAACTGGCGGAAGGTGTTTACAAAGCCTTGATAACACGACGTTAGCATATATAGATCAAAAAAAAGGGGGGAGGTATGCACCTGCACCAAGCTCCAACACGGCCACAAGCAGCAGATTGAACACCAGCGGCCACTTGCGCCCGAACCTGTCCGAGAACACGCCAAAGAGCACCGCGCCGACGGAGCGGAACAGCAGCGTGAGTGTTATTGCGGTCGTCTGTCCAGTATAATCGTCATTCCCATCGAAACAAAGATAGAATTTTAAAAAAGCTTTACAATATCATGCGTCGACTTTCCAAACTGGTCGACCAGCGCGGGGACGGAGAGCGACACGCTGAAGAAGTCGATGGCATCGCACGTCCATGCGAGCCACCCGACCCAGAAGAACGCCCATTGCAGCGCCGAGAGGGCGCGCAGCTGCTGCCAAAGGGGTTCGGCCGGGACTTCGGAGCGCGGCGGGAGCCGTAGAGGCGCGAAGAAGATCGTCATACTGAGGCCTTCACTACTGAGACTTTTTGAGTGCACAGACGACTCGGCGCTCCGATGGGAAGGAGCAAACAGCAAGAAGCCTGAGGGAAGCTCCGCCTTATATCACCTCATGTACCGGCGGGGTTAAACTCGAGCCAGTAATCGATCACTGAATAGCCGGGCGCCTATAAATAGCTGTTATTCAGGGGTCCGACTGGCTCCACCGACTTCATTGACAAGTGCGTGAATATGATACTCAGTAGAGGCAGGGGCGGAAAAAACAAATAAATTGGCTGTTGCGCATCCTGCACAATGTACACCCGCACCTAAGAATACCAAAAAAATCCGTACGTCATTTCATTAAGCCCAGGATGAAGTGCCAGACACAGGTGAATCAGACGCTCACATTCCCCGCGCTGTAACTGCATCCTTGCATCCCCGCGCTCATAGATATTCTGCGTTCACCACGGACCCACGGCACACTCATCGCCTTAAACGTTTCACACCTTAGCCTATCCCACGGCGTTATTCGCGCATACAGCTATCCATGATGGCACCATCTGCCCTGTCGACAACCGCTGCCCATCAGCCTGCACGCATCCTCGCTTCCCGTGGCTACAAAAATAAAATAAGATGGGTGTGCATAGTTGATAGTTTTACACCTCTATCATCCCGAACTCGATGATGTGGCACATCTTTTAATTTTGGTTACATACACCATTTCCCGAATCCTTGCCCCTTATTCAACCCACATCCCCGCATCCCCACATATCTATAAATACATACGCATCATGATGCGTTGTGGGAACGCATGCGCCTATTTCTATTTTGGAGTTACGCATCACGGTCGGCTTTTATCGGACTCGGAAGCAAATCGAGGAGTCGAGCAAAAAAAATGAACTAACAAAACCAAGTTGCAATTAGTAGGAATAAGACCCGATGGCGCATGGCGCGCATCCACTCCACATAGAGACGTCAATGTAGAATGTGTGGATCACCCGTTCGATTCGGGAATCGGGGTTGGAATTTTGTAGCCAAGCTTTTATTTTTTCATCCACAGGGAGAAATAATTGCAACTAATCCATGTTCGAACTGACAGGATGAAGACCTGATAGCGTGTGGTGCGCGTCCACCCCATATATACTTCTATGAAACTCGTTGTGTGTGGATCACCCGTTCGACTCGGGGTCGGGTCATGATCAAGTTCAGTTTGTATTTTTCATAGCAGAAATAATGGAACACACCCCAGTTCAAATTAATAGGAAGAAGACCTGATAGCGCGTGATGCGCATCCACTCCAAATAAAGGTTTCGAAACTGTTTTTTTCAGTTGGCAATTGCTGACCCAAGTCGACTGTAGAGTGGGAACCTGTCAAGGAATCAGATGCGATGTCCACCTTCCGATCGACCTCGTCACCTGCAATAGGTGCAATAAAATAAAACAAAAACTAACGCTAAAGAATCCTGTTGGCGCCTTTGAATGCCTGAAACCTTTCAGAATTCTTAATGGGAATTCCGCGACAAAATGTACCATGCAACACAAGTCGTCAAGTAGGGCATGCCTCTGACGAGTTCGCGCTTGGGAAGTGGGGAAATCCACATCAGAGGTGGAAGGAGGCACTGGTTTCGGTAGGAAACCAAGTTTAAGATTCCCGTCATCCCCAATTAAAAGATTGAAGTCCTTGAAATTTTGAAGCACACTGTCAGTGACTGAGAGCAGGGTAGACGCACTGCTGGCTCCGCATAATTCACAGGATATTGCTTGTCTTCGAGATAGCTCAGCCCTGACTGCAATGGATTTCAAGGATGACAATGTGAACTGGAGAACACTGTGCCGACCGAAATCCCGTGAGCCTAACAAGACAGCATGAGTCGAGGTTTTCGAACTTGTAAAATCTTTAGGTGCACAATTGTGACACCGAGAAAAAGGTGGCACTTTGATAACTCCTCTCGCAATACTGAGCAGGGAGTATTCTCTTCAAATTCTCTCTTAATAGATGAGTGATGGAAACATTTCAAGCTGAATATTGAATCTGAGTGACCTTGATGCCTGGAGAGAGATGTGCAGAGTAATTAATTTGTCCAGTCTTATATAACATGCGGGGAGAAACAGCTCAAGCATGAACATTCACTCTCCCTCAACGAGCTTGACCAACAATTTTCGATACGTCCCACTCGTATCTTCTTTAACCCGGAGAGCGAGAGTTTTTCCATGTTTGGCTAGATAGGCATTTCGGACCGCATCCATGTTGCGGCGATTCCAATGAGCGCGGATAATCCTGCGCAGTATGGTCAACAACATGCTGCAGCGAAAGATAATACGATTCGAACCTTATAATCAGGAGCTCGTCTTTGGTTCCCATCCCTTTCATCGAATCGCTGATGAGCTCCGCGTCGCGCAGCTCCCGCCCTGTGATGGAGGGAAATTCCGGCAAGTTCGCCGCCTCTGCGCCGAGGACGATGTGCATTACTGCGTCTTCCTGGATCCCAGAACTACGAACATCACTTTCAGTTGGCAAAGGATTGACGCATGGCGAAACACGGACAGTTTGTCCTTGACCGCTTTAGAAAGGGGCTTCCTATGTTGTTCAGCGTAGGCCGCGCATCTGCTCTGGCGTCAGGGCATTTCATCCAGATACAGAGGAAACCTACAGGGCAACGCGGTGGGGGTATGATCGCTTCAGAAGGATCGCACCAACAGCGGCCTGGAGAAAAATTAGCGGAGGTCATCGAAGCTTTGGGGCAACGAGGCAACGTACCATTCTGGAGTCTTTGGATGTATTCAGGGCTTGGTGTATCTCTTCCACATCGGTCTGCACTGCGGCGTGGTTTATCGGAATAGAATCAGCTGGTGCCTCACAACTGAGTGCCGATTCGAACACTTGTTTGGGACAGATAAGCCATGAAGACGGGTCGGGTGTGGAAGTCCTTACGCGGTTTGAGGTACAACGGGATAATGGCCAGGAGGTCTCTATATCTTGCTTCGTATGCGGTCCGTAGTAAAAGCAGATCCGGAATAGATCGGTCCAGAAGGATCTCGATGAGCGCGACATCGGAGTGATTGCGACTGGCAACAGCATCGAGGTTAATGCGATCTCGAAGAGGGTTATTGGCAGCGTACTTTCTGGAGTTCTGAATGCAATAAACGTCGTATTCAAGAGGACCTAGTACCAAACCGCTCATGGCTATTCTGGGTAAACGTCAGCAATATCCATTATGAATGACGAAATAACGAACGAAAAATTGGAGAGGGTGTTCTCCCTAATGTATCTTACTAGATGGACGTCTCTGAACCAAGCAGAGTATTGTTCCATAAAAATTTCCATCCGCAAGGGATCTAGTCGGGCGACTACCGAGAGAACTGCGCAGTAGATGGTCAGCGCAGAACAGCAGGAAGTGCAGCAGACATACGCCGTGCATCAGGCAATGCGCCATTCTTGACGTCATAGAGCGAAGCAATATCTGTCCTCGCATCGCGTCGATTGTATCCTGCCACATTGATTCCATCCACCCATTCAGGGTTGTGAATCAGCGCGCCCGAATACTCGATATACGGTGGCAGGCCATTCTGCAGTTCAGGTATGTTAGAAGCAGGCGAGGGTACGCTGCTGTGGGCGGATATCAATGCTCACGGTGGAAGAAATGGCATCGGCATTTGGGAAGGCGGACATGGAGGCAAATCGGAGAAGGTTGCTTGGGCCTCATGTCAAGCGCACAGTGATACGAATCTAGTCGAGTGTGCCCATTGTACGGCTATCGCCAAGGACTTGGCGGTGAGAGATCGTATGCCGGTGGCACAGCTACAGCTTTCCATATGGAAGGATCTGCCAACTTCTTTGAAAGGCAAACTTGAAGTGCCGGCGTGGGCGGGATCTGGCGGGATTCCAATTCGCGAGGGAAAATCAGCTAAGTAGAACTCCTGTTTGGAGGACAGCCTCCAATGGAGACGTGCAAGAGGCCTGTGAATGTGTTGGAAGTGGGCAGCGGTGAGTCGGGTGCTGTGTGCCAGAGGCGGAGGCGTGACGCCAAAACACGTGCCGTGACAGCCCTTGTCACTTTGAGGTGTTGCTGAGGCGCTTTTGACCGAGTATATAATAGAAGAATGGGAGTGGGACTGGGCCACTCCCATCATCAGTGCCTCAGTCCCATCAACGATGGGACTTGGACGGGACTCTCATCAAGGATGACTCAGCCCATCACAGCGGCGGCTTGGCCATCACTGATCAGTCGAAGGTGTGACTGATCGTGACGAATAACTTCTCACGGCCCAGAAGAACATGATGATGATGATGATGAAGTCAATTAGCGTGCTCGAGCCGCTGTAAGCGGCTATGGTACACATTATCTACTAACTAGTGTTTAAATGAGCAATAAACTGATCCGGACCGTATGCTGCCTGGTCCCGGACAGCGCATAGAGAGGCGGGGCGGGGTGGGCGACTTCGGGGAGGGTGAGCACAGAGTCGAGACTCCGATGCGCAGAAAGCAGAGCGAAGCTCGGATGCCCGAACAGCGTACTGTGCAAATATACAAAGGTCAGCACAGTTAGGATGGTGCATGGTATGGTATGGTTGTGTTGTAGGGGGGAGGGCATGTCTAATAGCAAGATAAGGGAGGAGAAGGGGGGGAATTGAAGGAGTAGTAGAATAGCTATGGCAATTTAGGGGAAGGCGGCAGTGGAGTGGGTTGAGGTAACAGTATAAGAGTGGGATAGTGTGGGCTAAGGGTCGGGCTCTGGGGGGGCTACATCGTGGTATGTGGGGAGGCGATTTGTTGCATGTACGTAGCGTAGTAAGTGGCGTATGCCGGTTTCATTTGTGAGGAGGTATCCGAGGGAAGTCGCCTTTCGGCCGAGGGAGTTACGTAGGATGAGGCGATGATGGGAAAAACGAGAGCAAAAGAAAATGAAATGTGGGATGTCTTCCCGGTGGTTGCAAGTGGCGCAGAGGGGGGAGTCAGCGCGGCGGATTTTGTGAAGCCAGGCGTTGAGGCCGACCATGCGAGTGCGAAGCTGCATGACTAGGCTAGAGTTACGGCGGGAGAGGTTGAGCAAGGGTTTGTGGAGGGAGTGGATGGTGGCGTCTTTATCGAGGCGCTTGATTTTATCATAGCGAGGGGAAGATACCCAGATTTCGGTCCAGAAGGAGGAGGTGTGAGCGTGGAAGGTGGCCTTCGCTGCGGCGGCGCTGCGGGGTAGGGGGGAGTGGAATAGTGGTGGAATACGGGGATGAGGGGGTTCGTTGTGTTGTGCGGCGTGTTTGGCTTCTTTGTCCACGCGTTCATTCGGTTTGAAATCCACGTGGCCGGGTACCCAGCCAATATGGAGATGTACACCAGGGATGCGTTGTTGTAGGCGCTTCAGTTCGTTTAGAAACTTGAGGAGGAGATACTGGCCAGACTGTTGTTTAGGGTGGCGTAGTGCATAGATGGCGCTTTGGTTGTCAATACCAAGGAAGACACTTTTGATATGGGAGAGGGAGGGGATGGAGGAGATTGCGAGGGTGGCGCCCACGACCTCGGACTCAAAGACAGTGTGGTCATGGGCAGAACCGAGTCGCAGGCGACGCGTGAATGTGTCATCGCGTGCACCAGTGATGGCGGCGGCACCGATGTGGCTTTCAATGCCTGAACCGTCGCTGTATAGACAGATGTCGTGATCCTGTGCGCGTTTACGAGCACGCGATAGAGCTGCGTCCTTGTCTGGTGCTATGTCGAACGTGAATGGGACTGACCAGGTGGGAGGGACAGGGAAGGGGTGGATGGTTTCGAAGTCGGCGGGGTTCAGGTGCCATGCGTGCATTAGGTTATGCAGAGCGGAGCGGTGGCGGCGAATGCTGTGGGAGCGCGCCGCGCGAAGGGCGACAGGCTGGAAGGGGTGGGAATTAGGGAGGGTGCAGATGTGAATTGCGGCCCTGTAGCAGATGAGGTTGAGGCGGAGCTCTATGGGGATGTTATGGGCGTGAATATCAAGAAGGTCGTTAGCGGTAGAGCGGATTGCGCCAGTGATCAGAATGCCTGCGAGGCGTTGTACTTTACCGAGTCGTTTCGCAAATCCGACGCTGCCCCTCCGATGCGTGGATCCGGGTTCACTGTAGATGGGTGTGTACCATGTGTCGAGTCCGTAGGTCATTTTCGGGATCACAACACTTTCATAGAGTCGCTTGACATATTTGTGGGGGAGACCGAATGCTGGGCGGGTGAGACGATTGCAGGCGAAGAGGACTTTCAGTCCTTTTGTCACGGCTGCTTCGGCTTGCATTTTGAAGTTGAGTTTCTCGTCGATGAGGATACCTAAGTATTTGATGTGGTCAGTATGCGGGATTTGGGTGCCATTCCAGTTGTATGGGATTTGTTCGTCAGTACGGCCTTGTGCCCTGAGGCGTAGCATGCCAAACTTGGACTCTTTGAAGTCCGAGTTATGCCTGTCAGACCATGTACGGGCAGAGTCAGCCATGGGATCAATGATCTCGTCGCATTCTTGGAAAGTCGGGGCTGCTGCGAGAAGGAAAGTGTCATCGTAGTACGCTCCGGCAGCGGAGGTTTTCGGGTCAGTGACAGTTTTAAGGAGAGGGGCGTTGTAGAATTGGAAGAGATTACCAGAGGATGGTGCTCCTTGGCCGATGCCGTTGTCGATGATGTATGCTTGCGAGAGGAAGTCGTCAAATTTGAGGCGGGTTGATTGACCGGCTAGGTCGTGTTTATAGAAGTCGACTAGTTCGGTGGGAATGCCGCAGGCGTGCATGTTGTGGATCAGGCGGCTTTGCACCGCATTTGGGAATGCTGCATGAATGTCAAGGCTGATTAGTGTGACGACATTACCCTTGCGGAATTCGTCTTTGATGCGGGAGGTGAGTAAGTGGATTGCGTCGGTGGTGGTGCGACCAGGGCGGCCGCCCATGTGCGTGTTAGGGATGAGTTGAAATTTTTCGGATACGTACGAGAGCATGGTGCTGTGCATGGCACAGAATGATTTCTTGATTGTGCGGTACAAGGCGATTGGCTGGAAGGATTTGGCAAGGGAGTAGTCGGAGTGACCTGGTTTCCGAAGTACTACTGTGAATAATTCCTTTAGTAGTGGTGTCTCGTATTTGAGGCGTTGAGTGGCTTGACATAAGGCCCACAGGATGTCGCCAATGATGTGGTAGGTTTTCTGGAGGACAATGAAGGGAACACCGTCCGTGCCAGGTGTGGTATAGGGTTTAGCTTTGCGGATTACTTCATCATACATGCTCCGAGTAAAGTCGGGCATGGAGACGGGTTCTGGGTAGACAAAGTCGTCAGGAATTCCTAGTGTGTTAGTGGGTGGAGCGGGAGGGAAGAATGTTTCAAAGAGGATATCACACTTTTCCTGGGTGTCTGAGGCGAGTGTGCCGTCGTTGCGTTTTAGTGCGGGGATCCGTTCGGCGCTGCCATCTGTAAAAGGGCGGTTAGCGTACCTAGAAGCGAGCCATACGCTCTTTTCGTCCGCTTCTTCGAGCCAGTCTTGCCAATGTTGTTTCTGTGTGGCTTTCACCGCTGTGCGGAACGCTTTGTTTGCTGTGTCTTCAGCTGTTTTTGTGTCTGTAGACAGTCGTTTCCAGTTGGCGCGCTCTGCTTTCCTGGCTGCTGTAAGTAGATCTGTGAGTTCTTTAGTCCACCATCGTTTAGTGTAGGGGGATGCAGATAGAAGGGGGACATGGGAGGCAATAGTATTTTGGAGCATTTTATCGAGGGCAAGGTATGTCGTGTCATACGCAGCAGTTGAGTCAATGGTCAGGGAGATAGGGTTGACCGCAAGATAGGTGGATATTGCGTCATTGAATTCTTCCCAGTCAATTGCTCGGAAGTTGGGGGGTGGTATGTCAGGGATGCGGAGTAGATCATAGTCGAGAATGGCAATGACTGGAAGATGGTCAGCACCGGGGAGGCGAAGTGTTGGTAGGGTGTCGCATTGGATGATAGCGTCGGAAATATCAGAGGATGTAAATACGAGCTCAAGTGTATTCCAGGTTTTATGCGCGGCAGATTCATGAGTCAGGGTGCCCTGAGGTAGTGCAAGGTCCAGGTCTTGATCAGCTAGGAGTTTGAGGAGAGCAAGGGCTTCGTCGGCAGGGACAGAGGCTGGGATGTTGTTGCCTGCCCAAAGAGCATCGTGTTTGTTGAAGTCGCTGTGCCAGAGCATAGGGTGTTCCGGGGGTTTGAGCATCAAGTGGAGGGAAAGTTCGTCGTAGGCTAGGTTCGTGCCTGGGGGGTTATAAATGGAGTAGATTTGAAGAGAGGATAGGGGTGAGAAAGTGAAAAGAAGAGATGTGATGTTACGACTGTCAACTTTCATTTGCTGGTATGTGTCGGATTTGATGTTCTTGTTGACGAGGATTAAGGATCGGGGTCTAGACTCGCCTTCGGGGTATAAGGCTACCCATTTTGGGGACGCAGTAGTAAGCCACGACTTGGGATAGATATAGGGCTCTGTGATACAGATAATATCGTAGTCAGCAGGGTTAATGGAATTAAGTAGTGCATTAGTGACAGTTTTGGATCGGCGGCAGTTCTGGTGCATAGTTCTGAACGGTGGGGTTGAAGCTGTTGGGTGGAGGTTATGGGGTGTAGCAGACATTACGAGTGAGCAGCCTTGGGCGCCTCGTGGATGTCAGTATGTGTGGTCCATCGAGTGTTGCCCAGGTAGGGGGGAAGTGGTGGTCAAGATTTTCAGGGGAGGTTTCGAGATGTTCGCGTTCGCTGATACGTCGCAGACAGAAGCGATCAAAGCTGGCGTGGTCACCACCGCAGTTTGCACAGAGTCTTTTTGTGGGGAGGGAGCAGTTAGCGTCGCATGTGGGGCCATGCTCGTGGCTGAATGTGCATGATTTGGTTTCATGGGTACCTGCGCATAGGGCGCACTTAACCATGGGTTCTTTGCAGAATTTGGCGATGTGGCCGTAGTTTTGACATTTATAGCACTGTGTGAGTTTGGGGGTTAGTTTGTGGGTGGTGTAGAAGACATAGTTGGATGATAATCCGGCGTCAATAGCCTGGTTAGCGCTGCGGCTGTCTTTGAGATCAATAATAATGGACCCAGCATCGGATTTTGGGAGGCGGAGCCATCTGGCTCGTTCAATAGAATACGGGAGCAGGATATCGGGGTTGTTGTCTTCCAGGGTTCGGATTGCAGATTCCGAGGTAGGGTCGAAGGTGGCGGGTATGCCGTTGACGACAACACTGAATTTCGGGCTGTGAGTCCAAGCAGCAGGAGCTAGACGGGGCAGCCATTCTTTAGCGTTTTTGCGGGCTAAGTCAATGTCATCTGAGGAGCGTAGTTGCAATGTGATGTCGCCGCTTTTCAGGCAGTGAGCGCTGCGAGCAGTGATGGTGGTTAGCAGGTTAGAATCTTTGGCATTCACCGTGTCTGAGATGGCTTTGTTGAAGAGGCCGTCGGCCGACGATTTGTGCCGGGTCAGCTCGGAGTATTACATGGTCAGCAGCTATGCGAGAGGTCTTTACCGTGATTTGGAATTTGCGGGTGGCTTCGGAGATTGGTGCGCGTTCCGTCACGTTGTCGCGATTGCCGAGTGATCCGGGTTTCTGTACGGCATCTGCATACGACGCAGGGTGATGGATTGGGCGTTGAGTCTGTGAAAGAGGATCTAGGGTGGGGGGTGTCATAATCAGATTAGCAATGTAGTTTGTGGATGCATCGATTTGTTCCGCCAGGGATTTCTTGAGGGATTCCAAATCAGGCGGGATGTGCGATTTTGATGACTGTTCGGTGGTAGTGAGGCGGGCCATTTCAGCTGTCTGTTCGGTAAGCGACTGGAAAATTATTTCTGTTATGGCATTGAAAGCCTCTTCGAGGGGGGCAATGGCGGTGAGTAGCTTTCCATCTTTGTTCCGGAAGGGTACGTGCTTCCTGAGTTGCTGCAGGAGGTAAAGGGGGTCAGTCTGGTCCCCAGAAACGCCACATGCAGCCAGTTTCTTGGGGTCAGCGGGGAGTTTCGACACGGTCTCGCGTCCCCGCTTGGCCGGGCTACTGTTTGTTAGCGGTTTTGGGGTCTTACTAGGAGTTTGCACTCCCGGGTCTGACATTGATACTTCTACTCAGCTTTATTTCGGGAGCGTTGTGAAAATTTTGCTGGGTGGAAGACAAAGTGGAGCCAAGGGGCCGTCGGCTTTCGAAAAACGGATATAGGGTTGAAAAGTTTTTTAAGCCCGACTTTAGGGCCCCCCCCCCCATACCCCCCCCCCCCCCAAATGAGGAAGGAGTTTCCCACCCTCTAACGGGCCGATTGATTTTGATGCCATCAATCACACCAAACAGGGCCAACCCGGGTGGAAAAAGTCGCGTTTAAATTACATGTACGGCTTGCGGGGCTACCCACAATGTGCGAACGTATGCAGGTGATTTCAGTTAGCTAAAATATGTCCTTAGCCAACGGTTTTCAACCCTAGCGAACAAAACTGACGCGCCGTTCATTAAAATACGACTTCTATACAACAAACTGTGGTAAATCCTTGTAGTAGCAACATCAGATGGCAAGAGCATTCAGTCTGTCAAATATTTACTCCCTAAAGTTTCCCCACACCGATGTTTTGGGCATTGGAGCGAGTCTAAAACATATTCGGAGTCTTCCGGACATCAATCACTGATATTCCGAAAGAGGTAACTCAACCCAAGTGACTCCATTGAGTGCCGCCAGTGAGCCTAGGGCTGTATTATAGATGCTAAAGATACAACAAATCATTAGATGGAGTTTTGGAGCTGCAGAAAGGTGTTTTTTGAGCCATTCTAGGCTCTTTTGTGAGAGAGTGAAAAATTTTTTTGGGCGGTCGCCCGGGACCCCCCCCCCCCCCCCCCCCCCCCAACCCTATATCCAAAATTAGAATTCCGACGGCCCCTTGAGTGGAGCCACCCACCGCCCAATAGCGGCGACGGATGTAAGTCATAAAATCATATAGACATTCTAAATGAGTCAACGGCCGTATTTAATTATTCAGCTTTCCTTAGTCCTCCAGCCCAACTCCAGTCCCCGCATGAAAATGGTAGAAGCGGCAGCTGATAAAAATATTGGATCCATTTGGTTAAAGATAGTGGCGGAAAGATTTTTCACTTAGCCATACCCATATAATTAGAAAGGCAAGACAAAACTGTTGTTTATATATATATATATATATTCCACATTGCTGTACCTGAGTGCTATGCATTAGTAGATGACTCGGGGCCGCATTTGAGAATGAAAAAGTTGACTAGAAATGGTGGAGAGGTTGATCAACATTCACAGGATACGGTAGAGACAAATCTATACTATAGTAGTAAGCACACCTGAGAAATACGAGTAAGTATTTCAGAAGAAGAAGAATCTGAATCGTCACCATCCATCCCATCCCATCCCATTCCACGATATTCCTTTCTTTTTTGAGCGCCAGTAAAGTCCCGTACTTGTGATTGTCAGAAAAAGCAGGACTGATTTTTTCCAAGACGCGTCCTCCATTGTAGAGTGTCTCAGTTGACTGTGCTGAAAGAAGATATCGTGAATTTAAAACAATCAGCATGGCAAGCGTAAATTTCCGTTTAGGAGCTTCTTAGCGGTTAATCCTGCTAGGCCCGCAGCCTGAACTGGAATCTCAAGCTTGTGTTTATCTTCCGCGCTCGGTTTACTCTTCGGATGGGCTGGATGGTTGTGTGCATTGTATGAGTAATGATGGCCTTGGTTGATTCTGCGTTGGCAGGAAGGAATATGAGTATCTCAGTTGGGCAACTTCGTGGGATAACTCTGGCAGGACTAATATGTCTATCCACAATGTGGCTATAAGCCGTAAAAAATATGGTTGAGTCGTTTGGAAGGTTATTTTAGATGAGCACAAACGACGAGTCTTCAAACCAACACGGGGGTGAACAGTGAGAACACATTTATGTTCTGTAGCTAGTGTCGCAAATCCTGGCGGTAAGAGCCCATTGTTTTGAATCGCAAACCGTAACACATCCTCGTCGATGTTGGCGGTGATAGGCCAATAAAGGTGCTGGTATTGCTGATATCTAGACCATTTTTAACAGCCAACCAAAAGTGCTTTCCATATGTTGAGACCTGATAAAGCGAACAAAATCAATACAAAGATATTATTTTGCTCAGGCACCGTACATCTCGAAGAGGAACAAGAATAGGAACTCCGTCACAGGGCACTTTAGATTTGGAAGAGATGACCCGGGCATAGAACCTTGATGGAGGATAAGAGGCGAGCTGCAAATGGCAGAAAACATACCGTGCAAGGATTCCTAGGGCTGAAGCTTCCTCGTCCTCGTTGGTATCCAACTCTTTGCTCCAAAGTTCTCGCATGGTGTTCTCATCGAGCTCGTACCGCTCACAGCCTGCAATGCAAAGAGTGCCGGATCAAGGTGCTCACAGGCATGAACTCCGTTGCATCGCAACTGTGCCCGACGACAAAAGACCCCTTGACTTGGGTCTGAGGTGAGGCCGTACACTTTGATGTTGCCCATGATGTGTCCCGTCGATCCAGCCCATGATTTCTGGTCCTTTGTCTAAAATTGTGTTGATGCCAGTTGATGCATGGCCAAGTTGGGTTGGCCGAGATTAGCCGAGATTGAGGATCGGTCTGGTAGCGTCTGTGGGTGTCTGAAACAGATGGGGGTTGGTCTATGGAACTATGTGGTTTGTAGTGTCGGTCCCAGACACCTACAGACCACGGTTATTTTCAAATGCAGTCCATGCAACAGGGAAACATGCCGCTTGCCTATATCCTGTGAAAAATAGGCATGCAGTTTGTCCAAGATGTCCTTTCTTCTGTGGAACATGCAAGAGGGAGGGGGACAGATTGTGGTTATGGGAGGCGGTGGAGTTTGTGCAACAGGCATACTTGCTCAATTGGGCGCGTCAATTAAATAGGAGCAAAAGAAAACAAGAGATGAAGCATACCATTTATTGTCACAGTCAAGACTCAATCTCGTCCACTCTCGGTAAGATGAGAGGGATTGGGTAGTGAGATGTGTAGAGCTCGAAAGATGATGGAATAAAAGGTTAACTACTAAAGCGAAACACTACTCTACTTATACTAAACGGTCGTATCCGTGTGAACTATGTACATATGGAAGCCTGTATGTAAACGTCCTGTAGCCTCATGTCCGAATGTTCTTCAATGTTCCACAACGTTCTACGAGGATAAATATATCCGTGATGTCATGCCTCGCTTTAACCGGCCATCTCCCAGTCCTCTCAGCTAATCCCGACATCGTTGTCGTCATCGATATATATAGTCTGGGTGCTTATGATCTTGGGCGTTAAGATAGGGGATGTCGGCGTTGTCTCGATTAGATTAGATTTGGCATCAAATCGTGACATTACCCCCCTCTTAGGGTCGACGTCCTCGGCGACCATGGTGAAAGCTCCCGTGTTTGGATTAAATAGTTTCCGTTCTGGGTATGGCAATTTCTCCGTCTTTGTTTTGTATCGGCGAATGGTTTTGTCCCAAAATCCCTTCGGTAGGATTGGCACCGCACGTATCTGCAGATTGTGCTCGACATTATAACTGTCTAAGAGCTCCTGCACGTGCGTTAAATGCCTTCGTGGTTCCCACGTCCGTTCTCCCTTCGGGTAATTCTTCCATTTGATGAGGTATTGATAACCTCTGCCGCGTTTTCGGTGTTTTAAGATCTCCTCCACCTCGTACTCTTCGAATCCGCTGACTATCTCCGGTCCGGGCCGTTCTTCCCTTCTGTGCGCCGGTGGTTCCACATACGGTGTCAGCTTCGCCTCGTTGAAGACCGGATGTGACAGGTCCGTCTCCGGCAATTTAAGCTTATACGCCGATGCTCCGACTTTCTCCAGGATTTCGTAAGGCCCTAGCCTTCGGTCGTCCAGCTTCTTCGTCGGCCGATCTGTGGTGATGTCTCGACCATCCAACCACACTTTATCGCCGACTTTGAACTCCTGCGCATCGCGCCTCTTCCCGTCGTACTGTTTTTTCATTGTTTTTTGCATTTTCTCCAGCGCAGCTGCCGCTTCGTCTCGGATCTTTTTCATTTTCTCGGCGAAGTCGTTCGCGGCCTCATTGCGCGACTCGACTGCGTTTTCTATCCCCTTCCAGGGGTGGTATCCCATGTTCGTGTAGAACGGCAACATGCTCGTTGACGAGCTGGCTTTGTCGTTGTGTGTGAACTCTGCTAATGCGAGCCACTCCGCCCAGTCCGATTGTCGATAATTTACAAATATGCGGAGATATTTCTCGATCTCCTGATTCATTCGTTCGGTCTGGCCGTCCGTGATCGGGTGGAACACCGTCGAGGGGTTCATTTCGGTCCCGAGAAGGCGATTTAGTTCCTTCATGAATCCCGAGACGTATCTCGTGTCTCGGTCCGAGATTATCTTCCGCGGTATCCCGTGATATCTAATCACCCGATCCCGGGTCAACCGGGCCACTCCCTCGCTCGTCATCTCCATCGTGGTCGGTTCGGTGTGGATCATCTTTGAGAACGTATCCACCCAAACTTGAATAGCATTAAATCCGTTGCTGTCCGGCAACGGTCCGATCATATCCATAGATATTATCTGCCAAGGCCCCTCGGCGATCTTGTGAGGGTTCAGCTTTCCCTGCTGATACCGCTGCACTCGCGTTCTCTGGCACGCCTCGCAAGACTTTACATATTTGGAGACCTGGTTGCCTATCCTAGGCCACCAATAATTACGCTCGACCATCTCCTGCGTTCGGTTTTCTCCGGGATGACCAAGCATTGGGGGGTTGTGATGTAACCCGATAATCTTATCGCGAAGTTCCTCATTTCGGGGAACATATATAAGTCCGTTATAGTAAATAACTCCGTCCTTCTTTTCCCATGCTTGTAACTTTTTCTCGAGCGCAAGCTTGACGCTCTTATCTATCTTTTTCTCCTTTAGGATCTCTTCCAGTATCTCTGCCTCCGGCCCTTCAAGTGTTATGTCTTGTGCTCGGAAGTGGTCGGGTTTTAGCATCACGACGTTTTCGTTGTCGCTTTTTCCCTGGTCATGATCTGATCTCCGAGATAAGAGATCCGCCTTCTTGTTCAACGCTCCGGCCCGATGCCGCAGAGTGAAGTCGTACTCCGCGAGCTCCGTGATCCATCGGGCTTGTCTCCTATTCAGCTTCTGCGGCTTCCGGAAGTACTCAAGGTTTTGGTGATCCGTCAGAACCTCGAATGTTTGCCGTGCTCCCATCAACATTTGTCGCCACTCGTCCAAGGCGAGGATGATCGCGAGCATCTCTTTGTCATAGATCTCGTAATTCCGCTCGGTCTCGTTCAGTCCATGTGACTGGAACGCTACAGGGCGCCATTGGCCCTCCTGTTCCTGCTCCAATATCGCTCCCGTCGCTCCATCTGATGCGTCTGCTTCTAGTCGGAATTTCCCGTGATCCATCGGGAGCGCCAATACTACGTCATCGGCTATCCGGTCTTTCAGCTTCTGGAACGCCTTCTTCTGCTCGTCTCCCCACGAGAATCCCTCCTTCCCGGTCAGCCTTGTGAGCGGCTTCGCGACTTCGCTGTATCCCCGGACGAACCTCCGGTAGAAGTTGGTGAACCCCAAGAATGCCTGTGTCTGCTTAAGGTTCTTGGGTTCGGGCCATTCCATCACGCCTTTGATCTTGGCGGGATCCATTCTCATCGAGTTGTAGGAGATAATGACTCCCAGATACTCAATCTCAGTGCGTTCGAACTCGCACTTTTCTGGCTTGAGAAAGAGTTTGTGTTTCTGGAGTGTCTCCAACACTCGTTTGTTGATTGCCCGGTGTTCCTCCAAATCCTTGGTGAAGATAAGGATATCGTCCAAGTAAACGATGACTTTTCCCTCGTTGATTAGATCTCTGAGGATGTCGTTCATCATCGTTTGGAATGTCGCCGGTGAGTTCGTCAGGCCGAAGAACATCACCAAGGGCTCGAACAGGCCCCGGTTGGTCCGGAAAGCCGCCTTCCACTCGTCTCCTTCTTTGATCCGCACGTTGTTGTACCCCCAGCGTATGTCCAGCTTCGTGAAGTACTTGGCGCCGCGAAGCTTATTGACTAGCTCCGAGATGAGCGGAAGCAGATAACGGTTTTTAATCGTCATCTCGTTGAGCTTCCGATAATCTTGTACGGGCCGTAAGCTGCCGTCTTTCTTCTTGATGAAGAAGAATGCCGAGGCCATCGGTGATTTTGATGGCCGGATCCGTCCGCTCTTCAAGTTCTCGTCCAAGAACTCGTTGAGTTTTTCCTGCTCGATTACCGAGAGTGGGTATATCTTGCAATCTACAGCCTTTGATTCTGGCTTGAGTTCGATCGCGTGATCCCATGGTCTTTTCTCAGGTAGCGAGTCGAACGATTCCTTGGCGAAGACTTTGACATAGTCGCGGTACTGCTCCGGGATCTTCTCCTCCGTCATCCGTTCTTTCTCACGGTTTCCCTCCTGCGCCATGCGCTGCGCCTGCGTCTCTTTGACCCGAAGGTCGATTGCTTCTGCAAAGTCTACTAGGAGTAAAGACTCCCCTTCCTCCAGCTCGTTCGCTCGTCCTTCTCCGGCTCCGGATTCCGTCCCCTTCATGTTGCATTTGGGGGGGCATCGGCTGAAGAGTATTTTTTGCGCTCTCCAGTCGATCACGGGGTTGTGCTTGAACAACCAATCATATCCGATGAACATCCGGGCCTTTCCTAGCCCGGTCACCAGGAAACGATGCTTTTCCCGGTGTGGTCCGACCGCCATGATCAACTCAACATAGTGAGTGATCTTGCCTCTGGCGTTGTCCGTCCCGTCCGCGTTGCGGGCGACGATATGCGCTTCAAGCTCATGGAGCTCGAAGTCTTCAGCCTTGGCATAATCTCGATCGATGCACGATGCTGTGCTTCCGTTATCGAGAAGTGCCTTGACTGCGCGCGTCTTCCCGGTATCCAACGTGGTTATCTGGACGTTGACCAACATCTCATGATGTTTCCGCTGCCTCTGGTATTCTCTGAGCTCCTTTGCGAGCTTGTCCTCCGGTACACCCATTGCCTTATGGGATAACCACTTTGCTGCCTTTAGCCCGGTCAAGCCGGCCGGTACCGTCGGCGCCCTTCCTTCCTTCTTCGGCGCTTCCTCCTTCGTTAAGGATTGAGCCGTCGTGACATCGTCACCCTTTTTCGTCTCCATATTTTTATCACTGGTTTGGATTCCAGGGGCCTTTTTGAAAGCGCTCCAGCGCTTGTTCGGTTCGTCCATTCTCTTGTTCTTTAAATTATTCTTCCGGTTCTGGTTCTCCAAGATACGTATTTTTTTGTTATTTTCTACGCTAGCTACTAAGAAATCGTTTATGTTCTTTCGTAAGCTACTGTTTTCCTCTGAATACATGTCATCGTCCGTAACTACTGAGTCCGTGGTATCGTAAGTGTCTATATTTAAGTCCGAGAAGCGAACAGTCTTCGTAACCGGGGGAGGGGGCGCCGCTTTGGCCGCAAGCGGGGGCCCCTTTAAAAACCCTTCTCGCGGAGGGTGGCCGCTAGAGCCTGCAGGTCCTCCTGCAAGTAGTCGTCGGTCTTGATCGACCGGATATTAAACTTGTTCTTGCGAGGCTCCGGGCACTCGCGTTTCATGTGGCCTTCCTTGCCACAATTATAACATAAGAAGGGCTTGGCCGCCGCCTTCGCCCTGTCGATGTCCATGGCGTCGCCGCCTTTCGAGACCGGGATCTTCGTCCGGTCTGGTCCCTCGTTTTGTTGACGGGGTTGGGACGCCCCGGTGTTCTGTCTGGGCCCTGCCGGGGTCCAGAACATGTTTCCTTTTAGGAGCCTTCCTCGCTCCATGATGCTGTTGATGACTAGCATCCTTTTCTTCAGTTCCCGATACTCCCCGGGAATCTCGATCGCTCCGGCGTATAGGTGTCGCCGGACCTCCTCGTTGACGAGGGTCTCCAATAATTGACACAGGAATGTGTCAAAGATTGCTTTGCCGGGTGTGTACCCGGCCTCCTCTGCAGTAAGCTCGAACTTCTGCAGAAAGTCGGCGAGGGAATCTTTTCCCTGCCAAGTGTTGATCAGGCGCAGGTGCGCCGTTTCCCCGACGTTCGTGTCCTTGAACGTCTTCTCGAGCTCAGCGATGAGCCCTTCGAATGTTGCTGCGGGGTGCAGCGTTCCGAAAGCGACATACTGTTGCTTCCAATTCCTTACCCAGTTTGAGGCCGGGCAAGCCTTTCCATCTTCATCCCTCAATAACGAGAGGGTGAAGAAGATCTTCGTGGATTCGAGGGTGAACTCGGATCCGTATGCCGCCACATAGGTTGTGAGGGCGTCGTACCAGGTATCCCACCTGGCCTTGTCGTTGCCGTCGAACAACGGCGGGGTTTTTGCTAAGACTATTTTTGACGCCTGTCTCGGTGGGGCGTTTTGGAACAGTCCCGTGAGGAACGTCCTTGGGGATGGGGGTGGCGGTGGCGAATGTGGTGTGGGTACTCGGGGGAGGGGTCACGGTGGCGACCTAGGAATGAAGGGGGTCGGGGCGGGGTGGTAGCTTCCATCCGGTGATTGGATGTAAAGTTGTTGGTAGGGCTGGGGTGCGGGCCCTTGGTGCATAGGGGATCCTTGTCTGGACATGTCTGGTGCGGGTGGAGGGGTAGAGGCGTAGGTGATTTGGGTGAGGGTCGGAAAGGAAAGAAAGGTCTCTCCTGGTGGTGAAGCAGATCGGGCTTGGTCCTCTATCCACTCGTGGACGGAGTCAGGGGTCGAGGTCCCGTTGGAGGAGTAGTTTGCGCTAAACGTAGCGGCTTAGGTCGGTCCGCACAGAGCGGATAGTGGGGTCGATGTGGTTTGTTGCTAACAGAACTACCCCGGGTCTTCTACGACACCCCCGGCGATAGCGAGGTAGCCTTCCCCGAAGGTCAAGCTAGCACTCCTGCGACTGCTATAGGGCTGGGGACAGTCTCAACGTTTCCCGTGGCCTAGCGTCTGTCTGTTCGAGTGAACCACGAACGATTGGCGCTGCAATTGTTTAACGTCGGTGTGGACGACGTGAATGTTGGTATGGGGGAAGTGGATCTTCAGGTAAGAGGCTGCCACGACGGCAGAAAGGGATAACTAGAAAGTGGGGGGATGGCGAGGAAAGGAGGTCGGTAGGGGCGGTACGAGGGTATGATGGGTAACCTTTTATTATGTCACAGTCAAGACTCAATCTCGTCCACTCTAGGTAAGATGAGAGGGATTGGGTAGTGAGATGTGTAGAGCTCGAAAGATGATGGAATAAAAGGTTAACTACTACAAGCGAAACACTACTCTACTTATACTAAACGGTCGTATCCGTGTGAACTATGTACATATGGAAGCCTGTATGTAAACGTCCCGTAGCCTCATGTCTGAATGTTCTTCAATGTTCCACAACGTTCTACGAGGATAAATATATCCGTGATGTCATGCCTCGCTTTAACCGGCCATCTCCCAGTCCTCTCGGCTAATCCCGACATCGTTGTCGTCATCGATATATATAGTCTGGGCGCTTATGATCTTGGGCGTTAAGATAGGGGATGTCGGCGTTGTCTCGATTAGATTAGATTTGGCATCGAATCGTGACATTTATGCTGAGTTGGGTCACAGACATGAGCTTGAAACAGGCATGAAGGCCAGAAGACAATTGGCAGTGATAAGCCTACAATAAAATCGCTGCCGAGCTTCTCCAGTTGAGTTTTGTATCTAGCCAACTGATCTCCAATACTGGTTGACTTACTGAATTCCTTGAGGTGGCTGAGGACTCGGTTCTTCTGGCTCTTCTGGATCTGGCCCAGTTTCAATTGAATTTCATTCAGCAAGCTGCCCAAATGATATGAATAAATTGATGAATTGCTGCACAATCAACATACCGTCCAAGGTCCCCGAAAAACTGTTGAAGGCTTGTCGTAGCAGTGACATCGTGGCGGGAGATCTTCTCCTGCAGCACTTTCACAGTGCCAACAATGTTGTCACACAATTCCACAAAATCATCTTGGATTTTGGTCATTTTCTGATACCCAATAGTAATCAGATGATTATGCAAATTTTGGCTTGGGGGAACACACCTGGACTGCCTCCAAAATCGATATGACGGGACCCAAAGTACATGACCAATACATGACTGCTTCTATGAAACAACCCTGTATCTGTTCGAATATTATTGAGTTCTTGTCCCATAGTCCAGATTTATGAAGTGAATGACACCCGATAAGAGACTGTAAAGCCTCTCGCGACCTTCATGACACAGGTAAGCAACACTTACAGCTTACGGCAAGGAGGGCTTCCAACACTTGGGCATCTACCACGATGACGACCCCGCAGCCCACACCCTCATCTGGTGCCTGGAGGGCCAGGCGAGGGTGTAGGCTGCGGGGTCATCATCGTGGTAGCTGCCCAAGTGTCGAGGCGCCCACTGCCGTAAGCTGTCAGCAATGTCTACACCGCGTGGCATCGCCCTATTAATATTTTGACGCGCAGAACCAATGGGGACCTAAGGCTATATTGTCAAAGATATCACCGTCGCAATCCAACCAGATCGGTGCATAGTTTATTGTTTCTTTGCAGCCATTTTACTCTTCAATCCTGCGGGAAAGAACAGTAATTTTTTTTCAATATAAACATCCGCTTCCATTTTTTTCAACAATGCTTGAATTTTTTTTTTTCTCTCCCGGCTGCAGCAGCTACTTATTAATCTATCCATATTGTGAATCCGGAAGATAACGACCTCGGTATCACTTATTTACCTTCGTAGTAGAAACGGCCGGATGTGAACTGCGCTAATCTGACCTAATTATTGAATGAGCATAATTCCATGACTACCAATGAACTAGAGCATCGGCGCAATATTCCACTGGATTGTCGTCAAAGAGTTTCCACAAACAATCGGTTGATGTGTGCACGCAGCATCTTCTTCGTTAGAGTGCGAGTGAATGGAAAGAGAGCACAGAATGGACTGACTCACAACTTACAAGGTAGGATGAACGGCGGTTTATATATTTGTGGCTCAATATTTACAGTAATCGAGTTAAGAAATTGGGATGTACATAATTGCGGGCTGTAAATAATACAACCACGGACATCGGCCCCCATACCATACAGCCTGTCGTGCGAAGTTGGAGGTAGTTTATGCGTGAGTGGAGACAATATAATATATATTAAAGTGGAACGGAAAAATGAGAACGCAGGGTAGTGTGAGCGAAAGGATGAAGAATCTGGTAAAAGTGGGACGGAACTGGCGCCGAAAAATCGCGGGGACAAAAAAACCTGAGGGAGTGAAAGATTTACGCGCTTTCACGAGTAGGAGATTGGCGAGCCTTGATACCGCATTGAATGGAATAGACTTGCACAGGGAACATAATGTCTACTTGGACGCGTGCCGGCAAATTTGACTCCACGAGAATGAGAAATAAATAATTGGGGACAACTACAGATGTAGAAGCGGAGGAAATTTTTCTAGGAATGGGGAAAGAAAGAAAGAAAGACACTCCACGTCAGGCCTGCGCACACAAAACTCTGCATGAATTAAAGTCGAAGGCAATCACCGTGTATTTGACCGCAATAAGCACAAACGAGGGATTCCGGGCCTATTTCGCGGTGCGAAAACCTATCTGGCCAGGCTCCGAGTTTTTGGGCGGTTTCCAGCTGGGGATGTCACGAGAGGCGAACGCGAACGCAAGTGAAGTTATCCAAAGGGCTGGATCTTCCACGGGAAAAAATGGGTCATCAGTCGAAACTCCGACCTCTGCTGGGAATGCCTATGAGCAGAAAATATTAACCATTATGTAATGGCATAAGTCGACACATTGTGGTCGGAAAATAGTGCATCTCAGCAGGGGGGGTATTCAATACTATGTGCTTGGTATTAGCATGTTAGTTCAGCGGCACGTTGACCAGAATGTGTCCAAGCTCACACTCGACATACGTGCGTGCCAAGCCAACAAATTGACGTGTGCGTGCGATAAATTGACTTGCGCACCAAATCCACGCACAAGTCAATACAAGTCAATCCGCACTGGCGCAAGTTAATTTGGCATGCTTGAAAGTGAACCCTCGATGATAATTCTGCTTTTGGGGGCCTTGTTGTGGTGTAGGAATATAAATTGAGTGTGCAGTTAGCGAGGCACAACAACTTTAGTAGCATAGGCATTCGGATGCCTATGGATGGCGCGAATGCCTATCGCATCAACTGCATATGATGGCATCAATTTCTCTGTATTAGCTTAATAATTCCACTTTCGAGCAGTTAGGGCAAGCGGAGCGCGCCTTAACTGCGGGTATATATGGGTTAGAGTTAGAGTTCGGTTAGGGTTCGGGTTCGGGTTCGGGTTGGTCAGAGTGAGGGTTAAGGGACATTATTTAAGCAGAACGAGGCTTTAGTGTGCCAACCTGAAATGCCCTGGCTTGGGGGACCCCCTGAGCGCAGTGAGGGAGGGGAGGGGCATTGAATGGTTGGTCCCCTTCTGAAAATGAAGGCAAACTGATGTGAATTCCACTGTTTTTACTGAGTAACTCACTGTAAGTGAGGCACATTGCTTAAAGGGGAATTAAACATCAATGGGCATTCACGCCACCAATAGGCATTCGCGCCATTAATAGTCATCACACAATGACTATGCTACTAAACTTGTATGTACTCGCAGTTAACCAGGGACAAAGGAAGAGGTAATACTACCCGTGGCACTGGTGTTCATCTGCTACATATAGTACCTGAGATGCGTTGGTAAAATACATGCGGAATCCTCGTTCGATTCGGGGTCGGGTTGAAAATGTCCTTTTGGGCAAGAGGACTCAGATCGGGCGATCGGGGACACAGATCAACACACGTGACGACCCTCCCCCCCCCCAAATCGGGAAACACCATCAATTTCTCTTCGTGCTACTACGAGCCACTACGTCGACTCAGCACTTTCGGTCGTAGTTCTAAAACCTTTTATTACATATGTAGGGACCATATATCCTCTTTCCTATTCCTTCACACTCGAAAACCCACCTACTTGCCTTATCACCAATGCGCGTGACCAAAATGACGTAGTTTGGCTTGAGACCATTTTTTTATTTTCCTGCCATATTATGCATAGGGATATATTATTTACTGTCCAGATGGTGTCCAGGTGGTGTCCAATATGGCTCTCCCCACTGGAAATGCATGTTTTACAGCGGATTTGCGACAATGGTACATGCACGTGAAGTTGCCATCACTTCGCCACGTTGTTTGATCTGTGTCCCCGATCGCCCGATCTGAGTCCTCTTGCTTTTGGGGGCAATTCTTGCAGTGCAGGAAGGTAATTTGAGTGCGCATTTAGCCAGGGACAAAGGAAGGAGACACAAGACACGTGCCGCTGGGCGCATCCTCCACATCTATTTGGAACTCGTTGATAAATACATGCGGAACCGTCGCTCGATTCGGGGCGGGCCCTTGCAATTGGTTAGCTCTGATTTTCCTGGCAGGAAATTACAGTGACTGGAATGACGTAATGTGGTGGTGCGCGTCCACCCAAAATAACATGACCTGCAGCGGAGAATTGAACAGAATTCAAGACGATCCCCAATGACGAGTAAACATATTGTATACTTATTGCGTCTTCCCACTATCGTTCTACCACCCATTCAGGATTTTGGCCAGGTGGCCAATGGGATAAATCGAAAGCAGCATTGTGTAATTGAGGTCGGTGAAGAGTGCAAACTGTCGCAAGGACGTGTTAAGAGGTTGAAAAAGTTCAAGTCACGTTGATAAGTAGTAAAGACAGTAATTATAAAGCGGTTAAGCTGGTAGCTAGGACAAGAGGGTTCTCCTTCCTGGGTGCGAACGCTGCACGTTTAACTGTGGAACATCATGAAGCTGAGACTGCCTGGGCCATCGCACCATCCTCCTGCGAGACCTCCCGACTGGCACCGGTTCAAAGTGTCAAACAAATCGTTTTGAGCCACTTGGCAAGTGGTACTTTCCCCGTAGGATCCACAGATACCCACTAATAAAAGGCAAAAGCTGAGCACGCTGGCTGGCGACGAGCAAGATCTAACATACCACAGGCTGTGCCCCGGCATCCCATCGTCGTGCAGAATGAGCCTCCCGTATTGTACTGTCCGCACGTTTGGACTCCGTCAAACGAATGGATGGCTTGGTCGACGTCGTGGGCGACGGGGCTGCCGCCGCTGGTCTCGCAATGAGCGTCGCGCTTGCCCAACCCGGTGGAGTTCCGGGAGGCCAGGTACTCGGCCACGAGGTAGTCGGGCACGGGGGGCAGCGAGGGATCGGTGGGGCCGGGCCCCGCGGCGGGAGCAACGGGGGTGACTTGGGGCACTACGCTGGCAGCACAGAAAGAGAGGGCGGCAAGAGTGACAAAAGAGAGGGAGAGCTGCATATTGAGGAAGAGGAAGATGATTGAATTGCGTTGAATTCTGGTTTTTTCAGTTGGCACCAGCCGTCTTTTATACTTTTCTTTTGATACGTTGAGGTCCGTAGTTGTTCCGTACCTCACCACGGAAAACGGAACACACGGAGTGAGATAGGCAGTCGTCAGTGCATTTGTCCAGAAGTTAGGTGTCCAAACGCGAGGGTTTCTCGTCCAGCTTGGCGCGAGGTGTATCAAGTGCGCAATAAAAATAAGTCAGGAGTTGGTTAGGAGACGCAACGGAGAAACTGGATAACTGCGCCAGAGCAAGTGGGCAATAACCCTCGCTGATGCCGCGCGCAGCTACGTCCCTTTTAACGCTACTGCGCCACTGAGGTATGGCCACTAAAAGTGTTACGAGTCCTAAACTTGTTTAGGTAATCGTTTTTAGTCATTTTCCTAGGCCACTTTTTGGAAAAAAGTCAGTATTTGATGACTTTGACTTTGCGTGGGATGGGAATTTGATTGTGTTGATGCCAAGGATTTCACAATACCACGTTTTGACTACGTTTTGCCTTTCTGCTCCAACCTGCTTTTTGAGAATTCTAGAAAATGAACACTACTCCACAACTTGAAGATAAGCACTGCACTATGCCTGTCTTTCTTGAATGGGTCCATACCCTTTTCATGGAGGCCACAACTTCAACTAATCTTCAGCCGGTAGCCGGTTCACGCGGTGATGACGCACGTGCAATGAGGCATGTATTTACTAATTTATGGATTCAAGTATTACTCACCATTATTCGCCGCTGATTAAGGTGATGCATAAGCCACACTTTGCTCACTAATCCTCAGGCTGAATCACCAAGTATCTAGCATTACAAGGCACATTCCCGCTGTGGCCCGCTGGGGGGAGTCTATGTGGAAACATGGTTTCCGAGAAATCCCTCCAAATTGGGCAACACCGCCGTCTTTATAATTAAAAGGGGCCTCTTTGTATTCCATCCGCCAGACCAAAAAAAAATAGAATACCTGTATAAATCTGCTTGGAATGTTTCGGCCTGTGCTGAATATTGAATGCCTGTTATGGCGGCGTGCGCATGAAAACAATAGTTGATGGGATCAAAACAAGTTCAACCTGCCTCGGCATGTTTACTACGCTCGCCCAATGTATTAAAGTATTCTCAGGCCTATTCGGTTGCACAAAGGAGAATCTAATAAGTGTTGCTTCCCATTATAACAAATATCCCTGACATTATATTTGCTTCAGACACAAATTTTCAATTTTGGCATTCAAATTGCATTGATCAGTTCCCTGCTGTCTATTATTAGGAGTGCTCAATTCTTAGGAGGTCATTCCAAGAGTTTTAAATGACCGGAAACGGCTTAGGGTTTTCTCCATCGAAAAACTGCATTTTTAGGCATCGGCATGTTCGGCACGCTAGGGGTGGCCCCCCAGACCCCGCTTTTCGCTGGTGCTGGCCATTCCGTTGGCACGGGGCCCTTTCCTGCTGGCGCAGGGGCATTTTTCTGTGTTTTAGCACACAGGTTTTTTTTCCTCACTGTTTATTCTGTATTTTTTGAGGGGATTCGGCAGCCGGTGCCGGGCCAGCCGGGGGTTGCCCCCAGACCCCCTACGCTGCGCTAATCCTTGCCTGTGGCGCTTCTGCTTGCCGCACATGGTGCTGACGCTTTCCCGAGGCCCACTGTGTGGTGCCGAGCTTCGGCAAGGGTTCCATGCGTGATCATGCGTGATCCGATTCCCAATAGTCCGATTAGGTAAGTGATCTGGACCGTTTCGTATCATGATGAGGACTGTTTTGTGACTGGTGGGATGGCCGGCAAGCAGCAAGGCACAAACCAACAGTGCCCAGCACGCTCGGTCCGCGCTTTGCGCGGGCCCTCGCTGCCATTTTACGCACAGAAACGATCGATCGGAGGTTGCCGAATTACATAAGCCGTTTGGGCGGACAAAGTTGACCACGGTATGACTGGTGGGATGGCCACAAGCAGTGAGTCACAAACCAAAATTATTTTCAACAATATGCGCAGCTTGCTCGGGCCGCGCTTCGCGCGGGCCCTCGCTCACTGCCATTTTAATTTTAATTTATGAAAGCAGAATGGGGGAGACCGGAACCGGTTACCGAGCGTAGCCGAAGGAAGTCCACGTGCAGCTTACATAACGTCTTTTTTTTTTGGACAAAGTTGACCCCGGTAAGACCCAAAGCAGATCAAAACAAGTTTTGGTTTGTGAATGACTGGTGGGATGACCGGCAAGCAGCGAGGCACAAACCAAAATGTTAAACTGCGTATGCGCAGCGCGCTCAGTCCACGCTTTGCGCGGGCCCTCGCTCACTGCCATTTTATGCACAGAAAGGATCGATCGGAGGTTGCCAGATTACATGACATCTTTTGGCGACAAAGCTGAGCATGGGAAGACACAAAGCTATCAAAACAAGTTTTGGTTTGTGAATGGGGACTGTTTTGCCATCACCCTCGCTATGGCGGGGTTCCCAATACTAGCCCATGAGCCCGTCCTGTGGATTTATTTGTTCCCAACAAATAGAATTGAAATTCCGCTATCCAAAAATACATTTTACAACAAGGTGCAGCCATTATCGGTGTATATATCTAGCCCTAAAATTATTGGGAGTACTTTGGTAATGATTCTGGATAGTTCAACATGTAGGAGTAGGCCTGGAGCTATGGACAGCTTTGCCCATATAATTTCACAGATTCACTCTCAAATAGTCATTCCCCTGTTATAGCATCTTCATATTTTATAAGTTCTGTTGGAACTCTGCTGAGAGCTAGTGTAGCTCTGGAAACGGCATAAATACCAGGCGGAGTTTCGATTCTATTTGTTTGGAACAAATAACTTGGGACTGTGGCTGGGCCCGGCAGAACTCATACTTATTAAGAAAATGAAAGTATTGAGCTGTTAAAAAAATATCTGTGAAGGAAGAATGAACACAATTTTGACATTGCTTTGGAGGAGAATGTGCTTAGTTATTTCCCTTCACGTCCTGTTCAAAATAACTTGCCACCATTGTTGTACTGGTTCGTCGCCTCATGTAGTGTCCAAAGCCCCATTACTTTTGGGTGAAAAGTAGCAGCTTCTTGAATGAAATCAAATGTTTCCTTGCTAAGTTTGTGACACAAGTTCATAAATAAAATTCCCTGCCATCAAGAGAGAATGTTCAATGCAGTCACCATCCGAATTTCTTACACCATCCCTGAAGTGTTCGTGGTTCTTGGTTCAGTTCCAACTAGGTGTTTTTCCGCCCCTGTTTCTCAAATGACAGCGGAATAATCATTGCAGTGTCTTGAACTGTAAGCGAGCCAGAAAAGAAATATTGATTTATTATTACTCTAAGCTGAAAGAAAAAGTGCTACAAGCAGAGTACCCGCCATACTTTTCCACAATCAATTCAAACAGAGATGCACCGAAAGTTTCCGAAACACTTAATCCCAAAAACAAGCAAGGTTACAGTCGGGCTATGCTGACACCTAGTTACATAGGTACTCATAAATCCATGGGACGGGTTCACCGGCTAAGAATTGAGCACCCCTATTTCCTACCAGAACAAACCACCAAAGTTTATAGACAGTCACAAAATAGGCTAAACTCTAATTGAACTCCCAAATTACGTTGAAAAATGCGGTTTTGCGAAAGGACTAGTGATGGAAATCCCATTTGGAGCGAAACTAGGGGTGCCCAATTCTCCATGGGTTTATTTGTTTTGAGCAAATAAACCCACGGGACAAGCCCATGGGCGAAGAATCGAGCGCACTACTGGGTTTCCAAATGGAATTACTCCATGTCGCAGCTAGGAAGTATCCCGATATCCTTCAATCTCATGTTTACAGCTCTCCACTGTATTTGCTTTGGCCTGGAGCCACAGAAGAAATATTGCTGGGCATGGCCAAAGGTCATGCTTTGTTCCGCCCAATCTGAGCTGGTCGACGCGAAGCGGCGACCGAGCGAAGGGTGGGCGGGAACCACCTGTCCCCTATAGAGGTCAACTTTTTCTGCCTGTGATTTACAGTAATATTGAAAGCTCACTGGAAGTTTAACAAGCCTCAGCGTTCTTTGTGCGTTTCTTTTAAACAAAAGAAATATAGTTTTTTGCTACCGTGTTACTGTTCGATAATACCGAAGCTGCTATGGCTTGACAATATTCTGGCATATTCGAAAGGCTGCACATGTGAAATTGAGCGCCTAGGGTCTAGGCTGTGCTCGTGTTGGTATCGATTAGTTTCATATTCTTCCGTTTATCAAGCCGTATATTGAGGACTCCCTAGACGGACTCGTATTGCCATGTCGCAATGTTAATACTTTGACCCAAATTCCTGGTACCGAAGTAGGTTACCAGGTCTGAAAGTCGGAATTCGAGATTTATGATCTTGCCCATAGCAACCGTAGCATTTCGGATCTCTCACGGAATGTTATGGGTCGCTGTGTCTGCATTTCCAATTTGCCTGTCTCGGTAACCCAGACGGTCCGGTCTGATCCGCGCCACGCGCGCTCGGGTAACGAAAATAAGGCAGAGATCAGACCTGAACGTCTGGGGTAGTTGGTGTAGTAACACCCCCCATCGAGTCACATCCCTCGTCCCTCCCTCCCTCAGTCCACTTTCTGGCTTTGGGACTCATTATATTGAAGAATACTCCTCTTAAAAATGGTGTGGCAGCTTTCCTGCATTTTTTGGTCTGCTTTTGCGCTTGTCTGGCGCAGGCTAAAGAAGTGCACAATTTTCTGCTATATCAGCTTCAGTTCGGCCCCAAGGGCTCAGGAAAATTCATTAATCTTCACAGTTATTGCATATAGATGTGCTTGCATAATTCTATCACCTCTCCGCGCATCCTGGCCCATGGACGACACGATATCGGCGGATGTGTGACAATGCAGCTGTGACTCGATGGGGGGTGTTACTATACCAACTACCCCAGACGTTCAGGTCTGATCTCTGCCTTATTTTCGTTACCCGAGCGCGCGTGGCGCGGATCAGACCGGACCGTCTGGGTTACCGAGACAGCCAATTTGCAGGTTATTTCCTGCGGGTAAATCCGTGATCGCAGTGATCTTGATTCGGTGAAATGGCGTAATGAGCCCAACAACGGCTGACCAACCTTCCGCACTCTCGTCACCGTTTGCTGCCTCGTCTCTGGCGTTCTTGGTCCCCTTTCCTTCTGTAGTCGCTTTCTGGCCGGATACTCGACGCAGAATCAGCTTTGTAACGATGTCGGACGATGTCTCCCGGTGACCCCTATCTTATGGACCACTTAGACTCTAGTTCTCTGCCAGTAAACGTGCAAAGGAAATCGGTCCTCCAGTTTCGACTAGTCAGCTGTTCCTCGCTCTGAGCTCATATCCCCTTGAAAACCTTACTGCCAGTCTACACCTATTCTCGACAATAGCTGTACAATTGAAATTCCGTCATGGCTGCTAGAACGTGCGTATTGTTCCCTTGCCTGCATGCCATTGTCTTTCTGTTTCTGTGCGTTTCTGTCCTTCATGCCGACGTGCTTACATATTTCTACGTGCCTGGGTCCCGCATTCTCCTTGTCTTTGTCCGCGATGCTCGTTAACTTCAAGCCCTCACTCTGATCTGTCAACTCTGTTCTTTGCGTCGCTCCAATCTATAAATCAGTACACTCTACAACCTGGGAACACTGGGGCTACCTACCATGCGACTACTATTCGTTCTCGGCTTACTCCTAGTAGCTCTCAGAAAACTCTGACGGTGGAAGAAAATCTGATTTCAACACTGGCATGCTTCTTGTTGCTAGAGTTCAATCCTTTGGGTGCCCAAGACTACTTGCAATCATGTCTTTTGCTCCGAGGACCACTATTTTCCCCCCAGATGCTCCAAGCAGGCATCCGTTCGCCGTGCATGCCCATGTGGGCCTCTGCGTTCCGTGTGTTTAGGTGCATGCTCCGAGCGGGCCTCTGCTCGCTGCACATGCTCCGAATGAGCCTCTGTTTCCATGGAGTGCAGACGCACGCTCCGAGTGAGCCTCTGTTGCCATGCATGCCCGAGTAGGCCTCTGCGTGCATCCCGTGTGGGCTCTGCTTATTTCGTCCATCCCGCCTGTTTGGACTCTGTAGCAACATTCCTGCATCCCATGCAGTGGGCTCTGTCCAATTTGTGTCCCCAGTTTTGGGATTCCATATCCCTTTAGATCGAGCTGTGCCGTGCTCGTGACATATGGGCTTCTGCGTCATTCCTATAGATCCCAAATGGTCAAGCACCTTTCAATTTTGCAGCTGCTTCAAAGGCTTTGTCGGCTTCTATTCATTCATCCCATCTTCTCCGCGGCGCGCCCATTTGACCGCTGACACCAATCCGTTGGTGTGGACTGTGTTCCAGATCAATTCTGCACTGTTGTCCAGTAACTCTTTTGGTGCCATTGCCTTTAACAGTGCTCGCTGTTCAATTTCTTGTAAGCGTGGTAGGCTCTAGGCTATGTGCCTTCTCCATTCTCATTCCATTTCCTGGGCTTGTTACACTTTTAATGATGCTTGGGGTCAATTTCTGGTTAGTTGTGAGGCTATTTGTTGTTTGTTTCGGGCTTCAATGTTGTCTCACTCCGAGAGGAGATTTCGATTGGCATGCTTAATTCGGAGCCTCTGCTTTAACCGTGATTTTCTTTCATCCTCCTCTTTTCTTGCGGATTCACCAAGTTTTCCCATCATGAGTACGACTCGGAGAGTTTATTATCTGTGATATCCTGCTCTATCTTGCATGGAACGTTTCTTGCCGAATCGTACAGATATTTTAATTCTGCCCTGCTTTCTACGATGACTACGGATCTATTCCTTCTGTGACCGTTTCGAATGCCCCGCTTCCTCCACTAGTGCCCGATTTAATCGCGCATTATTACGGAAATGGATCTGTGTTTACAGCCATCGTTTGTTCAGCTCGCAGCAACACTAGGAAGGGGCATCTGAGAAATCTGAGCAAGGTCCGTTCTGATTTACCTGTTGAGCCCCTAGGCCGTTCTTGAGCTTCGTTGTGCTGAAGTGGGTTCTATTAGCACTCATTCAATGACAAAATCAATGTGCCTGCGTTCTAAAATGGGCTCTGAGCTCCATTCTTTGGGTTTGATCTGGCCTAGGAGCAGCGCAAGAGGATCTGTACTCTGTATGTATACCACGACCCTGTACAGTCTATTGCGCTGCATGTAAGCTCACTACATAGGAACATAGACTCGTAACCAGTCAGTAAATAAATTCCGAAAAAATGCGGCAAGCACTTTCGGTGTTTACAGACCGGTACAACTCGTCGATGTTCATTGGGCTGTCATCAGAGTTTAAAATTTGAGTGAGGCTTATGTTCTCTCATGACCTTTGAATTTAAATGAAGTTGAAGTACATAGCAGTCATTAACTGCTAAAAGAAATAGCATTTGTCTCTCAAATTTTATTTCAATCTGTTGTAGCGGAGAGGAAAGAGGTATCGACTTTGGGGCAGAATTGATGGATATTGACGGCTTGCTTCTCGGCCGATCGCGGCACCTGCCAAATTTGCAAACTCTGGGGACAGCTAAATCACTGTCAACGAGTTGTACCAGTCTGTAACCACCCAAAGCGCTTGCCGCATTTTTTCGGCAGTTGGTTACAGACTGCTTATGAGTCTAATAGGAACACCGGTTTGGGGAAGTATCCCGGCATACTACCTCGTAAATTGCCCCCAAAGAGGGGTGCCAAAAATGGGTGGGGTGGCTCGGGGTGATTAGCATAAGTACTACAGGCATTATCTATGTTACATGTATGCGACTCCAAATTTCGAGTTCAGTACCGTCCGCTAAACCGTTCCGCTTCGTTTTTTACATGTACACTCATATGACTTCAAAAACGATGTTACCCAAAAACTGGAGCGAAAGCACGCGCGGGGCGTTCAGGAAACGCTACTTTCGCCAAGAACATGACATTTCATGGCAGGCGTGACAATGCGTGACTAAAGCGCTTTCGGGTGTATATACCACCGCCCGAGCTATCACCCCGTTTTTTTTTGTAACCTCGCTTTTTAAGCCATATGAATGTGCCTGTGAAAGCCGAAGAGGAACGAATGTGAGGATTTGAGATAGTCAATCAGGCCTGATTCCCGGTCCTGATGCTCACTTAAGTCTGGACGGAATAGCTGGAATCTTCCCTGGCGGTGCTCGCAGTGTTGATTGTAAGTGGCTAAAAGTCATAAATTTATGGAGGTCTAAGGTTGTGGGATTTGTCTCGATTCAGGTATGCCCGGAGGGCCTTTGGTATTGCCATACAGCGGAAATGCTCCGTTGCGAAGTAGGATGAGATGCGACCCATGTGATTCTTCCTAATTCGTCTACTTGCCTTCACTCGCATCAAAGTCGGATGCGATAGTAGTATACTGTATACGGGGCTAGCTGCGACATTCTGGTTCGCTGATAAGGAAGGGCTCCAAACCGGCAATTTTCGCCCCAATTTGGCCCAAGAACTGCGACATTTGTAGTGGCCATAATGCCAGAGTATCCGTAAAAATGGACGTAGCGACATGTATCAACGAGGCAAATAACATTGCCATGGCGCATTGGTCCAGTATCCGCTGCCTCTGATTTTAAATTTAGCACTGGTTGTACTTGGACACCTCGCGCCAAGCCGGACGGAAAACCCTCGCGTTTGGACACATCTTGTCTCGCACGGCTCATCCCCTTAGACTTAACCATTGCTTTTATTGTTTTGTCTCTCTAACAATGCCTGCCCTCCTCTTCTCGCTAATTGAAGATCAGTGGCCGCAGAGCAGGAATACCGGCAACATCAATTGTTTAACCGAGCTAACATAAGTACGGCAAATTGTTGAATCGAATTGAAATAAATAATAAAACTGCGCTTTCATCTTGGATTAGGCAAGCTTCCCCCAACTGTAGCCGGGTACTGGCATACAAAATACTTGGAACTTATTTTGGCAGATACGAACGACCCCGCTGACTGTCGCAGATACGCAAGGCTGGGTGGCGGTAAATGACGTGCTGAAATTTGAGGGAAAGAGATGCTTGCGACGGTGCTTAACGACAGTGGAGCATTGGTACTTCCTTTCTGCCACCTACAGAGTGGACTGAGCTTCAAGTAGCGAGAAGATGCACGCAGACCTAATTGACGAGAGAGACAAAGCCAGACGAGCCCGAACCACTTCGAGCTAACTTAGAATCTATTCACTCCGCCATTTTCACCTAATTATATGCAGCCCTTTCAGATGTGACTTGTTTAGTTGCCAGAGATAACTGGAGAACCCGCGTTGAAAAGGATATTACCCATATTCCGAGCTTCATGACTTTTTTTGCGACGACCTTGGCCGGTTGGAAAAGCATTTATATTAGTCCGGCGGATTCAAACTGCAGGGGACTAGTTTGAGGCATTCTTGAGTATAAGCAGTGCCCCAGGCAAGCCGACCTTGATTATTTCTTTTTCCCAATTATTGGACAACAACTCGGCTCACTAAACTACTACTAAACTCGACCCTTAGGTCCAATATATCGATCACCGACGGTTCAGAATGCCGCGAAACGGCCGAGGCGCGTTTCGGCGTGAAAGCTGGGACGAGGATTCCGCTATTTGGTAGTTTTCCTGTGAGGGTTGTCAACGAGATTTTGTTCATTTTTCATACTTGTGAATCCCTCGTTTTTGCCGGGTTCTACCTTCAGAACAAACATTGGTGAATCCCCAGCAACCTTCAATTGCAGCCCTCACTTGGTCGTGGACTCTTATGGTGGCTTCGCGAAGGACAACTGACCGCAGATATTGGATGAGGTTAAGATGGCGGAGTGAGGCGAAATGAATAAATGAGGGCATTGCGGCTACATGCACCCGTGTGAATATCAAGGACAGGCTTAGGACAGGCGCGCAACTAGTGCTCGGACATTTCAGCAATTCAACAGCGAGATTTTTCGCTCCTGGACATAAGCAATCGCGCAATGAGATCTCACATGGTAGGGTAGGGATGGTTCTCCAGCATACAGTACACATACGAGCGGGAGAAACGGTGTGAGAGGTGGATCGAGGAAGCGGTTACACTGCAAGCAGAAACGGCATTCAGGAATTCAGGCTCGGGGAACGTCGCAAATCCGATTGGTGTGAAACATGACGTCTCAAGGTAGGGCGCCACGGTATAGTCGGGGATTGAATAAATCACAAGATATCGCTATCTGAAGTTGAACGACAATATTTTGTTGATCAAAACACCACCCGGGAAATCCATCAGAATTGCTCCGGTGCGATGCACTTCGGCGTGAACGTCGGTGCCTTGGTTGAGGTAGATCAGCAGGAAGGGGTTGACACCCTGTAATAAACGAAGAACTTTCAGCGTGCTGGAGTGAGGGATTATGTACAGGAAACGCACCTGAGTGCCGCCTCCGCCGCCCGCGACTTGGTATGGCATAGCAAAGAAGCTGGATCCAGAGGCGAAGTTGACGTAGAGCGCGCTCTGGTCCTCTGCGTTGGTCTTGTCGAGGAAACGGCGGACCTGGGGTATCATTAGCGCGAGCGAAGTGTCAAATGAAAGAGCCACATACCTGGTCGCGTTTCGTCGCGATTGCTCCAGTATTGGGGACATTGTAGTTGTCCTGAACCCACTGCGAGTTCCCGTCGTTCCAGCCCGCGAATTGGTCAAGGCCG
Source organism: Mycena rebaudengoi (assembly GCA_029282285.1). NCBI lineage: Eukaryota > Fungi > Basidiomycota > Agaricomycetes > Agaricales > Mycenaceae > Mycena > Mycena rebaudengoi. Next base: position 1,278,980 of record JARJCX010000003.1, on the reverse strand, counting down.
TAGCGCTCGGTACGTCCACCACCTGCGTTCTGGAGGACAGCGAGCACGATCTTGCTACGGATCTCGCCCATTTTCGGCATACCCGCGGCGGATGAGCGCTGGACGGACGGCTGCCAGAATCTTTCGCGCGCGTTCCCGCTGTTATCTCTGTACATATCGAAGATATCTATAAAGCTCCGTTGTCCTGTTTTAGTGAGCGAGGGACGAGTTAGAATCGCCAAGGCGTCCGTTCAGTAAGGGACTATTGCTGACCTGACGCATCATTGCAAGAACCGATTTCGCCGGTGCACTCCTGCTTGAGGCGCATGATGATGGCCTCGGCGGGGTGTGCGCGCAAAAAATCGGAGAATTTATTAATGACGTCGTCGAAGTTGGCGTCTTGGTACGTAGACCCGTGATGAATCGTAAAGGTATTGCCCTCGTTAACGCGCGCGCGGATGTCGAAGAATCGAATGCCGGCATTGAGCTGCGCGATCAAGGTATCGCCACTGTTCCCAAAATTTTCTGCGCAGCTGTCAGCGTTTACCACGTATGGGCGGGATGAGTGTAATGACCTTGGCACTCAGTTAGGGAGCCACCGTGGATCGACATCGAATCGTGAGTCCCCGGGATTGAGAGGGAGGCTAAGGAAGTTCCGTCTGCGACGCGCATCATCCAGTCGGGATTGCTAGCCCCTGTCAAGGTGCGGTAGGAATCGTCGGCTGCCAACACGGCCGTGACAAGAAGAAAAAAGACAGCAAACGAAAGCTTTGCCATTGTGAAGAAAGGTCGGAATGAGAAGGCGACGCTGGACTTGAAGAATATATACAACGGCGGCATCATTTCCGGGTGGGAAACAGTCCTCCGCACGCAGGTCTTGAAGCTTGATGGTCGTCACACGAAAGCATGGAGAGATATCAGGAGATCTCCCCAGGATCTCAGTCCCTCAAACAGGCGGCAACAGACTCGGACAGAGCATGCGAAGAGCATTCACATGCATGAACCAACCCGAGATTCAATGCTCAGATTGCTGGCAGGGAATACTAAACAAAAATTAAATGTGCGGCAGCCCAAATCCCGGAGCACGTTAAGGTCATATTTGAGAATTATTTACCTATCTACCTACCTTAGTAGAGGTAAGCTCTTGGGCTATGCGCGAGACAGCGAGGAATGGATTTGAGCGGGATGAGCGCTGAGCGCCAAGAGTTATTACCACGAGGCTGTGCTGCGGCTTTGGTTACGTCTACTGTCGATCATCGATCATCGATCATCACTGATCCATGCCGAAGCTGCCGGATTTTGCATTGTTCAAGCAGAGAAGATCACTTCTGCTCGATGAAGGCTAGTCTCGATCCAGACTCTTATGACACCCCAATTTGGGAACCCTGTCATAAGAGTCTGGGCCAATCCCAAGACATTAGCCGTATATCAAAATTTGATGGTAATTTCTCAAGAGGACACTTCCGACCGTTCCTCAAATTAACCATTTCTGAACCATATTATTCCTGTAACTTTAAGGAAGGAAATGTTCTACCTAATGAATCCGAACCTTCTACTGACTCAGAATTGGGGTACTGCGTGGTCACAATCATCTTTGAAGCAATTCCAAGGAGACAGAGTAATTTGAATTATAATACAAAACATTTCCCTCCCCAAAGTTTAAGTCGAAGTGAAGAGAAAAGGGTAAGAATTTATAGTGCAATGGGACGGCCGTGGGAAAATTGATAGCGCAATGGTACGGCTAATGTCTTGGGATTGGCCCAGACTCTCATGACAGGGTTCCCAAATTGGGATGTCATAAGAGTCTGGATCGAGACTAGATGAAGGCTGCCTAAATTCATAATATACAGAAGCAGCCTCGGCTCCTCCGCTGGCCACAGACAGAATACTATCCTTCAGCTCTGCGATTAATAAAATACATTCACGTTGAAAATCAGAATCCCTTAAGTTTCGACCGGTAGGAGAATTCATTCCCATGTCAATAAATGTGGTGATACCGCTGGCACTTATATTTCCGGTTTATCCGACTCTTTACCGCCGCTTAATAGTAGTATAGCGAGACATGATGGGCTGATAATGGGTCATACACTTCACTCAGCACAATTCATTCATGTATTTTGAATACTGACTTGCGCGCAAGTAAAGAACTTTCCTCAAGTGGTCTGGTGGTTATTTGGACATACAGCACTGGCAGTGGAGTTCAGTTTCCCTAGAATTCTCTGAGGTTAAGTTCGTCACTACAATAGTAATCATTTTCGAGCTGGAACTATGTAGGCATTGAAATTACTATTTGTCGGACCTTGTCGCGAGCTACTGTAAAGTGATGAATTACTCAGATACATAGTAATCGGTAGACACAGTGTGTTGAAAGACTCCTGTGGGAATGGCCAATCATTATGGCCCATCAGGAGTAGTCGCGAATTGACGGGTCACGGAGCCATGATCATGCTGGCTTTCTGCCAAAAGTCGTCTGAAAACCCTCAGTAATTTCATTGGAGGTGACTGTTGCAGAAATAGTGCGACAATGTTGATCCCTGAGAGATATCCAGAGGTGGGACAAGCTGTGCTAATCACTAACGACGAACGGTGCCACAGCTGCGGCAGTCTGTGGTCCTGAGACGGAATGTGCGAGGACAACTCACGCGCTGTGACAACTGTTTGGATGCCAGAGGGCATGCAGGATTTTTGGTGACCAGGTTAGGTACGTCGATATGAAACAGTTGGCTCTAGCGGCAGGTTGCGTGATGATGATGATGGAATCGCAACTCAGCCATGATCTTGTACGAGCAAACAGACTGGTTCCTAAGTACGGAACCATGCTTCAGTAATCTGTGCTCTGCATGGACGTGTTGGTGTTCCTGCTTCCTGGCTTTTTCGACATCCAGTTCATGAGTGTTTGAACAGAAAGTGGTGGAGGCTGATTAACCACGAATCGGGACCGTCACCCAGATTTATCCCTGTTACTCAAGTAAAAAGACCTTCTTTTCAATCCCACTGGCCAAAAAAGAAAAAGAAAAAAGTCGTAAGTTCTCGCCTAATTTGCTTCACATGCAAGTGTATCGCCGGCTCCGCTTGAATTTTTTTCGATGCCTCTAGTCCATTCTTTGCAGCACAGCGGTCTTCTTTCTCCTCCATCTCCCCTACTTTATACCCTTCCTTGAACTCTACTTTATTCAATTAACAGAAGGTACCATTCGTCCTTGAATCTGACAGGGCTGGGCTCTTCTCGTTTTCACATTAATATTTTCAATTATAGCGGGCCCGCACTAGCGCCATGGATCGTGCAATCCATTCATCCCACCCTGCTCAAGTCGCCTACCTTCAAAAATGCTAAAACCACTCGATGCCGAACCGAACGAAGCTCCCGCGTACATCATTCCCCTGGACAATGGGTAGCGGATGCGCAGGGTTTCGTACTTCCCTGCCTTGTATCCAAATCACTCGCTTTTCCATTTTATTTCTGCCAGCCAAAAAGAGGAGTATTGCCTTGACCTCATGACCCGTCCCCGAATCGAACGAGTATCTGCACGCATACTGAGAAAGGTCCATTGACAGCAGACGCACATCCAGCGCTACGAGTCTTATATTCACCTTCCTTCCACGGCAATAAATTCCCTACCTACAACTGGAACTCGAGAAAGCATAAAAAGATATGGCAGCCGCGGGCAATGACCCGCCCACGAATTTCGGTACGGATGCATATCGATACGTTATTTGTAGCAGAGGCGCACTCCACGGGTTGTGCATTAGACTCGTAACCAGTCTGTAACCAATTGCCGAAAAATGTGGCAAGCACTTTTGGTGGTTACAGACTGGTACAACTCGGGAAGTTGCATTGGGTGGTCCGCGGAGTTTGAAAATTTGGCGAGGGTCCTGTTCTGGGCTGCAGGTTAGATATGAATGAATTTGGAGTACACAGGAACGATTTTACCTTAAAAATGATTCAATTTACCTCCTCACCTATTTTTTAATCTGGCTTGGAAGAGTGGAAAGACCCATCAACTTTCGACCAGAATTGATCGGCTTTGATGGCTCTCGTATCGGCCGATCACGGCACCTGCTAAAATTTCAAACTCCGGGGACAGCTCAATCGCTGTCAACGAGTTGTACCAGTCTGTAACCACCGAAGTGCTTGCCACATTTTTTCGGCATTTGGTTACAGACTGGTTACGAGTCTAGTTGTGCATTCCCTTACCTCCTTTCTCGCCAGATTTCCCTCCAAGTTCATCGGTATAAAAAAAACCTCTGAGAGAGACGTCGGGTGACCATCACCTGCCAGTTCTATGGTTCAGAAACCCTTCACAAGCTGGAAGGCTTACAGTAGCTAACTCACGGCCTGGGAGATGCCAAAGTTCAATAAATGGCTTATGATGGCGGGAAGACGGAAAGTGAGCTGATGGCGGGTCTGACAGGAGGCTGTGCATCATGTCAACGGCTGATTAAGAGATCAAAGCCAGATCAAAGCTCAACGTTCCGTAGTCTCGTTCCCGACGTTATAGGGCAGTATGCTCGCTGCGCTCGCAGGCGCGGAGCGCCAGCGGTCCTCCGGACCGGTCGGAAAGATCCGAGGCAGATTTTTTGATGAAATTTGATCGCGGAGCACTGCCCTATAACGTCTGGTGCATCTCGTATAGTAACCATGCGATCGAGTCACGCCGTGACTTTTCGCGTCTGACAGCTCGTCATCTTCCCTTCTCTCGTCGCGTCTCCCTGCCTCCTTAAGCCTTAATAACCCTTAAGGATTTTCAAAACCACTCTTAAGGGCTTAAGGGCGAGCACTGCCATTCTGTACTTCTGTGTATTACTGGACTACGATCTACTACACTCTGTATCTGATCTGCTTGCTCCCTATTTCTGCATGACCTGCCGGTTCAACACACTGTATTTCAAAGGAGAAAGGAATGGTTCACACTGGCTGAGCATTTTAAATTTTCCACTCAGTTTTTTGGTGAAAAAGTCAATGAAAAATTTGAATTGCTCAACCAGTGTCAAAAACACGTTTCCACAGCTTGAAAAAAAATCTGATTTTTTGTACCACTCACATCCATAATGACAACTGCAGCGAGGCCTATAGCAGCCTTGAGCAAGCCTCTGGCGTTGAGCGAGAGGAGGCGATCTTAATCTTATCGGACTGATCTATGTGACTGATGTGACAAAACGGCTCGTTCGCATGGTTTCTATACGAGATGCACCAGATCTTAGGGTGGTAGTAGAGCATATTTGCACAGGCCAAAACGCCCGTTTGATCCTAAAAATGATGCCTGATTCCAGAAATGTTGGGGCAGCCTAAAGGGGTACGGGTGACACGAAAAAGAACGACGTGGTGCTGCCGTCGGTCATTTTACCCCAATTAAATTCCAGTACCATCCTCACATAGACTCTTCTTCAACCTGAAGTTTTCATCTGTAATTTCAGCGCGAGAGTTCTCGCCAGGTCGACTGCACACTCAGAAGTCACATTAAGATGTCATCAAATTTCTGACGTCGCCTAAAAACTCGAAGTGATCCCAGAAATAAAAACGGTCGTGCAAATATGCTCTAGTTCCGCACATCTTTTTCATCATTTGATCTGCCTCAAATTTGGAACTCCGCCACCCAGAGATCTGGAGCCGAGATTAAACGTTCCGTTTCCTAGTCCGAGGCTCGCCGACATCAATTCCAACAATACTCTGCCGAATTGCTCCCTATTTACTCGGAAGCCGATGTTTCGCATTCACCGCAAATCCGTCATGTTTCCTCCCCCCCCCCATCCAAAAAATAAATAAATAACAATTGAACAGGATCCTCATGTCTCAAGACTGTTTTTTCCTGAGCGCTCAAGGTTGAGTTGTATAAATTATGGAATGAAGGTTTGGTGGGTTCACGGAGATGGTTGCCACCCGACGTGTCCATTTCCTCCGCCGTAATTATAAAGGATCCGCCTAGTCGGGGGTGGGAGTGAAGGAACAACACTAGGCCGTTGAACACGAAAGGTTATGGAGCGTCCTAAGGTGAGAGGAAACCGACCCTGCTCGAAGTTGCCGTGCCGTCGGTGCCGAGTCGGCGTTCTGCAGATTACCTCAGCTTCATCCTCCCTTTTGGGACGAATTATATTCTGGCGTTAGAACCGCGTGAATCTAATGGTCAGTCCACAAACCCGTACGACAAGAACTGAATGTGTTTGAAAGGGCCAGGAATTGTCAGCTGCTTTACATACTCTTTGTTCCTGTTTGTCTCCCCACTCAGCCCAAGCTCGTCACGTGTTAGGGTAAATTTTCGCTCGCAAATTATTTTTAGCGACACCCTTTCCGTTTGGTTCAAATATTATGGTTCAGCCAGATAACTGAAGTCCACCTGGAGGTGTATGCGGCACTTTGCGTTTCGCCTTGACTGACTTCGGGCTGTAATTGTGGTCGTGTGCAGATCCTTCGGCCGGAGAGCGGGATTTCCCATTAATTAATGGGATATCCCGCTTGTGCGGCTCCTTGCTTTTCTCAACTGCGTTGTCACCGCACAACATATAAAATGTATTTATTGAAACATGTAAAACTATTTGGATGTTAGCTTTTTTACCAGCCCGCCTTTTTCGGGTCCGCCTCAAACTTGCCGTCTAAGGAGGACATCCACTACCCAGATGCGGAGATATTTAGAGCCAAAAATAAACGGCGCTGCGCGTGTGGGCGCTCGACCGGGGCATTGCAATCGCATGCGCCGGCCTGAGCGGGCCCGTGTGTGGCCGGCGCGTAGCCACACGCGGCGCTCAAAATAAACTCAGGAGAAATTTCGAATTGCTCCCTATTTACTCGGGAGCTGATGTTCGGATGATTCTATTGAGAAAGCGCCGTGACCGCCGATGACTGTAGCGTACACATGGACGTGGTGTACGTAGGTACAGTACCTGCTTGTTCCTTTTAGGGACCACCGCAGTAATACATCCTCCTCCTCCTCCTCCTCCTCCTGGTTTCTCGGAGAAACCCCCCGCATTAGGCAATGTTCCCATCAAAGTGCCGGGTGACCCGGTGAGTCGATAATTTGTTGCATACACTGTCACTAATGCCTAGGAAATTTGAGAAAGTTTTGGAGACCAGTTCATACCTTTTCCAAGCAGTGAATTAACCTTCTGGCGCAAATACAAGACATTCCACCGTGTGATGGGATCAAACCAAGTCCAACTAGACCTCGGCACCGTGATTTCACTTTCTCTGTGGGCTCCGAGGTTCTGCAAACTATCCAGATATGTACTTGGATGTCCCAGCATTGTTGCCTGAATTCTCTATTGGTATCCATGGCATGGCAAAAGTTCTAATATGAATTTCACAGTTTGGTGATTAAAGTCACATTGGGAAGGTTCATGGTACTGGAACAGGCCTGTCAAGCAATGAAAGAAAGGTAAACCAGTGGTACACCACATTCTGGGCAATTGAAGTCCAGATCTACTCAAAAACATCAGGTTCCTACCCAGCCGCAGTTACGAGGTTCATAAGACAGCGGTAGTGGAATTTTTTATCTAATACAGAAATAGATTATCAGTAATACTGAATACCGGACCGGTGTGACAAACTTAACTTTGGGATGAACCTCTTCACAGCGGCTGGCAATTAACATAGGTAAACAACATAGCCACAATGTGGCCGATTTCAGAAATGAAGCTCTTGGGGGCTCACCCACTCTAAAGTAAATTTCTCTGAGGGATCTAACAGTCTCATAATGTTTCTAAGAGCCTTCCAAGAACATTCTGGGTTCATAACATACTTTTTGACCTGAGCCATGGTGAATTACACTAAAATTTTGGATCCCGTCACTGTAACTTGCAAAATATTGTCTATCAAACTCAAATGAATGTCGGAATCCATTTAAGATGAGTATGAGAGTATGTTTCATGCGCAATATAAATTTATTTTTGAGTGGGTGAGCCCCCAAGAGCTTCATTTCTGAAATCGGCCACATTATGGCTATGTTGTTTACCTATGTTAATTGCCAGCCGCTGTGAAGAGGTTCATCCTAAAGTTAAGTCACAATATTGTCACACCGGTCCGGTATTACCGGTAACCCATTTCTGTATTAAATAAAAAATTCCACTACCGCTGTCTTATGAACCTCGTAACTGCGGCTGGGTAGGAACCTGCAAAAACATTTGACTTTGGCTCAGTGGCCACCGGCATCAGTGATGTGATACTCCATTAGGAGGGGTTCCTCCGGATTTGCCGAGAAACCGGGTTTCTCAGTAGAATGACCATTGATGTTCCATTCATCGTAAATCCGTGGTGTCTCCCCAGTGGCGAATGAGTGCGTAGAACTCCCATCAAATCTAGCTCCATTTGCACAAATCCCGCCGCCCGCCTTCTCTCGACCGCCCAGTCGTTAGCGCTCCCCACACACCCTTATCTAGAATAGTCGGGACTCCTCTACACCAGAGATATTTTTCATTGTGAATGATAGAAGCCCCTGATAACATAAAATTTTATATGTTTCTTCCAGCCAGACACCCAACTGTAACACAGGCAATAAATATAAGACACTCTTCATACTTTATGATTTAGGGTGTAAGAAATTTTGAGAATGAAGTCCACTCTCACTGTGCTTGGAAACGACCTGAAATCGGAGAAATTGCAGGAAGTCCTAAAAAAGAAAAGAAAGACATTAAGATGTCCTCTATGACGTTCCCGATGTTGCAAAAATCAAACTGCGCGCGCGCGAACTCTGCGCGAGTTTTTTTTTTTGACAAATCTCTGAAAACGTACCAATAGACTCCTACTATGCTATACGTACAAGTCTGGCTTGACCGGACACCAGTGGCTTGCGCTGAAGAGCGGATGAACGATTTGATCTGATTTGTCATGCAAGAGGCTGCAGCCAAACAGAGCAAATCAGCCACGCTTGATACAACTCAGTCCTCAATCCGACAATCCTAAACGACGACTTGGACTGGATACTCCAACCATCACATGGCCAACATCTATGGCTTTCCAGGCGCTGCAAAAAATCAAAACTGCGCGCGTGCGAACTATGCGCGATTTTTTTTTTTTTTTTGGACAAATTGTAATACTGGCACTGGTAGACTACTGGGGTCTTATATAGAGATATCTACCGCGCCAGTAGACCCCTGTGCGAACGTAGGAAGACAAAGAAACGAGTTTGATCATATTTTTAGCGACGGATCAACCCAAGATCAACCCTTATCCTAGCTCAGCCTATTGAAGACAACGCGTCCATCCTTAGACCTGCCCGCGCTCCCTTGAAGAAACTTGCCTCTATTGACGCGTATTTAACCTCAGGCTGGCATGCTTCAGTTTTGTGCCAAACACTTTCCATGCAGGACACCCCTCTCATCTCAGCCTGCGATACGGATACGATTCGCTCCGCAGGCAAATAGGTTTTTCTGCAGAACCGCGCTGGTGGAGAGAAAACACAGACCAAAGCACAGACCAAAGCCATCCCCAAAAATTTAAGACAGCTATTCCACCCTCTTCACCTCCTGCTGAAGCAGCTTTACCGGGCCAGAGCTTAAATCCTCCCGACCCATCTATCCGGAACCATGACCTATAAGTGGTCGTAATTCAATCTGCAGTCATCGTTGAGCCTCCTTCAGGTCGCCGGTTTTGTGAGCTGCAGTGTGTTCCTCTGGGTTGCTGCATAGACCATTATCGACACCGGTCTCTGGGTCCAGAAACTCACGATACTTGGGATAAGCCCGAACAATCCTTGATATTCGGCGCGCAAAAGCATGGGAGCTTACAGAGGTGAATAATATTCGATGCACCGTGCCGCTCGCGAATTCCTCGGACTAAATATGAACAGCGTGTACGGCGGTGGATTGCAGGGTTGGATGAACACAAGATGAACAAGTCCAAAAGTTGTAGAGGCGACACTTCGTGATGCGTATGTGTATGTCGCTAACGGCTGGATAAAAGCATCGCCTGCCCAGCGACTTTGCTGGGGAATGGTTGCGTTCAATGGCGCCGTATTCATCGGGTGGAAGATCCATAGGCTAACACCGTTCATGATGAACAATTTTCTCCATTATTCGTTTCTGGCAAAACTCAAATGCTGTTAACCAGCGTGTTCAGGTTAGCACTCAGGTTACATTATATGGCGTAAATACTAAACTGTATCCACAGCCACTTGGAGTCCTTCCACATCTGGGAATAGGTCAGTGCCTACATAGCTCTTGATAGACCCTAGTAGAGCCATAGAGCCGTAGCAACCCCCCCCCTTTATATAGACGATGATAGAGAAGGCAGTCTCTACATAGAGCCGTCATAGAGCACCATAGAGCTCGCGAAGATCACGAAGATGGCGTACGCGAATTGATCTGATCCCATCGAACGGTGCCGGCAAGCTCAGCATCGCAATTTTTTCCCCCTCCCCTTCCTTCAGACTTGAGAAAATAAAGAAAGAATTAAGGTTCAATAGAATTTATTCACAGCTAGTAGGCTACTAATACAGAAAACAAGACTAAAAATAAAGCCCCAAATGCCCGAGTCGAAGATAAAATGGCTTGAGCAGAGAGTTTGTATTGATTTGAAGATCAATTGACGACAAGGAGCAATGGGCCCGAAACAGGAACAGGAAATCTTGAAGAGAAGTGCTTGAGCTTGAGGGCTTGAAATACTTCAGGACTTGCGTGCAGGAGATGGTGAGAGGGAAAGAGTCGGAAGTGATGGACATGCATGGACCTCGTCTTTTATCATAAATACTGGCCCTAGCAACGCGCCGCATGGAAACGATGATGGAAACGGCGATGAGCAGTCACCCATAGACCCTGGTAGAGCGTCGGGGGCGATGGTAGAGTAACGGGCTCTATGAGACTCTACAGAGAAGACATGCTCTATGAGACGCTATCAAGGGATCAGGTCTATATCACGCGCTATCAAGATGCCGGCGGCTCTATCAACAAGCCGAGGCTCTATCAGCCAGAAACCTGTTTCCAGATGCACTTCGCGTTCAATAATATGGCACTCGCGTCCGGGTTTGATACATTGTCGACGCCAGATTTGTTAGCTCGATTTTAAGCTGGTGAATATAGGCATCCTTGTAGCAATGTACTTGTCCAATCAACAGGCGAAGGGCTCGTCTGGCCGCCTCGAATCAACCAATGCCTACCACCTTTTTGCTCTCTATTTAAGTGGTGCGAATATTGAATGCATCCCTCCAACCGTTTTTGTGACCTCGTCTGCTATACAGCCGGTCTGTTTTCATCGCTAGTAGCTCATGCGTACCGGATCAGAATATACAAGGCGCTTACAGCGACGATGGTGAAAGCGGGGCAGGCCAGGGCAATACCAGCCGTCACCATAATGCCAAGTCTCGGGGCCTCGGGCGCCTCTACTCACTAATTACCATCTGCGCGCTCTCGTCTCCAGACGTTTCGGTGAACGCCATGCTGATAAGTAATCCCGATTCAATATGCTGTCTGCGGGTTGGTGACTCTGGATATGATTGGACTGGCTAGCAAATGGCGGTGAGCTATGTCTCGTGTGCGAATAAGTCCAATTCTAAAATTTCTCTGTCCGCAGGAGGTTTGGTCATGCAGCGCATTTTGGAGGTGCGCTGTTTGGGGTGTTGTATTACATGTATGGCCCGAAGATTTGGGACTTTTTGAGGGGTTGAGCGGAAGCGGCGCCGTATCACATTGCGGATCGCAATCGACCTACGGCGACGACGCGGGGAGATTATATTAAAGGATATATGAATTGAATTACCACTGCTTGTCAGAATGGCGGACGTCACGTACAACACGGCGGTTTTTCCGGCGCTGGTGTGGACACAGAAGAAACTCATGGAGGCGGGCAGCAGACGACCGCGGGTGATAATGGGATACAAGGAGCGCGACGCAGGAGAGCGAGAGTTGTGGGCGATGGCTAAAGAAGCGGGGATTGACTTTGAGCTCATTGCAGAAAAGCCCGGCAGCGGCGGAAGGGCAGTAGAAGTGTGGAAGGCAGCAAGACAGACTGAAATTGAGATGTTAAATACACTGGAGGTAGAGTAGAATATAAGAATAAAGGAACAAGAATTTATGAGCGCTCGCCGCGCAGCCGCCGGGCCAGAGTCAAGTCTTTGGGCAGGATAGTGATCGCTATTGGTGTCTTCGAAGAGCGAGACGAGGTAGGCCTCTGCTGCTTCTCGGAGAGCCATCAGGCTGGAAGGGCAGCTTGCGGATGAGCAGCTCGGTAGACATTCGGTAATGTCTGATTTCACGGAGCACGACGCTTCCAGACCGGAAGCGATGGGGCTTCTTGACACCACCAGCGGCGGTCTGAGACGCGATGAGAGGGTGAAGACGCATAAAAAAAAAAGGAAGGCGAACTCACAGCTGTCTTGCGTGCGACGGAGGACTTGGCTAAGTCCTTGGCATCTGATGGTTGGGGTATCCAGTCCAAGTCGTCGTTTATTGGCGCGCTGTGAGGTGAATAATAAGAGGCCGTTGTTTGAGATGTACGCCGGGGACGCTAAAGCTAGGACGACTCGAGGAGGAGGAGGAGAGGCCGGCGATGAAGAGGAAGAGGACGGCGTCGCTTAAGATTACCCTCGACGAGGTGGACGGGACGGACGTAGACACGCCGACGCCCATCAAGACAGCTGCATTCGATTGCATGCTTCTTTGCGCGGTCTGGGTTTGCGTCGTACTGCTCCTGGACGAACTCGGAGTGGTTTATTTTCTTGAAACCTGCGCCGTCGGGAAGCTTATCAAAGATGTAGCAGAGGGGGATGCCAAGGGAGAAGAGGTCCCATAGGAGGGTTACTGGGTCTGTTGATTGGTGCGAGTCGTCTGGAGATGCGAGAGAGAAGTAGAAGGGAAAGCCGCTGATCTGCAAGAGGCGTGCCCGGAAGGCCGAGCATCACTGGTAGAGAGAGACTGACTGAGACGCTGCGGTGTTGAGAAGGGTGTTGTTGGGAATGGGGGCATCAACGGGAATAGATAGTGATGGGCAAGTTCGGTTCGGTTCGGTTCAAAGCCTTTTTTTTCCGAACGCTGAACCTGAACTTCGGTTCAGGTTCGGACATTTGCTGAACCTTGAACCTGAACCCGCGTTCAGGTTCGGTTCAGGTTCGAACTCGGTTCGAACCCGGATTTTTTCCCCAACCCAAAATGTCAAAATCCAAGGCAAGGAATGCAAAAAATTGGCACTGTGTGTGTATGTTTACTCATCCCTGAAGGTACTTCAGACCATCCGGACCACTGGAATGATAATTCAGATATATCCAAAGCAGATAGGCAGGCCTTATTTCAATCAAAACCCATGGTACAACACTAAATGTGACTGAATAGGTATTTGTACCCAAACTATGCTTCCAAATTGTTATACCATTGAATTTGTGAGGTGATAGCGACTCAAGTGAGCCCAGAAATCACTCAAATCACTCAAAGAAATGGTATTTCGGTTCGGGGTTCGGTTCAGGTTCAGAAAACAAACTTTGGCCTGAACCCTGAACCTGAACTTCGGTTCAGGTTCATGAAGTTGCTGAACCTTGAACCTGAACCTCGCGTTCAGTTCAGTTCGGTTCGAGTTCGAACCGAAAGTCTGAACCGAACTTGCCCATCACTAGGAATAGACCAGCTTGATCCGCCGCCGTCGCCAGTTTTTGGTGCTTCCGCCCGGCGCACCAGTATGAGGTCGTTGACGTCGTCCCAGTATCGCCCATGTCGTCGTCGGATTCGCAGATAGTGGGGGTGACAAGACGCAGGTAAGACTCGAGAGTGGCTGATTTGCTCTGTTTGGCTGCAGCCTCTTGCATGACAAATCAGATCAAATCGTTCATCCGCTCTTCAGCGCAAGCCACTGGTGTCCGGTCAAGCCAGACTCGTACGTATAGCATAGTAGGAGTCTATTGGTACGTTTTCAGAGATTTGTCAAAAAAAAAACTCGCGCAGAGTTCGCGCGCGCGCAGTTTGATTTTTGCAACATCGGGAACGTCATATGTCCTCCTCATCAGAGACAATATTAAACAGGCCTACTCGGGGCTCAAAATCCCCATATTCCATGTATGTATCTATGATGCGAAAAATTCGCAGCGGGCCAATTCAGTCAGTTCACCATCACTGACCTTGATTTGTTTAGGGAACATTCGTGAGAAAAAGTAAAGAAAAAAATTCCATGGGCTACGAAGGGATTCAGTCGGCTTCTACAATCCTCTCTCTATAGATACTCAACTGCCCTTGCTCAAGACATCGATTCTGGCTGTTTGTTCTACAGTATGGTGTCAGCAAATGGCACTTGTCGTTTATACTTCCGAAGTGATCGGAGTTCTACACTCTCACTACACACTCGTGTCTCCTCCCCCCCTAAAATAAAAATAAAAATTGAACGGCATCCTCATGCTGCTTTTTCCTCAGCGCTCAGGGTTGAGTTGTGTAAATTAGGGAATGAAGGCCTAGTGGGTTCACGGAGATGGTTGTCCGTTTTCTGCGCCAGGGTCGCACAAGCTTCAAGCTCTAGGAAATGAACAGTGTAGCCGTCTGATTGAGTTTAATTATTTTTAGCGACACCGTTGCCGTTTTGTTCAAATTTTATGGTCCAGACAGATAGCTGAAGTCTACTTGGAGGTGTGTGTGACACTGGCCTAGGTTTGCGTTTCGCCTTGACTGACTTCGGGTTGTAATTGTGGTCGTGTGCAGATCTTCGGGCCGGAGAGCGGGAATTCCCATTGCGGATGATTGTCGTTAGGGCACAGTGTGTCAAACAGTGTGTACATGTTGCTTCGCTATACCGGGCGTCGTGGCGGCGATGTTGATGAATGACATTAAAAACACGCGGCCTCTTCTTCTCACCTCCGCTGTGCGCCGGCTCTTTTCTCCTTCTTTCGTTCTTTCGTTCTCCTCCTTTTCTTCCTCGGCAGCGCCATGAAGTCCATCTCCGCTTTGTTGAGCCTGGACGGGCCCTTTGACGGCCGCCACCAACTGGTCACATCGCCTTTCTTCTCCGCGCGCGTGCTGGCCACCCTCCGCCTCGCAGTCGCATTCTACACGCTGGTGACGCTGGTGTTCAGCATCGTATGGGGCGCGGTCGTGGAGAAGGACGTAGCTGGGTGCGCCAGTCTCTCCCGATTACCTGCGTGTTTTGTGGTTGCTAATGCTCATTAATGTTGTTGTTTGTCGTCAGGTACTTCTCATACTTCACGCATCTAACCTACTTCGGTATCTGCGGCTACTTCTTCGCCGCTGGGTTCCAAACGGCGCTCTATGCGCGGCACGGCGAAAAGGCGTATCCGCTGCAGAAGTGGCCCAAAGCTCTGCGCTTCCTGCACTTAGCGCTCCTATCTACCGTCAATGCGTATCGTGAGTTGTCGTTGCGCTTCTGTCGCCGCACTGCGCCCGCTAACTGCATTGTCTAATAGCTATCCTGGTGTCCATCGTCTTCTGGGGTCTCCTCGCAAGTGCGCAAACGTTTTCGAACCGTTACGACGGTGAGGTTCCATGGACTTTACACAAAATGTGACTCATTTCTTTTGACTTCTCTCACAGCCTGGTCCGCCATCTCCACGCACCTGCTCAACAGCGTCTTCGCGCTCTTCGAGATCTTGCTCACCAACACCCCCCCGCCCGCGTGGATCCTCCTCCCGTTAGGCGTGCTCCTCCTTCTCGGGTACGTCGGGGTTGTGTACATCACCTATGCCACGCAGGGGTTCTACGGTGCGCGAACTCTCCCTTCATTCTCGTTATATATACTACGGAATACACAACTGATACCTTCGACGCTCCAGCCTACTCCTTCATGGACCCCAAAGGCCACCCCCTCAAGCTCGCGCTGTACATCGTCGGCATCGGCCTCGCGGAATGCCTCATCTTCGCGCTCGTGTACGGTATCATTGTCCTGCGGCAGCGCGGAGTCGCCAAGTTTTTCCCTGCGCATTCCAATGGCAAAGGTGACGGCGCGGGAGACAACAGCTCGATTGCATCCTCCGAGTGGGAGAACGTGGACATACGCGGGGAGAAGGAGAAGGGCGCGTCGAAGTTTGAGGTTTGAGTTTGATATACCACCCCCACCGGCCGCTTTTTTCTTGGACCACGACCAGACGATTGCCGCACTCATTGTATGCATTACGCAACTCGCTATCGACGCTTTCATACCTCCCTTCGTTCACAAACATGAATATTTTACCGAGACTACGTTCGATGACTATAATTTTTTTTATATACACACATAATAATTACCCGCCGGTGGTCGGCCGGTGGATCCAATTGACGGCCGATTGACGACATCGATCGAGTCTGGTGTCAGGATACGCCTAACCGCCACCTCATCTTGGCTGTTCAAATCTGTCATAATCTCGCATCGAATCTCTGTTCCGTTCGAACATTTTCCCACTCCCCACTCAGCTGCCGTCCGCCGTCGACCGTCGAAGTTGGACTTCTTGCTCCTGCCAGCCAGTTTCCACGCAGAGACGGCCGCTGTTCCACGGTGTTAACACAGTATATTGATACGAGTCATACGCAGGTAGAGCACGCTCCAGCCCCAAGTTAAACTCAGGTTTGGGCTACAGTAACCACGGTTGTTTACATTTGTCTCCATATGTCATACTCAAATCTCTGTCCGAGCCTGCACATCTCTATTTGAACTTTGTTCTCTTTACACAGTCAGCCACCCAGTCAGTTTCTCAAACAGCAACGACATTGATCCCCGCTGGTGGAAGGGTGGTTGACAGCATTATTACACCGCAGTACGCTCCAACCAAGTCTCTACCGCAACTCAGATTATAGTTATTTCGATTCACCACAGCCAAACCGACCGATATACACTGAAACTAAATATATATACCTCATTACCAGAATTGGATTGTTGGATCATCCCGGTAGGTAGGTAGAACTCGGAACGCAGCCGTGAAACTTTATTCGTCTCGGTGGTTTCAGATGATGTGATGGCTATGCTTTGGGCTCGGGCCGCGGCGACCTCGGGCGGGGCGGGCGGGGCGGGGCGGAGGTCATGATGGGTAAGAACTAAAATAAGTCAGTGGCGGTGAAAGTGACTCGGCTATGGTACCATGCTCAGTGCTGGTAAACCGTACATGAAAGGGGACGTAGACAATCCCCGCTCAAATTCACCGTGGTGCGTAAGTGACTACATAAGTAAAACTTCGCTGGCTGAGCTCTCCTGCTCTTTCACTTCCCCATGTAATACCCAAGAGTTCTTGAAACAAGTCTACGAGGATGCGCACATGGGTGACATGCCACCGCATGTGCGCCGGGTCGGACAGTACCACCTGATTCTCGCTCCCCGCGATTCTATCTTTCAAGTTCCGCCGGAGGAAGAGCGACGATTGATAAAGGAATATCGTGCGGCACTCGACGGTCAACATCCCCAGAAATCGGACAATGATTATACAACCGGCGACGTACCGCTTTCATTTGAGCGCTTCCGGTTCAACTCCAGATCTACGACTGCCTGGCGTACGCGCATCGTGGACACGCCTCTTCGGTCGCAGTCATGATGGATCTCCGACGATTGGGCATTGTAGGTTCCTGTGGCTGGTTTCAATTATTTAATGCTAATATATATATATATAGGCGTGTTGGAGTTTCTGCTTGAAGGAATTTGATCCTTAATTCACGCGGTTATTTGTGTAATCAATTCTTAGATTTACACGATGGCGGTGAAGCCGGGGGTTTACAAGCTCGTGAGGATTCACCTCAGTAACTACTGTATTTATACTGTTCCTACGAGTCTGTGTGAGTCATAATAAATAATTCCATAACATTCCTGAATCTTCTCCAGTGTTCCGTGTGTTTCCAACTGAGTCGATATGATTCCATTCGTGTCCGAACCTCGGTCATGTGCCCGAGTGCCTAATATCCCAACAAGGTGTCCATCACCTGGACGATGATGGCTGAGATGTTCATCCATCTCTGTCCTCTCTGTCATATTCCAGTCAAAAAAGAGTCCAATTGGGGCCACAAAAAAAATCAATGGCGAACATGAGCACCGGGTCGAGGTAAATACAATTGTCGAGGCTCTATGGTATTAGTCTATTATATACCGTAGGGGTGTTTCTCCGAAGCGGAGCACATAGTTTTCTGCTGATGCTGGTCCCGCTTGTAAAGCATAATGCCTCTGGAGCGCTTGAGATCAGATAAGCTGTTGAACTGGTCGAGTTCCTTTGCTGGCGAGCCTACAAGAAGAGAGATCAGAGAGCGGGAAAAACCGAAGGGGCCGACGTACATCGTCATTTTCTGCACTTGGGGCAAACGCCGGTTCCAATGCCGGGTTGTGTAATGGGTTGACGACACCATGTTGGTAGGTTTATTATCGCTGGACAGCTCGAACTTTTCGCATAGAACTGGCAGGAGCAGGACTGGCACCTGAACAGCTGGATGATACACATACTGCTACATGACGGAGGGAGTTATACATTATCGAAAAGACCTATGTATTGCCTATGTACGTCGAAGAATCAGTGTTGTAGATAAATTGTTAAGGGCTTAATTCATGAGAAGCTAAACCCTTAACATTGAGGTGAACAGACACTAAGCCCTTATTAACCCTTACAATCCCCAATCAATCCACCATCACAACTTGATCGCAACTGATGCGGAGTGATTTCCGCGCCCACTGTCCCGCACCTCCCCGCCCGTCCTCGAGATGCCGCGCAAGCTTGGAGATATCTGGTGAACAGACACTAAGCCCTTATTAGCCCTTACAATCCCCTTACAATCCACCATCACAACTTAATCGCAACTGATGCGGAGTGATTTTCGCGCCCACTGTCCCGCAACTCCCCGCCCGTCCTCGCGATGCCGCGCAAGCTTGGAGATATCTGGGGGTTATTTTCACCACAGTGATTACAAGCCGAATAGACCTGCTCGACAGCGTCTTCGCGCTCTTTGAGATCCTGCTCACCAACACCCCCCCTGCACCCCCCCGCCCGCGTGGATCTTCCTTCCGTTAGGCGTGCTCCTCCTCCTCGAGTACGTCGGGGTTGTGTACATCACCTACGCCACGCAGGGGTATTACGGTGCGCGAACTCTCCCTTCATAATTCTCGTTATATATACTACGGAATACACAACTGATACCTTCGACGCTCCAGCCTACTCCTTCATGGACCCCAAAGGCCACCCCGGCAAGCTTGCGCTGTACATCATTGTCCTGCAGAAGTGCGGGGTCGCCAAGTTTTTTCCTGCGCATCCCACTGGCAAAGGTGACGGCGCGGGAGACAACAGCTCGATTGCATGGGAGAAAGTGGACATACGCGGGGAGAAGTGAGGTTTGAGTTTGATATACCACCCCCACCGGCCGCTTTTTTCTTGGACCACGACCAGACGATTGCCGCACTCATTGTATGCATTACGCAACTCGCTATCGACGCTTTCATGCCTCCCTTCGTTCACAAACATGAATATTTTACCGAGACTCCTATATTTTCGTTCGATGACTATAATCTTTTTTAGATACACGCATAATAATTACCCGCCGGTGGTCGGCCGGTGGATCCAATTGACGGCTGATTGACGACATCTATCTAGTCTGGTGTCAGGATACGCCTAATCGCCACCTCATCTTGGATGTTCAAATCCGTCATAATATATCTCGCATCGAATCTCTGTTCCGTTCGAACTTTTTCCCACTCCCCACTCAGCTGCGGTCCGCCGTTGACCGCCGAAGCTGGACTTCTTGCTCCTGCCAGCCAGTTTTCACGCAGAGACGGCCGCTGTTCCACGATGTTGGCACAATATAACTTATTGATACGAGCCATACACTAGGTACGCAGGCAGAGCATGCTCCAACCCAACTCCAACCCCATGTTGGGCTATAGTAACCACAGCTGTTCAAATCTGTCTCCATGTGTCATAGTCGAATCTCTGTCCGAGCCTGCACATCTTTATTTGAATTTTGTTCTCTTTACACAGTCAGCCACCAAATCAGTTTCTCAAACAGCAACGACATTGATCCCCGCCAGTGGAAGGGTGGCTGACAGCATTATTACACCGCAGTACGCCCCAACCAAGTTCTACCGCAATTCAGATTATAATTATTTCGATTCACCACAGCCAAACCGACCGATAGATCACTGAAACCAAATATATATACCTCAGTACCATAATTGGACTGTTGGATCATCCGGTAGAACTCGGGACGCAGCCATGAAACTTATTCGTCTCGGTCGGTGGTTTCAGATTCACAAATCAAAACTTGTTTTGGCACTTTGTGTCTTCCTGTGCTCAACTTTGTCCGCCCAAACGGCTTACGTAATCTCTCTCGGCAATTTCCGATCCCCTTCTTGAGCGAGCTCGGACCGCGCGAAGCGCGGCTGAGCGAGCCTGCAGCTGCCTGCAGTTTTGGTTTGTGACCTGCCGCTTGCCGGCCATCCCACCAGTCATGATGATGGTTATGCTTTGGGCTCGGGCCGCGGCGAACTCGGGCGGGGCGGGGCGGGGCGGGGCGGGGCGGAGGTCATGATGGGTAAGAACTAAAATAAGTCAGTGGCGGTGAAAGTGACTCGGCTATGATACTACTATTATAATCAAATCGACAGGGGGGGTGACGCGTGACTCAAATTTCCGATTCGACATTTCGACAACTGCGAATATTTTGCGAGACGGCCGAAAAAAAATCGACAAATCAGCAAAAATTTGGCATAAAAATGAGCTTTTTTGTGTGGGTACGTCGATTTTTGGCATGACAAACCACCTGAAGAATTCGATAAACACCCGGGTGACGAGTGACGGAGTACCAATATTCCACATCGACAGGTACCCGCGTGACGGGTGACTGTCGATTTGATTGTAATAGTACAGTATGCTCAGTGCTGGTAAACCGTGCATTTATGCATATACATGAAAGGGGACTGCAGACAATCCCCGCTCAAATTCACCGTGGTGTGTAAGTGACTACATAAGTAAAACTTCGCTGGCTGAACTCTCCTGATCTTTCACTTCCCCATGTAATACCTAAGAGTTCTTGAAACAAGTGTGCAAACAAAATGAAAAGTCTTCAAAAACTACACAGGAAACTATTAAATGGTAGAATATGATCCAGTGGTGGCCGTTAAGGCTTAATCTTTGGTCGACCGGATCCTTAAGGCTTAGGCGGGGTTAAGGCTTAGGGATTAAGGGATAATTAAGGGCTTAAATCTATTTTAGGAAATAACTGTATATAGTACAAAAAACAGTATTTTGGGCCAGGCTGCACCTTGTAGTACATTATAAAAACATATCCAAGGTACTCATCGCCGGACTCCTCGATCGATTGCACCATCATCAAGCCGAGCATCCCGCTTTGAATCGATCACGGCGATGGCCGATGCAACCTTTGCAGTCTCGAAGCAATTTTTGCTTTGTTTTTGCCCCTGTCGAAAGGGTCTTCAAGACCCATGGCGGAGGAGACAAGGTGCGCATTTTTTTTTTCACAAGTACCAGATCTCCGGCTCGGTACTACTGGCCCAAACTCTTAAGCCTTAACAAGTTTTGGACCAATCCCTTAAGCCTTATTCTAAGGGCAGCATAAGGCTTAATTTTTTTTAAGGCTTATCCCTTAAGCCACCACTGAGAATATCCGCCCAGCTTCTGTGGGTCGGCGCACCTTGACCTCCTCACCGCACTCATAAAGTCTCGGCTAGCTAGCACTGTAAACCCATTGTCGGATGGAGTTCCCTTCGCCCTTCGAGAGACAGGGGATCCTGCGAGCTCATATAATCAGTAATAATTCGGCAATTACTTACCTAGCCTATACATAGTCCTTTAAGAGTGACTTAAAAGCTTGAAGCGCAACGGCGCGACGTGATTAAAAGTAAAATGATGATGTATTCAGATCAGTCTGACTATAAATATGAGTACATGACTAAATATGACAGCCAAAGAAAGCGGGGAGAAAGGACAGAGTAGGATAGATGGGACTTAAATATATATCACGGTCCCGAACATCACACTGCAATTTGAACAGAAACTCCCAATGCTCCATCCACAGGTTCTTGATTGTCTTCTTCAGATATTGGATTCTCACTCTTTTCAACTGTCCCTGTGGAATCACCAGCGGGAACATGCAGGTCTGCAAGTTGCAAAAGCTGTCCCTTGTTGTGCTCCAAATTTTCAGCCTCCACCGAGGCTAGTTTTGCATCAACCTGAGCCACATCCCTAGCCTGCGAAGACTTTTGAAATAAAGGCCTTGCTGCCTTCCATAAACCAACTGCCCTCAAGACCTCTCCGCGAGTTTTCCAGATATCAGCCATTCGAACCATGCAATCAGCCCGCCACTGATGGACATCCATGAAAGT
Source organism: Mycena rebaudengoi (assembly GCA_029282285.1). Classification (NCBI taxonomy): domain Eukaryota; kingdom Fungi; phylum Basidiomycota; class Agaricomycetes; order Agaricales; family Mycenaceae; genus Mycena; species Mycena rebaudengoi. The sequence goes on along the minus strand of JARJCX010000003.1, from coordinate 1,256,818 downwards.
GAATCCATCCAAGGCCAGATTGAACAGGCTGAGTGCTGTTTCACCATCCTCCCACACAGCAAAGATCTGGCCAAGACAGCAGAATGCTTTCATAGCTGCCAGCTTTTTCTTGGACCTCAATGCTAGTACAAAGAAGATCCCTGCCCAACAAATGGTGTCTTCTGTATTGTTCATTCCAGTAGAATGGTCTGCAAGTCTTTCAAGGCAACAAATTGCTACTTCCATGTCTAATTTTTGTGAGGAAGTAAAACATGTTTTGAATCTCATATTTGCAGTTCTGAGGTCGCCATCTCTAAGATTAAGCTCTGCAAACCGCTGATTTGTTATGAGTTCTATGTGAGTGTGTGGCCACCCATACAACGACTGGCAGTGCAGCTGACATTGGTCCAGACTTTTCCTAATGAGTCCAGACTCCACTCCGCTGGCGATATCAATGAAAACAATGTTCAAGTTTGCCAAAATTGAATCATATGACATCGGTTTGCTAATGGCGGCAATGGAGGCCTGAATATGACGCGACTCCATATATTCCGTTTTGAGAAGATGTACCTCAGCGGCCCAACCTTGGAGACTCATATCCAGTGTACATTGTTCAAGACCACAAGAACTCAGAAGCTGTGTGGCTTCTTTGAGGGGGATTTGAGCCTCTAGATAGTTCCCAAACATGATCTGACATCTGACTTGGATGTACAGGGACTGTGCTTGTGGATAGATGCTGCCAAGGGCCTCTGCATATTCTTGTGCTCTTAGTGCATGTTTCTGAGCACCATCAGAATTTTCCGTCAGGGTCATGAGCTGGGATATCATGCAAAGGGCATAATGCCCAACCCTACTGGGGGATCCAGTACTGTCTGCCAAGGAAAGTGCTTTTTGAAAATATACAAGACCACCAAGCATGTCGGATTGGGCACCACTCGAATGTAGTCCAAGTGCAATGAACCATTCAGCTAGTGAAAGAAAATGAGACTAGAGTAACACAAACCCAACAAGTGTGACTTACCCCGTTTCAAGGGATGCTTGAACTCGAAATATTGATTCCCCAGCCTGATTTTTCCTTCAGCATCGGAAAGAGGCACAAATTCAGCAGTTTCAAAAATCTGAATCAGGTATTCCCCAAACATTGGATTGTCCTCCCCCAACACATTTTGTTCTGATAATTTGAACAGCAGTGGTGAATATGTGTCCTGGGTCCGTTTATAGAAGCGATTTAGATTGAGAATGCTCTGGTAGTTCTCAATGGCATCTGGACACTCTGCAGCAAGGGAATCCTGAAGAACATTGGTTATATTTCCCACATTCCTCGAAATTTGTGGCATTATTTTTGCTAAATCCCGGTAATCTTTCCAGAGAGAAAGAAGACCGTGGAAGTACTTGCGAAGCTTTAACTTCAGTGCATCTGTTGGAGGGTGGGCATGGAGAATGTGCTCTCGGATTGGAGCAAGGACTTGAATTCGCCTTTCTTTATCAACAAATGCAAGGGCCGTCCTGAGCAGAGCAGTCTTGCTTGCAAGGATTGCAGTGATAGGCAGTTCAGCTTGCAACAGGTCAGCATCTGTGAACCCATCTGGAAGCATTGCCAGAATACTGAGCAGGTCCTGAGCTCCGGGCGTCATACGGGAACTTGTGAATGACAGCATAATTGACATGTCCAGACTGGATCTTTTGTCATATCCACCTGAGAGCATCCTGGTGCTTTCAAATTTCCATCGAGTAAGTGCACTATCACACCCTTCAGCTCCAGCAACACTGGCAATGAGGCTGACGGCCAGGGGAAGATTCCCAGTGAGCTCCAAGAGTTGGTTGACAATGTCTTCTTCATGGGTGTCATCTGCAACATCAAAAAATGTCTGAAGAGCAGCAGAGTGGGCCAATGGGGCAAGGGGGGATAGGAATGGCTGAGTCCATTTAACCTTTGTTGGTCGCTCCGCTCCTCGCATTGTGATCTAAAGCTTTTTCATAAGTGCTCTCTCTATTCATTTAGCATCCTACGCACCACAAGTGCCAACTGGGGAATATCAGCTAGGAGAGACAGAAATTCCTCAACTTCAGATCGGGAACTAAGGAGCTCCCAGGGAGTTTCAAAATTGTCCAACACCAGAAGAGATGGTGGTGCATGTGTGAAACAGTTGATGACTGTTCTTGGCAAATTAGACCGTTTCTCCAGACCTAAATGATCTGCAATCAATGATATGAGCTCCACACAGGTGGGGGTCGATTGGCAAGAGATAAAATATCTCTGTGAATACTTGGATTCCACTTGAACATTTTGTACTGCAGCTATGGCAAGGGTGGTCTTCCCCATGCCTCCTGTGCCTAGAATGGCAATGCGAGCAGAATCCTGCAGTAGAATTGCGACCACAGTATTGAGTTCTGAGTCACGACCATGGAAGATCTTGGGAGACGGTGGTAGCATGGAGAATGATCCAGAGCTGTACATGAAGATCAGTGTGGGAGAGAAGATACTGTCCAGTTCCACCGACTGACCTATTACCCACATCCACCAGAGTGCCTATAACCTGACAGATATAACTGAGACCAACTGCCGCAAGATACAGATGGCAACTCACTGAGCAATGTTCACAACCGGTGAGATCAATGTTGGACTCCAAGAGGACAATAAGCTCTTCATGGCACTGCTTCACATCTTTTCTCATTTGCACTAGATGAGAAAGCGCCATGCCGGTAGCTTGAACCTGCAATAACTTAGATATGCACTAGAATAACCTCAACGGATGTACCTTGAATATCTCCAGAGCATGATTGAGCTCTTGCCGGCATGCCTCCAATCTTTCGCCATTGCTGCGTTGCCCAAATAATTGTTTAATCTTTCCCATGCCCTGCTGCTGTTTCAGAAGTGTGAAGACCTTCTCAAGGATTCTAGAGTGGTGGCTGAGTACAGGCGGATTGAGAAGATACATAGTAAATTTTACATACTCAGTGAATTTTGCAATATCATGCAAGAGTACAGTTGGGAGCACCCCTTTGATTTCAGAAGCAGAATGTAGCTTCACAAGGGTACCCAAGATTTCGTGTATCTGCTCTACCATTTCGATGCACACATTCTTGTTTGATTTTGTAGACTGGTACAATTAGTCCAACAATTTTTGTAGCTGTCCACAGTATGCCCACCTCAACGCACTTCAAAATTGCCAAGACCAGTGTAGCAGTTGAGCCAAGGAAGGGAATGTTGAATGAGCCCGCAATTGCCCCCACAGTGTCAGCAGCAAAAGTGGTGTACTGCAAGAGATTATCAAGGTGAGTGGAGGAGGACTTCATGCTTGTGGATTCCAGTCAGCAGGACAAAGTGTGTGTGCCTTATATGTCAGGCCTCAGGTCTCAGGAACAAATGTCGGAAATTTATCCTTGGGCTTATAAGCACGTTCTATTACGAGACCTTGTCAACCGCTTATAATAAGCTTGGCAACACATAAGCGCCTTAAATTCACGCGGTCAAAACTTGTTTGCAAGCCTGGGTTGCGTCCAAGCCACACACCGCCAATATGCCACATCCAACATGGCGTTATAGATAGAAACTTCGATTCTGCATACCAAAAATTCCCAATAGCCGCGATCCTGGCGGAAAAAAAACATCTTATACAGAGATCTTTATTCCGATAAACCTCTCATAATGGGCACAGCTTTTATGCCTTTATATAGCATTACACACCTTATAAGCGAAATTACAAATTTCCGACAAAAGCCGCTGACCGCCCGCGATGTTTCTTCATCAACTGATAAAGATTGACCGACACGTCAACTTCAATGATTAAGCACAGAGAGTTTATTAACTCTACTGGGGATGTGTGCAAAATTAAGCGGAGGGAGATTCTAGTCCATTACATTCAGATGCGAGCGCAGTAGCGTACCCCAGGCAGGAAGTGTTGTCGCTCACAATGCGGACGTCGCTGGAGTTCCCACTTTTTACTGACCAGTGCTTCGAAAATCTACATCTATCACGATAACGGCCTGTCGTCACCTGGCATAATCAGCGCCAGCGCGCAAAAAGAAGCACGAAACAAAGTGACCCCACGGCCTCCCGTCACCGCTATAAATGGTAGCGTAAATGATGAGATTAATTGGATAATTGGATTGTACAATGAAATATTTCATTTTTTCTGTTCGTGTCCGTACATTTTCATCGTAGCTTTCAGAGGGCACACCGCCAGTGGTGAGTGAGTGTGTAGAACTCCCATCAAATCTAGCTCCATTTGCACAAATCCGCGTCCGCCTTCTCTCGACCGCCCAGTCGTTAGCGCTCTCCGCACACCCTTATCTAGAATAGTCAGGACTCCTCTATACCAGAAATATTTTTCATTATGAATGATAGAAGCCCCTGATAACATATTTTTTTTAAATGTTTTTTCCAGCCGGACACGCAACTGTAACACAGGCAATAAATATAAGACACTCTTCATACTATATAGCCTCCCTTGGATTTAGGGTGTAAGAAATTTTGAGAATGAAGTCCACTCTCACTGCGCTTGGAAACGACCCGAAATCGGAGAAATTGCGGGAAGTCCTAAAAAAGAAAAGAAAGACATCAAGATGTCCTCCTCATCAGAGACAATATTAAACAGGCCTGCTCGGGACCCAAAATCCCCATATTCCATGTATGTATCTATGGTGCGAGAAATTCGCGGCGGGCCAATTCAGTCAGTTCACCATCACTGACCTTGAATTAGAGGAAGTCAAAGCGGTTTCTGGGGACCGATTTTGGTTCGATTCTGGTCTCGATTCTGGGGCTGATTCTGAGGTTAATTTGGCTGAAAATCACTCCAGAATCCGCAGAATCGAGAATCGACCAGAATCGCGTTCAATTCACGAGAACGTCGATTCTGACGCCAAAATCGACATCAGAATCAATGTCAGAATCGACGCCTGAATTAGTGCTTTGACTTCCCCTATTTGTTTCGGGAACATTCGTGAGAAAAAGTAAAGAAAAAATTCCATGGGCTACGAAGGGATTCAGTCGGCTTCTATAATCCTCTCTCTACAGATACTCAACTGCCCTTGCTCAAGACATTGATTCTGGCTGTTACTTGCCGTTTATACTTCCGAAGTTATCGGAGTTCTACACTCTCACCACACACTCGGCACACCGCAAGCTATTCACGGAGATAAGCTTTCCTCGAACCAGAGGCACCCGCATCCGATCGGTCTGATATTGATCATCGTACGTCAGATATCCTTCCAACATCGAGATTGCCGGTAGTTCGGGTGTGTCGCGGGAGGATTCATGTTTGGCACCATCCGAAGTACAGGCAAATTTCCACCAGATAAAACTCGTGCTTTAGGCCTCTTTGAAGTTTTGGCGCATTTTTTGTTGCACTAGAAAATAAGTCGGGAACTTGGTCAGGGACAATGGAAGGGTAAATACGACCCATAGGACTGGATGCGGATCTTCACTCATAACGAGTTTCTAACAGTAACACGCGGAGCCTTCCCGTTCGGTTCGGGGGCGGGTCACAGTACGTAGACTCGTAACCAGTCTGCAACCAATTGCCGAAAATATGTGGCAAGCACTTCGGTGGTTGCAGACTGGTGCAACTCATTGACAGTGATTGAGCTGCCCCCGGAGTTTGAAAATTTGGCAGGTGCCGCAATCGGCCGAGAAGCCACCCAGCAATATTCATCAATTCTGCCCCAAAGTCAATACTTCTTTCCTCCCCGCTACAACAGATTGAAATAAAATTTGAGAGACAAATGTTATTGCTTTTAGCAGTTAATAACTGCTATGTACTTCAACTTCATTTAAATCCAAAGGTCATGGGAGAGCAAGAGCCTCACTCAAATTTTAAACTCCGTGACAGCCCAATGAATGTCGACCAGTTGTACCAGTCTGTAAACACCGAAAGCGCTTGCCGCATTTTTTTGGAATTTGTTTACAGACTGGTTGCGAGTCTACACGGTACGGTTGACAGACATTGCAGCAAAAATAACTTGGTGACTTGGAGGCAATGGAAAAGTAAATGGGGCCTTGACCCGCAGTGCTAGTTGCGCATCTGGTCCAAATGTTGGTATTTCTTGATATGAATATGTGTAGATCCCTGTTCGATTCGGGGTCGGGTCATGGTAGAGTCTGCTATTGGATAAGTACGCAGAGCATGTGGCAAGTCGGCCGCATTTTGCCAATCTCTCGCAATTATAGTCCGAGCCACTGCTCAGAGCGGTATTCTCATTCCCTTGGAACACACGGACACTCGAAGCTCTGGAGATTCACGAAGCCTTGCCGCGCAGACGAATTATATATATGTTGCGAGGTGCAAACAGGCTTGAATGCTATGTAGAAGCACAGAAAATACGCAGAGCGCAGCTGAGATGCAGTACAGTGTGCTGGAGAGCACCGAACCTCGTAGACTCGTAACCAGTCTGTAACCAAATAGCTGAAAATGTGGCAAGCACTTTCAGTGGTTACATTTTTCGGCAATTGGTTACAGACTGGTTACGAGTCTGCGAACCTCGAGGATTGTGGAGTCCCGCCGCTCGAGATTCTGAGTCGAGAATGGAATTTGTTTGTTTACATAAAAAGTTTTTAAAAAAGTACTTATCATTGTTAGACCGGCTCTGTTATCTGACGTTCCACTATGTTCCACCTGAGTGCATCCGTCTAATCAGAACATCGAGGACCAGGCACCACATTTAATCAGTCGGCATCGATGCCGGCGCTCGGCTGAGGACGGTGTTCTCAGGGTGGTCCGGGATCTGCGCTCATATATATGACGGCGCCCGCCGCTTCGGGGCCCATAACGGGATAGTATAGTTCTTTGGCAATTGCGGTTAGCCTCTGTTGGCCATACCCTGTCAAATGCCCCACGCCCTGGTATGGTTACCACTCCCCGCCGTACCTCAGCGATATCATCGACACTAAAGGTTGCTGAAACGGCAGACCCTAGTTTCTGCTGCGAACAGCTGTGGCGGAATTTGGAGACATTTGGCCCAATCAATACCGGTAAGTAGTCTCTCCTAGACAGACGCTTTAATAAATGAAGCTCGTACCTCGCTTATTAAAACCGGTAAGCGAGTAGTGATGGTGTAATATGAAAAAGCTTAAAAGGAACGCCAAGTGATGTAACGCACAAATCGAGAGACATTCTCTTCTCCTCCACTTCAACATGCCTACCAACATAGAGAAGACCTATGGGGCCATGCTCATTGGAGGTGCGCACTTGAAATCTCTGTTTGACGAACCACATTCTCATCAAGTCCACGTGATGTTCGCCATATTGTAAGTCGTCTGAGATGCGCTTGCTGCTCCTGCTGACGACGGTTCCAGTTTCCAGGGAGTGTTGACGGTTCAGACCTACGTCTACTACGAGAATTTTCCAGAAGATGGGCGCAGTTTGAAAGTATTAGTGAGCAATCTATCGTGTCCCTGTGGCCCACTGGTCTAAGTTTCGCGCCAGGTCGCCAGCGTCTGGTAAGAAACTACTTCTCCTTTGTTTCTAGCTTCAAGACTCATGATATGACCCAGGCTTTTGGATACCACACACATGATATTGATTTCGCAGACCGTGTTTCACTATCTCGTCAGCAATTGGGGCAACGACGCAGCCCTCTTGGGGTCTACTACACCGCTCAATATCCATGTCCTTTTTGTCGGTTTTGCCACTATCCTCTGTCAATCGTTCTATTTGCTGAGGCCAGTCTGATCACCCAGCCGTCCTGCGAGAGTTACTGACAATTATGTACAGAATATGGACCCTCAGCAAAAAAAACTGGTTGCTGACTGGTTTATTGACGGGAGCATGCCTGACCTCCCTAGGATTCCATATCCTCCTTGCTGCATCATTCACTATGTCTGGCGCCAAATATACACGCATTCAGTCTCATGTCGGGACCATCGTGAGCTTCACTATCACAGCGGCAGGCTCGTCCCGCACATCTTCATCCACTTCACCATTGATGGTCGAGACTTTGTGCAGCTGATTCTGCCATTGCGGCATTGTTAGTTTTTTATCTGCGGACGGGGGCGTGGAAGTCGAGTTTCGAAAAGTACGCCATTCGCCCCCTGTCCTGATGCGAGTAAATTCTAAACCTCGGCAAGAACAACCTCTGTTATCAATCGCGTAATCCAATACACTGTGGCCACCGGAGTCACAACCAGGTTCGTGAAAGCCATACATATGTCTTCTGGTTCGTGCAAATCTGACAGTCTGCCCAGTTTGGTAGCAATCGCCATCGTGGTAGCGGTAATTCCCTTCTTTCCGCGTTTGCTTCGTACTGCTAAAAATAATGCACAGTACCAACTCGCTCCGAATAGCTTCATACAGATTGTTAGTTGTTCTTACTTGACGCCCATCCCGGCTGACGTGTTTGTTTTCACAGGCTATTCACTTCTCTCACGGTCGCCTGTACACAAATGCACTCCTTGCTGCGTACGCCGTCCATTTGAGATATAAGAAAACGTGCAAACACCGTTCCCAGGCTCAATTCTCGCAAATTATTACGGGAGACACTTAGTGGGCGATCCAGAATGCACAGTATTCACCAGTTTAGGACTCCTGTTGTGGTCGATGTCGATGTGACTCAATCTACACATGTAAGTTGGCCGTTTCTGATACATCTCCGAAATACGCGAAAAGCTGGACATTTCTTTAGCGCGACGAATATTCCCTGAACACTGTCGTCAAGTCACAGAGTGGGGGATCCAGAGTGCACAATATTCCCCAGTTTGGAACTCCTCTTGTGGTCGATGTCGATGTGACTCGAGCTCCAAACGTAAGTTGGCCGTTTCTATTACAGCCCAGGAATACGTGAAGAGGTAAAAATTTCTTTAGCGCGAAGAATATCTCTGAACAGTGCCAAGTCAATCAAACCACAGAACTTACCGGAATTCAGCGAACGGAAGGCCTTTTGATTAATTTTACATATTTAGACCGCTACCATTCCCCTTCTATATTCCGTCCACCTGTCCCGGATGACCTTTCCTATCTCAACCCAAGTTGAGGATGAACGAAGCGTGAAGAGATCCGGGGACGCGGTCCGCAACCTAGCAAAGTGAACTACTATTGCTCGTTACTTTCGCTGTACCAAAAGAGAGAGAAAAAGAGAGATCTGCTCCTTAGATAGAGAGTTCATATTTATACTCGTCTCATGGAAAGTGCGCACTGAACCGACAATTGGCAAAGCATGGCAAAGTGACAGTCAATGACACGCTGTGGTAGATACAGTTCAAAAGACCGGAATGATCAGAGTGGGTCCATCTGAATTCATTTCGTAGGCAATTTCCTTCAGCTATGCAACTTACGTGTGGTTCGAAACTCGTGAAAAAAGTATATGCGTGGAATATGCCTAAAGAATTGGATGGATCGCTGGATGGATGGATGCTTCGTCGAGATGCGTGCTAATGCGGAGGGGTGCTACAAATTGTGCTACAGGTTGCGGGTCGTGCGTGGCGTGGGGTCGTGGGCCGCTAAGGGTAGGGGAGGAGTTCGTGGGGCGGTGAGCGCTCATGAACATCGTCCCGGCGTCGCGGAGGTGGAGTCGTATACAGTATAATCGATTCGATAATCGCCAATCATCCTGCGCGCGCCAACGCTCGCCGTTAGCCGGCTAACGGCGACGGAAGCGACTTGCGCGGGGAAGGGGCAGAATCACCAGGATCCGGAAGAGGGGAGCGTACGGCGCGTAGCGCCGTCCGGTCATTGTGGCGGCGCAGTATCAGAGTTGCCACGAGGCCGGGGAGGGGGAGGATGCGCAAATTCGAGGGGGACTTGGAGCGGGAGGGGGAGAGGGAGGAGCGCGGGCGGGGAGAGGACGCGAAGGGTGCGATGGTGATCGTGAGGGGCGGCGACGGGGTCTTAAACGTGAGCTGCTGAGGCGCGCCCGGAAAGGGAACTGCGCCGCCCGAGAGCAAGACGGACGGTGGGCGCGCCTGGAGGGATATCCCCACCGGGCCGGTGCGCAACGGGGACGGCGCGCGGCCGGCGGACCAGCCCTGTTGTGCGAGCGAGCGGCGCAGGCGGCGCGCAAGGTGCGCGTCTTGCCAGGCGAACGCACTGCATGGATCCGGGGACTCATCGTCGGAGTCGGCGCAGGGATTAGCATCGGCGCCGGGATTAGCATCGCATTCGTGAGTGGCGTTATCCCATTCATCTTGAAAAATGGTGCCGTTATCCAGCAGGTTCTGAGTGATGCTCCGCTCGACGAGCGCCGTGAAGCGCAGTTCCGCTGTGGCGGCGGCCCGCTTAGGGGGGCGCGGGAGGCGTGCGGATAGCTTGGGATTGGAGGCGGAGGGTGCAGTGCAAGACGTTCGTTTGTTCGTGGCTTTACGCGGGGTCTCGACATGCGAGGTGCGGGCGCGGGGACGCCGCCACGGGGCCGCAGGGGAGGATTCTGCATCAGGTGCTGCATCGCCGTCATTACCGTCCCAGCAGCCAGAAGAATCCGACCCCGGGAATGGGACGCATGAGCCAGGAAACAGAAGGGAGTCACTGTCGGACTGCGATACACGTGTCACTTCGGTGAAAACGAGTGGCAACGCACTGATGCTGGCGAGCGAGATTGTGCATGTCGGGGGGGATTTGCGCACGGACGGCGCGGAGGAAGTTCTTAAATGAGAGTGGGGTTTCGATTTATTCGTGCGCACTCGCTTCTGGCGGTTGGACGAGTCGACAAAGGCGCCTTTGAAGCTGGACGGAGTGGGCGTGGGCGTAGCGTGGGGCATGGTCATGGTGGACGCGAGGCAGGAGTGAATATTGGGGTTCATCCACCGTGCTAGGATTGAAACTGGAAGAGATGGGCCTCCAGGGGGCGGTGGGCCACAGCGACAGTGAGGGTAGTTGGTAGTAAGGGTCAAGTTAATTTATACTCCGCCCATCAGGTGACCGTTGATTGCGGTCCGCACCTCGTGTTTTCCCACGCAATACCTCCGCGATAATTGACAGTGCCAAGGATTACACGAGGCTAAAACAGCCAAGGGCTCGCATAAAAGTACAAGCCGCGTTGAACTTGTTGCCATTTTAGAGCTGGTTGATATTTCCTGCGGAACTAGAGCTCTTGTATTTGAGATTCTGTTAATTTTAATCGTAACGACGGTCAGGCCGGTGTCGGGTAAGTTGAACACTTTTGATTGTGCAGGCTCGGATAGATCATCACGAAAAATGACACCCACAAGGATAATCCGCGTCCATATGCAGACCTCAAGCCTCAAGTCATGATCACTCTACCGATTTCAGTACCATAGCCGTCCTATGTCCCTAACCTACCGGGCACAGTCTACCCCGGGCCCTTCCAATGAGATCTCCATTGACACGGAGAAAAACTCATCCCCCGATGTCGGCGGATATCCAACATTATAATAATAAAGTTCTGATCCAGGCTTAAACATACTAGGAAATGAATTTGAATGAAGTGAATGTGAGTGATCGAGGACGTTGGCAAAAAACCGTTGTCCCCTCACAAAAAAGCTCAATTTTGGCCAAAATTTTGTTGAATTTGTTGAATTTTTTCCCGGTGTCGAATTGTCGAATCGGAAATTTAGGTCACGCGTCACACCCCCTGTCGATTTGATTGTAATACTACAGTAATGGGAACATGAGACCCGTGGCGCTGGGCGCGTCTGCAACAAATATCTCCTTGTGGGATCTCTGTTCGATTCGGGGGAGGTCTATTAATGGCGGCTCTGTTTTTTTGGCCGCAACAAAAATAAAATAAAAATAATGGAGCGAAGGGAATGCGAGAATCGTGGCATGCTGTTCTGGCATATACCCGGATTTTTGACTTTAAAGTAGATGTAGATGTAGAGCCCCGCTCGGGTAAACAGGGAGCATTTTTTCTCGGTGTGCATGGGAAAAAAAATCGAACGAAGGAAGGGAATCTATGACCCGTGGCGCGGTGCGCGTCCGCTATACATGATCGAGATGTGTAAAGTACATGTGGAATCCTCGTTCGATCCGGGGGCGGGTCAATATCAAAGTCGGACGGAGTAACTTTATTTCGGCCCGTAGGAACTAGGGTCGAATAAAGTGGAGCTTGGGCAACAAAGTGGGAAGGGAGAACAAAAGCCATGGCTCTGGGCGCGTCGTCCGCTATTGTTGTCTGAGCTTATATTTGTATGCGGGATCCTTGTTCCATCCGGGGGCTGTGTGATTTTTTTTCGGCCCGTATGAAATAGGTTCCAATGTGGAGGATGTTATTAGAATGAAAGGATTGGCAAATAATACCCGTGGCGCTGGTCGCTCCCGCCAAGTGTTGTCAATGTGGATCATATTTGTATGCGCCTGCTTCGATTCGGGGACGGGTCATAAGCGCTTGGAGATTTTTTTATCCCAACAAGTTGAGCAAAATGATGGGAACTCAGCCAGGGTGAATAGAGGGATAATGAGACCCGTGGCACTGGAGCGTCCACTAAATCTCGTCGAGAACTATTCTATGTGCGATAGTCCTCGTTCGATTCGGGGGCGGGTCACGATCCGACTCGGACGGCGTGATTTTTTTTTTCGGCCCGTATAAAATAGGTTAATGTTTGCCGAACACCAGAGCTAGTTATACAAAGTATACCCTCGAAGGGCCCCGAATATTAATGTTGCACAGTTCAGATCTGAGCGACTACATACCACTGGCAAGTTCGCAAAATATGAACATGTGCATGTAGATTCTTCCAAAAAATACATGCACTAAAGCATCCAAACTACACACATTTTGCAATAGTGATGCTGCAGATGACTCCACAGGCTCTGAAATAGGATATCATACATTCTTCCAGAAATATATGATTACAATAAAATCCAACGAGCCAGCACGAGAATGCAAATGACCGAGTCGCAGACCACCAGACTAGGTCTGAGACCGAATACATTACTTACACTCTCGACTCTTCTATAAAAAGTATTATTAAAGGCATCCAACAATGTTGGACATTAATGAACAGATGTTAGGCCTCTGGCTGATCAGGCTCCCTCTGAGTGGAGTCATTACGCGTGCAGCGCATGGAGTCGAAAGGGTGCGGTGTTGCCCGGCGTCAAATCCAGTCTAGACACCCTCACAGTTCTAACTTGTACAACATTTGTTGAACATCAAATCGGTGCCGTTTTTTTCTCACTCGCGGGCTGCACCTGCGTGCACTCCACAGCGCACATTTCTTGGCTGTAAGTATATGTAAGTAATTTTGTAAGTAAATAATGCGGGGACATGAAATGCAGGCCTTTACCAAGCAGTTCATTTGAGGCGTGGAACTTTCAGAATCCAAAGAAGTCAATTTGAATCCAGTCTAGGCAGATATTAGCAGTTGGCCACAAAACTCATTTAAATGAATTCACTATATGCCTAAAGTTGAATTTCACCAGCCACAATTCGGAGATCTTTAAAACACATATTGATTCTTCATCCTTCAAGCATGAATCAATTAGCAATTTTACAGAGAAAGGAAGAAATCAAGCCAGGTAATTTTACAAAGCTACATCTCATCAGCATGTAGATTGTTTTTTCACCAGCCTGGTTTTCCGAAGATGAAAACAGAAGCCAGATCATGCAAAGAACACGATCAAGCGCGGCCGTTGCCGATACATCACATTTAGGACGGGGTCAAAAGCACAGTGCACGGCGTTAGTTATTCCTTGTGGAAGCAAATATGATTAGTATAAACAATAGAAACAGGCATAAAATAAAAGGTCGGAACGGATACTCGTTTCAAAAATAACCTCAGTCACCTGAGACCATGTCGAGCCTGACACGAGGTGGCCTCGAGGCCACCCGACCACTCTGAAAGTACCCTCGCGTTAAATGTTCGCAGGAGACGCCGTCAACGACGCTGTCCATTGCGCCACGCCGTCCCCAAGCATCGCGCCTCGCCGTGTTGACGAGCTGTGGTTCAATGATGGGACTCTGGTGCTCGCGACGGACATCTCCCTATTCCGCATCTACGGCGGGTTGCTGGCGAAAGCGTCACCCATATTTCACGACATGCTCCAGCTTCCTCAGCCAAAGGCTGGAGAAACGTTGGAGGGCTGCGCCGTCGTTCAGCTGCCGGATAATGGCCGTGACGTCGAGTATTTTTTGAAAGCGCTGTTTGATTATCAGTGCGTTGCGATTTGCCGCCCTAATGAGCAGACTGTTTATGCACTTTAGATTCTTCCTTCCCTTCCCGGCCCCAACAAAATTTGACATTATCACTGGTATTATCCGAATCAGCAGAAAATACGAAGTCGAGGCGCTCCATAAACGCGCTCTAGTCCATCTGGCATCCGGATACCCTTTCGACGCAACCAAGTACACCTCCCTCTCCCCTTCATGGGACATGGCCGGCCAGGAATTCCCCTCGATACTATTCGCACGAGAAATGGCGCTCGATTGGGTCCTCCCCACCGCGTTCTACCGTGTATGCGCTGGCAACTCTATGAGCGAGATTTCGAATGGTGTAGCCATCGACAACGTACGAATGGAACTGCATCCTAAAGATAAACTCCTGTGCTTGGAGCAATGCGTCCTGCTGCGTGGCTCTGCATCCGCAGATATCATCAATTTCTTGTGGGATCCGGAGCAAATCCAAGGATGCCGGGACAGTCAGTGCAAAACTAAGCGAATTGTCCGCCGGAAAGAGGCGGAAATTTGGAGGGCCGACCACTTGCCCTTGTCCCTGTGGTTGGATAGCGACTGGCATTCCTTCGATGTTTGTGCCACTTGTGTCGCTGCCATGAAAGCAGCCCACCAGACATTGTTGAACCAATTTTGGGAAGGGTTGCCGGGTCGGTTCGGACTGCCCTCGTGGGAAGAGCTTTCAGAGATGAAAGAGAATTTATTGGGCAATTAGATAGACGGCTGTATTTGCGTTCTATACGCCAGACGCACGCCAGAAAGGGGAAGGGGCCGTAACCTGGTACAAAATCACTAAAAATGGAGTGCGACTCGCCGGTAGCAGAAGACAGAAAATTTCTTGCACCACACGGACAAGAACGGTACAAGATCAGAGGAAATCTGAATGCAAATGGCAGAGGCCGGTATCAACCGTACGCAGAGGCGGGCAAAATCGGATCATCACGTACAAATTTTCAGCACCACGAGCTGCACCATACTACTAAGACATGCGGCTGCGGCACACCACCCCTGCACCCACCATCGTGCCACTCTGCAGACCCTCGCCGTCGACGCCGCCGTCGCTCGCCCCACCTCCGTCGTGGATGCATGCCGCTCCCATCCCCGACCAGCGCAGCACTCCCACCGCTCCCCACCCACCGCGAGTTCCTCGCGGTGTGACATCGCAGCACAACCGCAGGCGAGCCGCGGCCCCCAAGATCGCGTGTCCCCGGCATTGTGTACGTCCTTCTCTGCTTCTCCCGTCCACCTACTTTCGCCTCTTCCCTCTCCCCACACCCGCCCCACGACCCGCTTTCTCTTCTCTCCCCCTTCCATCCCCCCTCCCTCCCCGTCTTTCCCTCCCTCGTCCTTCTCTTCCCTCGTCCTTCTCTTCCTTTATCGTCCTCTCCCACCCACCCTCCGCTCCCAGAACCAGCGCTAACCACCCCTTTATTTCTTTATCTAGCTTTCTTTTCATTCCTCTGTGCGCCGTGCGGTGCGCCTATCACGATCGCGAGCAAAGTGCGCACAACGGGGACAATGCTTTGCCGGAGCGTTCGCCAGAGCATGCCCTTCTTTTTTCTGCTTTTCTGCTCCACATTGTCGCGGGCAGTGTGGCGGGATACGTGTATTGTGGGCTTGCAGATGTGCCTGGACTTTGTCTCCCCGCCCACGGCCGGCTTCTTTTTCTCTCCGCCAGTATCGCGGGTGCGGGTTAGGTGTGTGAGCCCCAGCGTGGACTTGACGACGTGCGCGCGGGTTTGGTGACACGCATACTCGGTCGCGGGGTCCCCGTACTCCCGCCGCGCTGCTGGGGCGGGTGGTGGGAAGGAGCGGCGAGCGGGGTTGGTGCTGGTCGGTGATAGCGAAGATCGTTCGTATGCCTCGCACGTGAGTGTGGGCAACGGCGTGTGCGCTCGGGGAAACACGCCGTCACTCGCGCGCGTCTTTCTTCTGTTGTGCGTTGGTCTTGCCGGCGCGGGCCTGACGATCTGTAGGTGCGGTCGCCGGCGTGGGCTCAAGGATGTGCGTGTGGTGCGGGCCAGCCACTCGGCGGTGTGCCTGTGCTCCCGAGTGCTTGCTTTTGCAGCTTGCATGCGCGTCTTTTGGTGTCCGCCGGTCTTCTTATCTGCCGCCGGTCTCGCGCGCGCAAGCATGACGATCCGTAGGCGCGCTTGCAGCTGCGGGCTGGGGATATGTGCATCTGGGCGGGCTTGCAGGTACGCGCAGGTGCTGCTCGGGGTCGTGCTGCTAGAGTGGGGTGCGCGATGCAATCGCCGGGGTTCGGATCTGCGTGGATGTGGGGTCGATGTCGCGATCACGGTCTCGTAGGCCGACGCCTGTGTGATGTCGTGGCGGCGTCGAGCCTGCACGGACCCGCTCTCGCTCAGGCGCTCGTTGGGAGGGCGCCGTCATCTCGCACCTTGGCCACAGACGAGCATCCTCGTCCCAGTCGTGTGGCATGGCGGCTTCACCCATCGTTGAATGCGCACTCAGCAACGTGCGTCTTCTTCCTAGGCGCGCGGGACGACAGCGCCTTATTCGCGTTGGCTCACGCCTGCACCCACCGACTACTCTGCTCAGTAGCGCGCGCACCCTTTTCCATTGGAAGGCGTGCGCCTTCCTTCTGCAATCCTACATGTATTATTTTACTCCTGATTCCCTGTTATAGCCACCTTCTAGTTGGATGTTTTCTTACTTACCTACCTACCGAATTACCTACCTACTACCGACTAGAAATGCCAGAAGAACAAAACCCCACTACAAGCTTATCTTATCACCTGATCAGCGTCAAGCAAAGCGACAACAACAAGTCACGGCCTCGTACTAACACTCACCGGTACTCACCCACCCCCGCCCCACCCGCACCCCTCTGTGCCACCACCAGAAGGGAAACACGGCGCACATTCCCATCAGAAGCTGCGGCAATGCGTCTACCACAGGAAATCGTCGACGCGATCATGGACCATTTATCGCTTATCGACCAAGAGTACAGCGAACGAGAAGCGCGGGTGGGGGCGCTCAGAGCCTGTGCTCCGACCTGTCGGTCGTTTCGGTCCAGGAGCCAAATGCACCTGTTTGCTGCGATTCGATGCGTCAGAGAGAGTCCCAGCAACAATATTATTTCGCTATTCGACCGGCTGCTTGCAGGATCTCCACACATCGTCAGATACTTCAGTTTGGTTGGGGTCCCCGGCGACTTCCCTGCTGAGGTCGTGACGGAGTCTATTTTGGTGTCTCGCATTTTGTCCTTCTTGCCGAACTTGGCCCGCCTGGACATCGCGTCCATGTACTATGAACACATTAGGTTCCCCACAGCTGTTCATGGAGCGCTTTCACTCTTGTCCCTGCGGACTCTCCATCTCTCTGGATTCAGCTTTCCCAACGCAGCAGCGCTTGATTCTCTCTTGAGTCATGCGACGTCCTTGCAAGATTTGTCTCTGCGGCACATCAACTTTCACGACGACTCCGTAGGTCGCCCCAGTCCTGCCCCTTGCACAGCGGCTGTGGTGCTTGCATCCCTCAAATTGAAACATATGGGGAAGCGTAGCATCGATGCGGTGCTAGCCACATTCAGCGCCGTCGATATCAGACATCTACGGAACCTCTACGTAGAGCGGATGCCATCGGCAATACCGCTCCCGCTCCTGGCGGCAAATACTCAAACAATTCAAAAGGTCCAGTACTGCTTCTTGAATGGTGCGTGTGATGGTTTCCCCGGGTTTAATCCACATTGAATGCCCTGCGATGGGACAGTTGAGAACGTGAAGTACCCGGACATTTTGGCTGGAAACACGAGTCTGCGCTCCATCGAGGTTATCGAGCGCCCCGGCAACATGGCCTCGACCCTGAAGGCTTTTGGGAACCTGGGCCATCTCACGGCACTCGAGACGGTTTCTTTGCACTTTAACGGCCCAGTCGTCGAATTTCCACTGGGCGTCGACGGATGGGGGGAGCTGGACGCGATCCTCACGCAGGCGGGAGACAGCTTGCAGGATGTCCGCATTTATGCCTACACTTACGGGATGTATGAGAACGTGCCGGAGTTGGCGGCTGTCGACAGCTGGCTGCCGTCTGTAGCAGGGCGAATTTCCGTCCACATCCCGACGCAGATGGGAAGATAGATGCGCCCTGGAGGGTTGATTGTCGCATATATGTTCTATATTCCTTTTCAGAGGAGAACCGCATTCTTTCAAATGTCTACCGGTGGTTATTGGATTTTGTGCGGTTATGCAGTGTATTTTATTGAGTTCGTAGGTTCTGCGCAAAATCAAACTCCTGACAAATTCATACCACAGCAGGATTATCCGGTTCATTCTCTTTCTAAGTTTCTGGTCACCCATATCGATCTTCATCGGTTATGCAAAAAAATATCTTTCAACGCGGTCCTGGCGTTCCAGGAAAACTCAAGAGTCTCAGTGTTGTTCCCCTGTATCATCATCCACCCTCCGGACTTGCTGGCGCCTTTGCCCCTGTTCTAATTGGTAGTACTGTCTCTCCTTCCATTGACGATTCTGGTATTTCAATCATGGACGTGCTCCTTACGTGCGTCTGTCCGTTTCCTGATATCGTCGTGTTTAAATTGTTTCGTGCAGCGCAAACTCCGCTCACGCCACCTAAAATATTTGGACATACCCCACCTCGGCTGCGTTACTAATTCACCGATCGCGAACCATGCGTCTCATCGGTCAGCTTGTCAATTGACACCGACATTTACGGTGTTTTCAGGGCGCCACACTTTACCTCTTACTACCAAAAAGAAAAGTCGCGCCGACACCCTCGAACAGGCGGATATTCATCCAGACTGCCAACAATTGGCGCAGCGCTGATGGGACTATATTTCCGCTCTCGGCTTGCACGTTCAAGACGCGCGCCGAAGAAAAGGTGCTGTTCCTGCAAGTAGCCGGCCAGTACTCGGGCTGGTAGTTCAATCTTGACAAAAGTCTCATCGACGGCAACCCCGTAACGTCCCCCGAAACCGCATGTAAAACTCTGGCAACGCATTGGCATGCAACCGGAGGAAAGGGCACGATTTTAACCACCTGAGGCGGCATTTTCTCTGCGAATCAGGCTTGTGCCACTTGCGCCGTATAATCAGGGGTTCAACCGCCGCGCTTTCCATCCACCAGATTTGAAAATGTGATTCATCATTTCGAGAAAAGGGACCACATGCTCATTTGCGAACGATAGATACACTGTACGCGCTGGTAACTAGATTGGCAGTGCCAACGAAAGGCTCGGTCCCAGCTTGAATGGATTGAACAAACTGTTTTACGTGAGTAATGACAGGCGCCGCTGAGGATAGACCGCACCTGAGTTGCCGCGACGCCTTGTTGTTGCACCAGATATTCTACGAATGGAGTCAGCTAATACATATAGGCATTGGAATAGGATTCCCTCACTGAAGAAATCGTTCAAATCGACATTAAAGGAGTTAAGGTTCCCCGCAGCGCTGACGAAGGAAAACACTTCCCAGTTTGCGTTTGGGCCCTTGAAGATACGGTGAGAGTCTGGGATGGAATTCAATGCGAGATAGATAGATACCTTCCACAGGTTCCAGGTGTGGTTTGCGACCACGGTGCCAGTTGTGATCTGAGATCCCACAGGTTGAATTCTGAGAACGAAAATTTCAACATAGACCATAACAACATTAGAATCCGGCGCACCCTCCGAGGCCAGAGAGCCAGATCATTCTGGAATAGATTTAGAAACGAACCACACAGAAAGCCGTCCTTACATTTCGTAGGATGAGGCCGACGTCGCTGGATTTCCCGAGCTCGCCTTGCCGAACCAGATATCATAACTGATTTTTTGGATTAGATGATTGGTTGCAGCCCAACAAAATATGCTTACGCTACATCGGCTCGGATTCCAGAAGACTGCGTCGCATAGGACCAGGCCCACGAAGTCGGCGCCGATGCTATATTTTGGAGCTGGTTAAACGGTATCAGCGACAACGAATAAATCTTCGCAATTAGAGTCCTGACCTGAACACCTTTGCCTGCAACTGATTCTACGTTGGCATCTGTATTTCAAAAAACGAACCATGAATTTAATCTCGACATGACGCGGAGTCCGGAATACGCACAACTCTTAACATTGTTCGGTCCATTGGCCCAGGTATAGTTTGTGGTCCAGGCAACGGTTTGAGCCGTCGCGTGTGTGAGGGTCGACGATTGCGAGCCCACACCAGCCGCTGGCAGAACAAAGTTTATTACGCAGCACGTCATAAGGTAGAGATTAACAACTTGCATTTGCCCCAGAGATTTTGGCACAATGTGAAACCTCCTGCCGGGAGACAGTCAAATTGTCCCGTGATGGTTTGGGCTACACTGAGGCCGGTGAACAGAACAGAAGAAACGACGAGGGCAGACAAATGCATTGGAAGGTATGCGTAGTTGTGCTTTCGCAACAGCCTACCGTATTTATATGCATTGGTGGTTCGCGAGAAGCGAGTTTATCCGTTTGTCATAAGTATACACGACTCCCAGGTGATGGCGACAGTGGAGTGGTACCAGGTCCGAACATACGCCGGATCCGAAGAAAAGCCTTATCGTCCGTGACTTCAGGCAGACAGGTATAAGAGGTAAATTCTGAAAGTGGTGGGGATTCATAACATGGTCCATACTTGCCTTTGTGCCAAAAACCGGAGAAGATTCGGAAATTGGACAGCAAGAAAAAATTCATTCACTCGGCTGGATTTTTCGCGGCCGGAAACAGTAGGTGCGGCAAATATAACGCAAAAAATGATAGTCTGCACGTCATGTTACGTGTGACCCAGCCATAGCTTGCTATCAGTGTTCATCTGCTGAAGTTCAGTCCTCCAAATACGAAGCGGGCACCCGTTTTCGAATTATCCAGGATTTATCCATCCTACTTGGCGATTTCCGAGCTAAATGTGAGTGAATTCAGATTCGTAGAGTTTATGGTTCGAGTTGGATTTGAATGATGGCGCGGAGCCGCCGCGGGCTGCCAGAGGTTCGTCGCGGAAGAATACGTATTCTGGCAGCGCTGCAAACGGATTCAAGCGAGAGGGAAAACAAAAAAGAACGAGCCTTGATGAAATTGGAACAATCTCGTGGGGAATCCGACGAGAGCTGCAGTGGTTACTGTACAGCGAAGTTCAAGGCGCGATCACGTGAGCCCCACTGAAAGCGAAATTGAGGCCAAACACTGTCAAGCTCACTGCACAGCTGTCAGCCACCTCTTTCTCTCTACTTGCATCATCTCTGAATCTTCTCAACCTGATGCTCGTTGACCGTCGCCCAGCTTGTCAAGTACTTTCATCCTCCCTGTAATCCCTTCGAGTCGCGAGCCTGCCGCGGTCAGAGCGTCGTCGTTTGGGAATGGCCTTGTCCGGGTCGTTGGCGTCGTGTTGCTTTATGCTTGGCCCAATGCTGATTATATTTGTGCATGCGGCCTTGAAGCTCTTCCTCTTGTCCAATGGGGGATCACAAGGTGCGTCGCATTTGATGCCACCGCTGGATTCATCCACTGACACGGTCCCAGCCAGATTGCTTTTCACTACTCAATTCAAGACCGCGGGGGGGGATCCCCGCTGAAGACATTTGGGGGACCCCGCCCACAGTGCGTCATGTTCCGTACCGTCACCTTGTTCACTGACATCGTTCAGTAGTCAAGACCTCAGTGGGAGACTGCTCAAGACCTCGAGGGGGTGCCTCGCTCAAGACCTCGTAGGGGGATCCCCGCTCAAAACGTCAGTGGGAAACCGCTCAAGACCCCAGTGGGAGACTGATCAAGACTTTAATTAACGTTGGGCGGCCTTGCGGGGTCGGGCACGAAATTTGAAGACGCCCACACGGACCGGTGAGTCTTTGCTTCTCCCATAGTGGCATTTCTCCTACTCTCTTTCCTGCCTCTGGGGGGATTCCCTTCAAGATCGCCGCCTAGGCGGGGACCCTGCTCAAGACCACGACATGCGTCCGAGGCCGCAGACTTCTGAGTCCAGCTAGGGCAGGAAGACGCTTCGTGAGTCAAGTTACTTTCCTTTCCGCCCGTTTTTCGATCTTTTTTTGACGCTTTCTTCCGTCCAGTAGGCCGCACGGCATGACGGTAAGTAGATGGTAGGTGCTTTTCATGTTTCGCTGACCAAGTTGGGCTCTGGGGCTTTTATTAGGGTTCTGGGGGCTTGCATCGGCTCACGGATCTTTTGGGTTCTGGGGGCATCGCATTGCGTTTGGGTTCTGAGAGGCAGTGGAAGCGCTTGTGCGTTCGTTGGATTATAGTTCTGGGGGCATTTCTCTGTTCCCCATTCGTGGAATTTCAGGTTCTGGGGCATTGCATCCGGGCTCTGGGGGTATGTATGTACCCACTCCTGCGCGTGAATCTTTGGGTTCTGGGGGCTTTACATTCGGGTTTCGGGGGCATCATTCGGTTCCGGGGGCAATTACATTCCGGTTCTGGGGCATCGTTTGAGTTCTGGGGGCGTTCGAGCTGGGTCTCGGTTTCTTCCCCGGGGATGGGTGCGACTCGTAGCACTTGCTCTGAGTCCTACAATGCGGGCTGCGCGTGCTGCAACAGATTATTGGACTGTTTGCGCCCCTTGTTCACCTCCCGGATTGGAACTAGAGCTATAAACCGTGAGTGGCCGTTTTTCTTCTTTAAAATTTATTCCGAATCCCACCGCTCTCATGATAATCTTTCTCGACGCTGACACTGCGTATCAGGAACTTCTTTCGTGTACACTCAGCCACATGGCCGCAGCCTCCACCCACCATGTCGCCGGCATGGAGGGGGCCATCTCCACCGGGAATAGTCTACCCCGGGCCCTTCAAATGAGATCTCCCCGGAGAAAAACTCATCCACCGATGTCGGCGGATAATAAGGTTCTGATCCAGGCTTAAACATGCTAGGAAATGAATTCGAATGAAGGGAATGTGAGTAATCGAGGACGAAGAATGAGAATACGAGAGCCGTGGCGCTGGGCGCGTTTGCAAAAAATATCTACTTGCGGGATCTTCGTTCAATTCGGGAGGGGTCTATTGATGTCTGCGGCTCCTTTGGTTTGTTTTTTGGCCGCAACAAAATAAAATAAAAATAACGGAGCGAAGGGAATGCGATAATCGTGGCATACTATTCTGACATATACCCAGCTTTTTGACTTTAAAGTAGATGTAGAGCCCCGCCCGAATAGACAGGGAGCATTTTTTCTCGGCGTGCATGAAAAAAAAAATCGAAGGAAGGAAAGAAAGTTATCCAGGGAAGGGAATCTATGACCCGTAGCGCGGTGAGCGTCTGCTATAAATGATTGGGATGTGTAAAGTACATGCGGGATCCTCGTTCGATTCGGGGGCGGGTCATCATCTAAGTCGGACGGAGTAACCTTTTTTCGGCCTGCAGGAGCTAGGTTCGAATGAAGCTGGAGGTTGACCAACCAAGTGAGAAGGGAGAACAAAACCGTGGCGTTGCGCGCGTCGTCCGCTAATTGTCTGATCCTATCTGTATGCGGGATCCTCGTTCGATTCGGGGGCGGTGTGATTTTCCCAACAAGTGGAACAAAATGATGGGAACTCAGCCAGGGTGAATAGACGGATAATGAGACCCATGGCACTGGAGCATCTGT
Source organism: Mycena rebaudengoi (assembly GCA_029282285.1). NCBI lineage: Eukaryota > Fungi > Basidiomycota > Agaricomycetes > Agaricales > Mycenaceae > Mycena > Mycena rebaudengoi. The sequence goes on along the minus strand of JARJCX010000003.1, from coordinate 1,233,222 downwards.
TAAATGTCTTCGAGAACTATTCTATGTGCGAAAGTCCTCGTTCGATTCGGGAGCAGATCACGATCCGACTCGGACGGTTGGGTCATGAGCGCATATGCATGATCGCTTGAGCGGTTTAAAGTGAGCCTTTTTGCCGCAACAAGTTGAACAAGTAATGGGACCTTAGCTTGTGAATCGGATAAACACGGAAACCCGTTCGAATCGGTGGCAGGATGTTTGATGACTGTCTCATTTGACTTTTTTCCCCCCGCCCACTAAAAATAAAATATTTGGAACTTATCTTGGCAGACACGGGCGACGCACGCTGGCTGTGATAAATGAATTATAAGAGGTTGGGTCACCGCCATAAATGACGGCAACGATCGCGTTGTTGAAATTTGACAATCAGAGATGAAAAAATCTTCCCTTCACGATGCTTAACAACTGATGTTGCCGGTACTCCTGCTCTGCGGCCTACAAAATGGACTGATCTTCAATTAGCGAGAAGAGGAGGGCAGGCATTGCCAGAGAGACAAAACAATAAAAGCAATGGTTAAGTCTAAGGGGATGAGCCGTGCGAGACAAGATGTGTCCAATTCCGTCCGGCTTGGCGTGAGGTGTCCAAGTACAGCCAGTGCTAAATTTAAAATCAGAGGCAGCGGAAACTGGATCAGCCTCGTTGATACATGTCGCTACGTCCGTTTTTACGGATACTCTGGCATTATGGCCACTACAAATGTCGCAGTTCTTGGGCCAAATTGCGGCGAAAATTGCCGGCTTGGAGCCCTTCCTTACAGCGACCCAGAATGTCGCAGCTAGCCCCGTATACGGTATACTACTATCGCATCCGACTTTGATGCGAGTGAAGGCAAATAGACTAATTAGGAAGAATCACATGGGTCGCATCTCATCCTATTTCATCCCCTTCGCAACGGAGCATTTCCGCTGTATGGCAATTTGGGTCAAGGTACTAACTTTTAGTGGCCATACCTCAGTGGCGCAGTAGCGTTAAAAGGGACGTAGCTGCGTGCGGCATGAGCGAGGGTTATTGCCCACTTGCTAGGGCTGCCGCCCGTTACCGTGTTCACGGTTCCACGGCACCCGTGGCACGGGTACCCGTCCCGTCCCGTCAAGAATTTTTTCGTTCGTAAAACGGCCCGTAAAACACGGCCGTCACGGCCGTGGAACGGCTTACTTGTTCCCACGCTCACTGAACTCCTTGTACCTGTCTTGAAGCCCTCCTGGAGCCATTATCTGCCATGCAATTGCATATGGATTATCATAACCCATTTTTCTCTCCATTCTACCTCGGATAAACCCACCAGACTGAAGCACCGGCATTTGCCTCCCAACTGATGGCGGAGTTTGGATGAAGAAATATTTTCAACACCGGGTTTCTGACTGCATCCTAGCCATATTTTCGACGGTGAAGTAAGTGGACAGATACAGATAGCTAAAGGTTGCAGCAAAGACCCTCAGAATAGTATATATACAACACACAGTGCTTTTATATTTTGGACATGCCGTCGACCCGTTACGGCCGTGCCGTCGACCGTGCCGTGCCGTCAGAATTTTTTGAGCGCATTCCACGGCCGTTTTTCCACGGGCCGTTGCCGTGGATCCACGGGTGGCAGCCCTACCACTTGCTCTGGCGCAGTTATCCAGTTTCTCCGGTTAGCAGGGTGCAGAGAGGTCCAGGGACAATAGTGTACTTAGTGCCTGTACACTGGGATACTTCCTGGGAACCGGCGTTCATGAGTTGGACCGTGCCGTGTAATGCTACCTACCTACCTACCTCCGTTGCGTCTCCTAACCAACTCCTGACTTATTTTTATTGCGCACTTGATACACCTCGCGCCAAGCTGGACGAGAAACCCTCGCGTTTGGACACCTAACTTCTGGACAAATGCACTGACGACTGCCTATCTCACTCCGTGTGTTCCGTTTTCCGTGGTGAGGTACGGAACAACTACGGACCTCAACGTATCAAAAGAAAAGTATAAAAGACAGCTGGTGCCAACTGAAAAAACCAGAATTCAACGCAATTCAATCATCTTCCTCTTCCTCAATATGCAGCTCTCCCTCTCTTTTGTCACTCTTGCCGCCCTCTCTTTCTGTGCTGCCAGCGTAGTGCCCCAAGTCACCCCCGTTGCTCCCGCCGCGGGGCCCGGCCCCACCGATCCCTCGCTGCCCCCCGTGCCCGACTACCTCGTGGCCGAGTACCTGGCCTCCCGGAACTCCACCGGGTTGGGCAAGCGCGACGCTCATTGCGAGACCAGCGGCGGCAGCCCCGTCGCCCACGACGTCGACCAAGCCATCCATTCGTTTGACGGAGTCGAAACGTGCGGACAGTACAATACGGGAGGCTCATTCTGCACGACGATGGGATGCCGGGGCACAGCCTGTGGTATGTTAGATCTTGCTCGTCGCCAGCCAGCGTGCTCAGCTTTTGCCTTTTATTAGTGGGTATCTGTGGATCCTACGGGGAAAGTACCACTTGCCAAGTGGCTCAAAACGATTTGTTTGACACTTTGAACCGGTGCCAGTCGGGAGGTCTCGCAGGAGGATGGTGCGATGGCCCAGGCAGTCTCAGCTTCATGATGTTCCACAGTTAAACGTGCAGCGTTCGCACCCAGGAAGGAGAACCCCCTTGTCCTAGCTACCAGCTTAACCGCTTTATAATTACTGTCTTTACCATCAACCTGATTTTTACGCTCCACTTTTCACCTCAAACAAAAAGCAACTACGCTTGACTCAATTCCACCCATAATACGTATCCGAATTTAAAACGGGGTTCCGCACGCATTTCTCGTTCCTGCCATTTAGGTATCTACGCTGCGACACGTGTGTTATTTTCCCTCTCTTGTACCCTGGCTAAATGGGCACTCAATTTATTCTTCCTCCAGGCCAAAATATAATTATCGAGATGCCGAAACATGACCCGCCCCCGAATCGGACGACGGAGGGTTCCGCATATATTTCACCCAGTACGCAGGCATATGGAGCAGACGTGCACCAGCTTATTTGCCTTCCCTTCAACTCTGGCTAATCATGAGTTTCATACCCCCAGATTCGCGTCCAACTTTTTCAAAAAAAAAAAAACGATGTCGCCTACGTCATGACCCGCCCCCGAATCGAATGAGAGTTCCAGCGAGCGTGAATACCAAATACGGAGTATGTGTAGCAGACGCGCACCAGTGTCACCGGTCTCGTTGTGTATTCCTTAGCCCAGGATATGTGCCCTTCATGATGGTACTCAGAGTCAACGGATGAACGTCTGCTCCAACCTTCCGTCAAGCTCGATGAACAAAGGAGATGCGGACTCTCCGCCCCCGTACTCGTATGGACGCACACCAGCGCCACGGGTCTCATCTATTTCTCCTTCGACAGGCCAAAAATATATATAGTTCAACACCGAAGCATCACCCGCCCCCGAAACGAACAAGGATTCTACATGTATTCCGTCCTATTACTGCATTCCTAGCAGATGTGCACCAGCGCCACGGGTCTTATTTCCCCTCCCTTTGTCCCTGGATAAACTCTCTTCCTTCCTTCGAATTTATATTTCCGACTCATAGACCAAAAAAAATCTATGTGTAACTTAGCAGAGGCGCATTCAACGTCACGGGTCTGTTGTTCCCTTCCTTCTACACGGTTAAGTTCTCAATCCCAACTTATCTTCCCGCAGGCCAAAAGAAAATCATAACTGGTACTACCCGAAACGACCCGCCCCCGAATCGAAAGAAGATTCCACGTACATACCAATTCCCTGTAACTTGCAGCAGACGCGCACCAGCACCACGCACCCTTCCTTGTACCCTGGCTAAATTCCTATCCCAACTTATTCTTCCTTCTAGCGGCTAAAAAAAATATTGTCCAACGCCGAAGCATCATGACCCGACCCCGAATCGAACGGGGGTTCTGCATGTATTTGGCCGACATATCCTCAAATTTGTAGCAGATGCACACCAGCGCCACGGGTCGTATTTCACCTCCTTCTAACCTGAGTACGTAGATCCTCTTCCCTCGAGGGTTTTTGGATTCCGCATGCCTTATTATCTACTCTTCCTCTACTTATCCCTGGCTAAATACGCTGCACTACAAAATTCAAAAAAAAAAACATGTCATAGCCAACATAAGGGTGTTTCAAATAAGGATTTGCGTCCCAAACTTGTGCCCCAACTTAATTCTCAACTTGACGAAGTTGGGGTCAAGTTGGAAGTGAAGCTGGGGTCGAAAAGTGCAAATCGGACACAAGAGCCCGACTTGCACTCCGATTTGACCCCAACTTGATGCCCCAACTTCTGCCCCGACTTTGGTTATTCGTGCTAACAACCGTTTCATGATGCAAATCATGGCATCCGAGGCAAAGGCCTGCAAAAGCATGCTCTCGGGCCATTCACAATAGATGTCCCAACTTGAGCCCCAACTTGAGTGAATTGAGTGAAGTTGGGGTCGAGTTGGGGTCGAAGTTGGGACTCAAGTTGGGGTCAAAAATCCTTATTTGAAACATCCTATAGCCATGACCCGCCCCCGAATCGAACGAGGGTTCTGCAAGTATTCCAGTTGCCTGTGCGGCATTTTCATTTGCAGCAGACACGCATCCAGCGCCACAGGTCTCATTTACCCTCCCTTCAACCCTGATTAAACTCTCAACTTATTCCTCCCACATGCCCAAAGGAACCTCCGAAGCATGACCCGCCCCGAATCGAACGAGGAGTCCGCATGTATTTCACCCGAGAACTCAGGCATGTGTAGGAATATACGCACCAGCACCACAGGTCTTATCCTCTGTCCCTGGTTTAGCGCTCAATTCTTCTCGCAGGCCAAAAAAGCCACTTTCGAACGCCCAAGCATGACCCGCCTCCAAATCAAACGAGGATTCCGCGTAAATATCAATCCCTACCATTTTCAGCAGACCCCTGCATGCGACTCCCTCGCATAGAATGGACAAGCAAACCATATATATCATACAACCCCGCGAGCGACATCTATCAGCTAGCTGCAAGTGCAAGAACGCTATATATATATACAGATGGACGGACGATTAGTTGGGTTGTGTTGGGATAATACGTATTAGCCTGGAGAGTGGGCGTGAGATGGACGGGAGGATGGGCGTAAGAAGGATAGAGCCGGAGCGGAGGGGCGGGGAGACGCACTGGCGGGTGGGGAAGCCAATGAGAAAACATCGATTGGCCTACCCCTCCAACGCATCCTGCTTCATCTTCTCTAAAATCTCCCAGCTCGGGAGCCCAAATATGCGCGGCAGGTCCTCCCAGAACCGCTCCCTCCGTTCCTGATGCGCCTTGCGCATCGCCGTCATACACACCCCGCACACGTCCAGTCGGTCCCAGTCCTCCTCCGTCCATATCGTCAGCGGCAGCAGCCCGTCGCGGCGCCACTTCTCCGCCGTCTGCCGTGTCTCCAGGCGGTCCTCCAGGCAGCTCTCCACGCTCACGCACCCGGGGATCACCGTCGGGATCCACAGGAAGCCCAGGATCTCGCCGACAGCGTCGCCGAGCAGCAGCGGCGTTGCCTCAAAGCACGTCACCTTGTCCGCACGCGCGAGCTCGACGTGCACGCCCGTGTAGTCGATCCCGTCGAGAAGCTCCGCGCCGCGGATGTTGGCGACGCAGCGGTAAAGCGCGGTGGGGAGCACCCAGTCGGCAGAGACATCGCGCGCGAGGGTGACAACGGGCAGCTCGAGGCACTCGAAGTCCCACGAGGCCGCGAGGGCGTCCCACCCCGCGAGCGTGGTGGGGTGCGCAGAGGAGAGGTGGACCAAAGCGCGCTTGCGCAGCGGCTCGACTTGGTACTTTTGCCCGAGGCGCAGGATGCCGAAGAGGGCGTCGAAGTCGGTTTTGGCGGGGTAGGATTCGAAGAATCTTTTGTATTTAAGTATGAAATCGAATGAAATAAGGAGTATGGGCGCAACTCGTAGTCGAAGAGAGCCTTGAGGAAGTACATTGTGTCTGCTGCCGAGTCGTGGAGGTGCACGACGGGGCAGCCGTCGATCGTCTCTGATTCGTCGGGCTGGGGGAACGCGAGCATGTCGTGGAAGACGGGCGAGCGCGCGGCGAGGATGCCCCGGAAGACACGGAAGATGACATTGCCGGCGCGGATGACGAGGTTGCCGTCCGGGAACCACAGCTGCTCGACGCGCTCGGGCTCGTCCGCCGTCATGGAGAAACTGGGAGGCTCAGGGGAAGAAAGTACTAGATAGCGGTGGGATGCGAGAGTTGGGAGGGGGTGCACTGGGGGGAGGGGGACAACGCGGGGCGTGGGCGCAAGGTGGGCAACAGAAAAGAAGGTGGGCGAGTGGCGGACCGTGCAGTGCGTCAACAAGTGCCGAAAAACATGACACAACAACGTAAGGTCCGGCCCGATTCCCGTGATTACTAAGTTCAAGTTGGCATTGGCGTTAAAGTATCCAAAGTTCGTAGTCTCTCTTGATAGATATGTTAGAAGGCCTGTATAGATGCGGGGAACCTTCGGGGGCGGGTCATGTGGGTTCAACGTCATTATTTCTTTGCCCGCCTGCAGGGAGTAAATCAGGAAGTTAGTCGGGGTTCAATGGAGGGAATATAAGACCCGTGGCGCTGGTGCGCATCTGCTTCAAATAGGGGAGAGGATATTATACATGCAGACTCTCGTTTGATTGGGGGTCGGGTCATATGCAGGTCAGCAATGAAAAACGTTTTGGCCGCAGGAACAGATATTTGAAATTTGATCACGATGGAAGAGCAGGGGACATGAGCCATATCCATTCTGTGCATCCGCAACCCGTCTATTCGAGGGCTGTGTCCACAGGAAAATATTTGGCAACTTATCCAGAGACAAGAAAGGGAAGACAAGACCCAGGGCGCTGGTGCGCATCTGGTGCAAATGATCTGGGATGACATAAAGATATACGAGCGGGAACCTGTTCGGAGTCCGGGAACACAATAATGGACCGTGGGGCAGGGGCGCGTTGGCCCCATCTGCTTCAAATCTTTTTTGGGGGGTACACAGCAAAATAGGAAAGAGGCTTCTTAGCTGGGATTAAAAGGAAAGGCTTTCAACCGCCTGACGGGAAGATATGTAAACTTAGCCTGGGCTTATGTTCGGAACCTTAACCAGTGCTGAATGTAGGTGAAATGAGACCTGTGGCGCTAGTGCGCATCCGCTAGAAATAATGATATCGAATGAAACTACATGCGAATCCTCGTTCGAACCTGGGGCGGATCATTCAGCGGGCCTGGCCATTTGTTTTGGCTTAATGAGTAGCCTAGAATGCATGTGGATCTTCGTTTGATTCGGAGCCACCTTCAACAGTTCTTTTGGACCCTCGGTAAAATAATAGGTAAATTAGCCAGGGACAAAGGGATATTAAGACCGTAGCGCTGGATGCGCGTCCGCTACGTATAAATAGATGGGACACGTGCCTGTTTGTGGAACCCCCGTTCGATTCGGGGCCGGGTCATTGTTGGTTGAGATGGATGGTTTGTTTTTTTTCCCGACAATAAATAAGGTGAATCGTGAAGATAATCAAGAAGCTGCGAAGGGAAAATTAGACCTAGGGGAGGGAGCAGAGGGGCATATGAGACCGTGGCGTTGGTGCGCATCTGCTAAAAATGGACGCTCTAGTGACGAAATATATGCAGGACTCTTCGTTCAATTCGGAGGCGGGTCCTTCGGGGTCTGGGGTTTTTTTTTTTTGCCGACAGGAAAAGCTATTTATAGGAGGGAATACAAGTCTTTTGGCCCTGGTGCGCATCTACTACAGATTGGAGTATCGCTGATTCAAACTATCATCTGCCGCCAGTAGTTCAACAATGTTGCTAAATCTCCGCTTCCTCAAGGTCAGATGAGGTGGCGGGCCGTGTAGTCCATTCTGAGCGGAGACAGGGTCTTCTCTTGTCATTACATCTGTCAGGAAACCTCGGCCTGTGAAAGTCCTCCATCGACATGTGCTATCTCCGGCCGTTGATTTTCCAGTGGCTAAATATAGATAGAACGGCTTCTAAGCTTCTTACGCCTCGAGGGATATATAAGCCCAGACCAATGGCGCCTCTCTCCCCGCAAACGATTCCCACCATGCCAACTACAGCAAATTGCAGGAATCTCATCCAATACACCATCCTGGCAGCGAATACTGCCAAGAACATTGCGGAGACAGCACAAGTGCCTTTCCTTGGCTCGACTGCTACTTTGTGCTTGTCAATTTCGAAGTGTCTCGAGGTAAGCAGATTCTCTGGTCATTGGCACAATATTTGACAAAAAGAATAGACAAGATCAAACAAGGAACAATATGTTGAGATTATGGAACAGATCCATGAAATCCTGTGTATCATTATCCAGCTTTATTCAACTTCAGAAATCAAGGGTGTACTTCCAATGGCTGTCTTGTATGACATTGCAAAATTTATAAAGTGAGTACCATTTGACAATGAGGTTTTAGTGATTTAATATTCTATGCCAGGGCACTTGAAAAATTGTTCACAGTTCTGAACATGCAACAAAAGAGCACTCTGGGAAAAATCAAGGGACTTTTTCGACAGCCTGAGGCTGCAGATAGATTGGAAACATGGAAACAGGAATTCAGAAGGATGGTTGAATTGTTCAAGGTTTGTCAGACAAATGTATTTCAATGCATATTCAAATTGTTGGCATCATTGCAGGCTCAAGTTACAGGTTCAACCTTGGCTCAAATGGGGAAGATGAAAAAAGATGCAAAGGAACAACATGAACAGCTTGTTGCCTTTTTGGAAGCTCAGTCTGACCTCACCAGTTCTGATTGCTCCTCAGTGAGTGGCAAATTATGACCATTAACAATCTTAGCTCAAGGTGGTTACATAGATGACAGGAACACTGTCAAGCTTAGGGAATAATAGGTGTGCCAAAGCTGAAAACACAATCAATCTTGCTAACATTCTTGAACAGCTCAGGATCATTTGGGTTACTTCCACCCTGCCCACACATCTTCCATGGTCGTGAAGCAGAGCTCCATGATGTGGTGAATATTCTAGTCCAGGATTCTGCCCACATTGTGATCCTCGGTGCTGGGGGGATGGGAAAGACTAGTCTTGCCACAGCTGCCCTCCACAACCCACAAGTGGAAGCCAAGTATACCCATCGATACTTTGTTCGATGCCACTCAAGCCCCACTTGCACTGAGCTGGTGGCGACAATTGCAGATCATATTGGGTTGGAGAAGGGCTCAAACAAGGCAAAAAAGATTGCACATTATTTAGCCCATGCTCCTCCTTCTCTTCTGATCCTTGACAATCTAGAGACCCCTTGGGAACCACTTTCATCTCGGTCTGAAGTGGAAGAGTTTCTATCTTTGCTGACTGATATCCCCCACTTGGGTCTCATGGTCAGTGATGTTTGCGAGTTTATTGAATAATGCTTTTAAACTTCCTTCAGATCACTTTGAGAGGTGTGGAGCGACCACACAAAGTCAAATGGACCCGCCCCTTCCTGGCCCCTCTGCAGCCACTTTCCAGTGCAGCTGCTTGGGAGACCTTCATTGAGGTTGCTGATGATGACCATGATGATTCCAGTATCAAAAAACTCCTTGAACTGACAGGGAATCTTCCACTGGCAGTCTGCCTCATTGCAAGCATTGCTGGTTCTGAAGGATGTGCACAGGCACTTTCTCGTTGGAAAGTGGAGAGTACTCAGATGCTTTCAGAAGGGTATGACCAGAGATCAAGCCTGGACATATCCATAATGTTGTCATACACAAGCTCCCGTATGACTGCAGGTGCTCAGGAGTTGCTCAGCATTCTCTCTCTGCTACCTGATGGGCTCACAGATCTCGATTTGGTACAAACCAAACTCCCCATCACCGACATCCTCGCCTGCAAGACAACCCTTATTCGGACATCATTGGCCTTTGTTGACCAGGATCGGCGCCTGAAGGTGCTGGTTCCAATTCGAGAACATGTCCTCTGTATTCATCCTCCCTCAAATGCCTTGAAGCTGAAACTGCGAGAACACTTCCATCAACTTCTTGAACTTTGGCACCAATTCAAGAATCTCAATTTAGCAGATATACTCCCTCAAATTTCACGAAATTTGGGAAACTTCACCACTGTTCTCCTTGATGGGCTTGAACCAGAGGGGCCGGATATCGTCCAGAATTTTAAGAGCATCCTACGTCTCAATCAATTCTATGATCGAGCTCAAGACACATATTCACCCCTTTTGCTGCAGCTTTCTGGGCAAATGTTGCATTGGAAAGACAATCCAATTTTTGGGGAATATCTTATTGAGCTACTGCAAAGTTCTGACGAAATGCCTGACTTGGATTTCAACAGCGAAATTACCATAGGCACTCAGTATTTCAAATCAAAAGCTCCGCTGGAACAGGGTAAGACACAATCACTGTTCTTGTGCTCACATAACTAATTTCCCACCAGCTAGATGGAACCGTGCTCTTGGAATGTACTTCTGGGGGCCAAAGGCAGATTTGTTGGCAGCCCTCAAGTATTACCAAATAGCCTATTCTCTGGCAGAAAGCATTGGGTACCCCACCATTGTTGGCCACCTTGCTTTGGGCAGCATATGCAATGTGCTTCTTGTTACTGGAAAGCCCTTGAGTTCACTCATGCATGCCAAGGAGGCATATAGAAAAGCTGAGCACATGGGGGACCTCTATTTACAAGTATGGTCTCTCTACCTTCAAGCCAGATGTCATGCAATATTGGCAAACTATGGACATGCTACACATCTTCTGCAAAATTCCAAAGAAATCCTAGCTGCTTGTGGTCAAGAACAAAGTGCCATGTATCTTTCCATCCTACATGTTCAGGCTGAGGTGTATCTTTTGAAAGGCGAGTATCTGGAATCTCGCAACCTTCAAGTAGCCATTGCATCCAGCTGCCTACCAACTTCATATAGTACTATGTTGGCAAACTTGAACACTGCTTTCATTGATATTGCTATTGGGGCCGAATCAAAACTTGTTCATAAAAATTTGGACAATTGTCAATCTCATGTGAAAGAACTCTATGGATTTCATGCCAAATACTTGGGTCTTATAGCCGATTACATAGCTGCAGAGCTCTGCCTGCAGGATGGGGATCATGTGATGGCAAATCCAATGTTCAAGAAGTTTGTTATTTCTTCTCAAAAGATCTCCCCAGGACAACTGACACTCCAAGGTCTTGCAAGACTTTCAGATCTTTCCACACAGATGAATAATATCATGACTACCCTCCAATGGGTAGGAGTATTCCTGAGCATGGCCCTGAAGTGCAAAGACAAGTGCCAGACAATGCAAGCATTCCGATGCCTTGGCCAGATTTTTTCTGCCAAAGGTGATGCTGAAACAGCACTCAGCCTATTCAAGGTTGCTCTTGATGGATTCACATTCATGGATGTCCATCATTGGAGGGCAGATTGTATGGTTCGAATTGCCGACATACTAAATGATAATGGAGAGGTCATGAAGGCAGTTGAATTGTGGAAGTCAGCAAAGCCCCTATATGAAAGATCATCCCAGATGAAGGACATAAACCAAATTGATGCAAAGCTAGCAAAGGTTGACTTGGTTGTTGTGGTGGTTGAGTGTGAGGAATAGCTTCAGCAACTTGAGGAAGAAGATAACTTGGTCCATGGAACCAATGTTGGGGATGAGGGGAAGCAAGGAGTCATGGTTTGAATTGCAGTCTGGATATCCCATATCCAGGATAGTCTTGTTGTTCTTTCTCTTCAACTTTTCCTCAGCTCCACCCATTTTGGGCCAAATTCATACCCATCTGTTCTTGCTGTACACAAATGCTTAACCTGCCATGACCCGATCATTTTGTCCAGTATGTAACCTGCCTATTTATTTATTTTACCAACATCAATTGTGATTAAATATATAAGTGTGGATCTGAATTGTGAAGGCCATGTAACTACTCTTCACCTGCAATTTGTCTCTGATGCAGCCTCAAATATTTGGAAATATCAATCAAACTTGACAGTCTGCTTCATATTTATGCATTCAAGGTAGGGGTAAACCATCATTTTGTTTGTTTCTATTCCGTGGTCACGCCGGCAGACCTGGAATTGAACTTGTGGAGAGATAAATGGACTGAATAAGACTCGGTAGCCTGTGTATCCAGATTTTTTGAGGGATAATAAGACCCGCGGGGTTGGTGCGCACTACAAATGGGAGCTCTGACTGAAATACATGCAGATCCTCCGCTCAATTTGGAGGCAGGTCATGCCTCAACCCCAGTATTGTTTTGAGGCCTGTAGGGAGCAAATCGAAAAGTTAGCCGCGGTTGCATGATAGCCCCGGCGTGCATTCGCCCAAATGAGGGGCCGTGAAACGGATAAATGCAGGATAATTATGTGGGCCCGTCGATTCGAGGGCGCATCATTTTTGTCCACAGGAAAATTAGTGGCAACTGATGCAGAGACAAAAAAGGGGAATACAAGACCCGCGGCGCTAGTGCACATCCGCTACAAATGACGAATGTCGAAGTAAATGTGGATCCTCGTTCGATTCGGGGGCGGGTCAATCTATCCAGGGAAAAGGAAAGGGAACGCAAGACCCGTGGCGATGGTGCACATCTGCTAGGGATTGATAGGGATACTGGTAGAGACTAGGAAGTCGGCCAATTGGCCTGCAGCAGCCTAGAACTTGAGACCTCGAGGCCCTTTATCTTGGAGAGCAAAGTACAACCACTCTCACCCATCCACACTAAATTTTGAGGGAAACCGATGTGTTGATCAAAGGTTGTGGCTTGCTTGGTCCCGATCTTCAGCATTTGAACATCATTTTCTCATTGATCGCTCCTTGTTGCTTTGATTCCTCCACCAATTCTTACTCGATCTAAGGCCTTTGGGGCCCGATTTGTTCATATACCTCCACTCCTTCATCTCTGCATTATATCTCAGGAGGAATATGGCATTAAAATCCCACTAGGCACCCGACACTATTTCTTCCAGATCTCAAGCGGTTCAGGCGGGCCGCCTTTGAACTACTTCATTTAGTGATACTGAAATTTTTTACCGTGTCGAAGACCTTCTAAATTGACTATTATTCAGTCCACGGGGGTGTTCCAAACTTTACCCATTTTATTCCCTGCTTGCGGCAGTCCGTTACCCAAAATCACCCAAATTATAGGTGATAAATGTCTGGATTTTTTTGCAGAGTTGGGGGCATCTAACAGCACAATTATGCTATCAGATATTTAGATATATGTTCTATTAACACTCCTGGAGCTTATTTTTCACTTCCACACGCGCAACCTTCTGTGTGGTACCAAATTTAGTTCTGATCGTATTTTTACCCTTCCCGCTACCAAACAGAGCAACATATTTCTCATACATTTCTGCCTGCTATTTTACCTTTGTGCATGGGAAACACAGGCCCGATATATCATTGACTATTCCTGATGTTCAAAGGTGGTTAGTTGAGATGATAACAGTGTCTTTCAACAGTTGGCCGACTAGCCCAGAATCAGCTATTTTCGGCCCGCCGGCGTAAAGAGTTCATTGTGTCATGCAAGGTTCATGTAAAATCGGGGGAGTGGGCTCGAATGAATTTAGGATGTCGGCTCTGGTCTTGGAATACTCAGACCCCTGTCATCTGGCCACGGAGCTCGCATAAGCTCTCAAACTTCTCAGGTGGCCGAGTTCGAATTCCCAGTCATCGATAGTATGCGGACCGTCGATTCGAGGGCGGGTGGTTTTTTGTCGATAGGAAAATAATAGTTGTCAAAGAAGGAATAATGAGACTTGTGGCGCTGGACGCGCGTCCACTACGTATAGATGGATGAAACACTGCGTGTTTGTGGAAACCTCGTTCGATTCGGGGCCGGGCCATTGCTCATGCCCGTGCATTATTTCTTTTTTTGCCCGAGGATAAATAACGTGAATGGTGAAGATAATCAAGAAGTTGTGAAGGGAAATGACACCTGTTGCGCTGGTGTGCATCTGCTATATCAAATCACATACATGTAGATCCTTGTTTAATTCGGGATCATGCTTTTTCTTTCCGGCGCGCAGCAAAATAACAGGCAACTTATTATCAGAGACTGGGTACTGGGCAACCTTATCCTTTTTCGCCTCAAGCCCATACACACAGTCGAGTACGTACAGGTATATGAGCTTTCAAATGAAGGTATGCATCCTGAGAGCGAGTGGATTATTTTCGGCCGAATTTTTATCATGATTTGAGGGCTTGCTAAATTGTCTTTCCGGCGGGATCCAAAAAAGGCAAAAAACGGGCTAGTAAGCCACCCGCTCAATCGCTCCGTTGACATTGGTACTGTTCACCGAATCGGATTCCAAAACATTTTAAGAGATATAATTATAATATTCCATACACATGAACTGTACATCTGAGAAATATTAGGGCTGTAACTATTTCCCTTTCCAGCCAAGGAGAGGGGTGAAATGACAGTCTGAACTGAATCACATACCCTACAAAGCGAAAAGCGCGTCAACAGCCCAAATTAAGGTCCAGATGGGTGAATAGGATGTATTGGAACATGATTGGTTCCAAAAAATGTTACCCACATGCCTACAACCCCTCGAACAAAATCCATCTTTACGCCCAACTCAAGTTTGCCAGTTTTCAGTAGTTGCCCGCCGTGACAGGGAAGTCGGACAGTTAAAAGTCCAACTACCGGGCAGAATACACAGATGTGGTTTGTAATACAGAAACCAAGTCCTAGGTCCGTGGCAAGCACGGGTGGTTCGCTACGCAGGTGGCCGAATTGTGCCACTCGGGGTCAGGTTAAGGTCTTCTTCAAGGATTGTGGAGGAGTTTTTCGAGGATGAGGCCATCTAATATTGTCTCTGCGAACGAGGGGAAGAGAACGAGCCCAAAACTATACGAATCGACGGGGAATTGGTGGAGAAACAAGCGGGAAACGAGCGCCAAGGCTGCTCGGAGATAAGAAATGATGTTCACACACCGGCATCTTGATCCAAAACGTCTCACAGTATTTGATCGCCGCGTCGACACACCTCCAAACTTGACATACGGCATCCTCATACTTAGGTCGTATTCCATCCCACAGGCACCAAGTCGCCGGATTCACCATCGAAGCACCTTATATTATGCAAGTGGCCCACTATCTAGTTCGGCTCACTAGGCAGTCGTATATAATATCCAAAGACAAGAAATGGGAATACAAGACCTGGTACAAATGACGAATTTTCGAAAATCAGAATTATATGCGGATTCTCGCTCGATTCGGAGGAAGGTCATTCGCCGAATCTGAACATTTTTTTGGCTTGCAGGAATATAAATGAGAATGCAGGGGATGTATCAAGAGACTAAGGAATGGACCGTGGGATTGGTGTGCATTCACACCGCCCCATCGATAGCGGCGGCGGCAATTACCAGGAGCCTGTCGGACTTTGAATGTTACCTCTTCCTCATACTTCGAATTGCATAAGCAAATACTACTTTCACCGTGGATTTACTTTCCCAGAACTATGAAACTGTTCCAGATGCACGTGCTTTGATGGCGTGCGAGGTGGCGGGTGGGGGGGATGGGGCAGCTCAACGTAATTAAAATCTAGACGATGGACAAATCATCTATGTCGTAGCTGGAAGCTTACATGGTGCAAAAAATATTCTCTCGCCCGTGGTTATTGTTTTTCTAGGGGAAGCGAGTCTGTTGTGGCGAGGTCTGCATCAGCTAAAGGGTATGATATCACTATGATCACATTACCGCTGTCAGATAGTTAAGCTCGCGGGGACACAACGCCATCACGAAAATTGAGACTGCTACGGACAACTTCATGACATCGTCGCATGTATTTATCTTGTCCTGAAACTTCACGGAGAAATTGTCAACTTCCGCCACTATTGTCGCGAGGTTGGCCCAAGTAATAAATAGGTTCTTAGCCGGGATTATTGCAATTTGCAAAAATAATGCCAAAAAAAAAAAAATTCGAGGGCGGGCCACCCGCACCGCAGGTTCGAACCCCGCCGCGCGCGATCATTTTCCATTACATAGGGGTACTCAATTCGTATCTCGTGGGCCCGTCCCGTAGCATATTTGGTCGAAACAAATAAAGATTCAAACTCCGCTTCGTCTTGGTCTCAACCCCACTGTTCCTACCCACATTTCAGAGACAAATTAGCCCCACAATATATTAAATGAGGTAAAGAGCGGTACCCCAAGTGTTTATCTTCCTTCAATACAATGTTCACTGCCAGAAATAAGTATACTTGTATGAATGTGGCAAGACCCCGAAGTTGCGGGCCCCTCAAATTTGTAAGGCCTTGTTAAATTGATCTAGATGAGTGACTAAAGGTTGGGGTGAGTTTGGAGTCAAAGTTGGGCTAGGAAATGAAGCAAGAGGATGTGCAAAACGGTTTGTTTCCTGGCGGAGCTTGAATCTTTATTTAGTTCGGCCAAATATGCCACGGGACGGGCCCACGGGATAAGAATTGAGCACCCCTATTGATGTTCCATCAAACAGGCCATCGCCAGCAGATTTCTTTCATTCCTCTGCCTCTCGCTACTTCTAAGGGCAATCAGGTATACAACAGGGCCCCATATGACCTTATGAACTTCCAGAGCCGGTCTTTTACGTCCAAACATGCAGGGCACAGCACATATCGGAATTTTATGCAGTTTAGGTAACTGCCTTTCTGACTATTAAATAATAGATGGCACATTCTGGGGTCTCATAATATATTACCACATTGAAGCAAGTGCTATATCATTTATTTTTTTTGGAAATCCACGGCACTCCTAGGCAGCATCGGTCGAAAAAGCCAACTTGAAGTTGAACCGGTATCGGGCCGCCAATTCCGTTACTGTGTCTTGTTTCTTGGCGCTTTGACGCACAGCGTACTCACTCTCCAATCCGCACTCCGCCACTACTCTGTGCCCCGAGCCCCTTATTACCGACATGACGGCCGACAAGTCCGAGTGTGTCGAGTCGCTGTGGCTCCCCGATGGCCACCTCGTCACCCGCGTAATCATCGGCATCTTCTGGGGCATAGCTATCATCTCCACGACACGCTCGCCTTCCCCCGAGACCAGCCGAAGAACATCGGCGGCTGCTTCTTCCTGCATTTCTATAACTCGGCCGTTATCCTCACCGCAAATTCTCCTTTACTCCCGGCGCCATACTTTGCGCCGCGTGCCAGTCACACCAAGCGCTAGATTCTAAAGTTCCATCATTAGAATCTCTCCTCTCAATCTCCACCGAGATCTACCGGACTCGAACGCCCTATAGCCCTGGCATTCTCTATCCGCGCACGGCCGGCTGCCACCACCAACCTTTGCTCTCCTGCGCCTACTCTGGATCCCAGCTTCACTCCTAAATTTTTAGTCCTGTTTCCTTTGTCCAATCGTGAGAGGCTTCGACAAAGAAAAGTTGCCGCGCCCCGCTTGTCGGCTGCCGAGTTTCATACCAGTAATTCAGAAAATTAGCCAATATCGCCCGTCCTTCGTCTTTCCGTGTCTTTCTTCTGCGCTGGATGCATTCTTTCGCCGATAATTCCAGGCCCATTGGCTTTCTCTTCTTCTTGCGGGCACTCTTATTATATTCTTCCGCGGGGCTACTTGATCCTACGGGCAAGATACCGGGCGATTTCGAATCAAGCTAAGCAGAGTCCAGTTCAACTTTGCACAACCATCCGGCGTATAAGCCGCGATAAAATGACATCTTGATGGACTCGAAACACAGGCTCTTTACAGCTGTTATAGCAGAGTCGCATGGCTGGATAACTGCTTAACAGCAAGGCCGCGAGCCCCTTCCTCTCGGCTACACGGAAATTGCCGCAGGTTTCAATTCGCCAGTGCGCGGACTACTCTCGGGATCGCCGTATCCGCAGGCTTCACGGGACGTCACCAGTCCAGCCATCGCTCCGAAGTACGGAAGTGGACCGAAACCTCCACCGCTACCGTAGCGCGTCTCAGTATCCCTCCACGACGAGGATACCTTTCGCAGAAAGTTGAACACGTATATACACTTCAAGGTTTTATTCATCTCTTTGTGTCGCTACGGATTTACATCGGGCATGTTCTTTAGACCGCAGGAGAGCCTGAACAATTACTACAAGAGCCCCAGCAGCTACAAGGACGAATCGTGTTTCGGCCTGTCCACATAGATCTAGAGCAAGAAGCGCAGAGAGGTTCGCAAGCGGAAGGGGACTGTTCGTGACACGAATCGCGACTTACGGGCGTGTGTCAATGTGTGTCTGCCAGTTATTTTTTTCGTTCGTTTCGCTGTCCAATTTGTTGCTGTTAGAATTCGTCCCAGCGAGGCTAAGTTGGCAAGCACAGGCGAGGTAAACCAGCAACAAAAGATTGTTTGTCCTCATAGGTACATGGTGGTACGGAGGCAAACGGATGAGGACCCACAAGGAGAACGTGATGGAATCTCATGGAAGCTCACATAATCAACAGTTGCATATCCCGAGCGTCCTCTGAAGCCGGATCTGACATTTCCTCCATGTACGGCGCATCGGTCCCCCCCCCCCGCATCTTGTGCGATCTGCGGACGACGCCGCGATACAGTCATCGACGACCACATGCGCCGTTCGCTTGCTGCGCAAGAAACACTGAACTCACAAAATTGTCTTGCCGTGCTCATAATCTCAGCCTTCGACTGGGACAGGGACTCGGTGCTTCCACTGCCACACGCCTCGCACCCACCTCTGTCCGGCGCGTGACTCTGCAATGACTGGGGACTCTACTCGCAGGGGCGAAACCATGAGAATACCCAGTTTTCGCTGCTCCACCAGCCCATTCATCTTCTCGAAGAAGATATTCAACTCCAATAATGGGATGATACCCACCTTCTCTGACCGATATATATTTCCTACTCCTAGGACGCTCCCAGCGGCACGAGTCTCATATCTCACTCTTCCACCCAAATCGCATTCCCAGATTAGCTATCTAAGGAAGTCTCCACTCTATTTACCCGCAGGCAAAAGTCGCCCTCTCGCCCATGGCCTGCCCCCGGATTTAACTGGGATTACCACTTGTATGGCAGTCATAGACTGAATGCTACTGAATACCAGATACGCTCCAGCGCCACGGGTCTCGAGCTCGCGTTGTAGATCCTCGGTATCGGTCTCGCGGAGTGCCTCATCGCTCGCGTACGGTATCATTCTCCTGCGCCAGCGCGGGGTCGCCAAGTTCGTCCCTTCGCCTTCGAATGGCAAAGGCGATGGCGCATGTGACGACTGCTCGGTTGCTTTCTCCGAGTGGGAACGTGGACATGCGCAGGGAGAAGGAGAACGGCACATAAGTTTGAGGTTCGAGTTTGATCTACCACCCCCACCTGCCAGCCTTTTCTTTTGGACTACAACCATCACTCACTGCATGCATTACTCTGCTCGCTATCGACTCTTCGATACCTCCCTTCGTTCACCGACACCAATATTTTACTTCCACATAATCCTTTCTAGACGAACACACGTCGGCTGGTGGACCAATTAACGACTGTGATTGACGATTTCTCTCTAGTCTCGCGCCAGGATACGTCTAGCCGTCACCTCTTCAATTCTGGCATAATCCCGCAGCGAATCTCTGTTCCGCTCGAACTTCTTCCCACTCCCGCACTCAACAGCAGTAGGCCGTCAGGGTGGACCGAGTCGAAGTTGGACTTCTTGCTCCTGCCAGCCAAGTTTCCATGCATATACAGATGGCCGTTGTTCCACGGTGTATAACTTGTTGATGGTAGCTGTACGGAAGGTACACGGGCAGAATTCAAGCGCTCCAACCCCAACTTCAACTCAGGCTACTATTCTTTTACAAGCAAGCTGGAATGTGACTCAATGTATCATAATCACGCGCTGGATCCATCTCTATGCATTATTTCACGTTTGATCTGGGGTGGGTCATTGGGCATTGACATCTAGATCTATAGAGCTTTCAATATTTTTTGAATAAAATTCCTACCGAAAAAAAATGAAAACATGAACAAGACCGCATGAAATGACCTGCAGCGGAGAACTGATTGAAATTCGAAAAGGATTCAATTAAAGTGCATTCGGTGTATATTATCGCGCTGACAATCCCAACGATGATTAACAATAGTACTTATTGTGTCTTCCCACCACCCAGTCCATTCAGCAGGTTTAAAATCGAAGGCAGCATTTTGTGTTCAGTGAGGACTAATCTCCGAAGTGAAAAGTGCACTGCAGCAAGGACTCGGAGCGTAAGTCACGTTGATAGTAAAGACAATAAATATAAAGCGGTAAGTACGTAGTGGCTGGTCGTTTAAGAGTGGAAAACATTGAAGCTGAGGCCGTCAGATCCGTCGACAAATCCTCCCACCAGACCTCCCGAATTACACGTGTTCAAGATGGCATTCAGTCCGTCTCTAGCGTTCGCGCAAATGGTACTGCCCAAGAAAGGGCCGCAGATACCCACTAATAAAAGGTGAAACTTGAGCACGCTGACTGGCAATGAAGAAGACATAACGTACCACAGGCTGCGCCCGAGCATCCCATCGTCGTGCAGAATGAGCCTCCCCCATTCGACTGTTGGCAACTATTGGCTGCCACAGCGTCAAGCGTATGGATGGCGGCATTGACGTCGCCGGCGGGGGGGCTGCCGCCGCTGGTCTCGCAGTGAACGTCGCGCTTTGTCAGCCCTGAGGTGGAGTTCTGGGAGGCCCGGTACGCGGCCACGAGGGATTCAGGCACGGTAGGCCACGAGGCATCGGTGGGGCCGGGAGAAGGAGCCTGACCAGCAGGGGTGAATCGGGGCACTGCTCTGGCAGCGCAGAGAGAGAGGACAGAAAGAGCAATAAAAGAGATGGAGACCTGCATCTTGAAAGAAAGAGAATGTGTTTGAATTGTTATTTTTTGAGTTGGACAGCAGCGACCTTTTATACTTTTTTTGATACATAGGAGGTCCGTAGTTGTTCCGTACTTAGGATGGCCTTCAGTGCAACATTCCACGCGCAGAACCGGTTGTCATGAGAGGTCGGTAGGGAGGTAGGTGCATTTGTCCCGATGGATAGGGGTTTCCTGTCCAGCTCGGCGCGAGGTGTCGAAGGCTGAGTGAATTAAAAATAAGTCAGGGGATTGTCATGGGACGTAGCGAAACTGGATGAATCCGCAGTAGCGATTGGGGTCGCTGATGCACTGTTTTACCGATACTGTGGAATTATGGCCACTAGGAATGTCGCAGTATTACTTGGGCTCAAATTGCCATAGCGCAGATTGTAAAGGGGCAAACGAATCACGATAAAAATAGGATGAGATGTTCTTCCTAATTCGTTTACCCCGTCACCAAGTACGATCAGTCGCATCAAATCCGGATGCGATGTGAGTGCGGCGTGCCAATTGATAGGATTTGGCCCAAATTTGGCCCAAGTAATACTGCGACATTCGTAGTGAAAAAGTATAGGTAAACGGGACGTAGCTGTGTGCAGCTGCAAGCGTTAATATTCCGCAATTGTTATGGCGTATTCGTCCAGTTTTCGCTGCGTCCCCCTGACCATCCCAATTTATTATAAATTTACTGGTGTTTGGAAACCTAGGGTACGCGGATCAAGACGCGGATGGCATGTGCTTATCACATTTTCACTTGCCCTGAAGAGATATGCATGTTTTGATGACATCAACATTGTTCTTTTCATTGTCCTCGACTGCACACTCCCATCATTCGACTCTTTCGGAAACACGACGTGGCGTACGAGTGAATGACCTGCCCCCGAATCGAACGGGGGGTTTCCGTGTGAGTTCTGATCCATCCGACCTTGTAGCGAGTGCGACCGGTCTCATTTTCCATCCATTCACCTTGGCTCACTCCCATTATCTTGTTCAATTCATAGCACATGCGCTCCAGCGCCACGGGCCTTAGCTTCCTCACGCTCTCGCCCGAATTACATTCTGTTCATTCGAACCTATATCCAAAATTGCTTCGTTGCGACTCTTAACATGACCCGCCCCCGAATCGAACGAGGGTTCCCGCATGTACAGTAGTTCTAGAGGAAATTTAGCGGTCGGTGCGCCAACACCACCGGTCCTGTTTTCCTCCACACCCGAATATATTCTCTTCATTCGAATATATTTCCTATTGAAAAAAGAAATTCTCCAACCCGAATCATGACCCGACCCTGCATCGAACGAGGATTCCCGCACATACAATAGAGCTCAACGACATTTATCGGACGCGCTCCAACCCCACGGGTCATATATTTCCTTCCCTGTCCCTAGATAAATTCCCTCCCTTCGATTTTATTTTCATGCACGCCGAGAAAAAATGCTCTCTGTCCAAATGGAACAGGGACTCTACATGTACTTTAATCTTCAAAATATATGGCTATATGTCGCAGATACGCATGCCATGGGTCTCGCACCCTTCGCTCGTAAATGCCAATTATTTTATTTTGTTGTTGCCAGAAGAAAGAAAAAACCCAAAGAGCCGCAGACATCATCAATAGGGGTAGTCAGAGTAACCTGGAAAACAGTTCCAAGGCCGGTTCTGAAGACGGTTCTAGCAACTGATTTGCATCAGAACCAACCAGAACCGGCCTCCAATCTTGACTAACCATTAAGCATCTATATGAAGTTTGACTGGACCATTTTGAAAAGCAGTTCTCTAGCCGGCTCTCATTTCTGGCTACTTTGTTCCAGGCTCCTTGACTCTACAGATTCTACACACCTCGGCATGGAACTAAGAATAATTGATGAAAAATGATCTCATACTGGGCCTGTAAAATGCATGAATCTTCAGCATGAACCATTTGAAATTGTATGAGAGTTTTCTTCGTTCTTTATTCCAACACTCACTGATTTCAGAAGTTCCATGATGAAGATTCATTCATTTTACCCCCCTGGTTCATGGTTCGGTGTGTTTCCCAGCCGTGCGAGTTCAACGGCAGGTCGCAGGTTTATCGCGCAACTTTCAACTTTCAAGTTTGATCAGACTTCGATTGATGGCGACAACAGGCGGCATTACTTGCCGTCGATGCGTAAATTCAATATCCATCTGTGTTTTCTTGGTGTTTTCACCATAAATTCATTCATGGACTTAAAATTTTTTGTAGATAACTGATAGTCCTCACTTTATTATTTCTGAGCTTCCTAGAAGCTCGTGGCCAACTGATTTCTGTTTAAAATATGGACAAATCTCGGATCGATGACATCCCTCCCTTATCTGTTATTTCGCGTCCGAGTCCTTTAAAGACACATTCCTTCTGCGGAAAGGGACACCAGGACATCTGGGAAATGATTTTGGGATTAATAGTGGGTGACTTCCCGTAAGATAAATATATTCCTACAGATTATTTTGGGGCCGTTTTCGGACATCCCGAGACAGCTGTCAGGACCCTATCGGCCTTGGATCTCGCGGAATATCCTGTTGACCCTCGAATAGAGTTAAATCTGGTTGGGGGGTAGCTACCCCCCCTACAGATATAAACGATGGCCATGGTTAAATAACGCTTTCGGCCACTTCCTCCGCCCTTGCGCCACGTCGTCGCCCGAGTGGGGTGCTCGTCATCAACCATCTGTGTTGCCTTCTCCGCTTCATGTTCCCTTGCGCTCCCTTGCGCGGCTTCATTATGCAGATGAACTTGAGGCTTTCTTGATCCCTCTCATACGTTGCTCATTGCACTGAGGCAGACAGTCTCATGGGCATGAACTTGGCTGAACTCGCAGCCCGAGGTGAAGAATTGGTGCAAGCCATGGCAGAGTCAGTGGAAGTCTCAATATTTGGCGACCGGTTCTGATGTTAAGATCGAGACTTTGTGAGACCCATTCTAGTGTGCGGGATAGGAGGTTTGGACGCGTCATCAACATGTTGGTTGAGTAGTAGTTACTCATTCAAAAGAATTATGAGCGCTCTTACGGGAAAACAGGAAAACAGGAATACTCGATTTAACCGTCAGTTGCCATCATTTGGCACCCCTCCGATCACCCTGTGGAATAAATCTATCTTACGGGAAGTCACCCAGTCAATTTTAACAGAGTAAACGAGGGTAGCGGGCCCCCATCATCCTTTTGAATAGGGGCCGACTTCGGGCCGACTTCTTCTTTGGCATTCGCCGATCAGGCCGAACAACGGAGTTGAGCGTTGAAAGTTGCGCACCAAACCAAGAAAAAAAAACTATAATAACTGTCATAGAAATCAGTGAGGGTTGGAATAAATAAAGAAGAAAACTCTCATAGATTTACGACGGTTCTCCCACAATAAATAAATCAAGAACTGGTTCAGAACTTGCCTCAGAACCGCCCGTCAGAACCGCCTCCCTAATAGATCCGCCCTCAAATCGAATGGAGATTTCGCAAGTAGATATTTGTTGCACCAGCGCCTCGGGTCTTATATTACCGGTCCTCGTTCTCGACGACTTACATCCCTTTCATTCGAATTCATTTCCTCCAGGTGTTGTATAGGCCTGGATCAGAACTTTGTTATATTTGACTTGGTAGATATCCGTCGACATCGGGAGGATGAGTTTTTCTCCGTGGAGATCTCATTTGAAGAGCCCGGGGTAGACAGACGCCCGACAGGTAGGGTCGGACACGCCGCTATACGATTCCAATATGACGCCTACGGTACTGAATTCACTGTGTACA
Organism: Mycena rebaudengoi; assembly: GCA_029282285.1. Lineage (NCBI taxonomy): Eukaryota > Fungi > Basidiomycota > Agaricomycetes > Agaricales > Mycenaceae > Mycena > Mycena rebaudengoi. Next base: position 1,208,741 of record JARJCX010000003.1, on the reverse strand, counting down.
CTATGGTATCGGGCAGAGAAGGGATCCCGTTGATCATGAGTTGAACTGGAGGTCCGGCTACGAGCGCGGACTATCCTCGTGGGTGTCATTTTTAGTGATGATCTATCCGAGCCTGCACAATCAAAGTGTTCGACTTACCCGAAATCGACCCTCAGGCTGACTGTCGTCAGCCGGAGTTATGAATCTTACAAACGAGCAAAAGAGCCCACAGTTGCTGCCGCAGGAAATCTCAACCAGCTCCAAATTAAGAACAAGTTCAACGCGCCTTATACTTTTGTACTTTTATGCGAGCCCTTGTCTCTTGCCTTGTCTGTTGCGCTATTGTTAGCCTCGTGTAATCCTCGGCGCTGATATCAATTATCGCGGAGGCATTGCGTGGGAAAACACGAGGCACGGACCGCAATCAACGGTCACCTGATGGGCGGAGTATAAATCAACTTGACCCTTACTACCAACTACCCTCACTGTCGCCGTGGCCCACCGCCCCCCTGGAGGCCCATCTCTTCCAGTTTCAATCCTAGCACGGTGGACGAACCCCAATATTCACTCCTGCCTCGCGCTCACCATGACCATGCCCCACGCCACGCCCACGCCCACTCCGCCCAGCTTCAAAGGCGCCTTTGTCGACTCGTCCAACCGCCAGAAGCGAGTGCGCACGAATAAATCGAAACCCCACTCTCATTTAAGAACTTCCTCCGCGCCGTCCGTGCGCAAATCGCCCCCGACATGCACAATCTCGCTCGCCAGCATCACTTCGTCGCCACTCGCTTTCACCGAAGTGACACGTGTATCGCAGTCCGACAGCGACTCTCTTCTGTTCCCTGGCTCATGCGTCCCATTCCCGGGATCGGATTCTTCTGGCTGCTGGGACGGTAATGACGGCGATGCAGCACAAGGTGCAGAATCCTCCCCAGCGGCCCCGCGGCGGCGTCCCCGCGCCCGCACTTCGCACGTCGAGACCCCGCGTAAAGCCACGAACAAGCGAACGTCTTGCACTGCGCCCTCCGCTCCCAATCCCAAGCTATCCGTACGCCTCCCGCGCCCCCCTAAGCGGGCCTCCGCCACAGCGGAACTGCGCTTCACGGCGCTCGTCGAGCGGAGCATCTCTCAGAACCTGCTGAATAACGGCGCCATTCTTCAAGATGAATGGGATAACGCCACTCACGAATGCGATCCTAATCCTGGCGCCGACTCTGACGATGAGTCCTCAGATTCACGCAGCGCGTTCGCCCGGCAAGACGCGCTCCTTGCGCGCCGCCTGCGCCGCTCACTCGCACAACAGGGCTGGTCCGCTGGCCGCGCGCCGTCCCCGCCGCGCACCGGCCCGGTGGGGATATCCCTCCAGGCGCGCCCACCGTCCGTCCTGCTCTCGGGCGGCGCAGTTCCCTTTCCAGGCACGCCTCAGCAGCTCATGCTTACGACCCCGTCGCGGCCCCTCACGATCACCATTGCGCCCTTCGCGTCCTCTCCCCGCCCGCGTTCTTCCCTCTCCCCCTCCCGCTCCAAGTCCCCCTCGAATTTGCGCACCCTCCCCCTCCCCGGCCTTGTGGCAACTCTGATACTGCGCCGCCACAATGACCGGACGGCGCTACGCGCCGTACGCTCCCTTCTTCCGGATCCTGGTGATTCTGCCCCTTCCCCGCGCAAGTCGCCTCCGTCGCCGTTAGCCGGCTAATGGCGAGCGTTGGCGCGCGCAGGATGATAGACCATGCTGGCAATTATCGAATACTGTATACGACTCCACCTCTTCGACGCCGGGACGAAGTTCATGACCGCTCACCGCCCCACGAACCCCTCCCCTTGGCGGTCCACGACCCCACGCCACGCACGACCCGCAACTTGTAGCACAATTTGTAGCACCCCTCCGCATTAGCACGCATCTCGACGAAGCATCCATCCATCCAGCGATCCATCCAACTCTTCAGGGATATTCATTCACGCAATTTTTTCACGAGTTTCAACGCACGTACTTTTTTAAAAACAAATTCCATTCTCGAGCCGCCCCGCTTCGGCGGACTCCACGAGCCTCAACGTTCGACTACGGCTATGACGCACGCGCATTGTATCGTCATCGCACTCTGCGTATTTTCCACAGTTCCGCATAGCATTGTCTGTACACACCTCACAAATTGCATCTGTAAATATATTCATTACGTTGACCGGTGAGGTGCGGTGGTACATCAAGCATATATATGCACTGACCCATGAATATCATGTATGCAATGACCGAAGGTCGCCTTTCGTGTCCCGTCGTTCCGGCGGGTTGCCTTGCGCTCGTTCGACTCCTGGGGTGCTTTGAATTGGAGCCATTCGGCAAAAATAAAAACTTCGGGCTTTGTTGCAGACGGCTAAATTGACCACATGTTCAGCCGTTCTGCTGTTTTAAATCAAACAACCTGACAACAGCACTATCTCTGGCATTCCTTTCAGCAGGGCGGCCAAAGGGACGGGTTGGGGTAATTCGAAAGTAGCATTTTGTGCTTAAGTGGGGACTAATCACCGACGTGTAAAAGTGCACACTGTTGACATTGCATTGAACTTGAAAGTCGCATTGACAGTAAAGACAGTAATTATAAGGCGGTGTGGTTGGTAATTCAACTAGGACAAGAGGGTTCTCCTTCATGGGTGCGAACGTTGCTCGTCTAAGCGTGGAACATGTTAAAGCTGAGGCTGTCAGGCCCGTCACACCATCCTCCCACCCGACCTTCCGACAGGCAATTGTTCACAGTGTCAAACAATCCGTTTCGAGCCTCCTGACAAAGGGTAGTGCCCAAGAAAAGGCCACAGATACCGACTATTGAAAAGCGAAAGTTGAGAACTCTGGCCGGCGACGAGGAAGACGTAACATACCACAGGCCGAGCCCCAGCATGCCATCGTTGTGCAGAACGAGCCTCCCCCGTTCGTCTGTTGGCACGTGAGGACTCGGTCAAACTGATTGATTGCGTTGACGACGTCGTTGGTGAAGGGGCTGCCGCCGCTGGTCTCGCAGTGAACGTTGCGCTTTGTCAATCCGGTGGAGTTCAGGGAGGCCAGGTATTCGGCCACGGTGTAGGCAGGCACGGGGGGCAGCGAGACATCGGTGGGACCGGGGGAGCAACGGGGGTGACTTGAGGTACTACGCTGGCAGCGCAGAAAGAGAGGACGGAAAGAGCGATAAAAGAGAGGGAGAGCTGCATATTGAGGGAAAAGGATTGAATTGTGTTGAATTCTGATTTTTTCAGTTGGCAGCAGCCGTCTTTTATGCTTTTTTGAAAATATGTTGACTCTACACGACGTCCGTAGTTGTTCCGTACTTCACCACGAAAACGGAACACACTGAAACGGTTTTCATGAGTGAGATAGGTCTCCCCGTTCCGAGCCTATCCCGAAACGATCGTCCCGAACCAATTCCGCCGAGTATCAATTTTTGGGAGTTCTCTGCAGCATGGTGAGGAATACCAAGGAATGCGACAGCGGGGTCTCTCAGTGGGTCCTTCTTCGCCCATCTCCCCCCACAACTTCTCCGTGTGTATGTTTGCACCGTAAATTCTTCTTCTGGTGATCCCTGCATCCTGAAAGAATGGCGGCATTGCAAGGAAATTACACATTCACGGATTCACACTCGTGTTACACATCTCTCAAGATCGCAGGAGCTTGTTCAAATATAGGGCGCTCAATCTTCATATCCGCACAACTTACCTATTGCTCAGTTCAAGTCAGGATCGGAACCCACCCTCGATCTGCTACCACACTCCCCTTACCAGCAATACCAGGCAACAGCTGGATACAGGCAACCCGGACTCTCCGCGCCAGCGGCATGAGTTCCATTTCCCACGGGTGAATTCAGGGGTGCCGTTCTCGTATACCTGGAAACAGCATCTGTAAGCGAGTACGGGGTCGTCTGCGTCCACATTTTTTTTCATCTTATGCAGGTAAGTGCTTGGCTTTCTATTCTCTGCGAAGTAATCGCCCATTTTAATCCAGGTATTCGGTCATTTGTGTTCCCAGGAAAATAATTATCCAGAGACAGGAAAGTGGAATACAAGACCAACAACGCCAAGCGTCCGGTCGGGTCGGGATATCGCCACTGTCGTACGCTGACACGGTGTTATTCGCCTGCAGCGGCCGGGGCCCGAACTTGGTCCCGCGCGGCGAGCTTGAAAGATACAACATATGAGGTACGAGCTTCAATGGTTGTACTAGGGGCCGGCGATGGCATGCGCTGGGATGGGAATAATCGTGAGGTGGTTAGGCGACGACTCGGAATGACCTAAAAAATGGTCAATTAGCGAGAAGAGGGACGCAGGCCCACGTCGAATGGGCGAGAGAAGCACCGTCGTGTGAAACAAGAGCTTTCCAAGGTTTCCCGTCCGGCTTTGCGCGAGGTGTCCAAGTACAATCAGTACGAAACTTAAAATACTGCTCAGATGCAGTGGAAACTGGATCAATGCGCCGTGGCAATTGAGGAATAACCCTCGTTGATACATGCCGCTACTTCCGTTTTTAGCGATACGGTCGAATGGCCACTACAAATGTCGCAGTTTATTTGGGGCGAAAATTGCCGCCTCTTACAGCGAACCAGAATGTCGCCGCTAGCCCCGTATACTATCGCATCCGATTTTGATGCGACTGATTCGTATAGGTGAACCATTATTCGGCACTATCTGATTTTAGTCGTGAATCCCCGCCATAGGAAGGCACTGACGAGGATGCTCACCAGTCAGCATCCTTTGGCAGTCGAGCGTTTGCGCTATCCTCGCCGCTATCATGAGGAGCCTGTTCCCAGGGAGATGCGCAAGTGTAGATTCGGGTGTGATGCGGTAGAGACGGTGGAACATGCATTATTTTTCTGTGAAGGTACAGAGGAATTGGCGGCGAGGCGGGCAGGCTTTAAATCGGTGATGTGTACGATTCATCCGGCTGTGCGCTCGATTCATCCATGGAATGCCACGGCAGTGTTGAAGAATATGGTGTGCAATAGAGACACTATATGCCAATTGGCAAAATATGTCCATCGGGTGTTCTCAATATTTGAAGGTGTGGCTATTGTATGGCCGGAGGGGTGGTGAACCTCTTAAAACAGTCGTCGGGTGGGGGTCAAGGAACAATCTCGGTAGACAAATTTCTTTCTTGCTGCAGCTCATGTATCTAGATCTACAGCCTTACAAGGGGCGAAAATCTGTGGGTTGTGGCGTAGTGGGTAGTACATGTATGGCCACTGTACTGAACACTACAACTCCGCACGTTCCGAAAGGGGACCTAATGGAGAAATATATTATCCTGAGTATTATCCAATCAGGAAGAATCACATGGTCGCATCTCATCTTATTTTCATCTCCTTCACAACGGACAACTTCCGCTGTATGCATACTAATACTGCGACAGTTTTATTGCCATACCCCAAGGGCACAGCAGCGTTAGGAGGGACGTAGCTGCGTGCGGCATCAGCGAGGGTTATTGCTCACTTGCTCTGGCGCAGTTATCCAGTTTCTCCGTTGCGTCTCCTGACTTATTTTTACTGCGCACTTGATACACCTCGCGCCAAGCTGGACGACGTTTGGACACCAAATGCGCCTTCCACCCTGACTATCCACCGGTGCATCAGTGCTCTATTGATCGACCATCGGGTTTGCATTCTTGTGACCCGACAGTCAATCAATAGAGGCGCCAGGTCAACCAGTTGGTTGACTTGGCGCTTGCCGATTATATGCTGTGTGGATCGACGTCTGTCCCCATTCATAGAGCAAAAAACTTTCAAAGAACAATTTTTTCTTTGGAAACTTGAAGGTTGAACTGCGATCTATAGGCTCTGATTGACCGTCGGAGCACATATTTACCTAGGTTGTTGATTTATTCGGCAGCAAAATTTTAGGGTTTGATTGAAACAAGACTCGAGAGCTATCCTTGGCTTGAAATTGGAATCGGCAGTTTTCAAACTCCGACTCCGCCGTCGGCGTTTGCCGGCACCCACTTCACCGTTTTTCAAAGTTACTTCGCATCCTACCTCCAAGGCCTCTAAATTACAACGATGGCAAAGACTCACTAGGAGCTCTGATCCACCATTTCTCAAGCTTTTTCTGACTCCACCGGCTTGCGCGGACCTATGGATTCTAACAAGATTTTCCGTCCCTATTTCTCCTGGCTATTACCTGAGACTGGGTACTGGCCACCTTAGCATTTTTGTCCTTGAGCCCGCACAGGGACTTCAATGGATACAGATATGAGGGCCCACAAATAAAGGTAGGCATCCTACGAGTGAGATGAAATATTTTTCTGGAATTTAGATGAGCATTTCAGGGCTTGCCGAATTTTATTTCTGGCGATTTCCCAAAAGGGGAATAAACGGCCTGGTGGGCCACCCGGCCAAATCGTTCGTCTGCACCAATACTATTCACCCCAGTGGATGCCAAATCTTTTCATTAATTGAGATATATTATTGGGTACACTCAAACTGAAAATCTGACAAGTATGGAAGCTATAACCATGCGCCTCTCCAGCCATCTGTGATAGGTGAGATTGCTCTCTGGACAGAATGGCCTGCCCTCTGAAGAACAGAGTGCAATGAGACCCAAAATTGAGACCCAAATGGCTCCAGGGAAAGTACTAAGACGTAACTAAATGGAAATGATGACCCCCACATACCAATAACCCGTCCAACAAAATCCATCTTTATGCACAGCGCAAATTCGGCGGTTTAGGGTAGTACCCCAGCGCGAACAGGAAGTAGGGCAATTAAAAACCAAGGGTTAGTGGTATAAAAGGCAGCAACTAAATTTCAAGTCTCTAGCCACGGCGAGTGGATCGCTGTAGAGGCGGCGAAATTATGCCACTCGGTAGCAGGTCAGGATGTTCTTGAAGAGTCCAAGAAGAGAGGAAGAGCCATATCAACGTAAATGACGAGACGGAATCATTCATGCACGTTAAAGGATGCGAACGAGCCCCAGAACTTGTGAATCAGTGAAGAATTGGTGGAGAGAGAGGGCATGGCGCATATTGCCGCTTACTTATTCTGCATCCAAGTTCGCAGTCAGGGGGTTGACACAAGCTGCCGGTTGGTTCAATTTTCGATTCAGTGGGAGAACTGGTTGTCTCATTTGCTTTCAGCCCTTGAATTGGGATCCCATGGCATCAATGTGAATGCATATGCTCCCGGCACGATCAGCACCCCCATGTGTACGCATTTCATCTTAAACGCCGACTTGTCCTACTGTTTAACTTCCTTGGTGTTTATGTAGTGGCCTCGGTCCGCCAGAACGGCGATAATTCCGCCCTAATCAGCAAAATCGGTCCATTATCCTGGAGTCAGAACAACTGAGTTATAATTTGAGCTAGTGGGCTAACGACTCTCCCCTCAAGAGAATGCTAGACTTGTAACCAGTCTGTAACCAAATGTCGAAAATATGGCAAGCACTTCGGTTTGGTTACTACAAGCTGATTACGAGTCTAATTGGGTGCGTGTATCTATATTCTCCACCGTGGTACAATGGTACTTACTTTATCTGGTGCGTAGGACTCCGGATGATATAGCTATGTCGTTCCTTGTGTCCAAGGACTCGCAAATTCATCACAGGTGAGTGTTATGCTCAAGTCCTTCACGTCGTCGACTCATATTCATGCCATACACAGGTCAAACTGTTCGTCTGGTTCCATCTATCTGCACTTGTTTATAGTTGCTAACATTTTTCTCCCTCTTAGATTTCGATAAAGAAGGTAGCTATTTCGATTAACCGAACGAAAGGCTAAAACGGATATTCGTGTAACGTTGTCTGTATCGGTTATTTTTCCCGCGAGAACTGTTAGTCTAACGTTTTCCGGAACGAAAACCAACCCCTTTCCAACCCCGTAATCCTACCAACCAGAACTTCGTGAGGCTGGTAAATTTGCTTCCTGTGGTCAAACACAAAATAGAGGAGCGTCCTCATCAAATTAGAGGCTACTCAGGAGAGCGCTCCGATTGGCAGAGCTTCAAATAGTTAGAGGTTAATCCGACAACCACTTCCAACTGACATTTCTATTCCAGCTGAGCCTTGACTTACCCCGTCGAATGTGTGTGGTTGAAGCTAGGGCAAATATTTCAAGAACATTTACAACCAATGAAATGCTAACATCTCTATGGCCAGTTGTCCGAGTTACCCTCAAAGGCCAACAGCCGTCAGCAACAGGTTGTAGTCCGGTGTCCCCAGCCCGGTGACTGGGTCTTTGGACGGTGTCAGTAATGATACGAAACAAAATAATAAGCAAGAAGCAACGCACCCCACCCAGCTTTTGAGGAAAATCCTTCAGTGTCACATCCAGGGTTGGTCCCTTAACGGTGTCAGGAAAGGAACGAGATGCAAATAAGCTCGAAGGAGCAACGCACCAGAGACAACGTCCACGAATGCGGCCCTGCCTGCCGCGCTGTACAGGAAGGGGTTGAGGAATCCGAGCACGGGTTTACCTGCAGCAACCGAGGCAGAGTTAGATATCTGCTGAAGCGTCGATCCGAAGTAGTAACAAATCACCGGCGGCGAGGAGCTGGTCGTTGACGAGGGAGATGATGCTGGCGAAGATGGGGCACGCGGCACTGGTGCCACCAATCAACCAGAACTACCTCAAGTCAGTCCGATCCTGATAATTTACGCGCAATTCTGGGCGATACTCACGCTACCCTCTATAATAATACGAAATAAAAATTCGGTTCAACCTGCGCTTGGCTGAGTTGCTTACTCCATGCAATCTCGACAATCTCCGCCTGCGCGGCGACGTCGGGGAAGCCGCGGCCGGTGGTGTTGTACAGGCCTGCGTATTGGTCGCCGATGGAGGCCAGATAGGTGGCGACATCGTCTTCCTGGTATGCTGGGCGCACGAAGTGGTCCGAGAAGCCGCCGCCGGAAAGACTGGCAGCGACCTGCGGGGGGAGTCCGGTAGTGCCTCCGACAGAAGTGATGCTGGAGGAGGATGGTCAGGTTTGACGTGGAATGAGTGGAGTGGATATACGTACAAGGGGCATCCAGAGGGGGCTGTGGGGACGAATACGGTACATTCGACCGACTGAACTCCGCCCACACCACCTTGAGAAAGGTGTTAATGAGTCCCAACTGCGTATAGACAAAGAACGAACCATCGCCCGACGCGAACATCACCGAGGTACCTGGAGGAGAGAGGAAGTCAAAGAGAAGAAAGAACGAGGTATGGAAGCTTACCAACGGCGCCGAGTTGCATATAAGCGTCGCAAATCCCACTGTGACATTTTAACTGGAAACTTCGAAGAGCGAAATCGCACATACGTTGAAAGTGCCAGAGGCAGTTCATTTTCGTTGAACCCATAGCTGGTAGTCAGGACCTTCGGACGCACTCCATCACTTTCTCCAAGGAGACTGGTGACGATATCCTGCATCCAAAATGCGTCAGCGTCTATCTTCAAGATAAATAAATAAATAAAAGTCCTCACGATGAACCCAGACACATCGTCGTTGGCATCCGCTCCGACGCTGATAAATGTCACGGGAACACCACCGGCTATGCCAACAGTATACTCAATGTCCAGATTGGCCTCAATACCAGCCAGCCTGATAACTCATTGTTAGATGATGGCATATTTAGTTAATAAAAAAATCTCACGAAAGAGTTTGGTCATTGACACCATTGTCAAGGGTCTGGAGGGTGAAAGTCGTGTTCAGGAGAGCGGGGCGCAAAGTTCGAAGGAAACGCTATCCATTGAAATGAGCGCTTTAGTATAAAAGCAAATACTTGAGTGTAAATACCTGAAGATCAGCGTTGTTTGCGTATTGCTGCACAAAAAAATAAATTGATAATTAAAAAAAAACTGGCAAGATGGACAGTGGTAAGTACTTCAATGTATCCTGAGACACCAAGGACGTTGGTGGCAGAGATAGTAGCCTTGGCAGTTGGGATGTTGTAGAACGCTTGGAGACACGCCTGACACGAGATGAGTCGACGATTTGAAGGAAGAGGAGTATAGTTACCGGGGTAACTATGCTCGTACATGATGCCGGGGCAGTCGCGCGCTCTTCAACGACAAGCTCGCGCCTCTGTTGGCCGAGCGCACGCTTGGTGTTGATGGCGGTCACACCGGGTTTTCCGTGGTAGAGAGGGGCGACGAAGGCGATGGTAGGGTGAACGAACTTGATGAACGGCTTGAGCGACGTGGGGACGGAGTAGGCGAGAGTACGGATACTCTCTGTTCCACTGGAAACGTGTTTGAAGAAACTGAACTCGGTGGAGAGTAGCTCGTCGGCCTTGCTGATCGGAATCGTGATTTTCAAGACGTCGCCCGCGTTCGAAGCACTCATCGCGGTGATGCCGTTGTCGGAAAGCCACTCAGTGACCTCTGCGAGGGCCTCAGCAGTGGGCTTGACAAATTCGGCAACCTAATGGAATGGAGGAAAAGTGGCATTTAAAAAAATATCTTCATAATTATATATGCGTACCTCGGCGGGGGTGAGGTGCTGGCCGTACTTGGCATTTGCCGGATCCGAGATCTCGTACACGGTCTTCTCCAGCCCAGCCATGTCTGTGCTGGTGAGCGCAATCCGGAGCGTGATCTCCTCGCCGGCAGGAACAGAGCCAGAGTGAACGAATCCAGACGGCACGGCGGCGCGCCTCTCGTGGACCGCCATGGCGCGGCGGCCCAGAGGGTTCGCGCTGACCACGGCCAAGAGGGCCGCAAGGTGAAGGAGGCACGTCGAAAGCATTTGCGGAGAGGATTCTAGGGCGTCGCTTCACATGTGGGCCGCCATTTACAGTCGAAGCTGTCTTAACCCATACCCCTCGGTGGACCTACGGGGGTATGGGGTATCATAGCTTATGGGTTCCCAGAGGGTGTAAAAAAAAAATTCTAAAAAAATTCTGGGACCTACACACGCACTAGGTAGTCAGTAATAAACGAGTTAACCATTGCTCTGGACTCCTCCCGGCGTGTTTCGCGCCCGAATGTAGCTAAAACTCCCTCCAGATTGCGCGCAAACGGCTCATCCAGATCAGCGATGTATCGGCGCAAGGTTGAAACAGCCTGCAAGGCCTCCTTTCTGCTTGGCTTCGGGTCACCCTCCTCCTCGTCGTCACCACCATTTTTCTCCTGCTCCTCCGCCCCGCTCCGCATGTTTTGGACGGCCTCAAAAATCTCTTCATCGCTCGCATCCTCAATTATCCGCTCCTCCGGCATGTTCACAAGATCTTCGAGATCCACCATATTTTTCTTCGTCAAAACTCCAACTTCCTGCAAATCTGCCAAGACTTGGACAAGCGCTGCCTCAGCCGCTGCAACCGGATCGTCCTTGTCATCGGGTAAGGACTCAGGCCCTTTAGCGCTCCGGCCATCACAGGATTCTTCGTCATCAGAGTCACAACCGGTGAGAGGAGTGGGGAGAATGCCGGATTTTCGCCAGCAGTTGGCTATGGCATCCTTGGATACTTTATCCCAGGCAAGGTCTGCAAGCCGCATGGCCTGCAACTGGTCGATGTTGTAGATTTCTGCGGGGGTGACACCCGCGTCGTAACGATCCAGAGCGCGCTGCATGGAGAACCGCCTAAAATGAGCCTTGAAACAGCGGATGATACCGGCGTCCAATGGTTGAACATGTGCCGTAAGATTCGGTTCCAGGTTCTCCACCCGGATGTTAGTTAGACTCTTTGGTGGCTTGTGCCCGCTGAAGTTATCCTGCAGAAGGAGGATGTACCGGTTCTGATCGCGCATCTGTTTATCGACCCCCTTTATCCATTCTCTGTAAATTTTTGTTGTCATCCAAGCTTTCGCATTGTTACGATAGAAAAATCCCAGTTGGGCACCGGTTTTTTTTCTTGAACGCGCGGGGACGCTCCGCTTTGCCGATGATCAGGGGCTGTAATTTCTCCGTTCCGTCGGCATTGGTGGTGAGTGCGTAAGTGATGCGCTTCTTGATTCCTTTTACACCGGACATCTGTCGGTCCATTAAACCGCGATCAGGGGGCATGCTGGATAAAAAGAAATCAATGGTAGAGATGACTGCAAGAAAATGCATCACTTACGCCCAAAAAAGGCCAGTCTCATCCATATTAAACACATCGTTGAGATCATAGCCTTCGTAGAAGATGATTTTCTGAATGCGCAATCGCTCCTTCGCAATTTCAACGGGATTTGCTGAGGCAGCTTCACCGTGGCGTTTCAGCTCCTTCAAACCGCACCGCTTCTTCAAAGCCGCAAGCCATCCATCGCTAAGCGCAAGGCGTTCGCTCTCAGGAATTCCGACGAGGTCAGCAAATCGGGTCCATTTCTGACGAATAATTTCTCCATTGAGATGCACACGGTCTCGCATGGCCTTGGCGATCCAGAGAACCATCATCTCCTCAACCTCCGGATGCTCCACCTGCTTTAGCCGCTTCGCATTCCCGGCTTGAGCCCCCTTTTCCTGCGCTTCTGTCCACCTCTCTCGCCATGAGTCCTCATTCTTGATCCAATCGGAAACCAAAGGCTGTTTAATGCAAAGGTTCGGGTAGATGGCAGCAAAATGGATGGCAGTTTTCTGTTGGCTCGGCTTCGTCTGGCGATGATGCCAGTCCAGAATTTCGATGCGTTGTGCAAGCGTGGCGTTCTCCTTTTTGGTAAAAACTGGGGCTGGGGCCTTCTTCTCTTGCTTCTTTGGTGGTTTGCGCTGCATAGGCCCTGCACAGACCGACATTGGCCAAACCGTAACTTCACAAAAGTAGGAACATACTTTTTCTCTTGTTTGAGCCCGCTGTAGGTTCTTTTTCTCTTTCCCCTTCCTGCCCTCCACCCAGCTCCTCAAGCTTCTGAGCCAAATCTCTGTCCTTTGAATTCAGACGTGCCAAGCCGCGCTCGTAATCAGATGCGCTGTCGAGATTGACAATCAGCGCGTCCTCGTCTACGTGATTGGCATCGTGATCCAGCCAAGCCTCATCTGCAGTGGAAATCTTCTCCTTCCTTCCAAGACGCTGTGTCAGGTCATCTCTTCTCTGTTTCGCACGTTCCTTGAGCACAGCAAGACCTTTCCTGAGGCGTGAAAGAGGCGACATAATGAGTGCGTAAATTTTTTTGCCAGCCAATCACAAGCAAACTGTGATGGCCGAACCGCATGCCGACTCCTCCGAGTGCGGATTGGCAAAAAAATCGAAAAAAATGGGGGGAATTATGGGTTATGGATCTTCGAAAAGGTATGGGTTATGGGTTACTGGAATATTATGGGTTTTAATTGGGAACCAAGGTGGTGGACACCCAAAAGTATGGGTTTGAACAAATTATGGGTTATAATAGCCATGGGTTAAGACAGCTCCGACTGTATATGCATATAGTTAGCGGAGAACTGAGCCCGATGCTGGCATCTGGTGCAGATCTCCTTCGCAACATTCAGAACCAAAGCTCCTCCATCTGAATCGGCGCCCTTCTGAGAAGCAAAATTTGATGGCGGGAACAAAGTGGCAGGGATTCATGCTTCCACTCCCGCGGCGCGCGTATCCAAGAAATTAATGAAAACACTGCACACCCGAACCTTTGCCCGGCTCTCTTCCGCGAGTCCTCGTCATAGGGAAAACGGAGGCGTAGAAGTGTGTATATATGCGGAACGAGGCCTTCGCATCATGCATGAGGTAGCGATGATCTCGCTCTCGCTATCGACCAGTCATTGAACCGCGAGGTGCGAATCCTGTAGCCGTTCAAACGCCATCCGAATTTGATGAACTACCAAACCCAAACCAAACCGCACTGTTATAGGCAACACACTGCGACCACGCAGGGTAATATATTATCCTGATACTTATCCTGCGGGCATTGCCCATAGCGGTCAATTTTGACCGTCATGGGTAATGCCCGCAGTGACATTGCGGCGCGCTGTGAGCTGTTGAAAGGCCTCTTATATATGCCGATCTCAGTATTTGTTTTGTTGAGGAGTTCTAAGTGAGTTTGACGCATTGGAATACTACTTAGTACTTACCCATGGTCGAATATTCACGAGCGGTTAAACCTTGGATACGCCAATTGAATGATTGCATGGAGGGCTTTATTTATAGTTTGTCGGATTCCCTGATAATAGGTGGTCCCAAACTCGGCCGATTGGCCGATTTTTGTCCGCCTAAGGAAGAGGAGGAGGATGTATTACTGTAGTGGTCCCTAAAAGGAACAAGCAGGTACTGTACCTACATACACTACCTCCATGTGTACGCTACAGTCATCGGCGGTCACGGCGCTTTGGTAGCCTATCTACTGGGTAGTAAATAGATGCATCTCACGAATAGACTTGGCCGGCGGGCGTTGCTCTTCTAAGTCGGAGTCCTGAAAACAACGGGGCAGTAGCGAGGCGTTTCGTTGAAGAGAGCCAAGACCTTCGAAGACATACTTTGCAAACAACTTGACAGCTTTTCGCGAAGTAACGAGTCTTAGTAGGAACGCGTAATTGGTGATTACTGCGTACTGAGACCTTCTTCTGCAACGGTCAGAGGATCTTCGAGAAAGGCTGAGGGCGTTCAAACTGGGAGTTTCAACAAAGTTTCCGGAGGTGTTTGCTATTAATCCGTGAATGCGACGGAAGTCCTGAAGAAGCTCGTCTTTGAGAGTGTGTCAGTTGACCAAATATGTCCATCGGGTCTTTGCGATCTTTGAAACGGTCGCTATTAAGTGGCCGGATGGGTTTTGATGGGGATGCGTCGGGGGCGATGGGATGGAACGGGTAACATATCGGTACTATCAACTACAGCTCGCGGATTTAGATCTACAACCTTAAAAGCGGTGAGCTCGTCGAGGATAAGTGGGCTGAGCCGTAGTGTAGTGGGTAGGGCATATAGGCCGATGTACTAAACACAACAACCTTGTATGTTCCGAAATAAGACCTAGTAGGGTAATATATTATCCTGATACTTATCTCGTACTGGGATCACAGCCAGCCAGGTTGTGGATGGACTGCACCCGCAGTTTCAAAAGGCGAGGGTGGGTAGGTAAGTAGGTAGGATTACATGGCCGGTCCCAGGAAGTATCTAAGTGTACAAGGCAATATGTACACTAAGTCCCTGGACTTCGCTGCATCTCTATGGCTGAGCTCGCGATTTGAACCAAGTGCAATCGAATAGAGCGTGCACCTGCGTGCACTTCATCTTCTTTTGCGCCGATCGCCCGGAATTTTGTCTGCCCCGGACCTAGCCTAGCTAGAAATTCGTCCCCCCCCCCATGTGGGGCTGAATATAGTGCATCGCGACCACATATACAATATTGATTAATGCAGTAGGACGGTTTTCCGTCCCGCTTCTCGTCATTTAGAACTAAATTAGCTCTCCCCGTCATCATCATCGTCAGAATCAGCTGGATGGGCTGGATGGGACTAATTAAAGCACTTGAGCGTCACAAACCGTAGAGCTATCAAAGTGTTGTATGGGAAACTTGCCTAGCCTCAGTCCCAGCAATTTTGTCCGTACAGGACCTGGCTTCCCGACCTCAGGACACCATTTTTGTCCATCCGGGACCTGGGTTTGGGGCTCGGACCAAGCCTTCCCACCTGGTATCAGCCATCCCGGCGCTGAGCGGATCATGCGGGGGCGAGGAAGATGGAGATCCGGATAAGTAGCGAGGTTTCTGAAAAGAAATGGAATCGGCGCCTGGCAGCCCAGGGGCGAAGGAGCGGGAAGTTGAGTCAGATAAGTAGCGAGTCTAAAAACGTATCCTTACTCCGCGGTGGGGAACAGCAACTCGAAGTCGCGAGAAGCGGCTGGCGGCCCGGGATGTAAGACCTTTCGAGAACGCTAATTCGGCACTTTCACCGTTCACGATAGTTGCAATACCCCAAATAATTGAGTATCTGAGAACACGCACCGAATATAAGTCCATTCTCGGTTTTGCCGGACCGGAAGCCAACAAAGGCGTTAGACAGGGATTTATCCGTATTATTTTAAGGGAAGCCGTGTTTTGGTTCCTGTTCTGTTCACGGGGTTTTCGAAGTTTTCTCGGTAGTAGCAGCGTATTATTAGGGATCCTGGGAAATCAACGGTTTGAAGATGAACCGCTCGAGATGAATGACTGGATCGAAATAGGCCGGATCCTATAGCATGTCGGTTCGAGACATAGCGACAAGATCAAAGGCGCTGTAAGGCCTTATAAGGCATAAGAGCTGTGCCTCTTATCCGAATAGAGACCTCTGCATAAATTTTTTTTTTCCACCAGGATCGCAGTTATTGGGATTTTTGTGTATGCAGAATCAAAGTTTCTCTCTATAACACCATTTTGAATGCGACACATTGGCGGTGTGCGGCTTAGACGCACCACAGGCCTGAAAACAAGTTTTAACCGCATGGATTGTAGGCGCTTATGTGTTGCTAAGCTTATTATGAGCGGTTGACAAGGGCTCGTAGTAATAAAAGGCTCTCATAAGCTTAAAGACAAATTTCCGACATTAAAGTAAGGAGAGTCGGTTCCGGGACCGGTTGAATGCAGTCCAGCCAATCTGCGGCTTAAAATCTAAAATCTTCAGGCGACATCTTACAGCTTCAGACGTCGCCTCCTTTACTTTTTACTCAACTTTTACTTGTGACTCGATAATCTCTCCTAGCGATCTTATCCAGAGGACGTCACCTTTGCAGTGAGCGGCATCGGGCGGTGTTGCGGGGCCACGGGTGGCACGGGGAATCCGTGGCAATTCAGAGTCAATCTTAGAAGCACTCAGATAAAAGAAGAGCTAATTCGGCACCACCGTAATTCCTCCTTCACCATCGCCATGTCTGGTCAAATTTGGTTCGGTGAGCCCACTCATTTCGGCCAACCTGATTGCGTTTAGCAATGCAAACCTGCAGTCACTGGCGCAAGCAATGGCATGGGTCTATCCGTTACCGAAAATCTCCTCTCCCAAGGCGACATTGTCATAGCCGCAGTGCGAAACCCTGCTTCTATGAAGGCGCACCAGGAGAAATACGGTGCCGATCAGCTTTTAGTCGTCAAAGTCAATGTGCAGAGCCAAGAGGACGTCGATGCTGCCTTTTCAAAGGCGCGCGAGACCTTTGGTCGCATCGACGTCATCTACAACAATGCTGGGTACAGCGCCGTGGGTGAAGTTGAAGCGATGCCGATGGAGGACGCCAAGGATATGTTTGAGGTTGGTTGGGCGATATACTGCATCTTCGCCTCATGCTCATTGACATCGCTTCAGACAAACTTCTTTGGGGCAACACGGATATCTCTCGCATCCATAAAATTCTTCCGGGAGGTCAATGATCCCATTGGTGGCCGCCTTATTCTGGCCTCTTCCATTTACGGTATTGTGGTGAGTAGTTTCCTAGATTTTGAATAGGCTCGCCAACCAACCCAACAATAGCCGGGAGGTGCAAGTGGCTATTACTCTGCGAGGTTAGCGCTCTCTTATTTCATCCTCTTCCCAAGCTGATTTTTGGCTTCCCACTCAAAGCAAACACGGTATGGTTCTTATCTTTTCGTATGTCCTTGCCGCTCAATTAATTTTACGTAGCTCTGGAGGGCATCACGGAATCTCTCAACGCCGAGTTGGATCCCGCATGGAACATCAAGGTACGCTGCTGTCGCAGATCCCAATACTCAACACGGCTCAACCTTCCCAGATCACGCTCGCCGAAATGAGCTTCTTCCGCACCAACTTCGTCAAAAACCACACATATAAGGTGTATAAGCACCCCGCGTACACGAACTCACAGTTATTCGGGAACATCACGCGCAAGTTGCTGGAGAATGTGGATCCCAATATCATCAAGGGTGACCCAGACAAGGTGACGTTCTGTACTGGTGAACATCCCTGGACTGATGGACGTCCGCAGCTCGCGCAGAGGCTGCATGAGCTAGCGAACCTCGAGGATCCGCCAATGCGTGTGATGCTGGGCACTGAGGGTCCCCAGATGCTGCAACAGAAGCTCAAGAGAGACGCGGCTGAGCGCGAGGAGTACGCGGCATGGGCCGACGGTTTGAGTTTCGACGAATAAAGCATGATGACTTCAAATGGTCAAATAGTGCTAAATTTGAACTTTTTTCCTCCCATAATCCACCGTGTACCACTTCAAACCGAGGGCCATCGCAATGTCCATATATTATGTCGGGTTGACGCAGTTGATTTCCATGAGGCCACCTGAGAGAAATCTGAATTTTAATCTGACCCGGAGGGCATTACAGGTATTACGAACCCCACTTCTTGTCGGGTGCAGCACAATTGACGATGTGGCCGTTACTGGAACCGTCGTCCGTGAGTCTGAAAGTAACGTTGGATGTCATGGACGACACACCATTTAATTCCGTCGACAGTGGTAGGATCGCAACTCAACCCAGCAGGTACCTACATCAAGACCCTTGAGATCTACGCCGTAAAATCCAGCCACTGCAGAGGCGGCTGTACTGGTACTGCTAAGCACTGTGTCGCAGCATTGAAGGAATCTTGTGGTGTCCATGGTGGAAGGGTGGCCGCAGTTTTCAGGGCCTGCGAAATGATTTCAATGATGGAAGGAGTCCTTCTCATATGAGAAGAACGTACGATGAGCGTCGAGGTGATAAGGATGGAGAGCCTGGAGAGCATGTGTACAAGGCTGCGTGTACGGCCGCAAAATGTGGCTGGGAAAAGATTGAGATTGGAGTGCGGCCCTTCTTAATATTCCCTCAGTCCAAGTGATTTGTTTTGCGGAGGAAACACTCATTGGACGAATTAATATCGACGGAAGTGCAATTATTACCAGTTGTCATGCGGTATTTGAGATATGTGTTTCTATTTGCGAAGACACCGAAGAAGTGCAGAATTGAGATTGAAGTCTACCTAAGAACTCACATCTCGAGTGCCAGATGAACAAGACGGCCATTTTCTTCGGACATGGATATTTTTAGCATCAACTTAGAATTAAAGCGCCATTTTTTAAAAATATAGTGGTGTTTCCGTGGTGATGTTTCTTTAGTTGGAATGTATGAGAATAGGGGCAATGTAAGATTAGATACTACCAATAACGGTTCAAATTAATGACGATGCGCGATAGTTTTTAATATTGTCCTGACTTCCGAGTCTGGCCAGTGGCTGAAAGTTTTGTCGGTGACATACTACTATTGACTGTGAAGTTGGCCACTTAATGGTTATTGTGCCTGCAGAACAAGTTATATTGTTGACCTGGGCCATTTGTGTTGAGAGGATGTAGGTTGGGGTCCTAAGACTAGTAAGAGTCGACGTTGAACAGGGATTGAGCTTGTGCTAAGTTGGGATTGCTTGGCGAATATTTTCGGCTGGCGTGTCCAAAAGGGGGAAAAACTAGGAAGTTGGCCGGTCGCTTTTGAGGAGAGGAGAAATTTACCAGCAAGAGTTGGTGCCTTCTAGTATGAGGCTTTAGGTCTACTGAAGGTGTGTAGACGGTTTGGTGCCTCTAGCACTGCATATTATCTTGATATATGCGTGGCCAACTGAAAGCCTGTGACGTGAAAGTGTGATTTTTGAGAAGAAGCCGGCCAACCAGAGGGTAGGGGGAAGTTCAAACAGCCAAGAGTATTCCCTCCCTTGAACGCAAACATTTCCCGATTGGAATGAGCCCCAGACGTCATGGATCGAGCAAGAATTGAGGAAGAACGAGGCAATATGGCGTCGTGGGAGATCAAGAAAAGCGCCTGTTCCGCCATCAACCGTTCTAAAATTGGCTGCAGCTTGGCATCAACTGAACCAAACTCCGTCAAATTTTGTTTGAAGGGACAGTCTGCACGATCGCAGGGAACCGCTTGAGGATGAGGCACCAAAGGCCATAACAGTAATTCTTCGACACTACCTGGTTTTAGTCGTGAATCCCCGCCATCGGAAGGCACTGACGAGGATGCTTACCAGTCAGCATCCCCTGGCAGTGGAACGCCTACGCTATCCTCGTCGCTATCATGAGGAGCCGGTTCCCAGAGAAATGCGCAAATGTAGATTTGGATGTGATGAGGTGGAGACTGTCGAACATGCGCTATTTTTCTGTGAAGGCACAGAGGAGATGATGGCGAGGCGGGCGAGCTTTAAATCAGTGATGTGTGCGAAGCATCCGGCGGTGCGCTCAATAACCCCGTTGAATGCCACAATAGTGCTGAAGAATATGGTGTGCAATAGAGACACCATATGCCAATTGGCGAAATATGTCCATCGGGTGTTCTCAATATTTGAAGGTGTGGCTATTGTATGGCCGGAAGGATGGTGATGATCTCGGAACAGTCGCTGCAAGGGTGGAAGGAACAATCTCGGTAGGCATTTTAAATCTTACTGCAGCTCACGTATTTAGATCTACAGCCTGAAATGGGGCGAGCTCGTCGAAAATATGTGGGTTGTGGTGTAGTGGGTAGTACATGTATGGCCAATGTACTGAACACTACAACTCTGCACGTTCCGAAAGGGGACCTAGCGGAGAAATAAATTATCCTGAGTATTATCCTCAACATCCTCTCCAACCTACAACCAACATTTAATGACAAAACCTTATATTCAGGGAGTATAGCTCCAATGGCCAACTACCCCGGGTGGCCAACTACCTAGTCACGACTAGTAGGATATTGGCAGTTCTGTTGCTCTTCAGTAGCTTCAGTGCTCATCAGGAGCCAAGTCAAAGCCGAGGAGCGAGCGTTAGTTATTTGAATTTCTACCGCAATTTCGTTGAAACGGTGGCCGTGGTTCGAGTCGAATGGCTAGAAAATTCCCTGCAAAAAATGGGCAATGAAAACTGAATTGCACACTTCCTTTGGACGCGCCTTTTCTGACCAAATGGATATCACACGCGATCTGCGCGCCACGCATCAAATGCATGTGATCGTGAGGCGACGTCACAAGTAGCCTCACCGTTCCGTTCCGTCCACGACCATCCAGTGATATCAGCAGAGTGGATTAATCATCACTTGATTTTTCAGGACCGTTTGGATTAATCCACTTGGTTTTTACAAGGCTAAGAATTGCTAGGAAACTACACTGGTACAACATTAATCCTTCAGCTACCCAAAAGCACGAGATTAATCGACGGGTGTATTTTTTGCAAGGTTAATCCTAAGGCTACGAATACCAAAATAAGAGCTGGGGCGAGATTAATCTGAAGATGGATTTTTTCCGAGTGCTGGATTATTTGGCAAGAAGACTAATCCTAGATGAATGCTGAGGATTTTCTGAGCGACGGATTATCGCACGAGACGACCAGTCACAGAAAATATCCCGACATTCACGGGCATGGATGAAAGTTAGTGGTTGTTATCACTAGTTCCCTGAACTCAGTCAGCAACTTATGAGATACATAAATGCCTTACCGGAGTCATGTCGGAAAGACGCGTCTAACCGTGACGCGTGCGCACGGCTGCTGCTGAGATGACGCCAACTGTCAACAGTCAGGCGCTATGTCGAATGTGACGGGCTGAGAGCCAAAGACACGGAGTAGTGTGAGTGGACTCGCGTTGCGCGTTGGGCTGAGGGATGGTGGTGGTGGTGGTAGAAAGAGAAAGAGCGACTCAACAAAGACAAAGGGCGTTCAAACATGTGATTGTTCGCTGATGCACAAGGTACGTAAGCCAATCGCTTTTGCTCTGCATCTGATCCTCGGCACCTCACTGCTGCTCTCACGAACCGCTTTCACCACGATACACATCTTCTTTAAGACCATTGCTCCTAGCAAATTCCGCAGCCCCGGGCCATCGAATGTCCGCCCTTCAGTCAGTGTCGCTGTCACTGGCACATTATGTATGTGCCGCACATACTGTGTGTGTGCCTTCGATTAGCTTAGACGAAGGTGTGCTCATGTGCATTTAGGGCTTTCTCACCGTCTCTGAAAATCAAATCCACTCTTTAAGTATGTTTCGATCTCACTATTGGATACCAAAGTGATTAATTCTTGATCAGGAGTGCAGTTTCCGCACAATTTCACCTCGGCTTCATCTACAACTCACCAGAGACGTCCCATTGACAGAGATTAATCTCGGCAACAGAAAAATGATCCTGTGCTGAGAAAATCCCTCTCAGATTAATCCGAGGATTTAATCCTCGCTATTCCTGTGGATTAATCCTCATGCCAAGTAATCCTGCACTAAGAAAAAATATCCCTCTCGCAAAGGTACAACTGTTATTTTTTGTAGCTTAGGATTATGATTGAATCAAGCACGATTGCTGTAGGATTAATCCTGGACTGTCGTTTACCACCCATTTCTTAGCCTTGTAAAAAGCAAGAGGCTTAAGCCAAACGGTCTTGGAAATTCAAGAGGGGATTAATCCCAAGAGCTGAAAATGTTGATGACACGGCACTGAACATCCCGATAGCAGGAATAACTCATCGATACATTATTCACACAGCCGTCTAGTTGAGAGATAATCACTTCACATCTCGTATGATCAAGCCGCGGAGCGGTGTGGTATCATGACGGTTTTTTGACAGGCGCGACTTGTGAGAAAGATGGTGCATTGCTTGAACAATCTTTAAACACCTGCAACATCCGCGGAGATGTCAGTAAGGCTGTAGGTGTACTCTATGCACGCATCACCTGAGTTTTTGCACCCTGCTTCTAATTCGAGTGCCAATTTTTTCTCTCTCCGATAATGCCGTTTCTGAGTATATATTAGGGGCAGTCAGAGTAAGGATTCTGGAGGCAATTCTTATCAACGATTCTCAAGGCGATTCTGGGGTGATAAAAGTGTGAGAGAATCGCCGTCACAAGAACTACTTTTAATCATGTAGAAGCTCCTCTGGAGGCGTTTCTGCGACGATTCTGAGGTGATTGTGATTCTCTAGAATTAAATTTGTCCAGAATCGACCTAGAATCCACGTCAGAATCGCCCCAGAATCGCTACTCTGACTTCCCTTATTGAATAATGGGAAAAAAAAAGAAAATATTACGGAAATTGAGTACGAGTTACATGCTGGGCAAAGCCACGGCCCTTTACCCTAAGTATAGGTAGGATCAAACGGCCAGTCCTATTCCGGAACTCTGGCATAAAGCATTCGATGATTGGGCGCCGAACACTGCCACTTGTTTTCACTCTTGACTCGTAACTCACAGGGAACGATGGATACTGCGACAACAGCTCAAGAAGTGGAACTTGGACAAATTTTCCCGTCGTCGAATGGCGAAGTGGACCGCGGTGAGGTCGACCGCGGCGAAGGAAGCTCGATCCGGCCATCCTCTTCACGCGAACTTGCGACTCTACACCCTGTAGAAGGAAAAGAGGCTTGGATCTTTCTTGCCGCCGCGTTTTTTGTCGAAGTCCGTCCCTTGTGCCACTGTCATTCCTCTCACAATAAGCCAGTTGTTTAGCTCTTTTGCCTCAGCGGAGCCTTTTCATGGTCGATTTTTCAAGACTATCTCATGCGATCTGAATCCAGTCCGTTGAAGCATGAATCGAACATTACAATCTCAGCCATCGGAACACTGCTAATAGGAATGCTCTACTTCTCGCCTGGACTCATCGGTCCGTTTATTACCAGGTATCCGGATTTGGGTTCGCAGTTTCGTCCCCCCCCCTAGTCATGAACGGATATCCTGATTCGTTTTTTTGTAGCAAGAGGAACGAGTTTCGCAGCCTTATTTATGGCGGCTGGAAGCTTGGTGATCGCCAGTTTTGTACCAAAAGCTCCAGTCCTTCTCGTTTTTGTTGGCGTATTTCATGGGTTTGGTGCTGGTGTAGTTATCAGCAAGTCACTTTCCTCATGTCATTGACGCCCGAATAACCCACCAGAATGCAGCTCCCTACATCAAATACATCCCTCAATGGTTCAATAAAAGACGTGGTCTAGCTAACGGGATCGCGTTCAGTGGAGCCGGCACTGGTGGTCTTTTCTTTCCCTTCATCTTCAGCACCACTCTCGAAAAACTTGGTTTTGCGTGGACTCTCAGAATCTGGGCAGCGATTCTTCTGGTGGTAGGTGGCACAGCACTCTATTTCGTCCGGCCACGTTTGCCGGCGATCCGGCCCCCAACAACAACGAGGGAACATAGCCGCGCGGCCGCTCTCAAGCTAGAGTTCGCATATTTGTTTTCTCCTTTTTGGGCCATGAATGTAGGTTCTGTCGACCGAGCTCCAAGCCTCGCTTAACATGTTAGAATTCCACAGGCACTTTTGACGTTCATGGCCAGCACCGGCCTCTTTGCTGTCTCATTTTATTTGGCCACCTATTGCAGCAGTCTAGAGCTCAGCTCTGCCGGTGCGCGTCCTCTCTTTATGAGTCAAGATTTTATGTTCATTATTAAACAGCTACCAGTGGTGCTGTCGCAGCTTTCAACGCCTCCGGTCTTCTCGGCGAAATCTCCATGTACGTTTGCTCCATTATCCCCATCCGACATAATTTCACCTAGGTTTTCCCAGCGGTTATGCCTGCGATCATTTCGCATATCCGCTGGTAATGCTATTCATTGGATCCGTTGGAGGACTTTCCACATTCCTTCTTCTCGGGTTCGCAAGAAACCTTCCAACCGTTATCATTTTCACCCTTCTCTTCGGATGGGCCGCAGGATCATGGTGCGCAACCTGGTCCGCCTCCTGCCTCGATATTTCGCGTCTTCGCAAAATTCCGGTCGACAGCGTTATATTGAGTCTGCTCTTCGTTCGCGGGGTGGCGGCCCTTATCGGGCCCCTCGTTGCTGCTGCTCTATATCAGCCGGAAATGAGGGCCAGTGCGAAGCTCTTCGGATCGTTTGGCTTTGGGCCCCTCATAGATTTCGTGGGGTCTTGTATGCTGGGTGTCGCCGTCCTCGGAAGCGTAATGGGCCTCACGAGGAAGAAGTTTATGCATGGTTTGGATACGACGGCCCTGGCAGAAGCACTTTGATATTGGGCAGTGTTGTCCAGTGCCGCGGCTAAGCCACTCATATTTCAATTTGGGTTTCGAATTCTTTGTCGTGGTTAGGTCATAGCTCGCCCGTCTGCTCACGACGGAATAGTTTCCTTGGGTTACTGGTACAGTAGTTTGCGATGAAACATATACATTGTACACTAGCCACAAATGCATCTTCGGTTGGCATCAGCAAAATTTACGAGTCCTAAACTTGTTTAGATAATCGTTTTTAGTCGTTTTCCTAGGCCACTTTTCGAGAGAAAAAAACAGATCTAACACTTGCAATAAATATCACGACCCGACCCCGAATTGAACGGAGTCCTGCATATTTTACAGCGGAATATTTGAAGCGGATGCGCATCCAGACCCACGGACCATCGCCCACACTCGCTCATGGCCCGTCCATTGGACAGAAATCTGGACGTAGTGTCAGTAAACACTTGGTGCTCGCAGCCGTCCCAAAAGAGACGCGTGGTTGTGGCTTCTTTGTCCCCTCACGTGCCGACGCGTCGTCTCTTTCTGCCAGCCTGGTCCTCTCCATACTCACCTTTTACCACCAGAATGTCCCGCCTCCCCCACCCACACGCCTCGCCCCCAAGCCATCGCTCAAGCGCAAGCTCGCCAGTGAAGAAGAAGAACACCCACACAAGCTTCCCGCGCGCGGGACGGGCTTCCGACCGCGGCCGCTGCAGGCGAATAACACCGCGTCCACCGTGTCCACGTCTACAGCCACGACATCCCGCCCCGGCCCGACGCTCCCCCGCCCGCCCCACCGCCCGCGGCGCTCTCCACCCTCCGCTATGACGCGCAGCGGGTCACCACCGCTCTCGAGTCCACTGCCTCCTCATCTACCACTTCCGCCGAAATTCACTCGCTCCAAAACCAGATACGCGATGTCGCAGACAATCGCCGTTACGATACGTGCAGCGGGTCCAGCTGAAAGTCGACTCGCCCATCGTAGGCATATCTTCAATCCAGATGCTGGAGGAGAGCATCGTCAAGGACGTCGATCTGGAGGAGGTGAAATATTTCGAGGAACCGTACGTTGGCAACCCATCTATTCCGTTACCCTCACTCACTGGTTTATCCTCGCAGCTATGCACCCAAGGCCGTCCGTGGGAATTCTTATTAGTGCGGGGCTGCATAGCATAATTCTCGCATAAATTCTTCATTTGCAAATCCTCTAACGTGTATTATCGAATGTAATAGAATCTTTGACTTGCTTCTGCTCGCATCGTGAGAATGCAAGACCTCGGTATGCATGCCCGAACTTCATCGCAATATTAATCCCGTCCATATGGCCAACGGACGAATGGCTAGAAGGTATCCACAACCACCCGAGATCGGCCGAAGCGCTATAAAACACGATGATCCGCACACCCGGAGCCAACCTTTCTCCCATCATGTCGTCGCCCCCAACTGCACCTTACACGCGCCTCGGGTGCACAGGCCTGCGTGTATCTGTTCCTATCATGCGTATTTTATTGATCATCTCATACACATCGTAATTGTTGATCCTCCTAGATGGGATGCCTTACTTTCTATTGGCCAGACTTCCAATGTGTAACTAATCGTAAATTGGACTGACTGACTCACAACGAAAGTTGAACTCAGAGGGAAATCTGTGGACTCGTATTGTCATGCGTGGCAGTCGCCTACAGCCCAAGTCGGTTGAAGAGTATTGGGTGGCAGGCTGACAATGATATGCATGGGACTCGGGGTGCCAAGTTTTAGATCTTTTTGGACAAGTTTTATTCAAGTTTTACCCGCTCGTACTTGCTTCCTAAGTTCTATTTGAGAGGCCTAGGCGAAAGGGATGAAAACATAATCTGAGCTTGTATATTGAGCACTTCAACCATCTGCCAAACGGCACCGGCAATCACCGCTCTTCATACCGCCAACACGATGGAAAGCCTCCCTCAAGAACTTGTCGACAACATCGTTGATCACATTGGCGACAGGAAATCTCTCAGATCGTGCTCCACTGTGGCTATGCGCTTTGTCGAGCCCTGCCAGCAGAGGATGTTTCGACGCCTTAGACTAGATCTGAAGCTGGAAGCAAGACAACTCTTTCTCGCAGCATCTCCTCACATTGCATTCTACACAAAAGACTTGCTAATCTTTCTTCCTGTAAAGGAGGATGAGCAACGCGCTTTAGTATCGGTCCTGCACTCCCTCCCAAACATTGCACGTCTGCTTGTTATTGGACACAATCTGCGTTGGTCACAGCTGGACGAGGGCCTGAGACGTGCACTACAAGACGTAATCGCGCGACCATCCGTTCATACACTTAATATACACAACTTAGACGATATTTCCCCGGCCTTCTTCAGGTCCGCAATCTCTTCTGTGTCCACGTTAATGTGGAACAGGGTCCATTTCAGCGCAGACGACGAAATTTCCGGGGGCGTATCTGGTCTGCTCCCGGACTCCCTGCTCCGGTGCTTAATCGTACCGGGATCGGAATTCGCCATGACTTCGCTCTGCAACGTACTCATGCGGACCCCGGCATACCTAGCGAATCTGGAGCACCTGTGGGTCGCAATAGATGCGATGGGCGGCGAATACGATGCGCGTTTGCTATATGCAGTCGCTGCGACACTGCAGCATCTAGAGGTCTCGCCCCAACGTATGCATCTACATATTTCGACTGCAAAGTGTCATCCACTCACGATCAGTCAGCCCCAGGTACCCCCCTCCTCCAAGCTGTGCACCTTCCGCGCATGCCGCGCCTCCGAAAACTCACCATTCACCTACACTACATCACCCGCGATTCCCCTTTCACCATTCGCTTCCCCTCCGCCGCGCTCGCGAAAATCGCGCTCGCCTGTCCCCTCCTCGAGTCGCTCATCCTCCATCATGAAAACTCAAAATGCTATGAAGTGCAGGTGGGGACTATGATAGCCTATGGTGGTCTATGATGGTCTATGGTGGCCTATATAGATACCACCAGCGTCTATGAGTGTCTATGGGCGTCTATGATGAGCTTCCAAGACGTCCCGATATTTACATAGACTCACATAGTTAAGTTACAATAATTTCACCTGTTAAAAAGAGAGCCCGGGTTAAATCTGGGTCGCACAATGAGGTCCCGGAGCAGACATACAAATCTCCACAACCTTCCCATTGAATTATCTACGGTGGATGCAACTGGAGCCGGTCCTCGCTGCCGTGTACTTGACGGTATCAGAGTCATGATGGATAAAGAAAGTTATCTATGGTCGTCGCGTCCCGTTGGCACACAACAAGAGGCGCCCACGCCACCGTTCCGCTGCTGCTTGGGCCGTTGAGAGCTGCTGAACTCAAGCAGCAAGCTGAGCGGAAAATCTCCAAGTCCATTGCCGAGACAGCTGTCATTGAGCGTGGGCATGCACAGCCGCGACAAACATGCCACAACTTTGATGCTGTCAGCGCACCACTCTTTCTTCCAAGTTCCATTCCCCCACCATCTCCCCCAACATTTCGCTCCAATGCAACTATGGCCATGTTTCTTTCCCCCGCGTATCCAAATGTTGTCCCATCCTCAAGTCCGGCCTTTTGGTCCTCTTTTCTTCCCGACTTCACCCCGACATCGTACTACCAAGCACCGCCTTCTTCCTCAACTCATACTTACGCTAATCTTGCGCTGTTCTATGGCATCAAGCTTCAAGTCTCAACCTCATCAAGAAAGCTCCCACTCCCAACGCTGCGGTCTTTGTTGTTTCCTCCCGATGACTTCATCGCCTCAAGAATTCCCGCAACATCTACCATAGCGTCAAGCGCCCTTCAAATCTATCTGTTACCTCAAGCCTCGCAAGAATCACTTTTCTCCTCAAACATGTCTTCAAGATGTCGCAACATCCCGCAAATAGCGCAAGATCTTCTCCTTGCGCAAACTCGTCAAGCACAGCCTCCGTTCCACTCCGCGTCTCGGTACTATTTTTCCTTGGATCGCTTTAACGTCGTATTGGAGCTGGTGGGCGAGACAACGGTCTCGTTGTCCTTTGATGACCTTCAACTAGTGCATTGTTCATATGTAGTTGGGACTTGAAATAATATTTTTATGCATAATTTCCTATCGTCTTTGTCAAATTATGGGGACTATGAGAACTATGCGCTCTATCATGTCTCTGCAGCTATGATAGACGAGGGTGCGCAGACGTTATCTATGGTGGTCTATGTGCAAATTCCTGACCCTCCCACGTTTCTATAAAGACAGCCGTTTGCTATGATGTCTATGACAACTATCTGAGTCTATCTGGGTCTATCTGGGTCTTCAGAGCAGATTCAGGTTTTCATGATGTCACTGTTTATATTCTCCCAGGGGATGTACACTCATCCTGGCCCTCTGGGGAGCCATCGGTCGAAGCCGATGTGCATTTCGCGCACCTGCGCCGCGTTGTGTGCAGGGTGTCTCCCAAAAGGAATGCGGCCGAAGCGGACGTCGTGATCGGAGAATTCCGCTCCGCGATGGAGGAGTTGATGCCTGCCTTGCGCAATACCCCGGACATTCTGAGCATCGAGTGTTGCCCACCGATCTTCATGCTCCAGTTTTGAAGATTGGGCCCGTACATATGCAGTTTTTTGCGGGCTTCTGATTTGCTGATTGTATATTTCGTTCAGGCTGATACCACAACTTCAAATGTTGATTTCGCCAGAAATTTCAAGAGACGAACGGTGTTCCCGCGAATACTCTTCTTCATAAATCCCCATCCATTTGGAACAGAGGCGCAGCAACCCTTTATGTATTCTCATCCCTGTCCCTGATAAAGATGTCCTATTTATTTTGCTGTCGCTCTTCAAAACTTTGACCCCGCATCACACGAGGGTTTCCCCTATGTATTTTGCTGTGTCGTGACGTGTTTCAGACATGCCTGGTCTCAGTAATCGCATTCCCGATTCTGCAAAGCAAGAAAAAAATCCAGGACGACGTAGAACGACCCGCCCCCGAATCGAACGGGGAGTCCTGCATGTATTCAGTTGCCAGCGTGATTTCATATTTGTAGCAGATACGCATCCAGCGTCACGGGTCTTCTTATCCCTTCCTTCGTCCCAGGATGGATTCCGTGCATTCTCGTTTATTTTCCAAAAAGGCTACGAAGAAGAACCATGACCCGCCCCAGAATCGAACGAGATTCCCGCTCGTATTACACATTGGAGCGGATGCGCGTCCAGCGTCACGGGTCTTATTATCCGTTCAGTTATCCCTGGATAAATTCCGTGCATTGTCGTTAATTTTTCTGCAAGCCAAAAAAATGTGTTAGATCTCCCCGAGCCATGACCCGAACCCCGAATCGAACGAGGAGCCTGCTTGTAATCCACCACTGTCATTTGACATTGGTAGCAGATGCGCACTAGCGCCACGGGTCTTACTTTCCCTTCTTGGTCCCCGCATAAGTCCCGCGCATTCTTGTGCATTTTCTTTTTTCAAAAAAACACAATAAAACCATGACCACCCGACCCCGAATCGAACGGGGAGTCCTGCATGTATTCAGTTGCCAACGTGATTTGTAGCGGATGTGCATCCAGCACTACGGGTCTTACTTTCCCTTCATTCGTCCCTGGGTAGACTCAATGCATTCTCACTTATTTTCCTGCAAGTCAAAAAAGAATTCTCCAAGGGACAATCATGACCCGACCCCGAATCGAACGAGTCCTGCATGTATTCAGATGCCAGTGTGATTTGTAGCGGATGCGCGTCCAGCGCCACGGGTCTTATTTTCCCTTCCTTCGTCCCTGGATAGGTTCCGTGCATTGTCGCTTATTTGCCTGCAAGCCAAAAAAAAAGTCTCAGATCCTGGTCGATACCTATGCCCCGAACCCCGAATCGAACGAGGAGTCTGCTTGTAATCCACCACTATCACATTGGTAGCAGATGCGCACTACTGCCACAGGTCTCATTATCCCTTTCCTTAGCCCTTGATAGATTTCGTGCATTCTCGTTCATGCCCCCCAAAAAAAAATTGCAATCATACCCCCAGAATGACCCGACCCCGAATCGAACGGGGGTTCCACGAACACGAGTGTCTGTTCCTTATGGCTGGTGGAGGCGTCCATCGCCACGAGCCTTACTTTCCCTTCCTTCGTCCCTGGATAGATTCCGCGCATTCTTGTGCGATTTAAAAAAAAAAAAGTGTTCACAGCCATACATGACCCGACCCCGAATCGAACGGGAAGTCCTGCATATATTCACGGCGAAGGCGTATGCATTGATAGCAGATGCGCGCCTGGAGCCACGGGTCTTACTTTCCCTTCTTTGGTCCCCGTATAAGTTCTGTACATTCTTGTGCATTTTCGAAAAAACGCAATAACCATCACGACCCGACCCCGAATCGAACGAGGATTCCTGCACATTTTACAACGGATTATTGGTAGAGGATGCGCGTCCAGCGCCACGGGTTTTATTATCCGTTCGGTTATCCCTGGATAGATTCCCTGGGTTTTCATTTATTTTCCTGCAAGGCAAAGAAAAATGGCCAAAGAAGATCGCATTCCTAATATGACCCGACCCCGAATCGAACGGTGAGTCTGCATGTATTTCTAATAGCCCCAATATATTTTAGCAGATGCGCACCCAGCGCCACAGGTCTTGCTTTCCTTTCCCTTGGCCCTGTATAGATTCCGTGCATTCTCGTTGATTTTCCTGCAAGCCAAACAAAAAGTTGAAAAGGCAGCGCTAATGGCCCGACCCCGAATCAAACAGAGATCTACTAATTGGTAGCAGATACGCGTCCAGCGCCACGGGCTTAAATCCCATTCATGCAACCCTGGCTAATTTCCCCCTTATTGCCCTGGCTAGGTAGCCTAGGTTTCCCTGGACTGTGTTTTCTCAAGATAAATCTTTACTCGTACTCGCCAATAATCCGTCCGCGAAGGGAATGTGCATGTACTCATTTTCAGTAAACACTCCCCATTTGTAGCATCCAGCCCGGCGAACCATCCCAAAAGGGACGCGTTGTTGTGGCTTCTTTGTCCCCTCACGTGCCGACGCGTCAACGGTTCGTCGTTTCTTTCCGCCAGCCACCCCGCCGTACTACGCGGTACTTCGCCCGCCCAAAGCCTATCCCGCGTAGACACTGGTGGCAGGTGCGCCTCGTCTCCTCCTTGTCCTCCCCATACTCACCTTTTACCACCAGAATGTCACGCCTCCCCCGCCCACAGGCCTCGCCCGATGCCCCCAAGCCCTCGCTCAAGCGCAAGCTCGCCAGCGAAGAAGAAGAAGAAGACGAACACCCGCACAAGCTCCCCGCGCGCGGGACGGGTTTCCGGCCGCGGCCGCTGCAGGCGAATAACACCGCGTCCACGTCTACAGCCACGACATCCCGCCCCGGCCCGACGCTGCCCCGCCCGCTCACCCGTCCGCGCCCGCCCGCAGCCGCGCGCCCCACCGCCCGCGGCGCCAGCGCACCGCCCGTCCAGCTCGCCGCGCCAACGATGCGTCAGCGCGGGGCCCCCGCCAGCAAACGCACCGTCTCCGCCTCGTCCGCCGCCGCCCCACCCGAGGCCTACGCGCTCTCCACCCTCCACTCGCGCCTCAAGACGCTCGAGGACGCGCAGAAGGTCACCACCACCCTCGAGTCCACTGTCTCCTCATCTACCACCTCCGCCGAAATCCACTCCCTCCAAAATCAGATACAAATATTGCAAACGGACCTGAGCACGCTGCGCGCCGCGGATGCCGCCGCGCGCACGGAGCTCCTGGGCGTCAAGGCCGCACTTTTGACGGCCAAGACGGCGTTGTCGACCGCGCAGGACGAGGCGGCGGAGCTGCGGCGCGCGCTGGCGAGGGAGCGCGACGACGGCGAGATCCGCGCGCGGAGGGCGGAGCGGGAGGCGCGGGAGCTGAAGGGCGATCTGGAGGCGGCGGAGGGGCGCGTGGCGCGCATACGCGGGGAGGTGCTGGCGGCGCAGGCGAGGGAGGCGGCGCTGGAGGAAAGGCTGCGCGAGCATACGGGGCTGATGCAGCAGAGGGCGCAGTGGGAGCTGCAGCGCGCGGGGTTTAAGAACGAGAGGAGCGAGTGGGAGGGTGAGCGCGTGGCGTTTGCGAGCCAGAGGAGCGAGTGGGAGGAGGAGCGCAAGAGGTGGGTGGAGGAGAGGGAGGAGATGCGGAAGGAGATGCGGAGGGGCGAGGAGGAGCGGCGGGCGCTGCATGCGGAGGTGGTGGAGCTCAAGGGGAACATCCGCGTTTTCTGTCGGGTGAGGCCGGTGCTGGAGGCGGAGTGTGAGGTGTCGGCGGAACGCACACCCACGACCGTGGAAGCCGACATCGTATATCCCGACGCCCAGCTGCCGTACCCCTCGGGCCAGCGCGAGATCATGCTGAGCGCGGCGGGCGAAGGGCGCGAGTGGGATCTCGCGGGCAAGGCGCGCAGGGAGGAATGGCGGTTTGGGTTTGATCGCGTCTTCCCCCCCGCGTCGACGCAGGCCGACCTCTTCGCGGAGATCCAGCAGCTGGCCCAGAGTGCGTTGGATGGGTGCGTGTTTTTTTTTTGTCTTTCTTTCTTTCTTTTTCTGGCTAGATCCCTTTTCTCTTCCTTTGTCTTCTCCGATATATAGGTCCGTCCGATATGGTCGCGTCCTTCGATCTTTCACATATTCCATATCCCATACCACCTGCGAATATCGAAAACTGATTATATTGTTACAGGTACAACGTGTGCATCTTCGCGTACGGGCAGACGGGGAGCGGGAAGAGCTGGACGATGGAGGGCGGGAGGGTGAGTCGTTCGTTTTTATTTTTATTTCTTTCTTTCGTTCATCTTTTTTGGGGCGAATTTTTGCGCCGATTTCTGTAAATATTTTCTTTGGCAAGGTCGACGTGGCAGCGTTGACGTTTCGAGCTCCCCCGCCAATACGGCGTGGTTGTCCTTGCTCCAATCAGGGCCGACGCGTTTCTATTTCTATTTCTGTTCCTTTTTTCCTCTATGCCACTACTCGCGTCGCCGCGTTTCAACATCACCCCACTTTTTTCTCCTTAATAATATCTTCCTTTCCTTGACTGACGACACCCCATGGCCACAGACGCCCGAAACGCAGGGCATGATCCCCCGCGCCGTCGCGCACCTCTTCCGCGTCGCGGACGAGCTCAAGGACAAGGGCTGGGTGTATACCTTCGAGGGGCAGTTTGTCGAGATTGTGAGTGTTTCTTCCGCGCGTTCATTTTTCATTTTCTCTATGGGGCATGTTTGACGCCCGGACATTTTATTTTATTATAACCCTTACGAGCCCTTTTCCTTCCCTCCCCGCTGTATCTCATTAACCCTATGCTCACCCCCACCCGCAGTACAACGAATCCATAACGGACCTCCTCTCCGCCTCTTCGTCGTCGTCCACGGCGAAGCACGAGATCCACCACGACCCCCGGACGCACGCGACGAGCGTGTCGGACGTGCAGACGCCGCGGTTGGAGGGGTTTGAGCAGGTGCGATAAACGTCTTCATGTTTTTTTTCTACAAGACGCGCCGTGCCGCAAGAATTTTTCGGCTGGCGAAAGTTCGCTTTGCAACATGATCGTCCCACCATACATACATACGGCCGACTGACGTGATGTTGCATACAGGTGATGCAGCTCCTCGAAAAGGCGCGCGCGCGGCGGCGCACGGCGAGCACGGCGATGAACGAGCGGAGCTCGCGCAGTCATGAGGTGTTTACGGTGCGCGTGCGGGGGGTGCGCGCGGGTGGCAACGCTGCTGGCGTACCCGGAGGGAATGGAGGTAATGGCGCGTCGGAGGAACGCATCGGCACCCTCAACCTCGTTGACCTCGCGGGGAGCGAGCGGCTCGCGGCGCTCAACCTCAACGCGAGCACCACTGGGGGGCATAGCGGGGAGCGCCTGAAGGAGACGCAGAGCATTAACCGCAGTTTGAGTGCGCTGGGGGATGTGATTGCTGCGTTGGGGAATCAGGGGAATGGGAGTGGTAATGGCAATGGTGGACATGTGCCGTATCGGAATTCGAAGGTGCGTGGTGGTGTTTCCGTCGGCTTCTCTAGCCGGAATGAGGACTGATTGATACCTCGACAGTTGACGTACCTGCTGCAGAACTCGCTGAGCGGGAATTCGAAGACGTTGGTGCGTCCTTTTCTTTTCTTTCTTCGTCGCAACGATGATGCTGATTATGTGTTTATATGAAGATGGTGCTGAACCTCTCCCCGCTCGCGGCACACCTGCCCGAGTCGCTGACGTCGCTGCGGTTTGCGACAAAGGTGCGTTTTTGGGTGCTTGTTTGATTCTTTCTTTCTTTTTCGCTTTTTTTTTTGTGGTGGTATCCTTCCTTCCGAGTTGCAGCGCTCTTCTTTCTTTTTTGGTGTTCCGCCCCTCGTCCTCGCTCTTCCCTTTTCGATGTATATACATACATACATACCTTTATTTCGTTTTGTGAGGGTCGAGCTCATGCTGATGCTGATGATGTGTGTACCTTGCAGGTGAACAACACGACGATCGGCACGGCGCGGAAACAGGTGCAGATTCAGGGCGGGCGGGCGTCCTAGTCTTGGGCTGTTGGTTTGGTGGCTGTTCGCTCTGCCTGTTGGAGCTTTTTGGAGGGCGGGAAGGGGAAGGGAAAAAATGAAGTTTGGTTCGGAGGGGAGTAAATGAGTGTGGACAGAGACTTTTTTTTCTTGTTGTTCCAAAGTGTTTTTCTTCTATACTGTGTTCTGTTCTGTTTCTTCCTACGTTTACCTTTCACTTGTGACGGCGCTGTATGGCCAGTAATTAATATTATATTATGCAAGGCTAAGTAATTTGCGCCACTGGGACTAGCCGGGTGGGAGCCGGGGCTAGAATACTAGGATAAAAAATGGAGATCTCACTCAGGCTAGCGGGAAGTCGCAAAATGTGATGAAATCCGTACTAGTTGATGTCCGGAATTAAACCTACATGGGTACCAGGAATTATGATGGCGGAGAAAATTGAACTCCCTTTCCTAATGAGGCTGGCTGAGGCTCTCTCGCATGCGTGCGACCTCCGGCGTGAAGCATGAGCGGGAATAAGAGACATAACTGGAGATTACCGCGCATTGCATTCACTGTAAGTACTTACCGGGCACAGCTCCTAGTCTCTCCTAGACAGACGCTACAACCGTTGAAGCTCGTACCTCGCATGTTGTACGCAGCTCCCTACATTTGTCACCGGGTACTGCAGGTATCCAAGTACAAGGATGAAGCGCCGAACTCGGAGGGGAACTATGCCCGTTTCTGTATAGAGTGGTACCACCATGGACCGGCCGTGGACATTGAGGCGGAGCAATCTGATTTGAACGTTGTGGCGTGGCTGGCAGTGTGTAGCTACAGTTTGGCCGTTCGGATGTTCGTAGATCGGCAATCATGGTATTTTTTGCTTTCCCCCACCGTTGGCTCATCTCCGGCCCAAAAGTCCCCGAGCGGTCTCCAACGTCGCAGAGCTGTTTAACGTGTCCATTTTCGCACTCCGGAGATATTTCGCATCCGTGCGTAAGATGGCAATCCACGTGTGCTAAGTATAGCATCTTCAGTCCTTTTGGAGTCAGTCGTCCGACCCGTGGAGTCTTTGGCCATGATCAGGTGCACGCAGTACCGAGCAGTACCTGCATTCGCTTTATAGTGTGGCTGGAGAATATTTGAGTGTCCGTGCGGAGATTACTATGGGTTACACTGGGGTTGAAACGGGACCGGAAGCTGAAACGGCCCTCGCTTGGGCTCGATTTTGCTCGGATTCCCTCAATTTTTCGCGGAACGTGCTCCGACATATATGGTGCATTGGAATAGGAAATAGAATGAGTGGATTCCGACCAGAACTGAGTGAGCATCAGGGCCCCGAGTAAAAGATGTCAGATCATGTCACTTAAAATTTCGCGTTCATTACTGTCCGCTAAACCGTTCCGCTTCGGCTTCCACAGGCATACTTTTATGGCTTCAAAACTATGTTTCAAAAAAACCAGAGCAAAAGCACCCGCGGGGTGTCCAGGAAGCACTATTTTCACCAAAAGCGTGACTTTTCCTGGCAGGTGTGACAATGCGTGACTGAAGTGCTTTCCGAGCGTATATACCACTTCCTGGATGCCCCGCGTGAGCTATCGCCCCGTTCTCGTTTGAAACATCGTTTTTTAGTCTGTAAAAGCGTGCCTGCGAAAGCCGAAGAGAAACGGGTCAGCGGACAGTAATGAACGCGAGGATTTGAATGGAAGAATCTGGCCTGATTTGCCAGGGCCCTGATTTGGCCCTGATGCTCACTCAGTTTTCGTCGGAATGCCTTCATCTTTTTTGCTATCCAAATGCACTATATATGTCGGAGCACGTTCCGCGAAAATTGAGGGAATCCGAGCAAAACCGAGCCCAAGCGAGAGCCGTTGCACCTTCCGTTCCCGTTTCAATCCCAGTGTAACCCGTAGTAACTCCGACATATTTTTCTTCATCAGTAGTCAGGACTTGATCCCCCAGTTTAAACACGGGCGGTAGGTAGGTGGGTGGGTAGGTACTAGTAGGTAGGATTACACGGCCGGTCCCTCTCCGGAACGCCGGGCCCAGGAAGTATCTAAGTGTACAAGGTGATGCGCACTAACTCGTTGGACTTCGCTGAATCTCCATGGCCGAGCTCGCCATTCGAACCGCTGTAGAACCATTTCAACACCAAAGCAAAATCAGTGACCAAAAACTGGGGGTACCACAACTAAAGCATCCTTCAAACGAAACACGGGGAGCGCATAAAACAATTCCAGGACATATTTTGCGACCAGTGCGATCGTTGGGCGGTGATGGCTTCGACAATTCAATATTAGTCACTTCGGCCATGCGGAGAGCTTCGTGAGAAATTTTCAAATGTGGAACGTAAGTGATTCAGCGCGTCAAGTGCGTCGCATGAGATCAAGGCATGTTCCGGAGTTTCCACCTCTTTTTTACACATAGCCGACGGGAGCATATGCATGGTCTGCGTAGCGCAAAACTTCCACGGCAAGTAGGTGAGTAGAGAGCAGCAGGGAAGTTACTCTGACCATACTGAGATAATGCCGCATAACAGAAGTGATTTGCACCGGACCACCGTCCTGTTGGGGTTCTACGAAGGTATGCCGACCCGAAAATCAAGATCACTGTTTTCCACATTTGATTAGAATGAAGTAGTTGATGGCACACCACCGTTGGAATCCGTACGATGTCGAGAAGAACGTCATCGGGATCTGGGAGCATCACCAGAGAATTCTATATTTGTACACCGTAACAAGCCAACACAAGGGGTTAAGACGTGGTCACTAATCCGGTCCCTACGCTGGCAGATGGTGGGTAAAGTACAGGCGATGATCTTCTAAGTGTTTCAGTCCTGCCGATCTGAGCTCAAACCCCACTGTTCTCGGAACTATAGTAGGGAGGTAAAACGAAGTGGATCTCCGTCCGGATATCACCCCCCCTTTGTCTTCCTCCCTTCTTCACGATAATTCGATAATTTGACCTACAATGGCGGCGCCTCCCCAGCTTCCACCAATCCCATCCGACATTGTGAAGTTGTGAGTTTCCCGACGCTTCATAATGTAAATCTATAGACTCACAATACGATTGAAGAACCGGCCCTCTCGTGGGTACATTCAATTATCGAAATGGCCGGCATTGAAAGAAATCCAGATCATTGGCGAATTCATAGCAATATATTTATTCGGAATCCTTACTGTGCAATTCTGTATATATGATGACTTTCATCTCTATCCGGACACTTGTGCTCACCTCTTCACCCACAGACTTTTACCATCTTAGCTTCCCGCGTGATGCGAAGCACATCAAGTGGCTCGGTGCGTGACCTGAAAACGACATATAATCAAATGCCTTGACCAGAAGATTTCCGTAGTGTATATTGTTTTTCTGATCGACCTCGCATCGACTACGATGTGCTTCGCCGACACTTATCACTGGTTTGCTGAGGGATATGGAAATCTCTTTTATTTGGACGAGATATACCTGTCCGCAATTGACACGCCAATGTTCGGCGCATTTCTTGCGGCCATCGCCCAATGCTACTATTGCTACCGTCTTTGGACATTCAACCGTTACACTCTGCCAATATGCATTCTCGTTGTGCTGGTACGCATTCTCTGATGCCCTCGATTCGCATTAAATTTACATGTGCAGATTGCGCTTGCTGAAGTTGTATCAGGAATTTACAGTGCAGTTGCGGTCCGCATTGGTTTCCTTCTATCAATGTGGTTAATCATTAAAGATGGCCGTACATAGGGCCACCAGGTTGTGACATTTTCCAAGGCGGCTGCAGAGTTTCAACCTACCGTATATGTATGCACAGATTATTTTCCTGACCTGGCAGGCACTCAGATTCTTTTTTAGATACTGAATATTGGGGCTGCCGTAGCTGATGTCTTGATTGCGGTGACCATGACAATACTGGTATGGAACTGTTTATGTACCTACACCTATCTGGTTCATTAATCTCGTCTTAGCTGTCAAGATCCCGCACACGACATGCTTCAACGGAGTTTATCATTAAGAGAATAATAAATCTTACGATCGAAACGAACCTTCTCTCCAGTAAGTACATAGAGTTACTCCCCATACTAAAATGCTTATGTTCGAATAGGCACCTTTGCTGTCCTTACTGTCATTCTTCTCGTTGGCGCTCCAGTACGTATTTTGCTCATAATCTCACGACCACTACCGAACTCGATAGCGCAGAACACGAACTACTTCACAGGCCCGTAAGTGTTCCCGCCCGATACCAATATCTTTTATTAACCTTTCAAAATTACCTGCAGCGGAATTGTTCTCGGAAAGATGTGAGTTCTATTTGTTCACTAGCTGATCAACAATCGCTCATATATTGTTTAGCTACTCGAACAGTGTCCTGCTCATGCTCAACAATCGCAAGATTATGGCAGACGGGGACTACGGCACTCGGGAGTCGACTGGCCACTCCCTGAACGTCACAACATTCCGTGTAGCACCGAGGACAGATTTGGATTCAACAAATCAAGACATCACCCTTCAAAGCAGTTCCCCGGGAACAGCTATAGCTGCAAAAACACAACCTGATGTTCGTATTTAAGTTTCGCAAATATGAATCGCAGGCAGCTGACTCTTTTGTAAGTGGGTTTGAATTTTCAGTCGGAGATATTTATGGCACATCTTAGCTTCACTATATCTTCCTGGACCCGCGCTCTTGAATGATTGATGATAATTTATGTCTGGGGGAAGAAGTCACTGGGAAACTTGAAGTTGAGCATGTCGGATCGGAAAGTCCCGGCATAAATATTCTTAGCTCTGTCCACATGTTTTAATTCCCAAATCAAAAGCGCCACGACACGACGAAGCACATCAGTCTTTTGACCTTTTGATTGTGGCGTTGTACAACGCCGAAAAACGCCACAAGGCGGACAATTTTTGACCAAAATCTCACAACGTGTCTAGGTTCGGATCAAGCCAGCCGTTCATTGTTTTGTGATGCGGGCATCGTTTGGTAGCAAAACAAATGAAGGGGCTTGAGCCAAGATGGGGAAATCGGGGGGGATGTTCATCGCGTCCTGATATTTTAGTTCGCGCGAAAAACAATGGTATATATGAGAGAAAGCTATTTACACAGCGGGCAAGAGCCATGGCCGCGGCTTCATGGCATTTGATCGGTGTGGGACCGACACTTGCCATGGCGTTGGCCAGGCGTTGCACCAAATTCTTTGTTCCTTTGTCAGCGTGTGAACTCAATATGCCGTCTGCGGCTGGATATCAGCGATCAAATTCAACCCGTCACTCCCAGCAATTCTGGTTTTCTCTCGCCTAATTCCATGGAGAAGATAAATCTTATTCACCAAAACATTATTTCAGAAAGGCCCTTCTATGTTCTCTTTTCTACCTCAGCTTCGTTGAGACATGGGAAATGATTGCCCAGCCCAGGGTTTAAGCCGCACAAAGAACAACTTGAAGTTAACTGCACCGTGGGGGCTGGAGGAGACTGAGACCAAGACAGAAGCATACATTTTAGTTGTTTGCTTCATGCTTGCGTGGTTCTATTCAAATACAAGGTATGGTATGTGCAGGAATGGGTGAAGAACTTGGTTGTCGTTGAATTTGACTTCAAGTCCCACGCTGCCAAATGAAACAAAGAATCCGTGCAATGCCTGGCCAACGCCATGGCAAGTGTCGGTCCCACGCCGATCAAATACCAGGAAGCCGCGGCCATGGCTCTTGCCCGCTGTGTTATAGGAAGCAAACTTAAATTTTCAGCTATCCAGAATAATATTCTGAAAAGAAATCACCAACTTCCGAAGCGCTCAAGGTGCGCTTCCGGACAAATCTGGAAATGTATAAATCGACTGTTTCTGCAGCTATAAGGCCCGGGGAAAAAAAATCTTAGAGTAGGAATACTTCAGATTCATTTCAGAAGGCTGTTTAAAAAGTAATTTTAATATTCTGTGCCAATTTCAGAGCGTAATGTGAAAACCTTGCTAAAATTGATAGGCGGGATCGGATGAGATCCCAAGTCACGCGGTGACATTTTGGCGCAGAGTCACATGCGTGACCATATCTGTGAAGCGTAAAACGTCGAATGGAAGAGAGTTTGGGACACCGAAAAGAAATCAAGTCGAGGGATACCTTTATTAATGGTATATGAAGAGCTAGCACTGGTTGAACATTTCGAATTTTTCAGTGAAAAAATTGGTGGAAGACTTGAATTTTTTTTCACCTATTTTTTCACTGAAAAAACAGGTGAAAAATGTAAAACATTTTCACATTTTTTTGACTTGAAACAAAAAATGAGGTGAAAAATGTGAAAATACATTTACATTTTTCACTTGTTTTTTCACTGAAAAAATAGGTGAAAAAAAATTCAAATCTTTTACCAATTTTTTCACTGAAAAACTCAAAATGTTCAACCAGTGTAGGTGACGCTTTTATACCAAAAAAGTACCACCTCAATATGGTCTTAACTCAACTTCCCTGACAACTGATGGCACAAAAAGCCTGCAGACCATAAGTGCCAAGGCTCAAAATATTTTTTGAATCCCTCTAGAATATCTAATATGCTCTTGTCTCAATGGCTGAAGGTGATTTTTTGCTGAAAAGCATTCAGTTATATGCCAAACTGAGCTCGAAGATCCCCTCTGTTTGTCCCACTTTGTCCCAAGCGGTATCCGGTCTATCTCGAAGAGAGGCTTGTTCCGAACCTACAATGTGTCCCCCAGATTTTTTTATATCATTGTACTGGGGTTTCCAGCACTTTTCAATGGGGGTAAGATTTTTTTTGGCAGCTGTTTTTTCACCTTGGCATTGTGAAGTTGGCAAAAATGCGCAAACGCCAGAAAACGCCAAAAATGGCACAATCAAATTGTCAATTGGGATGATTCTATTGAGAAACCCGGTTTCCTATTTTTATGTTGAGAAACCCCTGCCGCATCCGGCAGGGCTGCCGGATCACGCCGGTTGGGATGCGATGTTTTCCATCTATTTGATACCTCCAGATTCAAGCCACAGGCCTCCATTGCTACTCAGATAATGTTATTCGAGAAATGTTCGACTGTAAGAGTGATTATTCTCGTAATGATAAACTCCGTTCGAGCATGACGTGTGCG
Source organism: Mycena rebaudengoi (assembly GCA_029282285.1). NCBI lineage: Eukaryota > Fungi > Basidiomycota > Agaricomycetes > Agaricales > Mycenaceae > Mycena > Mycena rebaudengoi. The sequence goes on along the minus strand of JARJCX010000003.1, from coordinate 1,166,531 downwards.
GGATCTTGACAACTGAGACGAAGTTGACGAATCAGATGGGCGTAGGTACATAAATTGTTCCATACCAGTATTGCCATGGTCACCACAATCAAGATATCAGCTACGGCAGCCCCAATATTCAGGATCTAAAAAAGAATCTGAGTGCCTGGTCAAGAAAAATAATCTCTGCAGACATATACGGTAGGCTGAAACTCTGCAGCCGCCTTGGAAAATTTCACAACTTGGTGGCCTTACGTACAGCCGTCTTTAATGATTTACCACATTGATAGAAGAAGATTAATGCAGACTACAAGTGCACTATAAATCCCTGATACAACTTGGGCAAGCGCAATCTGCACATGTAAATTTAACGCGAAATGAGGACATCAGAGAATGCATACCAGCACAACAAGAATGAATATTGGTAGAGTGTAGTGGTTGATCTTCCAAAGACGGTAGCAATGGTAGCATTGGGCAATGGCCGCAAGAAATGCGCTTAGCATTGCTGTGTCAATTGCGGACAAGTATATATCGTCCAGAGCGAAGAGATTTCTAAATCCCTCGGCAAACCAGTGGTAAGCATCGGCAAAGCACATCGTAGTCGATGCGAGGTTGAGCAGAAAAACAATATACACTGCGGACATCTTCTGGTCAAGGCGACGGATTAAATGTCGTTTTCAGGTCACGCACCGAGCCACTTGATGTGCTTCGCATCATGCGGGAAGCTAGTGTGTGAAGAGGTGAGCACTGAGGTGTCCGGATAAGCATGAAAGCCATATACAGAACTGCACAGTAAGGATTCCGAATAAATAGGTTGCTATGAGCTCGCCAATGATCTGGATTTCTTTCAATGCCGGCCATTGCGATAATCGAATGTACCCACGAGAGGGGCGGTTCTTTCAATCGTATTATGAGTCTGTAGATATACATTATGAAGCGGCCGGAAACTCGCAACTTCGTGATGTCAGATGGGATCGGTGGAAGTTAGGGAGGCGCTGACATTACTGTAGGTCAGATTACTTATCGCATTATCGTGAGGAAGGGAGGAAGACAAAGCTGGGGTGGTATCCGGAGATCCACTTCGTTTTGCCTCCCTCCTATAGTTCCGATACCAGTGGGTTTGATGCCAAACTTCCGCCGTTTCCGGGAGTACTTAATATACGCGTCGCTGGAAAGTTCACCGGTGGCCACCAATGGTTATCGATTACCGACGGTGGCCATTGACAGGTGCTGATGGCCAACATGTCATGTTCTGGCGGGTTTGATGGAGGCCGCCAATTTCCGGCGGCATTCGCCGGCCCTTAGTTCAACCTTAGTTCATACGATATTGGGATGGGTTCCCAGGAGATTTAGTGGAATTCAATGGCGTGTAGAGCCAAAAAACATATATTTGAGTGTCTGGATTCTTGTCCTTCCTCAAAATCTTATGTCTTCCCTTCCCAGAGGATGTACCTTTGAGACGGTTAGTACTACCTAGCGATGGAATGTGAAAATGTGAAAATGTTATGTTCAGTATAGCATGTCCCGGGAGGAATAGTTTAATGCACACAAGCATTGAGATCTTGATCATTGGAAATCTTCAGGACCGGTCCATAAAACAAGGCGGGACTCACAAGGAGGACGGAACCCAAATGATTTTAACAAGCGAGATACGAGATAACGAGCTTCATCTCTTACTTAAAGTGTCTGTCTAACACCTGAATGATGGGCAGAGTAACTGGTGTCGAGAAGACGGCGCGTATGACGGTTTAACATCTACGTATGTTTATCCTTTCTTTTCTTCTTCATCCTCTTTTTTTCTTTTGCGGACGGATACTACAGACGGTGACTAATGCCTTATGACAGGATCAGTAGCATTGCCGCCGGCGAACCGGGCTACGTTTTTACACAATTTTTTGATGAAACATTTAGTTGATTGAGCTCATTTACACTGTAGATCAAGTCAAGTGCCCCACGGCGGCGGAGGAGGGGAAGAGTCCTGTATGTTTTCTTCTTCTTCTTCTCCCGATTTCTTCCTGGGCAGCTCGAATGGCTTATAGCTTTGATGCTGGACAGAACCAATGCCGTCTACGATGACGCAATGTAGCATGGCAGGCTCAAGGGCGTGAGGTTTGGTTTCTGTATTTGTCAAATGGCTTTTCTGAAATGCATCGGTCAGGAACTTTTTACGACTTTCCATCTGGCCGTTATGGCATAGTGCGCAGACGCAATACCGTATTTGGCGGCAGCGCTGGGAGAAGGGGGCTCCGCCTAGATGAGGGGTGGCCGGTCCGAGGGTAGATATCTTGGAAGGAATATGGTTCTGAGTTTTGTCATGTGTTTTTTTTCTTGACAACTTGTCGCTGCCCTTCACGGTGGTCGTCTACATTCCAACGCGCTCCCCTGCTACATTCTGGATGCATCCATTGTTGGAATACGAGTTGCGTGCTCGCACTGTCTCATTGTGGCGCACTTGGTTACCAGGTCCCCGCCGCTCATTCGAACCGCCGTCTCTTCCAGCGAAACATTGCTCTTCTAACATTAATAAGTAGCAGCGAGTTCGTTGCTCCAAAAAGACTTATGAGCATACCCATGAACCCGGCCTGAACGGAGCAGCAATGATACTGTGGCATTGGTCACCAATAGTTAAATTGTTAAATTGTTAAATTGTTAAATAGTGTCATCGGCAGTGAATCTGCGGCCAAGTGGATTTAGAATGTATGTACTGGCAGTACTGCATACAGAAAATAAAAAATAGGGTGAACGTCAGCGGCGTATGACGTTCCCGATGTTGCGGCGCGAAGATATGAAAGAAGCTCTTCCAATGCGGAATCCTCGAGGTGCACATCTGTGAGGAACGGGCCTTGATATTCCTGTGCACGAAATGGGAATCCGAGCGAGTAAAATAAAAAATGGGACCGAATGCCCGGGTTGATTTGAACCACCTTGTCTCCCAGTTCATGCAGCAACTCCCTTTATATAGTTAGCGCGGGAGGCCGCGAGCGTGAAAGTAGAGGATGGCAAGAAGTGTTCAACATGACGGGGGCCTATCGCAGGTAAACGGAGAGCCGCCGTGTATACGGTGAGCCCCATATCAGAACGATGTAGACGCGGATAGCACATGCCACACGTAGTGTTGTGCCGGGCTCGGGCTCGAGCCCAAGCCCGACCCGGGCCAGTAAACCCGGAACGCGCGCATGCTGAGGCGTCGAGACATGAGTAGTGAAATTGCAATAGAGCATGAGGATCAGATTCAAAGTTTATGACGGCCATCGCTCATATGTATTCATGGAAGGTGGAATGCCCGACACAAGCTAGCCCTCGTTCGAAGGTGCAGTGGGCAGAGTGAATGAGGGTCGGCGCTAGGGGGGAAACACACCTCGGGTACTGCAAAGTCGAGAGAGGTTGTGATTGCGTTCAAAGAGAGCGCCGGAGGACCTGTGCGATGTCCATGGCTATATGGACAGGCATGAGCGACTACTATCGTCGGGGACTTCCCTAACCCATCATACACGTCACACAAGACATGCCCATCTACGAGTCGACCCAGTGCGAAAGAAAAAGCCATTTTCTCCGAATAAAACAGACTCAGGTAAATAACGGTGATATAAGTCATCTTACCACATCTAGTCGCCCCACTGGCCACCAAAAAGAATGCGTGTCACCTTCTTCCATCTCGTTATACCCTTCTCCCACATTCGCTTCCGGCGCAATGACGGCGATATCTGGTTGTACACGCAATTCAACTGCTTCAAAGCATCATCAAGCGTCGCTCGCGCATGTGGGTCGTCGACAGTCATGCTTGCGGCGACAATCCGAAAATCCTCCAGGGCCGGGTAAGTCTAAGAGTGAAAGAGTTCAAACAATTTAGTGAAAAATTTGGACGGGCACGTACATCGATTATTCGGCTCATTGCCAACCCAAGCTGAAAGACATCCACGTAGAAAGGATTATATGGCACCGTCAACGAGAGCTCGGGGATCATCGGAAACGTCCTCAGCGTCGATGTTAGCTGTGCTGACTCTTTGCCGCCTGGAAAATGCTTTGACAAGCCAAAATCGATGTAATAGTATTGAACTGCGGGATGGAGCGAACAGCGGTCTTTCCAGGAGAAAAAGGGCTCGACAAAACCGGAGTGAGACTCGGGCTCGCACCAGTGCGAGCCTTTTGGAATGAGGCGTGATTCTTCGACGACCATATTCTGCGGCGCTATATCACTGTAATAGCAAAAGGCATTGTCGTTTAATCGGACGTTAGCAAGAAACCCAGAGGCATTGGACGGGCAAGTGTACAACATTGTGTTCATGCATGAACTGTAGCCCCTGCTTGGCCGTTCAGTAAACGGGTAGAGAGCACATTCGATAAGGCTCACCTCTATGTACTGTGTCATTGCATCCACGAACTCACCTCGACAATGAAATGGCGGGGAGTTAAAGCTCCGGCAATAAGGCATGACGACGAACGTCCACTCTGTTCCGGGGAACGGAATGACATCGAGCAGCGGTATCGTGTGATTCCTTGCATCCGAACGAAAGGCGCCCAAATGGCGGAAGATCTCGAGCTCCTTTCCATTGACACGCTTCAGAACGACCTTCTGATTGTCCTTGATGCACAGGGCATCGAGAGCATTGCCGTTGAAGTTGATAAGGAAATCTTCGCATCGGTGCCAGATAACATGGCGTTTGGAGCCCCAAGAGGGTACCCACTCGGGATGGTACCGCGGTCGCAGCCGGTAGCCGCGGGATAGAATAAACTCGTACGACTCCGCCCAGAATTTTTCCCTGCAAAATAGTAGTTGGGTAGGAGAGAGCGTTTCAGAGAGCGTCGATTTTTTGGCAGACAGCATTGGTGTTGAGTGAGCGCTTCCGCAGCAGTTGTGACGGTCACGCATCACGAAGAATTAAGCCCCTCTCTTGGCACTATGCTGATACCGACTTAGGTTCCAGGTCTGAAATCAATAATTCGAAATTTGTACAGTTATGATCGAGATCCGCTTATTGGCAGCAACCTAAAAACGGAACTGGTATTGATCCGCTGTAACCCGCCCGTCTTGGTCCGATACTCAGTGGTTGGGAAGACAGAGTAGCGGTATTTGGCGGGACATCCTAGTGCGTGTATATGGTGAGTATGGGGAGGACATGTGTGTACGCAGGCTTCCGTTGATAGGCTTTGGGCGGGCGAAGTACCGCGTAGTACGGCGGGATGGAATGCTCGGTGGCTGGCAGAAAAAACTTGACGCGCCGGCACGTGAGGGGACAAAGAAGCCACAACAATGCGTCTCTTTCGGATGGCTGCGAGACGATTTCTTTGATTCGTCTCGGCCGATGAGTCCCTAGTACACATCAATAATGCAAAATCCTCGAGAAATCGAAATAAAATGAGTTGTGAATAATGACTAGAAATTCGTTCGCACAAATGGGGGTGCAATAAATATGCATGCATCGATATCTTGGATATCAAATAATACGTAGAGGACACGCATCCAGTGTCACAGGTCTTTTTGTCCTTTCCCTCAACCCTGGCTAATTTGCCTATTATCTTACAAAGCTTTTGAGGATCAAGATATGATCGGACCCCGAATCGAACAAGGGTTCTTGCATGTATTCCACGAGCTCATGCGAAGCAGACTGAGCTACGCCCAAGATCCACACGTATTTTATTCCTCTGCCTTGTCCCTGGCTACGTTCCCAAATTATTTTGCTCGCCAAAAGAGAATAAAAACTTTAGAACAACGGTCCGCACGTACTTTTTGATGGTAAGTATTTGACAGAAGCGCATCCAGCGCCACGGGTCTCACTCCCCCTCCATTTAAGCCCGGCTAAGTGGCTAATTATTTTCCTGTGGACAAAAATGACCCGCCCGGGCATGCATGTATCTGTATTCTCTTTTCTTCCATCCTTCTGCCCTTTCTTTTGGCCAAAAAAAATCTCACATTGCACGCGAATGACCAGAGCCCGACTCGAATGGGGGTTCCTGCATGTACGATCGAAATAACCAGCATCTCAATTTGTAGCAGATGCGTACCAGCGCCACGGGTCTTGCGATTCAACCCTGGCTAACTTCCCGATTCCGATTTACACCCTGCAGGCTAGCAAAAAAAAATACTTAGTCGCAAATCCCTCATGGCCCGCCCCCGAATCGAACGTGGTTCTGCACGCATTTTCAGTCAAGGATCGTCAAAAGATAGAAGATGTGCCCCAGCGCCACGGGCCTTAATATCCCTTCCCTTGTCTCTGGATAAGTTGCCCATTATTTTGCTGTGCGCTGGAAAAAAAAGAAAGGATGAGCTTGAATCAAACAAGCAGCATCTATATAATATACTGAAGACATAGGATTTGTACATAGCAGATGCGCACCAGCGTAACAGGCCTTTCGATTATCGCCTGCATTAACGCGGGCTCACATTATTTATCCTTGCCCCCCCCCGCTCGATTCGGGGTCGGGTTACCGTTCGTACCGATAGAATTTACTTTTGCCCGAGGATATAAATCATGTGAATCCATGGCGCTCCCAATGGCCTTCGCGTAGCACCGGGTTCGATTTTTGGACTTTCCGTGAAGCACTTGTTTCTTTATGTCCTCTTCCATTCACAATTACATAACTTTATTTCGATTTCTCGAGTTTCCGCGACCTTCCCGCCTCGCCAAGCGAAGTAGAATTCCAAAATCAATCTATCGTCTTCCATTTCTTGCCTTGAAAGCTCGACTTTTCGACAATGCATGAAGATCCCCGTTCGATTGGGGGTGGGTCATAGTGATCTTGACGGACTGTATATATCGTTGTGGGCGGCGGGTCAAAATAAATTTAAAGCAAGCGAATTTGCCCAGCAGCCAGGAATAGGATAACGAGGCCCGTGGCCTTGGTCGCGTCTGCGACATGATATAATTGTCTGGTAGAAAAATACATCCAGATCCCCGTTCGATTCGGGGGCGGATCGCTCTGAGAGTGTGTCGTCCTGATTTTTTTCATGCTTTGCAGAATCAGGAATGCGATTAGTGAGACGGGGCGTGTCGCGACAGAGAAAGATGCATGGGGAACCCTCGTGTGATGAGGGGTCGAACTTTTGAAGAGCGACAGCAAAATAAATAGGGCATTTTATCAGGGACAAGGATGAGAATAGATAAGAGGCTGCTGCGGATCTGCTCCAAATGGGTGGGGATTTATGAAGAAGAATATTTGCAGGAACACCGTTCGAATTCGATTCGAGGGCCAGGCCTCTGACTTTCTACTGTGGGTGGCACGATGTGTTTCTTAAAACTAAGAAACTAAGAAATCCAGTTTAATTTTTGGGAAATGTGTCGTTGAGACCCACGCATCTGTGCGCGGGTTCTTTTGGCATAGAGCGATTTTGGGTGAATAGTTGAAGTCGTGTATTATTGGAGCGGTGTTTAAATAGGATTGCCCTCCGGGAAACCCTCCGCGTTGCCGAAACTCGTGAGATCCAACACCCTTGCTATCTTCCAATACCCATCTGGCATACATATAAAATTGAACTTAAAATGGACTCACGAGCAAAACCGGAATCGGGCCATCGAACTCCCTCCGGCAGTGTGGGCGACTTCCGAACTAGTGCTGCGAATCATGTTCAAACTACAATTCTAGTCAATTGCTTTGTGTTCTTCGACGTGTCCTTGTTCTCCAAAACAACAAGCGCTTAATTTCATGGATCATCAGAGTTCAGATGTCAAGCACCTAATGCTTGTTTAAATGTGGACGGATTTATACAAGGCTACTACCCCTCCACCCTTCAGCCTTCCCCAATCCCAATTCCCTACCCAACTTGAACCGTGCCCGCAGGATGAACAAATTCAAATCAGCACAACACTCTCGAGCCTCCTTCCCCTCCTTACGCCAGTCCGCCATTTATCGAGGGCAAAAAATGCACAGCGTTTCAAGTACACCAAGATGCGAATCGGCAGACGGATCGGTATTATGGAAGGAGATGTTGAAAATGCCAGCCTGTATGGGAAGGATGTGGTGCTGGATAGAGATGATTTCAGTGGGTGGCGTCGCGGACTCAAAGTGTGTACCTCGCCATAACGAGAAGTGTCTGGAAAGAAACATTACGCTGGTCTCGGCCAATGAATCCCGCAGATTCTTGGGCCTGGATACGGACTCGAGGTCGAGCATATGTGAAACGGCTGTACCAGCGCCTATCCCAGCTTCTTAATGAACTCGTGCCGCGAATTCCTCAATAGGAAGTGGGCTCAGAAATATGGATCGGGATATCCGAGCCTGAATGTCTCGGCGGGGCTCGCCATGTGGGCGATAGTGTTGTAGGCAAAAGAGTGAAGCAGCGCTTCAATGACAAGACCTGGGCCGATTTCGAAGGGAAGCGTGGGGGAACTGAACAGCGCGCGCAGTATCTCAAAGCTCCCCAACAGCAGATCCTCTACGATAGTTTTCAGACCAAGAAGTGCAAAGTCATAAGCCGAATGCAATGCGCCACAATATCGGCGAACCCGGAAGGGTATGTGGGCCGCTGAACGTGACGCGGAACTGGTGCGCGATTTTATTCGTGCCGTACTCGTGTATCCAGAGAAAGAGCTGAAGGGAAATCCGGGCGGGAAGGGATAATTTGTGTAAGGGGTTTCTAGGCCGAGGGTAGCATACTCCTTGTAGTCGTCGTGCATGCCTTGCAGACACATATGCAAAGTTCCTGTAGGATGGCAGCGCGGTACTCGCCGCAAGTGGCGTCCATCGGGGATCGCCGGACTCTGGCGCAGCACGCTTATAAACTTGGCCGTCGACGCTTGGACCGCTCGCGCCAGGAATGCTGCGTATGGCACGGAGAGACGCGTGCCTACCTCCACCGCAATGTGAAAGATGTGACGAGATACAGTGTCCAGGCAAATCAGCTCCCGAAATCGAGTGGCGGCCTCCGAAATTCCGCGACTGAAACTTGACTGAAACGGCGCCAGATTAATTGCCCTTGACAACACACTTGATCTACAACGATATTTCGTGGAGATATTAGACACAAAATGATCATCAGTGGGCGCCGCCCTGACACGCAAGCCCGACTAAATGGGCTCGGTCACGCCCAACTACAATTACCCAAAAGAAAAGCACTGCATGTGAGTAGATAGTGTCCCCCAGGATTGAGCACGCACCCGGAGCAAATGTCAATCAGAGAGACGCCGGACAGAAACGTTGGAAATGGGGAAAGGTGGTCAGCAGCCGAAATCCAGTGCTGTTCACAAGGCTGTTCAAAGCTAAGCGCGTTGTTCCCGAACGGGAAGGGAATGGAAGCTGGACGGGGTTCCATTAGGAAACGTTCCTCATCGCTATCAGTGAGATTTGCAGGACCAGAGTCATGCGCAATTGGAACGACGTAATTGAGGGCGATTTAAGTTTGCACTGATCATAAAAATCCTTGGGATATGGAAACCCGACAGGAGGAGATTTTTTTCAGGAACTTTACAGCACATCGAGGGTAAGGTTGAATGATACAAACACACTGAATCTTCCATAGAGAGGACAAAATCGGGCCCTGGCCGGGAGAGAATGGGTCCAGACTTCAAATTTTAGGAGGCTTCAGCTTGGAATTAGATACAATGACGACGGCGAGCAGAGTCATGGGATACAGCTCTTGCGTATGGGCGCGGTTGAGACGCAGTTGGTCGGAGCTGCTTCCGAGCACAGCCACTATTTGATGCCCTCGTTGTTCTCCGTGGATTGATCCGAATAGTTCAATATGTACCCAGACTGAGAGAGGTTCACTCAGAACTGGGGGGGCGGCAGTAGTCTCACAAATATTTTGAAGTTTGCAGCATCCAGCAACAATGAAATGTGAAATCGAAATCAGGCTCCCGCACGGGTGTAGTGGGTCCTTGTAGGTCCTTGTACTCGATTTCGGCACAAAAGAATAGATGAGTATGCAAGTCTAACCTGCGTCCATCCGACTTCGCGCTACCTTTCACTATAGCAACCCGTCCTCCTACGCTGGAATTACGCGCCAGGCCGCGTGAATCCCGCCAAAAACCTGTGAATTTGGAACGAATAGCACCTGTCGAGCTGGCGAAGACGATTGGATATCTGAGGAGCGTTATATCTAGGGCGGTTAGGGAACCAAGGTGCGTACCTGAAAGTCAGTTCGTACTGAGCAGAAGAAAATTCCCAGGTCTACGCGTGTGCTGCACAAATATTCACTGCATTCCAAGGCCCCCTAGACTCAGTGAGCCTAACTTTGTCTAGGGTCAGTCTAGGTGTGTTTGGTCCCTAGGCAGACCCTGTGTAGGGTCCTAGACGGATATTTTGCCTAGGAGTCTCCAACTCTGTGTAGCCTCTGTGTAGTTGTGTTCGGGTGTCTCTGTCTAGCCAAGTGTAAGTCAGTCTAGGTTAGTTTGGGTGAGTGTAGGTGCCTAGTCAGACCAAAACAGACATACTTTTATGCCTTTCGCTCCAAAATCCTTATAGGGGGTTCCGTTGATCATCAGCGCATCAACGTTGATCCTGCCGTCGGCGCATCGCACGTGAGACGACAAAGATGCCACAACAATGCCAGCCACAACATTCGCTTGCGGCTTGTCGCTCGGAGTTCATTTAGGTCCTCCTTTGGGCTCAAGCACGTGGTTCCTCCTTCGTTCCTCCTCTTCCACCTGCCCAGTACATGTACCGGGTGTTTCCACAACTAGTCCATGACTCATGATGCAAGTGTCTGCTAGGCGGCAAGGGAGTTGCTAATGTTATATAGCCAATTAGAACTCGTCTGTATTGAATTTGAACACATCGGTGTAACTCCATTTAAGTCGGACGGAAGCCGGATGGACGATACCATTAATCATTCATTTTAAATTTGTGATTAGATCTTGCTTCCAGATTCGAGTTTATGTGCTACTTCCGATGACTCAAAATACTTCTATACATTGTGGGAGGATGTTTAGCAACTTATTTTGACGCAACAAGTAGATGGTGAGTCTGTCTAGGTACTATACTGACCTAGACTGACCCGAACTGAGTTCGGCAGACCGGTCTGACCTAGACAGAGCTACAAAGAGCCTAAACAGACCTACACAGACTCTGTCTAGTTACCTAGGCGCAGATCTGTGTGTAGGTATGTCTAGAACACCTAGACTCAGCTGAGTCTAGGGGGCCTTGGAATGCAGTGATTTGGACCCGGGTGCACCATGAGCATCCGGCATAGGATGCATTCTTGAAGCAACCTTGCGCCGATTCGACGGTAGACCTCACCTCCAGGCGACGCCAAGACGTACAGGCGGACCCAATAATCCGTTGGGGCATGCGCTGGAGACTCCGCTACTAGCCCATGGACGTCATAACTCGACAATCGGACTGGGACATAGTAGTCCAGGGATTCCTGCAGTGCCTCGAGGACGAGGTCTGCGGTGATGTCAAACGGGCGGTAAGGATCGTCGCATACGCGCCCAACGATTTCAAAAAGACCGAGCCAATGATTGCCTTCACGAGGTACGAGGTGAGTGGATCGCACCCTGTATTCTACCACAGCACTCACCAGTGTATGTTTCCCAGCCCAGAGTTCGAGCGATACAAGCGTAGGCGAACGTGACCCAATGAACATACTGACTATTGTCCGCAGACAGGATGGGTTCAAGCCGGAAGTTCCCAGAGAGCTCGACGTTGTTGAAAGGAAACCAAGGGGGGAGCAAGTTGGGGTTGCCGGAAAATAGGGGCTGAGTGTAATCTCTCGCTCTCTGGCGGAGGATCGCGAGCCAGCCATGGACCTGGATGCGCAGTTCGTGGCCGGGTGAGGCGTCTTGTGGGTAGTTCATGCGTCGTCTTGACAGAACGGAGTATCGCATACATTCTTGGTTTTGGTATCGGCGTGGCGGGGCTGCTTGGACCGCCGAATTTGACGGCCGACCGATTGGAGGGACGCGAGGCCTGTCAGAGTCACTGCAATTTGAATGTGACGAGGTGGGGTGAAACTGTCAAAGCGCATCAGTTCAGCCTCCGAATTCCGCCACAGTTAAATCAGTGTTATTGTCACTTGGTCTGTATCTAAATCAAGCATAAAGGGTAGAACCCCCTTCAACAGATCGGCGCAGAAGTCATCGGCGAGCAGAAGGGTAGTAACGGAAGGAGAGAAAACAAGGCTGTGAAGGAGCCCAAACAGAGTTTCGATGGAGGCTTAAAAATATGCAATTTGAAGCGGGGAAAGTCACAACAGCAATGCCAGCAGCGAAGACAATAAGTAGTACTGCAAGGCAATGCCGAAATGTAACCGAGGACAGCGAGGAGCCTCTCCTTGTTCCAAAATGGGACCAAAGATAAGATGACGGCATCCTTTTTGCGATGCTGGGACTGCTTTACGATGCAAACGGAGAGGTTAATCGAAGACCACGAAGGCCAATGTTTCATGGCTGGTGCCCAGCTTCCAATAGTCGGTGATCCCTATGTCAAAGCAATTGGTTCGAGAAAATTCAAGGAAATGAGCGAGGACTGCTGGGTAACACGGCTCCTAGGTACTCGTATGTAGAGCAATAAGATTCAAGTCGAAGCCAGGGCTGTAACCAAGCTGGAACCAAGCGTGAAAGCAAGAAATTGGGAACATGCGCTGCCACATATTATTTTTTGGCTGGTTCCGTCAAGGAAGAGGAAGATCGATCGACGCAAGAGAAAAGTAGAATGAGGGATCAATGGATTATCTTGAAGTCGTTGAATCTGGCACCTGGACAGCCGGCAGACGAAATATTGTGGTGGTAGAAGCAGGAGGTGTGACGTGACATTGATGAGCCACAGCCACAGGGCGGCTCGGCAGCCGGGCCGATCCAACTGTGACCCCTATGTTGTGTTTTTCTTTGCGAGGAGAACCTCACTTGAAAATCTCGATTTTTTTTTCGTTATATTGTATGTACATCGGTAGGGAAGGTTTCATATGAGTTGTTTGGAGGACTTGAAGTACTACGATTTTCTTTTCGAGCAATTGGAAATTGTAAGGTGATCAGACTTTCGAAGTTCCAGCCAGTCTACTGGGCAGACATCGAGCCAGATTGGGAAAGGGTGGAGCCTGGGTCAGTGGGCATAATTTTATATTTATGCGGCAAGGACGAGGGGGCTAAAAGGGGAGGTGCGGCAACGATGACTCGGATGGAATCGATGCCTTCTGCGTAGCTGTCGCATCCGGCAACGCCTTCTTTGGAGCCAATGTTCCAGTGTCTCAATGTAATGGATGCACGGACCACGGTATCCATCAAAGTCATACTCTCCGGGCTGGATAAGTTTCCCAGCAATGTCGTATGCGTTACACGGTGAGTGGAGGTTATATTGGCTAGTGCTTCATGAGCTTGGACAGAGTTGATGGGCCAGTCAGAAACCTCTCGTGGGTACATTCGGCTGTCGGAATGACCGGCATTGAAAGAAATCCAGATCATTGGCGAGCTCATAGCAACTTATCTATTCGGAATCCTTACTGTGTAATTCCGTATATGGCTTTCATGTTTATCTGGGCACCTCAGTGCTCACCTCCTCACACATAGACTTTCACCATATTAGCTTCCCTCGTGATGCGAAGCACATCAAGTGGCTCGGTGCATGACCTGAAAACGACATTTAATCAAGAAGATGTCCGCAGTGTATATTGTTCATTGGTTTGCTGAGGGATTTATAAATCTCTTAGCTTTGGACAATATATACTTGTCTGCAATTGACACACCAATGCTAAGCGCCTTTCTTGCGACCATTGCCCAATGCTACTATTGCTACCGTCTTTGGAAGATCCACCGATACACTTTGCCAATATGCATTCTTGTTGTGCTGGTATGCATTCTCTGATGTCCTCATTTCGCGTTAAATTTACATGTGCAGATTGCGCTTATCCAAGTTGTATCAAGGATTTACAGTGCAGTTGTGGTCCGCATCAATCTTCTCCTATCAATGTGGTAAATAATCAATACGTAGGGCCACCAAGTTGTGAAATTTTCCAAGGCGGCTGCAGAGTTTCAGCCTACCGTATATGTATGCACAAATTATGTTTCTTGACCAGGCACTCAAATTCTTTTTTGGATCCTGAATATTGGGGCTGCCGTCGCTGATGTCTTGATTGCGGTGACCATGACAATACTGGTATGGACCGGTTTATGTACCTACACCCATCTGATTCGTTAATCTCGTCTTAGTTCTCAAGATCCCGCATGCTCAAACAGAGTTTATCATTGAGAATAATCAATCTTACGGTCGAAACGAACCTTCTCTCTAGCAAGTCCATTCATTTATTGTCCCCGCACTGAAATGCTTATGTTCGAATAGGCACCTTTGCTGTCCTTACTGTCATTCTTCTCGTTGGCGCTCCAGTACATATTTTCTCACACGACCAATACTCAACTCGATGGCGTCAGACACGAACTACTTCACAGGCCCGTAAATGTTCCCGCCCGATACACTGGGTGAGCATTTCAAAAATTTCACCTAGATTTTTGGTGAAAAACTTCCTTTATTTTTCACACATTTTTTACTGAAAATGTAGCTGGAGAATTCATAAATTTGCCAGTATTTTTGTGAAAAATTCAAACAATTTTCAGTAAAGTCACAAAAGTACTGTAAAAGGTTTAAAATTTTCAGACATTTTCAGATACACTTCTTGGGTGAAAAATAAAGGAAGTTTTTCACTGAAACTTGGAGTGAAAAAATTGAAATGCTCAACCAGTGATATCAATATTTTTTTATTAAACTTTCGTAATTACCTGCAGCGGAATTATTCTCGAAAAGATGTGAGTGCTATTTGTTCACCAGCTGATCAATAATCGCTCATATACTGTTTAGCTACTCGAACAGTGTCCTGCTCATGCTCAACAATCGCAAAATTATGGCAGACGGGGATGACGGCACTAGGGAGTCAACTAGCGACTTCCTGAATGTCACAACATTCCGTGTAGCATCAAGGACAGATTTGGATTCAACAAACCAAGACATCACCCTTCAAAGCAGTTCCCCGGGAACAGCTGTAGCTGCAAAGACACAACCTGATGTTCGTATTTAAGTTTCGCAAACATGAATCGCAGGCAGCTGACTCTTTTTTTGCAAGTGGGCTTGAATTTTCAGTCGGAAATATGGATGGAATACTTTAGCTTCGATGTATCTTCCTGGACCCATGCTCCTGAATGATTAATGATAATTTACGTATGGCGGGAAGAAGGCGCTGGGGAAGTCTCGGTATAAATATTCTTAGCTCTGTCTGTCCTGTCCACAGACTTCCCCGTGTTTGAATTCCTGATCAAGAGCGCCAGGCCCACGACACGACAAAGTAGGCGGGATTTGACACCAGGCCTCTACTAGCCATGGTGTAGAAACTGAAGGAATTAGATTTCAACTAACGTCGGCAGTCGTCGCGTGGAGTCAACGCATAAAAAAAGGCGCCCAACTGAAAAAAAAAAACACAGAATTCGACACACATTCAACATGCAGCTCTCCATCTCTTGTCGCTCTCTCCGTCCTCTCCGCACTGCCAGGGCGGTGCCCAGGTCACCCCCGCCGCTCAGGCGCCCGGCACATCAATGCCTCGGTCCCCCCCAGTGCTTGACTACATCGTGGCGGAGTACCTTGGGTTTTCCGACCGTTTCACTGGGTATAAAAATGGAAAGAAACGCGAAAAAAGAATTCAAAAAGGAAAATATTTCCCACACCTTCCAAAGCTCTTAAATTATCTCTGGAGCCATTTTTAGCAATCATAAAAAATCACCATCGTTGTGTGTAATGTAATTACCTGTAAACCCGTCGGTTTACCTGCTAGATCACGTTACTTACATACACAGCTTGTTGTACCTTGTCTTCCTCCGTCTTGTCATAGCAGCCGTTCGTCTGGAGCCCATAATGTGGTCTTGTTGAACTTATTGTGTGTTTTAGGTCTAATGTTTACTGTCTGGCTGGCCGACAGTCTTCCATTACTGTGAGTTTGCAATCTGAGATATACATGTAATATGGGAATCAAACTGATATCATGTGGGTATTAGAACCACTGAATCGGTTGTAAAATGCCAGATAGCTGCTCAGTTATGTAGCCTGGCAATCCCGAATATCCCATATGAGAGGAATTGAGGATTCAGTGCTTTGGCTGCCAAACTACCGATTTTTGAAGCCGAAAAAAAGAGAAAAGAACGTCAATTTAGTGGTTGACTCTTTCAAGCTCAATCTGAATTTTTTGGTTGGGCCCCGAGTGCTCCCGCATGTGCATTGAAAGCAACTGTTACCCTTGTGATAGGAATATCTCAGAATTCCACAGTAAATTTGAAGAATAAATCAGGGACATTCTAGAGATACTGTCCTTTGGTTTCTGAATGCTCAATAGAGAACAGCAGACCGGTGCCCCGCGAGCGCGCCCAAGCATTGAAGAAAGCGGAAACGGAGTAACACCACGTGAAACACGTGAAATGTGATGGCTTATCTGCCATGTCACGCCCTTATCTGCCATTCGCTGTTAAACAGCGATATCGACTTTACATCCACGATATTTAAAACTTTAAAGAATTTCGTTCCGCTGCCGCAAGCCAGATATAAATTAAGACTCAAATTGCGGCTTCACTGCGTTGAAGCCGTTTGTAGTCACAGGGTGTGGCTACGGGGGTAGACAAGGGGGTAGACACGGATCTATGTGTACATGGGTAAAATCGTGTAGACACAGTATGTCTACACATGGTCTACCCTATCCAAGCTGTGTCTACCTGGGAGTACCTTGGTAGACCCAGGGTAGACCTAGGTACACCAAGTTGGAGAACCATCTTTGAGCTCCCATTTACATTGGTAGGCTTGTACTGGTATTTTCCAAGTATTTGTCCAATGATTCTCATCCTAAATTCTGACGTGGGCCATGATTGTCGAAGTTATGACATGTTTGGTTCCCTGATGCGGCGCGCTAGCCGCACGTGGCGCCATTTCAGACACGCTCTGCAGAGTCTGCCTACAGAGTGTAATCGATATCTGCACATAGATAGATGTCAAATTGTTATATTGTATTCATATATGGTGTGTCGACATGGGTCTACATGGGTCTACATGGAGTAGCCCTGGTCCGCCCAATGTAGTCACACCTATGACAGCATGTGACTACCGTGTGTAGACCAGGCTAGACAAACGTAGACAAACATATATGTCGATCCCCCTCGTCTACGGGGGTAGACAAGGGGTAGATCAAGGTAGACCAAGGTAGGTGAACGTAGCCTACCCTCTGACTACAAACGGCCTCAACGCAGTGCTTGGCATGAATTCAGGTTGCGGAATGCGGTATAAAATATGGATCCGGGGCCCAAGATTTAAGTATCAAATGGCGATGTCTATTTTGTTTAGGCACAGATATTTCATCAGAAAAGACTGAGCCCACTGCCTTCGAAGTTGGCCATGCACAGTAACCAGTGTGGTAAAACTTGGTTGGATGGACACGACTTCATGCACCTAAGAGAACTTCGTTACAAAACAACGAGTACCTTGTTCATCTGCTTCTCTCAGAGGAAGACTAACCTTGGTATTCCTTCAGGATCCAAACTTTAACGCAAAATCTTGGGCCTGGAGGTAGTGTTGCCGTCGAGCTGAGCCCAACTCGAGTTGGCGCCGAGTTGGTGATGAGTTGGGCCCAATCTGGATGGCATCAAATTCCCATCCGCCAAATTTATGATCGCGTGTGAAGCCGCGACATAGACGAGCAGGTAGAGAGCATACACACTGTTATTCGCGCTCCAGAAAATGCGAAAAGAGACTTGTGTAGCTTCTAGAATCATTCCCCGAGTTTATTCTGGCACCCCGGAGAAAAAAGATCCGCCAAACTTGAATAATGTAACCGAAAAATTACGAATACTTTGCAGGGCTCTGAAAAACTCGCAAAAGCTACCAAATAATTTGAACAGCTGGCGAGTTTGTTTCTAACTATAAATCTCATTCTCTTTGAATATTTTAGGCTCCCAACTGCTTACCCTGAGTATAATAATTTCCCTTTCGTGACTGATGTTACGCATAGTCACTCCACGTGCTCCAACTCGAACTCGACTCGACTCGACTCAACTCGCAGTGATGCTATTTTTTAAGAGCATGGAGGTATTATGAGGGTCGGTGCCGGCCGATTACGGCACCGGCCAAAATTTCAAACTCCGTGCTCAGACCAATGCACTTTCCCGAGTTGAACCCGGCTGCATATGTGCGGCGACGTGCTTGCCATAATTGTCGGTACTCGTATGCAGACAGGTAAAGTCTAATGAGCGCGAAATTCTCACGAGGTCCATACTGAGGCGAATCGGATGATCGGATATGCCGGCTAAGCCGATCCTTGGCACTTGTTTCTCACATCAGCGTGGATTTTGATTGCGGCGTGAGAATAGAGGCCCACCCGCGCCAAAACAACTGCAAGCCAAATGGCGCAGGGTAAGCCATGCTGGCACGGCTTAATGATCCTCAATTGAGATTGAGAACTGCCAAGTGAGGTGGAGCCTCAGCTGCGGTACCTCCATGGGGGAAAGCACAAGTCTCATGCAAGTCTTACGACTGGGTGCGGCGTGAACGAAGAATCGGAATATCGAGGCATCCTGGGCCAGGCCGAACAACGTCATTAGTCTTCTCTCAGACCTATAAAGCTGATGCCGGATCCTGGCCACAGTTGGAAAGCCTCATCATCACCACTCCGTATCTCATGTCCCCGGTCGCCCGCCGAGCCACAGTCGACAGCCTCTAACTCAGCGACAGAGCTGTAGAGAACAGATGGATACTACGACAACAGCTCAAGAGGTGGAACTTGGAATTGTTTCCCCATCATCGAATGGCGAGCTCAACCGTGACGAAGAAAGCTCGATGCGATCATCCAGTTCACGCGAACTGGCGACTCTTCCTCCTATGGAGGGAAGAGAGGCCTGGATCTTCCTTGCTGCAGCATTTCTTATCGAAGTTAGTACCTTGGTTCATTCTTGCTTCTAGCAACAAACCCGTTCTCATAGTTCACTTGCTACGGCGGGGCCTTTTCGTTCTCGATATTTCAAAATTATCTCATGCAATCGGAATTCAGTCCGCTGAGGCACGAATCCAACGTTACAATTTCGGCCATCGGAACTCTTCTTTTGAGCATGCTCTACTTCTCCCCTGCACTGGTGGGCCCGTTGTATACCATGTATCCAGACTTGGGTTTGCAATATCTTCTCCCACGGCCCTTCCCTGACTTTGTTTTTCTTTGTAGCAAGAGGAACGAGCTTCGCGGCCTTATTTCTAGCAGTTGGAAGCTTGGTGATGGCCAGTTTTGTACCAAAAGCTCCGGTCCTTCTCGTCTTTGTAGGCCTGTTGCATGGCATTGGGGCCGGTGTACCCACCAGCAAGTCATTTTCCTCATGTCACTGACGCCCGAATAACCCACCAGAATGCAGCTCCCTACATCACATACCTCCCTCAATGGTTCAATAAGAGGCGCGGTCTGGCTAACGGGATCGCGTTCAGTGGAGCCGGCACTGGTGGCCTTGTCTTTCCCTTCATCTTCAGCACCACTCTCGAAAGACTTGGTTTTGCATGGACTCTCAGAATCTGGGCGGCAATTCTTCTGGTGGTAGGTGGCACAGCACTCTATTTCGTCCGACCACGTTTGCCAGCAATCCGACCCCCAACAACGACGAGGGAACATAGCCGCGCGGCCGCTCTCAAGATAGAGTTCGCATATTTGTTTTCTCCCCTTTGGGCCATGACTGTAGGTTCTGTCGGTCGAGCTCCAAGCCTCGCTTAACATGTTCGAAATCCACAGGCACTCTTAACATTCCTGGCCAGCACCGGCCTTTTTGCTGTCTCATTTTACCTGGCCACGTATTGCACCAGTCTAGAGCTCAGTTCTGCTGGTGCGCATTCTCTCTTCATCAATCGAGATTTTATCATCAATTTCTTGAAAAGCTACCAGTGGCGCTGTCGCAGCTTTCAACGCCTCCGGTCTTCTCGGCGAAATTTCCATGTACATTACCCCCATCCGACATAATTCAATCACTCATGTTATCACAGCGGTTACGCCTGCGATCGTTTCGCATATCCGCTGGTCATCTTATTCATCGGATCCGTTGGAGGACTTTCCACCTTCCTCCTCCTCGGGTTCGCACGAAACCTCCCAACCGTCCTGATTTTTACCCTTCTCTTCGGATGGGCCGCAGGATCATGGTGCGCGACCTGGTCTGCCTCTTGCCTCGACATCTCCCGCCTCCGAAAGATCCCCGTCCATAGCGTCATGCTGAGCCTTATTTTTGTGCGCGGGGTGGCGGCCCTCATTGGGCCGCTCGTCGCTGCCGCCCTATATCAGCCGGAGATGCGAGCGAGCGCGAAGCTCTTTGGGTCGTTTGGTTTTGGACCGCTCATTGATTTCGTGGGCTCCTGCATGCTGGGCGTCGCCGTAGTTGGAAGCGTGGTGGGCCTCACGAGGAAGAAGATCATGCATGGCTTGGATACTACGCTCTTGGCAGAAGCACTTTGATCTTGTGAACAGTAACCGGCTGCTTTGTTTATACCTGACCGCAGCCACGATTACTTGCATTTACGCCGCCGCCGCCGCCCGAACCTGCTACTTACCTGAAGCGTTCCAGCCTCAGCTTTGCGTTCAATCACCGCTGCCACTTCGGGATAGCAGACCATTGTACTTCGAGTCAGCTTGACCCATCGAGTTTCGCCGTGAACGGCATCATTTTCAATTAATAATGCAGAACGGAGCCCGCTCGTTGCATATCTGAACCGCGTTCCGACCGGCGTCGGGCACGCCACTGACAGCCATTGAGGCGGGCGATGTTGCGCACCTGATGAGCCGATTTAGCCGCATGCACCGAGATAATCGGTTCTCGAGCTTCTTTCGCGTTGCAGTGCAGGCCTTCCAACATTTACCTAGTCCGACTTACTATCGTGCACTGGGAAGCTGGCCACCCCCAGGAAGCGGGTTACTTAAGAATAACAGACTAACCAGTGATATTTGAGGGGATTTTGCACTCAGGGATCCGAATGGAACCTCTGAGCGTTGTCTGTACAAATTTTGGGGTCGGGGACGTCTGCCTTCTGGACGAGCAAGATTAGGAGGGCAACAATGTGGAGCTGGGAGAAATATATCTGTAGTGCTCAGATCGACTGCATGAGATACACTCTTTGCGTGGGGACGACATTGGCGGCTTCGTGGAGCTCATCGAATCGCCAGAAAACACGTACTTTAGGTCGTTGCAGGCCCTCCGCATTACCTTCTGCGAAAATGGCCTGATGCCACCGTTGCTGTATCAGCTCCTCAATTTCTTGTCCCTCAAAGCAACCACCCTCGACTCCTGTATGATTGCCGTGGATTTCCCTTCCATACAGAATGTTACGGTCATCCATCTCACCAACACACTTTTTCACTCCTTTGTAGCCTTCAACGATTTCTTGAGCTGTTTCCCTATGCTCAAGAAAAAAGTTGCCGAAATATGTGGCAAGCACTTTCGGTGGTTACAGACTGGTACACCGCCAAAGTGCCCACACATGGACTCCAGATGTAGCCATCACATGGTAGCCATATTTTTCGAAACATGGTACTAGCCTTCAGCCAGCTGGGTACAGCTGATTATTCAGTCAAAAATCCAGCTGGCTGCCAGGTGGGCTCACATGGTTTTGAACACCCTGGAACCACAGTGTCAAAATTCCGGGAAAAAACAATTATCACGGGCACAATTGGCTCACATATGGTAATGGGTAATACCATCCTATCTTCTTTTTAAAATCAATCCTCAATATTCAATGCTTGCATTATGTTGTAACAATCGCATATTATCGGCAGATATATCATACGCACTGGCATTTGCACTGCTTGAGGATTGATATGCGTGAAATGAATGAGTTTCAAAATTTTAATTGAGGTTGAACACATCGGATGTGGAATGAACATGAGAACAACCATAGTCCTGGTCCGTGCGTGATGTTTGTTCGTGTATCTTCTCGCGAGCATGCTTTCTTTATTCCTCCTTGTCTCTTTCCATCGCGATCTGTGGGCCTCAACGGCGCTTGGGACTTGACGAACTTACCATCCTCCACTATACCCAAGATACGTCGGACTAGTTTTGTACAGTTTGCAGACGCTGGCTGGGGTGCGTGTGCGCCAACCAAATCCTTGGCGAGACTTTCGGCCACGGCGCATTTGATTCAAGAGGCAAGACTGCAATTTTGATTCAAGACCCACCATCGTTTGTCTCGGCTGCACCACGCCACTATAGCTGCTCCCGCTCCCGCACCGACCGGTGTCATACTCCCTCCTCAATCCAAGCTGCCCCTCGATACCCTCCTCAACCCCACTCGGGAACTCACGCAACGGCAAACTGGCTCGGCAGCATCAAGAGTAGCGCATTCAAGATCTTTCATAGACGTCAAAACCCCAAAAACATCAAAGCATACAAGAATGAAGATATGCGACGGCAAAAACAGGCTCGATGAGATAAGGAAGCGAGATGCTCAATGTCAAACACCTGAAGGGCCAAGATAGACCGCCTCAGACTTTGGAGGGAGCACCATCAACATGCGAGCGATAGCCAGATGGGAAGCTGGTTTCGAACTGTTCAAGACTCTTGTGGGATGCTTGTCAAATCCTGAAGATTCAAGCCAGCGCACAAATCTGAAAACTTCGCCGTCCAAGACGTACTATATACTATATCTCTCAATTCCGCCTATTTTGTATGTCATTTCTCTTGTGCGATTATCTTCGTCGACAGCTGACTTACCGGCGACATATAGTGCGGGATACACAGTTATGGGATCGTATTATCAATGTGCTCACACTAGTAGCTACTCCGTAGATTTATGTATTCAATCCTCAAATTCACTATGATTTGCCAAATACCGAACCAATTGTCAGTCAAAGAAACAAATATTAGCAGATATCAGCTCAGATGTATCCACATTCTAGTGACAGCTGGTAGCCAGTTGGACCTGGCCCCACTATAGACCTATAGGCGACTACAGCTGGGCCCAGCTGATCAGTTTCTGTCGTCCAGCTGGGTCTGATATGTGGCTCATACTTTCGGTCCACGTGGCACCCATGTGTCTGACCATTGGCGGTGTTACCGGGTGTACAACTGATTGAGCTGTCCCCGTAGTTTGAAAATTTAGCAGGTGCCGTGATCGGCCGAGAAGCGAGCCATCAATATCCATCATTTCTGCCTCAAAGTTGATACCTCTTTCCTCCCCGCTAAAACAGATTGAAATAAAATTTAAGAGACAAATGTCATTTTTTTAAAAGCAGTTAATAACTCCTGTGTACTTCAACTTCATTTAAATCCAAAGATCATGGGAGAACACGAGCCTCACTCAAATTTTAAACTCCGATGACAGCCCAATGACGGTCGACGAGTTGTACCAGTCTGTAACCACCGAAAGTGCTTGCCACAATTTTTCGGATTTTGGTTACAGACTGGTAACGAGTCTAGAAGCAAAGTCGGAAATGCTTTTTGGCCGTCCAAATGTCTGTAAGGGCAGAGTCAGTTTAAATTAAGCAGCTGAGCTGACGGGTTACACAGTGATTCCTGTCTAGATTTACATAAACAAAGCAAACTGCTACAGATTCTTAGAATTAAGTATGTAGGTAGCATTACACGATACAGTCCAACTCGGTAAAGGAATTATGATGTACACGCAACTGTGTATATACACCAATGTAAAAAGGTACTCCTCGGTTAAACGGGACAATCGGCCCCCCAAGTATTATGGATGGGGATAAAGTCGGATGGAAGAGACCGTTCGAAAGTTGGATTGCGGTGCGCCGATGTATAGCCTTCCAGTCGTCCAATTAGGTCAGCATACGGCGAGAGGTCCAGCGAATAGCCGACTTCATTCAGCTTTGATACAATTCTGGATATGAGTTGAGCGTCAACAGCGATGGAGAGGGGTAAATACGTACGCTTCCAGAACCTTGATGTGCTCTGGGAAAGGGACGATGGAGGCATTAGCCTCGTCCAGGCAAAATTCGGCCCACGCGGCAAGAGCAAACCATTGCGTGTGTGCCTTGTGCACCAGCGGAGGCAAGTATCCAATAGCCTTCCCAAAAAGGCGTGCACCCAGAACCGCCATCCTGTGCGTCTGTTTGCGAAGTAAAAGCAGTCGCGCATGGGTGTTTTCGGTGAACCCCGCCGCGTTGTCTGCATTTACCCGCAGCTCCAGCTCGCGATAGAACGGAAGGAGAATATCCGTGAAGCCAATTACAAGGTTGAAGCCGCACTCGCGCGCGGTCGCGTCGACAGTGCAACCGGTACCGTTGTAATAGACGCCACTCATTGGAGGCGATGAAGTGAGAACCATGGCATCGACTGGCTCAAGGAGGATGGAGAGGATGCTCTGTAGGTTGGTAAGAGACGAAATATACGATATGACAGCGGCTTCGGATAGTGGATGGAGGCGCGCATAGTCTGGTCCGATTAATATCAGAAAAACTAAAGTAAAACCGTATTTGTCGAGGGACAGTGGCGCACCTCCGGTTATAGTCTCATACAATTGGCGAGCGAGATCAGTAACGTGAAATGCGTCTACATTTGTTTCATTAGAAAAATATGAAAGCCTGGTTGCGTCCAGGCTTACAAGGCTTCGCATATTGAAAAAGCATAGGAATATCTATCCGCCGAGATGATGTTTCCAGCAACGTCAAGAGAGCCTCCAGTGAAGACGGCTCAGGACCACAGATAAGGAGTTGGTCATGCCTGGTCCTATGTTTAAGTTGAACACAAAAAAAAAGCAAGAAGCGTGGAACCACGGTACATAGAACTCGGTTTGCGATACCTCGTAGCGCCAATGGCTTCCGCCATCTGATAGATTACTACTATCAGCCGAGCTTGATAAAATAAATTTTATATCCTACAAAATGCGCAGACCATTGAAGTCCAGAGCGTTCAACATCCGATCGCTTCCAAGTGGAAGCGATGGGCCGCAGATGCGATGCGAAAGCGGAAGCCCAGGGGCGCGAGGGACCATGGAATTCATCTGTCCATTAAATTTAAAAAGAGTTCGAAGATCCGAAAGAAATGTTCTTACATAGCTCCAGATGACTCAAAATTAAGCAGGACGCGGCGTTCTCGCCCGAGACTTCTAGCATGATCCTGGCATCCCACGCCGCTCTGATCGCCTCTAAATGAAGTGCGCAACATGCAGCTGCTCGCCTGGCTGCACAGCTCCGCGCGTCTGCATCTGAGAGAAAGAATTGGGCGTCGGAAAATGACTCCGGACGAGGACCGGATCCAAGGACAGCTTCGTCGAAGGATATCAACGACGCGAAAGCAATGATACAGATGGCAAGAACCCGAGACTGCGGAGAAAGCAAACTCAGTTGGAATGACGCTGCGTGTATCGTTTTCATAATAGATATATTGTTGAATACCGGGTGCATATACTCCGGTAGGCGCACAAAACCTACCCACAAGTTTTGGTCAGCTTCGAGGGACGTAGTGGATAGAACATACATTCGAAAAAGTGCCGAACAAGTTCTGGTCTGAGGTCGGGACAGTCGTGAGCGCGCGCAGACATCAGATCCCAGGTGGGTTGCGTGCTCAAGGGTATTGGTGGCGGTTCCCATTTTGGAGGCAATTGAGTCGTTGGGGCCAATGCTGGGGATCCCTTCCGCTTCTTGAATGGGATAACGGGCGTCGTGGTGCATCTGCGACAGCCTATGAGCGCATGTTAGCTCGAATAATCCAATACACCAACATGTTATTTTTCTCCACGCAACGTGGACAGGGGTTTCCGTTTAGTTGCGGGTGACAAAGGACACGCCGCGCCCTGCAGTAATCGCATGCGGGTAGTTTTTTTCGTTTCATATGGCTAGTAACGGTGTTTGGAATCATCACCGCACGAAATCTGGAGGTGAACAGCAGCCAGTGGGCTCTAAGGTATGTGGTTGGGAAGAAAGAGAAATGTACTTGCTGTTTGTCGTGCTCTCATGTCCGTGAGAACTCCCAAAAATTGATACGCGGCGGAATAGGGCGGAATTGGTTCGAGATCGTTTCGGGATAGCCTCGGAACGGGGAGATCAGTACTTTATTATAATTGATCGAGTTACTCCCCATTTGGAATGCCCGCCGCTTCACGTATCACAACAATCTCCCCACACAGCGCATACCACTGCAACCGGTTTTTTGACTCAAGATCCTGAGTTCCTGCCACCGCCCGCGTCTGCACCCTCATCCCCCGACGCGAGGGTGACGTATAGCGCCGCCGCCGACATTCCTATTCATCATCTGGACTCCCCGCCATGAGCAATTTCCGCATCGAAGCACCAAATTAATGTTCTGTTCAATACATTCTGGGAGTTATACGTGTCAGCATAAATAAATCAAGACGTCAGACTTGCCTGGTGCGGTCCATTTGTAGTTTCCAATATGTTCTAGTCTTGACAGACGCGTTAAAATACGCTAGTAAATGGTAAACACGCACCTGGGATACAACATGCGAGGTACGAGCTTCAACCGTTGTAGTGTCTGTCTATGAGAGACTACACCTGGGATAGATAGACCTGTAATAAGTGGGTGTAAAGGAGGAGGACTCGACGTGGGTGGTGACCAGCTGCGCGTCCTCGAGCGTTTTGAGGCACGAGTGCGTGGTGGAGAGCGCGTAGGCCTGGGGCGGGGGAGGCAGAGACGTTACTCTTGCCGGTGGCGACCCGCGCGTGGAGGGCTGGCGCATTATCGGCGCGGCGAGCGGGACGGGCGGTGGTGCGAGCGGCTGCGGGCAGGCACGGGCAGGGGAGCGGGCGAAGGAGCGTCGGGCCGGGCCGGGAGGTCGTGGATGTAGACGCGGTGTTATTCGCCTGCAGCGGCCGCGGCCGGAAGCCCGTCCCGCGCGCGGGGAGCTTGCTCGGGTGTTCTGGCTCTGAGGCGCCTTCTTCTTTTCCAGTAGCGATCTTGCGCGTCGGGAGAGGCGCGTGGGCGTAGACGGTAGGAGGCGGGACATCCTAGTGCGTTGTATATGGTGAGTATGGGGAGGACATGTGTGTACGCAGGCTTTTGTTGACAGGCTTTGGGCGGGCGAAGTACTGCGTAGTACGGCGGGACGGAATGCTCGGTGGCGGCAGAAACTTAACGATGCGTCGGCACGTGAGTGGACAATGAAGCGACAACAACGCGTGGCTGCGAGACGATTTCTTTGATTTCTTTGATTCGTCTCGAACCCGATGAGTCCTTATATAATTAGTACCTGGGTCGCACATCAGCAACTAATAATGCTCCTCGAGAAATCGAAATAAAATCAGTTGTGAATAATGACCAGAAATCGTTCGCGGAAACGGGGGTGCAATAAACACGCATGCATCGATATCATGGATACGAATAATACGTGGTGGACGCGCATCCGGATCCAGTGTCACGGATCCTTTCCCTCATCCCTGGCTAGTTTGGCTATCATCTTACAAAGCTTTTGAGGATCATGATATGATCCGACCCCGAATCGAGCAGGGGTTCTCGCATGTATTCCACGAGCTCGTGCGAAGCAAGCTCCACGCGTATTTTATTCCCTTCCTTTGTCCCTGGCTACGCTCCCAAATTATTTTGCTAGGCCAAAAAAGTAATAAAAACTTTGGAACGTCCGCCGTACTATGACCCGACCGTGAACGAACAACGGTGCGCACGTATGTAGTCTTTGATGGTAAGCACTTGGCTGAAGCGCATCCAGCGCCACGGGTCTCACTCCCCCCTCCATTCAAGCCCAATTATTTTCCTGTGGACAAAAATGACCCGCCCCCGAATCGACGGGGGCATGCATGTATCCATCCATATCAAAGCCCTTCGTTTTAACTGTCACGGATGCGCACCAGGGCTATGTATTCTCTTCCCTTCCATCCTACTGCCCTTTCCTTTGGCCAAAAGAAATCTCACAATGTACCGAATGACCCGACCCCGACCCGAACGGGGTTCCTGCATGTACGATCAAACAGCTCAATTTGTAGCAGATGCGCACCAGCGCTACGGGCCTTACTCTCCCTCCATTCAACCCTGGCTAACTTGCCAATTCCGATTTACGCCTTGCAGGCTGGCAAAACAAAATACTGGAGTCAAAACTAAATTTCCCCTCATGACCCGCCCCCGAATCGAACGTGGTTCTGCATGCATTTCAGTCAAGAATCGACAAGATGCGCCCCAGCGCTACGGGTCATATTGTCCCTTCCCTTGTCTCTGGATAAGCTGCCCATTATTTTGCTGCGTGCCGGAAAGAAAATAAAGCATGACCCTGAATTAAACAAGCAGCATCTATATACTGTAGAGCAGGCCTCTCGATTATCACCTGCTTTAACGCGGATTCACATTATTTATCCTCAGGCCCCCGTTCAATTCCGGGTCGGGTCATCGTTCGTACCGATAGAATTTATTTTTGCCCGAGGATATAAATCATGTGGCGTTCCCAATGGCCTCCGCGCAGCACAATCGGACTTTCCGCGAAGCACTTGTTTCTTTATGTCCTCTTCCACTCACAACTAATTTTATTTCGACTTCTCGAGTTTCCACAACCTTCCCGCCTCACAAAGCGAAGTAGAATTCTAAAATCAAGCTATCGTGTTCCATTTCTTGCCTTTAAAACTCGACTTTTCGACAATGCATGAAGATCCCCGTTCGATTGGGGGCGGGTCATAGTGGTCTTGACGGCCTGTATATATCGTTGTGGTCCGCGGGAAAGAAAAAAGAGAGAAACAATCAAGGAAGGGAATCTACTCAGGAACCAGTAATATGATAACGAGACCCATGGCGCTGGTCACGTCTGCGACATGATATAATTGTCCGGTAGAAAAAAACATGCAGATCCCTGTTCGATTAGGGGGCAGGTCGTTCTGATATACTGTGTCGTCCTGGATTTTTTTTCTTGCTTTGTAGAATCGAGAATGCGATGCGGTTAGTGAGACCAGGCGTGTCACGACAGAGGAAACCCTCGTGTGATACGGGGTCAAAGTTTTGAAGAGCGATAGCAAAATAAATAGGGTATTTTTATCAGGGACATGGATGAGAATACATAAGAGGCTGCTGCGCATCTGCTAAATGGGTGGGGGCTTATGAAGAAGAATATTCGCATGAACATCATTCAACGAGAATGCACGGAATCCATCCAGGGACGAAGGAGGGGAAAATAAGGCTTGTGGGGCTGGATGCGCATCCGCTACAATTCTGAAATCACGCTGACAACTGAAAATATGCAGGACTCCATCAGGTTTCTGACAAAAATCTTGTGACTTGTTTGAGCTTGTTAGAGCTTGTGAGCTTGTCGACAAGCTGACAAGCCCACAAGTCGAACTTCGAAAAAAAAAGATACCCCAATTGTTTTGAAAAGACCAGGGACATCCTTTAAAAAAAAAACTTTTGGAAAAATTTGAGCTTGTCAGAAATTGAGGCAAACTTTTTTACTTGTGACTTGTGAGCTTGTCTGAGCTTGTTCGGATAGCGAGGCATCTTCATTTTACCGTCTCTCATATTGGGTTCGTCAAGGTACTTGTACCTAAGTATTTTATATACGTAGACGAATATATCACATTGTTAAATTGTTAAATTGTACAAACCCAAACAAGCTCCCACTGTCACAAGTTTTTTTGTCAAAAGTCAGATGTCCCCGTTCGATTCGGGGGCGGGTCGTTCTGTGTTGTCCTGAATTTTTTTCTTGCTTTGCAGACTCAGGAATGCGATTAGTGAGACCGGGCGTGCCGACAGAGGAAAATACATGTGGAACCCTCCTGTGATGCGGGGTCAAATTTTTGAAGAGCAACAGCAAAATAAATAGGGTTTCTTTATCAGGGGCAAGGATGAGAATACATAAAGGGTCCGTTCGTCTCTTGAAATTTCTGGCGAATTCAACTTTTGGAGTCGTGGTATCAGCCTGAACGAAATACAATCAGCAAAATAGAAACCCACAGAAAACTGCATGCGCACTGGCCCAATCTTCAAAACTGATAGATAAAAATCGGCTGGCAACACTCGAAGCTCAGAATGTCCGGGGTATTGCGCAAGGCAGGCATCAACTCCTCCATCGCGGAGCGGGGTTTCCTGCTCACAGCGTCCATGTCGTCTGCGTTCCTTTCGGGAGACAGCCTGCAGGAAACGCGGCGCAAGTGCGCGAAACGCATATCGTCTTCGACCGGCGGTTCCCGAGAGGGCCAGGATGAGTGTATATCCTCTGGAGGGATATGAACAGTGAGGATGAGCGACTCGAGGAGCGGACAGACGAACGCGATTTTCGCGAGCGCGGCGGAGGGGAAGCGAGTGGAGAAAGGGAATCCGCGGGCGATGTATAGGTGAATGGTGGGCGTGCGGAGGTGTGGCATGCGCACAAGATCCACAGATTCAAGGAGGGGAGTACCTGGGGCGGACTGACCGTGAGCGATGATGCTCGATGGCGCTTTGCAGCGGGGCGAATCGAAATACTGAGATATCTACCTCGGGGTGAGACCTCCAGATGCTGCAGTGTCGCAGCGACTACACTTAGCAAGCGTGCATCGTATCCGACGCCCTTCGCATCTATTGCGACCCATAAGTGTTCCAGATTCGCTAAGTATTCCGGCGTCCGCACGAGCACGTCGCAGAACAAAGCCATGGAATGCGCGAATTTCGATCCCGGTAAGATTAAACGCCTGAGCAGGGAGTCCGGGAGCAGACCAGATACGCCCCCGGAAATTTCGTCGTCTGCGCTGATATGGACCCAGCTGCACATTAACGTGGACACAGAAGAGATCGCGGACGCGAAGAAGGCCGGGGAAACATCGTCCAAGTCGAGTATATGAAGTGTGTGTGCGAATGGCCGCGCGATTACGTCCTGCAACGCATTTTTCAGCCCCTCGCCCAGCTGTGACCAACGCAGAGTGTGCCCATTAACAAGCAGACGTGCAATGTTTGGGAGGGAGTGCAGGATCAACTCTAAAGCGCGTTGCTCATTCTCCCTTTCAGGAACAAAGACTAGCAAGTCTTTTGTGTAGAATCCAATATGAGGAGATGCTGCGAGACAGAGTTGTCTGGCTTCCAGGCTAGGCTGGTGTCCAAGATTTAAGCGTCGAAACATCCTCTGCTGGCAGGGTTCTACAAAACGCATAGCCACGGTGGAACACGAGCTGAGAGTTTTCCTGTCGCCAACGCGATCAACAATGTTGCCGACAAGTTCTTGAGGGAGGCTTTCCATCGAGCGGAAGATGCAGAGCGAGTCGGATAATCGGAGTGGAACACAGCACATGCCACATGCACGGCGGTAAAGTATGGAGAGCGGTGATTGCCGGTGCCGCCCAAAACCGTCCTGGCAGATGGTTGAATTTCAGGGTTCATGATTAATATAGGAACTCAGGTTATGTTTTCATGTATTTTGCCTGGTCTCGCATGTGTCCCGTGTCATAAAATGCAAGTACGAGTCTTACGAGTGTCGGGTACTCGCTGCGAATCCAAAAGATTGATTTAAAACTGTGCTCCCAAACATGACTTTCAGGCCGACTACTACTCTTCAACCCACCAGTCCCCAGCGGCAGCGCTGTACTAGGACCGCACATTGGTACCCGACAATCAGCGGTTAAATGAGACAACGTACTTCGCGTTCGTCATCCCACTGTTGAAGACTAAATTGATGCCATCTGAGAGGTAAATTGGTTGATATTGAAAACTGGGGCCCCCGACTACTTACTACCCAGCGTCGGCCCCCATGATTCCACTGGTGATCAAGTAGCTGATCACTGTCACCCCGCGTCTTTCGGAACCTTGTGGGCGAGGTTGCCTGACAGTTTCCATTAGTAGTTTAAATATTCATCAGGACCTGAGAATGAGATCCACGTACAAGTGACTCATGAAATGCGAGGCGTCATCGTCTTGCCACGGTACGCCGTGTCAGGCTTTTCACAAAAACTGTGGGCTTGTCAAACTCCAAACAAGCCCACAGCACCTGCCAAATCTCACAAGTCGATGACAAAAGCCCGCAAGCCGGCAACTCCAAAAGTTCGGGGTCTTTTTTGGCAATATGTCCCCAAAAAAAGATTTTTCATTATTGCCATGGTGGATGCTTCTGCTCTTCCGACCACCTTTTTTTATATGTGAAAAAGCCCAAACGTCGATAAGCCCACAAGTTTTGTGAAAGGGCTGATGCGTCGTGGGGCATCCGGACGTCCCGCCCGTTCCGCACAAACAGTCCCTGATGCGCATGTGCACTCCAACCGCGTTCAGCGTTATCAACGGGTTCTTCTCCGCCACATCAAATACCTATGTAGATATCAATTACGTCACAGAGAAAGGATTTAAAACCACGCGTGTACCTGCATTAGGTGAAAAAATGTTGACACAGTCGGACACTCCCGTACTCATGTACATATGCTGCTTCCAGGGATATGCGGACGGCACCCCCGCACTTACCTGTGGGAAATATAACTCATCCTGCCAGCGCGGCGAGTCCAGGTGGCCGGTACCCAACTGTTTTGTGGCCCGTGGGATTGCTGGTAAGGGAGATGTGTAGTAGCAGTCCGATATCGTGGAGGAGGAACGCCTTCGAAGACAACTGGCATCGTCAATCCTCAATTAAGAGCGGAGAAGAATAGGGATATTGGTACACACCAGTCGCCTGCTACACCACGTCCCTTATGGAGCCTGAGCCTGGAGTTGTACCGTCATCGAGCACGGTCGGCTCCCGTCGGTTCTTCGAGTTGTAGGTGATTTCACAGTCGTTTTCTCTTTTCATTTCTAACCAGACTCTCTGCATTGCAGTAAATCGACCGCAACTCAGAATATTGATCGTACATTTGGAGATACACTTCAGACTTTTGACGTTTTACTTGTGACCTCATACAAGGCCAAAAAAGGCCAAAAAAGTGCCAAAAAGTGGCCACAAGTCCAGCAAGCTCACAATTCACAAGTCTTGTCGACATTTCCACAAGTTAAAAATTTCCCCCTTAAATTTTTTTTTTTTGAAAAATCTTCTGGATCTCATTGGACAGTTGTAGTGGGGCAATTTTTCTTTTTTCATACTTTTCACCTTGTCAACTTGTCGACAAACTCACAAGGCCGAAAAATTCGCAAGAAATTTGTCAAAAGGCTGATGCATAATGTTTCGATCGCGCGAATTCCGAGGTTGTTTCGCACCGGGACGTCAAAAGTCTAAGACTTCTGTCCCATTGTTTTTTTCTACGTAACCGCCTGCATCGTTGAACTATTCAATCCCTCGCCCGATATCTTCGAGTTCAGAGACATTTATCGATTTTCATATACATGTGCCATTCGTGATGCCTTGTCAGTAGGCCGTAACCAAACTAGACGCGATAGTTGGCCCGCAACGCCCAACACTGGCCCCCAGTATCGCATGACGGATAAAACGATTCCCCTACCTCTTTCGCACCGCCTCCCCAGACCAGGAGCATCAATGTCTGCTGAAATTTCGGAGGCTATCCGCTCTCGATTTTCGTAAAAATCGCACTTGATGGATCGCGCATGTACCTTACGGTGTCGCGTGTGCGGTCTTTCCATGTGCCTAAGCTCGAACCATGGAGAACTACAGGGCCAATCGTAGCCGCCGCTCTGGCAGCTCGCGACCGACGCATGCTCCTATAATTATTGCGCGCAGACATCCGGGTATCGTTCCAGGTTCACCCAACGTTGCCCCGCCGGCCCGCCCTTCTGATCACTCAGCATTGGCATTATTCCGCCTGGTCTTCGGGAGGGTAGTAGCCACCTTCGTCACTTCGTTACTTCGCTTAAGTACGGGAAAGCTCGTCACTTTGATGGGAATGTGTGAAAGTTCGTCACATTGACGGGTTTCTGCGAAAGTTCGTCTGTTTCAACTCGGCACATTCGAGAACCCGGAACATCAGCCATCATTGTGCTTGATCCCAACTTCACAAGGCCTGGTCTGTTTTTTAAAACATAGATACCTTACCCCAACACTAACCACTAACCCAAACCGCTAACCCAAACCGCCAGCCGCCAACCGCCAACCTCTAACCCTAAACAGCTAACCGGAACCTAACCGGCCGAGCCCTACACACCGCTGATTCCGTGATGTGCCCACAAGCACGCGTTTTGTTCATCCTGGGAAAGTGACGAGCTTTTGCCAAAATTTCTTGAACTCACGAACTTTCATAGAATGCCATCAAACTGATGAATTTAAGCAAAGTAACGAAGTGACGAAGATGGCGCGGACTCTCTTCGGGATCCCATTTCACCACCCCCGTACACCCGCCCGCGCCGAGTGAGGTCATAGGCGGTCAAGCCTCGATCTCCGGTGAGGCGCTGACCAATCTTATCGTTGAAACTGGCTCATAAGCTCGAAATGGAATTCGCTCTAACATGGCAAGCTTGAATGGAAAACGAGATACAAGAGAAGCGCCGGAAGACAACATGTCGAAAAGATTTAAAACTTTGGTCCCAAGCATAATTCTCAGGCCTGCCCCCGTTCTTCAGCCAGACCAGTCCCCAACGGCAGCGCTGTACCAGGATAATACATCAGTACCCGATAATCAGCGGTTTAAAGCGACAACGTACTTCGCGTTCGTCATTCCACTGTACGCTGCCCGATAAAGGCCAAATTTAATGCTAGAGCGGTGAATTGGTTGATATCCGAAACTGGGACACCCGATGACTTACTACCCAGCGTCGGCCCCCATATTTCCACTGGGGATCAAGTAGCTGAGCACTGTCGCCCCCGCGTCGTTCGTAACCTTGTAGGCCAGGCTGCCTGACGGCCCGAACTTTCCACTAGTGGTTTAAATATTCATCAGGACGTGAAAACAAAATCCACAGCCGAGTGACTCACGAAATTCGATGCATCATCGTCTTGCCACGATAGTCATCCAGTGCCGTCGTGGGGCAAGCGGAAGCCCCGCAGGACGAGCCGCCCGTTCCACGCACATAGTCCCGGATGCGCATGTTCGCCCCAACCGCGTCGAGGGTTACCAAAGGGTTCTTCTCGGCCACACCGAATACCTGGATTAAAATGGGCGATTACTTCGCAGAGAATAGAAAACCAACCACTTACTTGCATAAGATGAAAAAATGTGGACGCTGACGACCCCGTACTCGCGTACAGATGCTGTTTCCAGGTATACGAGAACGGCACCCCTGCATTCACCTGTGGGAAATGGAACTCATCCCGCTGGCGCGGAGAGTCGGGGTTGCCTGTATCCAGCTGCTGCCTGGGATTGCTGGTAAGGGAAATGTGGTAGCAGTCTGAAATGGTGGAGACGGTGCAGCCCTTTTCGAGTAAGCCTGGGGAGAGAACGGACGTCAATAATTAAGGAACGGAGGATAATAATAGAGATATTAGGCACCAGTCGCCTGCCACTTCATGCTCCCTATGGAACCCGAGCCTTGAGATGTACCGGCATTGAGCACGGTCGGCCCCCGCCGGATGGTGGAGTTGTTCGATGTGATTTCGGTCGGCGCAGCAACAACACTTGTGATGGCACCGACGAAGACAAGCATGGCAGGAATAGTAGTGGACCACATATCGTTGAAATTTAGAGTGCAGTCGAGTGAGTTTTGGAGAAATGTGGAACGCCGTAGGATGGATAGGTGGGCTGTGTTCTTCAAGTTGACCCATTCATCTTTTATATCGTTATGAATCTGAATTTGTCTGAGTCTTCCGCCCTAAATTCTACATGATCGGGCGTCATAGGTTCAAGGCGGTGTTTCCCACAGTGAATTTGGATCCAGCCGCGGCGGGAGGCCTGCGGTAGAAGCGAAAACAGAGGTGATGTGCGCGTGGGGGGCGATGAGCAAGTGGAGTGGAAGCGGCTATGATCTGAGACATATGTTCACTCAGATCGAGGGTGGGTTCCGACTCCTGATTTGAACTAAGCAATAGGTAAGTTGTGCGGATACGAAGATTGAGCCGCCTTGTATTTGGACAAGCTCCTGCGATCTTGAGAGATGTGTAACACGAGTGTGAAATCTGTGGATGTGTAATTTCCTTGCAATGCCGCAATTCTTTCGGGATGCAGAGATCACCAGAAGAAATGGCAGTAGAATTTGCGGTGCGAACATACACACGGAGAAGTTGTGGGGGGAGAAGGGCGAAGAAGGACCCACTGAGAGACCTCGATCAGCGCATATCTCCCACTTTACGCGAGTAGAGCGTCCATAATTATCTTTTTTGTGGAATAGGCAGTAGGAGGACTGGCATTCTTATCTGTCTGACATCAGGATCCGAAGCGTTCTGATTCTTGAAGCATTGAGAAAGTAGACCGAATAGCATTAGGCTGTAGTGGAGGCCCAGCCTCCGGCTATTCGGACTCGGGAGCAGCATGGCGGACCACGGTGACGTCACCCCGAGTCCTTCCGAGTCAGCGGATTTTTCCGAGCCGAGGTCGGCACCGATTGCCACATCCAACGCGAACTCCGACCAGCGCTCTGCGGCCTGAGGGTTTATTTTATGGTGCCCGTTTCCATTCATTAACTCTTTGGCGGCTGAATCTCAATGCACGTATACGGTATTAACGGGACTAATTCCCACAAGGGGCTGGCATAGACGGTTCCGGCGCACACAGCCTGACTCCAGGTTATTGCTAGTGCACAAAACACCGCCCATGGCGGTCCCGGACAGAAAGAGTGGCTATCTTCGGCTCCGGAAGCTTCGTATATATAAGGAGATTCTCGGTAGTCGAATAACACAACTTCCCGATATTCAACTGATATCCACTCAATGGTCTGCGGGAGTACTACTTCACTTTCTCCAGTCACTGATTCCAATAAATTCAGGCCTCCTCAGATCTCGCTGCTACCTACGCCGCCCTCATCCTCGCCGATGCAGGCGATGAGATCACCGTGAGCCCTACAGCAATTCCTCCATTGACTCATTATTCACGATGATCTAGTCCGAGAAAATCCTCACTTTGACGACGGCGGCGGGTGTAGAGCTCGAGCCCATCTGGGCTACGCTCCTCTCCAAGGCCCTCGAGGGCAAGAACATCAAAGAAATGCTCTCCACTGTCAGCCTCGGCACTGCCTCCGCTGGGCCCGTTGCCACAGCTGCCGCGGTCACGGCGAGCGTCACCGAGCCGGAAGTCGTGGAAGTCAATGATGGAGATGGCAGCGATGACTCCGATGAGGAAGGCATGGTGAGTGACCTCTTATCTCGCCCCAAGATCTCACCTCAATTATAACTCGTATCGTTGCAGTTCGACCTGTTCGGCTGATTGCATGCAATCGAACTCATCACACACACGCACTATTTCTGGACACCCTCGTTTTACTTGGATACATCCGTGCGGACTTCTCGACCGAGTAATTCGTACGATCGTCGCGGCCCAGAGAGCCCAAGGCTCATGCATGGATTGTCCTTCAATAAAATGCTCTTGTATATCTGTGGCTGAACAACTTGAATGAATTATTTTACATTGACACGATGCACTGCCCTGAATATCATGCCTGGTGTTGGCCTGGTGTTAGACTCGTAACCAGTCTGTAACCAATTGCCGAAAAATGTGGCAAGCACTTTCGGTGGCTACACCCTAGTGTGGGGGTGCTACATAGTTTATGAGCGTCAGAGTTTTGGAGGACCTACCAGAAGAATGGCAGAGGTTGGAGTGGCTCTGCTTGCCAAACACCGGACCTACACGCTCTTTTTGACTTCCTGCTCAATCCTGCCAAGTAGACTCGTAACCAGTCTGTAACCAATTGCCGAAAAATATGGCAAGCACTTTTGGTGGTGGTGGTTACGATTACGAGTCTACCTGCCAAGTGGAGGCCACAACAAGGGAACAGTTGATCGGTAGACTTGAGATTTGAATCACGTCCGTCTGTATTCGGTTGAAACTTGACGGTCAAGTTGAACTCTTTTTTTTTTGGAGCGTTTAAAGTAATACGACTTAGTCTGCAAAGCATTCCAAGCGTATCCGCTGGTTTCATTGGGATTTGCCAATATAGCCGGGGAAATGTCCAGGAGGAAATGCCGTTACGCACAGGTTTCAAAACTTTGTGTGGGACTCTGGCCGTTAAGCTAACCTACTCCATTTTTTCGAGTAACAGGCCATATACTCACTAAAACCCCCTTTGATTTTGTCCAGTCATCTGGCAAGGAGTCTTCATCAAGGAGTGTGCCACTCCAGGTGTTTAGCACCAGTTGCTTCTTAATTGCGAGAGAGCCGAAGCGAGCTCCATTTGTGAGCAATTTGTCTGAATCTCTATTCAGAGCATCGTTCATCAGCGAAACCCAGTGATTCCGTATTTCGTTCTCTGAGGCCGGTGCATGTGTCTCAAATATCATTTCATTCCTCAAGTTCCAGATCAGTCGCATTGATGTCAAGATGATCATGGTAAAAAAAAACAATTCTGGGCTGGTACAATTTTAACCCTAGGAGATTTGAATCTGGCAAGCCCAATTTAGTTTTGGCCAGGCGGGATATCTGAACCTCCAGAATGTCTCTGTCAGTCGCCACACTTGTTGCTGGCCAGGAGCCTCACATTCCAACATAATGTGTTCAAGCGACTCTATCACTCGACATAGTGGGCATTGTCCAAAGATTTCAAGGTTAGGTATGTGATCCCAGAATGAGCCAACGTGGAAAATGTTGTGCATACTTTCCCAGGGGAAGTTTCGTGTCAGTCTGTGAATATTGTTGGACATGATCGAGGTCCAAATGGCACCGTCAGTTGGTTGATATCCAAATGTGTCATTAATACAGCAGCGAATACGGTCGAGATTGTATGTTGCCGATTTTCGCGTGGGAGTAGCCTTCAAGGATCTGATTACTTTCGTGAACATGTGTTGGCTTCCTTGCCGTACTAGGAATCCAGGGTTGGCAAAGTTCAAACATGAAGTCTGGTTGTATATCCAAAGATATTGGATTGGCACAGATAGTCCTGTTGCTGGGTTGTTTTTCGCCTTCTTAAAGCGGGTTCTACCAGATCTCTCTTGCAAGGTGGACAAAACAGATTTTATCAGGTCGTAGTTTGGGCCCAGTGGAGTGTTTTCGTTGTCAATGCGATTCGTCACGAGGGTCTTGCCTAAAAAACTTGAGCAGCAATGAATATTGAGTGGAATATCTTGAGGAAGTTCTCGTGCAATATACAGCAAGCTACCGAGGATCGCGGTGTCAAATGAAGGGTCTATTTTCTTGTCAAGGAAGGGGAGGAGCAGCGAGTGCTTTGTTACAACATTTGGGTCGTCCTTTGCGCGAACCAGCAGCAGCATAACCTCCATTTCCGCGTGAGCCTCACCTGGATGATTAATTTTTGCGTGGAGATACACATCCTGGGTAGTTGAGTCGGCCTGTGGCAATTTGTATCGTTTCGATGGGAATTGAGGCGTATGGTCCTCAAATCAAAAGCGAAGATTCGGAAACCGTGTCAGACGGAAGTTCGGATCAAAGGTCAGCTCCACGTCTTCTTCGTCACCATCATGGTCGTTTCCCAATTTCTCTGGCTCAGACAGGGCAAGCTCGCACAGATCATTGCTGGGGATACTAGGATTCCATTTGGGTTGGAGACATTCAAGCAATGTCTTGGCAGTCTCAACCAATTCCCGGGGTTCTCACAGCCATACTCAGTCCGGTCCCGTCGACACAAAAGGCATCCGCAATTCTTGCGCCCAATTCCGGAGGGGTTGACAACGTGTGGCTGTCTTGGTACTACGCCCTGCGATTTGTACGGTGTCTGCTACACTCTGTATTTGGTGATTTTGTAGTAAGCATTTTACCGCGTTTGACTCGGAACTCAAGTGGAAGTCCTTACTTGGTTTGCCGGTATTGCCGGTAAGAAGCGAGCACCTGAGTCAGCATTTTTTGGGCGACTTGTTTGATATCCGTACAGGCGAAGTCTCACCATTAACAGAGCGCTAGCCTGTGCTGAGTTTGTATGATGGCTGTACAGCAGTGATTCGTGAGACTGGGATCTCACTTGAATCAGACAAATATTGTCTAGCAGCTGTTGTCCAACATCCTTCGTCCTTCTCAACCTCGGACTGACCCAGAACAGTGACTCATCTGATATTTGAAAAGCTCTGGAACGAGTTGAAAATATTCCGAGACTGGATTTGCTCCTCCGGCGTTTCAAACTTTCTGCTAGTGCTCATTTTATTCCTTTGCCTGGGGTGAAACTTCACTGCCTCCTTCTCCACGAATATCCTAAACCGAATTGGGAAAGTTCAAACAATTAGCGTAGTGTATATACCGATCCGGCTTCTTCGAAGCGGAGATTAAGCTGCCTCTAAAGACTAAAAATATCGAAACCTGGTCTGAGCGGTGCACGTTAATTGACTTCCTCGTGGGTAATCGGCGACAATCGCATGGTGGTACTATTTTCTGTTCTCTATAAGTTTCTGGGAAACTACTATCTGACCTATCATCTCCCAAACTGGCTCTGTTTTCAATTACATTTATCATGCCGCTTCCAGTTGTCGAGTGCGCTCATTTGGCGCTCGTGGTAAGACGAAACGCGTACCCCGAGTGCCGGAAAGCGTGTTCCGCCGCTATCAGCCTTGAACGCCGGCTTTGAACGGGAATTTCAAATTGGGAGAGCGCTATTGCCTGAATTTGAAGGCAAAAACCAGAAAATTACAATTGCTTGTGCATAGCAAGTGCATAGTAGAGCATATTCGCACCGCCCAAAAGTTCTCAGATATCTGCCATCACTTTTAAGCGAGAGTCTTGATTGATGTGACTTTGGTGACTGACTTGGCTCTCGCCTTCGACTTTGTGCAACGCCTGCGAGAAATTTTCTGCTGAAAAAATTTAGATTGAACAATAGGCAAGGCAACGGTGGTCCAGGAATTTCCTCGGGCTGAAATGGCCAAAAACTGCGCCTCTACTTCGCTTTTTGAGTATCACTTATTCCCTTTTGGGAGCCCCACTTTTCTGGCATCAAGCATCACTTTTTAGATCAAAAGGCGATTTTGGGCGGTGCGAATATGCTCTAGTGCTCCCAAGGTTCCTGCCGGTGGGATGGGCGCGCAGGTCGATTTGATGGTCCGCAATCACGGATGCTGTGTACATCATGGAGGCTCACCGTTCGCTTGGTTACTACCTTGCCTTGTACTCAGTCCCGACAAGTGAGAGGTTACTTATTTCTGAATTCATAAAAAGCTAGTCCATTTTTTGGTGGACTTCTGTGGCTTGCAGCGATGCATCATGGGGGCGTTGCAGGTCTTTCAATATTTTTTGTTAAAATCCGATGACCCGAATCCTTGGTTCTGGGCCATTCTGCAAGCTGCTAATTGGTTACCTGTCATCATTTTTGCCGCCGCCAATCATGGGATCAATTTTGCCTCGCGACGCCCGCGGGAGAGTACCTTCGGACCTCCACCATGGCGGTCACCGACGGAATGCGTCGGCGGACAGTGGTGAGAAGGTGACCGTACCTAAGCATGTCGGCCAGCGAATTCGTGGGACGTGGGTGAAACACGTCCGCCGTTTCGAGTACATCACCCACGTGGCCGTTGGTGGTGGAATCTAAGTTTGACTGGCCTAGCAACCTGAAACCACTCGCGTGGCAGTGTCAGAAAATTGCCGAACTCCGGAGGTTATATATTGATGCGTGTAGTTGTAGGGTTAGACTCGCGTTCCTCGCCGTCACCACGCAGGACTCGATCTCGACTTTCTACAGGCTGGGCCTCCCGCTCCCCTTTGCTTGCATCGGGCGACTCTAAGGCTCTTTTTTTTCATGCACTTCAATCTAATACGGCGGTGAGTCCCGCAATTCTTTTTTCGCCCTGGCTGCGCACTAAAGCTTAAAAACAGTATTCTGTGGATCTGTATATTTATTTCGCAGGCCCAGTTAACATTGGGACTTGCCTTCGCGTTGGTGGCCGGGCCTCTTCTGCAAGGCGCGGTCGTTACGCTGCAATGGACACTCGATGGCACCGAGCCCGCTCAAGGCTGGGACATCTGGTTTGCCACCAATACCGCGTCTTTCAGACTCGGAAGTGCCTCCCCAGGGTCCTCTTCTATCGTGGTCACGTTCCCTGGCGGGTGCGTCGCTCTGCACATCTTTATGGCCCTTCTTGACGGTCACACAGCGGAGATGGCGTGTTTCAAGCACTGTCCGGCACACAGTACGTCTTTGCCATCATCGAGATTTTTCATTGCTTACTCGTCATAGAATATTGGCTTCCAGTAATGTGGTTCAACTCGCAGTTACCAGTGCCCTTGCGACTGGAACGCAAACATTTTCGGCAAAGGAGACGAGGTCCATCGCAAGCACAACCACATCAATGTATGTTGTTTCTGGAATAATTTTCATCCCCTCGTCCTTATATGCACCCAGGACCGCAAGTGGGACGGCCGACCCTGCTAGCGTATCCGACCCCTCTCGCATGAACGCCCCAACCACTGGAGCGCTTCTGGGAATAATAGCTGCTACGCTAGCAGCTATCGCCGTCATCGTCGTGGCTTCGATATCTCTATTCCTTCACAAGCGCCGCCGCCACAGACAAGAGGCGCAGCCGCAAACGGATGTGGAAAAGCAGCTGGCCGAGATAATTATCCCGTTCGACTCACAAGGACCACGATCATTGCTGCAACGACCACGTCCAGTCTCACCTCCCCCGACTTTGCCTCTGCCGAGCGGCCGCCGCGACGCTTTCCTCAGTGCACAGCTCGAAAGGCTCGCAGATGACCGATGGCGTGCAGCGGAGGAAGAATCGGTGCATTTCTCGCCGCTCTCCAGAGTTCCGTCGGAGAGCACGGAAAGACCGGAGGAAACAGACAGGTTCCCTTCTTCGCCTCCGCTGCCGCCTATTCCCGAATCTAGCTCGCGTCGCGAAGCATACCTGGCCGAACAACTGCAAAAGATGACGGCCCAACGACGGCCCTTAAGCGATGCGCCGTCTGAGTCGATCATCTTCAGCCCTCTCTCAAGTGTCCCATCGGAGGACACCGTCCGTCCCAAACACGAATCTACTGTGTCGACCATCGGCGATTCTCCCATCCAATTCCGTGGCCCTATGGCACAGGGTTCGAGTCGTCCGCCATGGTGATAGGAATTTGGTTGCCTTGTGGGCAAGTAATGCGTACGCGGGTGCGCGCGCGCAGATAGGTTAGTAGTCCCAATTTAACGCTGGCATGAAATACCCCAAAGTGGGAGCGGGGTGGCTACTGGGTAGCATTTATTATTTATGTTTTCTGACTTCGTGGGCCTCTCTATAAACCAGGTGTATCATAGTTTTCGTCCCATCACTGTATCGATATTTAGCAATGTCCCCAGGAAATTTAACCAACTTCCGGGACTGATAAGCGCATCAATTATGTGGAGGTAAGTTCATACAGAAGTAGTTAGTGCATATTTGAAAAGCCACCCAAATTCCACTGAAAACATAAATAAAATCCCACAGTTGATAGAGGGCGGGAACCATCTCAGACTAAAATTCGACCAGCGATGCTAGACGAGTGCGACGATGGCAAGCCTGTAAGCTCGGTCGAGTTGGCAATACGAACGTCATTAATTGACGCCGTTGCAGGTGCAAACCACCAAAGGGTGGTAACACCTAGAAATCACATCAGATTGATACCAATTGCAACTCTCTCACAACCACCGAACTCACCAACAGGGAACTTGTACGTCGCCTGCATACCTCGGAATTCGATCGTAGTGGTCACTGGAGCGTTATTCCCGTCGTTCCCTAGAGATGCCAACTTCAAAGAAGTTCGAGGAAATTAAACGAGACCGAGACCGACAGTTCAACACGACCAACGAATAGCGATTCCAATCACTAGAAGACGCGCGACCAGTGACGTACGCCCCAACCCGCAATGCCCAGCCCAGAGAGCCGCCGACTGAGACCTTGATCCGCTGTCCCCAAGGGCCACCCGCGTCTTTGGGAATAATTGCTTTCGATGCCTGGGCGAGCGAGTGGACTGGATGAACTCCGGGTGAGAGAGGCA
Organism: Mycena rebaudengoi; assembly: GCA_029282285.1. Classification (NCBI taxonomy): domain Eukaryota; kingdom Fungi; phylum Basidiomycota; class Agaricomycetes; order Agaricales; family Mycenaceae; genus Mycena; species Mycena rebaudengoi. The sequence goes on along the minus strand of JARJCX010000003.1, from coordinate 1,122,874 downwards.
TTTCATGCGATGGGAAATATGTTCACATTCTTGATTGTATGTAAAAGAACCATCGTTGTTCACCGTCACGAGCGGTCGACATCCATTTCCACAGCTATTGGTTCCCGGGAGAAGAGGTTGACCATTGCCGTCGAGCGCTATGTTGAACATGAGGCCCTGCGTCGGAAAAGCAATTCAAGATGCCATATGCCTCAGGAGCTGAAATTATGACGTACCACCGACGCATAATGTTCCAGCGATCCGATCCACAGATTATCCATGTACCACTGGAGAAAATAAGACGCCACATCCGAAAGTTGAGAGGAAAGGACAACCTTTACATCAGACCACCAGTCAGACCCAATGGTGCCGCTGCACTCCGTGAAGTATATGTTCTTCCTGAAGTGAATATAAAGTTCGTATTGTAAACAAAGGAGGCACCTTGGACGGAAATGCCGAGTGGAACGAGTCTTGGTTAGCCACGGACCCAGCATAGCCTTATCGTGCAATGTCAGCAGTTGACTGGCTGGAAAACGACAGCGAGAGTGTTGACTCACAGTGGAAAGCCGCCCCGTCGAATGCCGCGCCGTTAGATTGCATCTAGAATATTATTCAATACGTTATGCGGCCCAAAATCGTTCGGTGAAGTATACTGACCAGCTGCACGGGATATGTGGCGGCGTTATTCCAGTTGTGGTCATACCCGATAATTTTAACGCTCGACAAGCCGTTGGAATTTAGCAATGTTCGCAGCGCTGCCCCAACCTGGCCTTCTGTCGCGGGAGTAAATGTGCAGGATGGATAGGTGGGATTCGAATTCTGGGGCTCGTTTTGCACAGAGACTGCATACACAGGGATTCCCAAACTCTTGAACCCTTGCACGGCCTTGAGGAGGTATTTCGGATCTGTAGCGTCGTGTCAGAGGTCGGTTTGATTGGCAAGAGAATATTTCTGACATGCGCTGACAAGGTTGCTCTTGAGGGAGCCGCCATTCATAGATCCAGAGTCCTTCATCCAAGCTGGCTAGATCCATCTAAATGCACCGTCAACGCCGAGACTCATGGCCACTTACGGGACTCCACGGCACGAGATGAACCTGTGTGCAACTATAAATAGCAGGTTGAAATGATCTGATCAGGGAAACTACCTTCAGACCACCGTTGATCGATAGTATATCGTTGATGACAGAAAATAGGTATGAAGGAGCGTTGTTGATGTCGAAGCTGTCGAACGCTGTGTCACCATCGTCGTCATCGAGACTGTACCCTGCAGTGAAAAAATCAACGACTGGTGCCTGTGTTGAACATCCCTTACGTTCTGCCGAAAAATCTGAAGCTCCGATAGGGACGCGAAGATAAGATAGCCCTGCGGCGTTTGCTCCATCCGTAGTTGAGAATAGACGCTGCAACACGCTCAAATAGTTTGCCGAGTTCTTCTTCTGTGATCATAGAGCAAGTCAATGCCTGTATACGTTACGAAAACGCCCCTTTACCTTCAAGTTGTTCAAAGTTAAAGCGGAAGAATCGGCTGAAGTGGCAATGTCAGAACTGGACAGGTACGATTGGCACTAAACATGCTCAGTGTCCCTCCAAATCCGATTATCGATTGATATTTCGTCGCATCCGAGACAACAATATCAGCAGACGCAATGGCTCCTGGTGTTGCAAAATTGATGGGAGTCGACGGAGCTTGGGACGCGAACAACTTGGATCGATCTGAGGTGGTCTGCCACTAAGCTACTGTGAGCAGACGGGCAGGCATCTACACGGAATGTGGTACGAACAATGTCCCATATTTGTTGTGATGCAACGCGTTGCAACATGAACAGGGAGCAGAGCAGAAAAACTCCGTGCATCTTCAGCAGCGATTGAGGGTGGAGAGGGACAGCGGTCCGAAGGTGGGCTGGACTTTTAAAGAACCGGCCTTCCAAGAAACTCAAGAGCCGACCAGAACTCCCTGCTGAACCGGAAAACTGCACGCTATGTTGGGATTTTAGGCAGTGACATCTATCTCATCCGACCATCCGGAGCAGAGTAAATCGGCAAGTGACCATGTTTTCTTAGTCAGTTTACGGAGGCAGGACTTCCGCGCCACGTATTTCGAGTTTGTTGCCCAAAGTACCTCTCGGAAGTTGAACAGATAATAACGGGATAGAAACGCTTATCACGCACCTGCATGGATAGATACTCCGCTATCTAACCTATTTAGTGTTTCTGGTGCGTTTAGCAGCACAGCGAGAGGACATTCTACGTACCCAAATGAGCGGAGATCCGGTCCGTCGAATCCCAAATTTATTGCCCTCCGATCAAACTCCGATGCTGTAACAGACCTGCGTCAGCTACCTCAGGTATACTGCTCAATGCCGGGCGTTTAAATACTACCGAGTGTGCACAAGACTCGCTGAAGAACACGTCAGGTTGGCAAAAAAAAGAGAAACACGGAAATTTCGTCTCACGGCATCAGGGACATCGTCGGAGCTAACGGTTGTGCACGCGCCCGGGTCTCGACGGGGCTTCAAGTCGCAGACTAACAAGCCCAAATTGGGCGAATTATTCTTCATCGGGTCATCTGGCTGTGGGATCCTGGGAATTGGCACTCTGCATGGTAGATGAGAGGATATAGAAATGTGCACAAATGCCGTGAACTCACAGAGAAAATGTCGAGTATTATGCGAGCCTGTAGTCCAAATGGGATGAGCTATATCTCTCAGGAGAACGCCCAGTGAAGTGAAGTGATTCATCGAACAGCTCACGGAAACTTCCACCAGTGGAAAAACCAAGCGACCGGCTTATCTTGGGTGGTTATTCTTGTCGTCAATATGGTCGCTCAAAGTGCTCCACATGCCTGCTCATTAGCAGATTGCCCCTTTTCCAAAGAAAAGACAGGTGGACCGTGCCAGCAAAGCATTAAGCCACAAAGAACTTCTTGTTAGTGAGAATATATCCGGGGCTCCCAGATATGTGGCGCCGGCAGGATCGTGGGATAATCGATAATCACTCGTACCTGAAAAGAACCATGAGAGAGATATGGGACCTCGATGCAGAGCCCAGTTTCCGATTTGTGGAGCTCAGATCCAGTCCAGAGGCTTCCAAAGGGCATTTCATGGCGCCAAGCCACAAGTACCAAGCTGATTAGCCACGAGCGACCAGGACCTGGTCTCCGGAACCGAATACCCGCATGCCTGATGCCTGAGGCCAAATAACAACATCGAGGCAGCCGTATTGTACAATGGTAATAGTTGTGGTGACAACTTTCTGAGGCTGTGCGGTACCGATTTGTGGCGGTGGCACGATCAATAGAAGCCGGCCCCGGTCACTTCAGCCTCCGACCTATACGTGGCTGCAGCCTAGTCCTCGTTGAAGGTGGACTTATGCCGGACGAAACGTCGCGTCTCTTAGCCGAAAGCGACAACACACCCAACTATGTCAATGGGAGCGACGTGGAGACGGTCCCAGAAGCCGAGGCACACAAGCCACAGCTCTCTCTGCCAGCAATTGTGCGTCGATTCTGGTCTAGAATTGGTTGAAAATGATAATAATTCGGTTTTCAGCTCATTCCAATGGCTATCGGCATATTTCTCTGCGCCATGGACCAGACCATCATCGTTTCCTGTAAATAACCATGCGCAACTGCCGGCCGAAACTGATGCTGTCTAGCCTACGCTGCTATCGGAAGTGAACTAAACCAGCTCCAGAACACCAGCTGGATCGCAACGGCATACATGTTGACCTTGACCAGCTTCCAGTGAGTAGCTTATATAGTGCTTGTTTCGTTCCTCAACTAGAGGTATTCCAGGCCGCTGTACGGAAAATTGAGGTATTTCCTGAGTTTATGAAAAGTTCTGTGACTCGATACGCGGCCAGTGACATATTCGGCCGTAAGTCTTGCCTCCTTGTGGCGTACACGCTGTTCGCATTGGGCTGTCTGGCCTGCGGACTTGCTAAGACATTGCCGCAATTAATCCTGGCTCGTGGACTGGCGGGCATGGGCGGAGGTGGGATGAGTACGTGAGCACCTGCTCCCTTCTTGGTTAGCTCCGTACTGATACGTTTTCATAGCGTCGTAAGCATTATCATGTCGGACATCGTTCCTCTCCGCTCCCGCGGGACTTGGCAAGGCATTCTAAACATCATATATGCTGCCGGCTCAGCCACTGGCGCTCCCCTGGGCGGCTTCCTCTCGGACTCGATTGGATGGCGATGGTTTGCCATTCCTCTATACTGTCAGACTTATAATTGACATGTCCGCCTCAGGGGCTTCCTCGTTCAGGTCCCAGCCATCATTCTCGCTTTTGTCTTTGTCTCCTTTTCGTTACACTTACCCCAGCAAGACACCTCCGATCTCAGAGCAAAGCTCAAGCGCGTCGACTTCTCCGGTGCTCTATGCCTCATACTTTGTGTGTTCTCACTTCTGTATGGGCTCGATCGAGGAGGCAATATCGCGTGGAACGATCGCAAGACCATCCTCGCGCTCTGCTTTTTCGCCGTCCTGTTTCCGGTCTTCCTATTGATAGAACTTCGATGGGCAACAGAACCGTTCGCGCCAAAGCGCATCATCGCCAATCCCTCACTCATTGGCGCCTACATGGTTAACCTATTCGGCCTCACCTCGTCCTTCGGCCTCATTTTTCAGATTGCGCTGTTCTACCAGGCTGTCTTGAACAAAACTGCGTCCGAGGTGGGGTTCTGGCTTATTCCTAATGTTGCCGGTGGTGTACTCGGTAGCCTCGCTGGGGGAATCTGTATACAAGTGACGGGGAAATACTACTGGGCCACCGTCATAGCATACATTATGATGGCTGCCGGTACGCTCACGACGGTGTTCGAAGCCGGTGTACTGGCGACGTCTGCGATTGGTGTTGCATCTGGTGAGCCATACTTTACTCAAGCCGTGTCAACACTAATCCTGTTTATTCTCAGGTGCCTTGCTCTTGGCGATAGGAAACGGTTCTGATTCTTCTTCTCTGTTCCATGCACTTCGGCTCAACGATAGACAGCTTCCGGCATTACTACTTCTTTGATTGCCCTCATTTCAAACGCTGGACCTGCCGATCAGGCAATGGCTACAGCAGGTAAGTCCCCCTCATATGATCATCCCTCAGCGATTCCACCCTGATTCACTTCCCGCAGTTTCGTATCTATTCCGGTCTCTTGGATCAGTCGTGGGCATGAGCATCAGCAGCACACTGTCAGCTTTCATGTCTCTCTATCCTTCCCTTCTACTAACCCACTCCAGTTTGCAGTCCTTCCTCCGGGCGACCCTCCGCGAGAAACTAACCGGCAGTGATGTCGACGAGGTTCGCTCCGTTCGCTGTTTTGATGAATCCTACCTCTCATACGCGTCCTACCGCAGATTGTGCGCCGCGTCCGTCAGTCACTCACATACATAGACGAGCTTGACGAGAAGACCGCCGGCATCGTGCGCACAGCGTACGGACAAGCTGTTCTGGTTCCCATGTGGTTCTCCGTGGCCATGGCCTGCTGCGCCCTAGTGTCCGCAACCTTCATCAAGGAAATGCCGCTCGCGCGTCGCGTGTGATTAACTTACGAGCGTGCCAACTTACGACTACCGACGCCCAGAGAAGAAGATGTTTAATCATTTCCGCAGTTCAAGAAGTCGGTTGGATTTATGTTCTGCAGTGGGTTTTAGTCATATATAGGCGAGTAATTCTTGATGTGCTCAAGACGGAGCATTTTCTCTCATACATCTCTGGTGAGGGGAGTTTAAATTCTGTAAAACTTCCGGGTACAAATTGTGCCAAACTGGAACAAACCTCCGGCCCTTTCCTCCAATATGCTAATAATCGACTCTGAGTATGGGTTTGGAATCAAGGACTCGAAGCCGTCGAGGATCTGCCAGTCGACCGCATGTCCCGATGCCGAGGCTAGGTTGTACACACACCAGAGGATGAAAATGAGCTCGAAATGTCAAGTCGTCCGATATTGCGTACGTGTCTCAACACCAACCTTGAAGTTGTACTGAACTGTCCGACTACTATCCAGTCCAAAACCTGCTGGCATCCGACTGACCAGATCACAAGTCGTATTGCCAGATCCCTCCCATCATGGATATCGGAGGCTGGCTCGATGTCGGTGCCGTTACACCAATAATACGACGGATAAAAGTTAACAGATCCGACTTAGAAATACAAGGCATGTCTATTGATTTTGGAGAGGAAAAGCGGTGCCGCGCAAGTGCGTTGAAGTGTTACAGTACGCGGCAGGTTGAGATCTATTTTGAAAATGACCATTCTTACTGGATTTGGCAAACCCCTTGCTAAGTTTAGTGAACGAGGTACGAGTTAGATCCACTAAAGTGTCTGTCCCCAAGAGCACAGGGCCCAGGCCCCAAATAACATGGTGGGATTTGGCAACCCACGGCGATAAATCTTATCCTATCCTATCTTATCTTCTCATGGGTAATATGCAAGTAGATTTTTTAAAAGTGTCTGTCTCTTCAGAATCTGTTCCCGGAACGACGTGCCCATGCCCTGTGCAAAAACGCGTGACATGTGTAAAGACTGTGACATACCGTGACGATTTGACTCTCTCACCCAGACTGTAGGGACATCGCTCCGGAAACAGATTCTGAAGAGACAGAAGCCTTTTTGATTGTGTAAAAATACCCTTGAATTTTTTAGGAGCTTTGGGATGAGCGGACACGGAGAATTTCGGTAATATTCCACACTACCCTCTCATCAACGCGCCCGGCAACGAGCTAACCATACTTTTCCCTCACCAAATCTCTTAGTTCTTTTTCAAGTACATGAATTTATATACCCTAATGAAACCGGAATATACCGGGGGGGTAAATGCGGGCAGAAAAAAACAATGCAGTTCCAGACAATGTGCAATGTAAGTTTGGGGATTGCCAATTAGTGTAACCCCTTTGCCAGCAAAGTAGTTCCGGCAAGGGGCTTGCCAAATAGCTTCATCCATTCTTACTGCCCTTTTGCACTGAACTCTCAATGGACTTGGCAGTTGCAGCAGAAGTACTGGTAGGCATCAACTGTAGGAAATTCAACGGGAGTAATTCACAAGTGGTATTTGATGATGTTGCACAAGAGGGATTTGTTGGGGGGAAGGGCACTCACGGCCTCGATAATTTAATATAAATGCGCGATTCTTTTAGCGACCAAATTCAAACCTAATTAGTGTAGCCGACCGCCGTTCATCACAAGAAATATTTAGCTAATGGAGTTGACATAGTCCATAGCTTCAACATCACTGTGCGGACTCCAATGCACACCCCGGCTGTACTTCCTAGTTTCTCGAGATAATGAAAAGCCTCAGCCGGAAGATGATCCTTCTTCCGCAGTTGAATTTTGAAATTAGCACAGAAATTGAAAACCATATGCGAGATGTTGTCGTGAAAATCTATGGTCCGATTAGTAGTTTGGAGGATGAACGAATAGACCGATGTGTACTAAACCTGCACGTTCCAGGGTAATATATTATCCTGACACTTAGCCATCATTCGCCAGGAACGGCGCCGGGTGCAACATCCTGACCAACTTTCGCGATCGATAGGCGAGTTTTAGCGGGCCCCGCAATATTGCGTACTACTCCGGCCAATTATATAGTATTATATATGGTGATATATATGCGCCCTGTAACATCTATCGCTGGTAGAAGTCGACCTAGGTGGTACCGGTGAAAACAAAGCAGACTGATACATTATGATCAAACGCGCTCCACAGTCCTCACATTCTCCTTCTCCTGCGTCGAGCTGCTCGAGGTGCCGTCGGCGGCCGCAATTGCGGAAGGCCCGGTGCGCCGGTGGAGCGCGTGCACGTCGTGGAATTCGCGGTTGGCCTCAGGAACAACTATATCACAAAAGAACCAAGGAAGAGACGCTCAGCGGAATAATACAGAAGGGCTGAAACGGGACGTACCGCGGTCCGAATCAACGAGCATGATCTGGTACACAATGAACGCCAGTATGGTGGCAGGGATGTTGGTCAGTGCGGCAATCGCAGGATACGCTTTGTAGTTTCCGACGGCTGCATGGGGCGGGTTCAACAGTCAGTCTTCGAACTTGATTTGAATAGGTAGGGAAAATAAGACGAACCGCCACGCCCCCAGATTGTCATTGCGGCCAAACGCCCAGGAACATCGCGCGCGGTGTTAGCGGAGAGGCCGACGGCAGAGAAGCCCCAGATGGCAGCGGCGCTACAAGTGATAGTGTTAGCACGGCGTGCTACGAATAAATGAAGTGAAGCGCACTAGGCGAGGGCAATTATAAAGGGCGCAGTGGCAGGGGGGATGAGAACATTGCTGGGGTCGGTCGCTCCGAAAATAACCATTGCCAGTATGAAGTCCTGGCCGGCGAATGAGCAGGAATATAGGATTTTGGAGGGAAGAACATACGGCAACGAACTCGTTCACGAAGACGTTCCCGAGCTTGCTGCCAGGGAGAAGGTACAGGCCGAAGATGCCGGCGGGGCCATTGGGCGTGAACTGGATACCGGCCAGCACGGCGGGGGGCATAGCGGCCTGGATGGCGAGCAGTTGCTCACGGTATTGGAAGTAAATCAGGAGGCATGCGATGTATCCGCCCAAGAGTTGTGCAACGATGTACCTGCGTTGGCACAAATTTAATCAAAGAGAGATGGAGAAGAAATTGAAACGAACCGCAAGCCTTTGAGAGGAGGGAAACCGTTGAACAACATCTGGACAACAGTGATGGCAGGGTTGAAGTGTGATCCCGACGTTGCACCGCAGATTCCAACGGCAAGCAGAATGCCAATAGCGTACGCGAGGCCGATTTGCATTAAGGCTGGTCCACGCGTTGGTATACTCTCAGGTAAGCGGATAACATGAATACGTACATGACAATCCGGGCTCTTTGAGTATATTGCCAATGACCCAAACCGCCTGTGAGCTTACACCACAGTAGACGCTGAGGGTGAATTGGCTTCAGTCATACTTTATCACATTGATGAAAGCCTACTAGAAGAAAACTCCCAGCTGCGACGAGGGTCAGATCATGCGGCTGTTCGTCGAGACCGTGAAGACATACCGCCTCAGCAAAGCACTCCGGCAGCCAATGGAGCTTTCCGTGCCTTATCCGCTCCCAGCTTTGTAAAATCGCAGGACGCTTGTGCAGATCAGACAGATACACAACGCCGTCGCGATTGCCGTAGGATGTGGCCACCATTTTTTCAATTGTGGGGAAGGGGGAAAGTGGGCGCGGAACCTCGGATAGAGCGAGAGCGATCTTTTGTATGGTACCTCAGCTATAATTAGCCCGGAGGTTGATGGACGAGTTATATGCCCGGACTTACAAAGGACATCAGTACATCATCACATGATGATCTGATGGAATTGGAAATAGGCGAGCAAACGCGAGCTAGTGCCTGTTCCAGACTGTTCCGGGTGTTCCCCAGATTTTCAAGTTGAGCAAGTAGTACGGGGTCAGATATTATACGAGTAAGTATCATATGGAAACGGTGGCATACCGACGGCCGCATATGTCCAACCTCCGGCCAAATCTTGTCACCGCTACGGCGTCTGTCAGTAGCTGCGAACTTGCAACTAACTTTAGACCAATTTAGACGATCTCCAGCAGTCGCCAGCCGCAGTCGCCAGCCGGAGCCCCGTCTTCCCCGGCCTTCCCGGCAATGCTGAGAACCCCGGCGGATCAGGTGGGTGAGGTCTTATTGGAGGACGCTTGAGGTGCCTGTGGCAAAAGTGCACAAATCGTGTTTATCTATAATTAAATCTGTAAAATTATCATTCAGCCTGACTGACAGCGATAAAAGCTGACTAAAAAGTTGACAAACACCGTTAACAGCGCTCAAAAGTATGTTTTCTAAATATGTTTTCTGAAGAGGGTCATCGAAAAGGCGTGCACCTGAATACTTGCACCAATGAAGGACAGAGAGGTGTATATTTTGGAAGTATGGGCTTTGGAGAATCCGCCATGAAGTCAGGAACATGTAGGAACATGAACAGTTCAGAGGGTGTGGAATTGATACTTATGGTCCTCTCGCCTGCTGTGAGCGCGGCCCAGGAAAATGGTGGGCAGATGTCACGCTCGTGGTTGCTTTGCAACAGGCGATAAAAATTCTCAGGGAATAATCTCAATTCAATACTTACGACTTACCGTGACTCCGTGAGTGCCAGTGCGCGCCCCGTCGTCTTGTTCAAGCGGCGAACTCTGTGAAGATATAAAAAAGGGCTCGTATGACCAAAATCACAAAGATATGGTGGACGTGCGTAGTCGGTAATGGGAGGGTAGGAAGAATTTGGGAAGAATATCAAAAGCCATGATGTTTGAGTCTAATTGTTGTGCCAAACAGGACTAACAACGTCAAAGTGATTGCGCAGCACCACGTGCTCGCTTCTTCAAGCCCTTCACCGCGACCACCACCCTCCTAGCGCTATCAGTAGAAATACGTCCTCCTGTGCTGTGTTGGCTCATCTCATGTTGTCGGCTCTCCCCAACACCCTTCGCCTGGTTCTGGCAGCATTCTTATGGACCAAAGCTCCAGATGCCACCCCCCCTTCAACGCGGTTCCAGCTACGACATGCATACGCAGTGGCCAATGATTCACGCAGCGTATTCTCTAATATCTCGCCGTCTTTTTCCGGAGACTATTATGAAATCCCCACCAAGAACATCCGAACTCCGCGTCCCCCTTCTGCGGCGGCGTTCTCGGACGCGCGCCTGCTGTCCATGAGACACGCGCAAAGCGCACCGTTTACCTGGAATATAGAGGACATCCCGGGACCGGACGTGACGAAACGGGAGACCCTTTTGCAACTTGCGCACATGACGCTCAATTCCTACTTTCAACCTGACCATAAAGCGTGGTATCCGATCACAGGCTGGAATGTCGTGCGTGAAAATATTCATCTCGTTTACGCAATGGCCTGACTTTGCGTACATAGAGCCTTCCCTTTGGGTGGGAGCCCGACGCCGATGGTTTCCGCGGACATGTCTTTGTGAGCGACGACAACAGCACCGTCGTGGTATCCGTCAAGGGGACCTCTGCGCCTTGGATTGCCGGTGGCGACGGCCCCACGAAGAAGAAAGACAAGCTGAACGATAACCTTCTCTTCTCCTGCTGTTGTGCGCGTGTCGGCCCCACGTGGTATACGGTCTGCGACTGCTTCTCCGGCGGGGACAAGTGTGACCAGAACTGCGTCGAGAGAGCCCTTATTGATGATAGTCTCTTCTATCCCGTCGGCACGGTTAGTCCTTCCCTTTTTTTGCATGTCGCGCTCAGACACTGCCCCAGAATCTTTACAACGACGTTGCGTACATGTATCCCGACGCCAATATTTGGCTCACCGGTGAGTCGCATGTTCCGCGTCACACTACATCCTCTCATTCCTTACTGCAGGGCATAGCCTGGGGGGCTCCCTCGCTTCGCTGATAGGCATGACATTCGGAGTCCCCGTCGTAGGATTTGAGACCCCCGGGGAGAAAATGGCAGCCACGCGCCTACATCTTCCTCCTCCCGTATGTACCTCTTACATCTTTCCATGTGAGGCCTAATCTAAACAACCCCCACAGCCCACGACGCAGCACATCACGCATGTCTATCACACAGGTGATGTCCGTATATTCGTTTCCCCCCCTTCTCTTTCCCTTCCTGACGCGGTATCAAGCCAATCCCAATGGGCACATGCACCGGAATCACCTCCACCTGCGCCATTGCTGGATTTGCCATGGAATCACAGTGCGCGGAATAGTCTGTATCCCACTCGCTTGAATTATCTGACGACGTCGTAGATGCCACCTCGGGCAGCGTGTCCTCTTCGACACCGTTTCGAAGCGCGGGTGGAGCGTCGACTCGCGGCAGCACGGGATCCAGTTCGTCATTGACAAGGTACTCAATGAGGACTGGGATCCCGAGAACGGGCTCGAGGTGCCCGCCGTCGACGAGCAGACCGATTGTGTGGTTAGTTTGCCTTCCATCCATTCTTTTCTTCTTCATTCATTTTCTGGCAATGCTAATGTAACAATGCTAACGCACGTTTGAATGTAGGACTGTTTTAATTGGCAGTATGGCGACTTCAAGAATGTTTGATTCAGCGGTAATCTAGAGCGCGCTGTATGTCTGTTCTTCTGTGTTGTAACACGAACTGTTTTCTTTTAAATTCTATCCACGATTAATTGTTTCATGCGACCGTCTATTGAAGAACCTGCTCCGTGATTCAATCAACTTTTATGTTGTTCCTTGGTTTCGCACGCACTCCGTAACGAAACTTGCGGCAAGCCGATCTCAATGGGGATGCTCAGTGGCGAGTTTGTGATATCCAACTCTGACTCTCAAAAAAGGTGACTCGTGTCGTTCTGAAGGTTCGGCGCAGAGGCGACCCAACCAACGCCTGTCGGATCGACGAGCTATACATATGTCTTTCATTCTAAACCTCCTCGGGATGCACTGCTAATCCAGTGCGTGTTATCGATCATACGCGAGCGCTGATACTAATTAATTCGGTCATCGTAAGCGAGCCTGCGCAGTGTAATTCCTATCGCTGTGAGGAAATATGCGCGATCTTGGTCCCCTTATAAATGGTAACTTAGGTTCATGGTGTTTTCTTCTCTACACGCCTTTCCTCTTCCCATTCATGAGATGCAGTCGAGTCATTCGAAAATCAGTCCCGGCTTTGTCCTTCGCGATTCTGCGGAGAAATCTACTCCCAGGTATAGCCTCCTCATTACGGCTGAAGTAAATTCTGAATCCTTGTCGCGACAGTCTGTCAAAGGGAGGTTGGCGGCACCTCATTGGCTGGCCGGCCCTCGTCATCTCAGCCCAACTGATTCTCCAGGCTCTGGGATGGAGTTTCTTCGCCGCCGTCAAGTATCACCGGCAAATACCCCTGCCCTACACTACGGCACTCTGGGTGAAAAATAATCCCCATCTCTCGACGCTGATCGCCACCTTGATATCGACTATTCTCGCGGGATGCTCCACGTTGTAAGAGCGCCGTAAACTCTGGAGCGGATGTAATAACTGATCGGTTTGTGGCCTGTTCTCATACGCCATTCGCAGGTCCTTGTCGTTCTATCTCCACCGCCCAATGACTCTGTCTACACTCGGCGCGAGTGTCAGTATTTCGATGCGGTCACTCGTGTTCCACCGCAGAAATTGGAAGTGGCCGGCCGTTTCGTGATTGTTTTTTATTGTAATCGGTGTTCAGACATCCGGGTTCGCAATATACAATTGTATGTTCAAGTTGCGCTCATTGACGTTTTCTCCAGCTGGTCAACACTCATAACACCGGTCACCGTTATTATTCCAACCACACTGTTCGGCACCGAGCTGGATCTTGCAAGTCCGGTTCTCGATGATATAGTATCAAATACAACAATGCTCCGAAGCTGTCTCTGGAATGACAGTGAGTATAGCTCTTCTTCTCAGGCTGCGGAACCATTTCCAATACACTTTCAGACTTCTACAGGACTGGCTTCTCGGGGAAGGAAGACGGCGGCTATGCGGCGGCCAAGTCTTATTTCGGATTCCCATTGACCGTCAGTGTGATGGCTCAAACGTACAACCGTTCGACAGGTAGGCCGTTTTCAGTCCTTGTTCACTGACTGAGCGTCGTGTCTCGCAGCTGGAATTCTCACCGCTCCCCTGGCCGATGTGAACATCAGTATGGTATTTTTCAGGGAGATGGTGCCTCTCGTATCAACCTTGTACACCTCCTCGCCGCTGCCGCGTGGACTCTCCACCAATTATTCAACAGTTCAACAAGGGATAGGGTCGCCTGTTAAAGGATTCTTTTTTCATCTGATTATTAACCCAGGATTCACCGTTGATGTCCATTGCGAGTTTCGAAACTTAACCAGTAAAACCAAGCCAAACATCAAATGGTCGGCTGATAAACTCACCTCGCCGAACCTTGGGGATTCTCGGTCCATCGTGCTCAAAACTCTGTCATCGGACTGTCCTGCTGGTGCCGGATGTAGGGCGTCCTTTCTTCCATTATATAGATCCTCACGCATGTCCAGTGAATAGAGTCCGCGCGTATGTGGTGCCCGATCGAACAATGGGCGGAGGGCCACTGCACTACGCGCTTATGACTGCTTGTCTTCAAGAGCAGAACTATAGTATGTGTGTGGTTATTGTCCCTTCAGTGACGCGTCGACGGCTGTTTACCGTTGCGCAGCATTACTTTTCGCGTTGGGTGGAATCTACGCTCCCATCGTCGTTGGTCCCGACGATGAATGCCAGAAGCATCCAAAACAATCTGACAGCTGTCAACGCGCCGCCCCGAAAGAATTCATTGAATGCAAGCTTGCTCCGAAAATGACGCAGGTCCGAGTGGACTACTCCTCCGTCATCACCACGACGGTCCTATCGGCTGAATCCAGCAACGCGTTGGCTGGCAATGCGGCGATTTTTGCTGTCTACAACCTGCAGACGATGATGTCTCACACGCAAGGACCGTCTGGAAATGTCGTAGGCGATCATTTCAAACAGATGACCTCGGAGCCAGGTTGGAATAACAATCAAACTTTAACAATGGTGGTGAGAGGCGCTCTGAGCATCGGTAAAGAGTATAATCCCCTGACATAATATTTTCTAGGAGCAATATACTAAAGGGGTGGCGGAATACAGGTCCTTTTATTTTATATTCCACATGTTTCGGTCATTAACTGTTCATATAATAGTGTATCGGAGGAGGAGGAGGAGGAGGAGGAGGATGTATTACTGCAGCGGTCCCATCAGGAAACAAGCAGGCTCTGTACCGTATCGTATTTCCGTATTGCTGGATCCTCTCCTGACACACTGGCAGCATCTTCGTGTATGCATATCGGCGGCGAACGTGACTGCGATCCCAGGTTACATCCCGCAGAACGCGAGCTTGGCCAGAAATGGAACATTCTACACTGAAACTCCGGGCTGGGCATATCCCTCTGGTGCTACACGCTGGGTCCTGGTGCCAAGCACGTTCGTCGCTTTCTCAACGATCATCGTTGTACTTTGCAGCCCTGTATCGCCACCCCGGTGACATGCCGAGCGATTCGCAAAAGTTCGATCCGTCAAATCCACTGCGCCTGATGTCTGCCGCCGCTGCCGGTGGCTTGAAGAATGCGTTCACGGGAATTGAGAACGGGGCTATCAAGGAGAGAGGGCAGGTGAGCGTTGTCTTGGAATCAATTCCCGGCCGGGGACCAGCACTTGTTCGCGCGGACGATTACAGAGCTTTGTTGGTGGATCCATCGTCCCCTCGGTCGTCAACAACCCAGGGATTGTTATAAACATGGAAAGGAGAATTTCCGCATTCGTGCAATGTCCGCTGGTGTGGGATTTAATATATCGTTCGGCAGATGCACACATCTGTAAAACTCGTATCTACATCGAACGAGTGTTCTGCTGCAAATCGAGGATTGGATTAAATTTTGCAGATGCGTACCGCGCGCTGTCGGGTCTTCCTGCCTATAGTTTGAACTTAGGTTTGTTCGCAATTTTATTTCACTCACTGAGCAAAACATGCAGATTGTCCCGAAATATGACCTGACCCCAAATCGAACGGGTGTCCCACTGGATAGTCGGTAACTGATGCTTGATGAGTGGATGTGCACCACGCGTTACCGGGTCTTCCTGCGTATAATCTGAACTGGGTTTTGTTAGCAAGTTCCCGGCGTAGAAAAAAACGATGATCCCACTATATGACCCGACCCCGAATTGAGCCGGTGTTCCACTGAATGTACTTCAAGGTATCAAGGACATAATGACCACGCGCTATCGGGTCTTGAATTGTACGACTTGAACTGGATTTTATTAGCGTTTATCTCTGTTGTAGAGAAAAAAACTGGGACTGGCACCTTGCAAATGACCCGACCCCGAATCGAACGGGTGTTTCCACGGAGTTCACTTCTGAACAACAGGATATGGTGAGTGAATGCACACCATGCACCATCGGGTCTTCCTGTCTATAATTTGAGCTGCGTTTTGTTAGCAATTAGAGAGTTTGCGCTACAGCCATCAGAGCCATCAGATGGCTTTTTTGCATTGCGCGAACGGATGGCTACTGGCTCGAACCATTTTTGAGGACAACTTTGTTTGCCTACCCTGATGGGAGATGACGGGACCCAGTTCTCATGTGTGTGTGTAGAAACACTCACCGATGGGCCCATCACTCAATTGTGTAATGTTTTTTCTGGTTGTACATTTTTTAATCACAAAATGAAGAGGACATCAGGTCTGATGTGACTTTGGGGAGTGCCTAGGGCTCTTTTAACATTCTTACTGTGCACTTGGGCTATCTGTGACATTTTTGCTTGCAGCCATCAGCCATCCATTTGCGCACTCATCTGATGGCTGCAGCACAAACTCTCTATTTATTTCCGGTGCAAAATAAAAACTACCAGAACAACCCAATCCTGATATGAACGGGTGTTCCACTGGAAAGGCTCTGCAACGTTCCACCGCTTATCATGGGTAGATGTGCATCATGTGCTATCAGGTCTTCCTGCCTATAATTTGAACCTGGGGTTTGTTAGCAAATTTATTTCGTCGCAGAGCAAATACCGCGGCGGCTAGCTGTTGTTGTATGACCTAATCCCGAATTGAACAGGAATCCCACAGAATTCGCTTCATCGCAGCATATGGTGGTCATGGGTGGATGCGCACCATGCGCTATCGAACTGAGTTTTGTTAGCGTTTAGTTCTGTTGTAGAGAAAAAAGATTAAGACCGCCCAGCTATGACCCGACCCCGAATCGAACGGGCCTTCCACGGAATTTACTTCACTACGAGACGACCAAATGGTGAGTGGATGCGCACCACGCGCTATCAAGTCTTGAGTCCCATAATTTCGACTGGGTTTTGTTAGCGACAATTTATTTGATTCCCTAAGAAAAAGAGTCTGGCGCTCGCGCATGACCTGACCCCGAATCGAACGGGAGTCCCACTGAGGATGGTTGCAGCTAGCAAGCTAATGATGGATGGATGCGCACCATGCGCTATCAGGTCTTCAATCCTTTAATTTGCACCGGGTTTTGTTAGCATATTCCCGGCGTAGAAAACAAACAAGAATTCAACGACATCATGACCCAATCCCGAATCGAACGGGCCTTCCACGGAAAGAGTTGTACCGGGCATGGTGAGCGGATGCGCGCCACGCGCTATCGGATTTTCCTGTCTATAATTTGAACCGGCTTTTGTTCGCAATTTAACTCACTGAGCAAAACAAACTGTTTGTCGAGAACATGACCAGACCCCGAGTCGAACGAGAGCACTGCTGAAGCTGAAGTCCTACGTCGGAGAACGTTTTACAGCGGCGCGCTATCAGGTCGCATTCGCCCGATTTCTATGGGGGGCTTGTGCGCTTCAAATTTGTAGTCCGGATTCAATACTCAATACCGACTTTAGAGCGGCGGAGTTTGGTAGTCAATAGAGCGTGCTTCTCCGTCAGTAAAGCTGGCCCATATCCCAGGCTAAGACAGTCCAGACCGCCCAATAGTATGGGGGTATTGCCACAGAGCTTCTAAATTCACTAGACCAGAGCCTATGAGACGTGCAGACCCCGGAATTGAATATTGAATGGTGGCGTGTACACAGAAGTTCAGTTCGTGAGCCGCATGACGTCATCGTTCTACCATATTCCATCAGTCAGCTCGGTCAGGGATCTCTTTCTTCCTCTTACTACCACCACCACAATGTCGCACGAACTCCCCCCCCTTCCCTACGCCTACGACGCCCTCGAGCCGTACATCTCCAAGCAGATCATGGAGCTGCACCACACAAAGCACCACCAGACCTATGTCAACGCCCTCAACGCCGCCGAGGCCAACTACGCCAAGGCCGCGTCCCCCAAGGAGCGCATCGCCCTCCAGGCGGCCCTCAAGTTCAACGGCGGAGGTCTGTCGTCTTTCTCCCTCATTTTCGTCTCATTTTGCCGCCGATCGCCGACTGATAACGTCTTATCGCGCAATCTGCAGGCCATATCAACCACTCGCTCTTCTGGAAGAACCTCGCGCCGTCCCCGGAGAAGGGCGGGAACGGCGGCGTGCTCAAAGACGGCCCGCTCAAGAAAGCAATCGACGCCGACTTTGGCAGCATCGAGAAACTCAGGGATCAGTTCAACGCCGCGACTCTCGGCATCCAAGGCTCCGGCTGGGGCTGGCTCGTGCGTTCCCCCTCTCCCTTCTTCGTCGTGATGTGCTGACGGTGTTGGCGCAGGGCCTGAACCCGAAGACGGGGCACCTCGAGCTCGCAACGACGCCGAATCAGGACCCACTCCTCGACCTCACGCCCATCATCGGCGTCGACATCTGGGAGCACGCGTTCTACCTCCAGTACCTCAACGTCAAGGCCGACGTGCGTAACCTCTCCCTTTCCTCTCTCCTCATATACTCATACAACCGATCCCCGTGCAGTACCTTAAAGCCATCTGGTCCGTCATCAACTTCGAAGAGGCCGAAAAGCGCTTCGTCGAGGGCGCCAAGCTCTGAATTCGACTGTGTTAGCGAAGAACGGGTTATAGCGACTGAATCGAAAAACTCGAAGTGTAATAACAAATCAATGAATTCTGCATACAATATACGGCTCGCGATGTAACCAAAAAAAATCACTTTTGCCCATTGCTTCCACTTTTTGTCCGTTGCTTGTGTGATGCTCGTCGTGAACTCTCGGAAGCTTCTTGCTGCGTCGAGAAAACAACTGGCTCGAATGTATGTTGGGGGCACGGGAAGGGATAATAATACCCGTGGCGCTGGATGCGCGTCTGCTAAAAGTAAGCCGGTGTTCAAATACGTATATGCAGATCCCCTCGTTCGATTCGGGGGCGGGTCGTCCCTATGTCCTCTTCAACTTTTTTTTTCTACATTGCAGGAAAATAAATTGGGAACTTGGTTAGGGACAAGGGCAAACATATTAAGACCCGTGGCGCTGGTGCGCGTCTGCTGTAAATAGTCGTCTGCGGCGAAAGAATGTATGCGGGAACTCCCGTTCAATTCGGAGGCGGGTCATGATTCATGGTGTTTGACCAGTTTTTTTTTTGTGCGCGCAGGAAATAAGGGGGAACATAGTCAGAGACAAAGGAAGGCATAATAAGCCCGTGGCGCTGGATGCGCGTCTGCTACAAATCACTTGTACTTATTTGGTAAATTACATGCAGATCCCCTCGTTCGATTCGGGGGCGGGTCATTATTTGGCATCGTAGAACTTTTTTTCCACTCCCAGGAAAATACTTGGGAATATAGCAATGGCCAGGGAATGGATAATAAGTCCCGTGGCGCTGGTGCGCGTCTGCTACTCATGTTGGAGGATAATTGATTAATGCGGAGCTTCCTCGTTCGATTCGGGGGCGGGTCATGATCCAGGTGTTTTCTGTTTTTTTTTGCCGCAACAAATAAGTAATCGGCGAGCTACCCAGGGATAAGGGAACGGACAGCAAGACTCGCGGCGCCGGTACGCGCGCGGTACAAACGAGCTGGAGAACCCCAGTACATTCAGAACCCCCATTCGATCATGCATCCATCCTCAGTGCTTTTTCTTTGGAAAATAAATTCGAAGGAAGGGAATGTAATTCGGGACAAGGGAATGCATAATAAGACCCGTGGCGCTGGTGCGCGTCTGCTACAAATGGGTTTGTAGTAATTGTAATATATATATGCATGCAAAACCCCGTTCGATTCGGGAGTGGGTCATGAACATGCACAGCTGTAGTTGTTGCCGCAACAAATAATTAATCGGCGAGCTACCCGGGGATAAGGGAATGGATATTAAGACTCGCGGCGCTGGTACGCGTCTGCTATACATGAGCTGGAGAACCCCAGTACATGCAAAACCCTCATTCAACCATGCATTCATCCTCAGCGCTTTTTCTTTAGAAAATAAATTCGAAGGAAGGGAATGTAATTCGAGACAAGGGAATGCATAATAAGACCCGTGGCGCTGGTGCGCGTCTGCTACAAATGGGTTCGCAGTAACCGTAATATATATATGCATGCAAAACCCCGTTCGATTCGGGGTCGGGCCATATAGTTGGTGGTTTTCTGTTTTTTTTTGCCGCAAAAAATAATTAATCGGCGAGTTACCCAGGGATAAGGGAATGGATATTAAGACTCGTGGCGCTGGTACGTCTGCTATAAATGAGCTGGAGAACCCCAGTACATGCAGAACCCTCATTCAATCATGCATCCATCCTCAGTGCTGTTTCTTTTGAAAATAACTTCGAAGGAAGGGAATGTAATTCGGGACAATGGAATGCATAATAAGGCCCGTGGCGCTGGGTGCGCGTCTGGCAGTCTGCTACAAATACGCAAATTGATGGAAGTGAAGCACATGCAGATCCCCTCGTTCGATTTGGAGGCGGGCCATACGTCCCTCTTCCAGGGCTCTTTTTGGCCATGGGAAATAAATAATAAATTTATGAACCAAGCCGGTGACAAGGGGATGTGGATTAAGACCCGTGGCGATAGATACGGGTATGCTATAAATGCCGCCGAATAAATGATGCATGCGGATATCTCGTTCTCTTCGGGGTGGGTCATGCTCTTTCTCCTCTCGAACTTTTTCTTTTCTCCGCATGTTCAATTCGCAAGGAACCTAACCAGAGCCAAGGAAAGGGATATTACGGCCCGTGGCGCTGGTGTGCATTTGCTACAAATCAGCTAGTATCGACCGAAATACAGATCCCTCGTTCGATTCGGGGGCGGGTCATACGTCCCTCTTCCAGGGCTTTTTTTGGGCTGCAGGGAAAGAAATTGGGAACTTAGCCAGGGACAAGGGAATGTATATTAAGACCTGTGACGCTGGCTGCGCATCTGCAAGTTGATATATACGCGGGAACCTTCGTTCGATTCGGGGTGGGTCGTTATTTGGCATCGTAGAACATTTTTGGCCTGCGAGAAAATAGGTTGGAATGTATTCTATTCAGAAAAGCAAAGGGAGCACAAGCTCCGTAAAGCTAGCGCGCATCTGCTACAAGGGTAACTTATTGATAGTATGGGATTGGTATGGGAATAGAGCGTTTGTGCTGCAGCCATCAGAGCCATCAAATGGCTTTTTCAGATTGCGCAAATGGATGGCTAATGGCTTGAACCACGTTTGATGACAATTTTTTTTACCCACCCTGATGGGAGATAATAGGACCCAGTTCTCATGTGTGCGTATAAAACCACTCACCGATGGGTGTATCACTCAATTTTATAATGTTTTCCTGGTTGTGCATATCTTTGACCGCAAAATGAAAAAGACATCAGGTCTGATGTGAAGAGTGGCTAGGAGTCTTGTAGCGTCACTTGGGCTACCTGTGGAATTCTTGTTTGCAGTCATCAGCCATCCATTTGCGCAATGCAAAAAAGCCATCAGATGGCTCTAATGGCTGCACACAAAGTTGCTAATGAACTGTGAACTTTTTGGTTCAAATGAGGGAGAAACTACCAGAGAATGGCTAGTTCAGCGATTTGAAAATAGCCTGGATAGCGCAAATGACGGATCTACAACTGAACTTTCACTTTCTTTCATTTTGGAATTGAACCGAAGAGCCATCTGGCGGCCGGGCCGAATCGATCCGACTCTAGAACAGACTCACCGTCAATTAAACACAGATTAAAGAGGATCACTCGATCAAAACCCGTCATGGACGGTGACACGGATCCAGGCGCCAGGGACGCGCCGGGGTGGAGCGCTGGGTGCTGCTCATCCTACTGATAATTTCTTTGGCCATCAAAGATGTGGTTGGCGCCCGTCCCATGCCTGTCCACACCCCCAAGCTTCAATTTTTGGTGGACTCCTTTTTAGGTGAGGCTCCACTGCAAGAACGTATGGTGCAGATGCACGCGAAGTGCATGCACGTTCATGTTCACTGTATATCTCCACCGACAACAGGGGGTGCTCAAATTCAGCTCACCATCGAAACAGATCTTCTACCAGTGATAGATTCCTTAGTCTTGACAGTTCATCTCTGTGGCGCCAGATATATATAACGGCCGCGGTGAAGCGCGCTTTGTTGCACGTTGCCCGGTAGCTCTGAGTTGGGAAGATAAGACTCAGGATAGTTTATTGCTCCACTAGGTCCCCTTTCGGAACATGAAGAGTTGTAGTGTTCAGTACAGTGGCCATACATGTGCTCAGAGGGTTTCTGAACCGCGCGCTAGCCAAGCATAGCCTCAGAATGGTCCCGCGTTTAGGCGTCTAAACGCACCTTATGTATTAAGACCTCGACATCCCTCCTTCTTCTTCTCCCTCATCAACCCAGCATGCTTTTCGCTTTCGGTCGTTCTGAAGGGACATACTACATTTCCAACGGGAATAGGAACCACTGGCGAGCTTTGCCTTGATCCTCATCGCCAGGGCTGATCAGGAACTCGGTCTAGGAAAAATATACCGACCTCGCTATCAGAAGACCTACACGAAAACCATCTATTGCGGGCCATCTCATTTGGAGTCAACGAAACCTGGTTTTATAAGGAGGCTCCGGGAAACGGGACGAATGGATCCTACCGTCGTACGTTCCTGGTTTGCCGCCCAAAACGCTTAACCATTGCTCCCCCCATATTCACGCATCGATCAGTGTCCAGCTCATCTGCCATCCATTACCCATCTGTCGAAGAGATCTACAAGTCAAACGATGTCATAAACTGGGTTGCGTTTGGCCCGAGTGGACAAGCCTTATGTTGTAGATACAGACAAAAGGCTGTACTACGCCTGTCCCGCCGGGATGATGCGGAAGCATGAGGGAGGCGTTGCTGTTGCGTTGCGGTGCGCGTCATTCGGGCACAACGGCGCGTGGGTCTGCGTGGAGGAAGACGGCAAGATAAGGTCACAGGGTTTGTCGGACAATATCAAGGCCGCCTTGGACAAGAAGGCCGTTCGGGTGAGCCGGGATTCAGCTTCGGCCTCTGTCGTAACAACGTATCATCGTTCCTAGAACATCCAGCTCAGCGCGCACTCGCCAACGGTATATTTTATCGAGTATGTCACTGGAGAGACTAACTGGGAGATGCCGGTTTCGTGGGGCGCTAACATAGAGAATATCACGAAGATCTGTAAGGGATAGGTTGCTTATGCTATTCCTTGTTCTGACGGGTTCCCTGGCAGCTGTCCGCCGAGATAACCTTGGAATTCCAGGAGGTGCGTCGTGCTACTAGCTGTCAGAGACACACCTGGCTTTATTGACTCAACACCACAGAGCAGATCGTCACTCAGCGAATTATATTTGCCTTTGGGCATGAGATCGATACATACTTCATATCGAATGGAGAAGAGGCCTACTGGTACGTTGTCCTTACAGGAACCAGAGCAGACTTTTGAATGACACATCAGGCAGGGCATTGGCAGCTCCGACGTCGAGGGTAAGATGCTGGCCTTCTCTCTCGGGGAGGATGGGGCATATTTCTGGAGACAAGGCGGTTCCAGGTGGCGTACGTATATATTATTTATGATTTAATATGTCCTCAACATCACTTACTCGTGGCAGTGTCCGGTCGAACGAAGATGGCCTACCCCGAAGTGTGGCGCATCTTTAATTCGAGCGAGAACATCAACTGGGTGGCCTTCGGGCCTCAAGGGTACTACATCGTAGACACGGATTCGCACATCTACGCGTCCAGGTCAAACACTATCCTGCGGAACGATACAAGCGGCAGCAGGGTGCCTCTTCGGTGCGGATCATTCGGCCACGGCGGCGCCTGGGTGGTCGTTGAGGATGACGGGGTCATTAGCAGCTCGGGTCTCTCGGATGCGGTGTTGGAGATGGTCAAAGTAGGGAATGTGCGGGTGGGTCATCTTGCCTACATTCTCCTGTGCAGCACGATTAACGTGTGTCACAGAACATACAACTGAGCATGACCGATCCGGACGAGTGCTATATTGAGTACATGGATGGGTCTATTGGCTGGACTCTACCGAAATCCTGGCACGACAAGGTCTCACAGATCGAAGATAATCTTGATTATCATGATCAGCCGCCTCTTCAACTCTCCAAGACCTGGTCCAGCACTCGCGCAGGTCCGTCGTCCGAACTATATACAGCTCGATTACTAGAACGCAAGGACATATTTATATGCTGTATCTGTATTTGTACCCTGCATAAGCCCGTCGTGTACGTATGAAATCTTCAATCTGCCGTTACTGGTCTCATGGTTCATAGACTGCTCTGCATGCACATATTCTGTTACGCTTGCATCCACCAAAACCTTCGCGAGCGAAATTGTTGCCCTGTTTGCCGGGCACCCATCCGGGGTCCTCCCATCCGCGACGACGCATTCGAACGGGAGCTGTTCGACGCCATTGGGGAAGGTCTGATCGAAGCACCCACAGCTGATCTACCCACTTCTTTGTATAACTGGGACGAAGTGGACTTTGCGACTGATAATAATTGACCACTTCATCGCGTATAGACGAGTGTATAATGTAATCTTCTTGTATTAAATACAGCTCCTCCCCTCCGAAGATTCTTTGCCTCTCGCAATAATGTCTTCCCCACTTGGGGGTGTGAGCCTTGGCTCTTTCCGGCAAATCCCGGACCCCGCAAGAATACAGGTTGCAGCGGAACCTGTATTCCTTTCGGGGGCCGGGCTTCGAATTTCATCCCTTCAAAATTTAGGCCGCCCAAAGGCCATATTTATTGGGGGGGCTTAGCTGGGTTCAACGGTCGTTGCCATGCAGTCTTGATCGCGAAGAAAGTTCCTGAATATTTGATGCTATCCATCATTACTTTTAATTAAGGCTTTGGACAATTCCAAGCATTATTAAGCCTTAACATTAAGGTTTTATGAAGACTTAACTCAACTTAGGGCTTAACCCTTAGGGAGAACACTGGCAGCCCACTGAAGTCTCGTAGAATTATGAGCAAGATTTTATTTTGTGGGGTCCGTGGCTTTGAAAAAAAAAACAAGTACAAGTTCTTGCCGGAAAGAGCCAAGGCTCACACCCTCAAGTGGGGAAAAACATTATTGCGAGAGGCAAAGAATCTTCGGAGGGGAAGAGCTGTATTTACGTAATTCAAGAAGATTAGAGTAAGGTACATTATACACTTGTCTATACGCGATGAAGTGGTCAATCATTACCAGTCGTAAAGTCCCAGAGAATGGCTAGTTCAGGGATTTAAAAGATAGCATGGATAGCCCAAATGATGGATCTACAACTGAACTTTCACTTTCTTCGTTCATTTTGGAAATCCAAAGTGCTCACGTGAGTCATCTGGCGCCTGGGCCGAATCGATCGTGATTGATCCTGTGCCTAACGACGGCGATCTCCAATGAACTACACAACTACCACAATAAGCCACAATCCGATTCTGGAGGTTCACCAATCGGGTTCGACGTATTCACGACTAGCGGTCCATTTAATCCAGTGTGTTCCAACTCGCAACGGCTCTTTACTGGCGCATTCCAGGAATCGCATATTCAATGCATATCCCCCCACTTCTTTGCCGGACAGGGTTGCTGTATTTCTTATTGGACTTCACCGCCTTTTTCATCTCTCGGGTTACGACTACTCAGGCCAGGGGTAAATGTTGAATTGGATATGTTGTGAAGGCATGCCAGATTGCCCTGTTGTCAAATGAAGCGGATCCTCGATACGAGGGGACTATAACAACCCGTGCTTGATCCTCGCACCATATAAAAGCTGGGCCATTTCATCGCTGATGGTCAATCTGGTGCTGGCCATTGGATTTCTCCAATCTTCACGAACATTTCACGACTACATTATAATTTTCTTCTTTGTTAAAATGGCGCCTTTCGCATCCTCATTGGTGTCCTTCTTTCTCCTCGCTCCACTGCTTGTGTCTACGGCACCTTCGCACATACTTCCTCGGCACATCGCGGGCCTCCCCCGGGATGCGGCACATCTGGCTCTCGACGAACACGCTCGGGAGCTGATCGCTTTCACTCGGAGCGGGGAAAATCTCGGACGTTTTCCCATTAACTTGGGAGGACTAGCCGAAAGGCAAACCATAGGCGCCTGTGCGACTATGAGCTCTGACGATGTGCAGAAATGTGGGTCACCGTTCTTTTACTATACTTCAACCAGCCCTCATAATTTTTGCTTCCTAGTGCCCGGATGGCAGACGCTCAAAGACACCGCTGAGAAGAATTGGGGAAGTGGCAAATACAATGTCGTGACCAACGATAAAGATGTAAGATCGTGTATCCATAATTTTACTTGTGCGTCGCGCTAACACCCCTCTCAGTTCTCCGACCAACCAGCTCAAAGTTGCGCAAGCACTGATGCCGTCGAGATTATCCTTGATGGTATGTATCCTTTGCCCAATCTCGATGCTAGCCGTTCATACGTGTATGTTTAAAGGGGATCAAACTGTCGACAAGGTCTGCCACTCGGAAGACTCGAAGAGTGATGGTCAACAGGTAGGTCTCTGAAACTTCAACCTGGAACTCAGAAATCAGACCAAAATAATCAGGCTGGAACCAATGGCAACGTCGCTATGACTCATTCCGAAGGCATCTCTTCGAGTACGACCACTACCGTCACCAAGGAGGCCGCAATTGGTGGTAAGTCCATTCTCAACCATCTGGGAAGTCGAAACTGATGTGGGGGTACAGTTGGTATATCAGTGTCGGCGACAGTAAAATTCCCCGAAATCGTAGACGTAACGAGCACATTCAGTTTCTCGGCCACCTTCACGAATACACAGAGTACTGCGTATGTTGTCGTTGCGATTTTGCATCCGATGCTCCTCATTTATGATACTTGCAGTACCAAAACCGGGAGCGATCAGACTTCCTCGGCGACTTTAACGCAGGCAAACGCCGATGGAAAGACTTGTCATCTGGAGGTGTGTGCTCCTCTATATTCTGAATTTAGGTGCCTAATTGTCTTCAGTTCTTGACCCAAACCTGCACAATTACCGGAGGAGGCAAAGTCCGTATGCTTGGCACTGGTTGGGTGTGGTTTGAGTACGAGGATAAAACCCAGGACCACTACAAATGTACGTCTCATCTACTTCGCGTCTTTCTTTGAACTCACACTCTCTCAGGGGCTCTCAACATCGACGCTGTCCTCTCGAATCCCGATGAACGCTCTACGTTCATGGAGTTCAAGACAAGCACAGGGACCACGAGCACTTCTAATTACAGGGGAGTCTGCGAATAATTAATACGCACTTGATGTATCTATAGTACTGCAATGGAAAGGAAAATAATTTAATCGTGCAAGGTCTCCGACTTGATCCGTTCAACGGTAACCTCGAGTTTAACGGCAGCAAGGGCCAACCATAATTCTTTGTACATTTTACCGTCCAGTGTCCTGATTGAAGTTTGAACAGCGGCGCTGGATCAAAACTTGAAGTCACAATCATGTCACCGTGACCAATGCCATTTCGCTTCCGGCTTGCTGCACCCAAACCTGCTCCCCAAACTCGGCCCCACACTACGCCCACCGCGACGCCTCTTCCCTTTCGCCTTCTCCCCCATTGAACTCGCTGCTTGACATGGCAAGCCCTCCCGAGCTGTCCCAAGGCGCTTCCACCAGCGCTAGCGCCCTGGATCCTCTTGCAGGTCAAATCGGCCACCTGTCCGCTGAACAAGAGTCCAGATTCGTGGAATTCAAGCAAGCATGCGAAACTGATGGAGTATACCAACCTGGAAAGTCCAGATCCACTCTCAACGATGTTGCTTTGTTGTGCGTTCTAAGTAGACATCTACCAGACATTTTCTTTCACTGACGCTCGCTGTTAGGCGTTTTCTTCGCGCCCGTAAGTTTGAGGTCAACGACGCATTAAAGCAGCTCAAAGAAAGCGAGCTTTGGCGCGACAGTAACAAGGTGGATGAGCTGTACGACAAATTCGATGTCGATGCCTTCGAGGAGGCTCGGAACGTTGTGCGTTTTCTTTCCAGTTTTTTCTATATTTACGCTGAAGCCCTCGATAGTATCATCAATGGACCGGCAGACGCGATATATCTGGTCGCCCTGTCTACGTTTATGAGATCTCCGTCATAAAAAAAAATATCGCTTCATTCGAGAGGTCTTCCACAATCGTCAAAGATGCTCCCTCCGCGTCCGATCCCATACCAGGAAAGCTCCGCATGCTCTTCGCACTGTATGAACATATGGCCGAGTTCGTATTGCCGCTTTGCAATGCCATCCCCACCCGCCCCAACCCCGAGACACCCATTTCCACAACGAGCCACATTGTCGACATTAGTAATGTCGGGCTGATGCAATTTTGGAATCTAAAAGGCCACATGCAGGCGGCCAGTACCATCGCATCGGCGCACTATCCTGAGACACTCGACCGCCTCTTCGTAAGCCATGCGCCCTTTTTTTTGTGCTTTTCTGCTGACAAAAGATCCTCAGATCCTTGGCGCCCCATCCTTCTTCCCCACCGTCTGGGGATGGATTAAGCGCTGGTTCGACCCCGTGACAACATCCAAGATATTCATCTTGAGCGCCGCGGAAATGAAGCCCACACTCACGAAGTTCATGCACCCTGCGGACCTGCCGAAGAAGTACGGAGGGGAGCTCGATTGGGAGTATGGGATGCCTCCGAATGTTGACGAGGAGGTTGTGCGTGCAGTGCAGGGCCTCGTGGCGGACAAATGGGTCCGTGGACCACTGCGATGGGAGGTCCAACCCGGCGGTGGCGCGAAGGTTGTCGCGCGCGGGACACTGCAAGGGAAGGACAGGAATGAGGTCGTTGGAGTTCTCAGTGGGGCAACGGAATAGAGGGGTGACCTAGAATTCCATTTAATACTTGATCATAGACCTAGAATCTTATATTAGACTCGAAACAATCACCACTTAAAATGAGCAAAGATAATCGTTTGATCGCTATTCTAATCACTTATTGATCGACTGTCCAGTGTCATCAATCTTAGAAAAAATCGCCACTGGCTCGAGTCTAAACAATGCTGAACAATCTTCTAACAAATTGTGCAGAATATGCAGGCCATCTAATGTTATGAATCCCACAGCGATTACGGTCGTATATCTAAGGGCATATTTTACAGAGACAACTCCCTACTCGGCCGCCAGCTTGGGGTTCACCGCGCTCCGCGTAACCAGTATCTGGTCGCCCACGCTCAGCACGCCGGAATCCTCAGCTGGGATCATGTACATGCTGGGAACCAGTAAGCAGCAGAACGATCCATTATATATCAGAAACCTACCCGAAGCAATACTTAGACGGCGCTAATGCGTCGACTTTGCGGTATTGCATCATCGCATTGTTGGGCATCGCAGAATCGCGCAGGCCCGTCTCCGTGTCGACATTCGGGAACTATCATGTGTTGGAAGGTTGGTCAGTGAACGCGACGGATATGGCGTGATGATAGTACCATGCATCTGGGACACCTCGCGGGCAGGAAGAACTTTCGGCCGTCGACGACGGTGGATATTTCCTGCCAGTCGTCTTCACCGAAGGCCTCGTTGACGCCGCTCACGACGACATTGGGCCTGAACCGTTCCATCAAGAGTTTCTTGCCATTGTCCGCAGCCCATTCATCGGTAGGAACAGCAGTAGCGTTTGGCACGCATCCCGCTATTTTTTTCTCCAATGTGCCCCTCGCCATGGCCCACACTTTCGCTTGCGCATCTTCGAGGGATGCGTCTGAAACGATCAGGAAGGGGCTGAAGTCAGGGTAACGTACGGCAGGCCCGCCTTCGTAAGCGAGTTTGGAGACGTCTATCGGCAGAGGTACCGTTATAGGCCGTGGCGTCGGGGTTTTCATGATCAGGAGGACCGGCCTGCCGACATACGTCGAGAGAATTTCTGAAGGGGTCTCCAGTGCATCCGGATAGGCATTCTCAACGATATACCCTTCCGATGAAGAGCCCCACAGGTCAAATCCAGAATGTGTATCCCAAGTTTGGAGTTCTTCTTCTGAGGGATCAAGAGGAACGGCGAAAGACGGTGTGTCTGGGGAATCGGGGAAATCCACTTTCAGAACACCGCCGGAGGGAGATGAGGTGTCCCTATGGATTGAGGGGAAGGCGCGAACTAGCTGTGATAAAATGAACTAGAGGCCCAGGAGTATGACGACGAATAAACCTTGATGCCACGATTATCGCGGGCGGAGAGCTGTTTATTTTTGTCAAGGTCCACTATCATCCATTTGCGGTCGAACTGCGGTGGAAATAGATAAGTATATACTCGGCAGGTGAGTGCTGCGGTACCTCGAATCCCTCGCGGTCATAAGCGCAGCTGCGTAATTCAATTCCGGCACAACTCTAGATGGGGGGAATTAAGAAAATATTGACTTGAGCACGACGTTAGCTGCCTTGATAGGATATACTATGTGAAATATGGTTAGTTATGGGCCAACCAGTCAGGTAAAATCAAGGCACTTCGAATCCGAGCAATTCTAATGTCTATCCCATGAATAGTGCTCTTATGTGCGAGACGCGCAGATAACTAGGAAAACATAAAAATAAGAACTGCAGAGCCGGCATGGCTCAATGCCTTGACTCACATAACGCGGCAGTTTCACCTAGGCATCATTGAGTGGTCCGGCACAAGACGAAAGGGAATGAGGGCGTACCTTACCCTTTACCATAAATACTGAGGCCACGCCAATTAGCAATAGAAGCACTGGCCGAAGAGGTGCGAGTACATAATCAGGAAGGGCCATCTTGGAACGACTGCACGAAATAAGCGCGAAGTGCCAAGTTTTTAAGATGGAGTTAGGACGCAGCCGGT
Source organism: Mycena rebaudengoi (assembly GCA_029282285.1). Taxonomy (NCBI): domain Eukaryota; kingdom Fungi; phylum Basidiomycota; class Agaricomycetes; order Agaricales; family Mycenaceae; genus Mycena; species Mycena rebaudengoi. The sequence continues at coordinate 1,092,318 of JARJCX010000003.1, read as the reverse complement.
TCCGGCCGAGGTTCGGTGTTCCGGCGGATGATTATTCATCGTCATCGGACGTTCCCGGCAATGTCCGATCGACGCCGCGCCAACGGTCTCCAACGGCGTGCCTTCGCCATTTTCAACGATCCTTATAAATAAAAGAAGATCTAGATGAGTACCACTCTCCTGAACTCCACAAAAGTATCGGCTTTACCTACAGAAATACTCAACGCTCGTTCGCAACGGTGTTCAAATTGTCAATGGGATGGTTGGGAAGATCATCGATCCGCCGAGGGAGGTTAAATATCTCCCTGATAGACGAGTTCTCGGACGTGACTCTCGTCGAGTCGTCCGTTCTTGACGGTTTGTAAAATTCGGTTACAATTTCCGAAAATATCGTAGCTGCGATTGGCGATTATATATTCCTGTATACAGTAAGTTTACCCGCTGCCCAGGCTCGGATCATCCAGGTGTTCATGGGACGGTATCAGGGTGGAGTAATTGATTGGGCACAGAGCAGATAAGTATCGACTGTTGATAAGACAGCAGGAGCTTACAATCCTCATCTTTTCCCAATTTCCCCTCCCGCCCAGGATGCCTGAGAACATTCAAGCCCCGACTCGGCTCCAGAATATTGTTGAATACCTTACTCTTGCTGCAAGCACTATCAAGGGCATTTCTGAGTCTTCAAATGTGCCTTTTCTGGGAGCCACATCGATGTTGAGTCTGGCAATCTTGGAAGCCCTGCAGGTCAGGTCACTTGTAATATATAACTGGACTGATGTTTCTGATTAAAATCCCTCCAGTCTGTGAAGTCAAACAAAGATGAATGCATCTTCCTGGCAGAACAAGTCCACCAAATTCTCTGTGCAATTGTCTGCATTTATTCCTCTGCTGAAACCAAGGGGGTTCTTCCGCCTTCCGTCCTACATGACATTGCGAAATTTACTGAGTATGTTGTATGGTTGGATTACAGCTCATCGGTTAACTCAACATCATAGGACTCTTCAAAAAATCTTCAATTTCATCAAATCACAGCAGAAGATGGGAAAGCTCAAGCAATTCCTTAAGCAAGGTGAAATTGGAATGCAGTTGGAAGACTGCAAAACTGCACTCCAGCATGCTATTTCGCAATTCCGTGTCAGTACGGATAAAATCAATGTTTTATCGATACTTATATGACAGGTCTAGCTTCAAGCTTCCGTGTTAGCCATGTCAGATATGGGTCGTCTACAAGGAGATATCAAAAGACAGCACGAAGAACTGTTGGTTTTATTAGCTCAGCATTCTGAGTTCACCAGTTCGGGAGATTTATCTTCTGTGGGTGTCGAAACATTTACAGATTCTCTATATTAATAGTTTATAGGTGACTGGTACTTCCTCTGAATTTGCCAGCAGGTTGGCCGTTATCCTTTCTTTTTTTTTCGCCATTTATTGACCTGTTTATTTAGTTTGGATTCCTTGTCAATGCTGCCTGCACCCCCCCATATCTTCCATGGCCGTGAATCTGAGCTTCAGGAAATTGTGCTCAATCTGCAGAAAGATTCCGCCAGGATTGCCATCCTCGGGACTGGTGGAATGGGCAAAACCAGCCTTGCCATAGCCGCTCTCCATGATCCACGCATTCAAGATAAATATGCCAACCGACACTTTGTTCCATGCCATTCGGCTCCAACATTTCAGGACCTAGCATCGAGCATTGCATCTTGCATTAGACTTGAAATGGGGCCTCAATTGGCTAAGAGGATTGTCCAATACTTCACCTATCAATCTCAGTCACTTCTGGTTCTTGACAATTTTGAAACTCCATGGGAATCTCCGACTTCACGGCCTGAGGTGGAAGAGTTCCTTTCACTTTTGTCTGATGTTCCACATGTAGCAATCATGGTGAGTGTTGAATCTGCTTATAATCCCCCCCCCCCTTGTCTGAGGCATAAATAATCAGATTACTTTGAGAGGTGCCGAGAGACCATCCAAAGTCAAGTGGACACGGCCATTTCTTGGACCATTGAAGCCATTAAGCAATTTGGCTGCCTACCAAACATTCACGGATATTGCAGATGTCGATGACCAGGACTTGAATGTCCAACAGCTCCTGGATTTTACTGGAAATTTGCCTCTGGCTATCAGCCTGATTGCCAATGTTGCGGCATATGAGGGCTGTGAAAATGCAATCATACGTTGGAAGGAAGAGAGCACACATCTCTTGTCTGATGGCTATGACAAGAAGTCTAGCCTCGACATTTCTATCATGCTGTCGCTCTCCAGCACTCGCATGACTTCGGATGCGCAGGACCTCCTTAGTTTGCTATCAATGCTTCCTGATGGCCTCTCTGATTCAGATTTTGCGAATGTCAAACTGCCCATTCCAAACATCCTGAATTGCAAGACAACTTTGGTCAGGACTGCATTGGCATATGTTGACAGTAACCACAGACTCAAGGTGCTCATTCCCATCCGAGAATATGTTCGCCGCATTCATCCACCTTCTTCAAATCTGAAATTCGTGATGTGCGAACACTTTCACAATATTATTCGCCTTTGGAGACAGTTTTACACCCTGCCACAGGGAGACATTGTCCCCCAAATCTCGCACAATCTTGGAAACCTTCAGAGCATCTTGTCGGATGCTCTAGACAGCAATTCACCAAACATGACCCGAAATCTTGCAACAATTCTGCATCTCAATCACTTTTACAGGACCAAATACAATGCTTTGGCTCCCCTTATGCTCTCGTTGCCTCAGTACATCAACAATTTCACGGAAGATGCCGTTTATGGGCTGTATCTGATTGAGAGGTTCAAATCCTCAGATATGGTGCATATACCCGATCCAGAACCACAAATCGCGCTGGGAAATATTTTTTTTGAGCATACAACAGATGTAGAAAAAGGTGATTGTTCCTTTTCTTTTTCAACTCACCCTGTAACTCATGCACAACTATGCAGCAGCAGCTTGGCATGAAGCCCTCGGCTTCCACTATTACATGCAGGTCAAGGATCACCAAAAGGCCCTCCAGTCATGGCAAATGATTCAGAAACTGAATAGCCACACAAAGATGTCTGTGCTGGCTGTGCTCCAAAGTGCTGTGGTCATAGCGAACCTCGGCAAATATACGGAGGTCAGAAAGCTTGCGCAGAAAGCCCAGGAGGATGCTGTGATTCTTGGGGATCTCCACATGGAGGCACAGGCACTCGAAGTGGAGGCTAGATCAAGCTATGGTCTCGGTGATCTCAAGAGGTCAATCTTGCTTTGCAGGAAAGCTAGTGATCTTCTGATGGCATGCGGGTTACAGGGGGGTATGGCTCATCTGGCGGCCCAGGCATCCGAGGCAGAAGCACACTTGTTGAAGACTGAATATATGGAATCTCGAAGAATCAGTGCATATCTTTCTACCACGTCTCCTCCCGGCCAGCCCCAGAAATTGATTACAGCATTTGGATTCCTAAACCTGGCCACCATTGATATTGCAACCGGAGTGGACTTGGGCCTTGTAAAAAAGAGCTTGGATAGAGCCAGGGATCAATTCCGGGCTTGTGGGTGGTATAGCATGGGAGCCACATACTGTGATGAGGCACAAGCTCATGTATACCTCCACCAAGGAAACATTCAAGCCGCAAAAGATATGTTTCACGCCTGTTTTTGGAAATTTCACAAGCCAACAAATTCGGAGGGCATCATAAATTGTGGGGAGCAGCTTGCTGACTTGGGAAATCATCTCCATAACACTCAGACCACTTTGCAGTGGACCGCAGTATTCCTTGCATCAGCATTGAAGTTCGAAAATCAGCTCGCAACAATGAAGGCCCTGCGCTGCCTAGGGGATATTTTTCTCATTCAGGGTGATGAAAAATCAGCCATGAACCTGTTTGAGGCAGCACTAGATGGTTTTACCTTTATGGATGTCCATCAATTCAGAGCAGACTGCATGGTTCGAATGGCAGACATTCTAGGAAGAAAGGGAGATTTGGAGAAACCCTTGGGCCTTATGAATTCAGCTCGGGTACTGTATGAAAGATCTGGTCGGGGAAATGATGTTTTGTTTGTGGATGGAAGAATCAAGCAGATGAGGGAGGGCACAGGTGAAGATAAAAGCTCCTCCCCGTGACTACTGCCTATATATCCTTGTATGGTTATAGTCAGACATAAATGAATTGGTATTTGCGTGTCATCATGGAATCCTTGAACCATTTACTTCGAATATTTTCTATTGAGTGAACTGATCTAGTATGCTACAGCTTTTGAGACAATGAGACTCACAAAGACTATCAAACTTAAGTAGACCGTGCCAACAGAGTCAACGTGATTAGCGCTGAGCCTGGAGCCGAATCTCACAGCTTGGTTTATTTTCCGCAATTGTGACCGCCTTCTTGGTTGAATCCCTTAGCGGCCTTCATCCTGATGAGGCTGCCCGGACCAATGAACTCCTCGCCAATCTCACGGATATCCTGATCACTCTCAGCAGTGTTAATCCTATCAGCTTGAACTTATTGACACCAGCACAATTTCAGCCAGATTCCACCAATGTTCAGCTGAACTCCTACTGGTCCCTCTCACTTATACTCAGTGTGCGTTTCAACGACTTGATTCCATGTTCAATGCTTACAGAATTCTATAGCTATCTGTGGCAGCCCTTGCAGTGACGTGCCGTGGATTCCTGAACATGGTCACCTTGTCCCACCATGCAAAGGCAACAAAGAAACTTATTGATATCAAGATGCGGTGGGAAGAAGCAGACAAAATGCTTGGTCCAGTCATCGAGATGATGCCGCAGCTGCTTGTTATCCCCGTCCTCCTCTTTGTTGTTGGCCTTGTCGACAACATTTTGTCCGATGTCCTTCAGCTGGCGGTGCTGCCAAATCCTGTTGTGGCTACAACTGGCCTCTCATTCTTCTGCATTGCCGGTGTCATTGCCTTCCTGTGCTACACCTTATTTGATGGCAGTGTACGACCACACGGCTCACCATTTCAGTCAACGCTAGCAGCTATGATCAGCACCAGCATACTGCCGATACTGCAATTGTGGATTTCATGGCTGTACACTCAACTCACTGGAATGTACTTGCCACTTCATGCTTCTCACTCAGACACATCTCAAACTACCCAAGATCATACACTGATGGTCAAACACTACCATGAAACAGTTCAAGCCATACATGACAACGACGCACTTGACAAAGCATCTGCCGCATTAGGTTCTGTTCTAGACCCGCAGAGACACCTTGGGGTTGACCCTCTGGAGGAAGTGGAGGTTGTAACATTGCTTCACCTGCTTTCACCCGAGGCCAGTATTCGTGCAAACCGCACTGCTGCCGCAGCAATTGCGGGATTTCGTGTCTACAGGGCCAAATCCATTCCACAAAAAGTGATAATTGCTCTTGTGCATGCAGCACGAAGATCGGTCGGCAGTGCCTCTATCGCTACACTGGAGTCTTCTGTATTCTTGGCGGCAATGGTTCAATGTATCATCCAATATCACGATGATCCAGGGCCTGAGCACCCACCGCCAATTCGAATTCTTGGCTCCAAACATGTGTCACACGAACACAAGGCCGACTCCAAACCTGAAGTCATCTCACTTGTGTGTGATATTATTCGGTCCTATCCTGTAGAGAAAAGTCCCGGCATCGACCACCGACCACATAGGATGACGGCAGTCAAACTGTTTCGGCCTGAAACTATTGGCACTGCTATGGTGTTACACAGTTACAAGCACTTTGCAGCTTTTTGCCGGATAACTTTCCAATACGAATGTTGATTACCCACATTCTCATGGAAGCCAAGACGGCGCAAGCAGTTAGTTATCCAAGCTGTGTTTGAAGTTCTGAAGCTTCTGCGCAACAACTCTGTCAAAGGTCTTCAGATGGTTGCAGTGGTAACCTATGCTGCCCTTTCACACAGTGACTTCAGTGACCATGAACTCCTTGGTGACTTGTGTGTCAGCTGCATCCTCAACATTATGCAGGATTCCAATTTCCACTTTGGCAGTGACCTAACATGGGAATCACACTGGGTTGTAAGGGCTTTGGTTAAGGTCCCCTTCACCGAGGAAAATTCAACCAGTGATTTGAGGATGGTCATTGAATTTTCAATTGAAACTAAGAGATTCAGCTCTCCGCTCCCCACTCAACGGACAGTAATGGGACAGGACATGCCGATGTCGGAGCTGGCACAACTTCTAGACCGGATGGCTGAATCTCGCCAGCTTCTCGACTTCGCCCTAAATGCCGCAATCAACAATACCCGCATCTGGGAATAGTTCAGTGGCTACATAGCTCTTGATAGACCCTAGTAGAGCCATAAAGCCGTAGCAACCCCCCTCCCCTTTATATAGACGATGATAGAGAGGGCAATCTCTACATAGAGCCGCTATAGAGCACCTATCAACGTCCCCAAATCGAGTAACTGGCGGGCTCCCGGTACACCTCCTTTGTGTGAATATAATTGGCTGAAGAAAGTGTAAACGGAACCCTGCCACTGGCAGTGTGGCCTGTGAACGACTTACACCTTCAGAGTCCCGCCGGACTTGGAGACCCATCATCTGAGTTATCAGGTTGAAATTTAGTCAAGTGGTTGGCTGGAGGCCTAGCATCAGAACTGCTTCATGTTTTTATTTAAAGACAAAGCGCCTATATGATACACTAAGGCATTGTAGTTGAAACCTGTGTACAACTAAGCCCCCGACTTGGGAAACAATGTGTGATGCATTCTTGGATTTTTTTTATAGGAAATTTGTTGAATAAGGCATCAGATTTTAAGGTACCAGGGATGCCCGGAGGGCCTTACTATGTTAGGTCAAGTTCAAGTAAAGTTCCGAATTGATTCCAACAAGATTCTAATCCATTGCGTGTCACACCGCGTGACTATATGTGACGTCTGACTTAAGGCTTCATCCACCAACCGCCTTCAGAGCCCAATTTGGATTGCGCAAATGGTCGGTAGAGCAGACACCATTGCGGCAAAGTAAGCTTCGAGCTCGAGTGTTCGGTGCAGGACACCACCAGCGCGAATGCAGAGTGGCTAAAAGAATGCAGAAGGCAAAAGTTCTTCACAATTGGGCTGAGCGCGGGATAATGAAGAGGCCTCAGGCCAAATCAATTAGCATAAGTAGGCAATGAGAGGTTCAAACTTTCCGCTTTCGATCGTGGGCTGATTCAATCTATTTCAGGAAAAGATACACCATGCGACTGATTGTCATCGGCGTTTCACGAACCTTGCATATCTCGCTGTGGAGTACTACTTACACGATTGGACCTCTGTTCGACAGGTTTGACAAGGACAAAGATCGTATCGCCGTTGAAGTTTGGGGAATGGCGTGTCCAACGCTGGAAGCTTGTTGTTTCAATAAGTTCCTCTCTCAATCTGAAATTTGACTGAACCATCCTCAGACAACTATGCGTGGCGGAAGGTGAATGGGACATGGAACAATTTCCCTTGGCGGACTTTCGGAAGTTGGCTAAGATCTTACAGCGTTAGGCCATCACACTCGATGCGTAAACAAAACGAGGCACGAGTTGATACCTTGTTGAAGCGTTAGTCTAGGAGAGACTATAGGATTGGACACAATAGATTCGATGCCAAAGATTTTATCCCGCGTAAGACGCCCCGTTTGAATACAAGCGAGGGCGCGGTGGGGATATTAACGAGTGGAGGCGGAAGTGTGTTCCAACCAGTCGAATTTCGCGTGTACGCGAAGGCGCGCGATGATGTGCGGGAGAAGCCGATTTGCCTCAGCGAGGAGTTCCCCGCTGAACAGCGGCAATCTTTCGATCCCGAGCGATGATAAACCGCTGGAGCTCGACGGATTATCGCTGACGGGGTAATCGTACATGGTGTCTGTATTTATATTCTAAAGTATCCAAAATTTTCAAAAGGGAGAGAGAGCGCCTAAGGGAAAAGTTGAATACGTTGGCAAGCGTCGCTGAGTTCGTTAAAATCTCTCTGTACATTTATTCATAATCTACTCATCCTCCCGGATATCAAAGCACGTATTTGAAGGTTCCGTCATCCTCCGCTTTGGCTCCACCTCCCCCCTTATTAGCACTGTACTCGAACACCCAGAGCGCCGCGATTCCGACAGTGACGGCAACCGCCAGCGAAACGTTGAGTGTATTCCCGATGTGCTGAAAAGTTGAAGTTATAAGATAAATGTGCCAATGAGCGCAGCGGAAGCACGAACATATCCGGTCTTGGCGTCCGCCGGGACTGTAATGAGCAAAGCGAATCGTGGTCAGTAATTGCAAGTCAAGCGAAAAGAAGCGTGAAGGGAGGAAGGACGAACAATACGACCACGAGGCGACGATGCTCCCGAAGCCGCCACACCCTGAGATCATTGCACCTGAAAGGGCACGCGCGCTGTCCGTGCGGGCGTTTGAGACGGTCCATGCGAGGACTATGGGGCCTGGAATATAATATGATATAATGTGTATTATTACACGGAGGGGGGTATAGTTAGAGGGTGGGCACTTGCCGTACGCGCCGCCCATGGTGTTGAGGAAGAGGCAGGTATAGCGCGTCTTGATGGAGGTGCTGGTGCTCGCGAGCCAGGTGGCGTAGCCGGCGACGGTCAGGAGGGCGGCGGTGATGGCTGCGGCGCCGTGCAAGTGGTGCCGCATGGCGACGTATATGAGGAGCATGGAGAAGGCCCATGCGCATCTGGGAGTGGATTTATTGTACATTAGTTAATTTGTGGTGCGGTTCCGTGAAGCGTACACGTTCGGCGGGACGGAGAGGAGCTGGAGGCGGATGGGGCTTGCGTCGGGATAGTTGAGCGCGAGAATCGTGGGCGTAAAAATGCCCAGGCCCGTCACCTGTGAATCAGCGAATACGTTGTTGCAAACAAAAAAAAAAAGGAAGACAGTTTAAACATACTGTGATAGTATCTGCAGGATGGCAAGAAGGTCAGAATGTATGTGGATGCGAACACCGCAGCGCGCACTGCAAAGATAGAAGAGGCCGGATGCTACGACCACTGGGTTGAGCAGCACCTGCTTCGTCTGTGCCCAGGAGGGAAACTCGTTGACGACAGGAATGGGCTCCCCAGGAAGAACGCCCATGCGGAGGGCGGTAAGCGTGCGCTGCTCCGCTGTGAGCATCGTGGTGGTTTCTGGGCTCGTCGGGTACAGGAAGAAGAGAAGCGCGCCGACTGCTATCGTGATGACGCCTTCCCAGACGAAAATGTGGCCTGGCCGAATAATGTCGATGTCAATTGTGCATTGTTGAGGGGAACAACGTACGCCAGGAATGCACGGAGCCCAGCGGGGCCAACCGGAGGAAGCCAGAGGCGAGAAGGCCGCCGAATGCGCCGGAGAGGTATCCTACGTTGAAATTCACACTTGAAGATCTGTCGAAGAAAAAAGGGACGGAGGACACACCGGCCGAGAAGATGAAAAAACCGATGCGGACACTGAGCTCGCTTCGTTTGTAGAACTGGCAGAAAAGTTTTCAGGATTCAACGCATGCATATATGTAGTTGGGCCTCGTACCTGCGTGATAATATAGCTGCGACAGTCAGTTCAATTGAGAAAAACCTATGTATAGACGGATACCGTACGCGTTTCCTGGAAGCACGAAGGATTCGGTCACCCCGAGCAGACACCTGACGGCGTAATACCCCTCTTTATTGTGGATGAATCCAGTCCCGATGGTGATTGCCCCGAATGCGAAAAGCCTATGTATATGATGAGTGAGGCAAAGCAACCATTTGTCTGAGATGTTACACACGCGGCGGGAACGAGGCGATTTCCGAACCTTCGGACGAGCATCACGGCTGGGGTTTGGCGCGTCAATAACAATCTTTGACATTACAAGGCGGGCTGACCGGGGATTTCGCAGACGATGTACTGGGAAGAAATAGTGTTGGAATGATGAAGAGATCGAGAAGTCGTGCTTACGAATACATAACTGGAGCGCGTCACCAAGGTGTATTTTTTCTTTGAAAAAAAAAAGACCCACTAGAGACACGTTCCGATGTTGAACCCCCAATTTCCGAGGCTCAAATCGGTCACTAAGCCCGCGACTTTGGCGTTACCTGAAAAAGTATAAAATCTACGCATGAAAACGGCAAGAGGATGAACCAACCGGCGTTGGATCGCTATTGAGCACGGTCAACAAATCAGCACGGTCTGTGGTGAGCAGTAGAGAATATTGAAGGCACACGTCGATGAAAGTGAGGAGGTATGTCAGAAAGAGACACGGCAAGAGGCGGATATCCAGCTTGCGCACGAGCCGCCGTTCCGCGGTCGGGTCGACAGTGGCGAGAGTCGTGTTGCGGTCCTGCAGACCATTATCAAGCTTTTCCGCGTCGGAGCTGGAGTGGGCGGAGGACATGATGATGGAAAAAAGGAGAGGGTCTCAAATCCAATTTCTCCTCGCGATCCGCACCCCATGCTGGCTTAAAAGACTGCATGCAGCGTGTTCGGCGGCGTTGTGAAAGAAGAAAGGCTGCACAGCCACCTCCGACTCGGATCAACAATTTGGGAAGGTGGCTGTGCGACCTTTCTTCCACTTCGACGACCATGCACTGGTCTTGCTTCAGACCCTTCTTATGTTTGCCTCTTGTCTCCCTGAGTCCTGGTGTGCACCGGGATTAAAGAAAATTGAGTCCTGAAAAGACGTCATCTGCGCCGACTCTCTGGAAACCAATGTTCGGAACTCCGCCGCAGAACCACGCGTCCTCATCGGAAGGATAAGAAGACTGGACTAGAAGTAGTGAATGAAGCTAATCCCCGAGAAAAGCGGGATGGATATACTTCGGGGAAAGGCAAGTAACTATTAATCTGCTGATCCTGCCCAGTGTGATGTCGGCCCTGACATTTTCGGGCGAGGGCGCAGTATGGAGCCGCGATGGAGCATTTTAATTTTTTTTTTGGTCTTCTCTTGGGATTTACATGGTACGTCTGGGGTCTCTTCAACCGTATCCCGAGCAGGACGCCTCTGGATTAAATTCTATCTATTCCTGCGGGATAGCCTGCATGGCACGAGTTCAACGGTGTTCAGCATCTGTAGAGGCTCGTATAATATTTCAGCTTCGTCATTCTGCACGTTGGATGGAATTAATAACGACGGTACTTTGGGAATTGTGCCAATCGACATTAGACCTTATTGGGAGATTTTAACTGAGGCTCTCTAAATTCCCTGATTGGCTGAAATTTGTGGAGCAGCCAATGAGAAGCCGATAAATTTCTCAACTAAAATCTCCCAATAACCTCTATTGTAAGCGAATAAATTTACAGATAAATACGTATCTAGCACTAGCCTCAAGTTAATTCCAACTTCGCCGGCAACATCCTGGGTTTATGACCACCGAAAATGCTGGTTATTAATTGTTTGCAGACTAGTATCGTGTGCACAACTAATCAACCAGCAGGTTCGAAGGATATTGTCTCCTCGAACAATTATATCCAATTTTTCAGCATCGCAATTGTGGTTCCGGAACCACTCCAAAAGCTAAGAGATACAGGAAGCTTTCCCAGTGTGGAACTCGCCATACTTCGCGGTAAAATTAAAGTTGGTCTTGTATATGCTCATCCTGGGTCGCGACGTATTTGGGCAGGACGTTAGGGGCATCCGCATCCCGGATCAATCCTCCAAACAATCGTGTAAACAACATCACGTGTCCCGCAAAAACCCGCTTTGACTGCGACTCATTTCCCGCCGCTCTACTTACGCTCGTTAGCCCTCTGCATGTAAAACAGCCAACAACCAACCAGTGAAATCAATGGGTTCGTATATATTTTTCTTTCTGCATCAGGAAAACCAGAAGTGCCTAGTGCTCTGCAGCGCTAGAGAGCACTAGTTAGCCTAGAAGGCAGCTGCATAGAGGGTATGTAGGTATGAGCGCTATGACTCGCTTGACAGCGCTGTGTATGGCTTCATAGAGCTTCATAGCGGGCTCAGCTACGGTTTTCCTGATGTGGTGGTAGTAAATCCACAATGCTGACTCGGAGTGTTATTTATGCAGCGACAACCCCCGGTTCCAGCAGTCTATTCGACACCGGCGCGCCCCCCGCCTCCACGAGCTCCATCTCCTCCACGAGCTCCATCTCCTCCGGCTCCAACACCTCCAACACCTCCAAAACCTCCTCCGACCTCCATCCCACTAGCAGCAGTGCGTCTGTCAGTACCACCGCCGCTGGGAACGTCATCACCCTCACCACCGTCGTGCACGCGCCGCCGCCCGCAACGTCCAGTATGGGGTGCGTGTTGTCTGTGCTTTTTTTTATAGTGTTTTTGTTGTCGATGCGTTTTTGTTTTTAATTTTCATGTCCGCCTCAGAGTGTTTTCTTTCTTCTTCTTTTCTTTTTCAGTCGGCGACAGTTTGCGGTTTTCGTTTCGTTTCGTCTTCGTTCGGGGCTGCGCCGGAGCTCGTGCCTGCCGCGCACCACTTGAGGCGTATCGCCTCGTCCTGCGCGCAGAGGTGCCCTCCCATATACACATACAGACGCGCCGCGTGTTTATGTGTGGTACGGCGCCCGCGATGGTGTGGGTGTGTCGTCCACTACCCCTTCCTCCTTCCTTCCGTTCCTTCGTCCCACAACAACCCCGCTTACCACCCCCTAAACGCAGATTATCAATGACGACAACGAAAGGCGCCGTCGCGGGTGCGCTGACACTCGTCGGGCTCGTCGCCGCGGCGCTTGCTAGGCGCGGTTCCTTTGGTGGGCTTGCTAGGCGCTCGCGGTACCACTACCTCTCTGCGTATGGACACGGCCGCCCGACGCACCTCGCGGGCGGTGCGGACCCGCGGCTCATGCACGGTGTGGATCCACGGCTCGTGCGCGGTGCGGATCCACGGCTCGTGCACGGTGCGGACCCGCGGTTCGTGCGCGGTGTGGAACCACGGTTCGTGGGCGAGCCCGCACCCGCGCGTCATGGTGCGCTTCCCGCGCCGGGACGCGGATGGCGAGATCGAGATCGATATAGCGGGGCGCATGGGGGCGGGGGTGGGCGTGGGGCGTGCGGGATGAAGATGGGGAGCGGATGATATCGGGGCGCGGTCTCGGCGGGTGCAAAGGAGCACCAGAGGCGCGCGCAAAGGAGCCTTGAACCGGGTTTGTATGAGTAGGTATGTAGGTGTGTACATAAATAGCATGTCGGTTTTTTTAGAGGAACATATTTTATTTTGGATGCGACTACGATGGCCACCACTGATTTATTCAAGGGAAGATCTGCTTCGTTTGCTCCACTACTGTGAATATATTGATAATGATTTGAGTCGCGGAGGTGGAACTTCGAGGTACTTACACTGTTCGAAGTCGGGTTTATTTTTCGCCCTCACTCTGCTGTAGGGTTTTTTTTTTTGGAAAAATTGTGAGCAGCCTGTCTGTTCCTTAATCAGGGGTGGTAGTCGACCCCAGTTAAATGCCAAGCCATCAACGTTTCACGCCCTCGCAGATGTCCGTGTAAATGCTGACTAAGTTGAGGATCAGCTGCCTGCTCTTCTAACTCACCGTTGTCGCCTGGTCTTCCGCTCCACGCTCGTTAACCTCTGCATGTAAACCTCCACAAACCAACTTAATAAAATAAAACAATATGAGTCCGTCGTCCATCTCTATCTAATCAATTCAGAATACTGACTGTCATGCAGGTTCGTGCGTGCCCCATAATATTTTGAAGCAGCTATAGTCTTGGCCTGACCCGCCCTCAGTTCATCTAGCAGCGGCTCCGCCTCTTCCGTGCCCAGCTCTTCCCCGCCCACCTCCTCCGTGCCCACCTCCACCCCCCAATCCACCAGCCAGTCCACCGCCCAGTCTTCCTCCACCCCCGCCAGCGACTCCATCACCGCCCAGTCCTCCTCCGCCAGCCAGTCCTCCATCTCCACCTCGCACAGCATCTCGCTCTTGGTGAGCACTGCCTCCGGGGGAAAGCTCGTCACCGTCACCACCGTCGTGGACGTCACAACCCCCCCCGACCCGCAGAACACCGCCGGCAACAACACCACTGCCGTGACGAATAAGGGGTACGTATTACATGTCCCTTTTTGCTTTGCTTCTCTGCTGCCCCTCCTCCTGTTCGTTGCCTGCAATTTTTCGGTGGCCATCTGGACATCTCTGCATCCCATCCATCTGTCGCTTTACTTGCATCTATCACCCGTCGCTCTCCGTGATCGCTGCGCGTATCGTCATGATGTGGGACGACGCTTTCTCCTGGCGGTGGGGAAGGCGATGGAGCGCCTCACAGGGGTCGCGTGCGTGCCGGGACTCCGTGCCGTCGTCGTGCTCTCTGCGCCCCGGCATCCCAAGATGCAGGCACTTCGACTGCTCGGCCCCATTTACGTTTGCGTTTGCGTTTGCGCTTGCTCTTGCGGGGACGGCTTGTTTGTCGAGTGCCCCCTCGTCGTCTCGCGCGACACATCTATCGCCCGCACCGGGCTGCTTTACTTGGTCGCTGCGGCCTCGGCGTGCGTGCGCGTCGTCCCGTCGGCAGCGCGGCGTCGTGTGTCGCCCCACCTTACCCGTCGCTCGTGCCGGGCCCGGGTGTGCATCGATGCGATGCGTGTGTACGGCGGAGACGGGTATCGGCACGGCTTGTGTGTTAGCCGTGCGCGTGGATATGCGGTGTGTCGGCGGGGGGTGTGGTGCGGGATCATGCATGCACACTAACGGGGGGTGGACGCACGCGTCTATCTATGTACGGCGGCGGGGCGTCCGCGTCTGAGCCATTATCTGCCGCTCCTTCGTCGACGCCTGCCGTCCTTCGCCAGTGCTAATGTCCGCCTGCCGTGCGGTATTTCGATCTATCATAATCTGTCTGGGCGGGGTTTCGGTTTCGCGCGCGCTACGTGCGCCTTCCGCCTGCCTTGTTATCGTGCTGCAGAGGCGCCGCCGTTGCTCCTGCCTCCCGCGGCGCCGCTACTCCTGCTTCTGCTTGCAGACGCGCTCACAGAGTGGTTGGCTGCGCTCTATTTTCTTTCAGTCCTTATTTTCCCTCCTTTCGACCCTCCCTCCCTCCTTTTCCTTCCCTCCCCTAAAAAAGAACATATACTAACCCAAAAAAACAGATTCCTCCAAAACAAAGGCGCCGTCGCGGGCGTCTTCACCGTCGTCGGGCTCATCGCCGCCGGGCTCGTCTTCTGGGTCGTCACCGCCGCGTTGAGGCGGCGCCGTGCGAGGAGGTTTGATAGAGAGATTGCGGAGGAGGCGAAGAGGGTGGGGCCGGGGGCTGTGAGTTGCTTTTTTTTTGGGGGGGGTTTTTTGGAGGTTCTTTTTGGAAGGGGATTTTGGAGGAGTTTCGGAGACTTGGCTCGAGCTTCGAGACGAGATTTTGCGCGGCTTTTTTTTGGCCGAGGCGCGGGCAGGAGTTTTTTCTTTTCTTTTTTCTTGGACCGAGGGCTTCTTTTGCTTCGCGAGACGGTTCTAGCTGAGCGGCTCGCCCTCGCTCTCGACTTGATTTGATACAGCTTCGCCCCCGAGTCTACTTGATATAGCTCCTCGTTCGTTTGTTTTTACGGTTTGGGGGCGGATGACTGACAGACGGTGTTGGCGCGGACAACGGACGGATGCTGTTGGCGCGGATGACTGACAGACGCTGTTGGTGGCGCGGACGCACCTTACTTTCCCGCGGCCGGCAGGGCTTGCGTGCCTTGTGTGCTCTGGGCGACAATGCAGGGCTCGGCCTTTCTTTCTTTCACCCTTCCAATTGTATTTTGTGTTTTATTTACGGTGATGTGTGGATGGCGGACGCTGTTGGGGGCGCGCTGCCCCGCGGCCGTTGCGTGTCCTGGCGCGCCTTGGCGCGGATCGGACTGACGTGCTGCCCCGCGATGTGTCCTTGGCGACAATATGCGGCGCTGCGCAATGGTGCTCGGCTTTTCTTTCTTTCACCTTCCATTTGTATTTTGTTTATTTCGCATTGGTGCGGATGACGGACGCTGTTGGTGGCGCGGACGCACCTTGCTGCCCCGCGGCCGTTGCGTGTCCTTGCGTGCCTTGGCGCGGATCGGACTGACTTGCTGCACCGCGATGTGGCCTTGCCCCCCTTGGCGACAAGGCGGGGCGCAACGTAGCTGGGTGCTTGGCCGATGCTGCTCGGATTACCACAAATTTCTTCCTTCCCTCGATCCGTATTTTATTAATTTCCGCTGACACGTGTTTTTCTATGCAGGCCTTCGCGGACGAAGACGACGACGCGTACGGCGCGGGGTACGGCGCCATCGGGGGCGGCGGGGGGTACGGCGCGGCCGGGTACGGGGCCGCCGGCGTAGCAGGTGCAGCAGGCGCGTATGGCGCGTACGGCGCGTACACGCACGAGGCGGACGGGCCGTTCAACGATCCGCCGTACCACGACCCGCAGGCGTACCATGACCCCGCTGCCCAAGCGCCGTATCCCCCACAACCGGTGCCGCCGCAACAGGCTGCGGCGTATTCGACGTCGGACAGCGCGCACGGGGGGAGCAATTATATGTACCCGAGCGGGTATAGCGATTTGGGGTTCAGCGATGTGAGCTCGCATGGGACGTATGCGCAGCCGGCGATGGAGGCGGGGAATAATATTGCGGGTGGGAACGGGGGGCATTATCCGCCGGGGGCGTATGAGATGCAGCCGCAGTCGGGGATACAGGGCCAGGATTGGGCGGCGTATTCGACGGGGGTGGCGGGTGCGGGTGCGGGTGGGGGCGCGTATGCATATACGACCCCGGAGAGCGGGAGCGGGACGGGGTATCCGACGAGTGGGACGGCGTATTCGGGGTATCCGCCGACGAGCGCGTCGGGGTCGGGGTCGGACGCCGGGGGCTTGGGGAGGAGTAAGAGTGGGGCGAGGAGTTTGGTGGATTCGTATGGGCCGGGGTCGGGGGGGTCGTCGGCGGAGGGAAATATGGGTAATGCTGCACAGGTGGGAGCGGGGGCGAAGGCGTACGACGGGGGGTATGTGTCGCAGTACCGGCCGGTGGCGGCGCAGACCGTGCATGTTGAGGACGGGGGTGGGGCGTACGGCGGGATGGAGAGCATGCATGGGCATGTGGTGTTGGGGGATGACGAGCATGATGACGGGGCGGAGAGCGGGAGCGAGGACGGGGAGCAGGGGAGGAGGGTTTTGAAGGTGCGTTTCGTGCTCACCCACGTCTTCTTTGGGTCGTTTTGGGCATGCGCTGACTTGATTGGCTTGCAGGTGGCGAACAACTAGCCTGCGAGTGGACGCTTAAATTTCCTTTCGTTCCTTGGGTGGGTCTGGCGTTGGTTGGTTGTTGCTGTCGCTGCCTGTGTCTTTGTCCCTCCGCGCTTCTGTTCATGTGCTTGTCTTTGCCGCCCACCCGCTCCATTCCTTCCTTCCTTACTTACGATATATCATATTCGTCTGCTCACGACCCCCACTGTCTATCCGATGCTGTACATACCACCACCGCCCCTGCGCACGTACTATACCGCCCTTGTACTACCCTCCCCGCCACCACGGTCTCGTCCCATCTCATCGACGTACAGCTACCGCGACTCGCAACTCTAATCCGAGCTCGCGGTGGACGATGCGATGCTACCCACCCCACCTACATACTACACCGAACTATTCCAACCCCACTTTTGTCTTAACTTTTTTCTTCTACGTGCTTGTTTATATCCCCTGTGCATAGTTTCTGCTTATTATATTATGCTGCGTTTTTGTTGTGGTGGGAAGGGAGGGGGAGGGGGTATGTGCGGATGGAAGGCGATAGAAGGGGAAAGTGTGAGGATTGTATGGTATTCGAAGAGAAACACGATGGTACTCACGCGCGTTTGGCCGATTGGGCGGTGTAGTGGTTTTGTTCTATAATTTTATCTTATTTTATCTTCGTCCAAAAATGACTCATCTTCGTCTCTGTCTTCAATCTCCCATCGCATCTCTGGTTACCGCCGGTGTGCCAACTACTTGAGCTTCCAAATGCAGATTCCCCAGGAGCTTGTCGATGCGATTATCGACAAGGTCGCCATATTTGAGGTGGATAGCGTCCTGGACATTCCCTCGTCCAAACGCGCGCTGCGGGCGTGTGCCCTTACCGCTCGTTCATTCCTCCCTCGGAGCCAACTGCAGTTGTTCGCTGCGATCAGCTGTCTTCGCGGTTCATTGGATTTGGACACTTTTGACTCACTCCTTGCGCATTCTCCCCACATCGGGGAGCACTATGTCAGATACTTCAAGGTCAAACTGCAAAGCCACCAGCTCTACACGAATTGGGTAGTGCTTCCGCGCATTCTGCGCTTCCTGCCTGGCTTGACACACCTTGTCCTCGACTTCGATCGCCAGAATTGGGTGTTGCAGCCTAATCTTCTCAAAACGAGCCTGCATGCGACATTCTCTCGCCACTGTCTCCGGAGTCTCTGCCTCACCAACTTGTATTTTGCCGATGCCTCGGAGCTGGAGACGCTCCTCAGCCACGGAATAGGACTGAAAGAGCTGATCTTGGACCACATCGGCTTTGGGAAGATTTTTAGCAGCCCTCACGAACTGCGTGTCGTCATTGAATCCTTCACACTGAATATAACCGGGACTGCCGCGAATGCGCTGGTGTCCAGTTTCAGCGTTGACGTCAAACATCTACACTCCCTGGTGCTCGTCTCTACACCCCTGCTTCCACTGCTAAAGGCGAATGCACAAACGCTGCAAAAAGTCCGCATTGCTTTCTTGAATGGTCCGTTTAACTCACCCATGCCGTCAAATTCACGTCGTTGACCTGAAAATATGCAGAGATAGAGATTGGCGACGTCGACTGCGACCTGGCGTCCTCCCTCCAACTCTTTGGCCCCCTTTCCCAGTTAAAAGCGCTCAAAACGATTTCGCTGCATGTTGCGACAGACTTGGACGTTCGCGACAGGTGGAATGTCATGGATTGGGGGAAACTGAACGCACTCCTCGCGCAAGCTGGCGCTGGGCTCGAGGACGTCTTCTTCTCTGCCTACTCCCCTTCCGGTGCGCCGCCAGACCTGGCGCTCGTGAAGCAGCGGCTACCCGCTGTTGCGGGGAGGATTTCTCATAATAAAAAGGCAGCTTCTCAAATTTATACCTCTCTGCCGGACGCCGCCTACTAGTCTGGCGCTGTTGCGACCGTTCCGCTCCTCCTTCCTTGCGATTCTCTCGCTCACCCTCTGTCTATCTGGTCAGCGACCCGCTCCCGCGTACCACGACCGCGCAGCCGCCGTATCCCCCGCAGCAAGATAGTGCCGGGGGTACCTCCCCCTCATCATGCTCGTCATCCCCCAACACCACATCCCCATGCATGCTCTCCATCCCGCCGTACGCCCCACCCCCGTCCTCAACATGCACCGCCTGCGCCGCCACCGGCTGGTACTGCGACACATACCCCCCGTCGTACGCTTTCGCCCCCGCCCCCGTCGGCACAGCAGCAGCATTATTCGCATTCCTCTCAGACTATGACCCCCCAGCCCCACACCATACGACTCAGCCAGACTCCTCGCGCCTCCGCACCAGCCCCCCGCCGTCCGACCCCGATGCAGGGGAGCGGGAGCGAGGACGGGAACGTGGGGAAGAGGATTTTGAAGGTGTGTTTCGTTCTCACCTCGCGCTTCCTCTTTGGGGCATAAGCTGACTTGTTTGAGTTGCAGGTGGTGAACAACTAGCCTGGGGCTGGATGCTTAAATTTCCTTTCGTTCCCTGGCGTTGGTTGGTTGTTGCTGTCGCTGTCTGTGTCTCTGCCCCTCCGCGCTTCTGTTTCTGTGCTTGTCTTTGCCGCCCACCCGCATCATTCCTTCCTTCCTTACTTACGATATATCATATTCGTCCGCTCACGACCCCCACTGTCTATCCGATGCTACGTACATACCACCACCGCTCCTGCGCACGTACTATACTGCCCTTGTACTACCCACCCCGCCATGTTACATACCAGCCCGCCCCCTCGCTCACATCTACCCCAACTCCCAGCTCTAATCCGAGCTCGCAGTGGACGATGCGATGCTACCCACCCCACCTACATACTTACCGCTACTACACCGTGACCGAACTATTCCAATCCCACTTTTTTCTCAACAAAATATTCCACTTTTTTTTTCTACCTGCTTTTGTTTATATCCCCTGTGCATAGTTTCTGTTTATTATATTATGCTGCGTTTTTGTTGTGGTGGGAGGGGAGGGGAGGGGGATATGTGAGGATGGAAGGCGATAGACGCGAGGATGGTATGGTATTCGAAGAGAAACACGACGGCATTTGACTGATTGGGGTGTAATGAATGTTGTAATCTTATCTTATCTTCGTCCAAAATGGGCTGGAGACATCAACTCGTCTCTGCGTCTTTGACCTCCCATCGCATCTCTGGCCACCCGGCCACCGCCGGTGTGCCAAAAACCTACTTGAGCTTCCAAATGCAAATCCCCAGGAGCTTGTCGACGCGATTATCGACAAACTCGCCATATTTGACGTGGATGGCGTCCAGGACATTCACTCGTCCAAACGCGCGCTGCGGGCGTGTGCCCTTACCGCTCGTTCATTCCTCCCTCGGAGCCAACTGCACTTGTTCGCTGCGATCATCTGTCGCAATTCATCGGCCTTGACGGAGTTCGACGCACTCCTTACGGGGTCTCCCCACATCGGCGAGCACTATGTCAGATACTTCAAGGTCCAACGGCAAACCCGCTGGTCCCACACGAATACGGTAGTAGTTCCGCGTATTCTGCCCCTCCTGCCTGGCTTGACGCACCTTGCCCTCGACTTCGGCTGGCAGGATTGGGCGTCGCAGCCTGACCTTCTCAAAACGAGCCTGCATGCGACATTCTCCCGCCACTGTCTCCGGAGTCTATGCCTCAGAAACTTGCCTTTTGCCAATGTCTCGGAGCTGGAGGCGCTCCTCAGCTACGGACTAGGACTGAAAGAGCTGATCTTGGACGGCATTGGCTGCACATCATCCGTCCAGCGCGTCGACGGCCCTCGCAAACCGCATGTCGTCATCGAATCCCTCACACTAAAATATGTGCCATATGCCCCGGATGCGCTGGTGTCCAGTTTCAGCGCTGTTGACATCAAACATCTGCATTCCCTGGTGCTCGTCGCTACACCCCTGCCTCCACTGCTAAAGGCGAATGCACAAACGCTGAAAAAAGTCCGCATCGTCTTCGCGAATGGTCCGTTTAACTCACCCATGCCGTCAAATTCACATTGTTGACCGGAAAACATGCAGAGGCACCATTTTTTGACCCCGACATCTTAGCAGGAAACCAGACCCTGCGCTGTATAGAGGTCAGCGACGTCAGCTGCAACCTGGCGTCTTCCCTCCAGCTCTTTGGCCCCCTTTCCCAGTTAAAAGCGCTCAAAACGATTTCGTTGGATGTTGTGCCAAACTTGGACGTGGGCGACGGGTGGAATGTCGTGGATTGGGCGAAACTGAACGCACTCCTCGCACAAGCCGGCGCCGGGCTCGAGGACGTCTTCTTCTCTGTCTCCTCCCCTACCGGCGTACCGCTAGACCTGGTACTCGTGAAGCAGCGGCTACCCGCCGTTGCGGGGAAGATTTCTCATAAAAACAAGGCATTTTCTGGAAGTAATCCTTTTGGTCCGCACGCGTACTAGTCTGGCGCTGTTACGACCGTTCCGCTCCTCCTTCCTTGCGATCTCCCGGCCACCCACTGTCTATCCGGTCAGCGCCACGCTCCCGCGTACCACGACCGCACAGCCGCCGTATCCCCCGCAGAAAGATAGGGCCGGGGATTACCTGCGTCGGGGTCGGACGGCGGGGGGCTGGGGCAGAGGCGCAAGGAGTCTGGCAGAGTCGTATGGTGTGGGGCCGGGGGGTCATAGTCTGAGAGGAATGCGAATAATGCTGCTGCTGCACCGACGGGGGCGGGGGCGAAAGCGTACGACGGGGGGTATGTGTTGCAGTACCGGCCGGTGGCGGCGCAGGCGGTGCATGTTGAGGACGGGGGTGGGGCGTACGGCGGGATGGAGAGCATGCATGGGCATGTGGTGTTGGGGGATGACGAGCATGATGACGGGGCGGAGAGCGGGAGCGAGGACGGGGAGGAGGGTTTTGAAGATGCCTTTCGTGCTCACCCAGTCTTTTTTGGGTCGTTTTGGGCATGAGCTGACTTGATTGGCTTGCAGGTGGCGAACTAGCCTGGGACTGGACGCTTAAATTTCCTTTCGTTCCTGGGTGGGTCTGGCGTTGGTTGGTTGTTGCTGTCGCGGGCTGTGTCTTTACCCCTGCGCGCTTCTGTTCCTGTGCTTGTCTTTGCCGCCCACCCGTTCCATTCCATTCCTTCCTTACTTACAATATCACATTCATACGACCCCCACTGCCTATCCGATACTACGTACATACCACCACCGCTGCTGCGCACGTGGTGTACGGCTTTTGTACTGCCCACCCCGCCATGTCTCATCGACGTATATACCAGCCCGTCCCCTCGCTCACATCTAGCTACTCTAATCCGAACCCGCGGTGGATGCGATGCCCACCTACGTACTTACCGCCACTACACCGAACTATTCCGACCCACTTTTTCGTACCAAATATTCCACTTTTTATTCTATGTACTTGTTTATATCCCCTGTGCATAGGTGTCCTGTTTCTGCTTTTATATTATGCTGCGTTTTTGTTGTGGCGGGAGGGGAGGGGAGAGGGATATGTGAGGATGGAAGGCGATAGAAGGGGAAACGTGAGGATGAAGAGAAACACGTTCCATAATCTTATCTTATCTTCGTCCAAAATGGTCCGGACATCAACTTTGCATCAAACTCATCTTCGTCTTCAACTTTCCATCGCGTCTCTGGCCACCGCCGGTGTGTCAAAAAACAAATGCAGATTCCCCGGGAACTTGTCGATGCGATTATTGACAAAGTCGCCATATTTGACGAGGATGGCGTCCTGGATCCCTCGTCACAACGAGCACTCTGGGCGTGTTCCCTTACCGCTCGCTCATTCCTCCCTCGGAGCCAGCTGCACTTGTTCGCTGTGATCGGCTGTCGTCGCTATCGTTCGGATTTCACGGAGTTCGAAGCACTCCTTGCGGGGTCTCCCCACATCGGCGAGCACTACTTATGTCCATAGTCAAATACTTCAGGGTCCAACTGCGAGCGCAGTCCCACGAGAAGGCGGTCGTGGTTCCGCGCATTCTGCGCCTCTTGCCTGGTTTGACACACCTTGTCCTCGAGGGCCTCGACGACCCCGTCGATGACGGCCACGTTTGGGCGTCGCAGCCAGACCTACTCAAAGCGAGCCTGCATGCGACATCCTCCCGCCACTGTCTCCGGAGTCTCTGCCTCACCGACCTGAGCTTCGCCAATGTCTCGGAGCTGGAGACACTCCTCAGCCACGGAATAGGATTGAAAGAGCTGATCTTAGATAACATCCGCTTCAAATCATCCGTCCATGGCCAGCGCATCGACGGCCCTCGCAAACCGCGGGTCGTCATCGCACTGTAAGACCCAGACCGGGCTTTTTTCACCCGGTATTTAATCCGGTGGCTGGACTCTTTTAGTCCGTTCAACCGAGGATGTTCACCCGTATGTTAGCAAAATCACCCGCCAAACGGGTTAAAATACCGGGTGAGGACCGGGTTAAAAACGGGTGGAAGCGGCCCGAAAATCTTTCCTTTTCACCCGTTGATTTGGTGCAAATGTAATGGCTTAATGTAACCCGTTCGGCGGGTTGTTCTTGAACGGGTGATACCAACTCGATTACCAGGCTATAATTACTTGCTCCAATGCCTTCAAATGTCGCGCGGTATAACCCGTTGAACTGATCATTTTCACTCATATATGAGTACATTCATAGCTACATATACCAGTATATGCCATCCAGTCGGCACCAGAAAACCGAAATTGCAGAGAACAGCCTGCAATAATGTGGTGAGTAAAAGCATAAAACAGTATATCCGAGACATACCGTCAAGCAACAGTGCCGTGAGCGGCCGCGAGGAGGTGACAATGACCTATAAAAACGTTGTAAGCCCACAGTACAAATGCAAGCCCAGAACATACATTCATTGGTAATCGCTGCTGAATCAAGCCACAGGCGGCGACAGGTGCAAACAGGCACGTCATTTCATATAAGAGTGGGACCCATTCCAGGTAGATGTTGCTGAATCACAAGCACAAGTTCCAGAAGAGCCCACTGAGTCCATAAAGACGTAGGCAACGGTCCGCAGCAAAGCAGTAGCAGTGGCTTGAATTCTTGAATAGGGCAGATAATCTTGAACTTCTTGATGTATATTGATGGCTTGCGGATAGAGGAAGCACATTTGAGGATCCTTCGAGAGCTGAATGGCGCGAGGGGGTAGAAGCGGATGGGAGGATGAAGGCAGGAAGAGAAAGCGATGTGTCAATCAATATCAACCCCACGTGCCAATGATTGATTGTCGGAGTTTGAATGGACTTAGCAAATATCTTCTAGGTGCGGAGGTCAACGCATAGGAGGGAGGAGCTCCCATGGTACTGGTGTCTATTGTATTCAAGAGAACCTAGTGCATAGCAGAGATAGATGCATAGAACTCAATTTTCAAGACCGGGTGAATTTCACCCAGTCGTGGTGAACGAGGCACAGTAACCCGGTGAGCGGGGCCCACCAATGGGACGGGTGGAAATTACTGCTTCATTGGGCGACTTCAAATCACCCGTTAAACCAGATCAACCTCACCCACTTTGGTTTCACCCAGTTTTCCCCCAAGAAATGGTTGAAGTGTGATGTTGATCCGGAGACCGGGTGAAAAAAACCCGGTCTAGGTCTTACAGTGTCGAATCTCTTACACTACAGTCAATGCATGCCGCGGATGCGCTGGTGTCCAGTTTCAGTGCTGTTGACATCAAGCATCTGCATTCCCTGGTGCTCGTCCGTATGCCCCTGCTTCCACTCCTGAAGGCTAATGCACAAACGCTGCAAAAAATCCGCATCGTCTTCCCGAATAGTGCGTTTTATTCATCTATGTTGTCAATTCACATTGTTGACCAGAAAGATAGAGACGTCATTTGACTCCGACATCTTGGCAGGAAACCAGACCCTACGCTGTATAGAGGTTAAAGATGTCGACTGCAACTTGGTGTCCTCCCTCCAGCTCTTTGGCTCCCTCTTCCATTTAAAGGCGCTCAAAACGATTTCGCTGCACCTTGCGACAGACTTGGACGCGGACGACGGGTGGGATGCTGTGGATTGAACAAAACTGAATGCACTCCTCGCGCAAGCCGGCGCTGCGCTCGAGGATGTCTTCCTCTCTGCCTACTCCCCTACCGGCGCGCCGGCAGACCTGGCGCTCGTGAAAAAGCGGTTACCTGCTGTTGCGGGGAAGATTTCTCATAACAACAAGGCAGCTTCTCGAATTCATACATTTGGTCCGCACGCGTACTAGTCTGTCGCTGTTACGACCGTTCCGCTCCTCCTTCCTTGCGATTCTCCCGCTCACCCACTGTCTATCCGGTCAGCGCCACGCTCCCGCGTACCACGACCGCGCAGCCGCCGTATCCCCCACAGCAAGATAGTGCCGGGGGTTACCTGCGTCAGGGTCGGACGGCGGGGGCCTGGAGCGGAGGCGCAAAGAGTCTGGCAGAGTCGTATGGTGTGGGGCCGGGGATCATAGTCTGAGAGGAAGGCGAATAATGCTGCCGCTGCGCCGATGGGGGCGGGGGCGAAAGCGTACGACGGGGGGTATGTGTCGCAGTACCGGCCGGTGGCGGCGCAGGCGGTGCATGTTGAAGACGGGGGTGGGGCGTACGGCGGGATGGAGAGCATGCATGGGCATGTGGGGTTGAGCGATGCCGAGCATGACGAGGGGGAGGAGAGCGGGAGCGAGGACGGGGAGGAGGGTTTTGAAAGTGCGTTTCGTTTTCATCTCACGCGTCGTTTTTGGGTATGCGCTGACTTGTTTGACTTGCAGGTGGCGAACAATTAGCCTGCGTGTGGGTGCTGGGACAGAACACTTTTTTCTTTCTTTCCTGGGTGGGTCTGGCGTTGGTTGCCGCTGTCTGTCTTTGCTCCTCGCTCCCGCCCTCCTTCTTTGCGCTTTTGTTCCTGCGCTTGTTTTGCCAGCCAGCCACCCACTCCATTCCTTACGATAATATCATATTCCCCCGCTCACGGCGCCACTATCTACCCGACTCATGCATACCATCACCACCACGCACTATACTGCCCGGTGTACTACCCACCCCGCCATGCTTACATACCACCGCCTCCTCTCTCGCCGCCCTCTCGCTTGCATCCACCGCCAATCCACTCTACTTCAATCTGAACTCGCGGCGGACGATGCCATACGTCTACCCATCTCGTATGCGGTACTCCTACCTCTCCCGCATGCGGTACTTACTCTTACCCACCCCACCCCACACCTACATCTTACCACACCAAAATATTCCTACCCACCACCACTGGTGTGTGCTTTTCTCTTACAAAATATTCCACCTTTGCTTTCTTGTTTATATCCCGTTTTCTGAATTTTATTATATTATGTGGGGTTTTTTTTGTGAGGGGGAATACGTGGGGATGGACGGGGGATACTGTACTTCAACCATCAATTCGACAGGGGGGGTGACGCGTGACCACAAATTCCAGCTCGACAATTCGACAACCGCAAAATTTGGCGTGACCGACCGGAAATTTTCGACAAATGGAGCTGAAAATTCGTCGAAATCGAGCTTTTTTTGGGCTCATGAAAGATGGCAGGGGAGGTTTATCTCGATAAGCCATGATCCGACTTGATCCCTACCATTCCGTGTGATCCGTATCCTGAATGTGGGCCGGACATGTGTCAAATTAAGATTATTGGGGATAAATATAACGCGCCGGCGCGCGCGTATGAACAAACCACGGGAAGTCCAAGCACTTTTATTTCAGATTCAATGGACATGGAGGGATAATTCTATTTGGCAACCCCATTGCTGGGGGTCGTCAAAATCGATCTGGGTTGCCGCTATATAGCAATCCCCCGATTTGTAAGTGATGGTAGATGGCGGGGCGGCAGGAAAGGGCGGGGTGTCGCCTGAGGCTCAGAAATAGCCGTGGAAATTTTTGAACCTGTCTCACGAGTCATTTAATAAACGTTTCTGCACTTCCATATTTTTTCACGCCTCACTTGACTAATTTGAGGCAAAAAACTTGAATTCGGCTAAAAATTGACTTAGAATTACCATTACATTTCTTAAAAAATGTGTG
The DNA here is from genome assembly GCA_029282285.1 of Mycena rebaudengoi. Classification (NCBI taxonomy): domain Eukaryota; kingdom Fungi; phylum Basidiomycota; class Agaricomycetes; order Agaricales; family Mycenaceae; genus Mycena; species Mycena rebaudengoi. The sequence continues at coordinate 1,065,285 of JARJCX010000003.1, read as the reverse complement.
CTGCAATTCGTATATGATGGACTGGTTTAAATCTGATTATTAAATATGTAAACTGTATCGTTCAATATTTTCAGATTAACTGTGGCATAAATGGGAGTGCGACAGCGAAAATAGCAAGAAGGTCAAAATTAAATGTCACCAGAGAGAATTTCAGTGATTCATTCAATATCCAATGGGCAGAATTATTTTGGATGTTGTAATCTTGGAGTATGATATATAAAGCATCACTGAATCCTCCTTTCTAGAGCTCACCACCGGTGGCTGGCCACCAGCTCATTTTCTCCGGTTGTTGATATCTAATTGCCCAGTCAAGTTATGATCGCGCGGAACTCGATGTTTTAGCGGAAACAGCCTCGAAGAGGCTCGGAAGTCTATTGGAGACGGACGTGAGGTGCCGAAGTGGGGGAGTACAGGAGGTACGGTAACTAGGTAGCTACTAATAGGTGTGGGTATATGTAATATGGGTGGGAGACGCAATAAGACAGGCAATAGGGCTGGCGAGACAGAGTGAGATAAGAGTCCGTGTAAGTAGAATACACTGAATGAGACATACCTGGCGAGACAGAGTGAGAAGCTGGTGAGCTACCTCTGTCCCGCCAGGTTTAAGAGCAGTCCGATGGAGGGCCAAGCGTCGCTGCGCTTGGGCCAGCGCTTTGACCTTGCTTCCGACCACTGGGGTGAAGGTCAAGCGGTGTCACGATAGACAAAAAGAGTGCGCACCCGGTAAGACAATACCACTTGCGACCCGAGGGGTGGGTATTGTCCCGCATTCCACTTGCGACCTGGTAGGCGGGAATGCTCGGGTAAGAAAGTGTGCGTTGCACGCGTTGGACCAGCCTCACCAATTAGACTTGAGTAAACATCACTTTAAACCCGATATATTAAATGTCACTTCATATTATTGTACACCCGGCAATATATTAATAAATATCAGCCTCTGCCAATGAAATTCGCGCAAAATGTTCGATTATTGGATTAAATAGTTATTCAATCCGCTCTTCAATACTGTGTCTGGGCCTGTGTTCACATCAGCCCTTTGAGTTTTAATTCCTCCAAAAGATCTTTCCAGTCCACATAGTCCAGGACCGACTCCAGGACCATGTTCCTCTGTCTTAATAAATGATCATAGGCTGGAAAGTCTGATTTCCATTTATTTCACGAGTTCATGGACAAAAAGGGACACAAGGCTCTAACCATATTTATATACTTGAGGCAGATACTGCTGTCAAATAAATATCCGAGATGTTGATCCAGTTGAATATAACTACATCCACTGAATTGAAGTCACTGTTTATGGAAATCTTCATGTCTGCTTCGGTTTGCAGGCTCGCACGATGCCGGAAGCAAGTTCTGATGACTCATTGTAGTCCTAAGCCAAGTAATACTTTAAAAGGTATCATAGATCCAAGTTGGTTACTTGAAGGCTTCAACAGACTGCAAGAAAGTTCAAATTCAAAGTTGAACTGACCGGACAATAAATCCAACGTTACAATCCAGTTTTCAGAGCGTGTAGGAGAAATTTGTGGCGGAAATATAAAGCCATTGGATATATATAGCTTGGCAGGTCAAGGTAGCCTCGAGGAAATTTGAGAGAATTCAAGTTTTAAACAAGTCGCAGTTGGTCACACTGAATACCTCAGCAGAGCCCTATACCCCCAGCTGAGCAGTTAGTTATATTAGAGACTCATCTTGAAGGTAAGAGATCATCATCAGGTCAATGAAGCTGGGCTTCACGCAACTGTAGGTAAGTTACTAGAGAATACTGAGGCAGAAGTAAAGTGAATTCAAGGTTGAAGATGTAATACTGCCTCACACCAAGGAGTCGAAACTCTTGAGGATGAAAGGCAACTGTGAGTGATTTAAAAAAAAATGAGGTCCAACAAAATAGGAGGTTGAAGTTAAATGAGTTCACCTCCGATGTTTTTGTCGAAGGGCATTAACCATTCAAATGGTTCAGCAATGAACATAAATTGAGAACATTGATTTAATTGTGTTCTGAGTTTGAACATGTGCCGATAAATGGCAGGTACGTGCTCACAATCAAGGAGTTCAGATCCTATGATTGCATGATGAGCTCTCTGTGCTCACAAACAGTTTTATTCTCCTTGAATCCATACTAGTCTGAATTTTCATTTTCGAGTTATACTTGACTGAGTAGCCACATTTTGGGAATCTTATAATATCCGGAATCAGGGATTCAAGGCCTCAAAATGTTGATTTGAGCGGACAGGGGTGTTCATAGTCGGAAACCTGTTCAAGCTGGTTCCTGCTTCAACTGCGGGTGGTGCTTGAACAGGTGCTAAACACTCATCTGCAAATTATTCATCTTCTGCTGCAAATTTCCGCAGTGTCATGGGACATTTATTTCAGGCATTTTCACAGTGAAGGATTGATTCCAGTCGAACTTTGGGATGCCGTCTCAATAGCACTGCCACCGATGTGTCAATCGTCGTGGTGTTTTCATCCAGGCTGAGCGGAAAAGCTTTCGAAATTTGAGTGTGGCGAAGTGGGTGGTAACATTTACCAATAACTGACGGGACCATTGAAAGTGACGCGCATTGACGTGGTAGTCACGCGGCAGTCACGCGGCACAGGCGCGCACCTAGTAGAGAGTCTGTGGGGTCATATATATGTGCAAAAACAAAGAACCTAGCACACAATGAACACCAGTAGCTAATTGGATATGACCCATAATGAACTTCGCACATTCTACTTGCGTTTTACCATAAAAGCCTTGTGAACTTCAATAGATTATTGTAAGGATGAGATATAATTAATTTTCAATGTATATGGTACTGTACTGAATCTTTAGAACATGGTTTTACTTGGTCCCAGATGGGTGTAGTCATGCCGCGCCGTTGCCGCGCCAATGCGCGTCAATGCCGCGTCACTGCGCATCAGCCGCGTCAAAATATCCTGACCCGCCCAAGAGACGCGCGACGTTTGAATAGAGCATATTCGCACCACCCAAAATCCCCCTTTGATCCAAAAAGTGATGCTTGATGCAGGAAAAGTGGGGCTCCCAAAAGGGAATAAGTGACACTCAAAAGCGAAGTAAAGGCAAGGGGTGTTGAAAACCAAACCTCCGGCATCAACCCCCCCGAAACCTCCCATCAGGACCCCGAACACTCACTAGACCACCACCACCACTCGGTCCGCTGTTCCGCGGCTCCATATGGAAACTGTCATCCCGTTTTGGTCTCCGGAATGATGGCTGAGCCTACTAATGGGTAGTTTAGAGCCCCGCAGCTCAAATTGTCCACTGTATGTGGGTTTTCTTGTCTGTAATTAAATTTGAACTCATCCAGAGGCTCGAGGTGTCCGTATGGGCCCAATTTTGGCTATAGAACTCCGTCAGGAGTGCAGAAAGCGGCCAGTGCGATGATTTTGCTGAATTTTTGCGTTTCCGGCCCTAATAATAATTCCGGTGGTCTCCTGTGTTTATCTTTGCACTTTAACCACTCTCATCTTACTCTACTCGTTCGAATCTATTACTTTTGCAGTGAGTGATGTAAGCAAAGACCCCAGCCACTTGTCACGTGTTTGGGGCATGTCAATATCCGGATTTAAGGTTTCTGTGACCCCTTGAGTAAAGGCGCAGTTTTTGATCATTTCAGCCTGAGTAAATTCCTGGACCGCCGTTGCCTTGCCTATTGTTTAATCCATTTTTTTTCAGTGGAAATTTTCTCGCGGGCGTTGCGCAAAGTAGAAGGCGAGAGCCAAGTCAGTCACCAAAGTCACATCAATCAAGACTCTCGCTTAAAAGTGATGCAGAGATCTGAAAACTTTTGGGCGGTGCGAATATGCTCTAATGCGTGTTTTGAGTTAAATAGCGACCAAAGGAGTTGTTCAACTGTTGGTATCACTGATTTACAAAAGTTGCGTGGAAGTCGGAAGCTGCATGTGACCTTATTCTTGAAATCCCATTCGCTGGGGCTTATGTCGGTCGGCCGATCATTCGGCCGATTGAGATAAACCAGGATATCACGGATCGCCGAGACGGAGATATCCATTCAAGATGAATCAAGTGCCGCAAATGCTCGGGAGAGCGCTACTGAGAATTTGAAGCAGAGGAAATTGTGCAGATGAGTTCTGTATATATTGGATACTCTCTCCTTTCTCCCTTTCTTTTTTCTCTTTTTTGCAACTTGAAAAACTTGAATTCCCCCCCATCTCCCCTGACATAATCCAAGAGCCTTTTTTTGCGCGACCGCGGCCGATTTTAGTGTGACGAACCAAAATTTTAATTCGACAGAGCCCTGGGTGACGCGTGACAAGCACCAAATTTCGGACCCCCGCGTGACACGTGACTGTCGAATTGACTAGTATACGCCTCAAGTATGTACATTGTATTTCCGGTCTGCTCGGACTCGGAGCTGGCGAGACAATAACAACAATAAGTGTTTGCACATGATTGTCTGCCAATGGTTCTTGAACGTCGTCGCCAACCTCCCTCCCCCCACTGTGTTTTACAATACCTCCAGAGATTGGGATTTAGGAGCTGCCGTGGTGTTGTAAATATCAAATTATTTTCACACTGTAAAGTGGTTTTTTGAATATTCTCAGCTAATGGATGATGCCTACGGATGATCTGCAGATGAGCTGTAGATAATCTGCCGCTCATCTGCCGATGAATTTCAGGCATGCTGAATTTTACAGCTTCAGAATCAGGTGCAGCTTCGGATCGGCCGACACTGTTCCCGAATCTTATTGTTTCGGGCGGACCGTCACGCGGGCCGAGTTTATTGTTTTCAGTACTGATATCAGTGCGCCCTAATCTATTAGTTTAAGTCACCATTATACTATTGCTGAAATTAGTAGTTTCAGCCAAGGGGCGTCCAGTCAAGCGCCATCAGAAATCAACCCATTGCAGTATGTTGGTGTCTGTCACCGGCATTGATACCACTGACAGGGTCACGTGTAAGCGCTGACGCCCTATTCTGCGCGCGATTCTTCGCGTGTATACATTTCTCGGTTGTTCTTTTCGTATCGGAAACATCCATGAGGCGTAAATTAGTCCAAAATAATGCATTTACATGTGTAGTCTACTTTGTTTAGCTATATGGGAGTCAGAGCCGGTAATAGATTGGGTCCCAGACCTTTCTCTTGGCCGTTTTTCAGGACTTCCGTGGGGGATCTTGTTGCAGCTGACCTCGTGGGTTTTCTTCTCGTCGTTGTAATGTGCCAGAAATTTTGCACCATCAGCCAATTGAATTACCTGAGGCTCCGACGTTAATTTCACTCTCGGGGCCATGGTGGGAGGGACAGAGGGGATGTGGGCGTCATGGAGCCACTCAATCGACTTTATCATCCACCAAAATACCTTAATTGACATTCCCGTACTCGTATTGTTGAGATATTATCCCGCGTTCATCGATTATATTGTAGCGCGTACTTACACGTGACCCTGTCAGTGGCATCAATGCCGGTGACAAACATCAACATACTGCAAATGGGCTCATTTCTGATGGCGCTTGACTGAACGCCCCTTGGTTTCAGCCTTGAATTCGGGCATCCTTAATTTATTACTTTCAGGTCTGACAAATCTGCGACCGAAACTTATAATTTAAGGCCTCATTTCAGCCTTGCAAAAGTTGTGCCTGAAACTTAGAGCTTCAGGCTTTCTGAAGTTGTAGCTTTATTTAATATATTCAGCTACAAATTCAGGTGTCCTGAAAATAATAATTCAAGATCCAAATTTAGTCTTCCTGAATCTGGTTTCTGAAACCAATCATTTACACCTAACTGCAAAACCCTAGAGCGTTTCCAAAAAAACTTGACTTATGCTCGTTGACATCGCTTACATTCGCTTACAGCGCTCCAGTGCGCCCAGGTGTGGAGCGCTGTGCTTCAAAAGGAAATTGACGTCATAAATTGCTCGTGAACTTTTTTTGAAAGCGCTCTAGGGTTTTGCAGTTAGGTGTAAGTTACATTTTCAGGTCGCAAATTTGCATTTGGCGGTGTGAATCATCAATCACGGTGATAAGAATCAGCACAGGATCAGCCTGCACCATCCCGGATCAGAGTACTGTACTATTTCGACCAAAGGTTCACGCCATGTCACCGTCACCCTCGTGAACATTTTTTGGGAAGGTGTTCATTCCTCGCTTAGTGTGAGAAATTACTATAAGGGGACGTCCGGGCCGCTTTTTTGGCAGATCTGTAGCCTATTTGGGCCAAAATTTTGCAACGTCGCCCTTAAATTTGTTCAGTTCGCGACCATCCGTCACCCGTCACCTGAACCTTTGGTTGAAATAGTACAGTATTATGCCTTTTTTGGACATCGCACTCGTACTATGAACAGAACGGAATATCCCGGTAATTTAACCTAGAAAGGCAACTATATCTCATTAGTCCCCTCCACAAGAGTCCGTAGTGCGATGCTAGAACTCCAAAGATCTTGGAAAGGTAGAATGGCGGCTATTAGACACTGCCACAGCTCCTTTGAGCGGTGGAGGCCGACGAATACATGGGCAAACTCTGGGCAAACTTGTTTTAAAATGGATATTGAGGACGGTGAACCCCAGAAGAAAATATAAACAGACTAAGATCATATATATATATTCTTTTTCAATGACAGAATGTGAAATAATGCCGTACTTCGCCTTACTTTCCCCACAAATCCCGCAAGGCGACTCTTCTGAATTCGAAGGAGATTTCCCTTTGCAGTACCATGTAGTGCAAGAGGTGAGATTATAACTTGGCAAGGGGCATTAAGGAAAAATTACTGGGAATATATTTAGATGATACAGCCAAGAGAAAAAAAATAATATGCCGAGTAATGAGTAACAAACATAGGTGTCCCGGTCTTTTAATTTTTATTCCGTATCCCAAAAAGACCGGTACATATATCTAAACATCGATATCTTTTCTCTGAACATATCTGCCGGCTCAAAATGGCTGTTTTGTTTTTCTGTTACAAATTTATTTTGTAGCTCCCTGATTCAAGTATCAATAGTTTTTTTGTAAGATTGGCCTGGATTACATTGTTCTACAACAGGTTTGGGCCCGTAAAAACAAATGTCTTTTTAAAATTGTTTACGTGGAAGCTGCAACATATTGGTGCAGGGGAAAAACATACGGACTGAGGTTTTCCAAGAGAGAAAAAAACATATGGTGGATTTTACCGAAATGGGGCATTCTTGGAGAGCCACTTCACTTATTTGACCAGTTTTTCAACCACCTGTGGATGTGTGTATCGTTTGGGAGGTGGGCCTGTCACCGAATCCAAATGGGGCTAGATCTGATGGGAGTTCTAGCAATCGACTCAGCACTCCCTCCACAAGCACAAACATTCTTCGTGAATCAGCGTCGTATATCTATTCTTTTCTTAGAACTGCACCCGTCGTGACACGTTGCTCACACATTCTTCACTTAACACCATCACTCCCATTTCCCTCTGCACAAGAGTTCCACAAAAGTTATCCCTCACCAAATGTCCATGTACACAGAGGAGGCTGTTGATCTCCGAATCAAAGTGAAGCACTTTCGAATCCTTGTCATTGGGAGAGCGAACGCCGGGAAGACCACTATTCTCAAGAAAGTGTGCAATTCAATCGACGATCCCGAGGTCTTTAGCCCTTCGGGCTGGAAAGTACGTCTCCTGCGCTCATGTTTAATTGGTGCCGAATTTTCCCAGCTTGATACCGGAATTGTCGAAGGATCGGCAGAGGTTCGGTCCCCAAAGCCTCGCATCCCTTCGTTCCCTCACCGTCATTTAGCGCGGGTTGCACAACATAGAAAATCAGCTGATATTCAAGAGCAACCCGGAGTTCGTTTTCCACGACTCGCGCGGATTTGAAAGTGGTTCCGTTGATGAGACGGAGAAAGTGGAGGCTTTTATCCACAATCGCGCTGCCTGCAATGATATTTCCGAGCGGCTGCACGCCATTTGGTAAGTCAGTCAGCCCGGTAATAACATGGCGAAGAAACACTTATGCATTCTATCGTAGGTATTGCTTGCCGACAGACACCAACAGGCCATTGTTGGCGGCTGAGTACCGGTTTTTCAACACAAATGTTGCTGGCAATGGTGAGAGATACTATTTCCCATGTGACTGGCAAACCTACTATGTGTTTCCCAGTCCCCATCATTGCGGTCTTCACAAAATTCGATGGTCTTATCTCGCTAGCATATCTGGATCTTATGAGGGAGGGAGCAAGTTCGACCGAAGCCAAAAAAAAGGACACCGAACGTGCCCAGGCATTACTGGCGCAACGATTTATACAGCCACTTATGTCGGTGAAATTTCCTCCCAGCGACTACGTGGTACTAGCTGGTGATCTTTCCCTTCATATTCTGACAAAGAAAAGCTCATGATGATGAGTAGATATGCGCAGAGAACACAGCAGCTGCTCCGAGTTGATAGAGAAGACCGCTACTGCATTCACCGACGAGGTGCTAAACCGATTGTTTCAAGCTTCTCCCATGGTACCAAAGAATGAAGAACTTCCCGACGAAGATGCAGCTCAGCCAACGGTCATGGACCAACCAAAACAGCCGCCTGTACTGCGCCATGTGTCGAGCCTGGGTCCGCGGTGCGGCCCACCCACTCTTCCTATGAATATTAGATGCTCATCCCTAGTAGATTGCGGATTCTGGTGGTCGGTAAGGTAAGGGTTCAACTGCTTATAGAAGATGACTTCTCACCGAAACGAAACAGTCAGGAGTGGGGAAAACCTCGTTGATAAGCAGTGCTTTCAAGATTTCGGTAAGTCTTGTCTCGAGACTGCGGCGGCAGCTCAGCCAGCTATAGCCCTACGGTCATAGCTCCGCGCAACTCGATATCGAAGAAGAAATCACCTTTGCCCAAAATCCGCATTTTGTGCTTCACGATTCCAGGGGGTTTGAGCCGGGGGAGGAGGAAATATTTAAGAAGGCGAAAATATTCTTAGAAACGCGCAGCGGTGCACATGTACCTCGCGAGGATCGAGTCCATGTTATCTGGTGGGTTTTCCTGTGTACAATCTTACCATTCAATTCAATTGAATATATGTCAGGCTTTGTATTCGAGTCCCCTTTGCAGGTGGCCGGGTTTTTGAAACCGGAGATGAAGCACTTGTTGAACTAGCATCGAAGGCCAACAGTGATTATTTTCCTCTCCAAATGAACTTTCCGTCATACTGAATTATTTGCAGTTCCAATAATTGTCGTGTTCACGCAGTTCGATCTTCTGATTTCACTCATGGGAAGTAAGCTTACCACGGAAGAGTCGGACATGCCCGAGCAGGAAATCGATAGGCTGTGCTTTGAGAGAGCAGATATGATGTTTGAGGAGTTATGTGCAACTCCTCTACACAAGATTAACCCCAGTCTTCGTTATACAAGAACTTCTGGTTTGATGTCTTTGCTTACGAGTAGTTCCACTGTTGGCTTATCTTTTATTTCTCCCACAGTACGCAACAGCTATCAGGATCGACTGGGGGTCGCCCCTCTGGTCCAGATCACGCACAATCTCGTCCACAGCGATGTCAAGGACCTAGTACAGTTGGCCTTCTTGTTTGCTCGGCAGGTCGGTGGTTCATCTAGAACGGAGACCTCTTACACCCAGTATGCTATTGCTCTCTTGCTACTGATTTTAGTCCGCTGATCTTCATTTGCAGGGTTGAATCCCGAGGTAACCATCTACGCTTGGCAAGCTTTTGCGTACCTGAGCCTTTTTGTTTGCTAGCACAAGCATCTGGCGGTGAACATAGCAAATCCCGTGCAGAGTACGATATTCCGATTTTGATTGTTGTTTCCAAATTAATGCTTCTTTACTATTCACAGTGATCCCCTGCAGAGTAGGCAAAACATGTATTCAGTCATGTTACATATTTAACTACTTAACTCTTAGAATACTCCCAAGATACCGCACTAACCACCATCTCCATCACCTCACTCCTTCACTACATTCACTTCCAGTTTTTCAATTTACGGAATCCAGACAACGTATGTTTCTTATTCCTGCTTCCACAGCTGTTCAGCTCATACGTCGAAGCCTCTGAACAGTCATGGCTTTATCGAACAGTTAAAAAAGCTGGCACAGATGGTAACTCCAGAAGCCTCGGCATTAGACCTCTGGTTGTGCGTATATTTAATGTATATTCTCCGCTTGCCCATGTATTCACCACGCAAAGTAGCAGCACAAATTTGGGTGCCGTCCAACACCTCTCCGGCATTGCAGAAGCTTCTCCCACCATCGGAGTCTCATCGCTCACAGAGATCGGCCTATCACCTATGTTTAGGTTATGGTTTGGATCAGTCACACATGTGAGGTGTGTGCATATGTTTCCCTGTTGAATCGTTTATTTACACTCGTGTAGCCGTGAAGTCTGTCGCTTTCTGGCGGGATACCTCTCTGCCCTTGAATACGTGGTGAAGTGGCAAATTGACCCCAAGGAGCGCCCTCGTGAACCAAGTCCTCTCAGCACTGGAAGACTACAAGAACTCGAATGCGGCACGAGTACACGCCGACATTCGAGCCCGCGTAGATGAAACTTTGGCTCCAAGTCACTTAGATGAAGCTGAACGTGAGGAGCCTAAGGATACAGATGGTAAGACCACAAAGTTGTAGAACTTGCGATCTAAACTAATACCGTATTCAATATAGAAGCTCATGAGCCATCAGTTTTTGAACCCGCCAGTGACGGTACCGCTACCTTCCCGATGTATCAGCCGAACGACGGTAATCGAACTTCAGTGTACGTTCTGTTGATATGGTCGTGTAAATGATTTCTCAGTGTTGTCTTACAGGCCGAAGCCAGCTGACCATGAGAACCCACAGAGTACAACTACACGACAGGTCAAATTTGAGGAAGAGTCTCAGAATAGTAAGCCTACGAGATAAGTCCCGCTTGCATGACGAACTAACGGTGTGTTCACAGAGGCATATGGACCTCCGCTCTATGATCCTGCCAGTGTTGCCGCCTCCATCATATATTGGCCAGAGGGTAGCAATGGACCTTCGGTGTATGTTTGACTGAATGTTGATATTTACTTCTCCTCACTATTGTCTTAGTCTCGACACAGATTCCACAGCTGAAGCCTCCGCAGGCCTGGAAGAATTCATGAACCAGCATGCAAATGGCGGAGCCATTTTTTCCGTTCATCAACCAACAAAAGCCTTGACTTGGTTGGAGCAAACTACAATTTGCCATTACTCCGAGATATGAGGGATAGCTCGATCAGCGGCCCGATCCCGATGGTGCTGTTTCCGACAGTATCTGCACTTACAATTTTCGGGCCGCATCGCGACGATAAGATGTTCAGATTCGCCCGGAGACTGGCCAACAAATCTAACTTACCGGTGATTACACGATCGTCCACAGATGACCCCATGATAAAGTAGAGTTCATTTTTTTATTTCTAGGTGGCGGGAAGTATTAATCCCTTTTTTTCCAGATTCAAGGACTTGATTGAAAGAGAAAAACGGCAGGCATTTGAGGAAACATTCCCGGTCGACCCCGTGGTTATCATGCATGCCCGGGTCGACGGTATTAATAATGAAGTAGCTGCAAATAATGGCCAAGGCGAGAACAATCCACACCACAACGAAGACGATCTAGGACCACCGGGCGATGGGCACGATAAGCATTATCCAAACCATAATGAAGACGGCCGGAGGCCACCTGCGGGCGATGCTGGCGATCCAGATGGCGATGGGGATGGCCCTGGGGCCGACGGCAAAGATGGAAAGGATTGGGCCAGCCCTATCCATCGCACGCAAGTCATAGTCGATCTTAAACTCAGAGACAGTAACGACCTGGTTCGCATTGAGATCACGTCTCAAACTCAGGCTAGTGTCAATCTGATTTTTCTGATACTTCGTCTGATGGTCATCGCAGTTTAAAACCTTCCCAGCTAGAACCGAGCTACCTAATCCCGGAAAAAAAGAAGGCATGGAGAGGCGTCAGGCGGAGGCTCATACATGGTTGGATGTCCAATGCAACCCCGAAGAAGTCTTGCCCCAACCTTCGTTTGCCGTTCTTGGCCTTTTGTCTCATCGTCCGTCATCTATCTTTTCCTACAATCAGTCAGTGGTAAATTTATTCTTAATGTATTATTAACTGTCTATCTTGCGTTCAGTTTGGATACCGGCTTCAGTGAACCAAGCAGAATATATAAGCGTGGCCTCGACAAAAACGTTCAGAAGACCTTGGGTGTCTCCTCCGGCTTCGCTGGCGCTGGGCATCTGGCAACCTTTCTCGTCAATATGTCACACACAGATGGGAAAACTCAAAAGGTCGAAGCACAGGATGACAAAGTAATTGTCGTTTCCAACTCAATATTCTATCTTCTCATAAATGTTGCCTCTAGGTCATGCCGTCGGTGCATGTTGATCCTAAAAGAGGAGACACAAATGATGACAATGGGAAGTCATATCGCTCATACAACTACTCATATGAAGCGTGGCGCGATCCGGTGGACGGTAATGCTCCAGCTCTTTCTCCGCTCTCTGTGGGCTTTGCCTTTGGCATAGACTTTTGGAACACTCACGGAAAGGTGGGGAATATTTTACTTTTAATTGTACCGCGAATCTGTATAATCATTCCATGCAGGAACCCGTGAACCCTCCTCAGGTCAGTTACGTCAACCGGAACCAGATATTTCTGTGGGTATATAATCCCGACCCGCGGTCGAAGGTACGGGTTGAGGGTGTTATATTGCTTTTCAGTGTAAGTATCTGTCTTCCTCTAGATGTCTGTGACTTTAAGGAGATTACCAACAGACCATCGTACCCAATATCCGTAGGGATACACAGATCGAGTGGGGAAAATCCTTCGTGATGGATAGATCAGGCAACGGTAATACATTGTTACGCTCTTCTTTCAACCTGCTTGATTTTTTTTTTTTTTTTCATAGTGACCGAATGCGAAAATCCGCACGGGAGCGATGAAGCAGACCCCTCTTCTATCGATGCTGTTCCACTATTCCCGGTCCAACTTGAAGGTCCCTCAACTTGGAAAAAACTTCAAGCAAGGGCAAGAAATTTCGTCAATAAACTCGGATTTATATGTTCACCAGGCAATGCAATTACCTTGGTGCCCCGCCAGATTGCCAGTGTGGGATGGGACACGACGAATGATAAATGGAGAGATCCCATATATACGCGTCTCGACCATCACTTCCGGCCCCTTGAAAAAGCCGATTCATGTGTGGTGGCATACGAGATCGGTTCGTTCCCAAAAGATGTAGCGAAATAGGAAACAGAACGACTTTCATTTTGTTCTTGGGGGGAAAGTAGGCGTGGCGCGGCGCGAGAGCATTTTTACTGGTATCCTGGCAGTCGCCAGCAACACTAGGAGCTTTCTTTGAAGAATGGCCATCTAGACGGAGTTGTGTTTAATCAGGCTGTTTATCTAATCATGTTCACAGTGTTCCCTTGAGTAGCTATTTAATTATGTTCCCATTTTTCTTTTGCAAGGTTCAAGCAAGTAAACGATGCTTAAAGAGCAATTCGAACAGGCACAGCGATTATCGAAGAACCGGCAAACGAGGCACGACAACTTTAGTAGCATAGGCATTCGGATGCCTATTGATGGCGCGAATGCCTATCACATCAACTGCATATGATGGCATCAATTTCTCTGTATTAACTTAATAATTCCACTTTTGAGCAGTTAGGGCACGGGGTATATACGAGTTAGAGTTAGGGTTCAGTTAGGGTTCGGGTTCGGGTTGGTTAGAGTGAGGGTTAAGTGACATTATTTAAGTGGAACGAGGCTTTAGTGTGCCAACCTGAAATGCCCCAGCTTGGGGGACCCCCCGAGCGCAGCGAGGGAGGGGAGGGGCATTGAATGGTTGGTCCCCTTCCACAAATGAAGGAAAACTGATGTGAATTCCACTGTTTTTACTGAGTAACTCACTGTAAGTGAGGCACATTGCCTAAAGGGAATTGAACATCAATAGGCATTCACGCCATCAATAGTCATCACCCAATGACTATGCTACTAAACTTGTATGTACTCACAAATACATGCAAGCATGTTCGAACCAAAGACCATCTGACATCCAACTTGAAAGCAAAGAAGAGACACCTGACCATTGAGACAAACTAGCATTAATTTACAGAGGCTGCCACAAGGGCCAACACATCCCTATCCTGACCGGCTTGTACCTCGGGGATCACTCTCTTAGCGTGGAACGGCTCCGGTATTCCGCACGGTACAAGGCCAAAGTACTGCGCGAATACAGACTCTGCAGGTTCTGCAGGCGAGCTGTTGAGGATGAGGTGCACACCCTGTTCGATTGCACCTCACAAGCCCGCCTAGTCGACTTGAGGACGCGCTTTTTGGCCGACTTGGCGAACTGCGACCCGACGACAAGAGCAAAATGTACGCGTCTTCCACATGCTACACGTTTTTGCTCAGGCTTGTAGCCTCACGAAAAGCAGTTCAGCTGTTCGCGAGGTATGTCTTCGACACCCTCAATGTCTTCAACGAGTCGCCCCGTTTCTTCCCCGTGGTTTACAGGGTTTGGATAATCAGCTCATCCGTCGGTTCGGTCTATTCGTGAGACGTCTATACTTGTAGGCTATCAAAGCGCTAGGGCTCCCGATGTCTGTAACGTACATTCGGACGTGTTGTACGTAGGTACAGAGCCTGCTTGTTTCCGGATGGGACTGCTGCAGTAATACATCCTCCTCCTCCTCCTCCTCCTCCTCCTCCTATCTGAACATATGCACATTTTGAACTTGTGTTGGTGCTGGATCTATTGAAACAGGGGATTAATACAGATTAGATACTGTACTTCAACGATCAATTCGACAGCCAAATTTCGGCCTCGACAGACCCCTACAGACCCCCGCGTGACGCGTGCCACGCGTACTGTCGAATTGATTATTAAAGTACAGTACTACGGTGAGCATACTCTGTGGTGAAGCTCGAGATGATTAGAAAAACGCGAGGATTAGCCTGTCGTGCATTGACCACACTCACCTGTGGCATTGGGTGAGAGTGAGGATTCAACCTACGTTGAGGAACAAGACGGCGGAGTAGTTGGGAACCAAACTTGAAGGAAGAAGAAAAAGTATGGTTCCTCGGGAGCACAACACAATCTTTCCCAATTTTCGTCCAATTGCCTTGACATGCTCTGTATATTTAGTACTCGACCGTGGTGGCGAGTCAGTGCAATATTTTGAAAACATATACATCTTATCTTATCTGATGAGCCTCACTGCCACTGGCGTACATACTTGGCTGAGCTCGTTCCGTCTTTCACCAATACTGTACTAAAACGTTCAATTCGACAGTCACGCGTCACTGGGGGGGCTGTCGATTGCCAACTTTGGTGCTTGTCACGCATCACCCCGAGGACTGTCGAATAGATTTTCCGGTTCGTCACCCCAAAATCCCCAAATTTCGCGATTTCGACGAATTTTCGGCTCGGATTGTCGAAATTTTGCGCTCGGTCACGCCAAAAAATGCGGTTTGTCGAATTGTCGAACCGGAATTTTCCGTCACGCGTCACCCCCTCTGTCGAACTGAACGTTTTAGTACAGTATTCCAGGTCCGCACTCGGATCCCTCTCGGCAATTTCGACATGCAGATTCCTCAGGAGCTTGTCGATGCGATTATTGACAAATTCGCCATATTTGACGTTGATGGCCAATGACTAAGGCTCCAACTATTTCCGTTCGCAACCGTTTGCGAACGGTTAAAACCGTTTTTATTTCCGTTTTGTTTGCGAGGCTTGGCAAACGGTTCCAGAAATGGTTTGCAAATGGTTTGTGCCGTTTCAATTTACAGCCACCGAGGGACGCATTAACCTATCTCCAAAAAACTCCTCTGGTGCAAATAAATGATTCCTGCTAATAGAACTCAGTGCTGATCTTTCCCTCGCATAACAAATTGATTTCTTGACCTGAATGTCGGACATGAGGCTCTTGTGCCGCATGTGCACCAAAGCTGGGCAATACCCCGCCGCATCCGAAATGCCTCCCGATCACTCTGGGGCCTCGGGAATATCTGTTTGAAATGTTCCAATAGCCTATTTCGGTCATACGACACCAGGTGTCCCGAATGTAGCCAGTATGACGCAGTTGCTCCAAAATATTGTTTTAAAACCGTTTCTAACCATTCCTAACGGTTTGCATACCATTTCCGTTTGGTTTTCCCAAATTCGCAAACGGAAACGGAACGGTTGGAGCCTTACCAATGACAATGATGGTGTCCTGGATCCCTCGTCAAAACGAGCACTCCTGGCATGTTCCCTTACCGCTCGCTCATTCCTCCCTCGGAGCCAGCTGCACTTGTTCGCTGCGATCAGCTGTCGTCGCGGTTCATCAGTGGATTTGAACAATTTTGACTCGCTCCTTGCGCATTCTCCCCACATCGGTGAGCACTATGTCAGATACTTCAAGCTCCAGCTGAAAGGCCTGCAAGGCCTCCTGTTTGAGTCCCACGCGAAGACGGTCGTGGTTCCGCGCATTCTGCGCCTCCTGCCTGGCTTGACACACCTTGTCCTCGACTTCGGTGACCCCGGCGATGACGACCAGGATTGGGCGTCGCAGCCAGACCTGCTCAAAGCGAGCCTGCATGCGACATTCTGCCACCACTGCCTCCGGAGTCTCTGCCTCACTGACTTGAGCTTTGCCAATGTCTCGGAGCTGGAGACGCTCAGCCACGGAATAGAACTGAAAGAGCTGATCTTAGATCACGTCCACTTCAAATCATCCGTCCAGCGCGTTAACGGCCCTCGCGAACCGCGTGTCGTCATTGAATCCCTCACACTGAATACAATCCGGAATGCCGCAGATGCCCTGGTGTCCAGTTTTAGCGCTGTTGACATCAAGCATCTGCATTCCCTGGTGCTCGTCCGTACGCCCCTGCTTCTACTCCTGAAGGCTAATGTGCAAAAATCCGCATCGTCTTCCCGAATAGTGCGTTTTATTCATCTATGTTGTCAATTCACATTGTTGACCAGAAAGATAGAGACGTCATTTGACTCCGACATCTTGGCAGGAAACCAGACCCTACGCTGTATAGAGGTTAAAGATGTCGACTGCAACTTGGTGTCCTCCCTCCAGCTCTTTGGCTCCCTCTTCCATTTAAAGGCGCTCAAAACGATTTCGCTGCACCTTGCGACAGACTTGGACGCGGACGACGGGTGGGATGCCGTGGATTGAACAAAACTGAACGCACTCCTCGGCAAGCCGGCGCTGCGCTCGAGGATGTCTTCCTCTCTGCCTACTCCCCTACCGGCGCGCCGGCAGACCTGGCGCTCGTGAAAAAGCGGTTACCTGCTGTTGCGGGGAAGATTTCTCATAACAACAAGGCAGCTTCTCGAATTCATACATTTGGTCCGCACGCGTACTAGTCTGTCGCTATTACGACCGTTCCGCTCCTCCTTCCTTGCGATTCTCCCGCTCACCCACTGTCTATCTGGTCAGCGCCAAGCTCCCGTGTACAACGACCGCACAACCGCCGTATCCCCCGCAGCAAGATAGTGCCGGGGGTACCTGCATCGGGGTCGGACGGCGGGGGGCTGGGGCGGAGTAAGAGTGGCGCGAGGCGTCTGGTGGACTTGTATGGTGCGGGGCTGGGGGGTCATAGTCTGAGGGGAATGTAAATGGTGCTGCTGCTGCGCCGACAGGGGCGGGGGCGAAAGCGTACGACGGAGGGTCTCTGTCGCAGTACCGGCCGGTGGCGGCGCAGCCGGTGCGCGTTGAGGACGAGGGCAGGGCGTACGGGGGGGTGGAGGGCATGCATGGGCATGTGGTGTTGGGCGATAACGAGCATGATGAGGGGGAGGGGAGCAGGAGCGAGGACGGGGACGTGGGGAAGACGATTTTGAAGGTGCGTTTCGTTCTCGCCTCGCGCTTCCTCTTTGGGGACATAAGCTGACTTGTTTGAGTTGCAGGTGGCGAACAATTAGCCTGCGTGTGGGCGCTGAAAATAGCACCTTTTTTTTTCTTTCCTGGGTGGGTCTGGCGTTGGTTGTTGCTGTCTCCCTCCCTCCCTCTTTACTCTTCTGTTCCTGTACTCGTCTTTGCCGGCCCACCCACTCCATTCCTTCCTTACGATCTCATATTCCTCTGCTCACGAACCCCACTGTCTATCCATACCGCCGCCCCTGCGCACATATTATACCGCCAGTTGTCCCCTGTACTACCCACCCCTCCGACATATTTACATACCTTCTCCTCGACGCACATACCACCCCGCCCCCTTCTACCGCGAATACAATCCGAACTCACGGTGGACGATGCGGTGCGATGCTCCTGCCCATCCCGCGTGCGGTGCTCCTACCACCCCTCCCACGTACCTACCCACCTCACCTACATACTTACCGCACCGAACGAACTATTCCCACCACCTATCACTTGTGTGTTTTTCCTGCAAAACTATTTCGTTTGGCCTTTTTTCTACGACGTGCTTGTTTATATCCCGTTTTCTGAATCTTGTTATATTATGCTGCGTTTTTTTTTGTGTGGGGGGAAGGGGATGTGAGGGGGAGGGGGATAAGGTGGGGACAAGGGGGACAAAGTGAGGATGCTCCGTGCTTGGTGAGGCTCCTTCCTCTTCTGTATATTTATTTGACGTAGTGGCTAGTTACGAGTCCCACTGTCCCAGTGCGGTCCGTCCTTTGAAAACAGTCTATTCTGTAATCTTATCTTATCTGATGAGTCTCCAAAGACATTGACTGCGGCAAAAAAAAACTTGCCACTGCCATAGTACCACTCAGCTTTCACTCCGTCTTTCACTGTTATTCCTGGTACTGAGCTTCATTCCGTGCTATTCCGGGTCCGCCTTCGGATCCCTCTCGGCAATTTCAACATGCAGATTCCCCAGGAGCTTGTCGATGCGATTGTTGATAAAGTCGCTATATTTGACGTGGATGGCGTCCTGGATATTCACTCGTCCAAAAGCGCGCTGCGGGCGTGTTCCCTTACCGCTCGTTCATTCCTCCCTCGGAGCCAACTACACTTGTTCGCTACGATCAGCTGTCGTCGCTATTCTTCGGATTTGACAATGTTTGACGCGCTCCTTGCGGGGTCTCCCCACATCGGCGAGCACTTTGTCAGATATTTTACGCTCCAACTGCAAGGCCACCATTTTGCGCAGTCCCACGAGAAAACGGTCGTTGTTCCGGGAATTCTGCGCCTCCTGCCTTGCTTGACACACCTCGTCCTCGATTTCGACGACTACGCCGATGAGGGCTCCCCTGATGCCGACCAGTGTTGGGTGTCGCAGCCTAGTATGCTAAAAACGAGCCTGCATGCGACGCTCTCCCGCAGCTGCCTCCGCTGTCTCTGCCTCACCGACTTGAATTTTGCCACTGTCTCGGAGCTGGAGGCACTCCTCAGCCACGGTATAGGACTGAAAGAGCTGATATTGGACCACATCGGCTTTGAATCATCCACCCAGCGCGTCAGCTGCCCTCACGAGCCGTGTGTCTTCATTGAATCCCTCACATTGGACTCAATCCAAAATGCCGCAGATGCCCTGGTGTCCAGTTTCAGCGCTGTTGACATCAAACATCTACATTCCCTGGTGCTCGTCTCTACGCCCCTACTTCCACTGCTAAAGGCCAATGCACAAACACTGCAAAAAGTCCGCATTGCTTTCTCGAATGGTCCGTTTAACTCACCCAGGGTGTCATATTCACATTGTTGACCAGAAAATATGCAGAGATACCATTTGACCCCGACGTCTTGGCAGGAAACCAGAGCCTACGCTGCATAGAGGTTAACGACGTCGACTGCGACCTGGCGTTTTCCCTCCAGCTCTTTGGCCCCCTCTCCCAGTTAAAAGCGCTCAAAACGATTTCGCTGCACCTTGCTACAGACTTGGACGCGGACAACGGGTGGAACGTCGTAGATTGGACGAAACTGAACGCGCTTCTCGCGCAAGCTGGCGCTGGGCTCGAGGACGTTTTCCTCTCTATCTATTCCCCCACCGGCGCAGCGCCGGACCTGGCGCTCGTGAAGCAGCGGCTACCCGCTGTTGCGGGGAAGATTTCTCATAAAAACAAGGCATTTTCTCGAATTTATACTTTTGGTCCGCACGCGTAATCTGTCGCTGTCCTGCTACGATGTTCTCCCGCTCACGATCCACTCACCCACTGGTTCTCCGAGCTCTCCGATACATATCTCCACCGCCATACTTCTCTTTTGTTAATATTATACCTCACCGGTACATACCCCCTCCATCCACATCGCGCCGCGACGAACTATGCTCACCACCTCCACCTTCCATTGTTCTTCCCTTTGTGTTTTTTCTTACAAAATATTTCTTCTGCGTCGTTGAAACGCGACCTTGAAGCAAAATTGCGTGTAGGTTTCTCCGCGCTTGCTTAGGCCACTTCGTATTCGAGGACAGCTGTAAGTCAACTTGCGAAGAACACGAGGAGGAATCATGTGTTTTGAGAAGCCGGTCTAAATCAGGACAAAGGCCAGAATGGGAGTCACGCAGAGGTCGCTAGTTAGTTAAATTAACCTTTGCCATATGAACGGAAAAACGCCATGCCAGTGATCCCGTGCTTTTCGTGCCTGGCGATTTGACGACTTGGCGATGCGCCACCAATATCCAGAATGCTGGTTAAGTACAGCGAGCAGCGAGTTGGAATATGCCTGCAGCGAGCTCGAGGCAAAAAAGAGCGAGAAATGTATGCCGCCGCAAAAGGAGTGAATCCACAAATGTACTAGCACAAAAGATACATTATATATGGACGATGCGTGCTGCCAAGTACGACGAGAAGATCGCGCCCGACGTCGAAGTTGACGGGTGGGCGGTCGGCATCACGGTGCGCAGGCCTGGATGCGTGATAATATAAAGGAGAGAGCGGCGGCTTTTTGGCCTCCGCTTGTCTCTCTCAGTCTTTGCGCGCCGCACATCGATTCGACACATGCGCTCGATAATGCATATGCACCTTCTCTTGGGTTTGGGAGTATGGGTGGGATTGGGGGCGTTGGCGGCGCCGGTGGCGGGCCCGGGATCGGGATTGCAGGGTGCGTAATCGTTTAGCGCGCCTATCATCAATATGCCGATATCGTCAAGGTATCGACGGCTGCAGGAAACAGCCACACCCGGGGGGCAGGGCGGACGGGGGTGACGCAGAGTCCGGGATTGTGCTCTGCCCGTTCGTCGCTTCTGCCGGAAACGAGATGGACGGTAACATCGAGGCGGCAGAAGCGAAGCCGCCGACACTTATCCCTCGGGAGGCGAAGCCGCCTGCGCGCGGTCCTGTGCGCCGTGAGGACGGCAACATCGAGGCAGCAGAAGCGAAGCTCCCTGGGAAGATGAAGCCACCGACGCTCATTCCTCGGGAGGGGAAGCCGCCAACACTCATTCCTCGGGAGGGGAAGCCGCCGACAATCATTCCTCGGGAGGGGAAGCCGACGACGGTCGTTCCGCGGAAGGGCCCGGACGAGGGGCGGCCGCTTATCGTCATTCCACGGGAGGCGAAGCCGCCTGCGCGCGGTCCTGTGCGCCGTGAGGGGTCGCCACCGTTGATTATTCCTCGGGCAGCGCCGGACGAAGCGAAGCCGCCGACAGTTATTCCTCGAGAGCACAACGAGGCTCGTACCCTTGAAGAACCTAGGCCGCCGATCATCGTTCCCCGGGGTCCTGCACGCCGAGAGGGGCCGCCACTTCCTCGGGAGGGGAGACCGCCGACAGTTATTCCTCGGGAGCCTGAGGTGCTTGGCGCTCGCACCCTCGAAGAACCCAGGCCGCCGATCGTCGTTCCACGGGGTCCTGCACGCCGAGAGGGGCCGCCACCGAAGATTTTTCCTCGGGAGGCGCTTGGTCCAGATAATTTTCAGGTAAAGCACGGTGGTATCGAAGCGCTCCAGGCGAAGCCACCCGGTCCTTTTCCTCGAAGGGATCTTGGGCCAGATAACATTCAAATAAAGCAACACAGTCCTGCAGGGCGTGAGCTGCCGCCACCGAAGCTTTTTCCCCGGGAGGCGCTTGGTCCAGATAACTTTCAGGCAAAGCACGGTGGTCTCGAAGCGCTCGAGGCGAAGCCGCCCGCTCTTTTCCCCCAGGAGGTGCTTGGTCAGGAGGCGAAGCCCCCTGCGCGCGGTCCTCAGGAGCGCGACCACAAGCCGCCGGTGTTGATTCCTCGGGCACCTGAGGAGCGCGAAATCCTCGAGTCCCGCACTGAGCCCGACACGCCGATAATCGTTCCTCGAGAGGCGAAGCCGCCGGCGCGTGGGCCCGAGGTGCGCGAGTCGAAGCCGCCAGGTCTCTTCCCTCGGGCGCCTACGAGCGGCCATGGAAGACGCGAGGGGAAGGTACCGATAATTATTCCTCGGGAGGCCGCGGAACTCGGCGCTCGTTGTATCGCTACCCACGACCAGGCATGCTGAGCGACCGCGACCTCGTGACCACCTTGTGAAGAGCCTGGGGTACGTGTCGGCTTGTTGTTAATTCGGAGACGTCGTGCTGACTTCCACTGCGACAGGAGTGCATAAGCCGGCGACGTTACAAGGGAGTCGGGGAATAGATCCGTTATGCCATTTCTTGTCCAGTAGTTTCGCAGAGAGTCGATCAGAAATATTCGTCAATTGATCCCAGAGAATTACAAGTCGTTCCAGTCCTGAGCTTGAAGCTCGAAGACCAGAGAAATCGCAGTCTCGCGGCATTCCAGCAATGGAAATTCTGACGTGAAAGTTCGGCGTCACTTCAGATCTTCTAACACTGGAAGAAACACCCACAAGATTAGTCGGAGGCACCGAAGGCGGTCGTTAAACATCAGCCAGCGGTGTTTTGATAAGATGTAGTTTGCCTGTGTCGTCACATCACAGTGGTCCTGGAGGTCAAAGAGAGAAGTGGCGGTGCAGCACCTTTATCTTCACGCATGTAAGCCTCGCATAGTCAGGCTTTTTCTTCACCAACCTATTTCCTGCTCAGACGAAAATTATGAGAGAAATGGAACAGTGCCCGCACTGTGGCCATTTTCAGCCCGAAAATGCGCTGAAACAACCTGGCCACGAAGCACAAGGGCATCGAGATCGCATAGCAGAACTCACTGCACAGATATCCTTGCTCACCGCCGAGCGTAACGCTATACAAGCAGAACTCGACAGTATCGTGTTCCCAGTCTTGACGCTGCCACCGGAAATCACCAGCGAAATCTTCGTGAATTGTCTTCCCGGGCAACCGCAGGATCCCGAACCTCTCGTCGCTCCCCTGCTTCTGACAGGAATATGCCGAAACTGGCGGACCATCGCTCTGTCGACGCCTGAGCTGTGGAGTATCCTGAGCTTGCGCTTAGACTCCCCCGAGGTGCAAAACGCACTTGCGGACCTTCTACCAACCTGGCTCTCCCGCTCGGGCGTCCATCCCTTGACCCTGCGATTCAGATATGAAGCCGACTACGACAATGACGACTCTTCCCCTCGTATTTTCTGCGAAACACTCCTCCAGCATGCTCACCATTGGTACGACGTGACGCTCAGGCTCCCACACGCTGACTTCATCCAACTCTTCGACGATTATCCTGCGCGCTTTTCGTCATTGAGGAGACTCGATATTCGATATACCGACGCAATCGCAAACCCCTCGTGTTCGTTCGCGACTCTCCAAGGTTGCCATGAACTCCGAGTGCTCTCCGTTGGCAAGGACGTGGCAGTTCCTGTGCCCCACTTTCCGCGCTGGGACCAATTAACGCACTTTCGCGGCCAGCATATGGCCTGGAAGGACGGTTGGGAGCTTTTAAGTTTGGCGTCCTCCCTGCAGAAATGTTCTCTGCGCCTTGATATCCGTACTGTGGCCGACCTGGTTCAGGCCAGAAGGTCAGCTCATATTCGACTACGACATTTGCGATCGCTGGAAATAGCGACAAACGTCGCATCATTGTCTCAGTGTTTGGACTTCCTGACGCTACCTGCGCTCGAAGAGTTGATTGTTTCCGCCTTCAACACCCCCGACATTGAACCCTTGCTGGGTCTAATCGCTCGCTCTGACTGTCGTATCACCCGATTCGACATGGCCTGTCACACAGAGGCCACTGATTTCGTGCAGCTGTTCACCGCGCTGCCTCATCTCGTCCATTTCTGCCCTACGCTCACACCCAACTTTGGGTTCGACCTCGCGAGCAACGCTTTCTTCTCGATCTTACACCGCGACAACGGACATCTTCCTAATCTGAATACCCTTGTCATCCGTGGCCAAGGAACCTATCACGGCAGGCGTCTCCTCGACATGCTCGAGTCGAGATACGATGTGACCGAAGAGGGCGCCCAGGTTTTAAAGATCTTCGAATTGCAAGGCTTCTACCACGTCCTGGACCCCAATTCGGTACACATAAACCGCTTAAATTCCCTGATTAAACGAGGGATGCGGGTCACTCTCAAGGAATTTACATCGCTGACCTCTGGTTTCGTCTCGTGGTGAAGGATTGTCGTTTAGGGAGTACATAACTGCTACCTGGCAATATCTTATTTATCGTGTTGGTTCATGTCTCAGCTACATCGCGCCACCAAAGCTGTTTCTCGCCCCGTGACCAAGCACACTTCAATCGTGCACGTCCAACAAGACGTAACTGGTGTAGCGAACGGCGGTAAATGACTGCCGATGGCCTATCCTTCACAGAAGCAGTACCATGAAGTTCAAAGTACGTGATTACCTGCCGCAAACTCGCGCTGTGCCCCGATCGAAGTGGGACCTTCTTAATCGCCTGCGCATATAAGCCGGGGTGAACCAGATTTCTCCTGCAACCGCCCCCACTTCCCCACAAAATGCTCCATGTCCTGCATCTCCTCATCACCATAGCTTCTACTGTCAATGCCGCAGTCCTTGCACCTCGTATCACTTATGCTTGGAGCATCACCGACTTCCAAGGGCATCTGCTAGACCTCGCCTTCGGAAATACGTCGCTCTTCACGCCCATCCACAGCTTCACCCCGACGAATAAGACAAACCAGCTGGTAATACCCGCATGATCCCTGGAACCCGCTGTGATTCTGATATATCTTGACAGTGGGCAATTATCTTCAGCCAGGATGCCAGACAAGTGTACGAGCTCGTGAATGTTGCCAGTAACACCATCATGACCCACACAACCGCCCTCCTCACCCCACCCGGCCCCGCCCTCCACACCCAGATCGTCGGCGGCAACCTGACCACGTTCTGGAAGCTCGAGTCTGCGGGGAATTCCACCAGGTATTATAGTACTCTACACCGGCATATTATTATTCACGAATATTGCCACTTTTCTCCAGGTTCCTCGATGAAAAAAGTGGGCTCGCTCTCACGGCCTGGCCCGCCGCAAAGGGCAGCGCGAGTTCGCCGGTTCGTCTATTCTTTGATGTGCTCGAGACGCAACCACTGACGTCCGCGTTGCAGCTCACCCTCGAAACGTCCAATTCCAATAACAAAGGCCAGCTATTCAGATTGAAGTGCATCAAAGGTTGGAGCTTTCCGGATAGTGTGTGCTAGGCCGAAGAATATGCTCCCAACGTGTAAGCTTCCATTTCTTGATTCTGAAAGTGACTGGTCAAGTTATGTTTCATCTTCACATGTATAAATTTCCACGAATCTCATCGTGTTTCCCTACCTAAGTAGCGGCTAAGCGGCCCTTGGTGGGAAGAAAAGGATTCGAATGCTAAGATGACGCGCCTTTTTGCGGTTTTTACGATGTCTGGCCATAGGTCGTACCTAAAAGTTGGGCCGCACCGCACAGTCAACCAATCTCATACCGAGAAGGCCGCTGAGCGGAGTTTACGGTACAATGAACTTTTCGCTTCCACTTCCCTACCGTACAGATACGCCCAATTTGGCTGGCGCAACCGCCGCCCAAACGTCGACAATCTTGGGCCGAAACTTTTAAATTATCCGCGTCAGATGTATCAGGCAGAACAAGCACGATGCATACCTGAATTTTCTGGCCGTATGCTTCGGGTGAAGCTGTGACCTCCATGGAGGATGTATTCTCCGCATTAATGTCACGAATGGTCATTTACCAATAGAAGAGGCTTTCATAGCGATAAGGCCGCCCGCCAATTGAAGGGCCAAATGAAAATCTTGACGGAAAGTTTCGGCCATCAAGCACAATGCTGGTAGGTAGGTAGGTAGGCTGGAATAGAACTTCCCTGGCATTATCCCGTAAAATGCCTGGGTTGTAATAGGTATACATTTACACGCCGACGCAAGAAGTGGCAAGAACGAGGCTGGTTCAGGCTGGTTCCATATGTACAGAGGTCGAAGCGAGGTGATGTGAGAAGGAAACGGCGGAGATATTATTTTTAGTCCTATCGGTACAAAATTGGCATTTGGACTTGGGCAAATTTGGCGTGCGGCGCGTACATACTTACGAACTTTTTTAGATGACGGGGCAGAAGAACAATTCGCACAGCCACATCACAAATTAGCGCCCAGCTTGAGAACCACCACCACTCAAATTTACCTAGTTCAGCGCTCACCGCTGACCGCCCATCCGTCGAGTAATTCATTCGCAAAACCTTCCATCGTGGGCTGCATCTATTATAGGCCTAATATGTCCGACTTACCATTTTTCTTTACGCATTCAGGGGCCACCCTGCCACTCGCGGACGAACGAGTGTTTCCCCTCACTAGATGTCTCTTATCCTCTCCGGATCGCCGAAGAATCCTTCCGTTCCTCACGGTCAACCCCTTCGAGACCGCCTCGCAAATCTCACGGCAGAGATCGAACGACTTTGCGCAGAGCGCGATGTTGTACAGGCAGAGCTGGATGCTCTTGTCTACCCAGTTTTGACACTACCGGTGGACGTTATGGGAGAGATATTCGCCCATTGTCTCCCAGAGATTCCAGGAAAACCTAGCATCCGTCTGGCTCCACTGCTGCTCGCAAGGATATGCCGGCACTGGCGGGCTCTTACGTTGTCGATGCCGATACTTTGGAGCGTTCTGCGCATAGAGCTCAATAGATATTTCTATGGAGACAACATTACTTCGGAGCTTCTACGAGGCTGGCTATCTCGTTCAGCTTCATATCCTCTCACGCTTGAATTTGGATTCTCCGACCACGACTTTCCGGGTTTGCTCTCCTCCAGCGTCCTGCCGCATATTCATAATTGCCAAAGCCTTGCACTCTGCCTTCCGAATGCGGTCTTCGGAGAGTTGTGTAGCGATCCTCGACTGGAATTCCCACTGTTAAAGAGGCTGGAACTCCGCGGTAATTATATCTTACCGCGATTCAAATATTCCTTTTCAGCGTTCCAGAATTGCCCGAAGCTCCAGGAGCTTATCATTAATCGGACAATTTTGGAGGAATATGGAGCCCTCCTACCGTGGGATCGCTTAATACGATTCACTGGCCACAATCTCTCCCTTCGACAAGGATGGGACGTGTTGCGGAAAGCGTCATCCATGGAGGAATGTACCCTGGATTTACAGGGGCCGAAGTACAAGGCCAAATCCTTCCTGACACTTCCACGCTTGAAATCACTGAAAGTGGGGTATAAACGACAGTTGATTCATGGTTCAGAAATCTTCCCATTCATGACACTCCCCGGGCTACAAGAACTCCATGTCTACCTTGACGGCCCGCATTTCGACAAACTTTTATCGTTTCAATCCCGATCGGCATGCCTACTCACCCGGCTACATATCGACTGCAATCTGAAAGAAAGCCAATTCTCCCTCCTACTCACCTCGCTTCCTCACCTTGTCGAATTCTCCATGCGTCTGGAACCAGAGCCCTCGATGCCCGATTACGTTCTTACGCTCCTGGAGCGTGAAAACCTATATCTGTTCAGACTGGCCGATCTCGCGCTCGCCTTCGAAGAAGATTTCCACTACACGGCCGTCCTCAGCATGCTGGAGTCGAGAAGACAGATGGATGCGGAATCGGTGCGATTGGAGGTTCTCATATTCTCTCTTGACAGGCGCATCAGCAATTCTAACTCCTACCACGTTTACCAGGTTTTCAAGCTAACACTCCACCATCAAGTGAATGAGCCTGATGAAGCACAAATGAAGCGCTTTCAGGCCCTAGTTGCGTGGAAGATGCGGATTAGCATTATTCTCGAACAGGCAGAGAAGACGATCCGTTTTGAGTGACTTTGGTAGCCACAAAATGTCGAATTGCCCCTTCAATTTTTCCCACTCTCGTTCATCTGATATCGAGGGCGTTCTGCTCATAAGTACACCGCCGGAATGCGCATCCTGCTCCTTGCGGCTCTTTCAGCTGAACATCCTTGTTGTTGCGGCTTGACATATGTACCATAAAATAAATATGTGATGGCTCGACCTGGAAATTGAACCGGAACTCTTACAGACGGCAGATATCTACACAGCAGGCATGCCCATACACCTCTAGGTTCTTTTCTCCCTCCTTATCACTTTGGTTTATGCAACCGCTCCAAGGCTTGGCAAAAAAAAAACCCCATTTCGGATGCATATGACCTGATCCGGAATCGAACCAGGAACTCCTGCATATCCAGCGTTTGTTGGCGACCATTGATCGCAGGGTGTGTTCATCACCACCAGGTCCTTTTCTTTTTCCTTCTAGCTTTGGTTTATGGGACAGTCTCCAGCCTGCGGCTTGGCATAAAAATACCACCATCTCGGATGCATATGGCCTGACCCGGAATCGAACCGGGAAATCCTGCATGTTCATTGCAATTACATGAGCTAATAATTGTGTGTTCATACACCACCAGGTCCTTTTCTTTCTCCTTCTAGCTTTGGTTTATGCGACAGCTTCAAGGTTTGGCATAAAAAAACAACTCGGTTCGGATTTATGACCTGACCCGGAATCGAACCGGGAACTCCTGCATATCCAGCATTTGTCAGGCAGGTTGTATTCATACACCACCAAGTCCTTTTCTTTCTCCTTCTAACTTTGGTTTATGCGATAGCCTCCAGCCTGAGGCTTGGCATAAAAATGCCATCATCTCGGATACATATGATCTGACCCGGAATCGAACCGGGAAACCCTGCTTGTTCATTGCAATTACATGAGCTAATAATTAAGTGCAGGTGCGTTCATACACCACCAAATCCTTTTCTTTCTCCTTCTAGCT
The DNA here is from genome assembly GCA_029282285.1 of Mycena rebaudengoi. NCBI lineage: Eukaryota > Fungi > Basidiomycota > Agaricomycetes > Agaricales > Mycenaceae > Mycena > Mycena rebaudengoi. The sequence continues at coordinate 1,036,345 of JARJCX010000003.1, read as the reverse complement.
TTGCTTTATGCGACAGCCTCCAGTCTGAGGCTTGGCATAAAAAATACAGCTTTCCCTGCACCCATGACCTGACCCTGAATCGAACCGGCCTAGCTTTGTAACCCAGCAGCGTCCTATGGACAGCAGGTACGTCAATACACCACCAGGTACTATTCCCATTTATTCTCGCCTTGGTTTATGCGACAGCTTCAAGGCTTGGCATAAAAAAGAAACAGTGTCCGGTTCATGACCTAGCCCGGAATTGAACCGAGAACTCCTGCATATCCTATGTGTGATAATTGATCGCAGGTGTGTTCGTACACCACCGTCCTATTCTCTCTCCTTTTAACTTTCAATATGCACCCGCTTTGGATCCATATTGCGAGAATAACGGTGGTACTTCTAGTAAAAAGGGAAAGTTGAAAAAAAAATGGTGACCTGACCCTGATTCAAAACAGGGAGCTCCTGCTGAAGCGCTGAAAGTCAAAGCACACAGCATTAAATCAGGTGTGTTCATACACCACCAGGTCTTATTTCCATTCCTTGTAGGGCTAGCTTATGTATCAAATGTTTTCAACTTGAAAAAACCGGGGACGGATTCTAGCACCGCTGAATGGCGGCGGGAGCTGCTATAGAATATCTCTCACGCGCATGAATCGGAGTACTCCCAGGAGTTTCATTAAAAAAAGTCACCAACATCCTGAATGACCTGACCCCGAGTCGAACGAGGTATTCCTGCAGACAAGAACTTGCACGCTTCCACCCAAGCTGTTTCTCGCCCGACACTTCAATCGTGCACGTCCAACAAGACGTAAAGGTCACCCCTGTTCAACCTTTTTGCATCTATGACTCAAATCTATCGAACGGCAGTAAATGGCTGCCGACGGCCTATCCTGCACAGAAGCAATACCATGAAATTCAAAAACGGGTACGTGAATACCCGCCGCAAACCCCTGATCGAAGTGGAACCTTCTTAATCGTCTGCATATAAGCTGGGGGTGAACCAGATTTCTCCTGCAACCGCCCCCAACTTCCCCCACAAAATGCTCCACGTCCTGCATCTCCTCGTCGCCATAGCTTGTACTGTCAATGCCGCAGTCCTTGCACCTCGTATCACTTACGCTTGGAGCATCACCGACTTCCAAGGGCATATGCTAGACCTCGCCTTCGGAAATACGTCGCTCTTCACGCCCGTCCAGAGCTTGACCCCGACGAATAAGACAAACCAGCAGGTAATACCCGCATGATCCCTGGAACCCGCTGTGATTCTGATACATCTCGACAGTGGGCAATTATCTACAGCCAGGATGCCAGACAGGTGTACGAGCTCTTGAATGTTGCCAGCAACACCATCATGACCCACACAACCGCTCTCCTCACCCCGCACGGCCCCGCCCTCCACACCCAGATCGTCGGCGGCAACCTGACCACGTTCTGGAAGCTCGAGTCCGCGGGGAATTTTACCAGGTATTATACTACTCTGCACCGGCATATTATTATTCACGAATATTGCCACTTTTCTCCAGGTTCCTCGATGAAAAAAGTGGGCTCGCTCTCACGGCCTGGCCCGCCGCAAAGGGCAGCGCGAGTTCGCCGGTTCGCCATTATTTGATGTGCCCGAGACGCAACTACTGACGTCCGCGTTGCAGCTCACCCTCGAAACGTCCAATTCCAATAACAAAGGCCAGCTATTCAAAATTAAGTGCATCAAAGGGTGGAGCTTTCCGGATAGTTCGTGCTAGGCCGAAGAATATGCTCCCAACGTGTAAATTTACATTTCTTGATTCTGAAAGTGACTGGCCAAGTTATGTTTCGTCTTCACATGTACAAATTTCCACGAATTTCAATGTGTTTCTCTAGCTAAATAGCGGCTAAGCGGCCCTTGGTTGGAGGAGAAGGATTCGAATGCTAAGACAGCCATTCTGCGCACAGTCAACTAATCTCATACCGAGAAGCCCGAGAAGAGCACCCGAGCGGAGTTTGCGGTACAATGAACTTTTGGCTTACCGTAAATATACGCCCAATTTGGCTGGTGCAACCATCGCCCAAACGTCAACAATCATGGACCGGAGCTTTGAAATAATCCACGTCAGATCTTGTATGTACCAGGCAGAACAAGCACCTGAATTTTCTGGCCGTATGCTTCGGGTGAAGCTGTGACCGCCAGCGAGGATGTATTCTCTGCACTAATGTCACGAATGGTCATTTACCGCCGATAAAAGAGGCTTTCACAACGTTAAGCCCGCCCGCCAACTTGAAGGGCCAAATGGAAATTTTGACTGAAAGTTTCAGCCATCAAGCACAATGAGGCTGCAATAGAACTTCCCTGGCATTATCCCGTAAAATGCCTGGGTTGTAATAGGTATACATTTACATGCCGACGCAAGAAGCGGCAAGAACGAGGCTGGTTCAGGCTGGTTCCATACGTACAGAGGTCGAAGCAAGATGATGTGAGAAGGAAGCGGCGGATATTTTTTTCCAGTCCTATCGGTATAAATTGGCATTTGGACTTGGGAAAATTTGGCGTGCGGCGCGTACGCCGTACATACGAACTTTTTAGATGGGTTGTGATGGCAGAAGAACAGTTCGCACAGCCACATCGCAAATTGATTAGCGGCCCAGCTTGTACCGAGCCACCACTCAAATTTATCTAAGTTCAGCGCTCACCGCTCACCCGTCATTCGCAAAATTTCTACCGTGAGCTGCGTCTATCATAGGCCTATTATATCCGACTTACCATTTTTTTTACACATTCAGGGGCCACTGTGTTACTCGCGAACGAGCGAGTGTTTCCCCTCTCTTATCCTCTCCGGATCGCCGACGAATCCTTCCGACGTCCCTCGCGGCCAACCCCTTCGAGACCGCCTCGCAAATCTCACGGCAGAGATTGAACGACTTTGCGCAGAGCGCGATATTGTACAGCTGCTCTTTCGATACCTTCAACGAGCCTCCACTGCATGCAACCTTTCATGCCAATTTTACAAAGATGCAGATAGATATTTACCGGACCTCCCAATACTGCCTCTGGAGGACCTCATGCAATCTCCCAAACACGCCGCCGTGCCAGGTGCAAAATTCGGCCCACTCGTTCTGCTCCATGAACTGACTAAACATCCTCAACCAGCCACCTACGACCAAATCCGCATAGCTCGGTGTCTGCCCCTCTAGAAACGGCCCTTCTTTCTGCGCATACAGGCTTGCCAACCCACCGATCCCCGTCTCAAACGCGCGGAAGGTGCCCTTACGCTTCTCCGCATCCCCGAGGAAGCCCATCAGGTCGTCCCACGAGGGCACGCCCGCGCGCTGCGCGAACAGCGCCTTGGTGCGCGCCGCACTCGTGGGCGGGAAGGCGCGCGTCATGTTCTGGCTCGTGAGTGTGACGTACGCGGTGAACGTCGCGTCGACGTGGGTGTTGAAGCGCGCGTAGTCCGCGAGGTCCGGCGTGGCGGCTTCGCGCGCGGAAAGCGGGGGGCCGCCCGTGGGGTCGTCGATGTGCGGCGAGGAGTAGTCGAGCCCGTGGCGCGTGCTGTCCGCGGGGAAGAGTGCGGCGCCGCCCCAGGCCGCGGCGCGCGAGGCGAGGTAGCACGCGATGTCGAGCGAGTCGCCGAGGACGCACTCGGTGCCCGGGGTCGTGTCTTGCAGCACGGGCAGTGTGTGGAAATCTGAGCCGTCAAGAAACTTGCGCGAGGCGGGGCAGCCGAGGGCGGTGCGCACGGCGTGGATGTCGGGGATGTCGACCCACTCGGTGCGGTAGGGTGCTTTGGTGAAATTGAGCGCGTAGCGCGTTTTCGAGGGGTTCGGCGCGTAGGGTGTATGTTGCGGATGCGTCGCAATATCGTACAAGACGAGGGCAGAAGATGCCATTTTTTGGAGGGCGGTGTGAGGCCAAAGAGGTTTTATGGTGCTTCGAGAACGGCACCGATGCCTCGAGGCGATGCACAGATACCGAGACGTCGAAGCGGTGAACCAGGATCCAGGATCGGGACAAAGAGGTTGCCAATGACCACGTAGACTTAGGGCCTCGGAATCAACTCGGAATCTCATAATAGACGCGTCATCGGACCAGGTCGGCGAAAGCCCTCACGCGTCCTGGATGCTCTTGTCTACCCAGTTTTGACACTACTGGTGGACGTTATGGGAGAGATATTCGCCCATTGTCTCCCAGAGATTCCAGGAAAACCTAGCATCCGTCTGGTTCCACTGCTGCTCGCAAGGATCATTATGCCGGCACTGGCGGGCTCTTACGTTGTCGATGCCGATACTCTGGAGCATTCTGCGCATAGAGTTCAATAGATATTTCTATCGAGACAACATCGCTTCGGAATTTCTACGAGGCTGGCTATCTCGTTCAGCTTCCCATCCTCTCACACTCGAATTTCCATATTCCGACAACGACTTTCCGGATTTGCTCTCCAGGGTCCTGCCGCATATTCATAATTGCCAAAGCCTTGGTCTCTGCCTTCCGAATGCGGTCTGCGGAGAGTTTTGTAGCGATCCTCGACTGGAATTCTCGCTGTTAAAGAGGCTGGAACTCCGCGGTAATTATATCTCACCGCGATTCAAATATTCCCTTTCAGCGTTCCAGAATTGCCCGAAGCTCCAAGAGCTGATCATTGATCAGCAACCTTTAGAAAAATATGGAGCCCTCCTACCGTGGGACCGCTTAATACGATTCACTGGCCAAAATATCTCCCCTCAACAAGGATGGGACGTGTTGCGGAAAGCGTCATCCATGGAGGAATGTAACCTGGATTTAGGGGGCCCGAACTTGAAGCCCGACGAGGCCAAATCCTTCCTAACACTTCCACGCTTGAAATCATTGAAATTGCAGTGTGGAATACAGTTGATTTCTGGCACAGATATCTTCCCATTCGTGACACACCCCGGGCTGCAAGAACTCCATGTCTGCCTTTACGGCCTGCATTTCTACAAATTTCTGTCGTTTCAATCCCGATCGGCCTGCCCCCTCACCCGACTACATATCGACCTTAACCTGAAAGAAAGCCAATTTCCCCTGCTCCTCTCCTCGCTTCCTCACCTTGTCGAATTCTCTATGCGTATAGAATCGGAGCCCTCAATGCCCGATTACGTTCTTAGGCTCCTGGAGCGTGAAAACCGATATCTGCCCAGACTAGCCGAGCTCGGGCTCACCTTCGAAGAAGAAGATCTTTATTACGATACCGTCCTCAGAATGCTGGAGTCGAGAAGGCAGACGGATGCAGAATCGGTGCGATTGGAGGTCTCATAGTCTCTTTTAACAGACGCATCAGCAATTCTAACTCGTACCTTTACTAGGTTTTCAAGCTAACAGTCGAACATCAAGTGAATGAGTCTGATGTAGCGGGAATGAAGCGCTTTCAGGCCCTTGTTGCGTGGAAGATGCGGATTAGTATTAACCTCGAAAAGGCAGAGAAGACGATCCATTTTGGGTGACTTTGGTAGCCACAAAATGTCGAATCGCCCCTTCAATTTTCCCCACTCTCGTTCATCTGATATCGGGGGCGTTCTGCTCATCAGTACACCGCCGGAATGCGTACCCTACTCTTGCGGCTTGACATATGTACCAGAAAATAAATATATGATGCCCCGACCTGGAATTTGAACCGGAACTCCTACAGACGGCAGATATCTACACAGCAGGTATGTCCATACACCTCTAGGTCCTTGTCTTTCTCCTAGCTTTGGTTTATGCAACCGCTTCAAGCTTGGCGAAAAAATACTTCGATTAAGACGGTATATGACCTGACCCGGAATCGAACCGGGAACTCCTGCATATCCAGCGTTTTGTCGGCGACATTGATCGCAGGTTGTGTTCATACACCACCAGGTCCTTTTCTTTTTCCTTCTAGCTTTGGTTTATGCGACAGCATCCAGCCTGAGGCTTGGCATAAAAATAAAAATAAACTTCCCTTCCGCTGATGACCTGACCCGGAATCGAACCGGGAACTCCTGCCTAACTTTGCAACCCACCAACGTCCTATGGACAGCAGGTATGTCAATACTCCACCAGGTCTTATTCCCATTTATTCTATCTTTGGTTTATGCGACAGCTTCGAGGCTGGGTATAAAAAAGAAATTCATTTCAAAGAATCGATGACCTGACCCGGAATTGAACCGGCGGGAACTGCTGAAAGGCTTGGCATAAAAAAAAGCAACGTTCCACCACCATGACCTGACCCGGAAATCGAACCGGGAAGCCCTGTTTGCTCATTCTCATTACAATTGCATGAGCTAATAATTGAGTGCAGGTGTTCATACACCTCCAGATCCCATTCTCCCTCCTTTTAACGTCGGATATGCAACTTCGGTGGTTACCAGACTGGTTACGAGTCTATGGCTTGGCACGAAAGGGCTGCGAGAATAACGGTATATGACTTTTAGTAAAAAAAGGGAAAGTTGAAAAAAAGATGACCTGGCCCTGATTCGAACAGGGAGCTCCTGCTGAAGGAAGGAGGGCACATACACTAAAATCAGGTGTGTTCATACACCACCAGGTCTTATTTCCATTCCTTGTAGGGCTAGCTTATGTATCAAATGTTTTCAACTTGAAAAACCGGGGACGGATTCTAGCATCGCTGAATGGCGACGGGAGCTGCTATATAAAATAGAAAATCTCTCACACGTATGAATAGCAGTACTCCCCGGAGTTTTGTTAAAATTTTTCACCAGCATCCTTAATGACCTGACCCCGAGTCGAACGAGGTATTCCTGCAGACAGACAACACTGATGGAAGTACAGCATGGACACCAGGTGTGTTCATACACCACCAGGTCTTTCTCCCATCCTCCTGGATTTGGTTTATGCCTGAGCTACCTTGAGCTCCGGCATAAAAATAGGATCCAATTTCTCCCCATGACCTGACCCCGAGTCGAACGGGGAATTCCTGCCGAAAGGAATACATCTTTTCTGATGGATAGTAGGCGTGTCCATACACCACCAGGTCTTATTCCCCTCCTTCATTGCATTCTTTTATGGTGCCATTCTTCTTCGAATAAAGAGCCCTGTGCCAGCATGGCCAACTAAGACTAAAAATAGTACCATCCTGCCGGAAGTGGGTTTGCAGCGGTTACGTATTCGATACCGACCGATGCCGGACCTGCTGAAAAACACCTAGTGCGACGTAGACTATTTGCGAGGAAAATATTTGACTCGAAGCTAATAAGTAAACTGATAAATAACGGTCAGAGGCGATTTTTCAGTCTACGACCAGTAACGAAGAAGATCTTCCTTTTCCGGCAGAAAGCGGCACGTTATTTGTGCATGTTAATGGCGCCGCAGTCACCGCCCAAAACACTGCCAACGCTCTTTGACTACGACCTTGCTTTGAGCTTCTCTATCACCCAGATATTGGCCATCCAGGACAGCCAAATACCCTAGGGCACTCCTACCCGCCAGGATGGCAATCAAGCCTGCGCGCTACTTTATTTTTGCCTTCTTCTTCCTGCTCTCGTTGCATTTCATCCTCTCCTTCACACACGAGTCCTACGGAAAAGCGACCTCTATCTCGAATCTAACGAACCAGTGGCGGGCGGACACCAAAAAATACACAGACCACGCTGTCCCGGCGTACCCACCCGATGCCCCATTGCCCAGCTGGGCACACGATGTGCTGACGGGCGGTAACGACACCATACGTGCGAATGCCACATTTGTGATGCTCGCGCGCAACACCGACGTAAACGGTGCGGTGCAGAGCATTCGCAGCATAGAAGACCGCTTCAATCGTGCATATGGCTACCCGTATGTCTTCCTCAATGAGGAGCCGTGGACAGACGAGTTCAAAAAGTGCGTTTTTTCTGCGTCAAGTTTCACTCGTCGCTAATATTCCCAGGCGCATCTCTGTGCTGACGAAGGCGCCGGTAGAGTTCGGCGTGATACCGCACGACTGGTGGTTCCAGCCGGACTGGATCGACGAGGCCCGTGCAACGGCGGGCCGGAAGAAGATGGAGGAGCAGGGCATTATATACGCTGGGAGCGTGTCGTACCGCAATATGTGCGCTGGAACATCATTCGTTATTTTACCCGCGATTTCCCTGACGAGCTTTTGGTGAAGGTGCCGCTTCAACAGTGGATTCTTCTTCAAGCACGAGATGCTGCAAAAGTACAAGTGGTATTGGAGAATCGAGTTAGTGGCCTCTTAGTTTTTTATCCTGGCCTCTACCCTACTCCCTCCTCCACCTTTGCGTCCGCCCTTCCCTAAAATTGCCTCCCCGCTCCCCATGATAGCGCCCTCATCCCACCCGCCAGTGTCATCTGCTATCTGCAAACTCATCTCCGTTCCTCCTTCCTCTCCCTTCCGCATCCCTCCCGTCCCTCCCCACCTATCCACCTCCGCCTCTCGTGGTCTTCCCTTCCCCGTTCTCATCCCGTCCGCACGTCCCCTCCCCATCGATCCCTCCGCTCGCACGTCCTCACCCACCCGTTCCATCTCCCTCCCCCCTCCACGTCCCCCCGTCTCTTCCACCTGCCTTAGCTTTCCCCCGCCTCCGTTCGTTTCCAGACCGATGCATGACTAACCCCACCCCCACAGACCAGACGTCATGTTCCACTGCACGCTCACCTTCGACCCCTTCCTCTACATGGAGGAGCAGAAGAAGGTGTGTGCGCGCGTTTCGTTTTCATTCTCTTGCTTCGCTTGCGTATGCCCTGTCCTCTTCGCCGTCTTCTTCCACTATTTGTTTTGCGCGACCCACATTCTTTCTCCAATCCCCGCCTCCCTCCACCTACCACAACCTAACACCCCCCACCCACCCACAGGTCTACGCCTTCACCATCTCGCTGTACGAGTGGAGCGCGACGATCCCGACGCTGTGGGATACCGTCAAGGGTGCGTCGGCTCTTCTCGGGTTCTTTACATATACCTTCCCTCTCTCTCTCCGATTCGTTTCGTTATCCCTTCTCCATCCGTCTTACTGCAGGCGTGAATCCGTGTCTTCCTGCCTTTCGGAGGGCGATGACGAGACTTGCGTCATTTGTACTTGGACGGTCAGCCTCGCGCTGGCAGTCGTACTCGCGTCCGTAAATTGGCACGGCGCGCCTTGTGCGCGCGTGTGTGTGGTCGTGTCGTGTCTTTGCTTGGTATGTTTGTGGTGGCTGCAAAGCCGTGCTTTCGGGTGCACCTCGCGGTCAGTCTTGGCTACACCTCGTCTCGTCAGTCGTGCTCTCGCTGGTGTGGCTCAGCCTTTCGCGATGTCATGCCTCACGGCACCGGCGACGCATGCGTGGTGGAATACGCTGGGTGCACTCACGCTTGCAGCGCCGTGCTGGTACCTCGTGCAGTCGTCATGCGGAGGACGGCCGCTTTTCTCTGGTCAGGCCGCGCGCCGTTCGAGGTGCTGTACGCAAGTGTGGGTGGGCTGTCAGTCGCCGTGGTGTCGCCAGCCCTCTGAACCCCCGGCGGACTTGTCTCCATGCAGTCTGCTCCGAGGGCGCGGACGAGTCGTCCGTGGCGGATTCGCGAGTCGGCCGCGGCGGATTCGCTGTCGAACAGCGTGGAGTTGTGGACACTATTTTCCTGTTGGTGGTGCGCGTTGTCGTCGTGCTTTATGGCACAATGGAGTTGCTTGTGGTGGGGTTCATTGCTGGCTGCTTGCTGTTTATCAAGACGTCATGGCCAGGGCACGACTCGCCCTTATTGTGATTGTGACGCTCGTGGTGGGGTTCCTTGCTGGCTTGCGTGCTGTCTCTCAGGACGTCAGGGCCATGGTGCGACCAGCCCTGCCGCACAAATCAGTCCAGTGGAATGTCACTGGTGCTCGCAATTCGTATGAACCCCCAGCCCTAGCTGGTAGCAGCCTGTTCCCGCTGTGGCCGCGCCCCTTCCGACGCCCTCCTTTTGTTTTCACGTCCTTGCGTGCTCTACACCCAACTAACACCTTTGTGCTTCCAGACTTCATGAGCAAGTTCCCGGAAACGGTCGCCAAGGACAACGCAATGGGCTTCATGAGCGAGAACGGCGGGAAGGATTACAATATGTGCCATTGTACGTGCTATACTGCCCTCATATCCGTCGCTCGATCCTCGTCCCGTTCTTTGCGAGCGAGCCTTACTTTTTCTCCCGGCTTGCGACTGGGATGCTCTCTCTACTCCACACCCTCTCTCCTCGCCCTCCCACGTCCTAGCGACGCCTATGTTGACCATCTTTCTCCCCAAAGTCTGGTCGAACTTCGAGATCGCCGACATGGACTTCTGGCGCGGCGAAATTTACACCAAGTTCTTCGAGTTCCTGGACAAGACGGGCGGCTTTTACTATGAGGTGCGTTTGCGCCATTCACCGTTCAGGAATATGCGCTTATGGATCTTGTTTTACCTTCTTCCTACTCTCGCTTTGTCGCTTTCTTCTACTCCTTCACGCCTGTCCCTACCTCGATGTACACCTACTCTCCCCGCAACCGCCGCCTGCCGTCTCCACGACCGCCTGCTCATTCCGCCTATCCAGCGCTGGGGCGACGCGCCAGTGCACTCGATAGCCGCGGCCATCTTCCTGCCAAAGACGAAGATCCATTTCTTCAATGAGATCGGGTACGACCACCCCCCGAACCAGCATTGCCCGAAGGACGATGAGATATGGAAGAAGGGCATGTGCAGCTGTGATCAGGGGAAAACGCATGGTGGGTGTGGTGTTTCTCTTGGTTGCTCTCCTCTCCCTTCCGCTCCCGATCCGCCCTTTGCTTTGCCCATACCTTCGCATACCTTCGCTCACTGTGGATGCTGACGATGCCGATTCCAGACTACGGCCCTTACTCCTGCCAAAACCAATGGGACCGTATATTCCGCTGAGTCGCGGAAGAGAGGACATTTGGAAGGTGGATGGGAGGGACGGATACTCCGACTAATAATACTGCTTGCCAAGACGGCCCAAAACGCACCATATTGTACTTATCATAGACGTATCTACATAGGTCGGAATTCACGATGTAATGTACCCGGAAAAAGGAGCATGTCTGTGGGGGTGAGAGGGAGGGCCATGTAAGGTCTACCTAGCGCTATATGCCTGTAGGCACTGCGCGACCAGAGCGACGCTTCGTACTACGAGCAAAGGATGCTACGGAAAGCGTCGGTGGAAGGACGAGCGTGTGTAGGAAGTGGGGTCATGTAAAAACAGGAACGAAAGTCTCAGGAATCCGATACTGAGAAGATTGACAGTGGGCGATTCAGCGGCGCAGGGGACGCCGACGTCTGCAGTAGAGCGGAGCCGATGCTCGCGCCCCGCGGCCTTCCACCTGCGCCATCCATGGCGGGACTCCTCGCATGCGTACCCATTGCAGTCGCAGGACGCGAAGGCGGATTGGCATAAATGTCCCTCGACGTTTCCCGCGGCAGGGTGGCCGAGTATATCTCGCGCGGGGTATATGCGGGCGGCTGCGGGCTCACAGATGGGGCTCGAGCTTGAGGGGGGTTGGAAGGGAATGATGCCGTGTTGGGGAGGATTGGGCTGAGGGGCACGAATCCGGGCGGGAGGTGGTTGTCGGGGAGGATTATGGCGTTGCCGTCGCTGGCGGGCTGCACACCCGCGACCGCACCAGCGAGCTCAGAGACGTATTGGAACGGGATGATGTTGCCTGCGTCCTCCGGCGCGAGGAGGACATTGTTCACGGTGTTGTCGGTAGAGGGGTTCGACGCCGGGTTCGACTTGAGACGCCAAGGAATAGGTCAGCACGAGTCGTGTAGAGAGATATGTCGAGAGCTTACCGGGGGCTCGATATGGATCGGAATGCTGGATGCAGACGTTGAGCGGGTGAAGCGGGTTTTCAGCCACGCCATGGCGGAACGTGGTCGCGCCGGCGTTGTATCCTCAGGGGGTTGCTGGAGTTGTGGCGACGGGACGTACGGTGGGTGTGACCCAGATTGCTGTGGTGCCTCTGTCCGATAACTGTCCGCATTTAGGGAGGTAGAAAGTGGCATGGGCAACACGATCTCGCGTGGGCGTCGGGGACCACTCCGGCGGCTGATTTGAGATCTATTGTTCGAGGAGCGGGTAGAAAACTAGCAGGAATAAAAAATGGGTATTCATTCAGAAGCAACAAATTAAGAAACACATTTCAGAAAGCGAGTCGACAGGAACCAAGGGACGGAGACGAGAAAATTAACGCACGTTGTCACTGGCGTTCTGTTTCTCAGGTGCCTGCTGCCTTTGAGGAGGGTCCATTGTAGAGTTAACAGCTCTCCAATCGTGAATAACCTGGTCCGAACGGGTTGGGGCCGTCGAGAGCCGAGGAGGGCTTAGAATGTCGTATTGCGAGATTCTTGTCGAGCCTCTGGACACATTAGACATAGTCCTCATCCTAGACCCGGGATTAGTGAAATCATTACCGCCTCGGGGAGCGGTGGAGGTCCGCAGCACGTCATCGTCGACCACTGACACTGGGCGACTAAGCTCGTGAGGTGGAGGAAGGGAGATCACCGAATCGGCCCCGATTGTCGGGATGAACCCATCATGGGGGAGACGGACCGAGCGGTGTGAGATACTGGGGCTGGCGGCGCGAATATTCCTACGGTCAGCCCGTATGTCGGCCCCGGCAGTCGGGATGAACCCATCAGAGGGTGGAGAGACCGAGCGGTGTGAAATACTGGGGCTGGCGGCGCGAATATTCCTACGGTCAGCCCGTATGTCGATTGGCTCCGGGGATCGGGCAGGAGCTCTAGGAAGCGGGCGCGATGATCTGCCTGACGGCGATCTGTCCTGAGAAGGGCTGTGTGGAATGCCTGGCTGCTGAGGCTGGCTATGAGGCACATTGAGTGGAACCGGTGTCGTGAGAGCGTGGATAGGAAGCGTGGACGCGTATGAGGCGACGTCGGGGATTGTCGAGTGGAGTGATCTATATAGAGGAAGTCCTCAGTACGCCGAACACGAGGAACAGCGCTACTTACCGCGATTGCGAGGACCAAGCTCCATGGTCAGATGCAGATGGGGAATGACGAGCGGATATTTCATCGCTTGCTGGATCCTCTTCGGGTTCATCGTATCCATCGTCGGTATATCGCTCTTTGCCGCGTTTCTGAGTGGTTTCGAAGGCCCAACGGCGCCCTTGTCGCAAACCCTCTCTGAACCCTTCGTTCCGCCCTTCTTCCCGTGCGACCCAGACTGCCCGCTCCGCAACAAGTTGTCTGGCGGTCGTCCTGTCTTTTACAGCCTGCTCTTCTGCTTCCACACGCGCTTTGTCGACACCTTCGACAATTTTTTGAGCCCTGAAAATCTCATTTTGCGCCACATCAAGCTGGAGCTTGTACAGGCCCAGTTCCTCTCGGACTTTGATGAGATCCCGTCGCATTCTCTCCCTTTCTTCTACAACTGTACGCAAGTGGGCAAGAACTTCGGCGCAGCGAAGATCAGCGGCATTCGCGCGATTGGTTTCCTGGCCGAGGCGCTCTGTGGCTGCAAGAAGGAGCGTGGATATCGAACTAGCAGACCGAGAGTGGGATCTAGACCGAGTCTTTCGGCGCGAGTGCTCTCCATCTCGAGTTTTCAGTTGCGACGAGAAGGTGTCATTCAGAGTACTCGAATTGACCAGTGGAAAGGGAAACCCCTCAGCTTCCCCGGCGAAGGTTTGTTTGCCTTCGTTGGCCGCTGGGCGATGTTCCCTGCAACAAAAGTAAGTTCAGCATCGGAAAGCGGCGACCTGTAGAAAATGTTACCCTTCATGTTCTTGTCGGTTGTCATCCATCGATAGTGCGAGGGTAAAACCAGTAATGCGGCTGGTGACGAGGAGCGACTAGAAGGACGTCGACCAGGAGCCTCGCGGAACGTTCATTTTCACCCAGCCTTAGGATGTGAGGCAGAGATATACAGGGCAAATCCCAAAATTGGGATAAGAAGTCAGGGCGATATCAACGAGGCGGACAAACATGGGGACAACACGTGTTTGTGCGTGTTCCCATGATCAGGGCGCTTCGTGCAATTCCATCCTCCTTACAAAATTCGTGAAGGAATCCAGGGTGTAATGGGAATGGATGCGGAAGTTTACCGCGTCGTTTGACACGTAAGTTTTGCAGAACCGCAAATCTGAGCCAATCGAGTGCCCTTTGGTTTGAAAGTCGACGAGCGCCTGAAGTTAAGCGCAGAAGAATTGTGGCGTGTCCGAACATCTGAATTTCATGCCATTCAAGGTTGGGACGACCCCAAAATGAATTAGTGCTGTATAAACATGGTCGAGAATGGCGTGATGCGGCGACACGAGGAGGGGGTGAAATTGGGTGTGTGATTCCTGGCAATACGAGTATAGTGTAAGTGGAGTGGCTTAAAAAAGAGCTGCCTCCGTACTACCTTCACTATCTTCTACTTCAAGAATTCCATCTGGATTCTTGTCGCCGAGGTTTTGCCACCATCCTGCCCCGGCAAGCACAGGCCAAATTTTTCGCATTCAATGTTACGGGAGAATCGATGGGCACAAAGTGTCCAACGAACTCATATGTAATCTCGGTGGCTGTCGCCGTCGGCTCGTCCAGTTCAACAGAGATCTTCAAGTCGATGGAATATGCTTTGATTTTAAGGGTCTTAGATAAGCTTTTGAAGGTATCGTGAGCACCAAAGTGTGAGCTTCAGATGGCACCGGTACATCCATTCCTCAGGCTGCTACATAGACTGAACCAGCACACTTCGAAATTTGACTCCAGCATGGACTGATTCGGAAGTCGTGCCACACGTTGTGTATCTTCAAAACCTTGAAGTTAAGAGCACCCAGGCTTTCGAGAGCAGCAGAGCAATTTACAGTCTTGTTGCAAGTAAGGAGGGAAACGTTGGGGAAACGCGAGCCACGGTGAAGTAACAGTCGCGGTGAGGAACCGTTGGCGAAGCTTACATGATCCGGCGAACAAAAGATCGGCGTTTAACTGTCGTGATCCCGGAGGATCTGGTTCCAGTTCGATTCTGTCTTTTTCGCTCATGTCGGCATCATGTTTGCGAGCGACTGCCGAATCCGACTCAATAATCTCCAACAACGTTAAAAAGAATTATAGCTTAACTCAGGGGCGTTGCTCAGAGGGGGAAACATCATTGCACTTCTGAGTCCTCTAAAGTCTGTTCAAAACTGTTGTTCAAAATATGAGAAGTTGCTTGCCTGGTGTCCTCACTCCTCTGAGTTAGTGCATTGGAGACTGTGCTTGCAAAGAAAACAGATAAAGCTACTGGGAAACCTTTTCCCGACCGCTTACCTGATCGCGCCACGAAATTTTTTTAGTATGGTCATGGCTCGATTTTCGATTAAGCTTACCTTTGTTATAACATTAATATTAATCGATTAAGACTCGCCTCTTTGGTTTTATTTTGTTTTCCACGATGTAAATCGTGGTCGGAACTTCGAAACGACTTGATTCTCTCAAAGTTCTCTGCAACTCCACAAGCGGGATTAGACTTCACAGCTGTTCTGTAGCGAACAGTTGGGAATGAAACAGACATAGAAATACAGACACTTTCCATCTCCGCCCAAGATGTATAACTAGATAATCTGTAACCGTAATTACTACTAATCAAACGCATGCCCGATCCCTCAGCGGTTTCTCATCGCTCGGGATCGAAAGATTGGCGCTTCTCAGATTCGTTCCCTGGGAACTCATCCCCGATGCAATTCGACTTCTCCAGCACATCATCGTGCGCCTCCGCCCTATCACCCTCGTACACGCGAAATTCGACTGGTTGGAACACACTTCCACCTCCACTCGTTAATATCCCCACCACGCCCTCGCTTGTATTCAAACGAGGCGTCTTACGCGTCCGCGCACCCCGAGAAATCTCCGCGCGCGAATTGAGCGTCCATAACGCGGACATGGCATACAGCTTCGGCAGCACCAGGCCCGTGATGAGAGCGATCATGCCAGCAGGACTGACATAGTTGTCTCGGGCGCCAACCTGCTGGGAGATGAGGTTGATGAAGGCCACGACGGCGACGGGAGCGGCAGACTGGCGGAGGCAGGATTAAACGTGAAAGTTTCGAGGGAGATAGAAGGGGAAATAACCTGAATTGTGAGACGAAGCAGGGAGTTGATCATGGTCGCTGTTGCACCTCGCGGGAGGACGACTGCCGATTGGCGCTGAAGTACAAAAAAAAGGAAATGTAATGAGTTTGCAAGTCAGGGTCCTAAGGGGGAAAGATGTACAAGGAGGAAGAATACGAGGCTCCTGGACATGATGAAATCCCCAAGAAATGTTGTGCCGAGGTGTAGTCCCACTGTAAAGTTTGATGAGATCCGGGAGGAGAAGGGATGACAGAGCGAGAGCGTATCCCAATAACTCCCATTTTTGAAATCGGTTTGAACCAATGTCAGGAATGTCTAAGAGAGCTTTAAGCGCGTGGAGACTGAAGGACAGAAAGGGATGCACCCAAAGCACTGCCAGTGAGGATACCATTGCGAAGATGAATATGACCAAGCACAAGAGCACCACGTATAAGTTTCGAGATAACATCTGGCATGGTGCTCAGCATGGGGAAGTGCACCATTTAGCTACGAATTTCGACGCACCCACAGTCGGTGAAGAAAGAACAACTGCACGTATAGCGTAATCACCCCTTCAAGAGCCCCGGTTATCCCCGCAAGCCAATAATCATTCCACATGGTGGTCGCACCGGCTAGATCGTTGAAAAACACAACATTCTGCAACCACATTACGGTGCTGCATAAAGAGAAACCAGGTTAGTCCGCCGATGACAGAAATATCTAGATGGACCTACATAACTTGAATGCTACGCAGCGTCGTGATGAGCCCGAGTCCTACGACGAAAAGCTTCAACCTCAGGTTGTCGGTTTTATTCAGTGCAGTGTAGTGCGCGAGCTGCGCGAAGATAGCCCCTTGCAGTAGGAAATCGGCACATACTGCCAGATCCTGAATGCGGGGGTCAGAAACGGCTTGTGCGAAGCGAGTTGAACTTGAGTCACCGTACCCAGCCTCCGAGGAGATAAATTAACAGTTGGTTGGACACATGGATGGGGAGAACGGGAAGAACTTGGAATATGGGGACGGCCATTGCGCTATAAATGTGGGCCCGCCTCCTAGGTGAGCGGGTACAAAGCGGATGCTGATCACGTCTCACTCTGCGAAGGCGGAAGGATAACTGGACCTTTCATCAAACGAATATCATGAGTTGCAGACGAGGGTGTTATGCTATTTCGATGAGAGTTTGAGGATGCCAGGGCTACAAGTTTTCAAAAAAAGGAGAAGAGTTGTCGAGTGAATTTGTGGAGTTATTCTGAGGTACCGAGTTCGCCGAGGAGAAGCATTCTCCTGGTCCACGACAACCTTGAAAGACTCCGAAGGCCTTGTTTAGGATGAGGCTTCGAGCGGAGTCAAACCCCAGGGGCCACAGTTGGAGACGGACGCCACGGGCTCGTCGTAAAACTGAGGTTAAGAATGGGATAAAACCTTCGGCACTGAATATATTGTGTCCAATCCTACCCGTCGAGTGTGGTACCCTAACACTGTAAGATCGCAGCCAACTTCCGAAAATCCGCCAAGGGAATTGGCTCCCATGTCCCATTCATCTTCCGCCACGCATAGTTGTCTGAGGATGGTTCAGTCAAATTTCAGATTGAGAGGGGAACTTACTGAGACAACAAGCTTCTAGTGTCGGACAGGCCTTCCCCCAAGCTTCAACGGTAACACGATCGTCCTCATCAAACCTGTTGTGCATAGTTCCCATCGTGTACTCCATAGCGAGATACGCAAGGTTTGTAAAACGCCGAAGACTATTAGTCGTATGGTGTATCATTTCCTGAAATAGATTGAATCAGCCCAGGATCAAAAGTGGAAAGCAACTTACTGTGCTGAGGAGGTCATCACCGTCCATCGCGAACTTCATGCGCAAAATCTTCATCTGAGGGATATTTCTCGACATGAATTCCAGGATCTCGTTCCAGGAATAGTCGATGAGGAGGTTACAGCAATGGAACGGAATCTCGGCATTTGTCATCTCCTTCAGTGCAAGCACAACTTGCTTGACGTGGCCAGGCGGAGGGTTCGCGCCATTGTGCCACGTCAGCCGCGTCTCTTTGAGTCCGCGTGCGCCAGAGTGCAGTAGTGGAACCACGCCGATGGACCTTCGTAGTACGTTATATTGGGCAGGGTAATGGACGGCGTAAGTACTGAAGGTCTGAAGAGGAAGCTTGTTGAAATGCGGACCACTTTGAGGGTCGGATGGCGATTTAAAAACGAAGATATCATGTCGGGGCAGCCAAGTTTGAAGGTGCTATGAATGTAGCAGCTAACAAGTAGAGGAAATGTATAGTGCCGAAGGAAATTAGTGTTATTTTCCCAAACGGATTCACAGATCGAGAAATGGTTGAGGTTGACCATGATGATCAGGGCCTCAGGTAACAAAGCGTCCAGTTCTTCCTCGAAATATTGTGTCCTAGTAATCGAAAGTCTAATCAGGTAATAGAATCGATTTGCAGCAGAACTGGAGCTCACCAGAGATCTGTGGGCCTCGAGACAACGAAAGATCGTACGAGGGGCGCGTGGGCAGGGTTTCCAACAATGACTGAGCAAAAGGATAAGATAGTCGCCCAAGTCTCGAGTTTCACACTGCGGTATACGAAGGGTATACACAGGCCGTGAAATAACTTCGAAACTCCGCAAAGAGAAAGCCAATCTCCCACAGTAAGCCCGTCGATGATTTCGAGAATTACTTCATTGGGGAGCCAGCGGGAAATATCCTTGTATGCTCGGCGCGTAAGGACCATCCTATTACTTGGTGGAGGATGAGAGTCACAATGTCACGCGGTGTGAGCACCCAACTTGATGGCCACTAACTCTCTCCTTGAAGTCCTTGTGCACTGTGCAGCTCCTCTTATTGGCTCCTACAACAGCTTCTCGGGGTACTGTGTTCCTAAAGGACACGAAACTGGCCAAATGATTGTGCGTTTAGTGGCTAGGGCCTTGAAAGGGCAGTGGCCGGTCATTGCTGAATTGGAGACAAGTTCAATCGCGGGAAAACTTGAAGGCTATGGATATCAACACGAGCCAACCTCGGGCTGGTCGACTGAGCTTTACCAGGTGAGCAAATTTTACTCCCTTTAAACGCCATGCTGAACACAGCGAAAGCGTAGATGGTCTTCAGGATAACCGGGAATGCCAAAGACAGTTGTTTTGCCTCCTTGGGTAACGCGTTAGCCGATGAAGGGAGATCATACGCGCCGTCGGTATCCGTGTGAGCGAACACTCATTCACTATGGATCATTGCACATACTTATAAGTACTTATTGGCCTTTGTTACAGCTTTGCATCGACTCGCACACTGAGTATTTGGAATATATAAACATCGATATGCTCTCGAGTGAGTGTATACTTTTTCCTGCAAGAATTCCTTTTGCTTCTCTTCTTCCTTCGACTGAGTTTTTGCCCCTCGTCTTCCCTTGCCGTACCTTCGTCTGTTGTTTCTCCGTTCCTCGTTCCTGCCGGTTCTTCTACTTTGAATCCCACGCTAACATTGCAGTTTCGCAGACTTTCTTCCTATCGCACACCCGTATATGAGTGTATTCTCTACCCCTCGTAAGCCTCATACCTCTGCACCGTTTTCGCAGCAGCTGACCCCTTCATCTTCAGGCTGGATGTTCCAAATCTTCTAGTCGCCAAGGCGACCCATCGCAGGACACCATGGACCCGCACGGGAGTGTCCTACTCCAACTTGCTGGGAGATCCCACACGCCGATACAGCCAAGATGGTGGATACAGGCCACAAGCCCACAAAGATGGCGTACTCTACTGAGCAAAGCCCACCACCACAGCGCTATTACACGACTTGGACTTGAATAATACCTACCCTTCATACCCGCGATCCAGAACCGCCACCATCGCCGGCCCTGTCAACCAATAGTTTGTCTCCCTGCCCATGGCAAGTCCTCCCTTTGCAGAATCGAGTCGCTCCATTGAATGTCCCTATGTAGTTCTAAGATTATCGGATACGGTACGTACTCTGGCGGTACTCTGCCCACCTACTCATCCTCATGATTCCAGCCGATACATATAAAGGACTGGAACGGTGGCATGCCTGGATCCCAAGGCGTCAGGTCCCTTCTCACTGTTTCTGTCTTTCGGTCTAGCCTCCATGTGACAGCGAGCAGGCTGTAGAGGTGGACCCTTCAGGCGGCCTGCCGTTCTCCTCGCGTTGGCGCATCACACAAGACATGGACATGTTCTCAGCCGAATCCAATCCCCGCCTCAAGCTACATGTAGTCCGCGGTACTGATGTGGGTATGTCTCGCCATGCAGCGTTCCTTCTCTTTTTCACCGCAGCATGCTAGATCCCCGGCTCTCATAGCCCGTCGTATGTGTACGACAATAGTGTCCTGCGGCCGGTGTGCGACCGGTGTCTGCGGCGGTGCAGAGGTTTAGCAAGCTGTACGTCTGTCGAACAAGCTATACATCCGGCATGCTGTATCCCCTTTCCATACTGCGGCTTGTATACACAGGCAGTGTCTGGACGAGTGGAGCGTACGAGGTGTATCTGGCCCTCCGAGGAGTCTCGTCGACGGCATGCAATACCTCAGGACATGAACTCTACTGGTCATGCAGATCTTCGTGTGCGCGCGCGTACGGCACTCATCGTCCGACTTTACTCCGGCGGCGCCCTGCTTAGTCGTCATCGAGACGTCTAAGCGGCATTCTTTCCGGCTAATGCAGGAGGATGGTGTGGACCCGCCTGGACGTGTTCTTTGTGTTGCGGACGTCCCAGACGCCTGATATGTCAGCGTCGCGCGCAATCATCGCCACGCGCCTCGATACCGTGCGCGTAGGCACTCGTTGTCCGTGCTGAACGTTGATGCAGCGCAGTCTGGTTAGCGGCTCCGGCGCTCTGGCAGGGGTGCCGTCGCAGGCTTCGCCGGTTGTCCGGGTGGTGGCAACGTGCCAGGCCGAGGAGATGCAGGAAGATACACAGCTTCGTCGAGATACTGTAGTCACGCGTGACACCGTGACTCCATCCCACTCTAGTTTTTGTTTACCGAATCTCATATATTGGCATCGTTCCACCTTTTTTCGCAGCCAGCCGCAAACTGAAGGGGGAGAGTGGTCTGAACTACGCCAAGCCAGTTATGCCAGTGTTGAAATGACAAAAGATTCAAAGAGCAAGTTCCGTTTCAGTGCCTCCATTTCTCCAACGTTCTCCAACGTCGACGACCCAATGCTATAACGAGATCATAGAACCGATCTCCAGAAATGTCTAGCGCATACATGTATCTCAGGAAGGCGTTCGATAAATTTCTCATCTGTTCTGGAGTTCACGCTGGATACTTACTTACGCGCTAACGTTGAAGTTTCCGCTGTGGACCCAATGTGGACCACTTTTGCATGTATGTTCACGATTATTAGTCTTTTGAATATTTAACTCACTGAAAAGCTGTGCGGCAAGAACGTGGCCTCAGCGTGTTCTTCCATCACCATGTCCCTAAGGCCGCGCAGACCTTGCATTTTTTATCAAAGGAACGCCTGCTCATTCGGTGATGCCTGCCTATACCTTCACAGTACTAGTGCTCCCACCCCCGCTCCTACCACCTCACCGGTCTGCCCTCATTTTTTGCTTGGGCGATGTCGATTTGGCGATCAGTGCAGACAACTTCATCCTGCACCGGCTCAAGCTGATCTACCCTCATCCGACAAATCTTCCGGACTGGCTGCACCTCCCTGCTGGTACTTCAAGCATAGCTCCTGCACCAAGGGTGCCGACTGTGCTTTCTCGCATGGAAGCGGAGAGGTGCCACCCGCTTTGTTCGACACGCCGCGTGATCACCACCATCTAGTCGATCATCGAGAAATAAAGCAGGCGGCGGAGAGCAACTGGAGGAATCGGGAAAATCCTGTTTCCCTCAGCTCCCCTACTCCACGCGCGAAGGCATCAATCTCCCAAAATAAAGAGCAACTCCTTCAAATCTCGGTATCTCGTTTTCTTCATCCTGGTGCTGAGCGCTGAAAGCCCCTTTCTTCAAGGATGACGAACTCTCCAAAAACGCCGAGTTCGAGTTCACGGATCGCTCCTTCTACAATGCCAACATTCGTTTTGGGCCTGGGGCACTCGTTCTTCGGGTCATTACGGCTTTTGAATCCCGACACGTTCTGATATCCAATATACCATCATCCGCTTCAGACACCGATATAATCCATACGGTCTCCGCAGCCACCGGTTGTTCCAAACTTCTCATCCACAGATCGTCCTTGTCTCCAATAGCAACTGGGATCCTTGAATTCGATGATACCCGTGCTGCAGCAGAAGCTGCTCCAAAAGTCAATCGGATAACTATCGGAGGCAATGTTCTTTCCGGTCGGTTGGATCTAGCAACCCGTGCAATAATGGAGGACGGTCAGGGCGTGTTCCGTGCGCGCAAGGTGAATCTGACGTGGTACGGTCCCCGGATGTCTGCCTTCGTGCATTATCCATCCGCTGCATCTGCCGAAGAAAACGCTCGTCGTTTAAATGGGAAGGCTTTCCAGGGATACAAAATAAATACATCATTTCGCCCGCCCCCCATCATTCCAGTTTTTCGCCGACAACGGTTTCGCGTAGCAGAGATTCACACCGTCATGATACGAAACCTCCCTCTCGACACATCCGAAAAAAAGTTGACGGAATTCTGTCATGCGAAAAGTGTAGCGTTGGATCCGCCGCGATGTCCTCAGGATTCTGCAATCCAAATGCGTAAGCAGTTGGAGCGCTTCGGGTCGATCGAGTCCTTCGAGGTTTTACCGATGACCAAAGCCTCTTCCAAAATCACCGCATTTGGGCAGTTCAGGGACAGTGACGCCGCCGCCGCCGCAGAAACAGGGTTACGCACCACGCCGCCGCGTTGGTTGAGCGGAACACCGTTCTTCATCCAGCGCTCGTTCTCGGTGAAATACAGCTTGCGGCGAGGGCTGTTCGAGAGAATACAAGGGGCAGTAGATCTGCTAGCTCAACTCCACCAGGGGATGATCCGCTATTATGTGGATGAAGACCCACATCCGCCAGTGATTGTTGTACTTCATGGCCCCGAGCCCAAGGCACTGGGGCAGATAAAGGTGGAGCTGGATAAGCTGACGCAAGGCGAACTCTTTGTCGTGGACGGGAAAAAAGCATGGGATGATTTCTTTGACACCGTTGCGGGCCAAGCCTTCGTCGAACTTCTCAACGCGGAGGCATTTGTTTTTGTTCAATGCGATTCTCGCACACGCAGTGTTCGATTGTTTGGCCCAGAAATCGACAGAGCCCTGGTGCGAAGCTCAATTCTGCAGAAAATCGAGGAGATTCGTGTCCGCCGGCATGTCCTGCCCCTCCAAAAGGAGCTCGTGCGCGTGCTGCTCAAACGCAGGCTCCGGGAGCTGCAGAATGAATTCGGAGCTGAGAGGCTTGTCTTCGATGTGGTGTCGCGGACATTGACGATCGATGGCGATGAGAATGATGTGCGTCGAATCCGCGCAGAAATCTCCACTCTTCAGCTTGGTGGAGTGACTTCATATCCGTCAAACGGCGAGGCTGGTAAAGATGTGTTGTGTCCCGTGTGTTTCTGTGACGTCGAGGATCCCGTAAAGTTGGGATGCGGGCATTCGTACTGCAGAGAATGCCTCCAGCACTATCTTCGACCAGCTTCGCAAGACCAAGCCTTTTCCGCTCGTGGATGTGTCGCCGAAATAACAGCTGATCAGAAAGATGCTACCAGGCCATGCGACGTCAATATTCCATATAACACAATTCGACTGTTGCTGTCGTCCGCCGAGGAGGAAGGCCTTCTTCTCACATCGTTTCTGGCCCATATAAACGAACATCCTACCGAATTCCGCTACTGCCCCTCGGCTGACTGCCAAATGGTCTACCGGCCAGGTTCGGTATCTTTGGTTGGAACCCCACGTTTCCAATGTCCTTCGTGCTTGATCCAAATCTGTCCTGCATGCAATGTGGAATTCCACGAAGGCATGTCCTGTGGTGAACATCGAGATAACCTGACTGGTGGCGTTGAGGCGCTCGCCAAGTGGAGAGAGGCACACGGAGTGAAACAGTGTCCGAATTGCCATGCAGATATCGAGAAGAATGGCGGGTGCAACCATATGGAGTGCTTCCTTTGCAAGACCCACATCTGCTGGGTTTGCATGAAGACGTTTGGCGACCGCGACATCGACACCTCGCAAGGGATTTATTCACACATGAGACGGGAACATGGTGGGATGTGAGTATAAGGCTGGGTAAATTGTGTAGCAGATATCTTTAGCGTGCGCTTTCAACCCGAACTAGTTCGATTTACACCCGGCACCTAGTGTTACGATGAGCACAACTATAACTGCACTGAGCGCAAGAGAAAATGTTTGCGAACCCCAATATATTTCGGCCCGGCCCAGTTTAAAATATTCGCACCTCTTGGCCACGTTGGTTCTCGTCAAGAAGACGCATCAAAACCTCGCCCACCCAGTCGACACTAGATTTTGGAGTACTGCGAAACCTCGCCAGCGGCCATGACCACAGTACGCAAAAGTGGATCCAGAGGTTTTGGGATGATTGGTATGTAAATTGTTCTTCTAAACGAGAGACTATGGGATATCAACAACCAATGAAGCGAGGAAGATGGTCGCGGAGTCCGCTGTCATGCCCCCGGATTTTATTTTTATTTCTCAAGTTTCTCAACCCTTGCGGCTTTGATGCGACTACGCGCTTGGATTCAGCTTGAGATGGTTGAAAAAGCTTTATGGGCTGTACTACTAGGTGAATCATTTAGGTCACTGGAGTCGGTCGTAACGGTCGTGTTAACATTGAAGATAAAACATCATGGAAGTCATTAAATCTAGTGGGAAAAGGGACACCCAGCACGCGACTGGCCGCCAAATATTGAACTTGGCAGCCAGACACCTGCGTCTATTCTCGTCTATTCTATAGTCCTCTGCAATAATGCCAGATCAACAGCGCTGAACACTATCACTAGTCCAAGGCCCGGAGAAAGGGTCCAAAAATAGATAGCTACGGCCGCAAGGGTTCCTTCCGTGGTGTACTGTAGTGAACCAGTGAGTCCGACGCCGCCAAGATGAGGTATCAGTTAGCCGGACCATTGCACGGACATGTCCGACAGTTCTTCATTCAGTAGTACTACACAATTGGAACAATCAGACAAGGTTGTGGCGCAAGGGGATAAGAACGTACAATAACGTGGGGAGTCCGTCCTCCTCCACGGGGAATGATCACGACCCCAGAAGATGGCGACGAGGGCGGCGAGATGACGTACGACGGCGACTGCTGATGATGTTGGCTGTGGTGAGACGACCGGTGTGAGGAATGGTGCGACCGCGGGTTCTCATAGATGGGCTGCATGGGCGCCTGCGAGATGGAATGCGATGGCAAGACTGTCGATGCCCCGGCGCGGGAGTGACCTCGAGACGGCGTGGGATGCATCTGAGACCGGTGCGCGGAGGATGGCGGCCTCGAGGTCGCTTGTGAGGACCGGTGGGATTGGTGTGTCATAGCCCCGCGTGAAGACTGTGTTGTCGGCGTTTTACGGGAGCTTGTGTGGGAAGAGCCGTAGTGCTGGGGACGAGCAGTAGACGCGCTTCCAGTGCTTGACCGCGGCGTAAAGGGCGACTTGAGGTGAGGGTAGCTCTCCGTCTTGTCCACCCAGTTCGCAATACGATTTTGGGTCGCCATGTAGCGCTGACGGGCCTCTGGGGAATAATCGTATTCTGTCATAGCGGTCTGAGAGCAGGGAATGAGTTGGTAGTCAGAAAGAGCGGAAGACAACCAACAAGGCTGAACGGAAGGCAACGTCGGCCTTATATATGTATGAGAGCGGCAAGAGCAGGATGCCGGGGTCGTCTAGCCTTTAATTGCCAAGCAACGGGGATTGCTCAGGAAACGCGAGGCGGTGGGGAGAGCAAGGGGAGAGGAACATCCCCGCAGCAGCCTTGTATGCGCGTAATATACCGGCAGCAAGGGTCAGGGCTGAGCGCTGATCGGTTCCTTTGGACAGCAGAGACGACGGAAATAACTCGGCTATTAGCGATGACACACAGCCCGATATAGGCATAGCTCCGTGACAGCCTTTCCTTGGCCTTTCCTTTGCGAGTCCTCCAGAAGCCAGACAGAAGTCACCCCAGAATGCAGATACGAGGGTACAGCAGGTTCGGATCGAACCCGAAGTCCCCTACTAGTGGACTTCTACAATTAGGAGATGATCTCTTGGCAGCAATGGTTTGACTCACTGAATGCGCCACACTTGGTGAGTTACGTTGAACAAGGCAAAAGAACAATGAGCTTGACAAGCAACCACATAAGGCACATGAAACAAAATACGGGTAGTCTTCAAAATTCTCGTGATCCCTGTCGGCATCAACAATAATGGACCAGTTGGCATGGCGGTAGAAGACAAGAAGAGGATTTCCGGAAATGTAAGATCCCTAACTGAGGTTGCGCCACACATCACATTTGCCTGTGGACAGTGTCGCTGCGAGCGCAACTCGAAAACCCGTGAATGCAGAAAGGTATCGGCATGCGTAGGTATCAGATGGCTAGAAATGCGAAAATTCGGCGAGAATGAAGTAAAGTTCGTTCAATTTCGGCTCATCTGAGAAAGTGTGGCGCAACTTAGAGCAATATTACGACGAAACGGTCGACGCCACATAGAATCATGGAATGATCTTGTAGATCTCGGACCGAGTGCCGGAGTCGGCGTAATCGGGACACGGATGCAAAGTCGGCCTTAATCGGGACATGGATGCAAATTTTGACTCTTGTCGACTCCTTGAAGTCCTCGTGCAGCTCCTCTTATTGGCTCCTAGTAGCCTCCTACAACAGCTTCTCGGGGTACTGTGTTCCTAAAGGACACGAAACTGGCTAAATAATTGTGCGTTACTGGCTAGGACCTTGAAAGAGCAGTGGTGCTGAATTGAAGACCAGTTCAATCGCGGGAAAACTTGAAGGCTATGGGTATCAACACGAACCAACCTCGGGCTGGTCGACTGAGCTTTACCAGGTGAGTGAATTTTATTCCCTTTAAACGCCATGCTGAACACAGCGAAAGCGTAGATGGTCTTCAGGATAACCGGGAATCCCTAAGCTAGTGGTTTTGCTCTTTGGGTAACGCGCTAGCCGATGAAGGGAGATCATACGCGCCGTCGGTATCCGTGTGAGCGAACACCCGTTCACTATGGATCATTGTACTTATGAGTACTCATTAGCCTTTGTTATAGCTTTGCATCGACTCGCACACTGAGTACTTGGAATATCATATAAACATTGATATGCTCTCGAGTGAGTGTATACTTATTCCTTTTGCTTATCTTCTTCCTTCGGCGAATTTCCCCCCTCGTCTTCCCTTGCCGTACCTTCGTCTGTTGTTTCCCTGTTGATTCTTCTACTTTGAATCCCACGCTAACATTGCAGTTTCGCAGACTTTCCTCCTATCGCACATCCGTATATGAGTGTGTTATCTACCCCTCGTGAGCGTCATACCTCCGCGTCATTTTCGCCGCGGCTCACCCCTTCATCTTTAGGCTGGATGTCCCAAATCTGTTAGTCGCCGAGGTGACCCATCGCAGGACACCATGGACCCGCACGGAAGCGTCCTACTCCAACTTGCTGGGAGATCCCACACGCCGATACGGCCAAGATGGTGGATACAGGCCACAAGCCCACAAAGATGGCGTACTCTACTGAACAAAGCCCATCACTACGGTGCTCCCTACGCGACTTGGACTTGAATAATACCTACCCTTCATACCCGCGATCCAGAACCGCCACCATCCCCGGCCCTGTCAACCAATAGTTTGTTTCCCTACCCATGGCAAGTCCTCCCTTCATTTGTACAATCTCGCTCAATTGAATGTCCCTATGTAGTTCTAAGATTATCGGATACGGTACGCACTCTGACGGTACTCTGCCCGCCTACTCATCCTCATGATTCCAGCCGATACATATGAAGGACTGGAGCAGTGGCGTGCCTGGATCCCAAAGCACCAGATCCCTTCTCACTGTTTCTGTTTTTCGGTTAAGCCTCCGTGTGACAGCGAGCAGGCTGTCAGGCGGCCTGCCGTCCTCCTCGCGTTGGCGCATCACACGAGACATGGACGTGTTCTCAGCCGATTCCACTCCCCACCGCAAGCTACATGTAGTCCGCGGTACTGATGTGGGTATGTCTCACCGTGCACTGTTCCTTCTCCTTTTCAGTTCCCGCGGCATGCTAGATCCCCGGCTCTCATAGCCTGTCCTGTGTTCTGCGGCCGGTGGGCAGCCGGCGTCTGCGGCGGTGCAGAGGTTTCGCAAGCTGTACGTCTGTTGAGCAAGCTATACATTTGACATCCACCATGCTGTATCCCCTTCCCATACTGCGGCTTCAGTGTCTGTACGAGTGGAGCGTACGAGGTGTATCTGGATATGCGCCCCTCCGAGGAGTCTCGTCGACGGCACGCAATACCTCAGGACATGAATGCTGCTGGTCATCCAGATCTTTGTGTACGCGCGCATACGGCACTCATCGTCCCTCTTTACTCCGGCGGCGCACTGCTCAGTCGTCGTCGGCTAATGCAGGAGGATGGTGTGGACCCGCCTGGACGTGTTCTTTGTGCTGCGGACGTCCCAGACGCCTGATATGTCAGCGCCGCAATCATCGCCACGCGCCTCGATACCGTGCGCGTAGGCACTCGTTTGTCCATGCTGAGCGTTGATGCAGCGCGGTCCGGTTAGCGGCTCCGGCGCTCTTGCCTGGGTGCCGTCGCAGGCTTCGCCGGTTGTCCGGGTGGTGGCGACGTGCTAGGCCGAGGAGATGCAGGGGGATGCGCAGCTTCGTACTGTGGTCACGCGTGACACCGTGACTCCATCCCAGCCTTTGTTTTACCGAATCTCGAATATTGGCATCGTTCCACCTCTTTTCGCAAGGAGATCCTGTTGAAGTGGGAGAGTGGTGTCTGAACTACGCCAAGCCAGTTATGCCAGTGCTGAAATGACAAAAGATTCAAAGAACAAGTTCCGTTTCAATTATTTGCCTCTATTTCTCCAAGGTTCTCCAACGTCGACGACCCAATGCTATACGATCTCCAGAAATGTCTAATCCTAGCGCATACATGTATCCCATGAAGGCGTTCGATAAATTTCTCATCTGTTCTTAGAGTTCACGCTGGATACTTAATTGCTCGCCAACGTTGAAGTTTCCGCTGTGGACCACTTTTGTATGTATGTCCACGATTATTAGTCTTCTGAATATTTAACTCACTGAAAAGCTGTGCAGTAAGAACGTGGCCTCAGCGTGTTCTTTCATCACTATGTCACCATGTCCCCAGGGCCGCGCAGACCTTGCATTTTTTACCAAAGGAACGCCTGCTCATTCGGTGATGCCTGCCTATATCCTCACAGTACCAATTCTCCCACCCCCGCTCCTACCACCTCACCGGTCTGCCCTCATTTTTTGCTTGGGCGGTGTTGATTTGGCGATCAGTGCAGACAACTTCATCCTGCACCGGCTCAAGCTGATCTACCCTCATCCGACAAATCTTCCGGACCGGCTGCACCTCCTGTTGGTACTTCAAGCATAGCTCCTGCACCAAGGGTGCCGACTGTGCTTTCTCGCATGGAAGCAGAGAGGTGCCACCCGCTTTGTTCGACACGCCGCCTGATCACCACCATCTAGTCGATCATCGAGAAATAAAGCAGGCGGTGGAGAGCAACTGGAGGAATCGGGAAAATCCTGTTTCCCCCAGCTCCCCTACTCCACGCGCGAAGGCACCAATCTCGCAAAATAAAGAGCAACTCCTTCAAATCTCGGTATCTCGTTTTCTTTATCCTGGTGCTGAGCGCTGAACGCCCTTTTCTTCAAGGATGACGAACTCTCCAAAAACGCCGACGAGTTCACGGATCGCTCCTTCTACAACGCCGTTTTGGGCCTGGGGCACGGTCATTACAGCTTTTGAATCCCGGCGCGTTCTGATATCCAATATACCATCATCCGCTTCAGACACCGATATAATCCATATGGTTTCCGCAGCCACCGGTTGTTCCACACTCCTCATCCACAGATCGCCCTTGTCTCGAGTAGCAACTGGGATCCTTGAATTCGATGATACCGGTGCTGCCGCAGAGGCTGCTCCAAAAGTCAATCGGATAACTATCGGAGGCAATGTTCTTTCCGGTCGGTTGGATCTAGCAACCCGTGCAATAATGGAGGACGGTCAGGGCGTGTTCCGTGCGCGCAAGGTGAATCTGACGTGGTACGGTCCCCGGATGTCTGCCTTCGTGCATTATCCATCCGCTGCATCTGCCGAAGAAAACGCTCGTCGTTTAAATGGGAAGGCTTTCCAGGGATACAAAATAAATACATCATTTCGCCCGCCCCCCATCATTCCAGTTTTTCGCCGACAACGGTTTCGCGTAGCAGAGATTCACACCGTCATGATACGAAACCTCCCTCTCGACACATCCGAAAAAAAGTTGACGGAATTCTGTCATGCGAAAAGTGTAGCGTTGGATCCGCCGCGATGTCCTCAAGATTCTGCAATCCAAATGCGTAAACAGTTGGAGCGCTTCGGGTCGATCGAGTCCTTCGAAGTTTTGCCGATGACCAAAGCCTCTTCCAAAATCACCGCATTTGGGCAGTTCAGGGACAGTGACGCCGCCGCCGCCGCAGAAACAGGGCTACGCACCACGCCGCCGCGTTAGTTGAGCGGAACACCATTCTTCATCCAGCGCTCGTTCTCGGTGAACTACAGCTTGCGGCGAGGGCTGTTCGAGAGAATACAAGGGGCAGTAGATCTGCTAGCTCAACTCCACCAGGGGATGATCCGCTATTATGTGGATGAAGACCCACATCCGCCAGTGATTGTTGTACTTCATGGCCCCGAGCCCAAGGCACTGGGGCAGATAAAGGTGGAGCTGGATAAGCTGACGCAAGGCGAACTCTTTGTCGTGGACGGGAAAAAAGCATGGGATGATTTCTTTGACACCGTTGCGGGCCAAGCCTTCGTCGAACTGCTCAACGCGGAGGCATTTGTTTTTGTTCAATGCGATTCTCGCACACGCAGTGTTCGATTGTTTGACCCAGAAATCGACAGAGCCCTGGCGCGAAGCTCAATTCTGCAGAAAATCGAGGAGGTTCGTGTTCGCCAGCATGTCCTGTCCCTCCAAAAGGAGCTCGTGCGCGTGCTTCTCAAAGGCAGGCTCCAGGAGCTGCAGAATGAATTCGGAGCTGAGAGGCTTGTCTTCGATGTGGTGTCGCGGACATTGACGATCAATGGCGATGAGAATGATGTGCGTCGAATCCACGCAGAAATCCCCACTCTTCAGCTTGGTGGAGTGACTTCATATCCGTTAAACGGCGAGGCTGGTAAAGATGTGTTGTGTCCCGTGTGTTTCTGTGACGTCGAGGATCCCGTAAAGTTGGGATGCGGGCATTCGTACTGCAGAGAATGCCTCCAGCACTATCTTCGACCAGCTTCGCAAGACCAAGCCTTTTCCGCTCGTGGATGTGTCGCCGAAATAACAGCTGATCAGAAAGATGCTACCAGGCCATGCGATGTCAATATTCCATATAACACAATTCGACTGTTGCTGTCGTCCGCCGAGGAGGAGGGCCTTCTTCTCACATCGTTTCTGGCCCATGTAAACGAACATCCTATCGAATTCCGCTACTGTCCCTCGGCTGACTGCCAAATGGTCTACCGGCCAGGTTCGGTATCTTTGGTTGGAACCCCACGTTTCCAATGTCCTTCATGCTTGGTGCAAATCTGTCCTGCATGCAATGTGGAATTCCACGAAGGCATGTCCTGCGATGAACATCGAGATAACCTGAGTGGTGGCATCGAGGCGCTCGCCAAGTGGAGAGAGGAACACGGAGTGAAACAGTGTCCGAATTGCCATGCAGATATCGAGAAGAATGGCGGGTGCAACCATATGGAGTGATTCCTTTGCAAGACTCACATCTGCTGGGTTTGCGTGAAGACGTTTGACGACCGCGACATCGACGGCCCGCGGGGGATTTATTCACAAATGAGACGGGAACATGGTGGGATGGGAATTTAAGCCTGGGTAAATTGTCTAGCAGATATCTTCAGCGTGCACTTTCAATCCGAACTGGCTCGATTTACACCCGGTACCTAGTATTACGATGAACACTACTATAACTGCACCGAGCGCATGAATTTTCTTTTGCGAAGCCCAAAATATTTCGGCCAACAGCGGCCCAGTTTAAAATATATTCGCATCTCTTGGCTACGTCGGTTCTCGTCAAGAACACGCGTCAAAACCTTGCCCACCCAGTCGACACTAGATTTCGGAGAACTACTGCGACACCTCGCCAGCGTTTATGACCACAATACGCAAGAGCAAATCCAGAAGTTTCGCGATGATTGGTATGTAAATTGTTCTTCTAAACGAGAGACTATGGGATATTAACAACCAATGAAGCGAGGAAGATGGTCGCGGAGTCCGCTGCCAGGCCCCCCCGGATTTTATTTTTATTTCTCAAGTTTCTCAACCCTTGCGGTTGATGCGACTACGCGCTTGGATTCAGCTTGAGATGGTTGAAAAACCTTTATGGGCTGTGGTAAATCATTTAGGTGATCGTAACGGTCGTGTTAACGTTGAAGATAAAACATCATGAAAGTCATTAGATCTAGTGGAAAAAGGGACACCCAGCACGGGACTGGCCGCCAAATATTGAACTTGGCAGCCAGACACCTGCGTCTATCCTATAGTCCTCTGCAATAATGCCAGATCAACAGCGCTGAACACTATCACTAGTCCAAGGCCCGGAGAAAGGGTCCAAAAATAGATAGCTACGGCCGCAAGGGTTCCTTCCGTGGTGTACTGCAGTGAACCAGTGAGTCCGACGCCGCCAAGACGAGGCATCAGTTAGCCGGACCATTGTACAGACATGTCCGACAGTTCTTCATTCAGTAGTACTACACAATTGGAACAATCAGACAAGGTTGTGGCGCGGGGGGATGAGAACGTACAATAACGTGGGGAGTTCGTCCTCCTCCACGGGGAATGATGACGACCCCAGAAGAGCCCTGTCGGGGCGATGAGGGCGGCGAGATGACGTACGACGGCGACTGCTGATGACGTTGGCTGTGGTGAGACGACCGGTGCGAGGAATGGTGCGACCGCGGGTTCTCATAGATGGGCTGCATGGGCCCGGGCGCCTGCGAGATGGAGTGCGATGGCGAGACAGTCGATGCCCCGGCACGGGAGTAACCTCGAGAAGGCGTGGGATGCATCTGAGACCGGTGCGCGGAGGTTGGGGGCCTCGAGGTCGCGTGTGAGGACCGGTGGAATTGGTGTGTCATAGCCCCGCGTGAAGACTGTGTTGTCGGCGTTTTACTGGAGCTTGTGTGGGAAGAGCTGTAGTGCTGGGGACGAGCAGTAGACGCGCTTCCGGTGCTTGACCGCGGCGTAAAGGGCGACTTGAGGTGAGGGTAGCTCTCGGTCTTGTCCACCCAGTTCGCAATACGATTTTGGGTCGCCATGTAGCGCTGACGGGCCTCTGGGGAATAATCGTATTCTGTCATAGCGGTCTGAGAGCAGGGAATGAGTTGGTAGTCAGAAAGAGCGGAAGACAACCAACAAGGCTGAACGGAAGGCAACGTCTTGTATGAGTGCGGCAAGAGCAGGATGCCGGGGTCGTCTAGCCTTTAATTGCCAGCAACGGGGATTGCCCAGGAAACGCGAGGCGATGGGGAGAGCTTGAGGAGGCAACATCCCCGCAGCAGCCTTTTATGCACGTAATAAATCGGCGGCGAGGCTCGCTGAGCGCGGATCGATTCCGGACAGCGCTTGACAGCAACGGTGATAACCCGGCTAACAGCATACAGGCGTAGCACAGCCGGTCTTCTTTGAAAGTCCTCCGGAAGCTTGCAGAAGCCACAGAAGCCACCCCAGAATGCAGATACAACAGGCTCGGATCGAACCCGAAGTCCCTTACTATTACTAGGACTTCTGCAATTAGGAGATGATCTCTTGTCAGTGGGAATGCATGGTTTGACTCACTGAATGCACCACACTTGGTGAGTTACGTTGAACAAGGCAAAAGAACAATGAGCTTGACAAGCAGCCACATAAGGCACATGAAGCAAAGTACGGGTTCCCTGTCGATTGACAATAATGGACCAGTTGGCATGGCGGTAGTAGCAAGACAAGAAGACGATTTCCGGAAATGTAAGATCCCTAACTGAGGTTGCGCCACACCAACGCCACACATCGCATTGGCCTGTGGACTTGTGTCGCTGCGAGTGCAACTCGGAAACCCGAGAATGCAGAAAGATATCGGCATGCGTAGGTTTCAGATGGCTAGAAATGCGAAAATTCGGCGAGAATGAAGTAAAGTTCGTTCAATTTCGGCTCATCTGAGAAAGTGTGGCGCAACTTAGAGCAATATTACGACGAAACGATCGACGCCACATAGAACCACGGAATGATCTTGTAGATCCCGGACCGAGTGCCGGAGTCGGCATAATCGGGACACGGATCCAAAATCGGCCTTAATCGGGACACGGATGCAAATTTTGACTTTGTTGACATGTGTGATTGCTGCCAGCGCACAAGTTCACACTTTGAAATGGATCCCTACCACAACATGAAGGGGCTGTTGATAGCCGTTAATCCGCAACTCTTATGTCCTCGCTGCACAAAACCACTCCAATAAGCAGCTTCGGATATTCATTGTTCCGCCCGTAGTCCTCCAATTACACCAAGATTCCACGAAGAGCACGAGTCACTGGCTTCGAGACAG
The DNA here is from genome assembly GCA_029282285.1 of Mycena rebaudengoi. Classification (NCBI taxonomy): domain Eukaryota; kingdom Fungi; phylum Basidiomycota; class Agaricomycetes; order Agaricales; family Mycenaceae; genus Mycena; species Mycena rebaudengoi. The sequence goes on along the minus strand of JARJCX010000003.1, from coordinate 1,001,721 downwards.
GCTCAGACCAGAGTCCAAACAGTCTTGTTTTTTTTGCCAGTACTGGCATTATAGTGTTGAATTCCGTGCTTGGAGCTCCTTGCGACCGAACTTGTCATCATTCCGAGTCCTGACGTCGTCAAAGCCCATGCATAGCATGCTGCCTTGAATCTGCCTCTTCGGCACACAACCCTCAGGCTCCGATCCCCCCGGTTCATATCGATACTGATTCAGGTAAATGCCCATTCTTAGCACGGCGGTGTACTCATCTTCCCGCCCAAGTCAGGTTGCGGCGGGTTTCGAATCTGAGTGAGGTAATTCATGGAACGTAGGCGCCCACCCAATGTCTCAGCATGTACCACCTGATCTCTCATTTGCCGCTCGGATCTTTCCTAAGTAATTGCGCTGCCACGTCGGGTGCTGAAATACCGAAAGGTCGTACGTTTTATATCTTGTGACTGTTGCAGTTTGAGATTTTTGTCCTTGCCCTTGCACCCTCATCTCTCCTTGCATAAATGCATTCTTCAGCCAACAACCTCACTTCTTCCACCATCGTTGAAACGATAATCAGGCATGTCTACTCTACATGCCAGTCTCAACTTCTCTCTGGATTCTATCAACATGTCTGCTCTCCCGCGAATCCATGCAAGGAAGCGCTGGAATCTCTTTCCCCCTTGCTTGGCTTGAGACTGGTCGCTTCTCTTTGGAATGACGCTATTCAAAGCCTACGACGCTTACCTCAAGATCCCTTCTTTTCTCGCGTTGAGGACGGCTATTACCCCTACACCTGGCATGTAAACACGCGGGTGCGACGGGCAGTCCTCTTACATCGCTACCGAGTATTCCGAACTATTATTTCTGAGGCCGGCATGTTCACTTTCCACGCCATTTTTCACTGCTAATGGATAATTATCAGGGAGTCGAGGCGTATATTTGGCGTACGATTTCGGCAGCGCGACGGGCTGCGCCAAGCCTCGGGAGGTGGTTGTCAAGGCCTGGGTAGATCCAACAGACTTTGAGTGCCAGCGCGAATCCGCCGTGTATCGTGTATTAGAATCCGCGCCCTGCTCTGGCATTCCACTACCTCTAGCCAGTGCCATCGACCCCGGATGCGACGTTTATGCTCTCATTCTGCCCAAATTAGGCCCGACCCTGGAGGACCTCCGGGAGCGCCTTCCTGGGAAACGATTCGACGAGCGAATGGTGTTGACAGTTGCCATCCAGATGGTGATTCTTCCCGTTGTGTTGGTATCTGTTCGCTCATCCCGGGTTATTATTATAGATAGATCGCTATCGAGATATACACGCTCGCGGTATCGTTCACAGCGGGACCAAAGCCGGGAACATATGCCTGGCCTCACTTTCGAGTTCCGAATCGCCTTCTTTGCTTTACGCCATTGATTTTGGATTCTCCTCCACACTCGATACCACCTCTACATTTCCGCTACCAAGCCCCCACCGAATTGACGCCGTTGGAAATAGGCGCTTCATGAGCGTCTTTGGGCATCACGGTATCAGTAAGCCGCCATATAATTAGTTCCTCGCGTGGCCAGCTGACTGAGCATCTCCAGGTCAATCTCAGCGGGACGACTTGGAATCTTTGGCCTATCTTCTATCAGACCTGTTCCACGGCCGTTTACCATGGGATACCCCTGCCCGTCCATCCAATCCAAAGCACCTGAAATCCCCCTCATCTGTATCTACAACATCGCAGCCGCATATTTGGCGGGTGAAGACGGCAACACCCAGTACTGTCCTCTTCGAGGGCATGGATGAATGTTTCCATGAGTTTTGGAAGGACGTAAAGGCACTGGCGTACGCCGAGCCCCCAGCCTACTCGAAAATGAAAGAACGATTCGAAATTTGTTTGAAACGGTACAACAACGCTACGGGACCTGCTCAAGACGGTGGTTGGTGGAGCATATGGAATTCTTCTCATCAGAAAAACGACGGGATGTAAAAAAAAAAGTGATGCGACACATAGGTTCTCGTAAGTAGTAGCGGTAGATATTTTCAACTTGAACTTTGATAATTGATTCAGAACGCGATCATGTCACGTACACGTGCCTCCATGTAACTTTCTTCCCACGTTACCTTGCTTGTCAAGGTCCCCCTCCCTGGAAATTACGTCAGCCGTAGCCTGACGATCCTACATAGGCCAAAAAGTCTGCATAAAATCCACATCGCACAACAAAGACGATAAGATGCGGCACACAGCCTAGACCAAATAGACTATAACAAACTACTAACTCAGCTAGAGGAAACGCCCATCATCTGCATAAAATCCACAATCCACAACAAAACTGATAAGATAAGTTCCCTTGTCATGAAGGTGATCACAACGGTTCAGCGGGTGGTGGTACCAGCGCGGACGGGCGAGTTGGAGCTGCGGCTGGTAGAGGGCCCCCTACCATGGGCTCTGATAGGATAGGAGGTAGAGCGCGACATATCTGCGTGGTACAAGTTACAAAGCTGTCCCTTATGGCGTTCTTACTGCTGAATGTTTTATGTTAAACGAATTTATTGGTATACTTATGGGTCGAGGAAAGGGCAGAAAGGGCTGAATACTGTATAGAAGCGATGTACAAGCCTCGTTCCATAGCACACTCTTTCTAAATTTGTGCTCATCACCCAGCAAGCAAGGTCTCAGCCTGTGCGGAGCGGCAGGCGCCTAGTTATGATTAACCGCTCGTCTTCCTCTTACCCTTCCATTGCCTCCCGTGATTATTCCCCGATCCATCCATCGACTTTACATAATGGCCAATCACAGGAGGACTCATGTGTACCAAGCAAATAGAGTCCTATTCCTATTCCTGATGAGTACGGAGAACAATTCTGTCGAGTTCAAGGAGATAGCTCCAAGGCTGAGCACGTTAAATTGTTTCTACAGCAATCCGAACCCTTCGCCGTTACATCGCCTCGGTACTCGCGGATTCGACTTCACTCTTCTATTTTAATAAGTACCCAGGATTCCAGACCGGACACTCCTTGATCTGTGGAGATCCTCACCCAAACTTGGCACCATCTAGACGCGATGGAGCTTCCCTTGCTTCCAAAGTGTATTTACCTCCTCGCAAGTCAAGCCCGAAATTGGAAAAAATTGTACAGAATGATTCTGGAGTACCAAGCGAAACTGGCTGCTTGGTGCTTCCTTCCCGAAATGCCGTTTTACCGAAGACGGGCGGTTGAAAAATGGCGCTATCACAGATATCATGGAAGAACTGGCCTTGAAGCCCCTCGCGCCTGACGCCTGGATTTTCTGATTTGAGCCTTACTGACAGGAACATAATTTCTCGCAAGCTATGATACTGGTGATCCTCTTCTACATTAACTGAAGATATTTAGCGCTGATGCCTTGCAATTACCTTGTGCCACATATATGCCCCGTCGACCCGATCCGTGTCCATCCCAGCACTGGTGTACTATAGGCATACTTCAAGATATATCCTTGCGATTTTCTTCTCCCAGACGCCGACGCGGTAGCCATTAGGGAAGAATTTGCGGAGTCCGAATCTGGTGCCCCAGATGCCTTAGAGATTTTCGAGAATTTCAGAAAAGACTCTCTGCATTGCACAAGAACTATGTTATTTTGCGTCCATCTCTTTAATCTTCACTTAAGGAATAACTGGTTCAGTTCAGGGATTTGCCACAGTGAGAGTGCAAATGGACACCGCCCTTTCCGTCATATGCCTACCTCTGTCTCATCCTGCGCCATATATCTCAGTTGCTTTGTCGCGATCTGATTGAAATGTATTCCTTGTCATTTCTTCCATGTATATCACGCTATCTTGATGAAACAACATATGCATCCTATTCTTACATGGTCGTCGACGTGGTTTGTCTGCTCATGAACCTCACATTTTGAGGACAATCCGGCCTGTTACGTTGTAAGCCGCCAGCTCGGCGAAAACACTGACCAGTCAGGCATCAACGCGGTAGAAAATGACAAATCCAGATACGTACGAGTTTATCTCGCTGAAGCTTTTGACTTCGTGGTGGCAGTTGACCCTGCCACGAGCGGCAATTTCGAGCGCTTCTATCACATCCTGTCGACTTCTGTACAAATTGTGAGACAATCTCAACTGATGAAAAAAAAAAAAACTGACCCAACCGAAGAACCAATAATGGTCAAGCACTACATGCAGCTCAATTAATATCTAGTTCACTAGAAAAGTGAGGGCACACCTTTCCTATCAAGAGTCCGATAGGAATAGTCATGACCACACCGCCCGAAGGCAAGCCCACGGCGACGAGTGCCCCCTTTGGACGCAAATACATGACGGCTTGGTCGATTGGACCCGGCTAAGCAGATTAATAGACAGGAAGACTAAAAGGGAACGAGGCCCACGTTCGACGCAACTATTACAGCCGCGTGTGGCCCGGCGCCCCCTGTAGCCTCTTTAACTTCCTTCACAAGATCCGCACTCTGTTTGTAGTCGATCCACTTCTCCGCCCCGAGGGACAAGCACAAATCCCGCTTGGTGTCGCCGGTATCTAGGCACGAAAGAATTAGTCAAACAAAATCTCGCGGGGTACAGAATGCAGGGCTCACCAATTGCAATAACGCGCAGGCCCATGGCGACTGCGTATTGGATGCCTTACCAGAAGTTAGAGTAGGCCCAGAAAATCAAGCGGAACAGATGACGCTTAAGGGTTGCGTACCTAAATGACCAAGGCCACCACCCGCACCTGGGATGGCTACCCAGTTCCCGACTTTAGCGTTCGTCTCTTTGAGTGCCTTATAGATTGTTACACCCTACGAAGAGTTCAATTTAATTCAACCACTAATCTAATCCGTTTGCATACTGCACATAGGATGGGAGTTGCAGCAGCACTATCCAGATTTTCAGGAATGGCTGTAACATAATCGACATATGAAACCTTGGACTCGAGGTAAGTCACCGCACATCGTTGGCTGGGATAGATAGCTACCGCATAGTCGGCGAATGACCCATCAACACCGTACCCGTGGGACATAACCTTCGCCATGCTACAGCCTGTGAGCGTTATCATCAGCTCCCGGTCAAATGCCACAGCATATATCTCACTCACACGGCTCGTTTCCTGTCCGGCACATCTCGCACCTGTGAAGTCTTCAGCATCCACCCTTTCATGATTATCTTGGTCTGTACTTCAAACAGGCGTTCGCGATCCACTTGATGCCCACCCTGTCCCCGATTTTGACAGGACTATCCAAGGTATGTTCGCCGATTGCAACAACTCGGCCAAGACCTTCATGTCCGCCTACGCGAGGGAATTTCACCGGACCCCATCCTCCCTCCTTAATATGAAGGTCGGAATGGCACACACCTATTCAGAGGTATTCGACATGAGATAGTAAAGTTAATAAAAACATGTAGCTCGCACCGGCATAGTCGATCTTAACCAAACATTCTCCGGCTTTTAGGTCGGAGGCTTGAACCACTGGCTGGTCGTCTTTCAGAGCGAAATCTTGGTCAAATGACACAAGAACTGCGGCCCTCGCTGTCTGTGGAATGGAAACTGGCATGTTAGGCGGAATACTGGCAGAATTGAGGTGGGAGACAAGCAATGCGACGTTCGGCCTACCTTTATGTAGATGAGCGGGAGCTATGGGTCAGCTGAAGTTGTTGCGGTCCTGGACGTGAGATAGTCTCTCCTAGACAGACACTTCAACAAGGTATCAACTCGTGCCTCGTTTGTAGACCGTAGACCGTCGACGTGAGAGCCAACCTATGCCGTAATGTGTGGTCACATGACTAATCATCGCGTGATGATCAGACAAACATGCGTACACAACCGAGTGGTCCATCCATTATAGAAATTATGGAACCAATATATGCCTAGTTTTATGTTAGCCTCCCACTCCATTCAGCATGCGAGGGAAGACCACCGAAAATTTATAATTTAATAATATAAAGTTCGTTTGACACTTGTAGAAAAGATCAACACAGAGATGTCGAAGTATCCTTGCTTCATTTGAGGTTTACAGCTTTAACTAGAATTATGGGTTGGGGAGCAATTTTGTAAGCCTCCGGCTGCAGGCTGAAGATATTGATGCAGTCAGTTTATTACAGAATCCTCGCAAAGGGAGCGGGAACTGCATTCATTATAACCGCATTTCACAATATCTAGGCCGACAAAGAGCTTTACCGTCCAGCTGAGATCAGGTCATGAGTGTTAATCCTTCTTGACCTACCCTTGAACATTGCAGAAAATATTTACTCACCGATTTCGTTGTAGGGTGCCAAAAAACGGTTATGTTAACATTTCTCTGTCCTGTGTTACAAGCATGACATACCGATTCCAGGAATTAAGTTCACGCATCCCGAGCCAATCGTACGCCGCGTTAATGGACAAGGAGACATACCCAAGGTACCGTGCCGTACGAATAAATGGCCGCCACAACAAATATTGACCTTACTACAGCAACTCTTAGCGGCAAGCTTTGAATGTGCAGCTACCAAATCTCCGCCGAACCAGAAGCTCGGTCCGAGCATCTTCGTCGTAGTCTGTGCACTGCAGTCAGACGGTCACTCTCCTTCTCCTCGAATTGTGACCTCTTCCTAACGAGTCTACAGCTGGGGAGACGCCACGGTTTTTTTTTTCCCTTTCGACTTGTACAAAAGAGGCCAATTGGTCATGCATCCCGACGCAGTGCCTAAAATCCCACACATGCACTAGCGCAAAAAATAATTTTTGGGCAAATGTCGCGCTCAAGTACGTCTGTGTCTTATGTTGCAACCTGACGGTTCATATGTGGTAGGGTCAATGCTGAGCTGGGCGGAATCAACGTTATCCCAGACCTCAAGTCCGCCATGTTCCTGTCAGATCCCTATACTCCCACCGTTGTGAAGCGGGCGGATGTGACGCATCCCGAGTCTATTGCCGTATTATTCGATGTATGTGGCCGCGCCTGACGCCTGAATTTTCTGATTTGAAGCTCGCTGACAGGAAAATAATTTCTCGTAAGCTATGTATGCCACTAGTGATCCTCTTCCGTATTAACAGAGGGTATTCAGGGCTGATGCCTTGCAAGCGTTGTCCTTCACATTGTGCCATATATATGCACCGTCGACCCGATCCGTGTCCATCCCAGCGCCGGTGTACTGTAAGTATATTTTAATTAATATCCTTGCCACATTCCCACGATTTTTCTTTCCCAGATGCCGACGCAGTTTGCGCTCGTGCGAAAAACCACTTTTACCCCAAAGCCATGAGCGAAGAATTGATGGGTCCGAATCTGGTTCCCCAGATGCCTCAGAGATCCTCGAGTCTTTCAAAAAAGACTTTCTGCCATTGCACAAGAACCAAGCGCAGCTCATGTACTTGTGCGTCCGTCCCTTTAATCTTGACTTGAGGAATTACTAATTCAGTGCGGGGATTTGCCACAGTGAGAGCGCAAATGTCCACCTCCCTTTCCGTCATATGCCTACCTCTGTCTCACCCTGCGCCATATATCTCAGTTGCTTTGTCGCGATCCGATTGAAATGTATTCCTTGTAATATCTTCCATGTACATCATGCTATCTTGGTGAAACAACATATGCATCCTATTCTTACATGGTCGTCGACGTGGTTTGTCTGCTTATGAACCTCACATTTTGAGGACAATCCGGCCTGTTACGTTGTAAGCCGCCAGCTCGGCGAAAACACTGGCCAATCAGGCATCAACGGGGTATATAATGACAGATCCAGATACGCACGAGTTTATCTCGCTGAAGCTTTTGACTTCATGGTGGCAGTTGACCTTGCCACGAGCGGCAATTTCGAGCGCTTCTATCACATCCTGTCGACTTCTGTACAAATTGTGAGACAATCTCAACTGATGAAAAAACAAAACTCACCCAACCGAAGAACCAATAATGGTCAAGCACTACATGCAGCTCAATTAATATCTAGTTCACGGGAGAAGTAAGGGCACACCTTTGATATCAAGAGTCCGATAGGAATGGTCATGACCACACCGCCCGAAGGTAAACCCACGGCGACGAGTGTCCCCTTTGGACGCAAATACATGACGGCTTGGTCGATTGGACCCGGCTAAGCAGATTAATACACTGGAAGAGTAAATGGGAATGAGGCCTACGTTCGACGCAACTATTACAGCCGCGTGTGGCCCGGCGCCCCCTGTAGCCTCTTTAACTTCCTTCACAATATCCGCAGTCTGTTTGTAGTCGATCCACTTCTCCGCCCCGAGGGACAAGCACAAATCCCGCTTGGTGTCGCCGGTATCTAGGCACGAAAGAAATAGTCTAGCGAAATCTTGCGGGGTACAGAATGCAGGCTCACCGATTGCAATAACGCGCAGGCCCATGGCGACTGCGTATTGGATGCCTTACCAGAAGTTAGAGTAGGCCCAGAAAATCAAGCGGAACAGATGACGCTTAAGCGATAGCTACCGCATAGTCGGCGAATGACCCATCAACACCGTACCCGTGGGACATAACCTTCGCCATGCTACAGCCTGTGAACCTTATCATCAGCTCCCGGTCAAATGCCACAGCGTATGTCTCACTCACATGGCTCATTGCCTGTCCGGCACATCTCGCACCTGTGAAGTCTTCAGCATCCGCCCTTTCATGATTATCTTGGTCTGTACTTCAAACAGGCGTTCGCGATCCACTTGATGCCCACCCTGTCCCCGATTTTGACAGGACTATCCAAGGTATGTTCGCCGATTGCAACAACTCGGCCAAGACCTTCATGTCCGCCTACGCGAGGGAATTTCACCGGACCCCATCCTCCCTCCTTAATATGAAGGTCGGAATGGCACACACCTATTCGGAGGTATTCGACATGAGATAGTAAAGTTAATAAAAACATGTAGCTCGCACCGGCATAGTCGATCTTAACCAAACATTCTCCGGCTTTTAGGTCGGAGGCTTGAACCACTGGCTGGTCGTCTTTCAGAGCGAAATCTTGGTCAAATGACACAAGAACTGCGGCCCTCGCTGTCTGTGGTATGGAAACTGGCATGTCAGGTGGAATACTGGCGAAATTGCAAACAATGCGACGTTCAGCCTACCTTTATGTAGATGAGCGGGAGCTATGGGTCAGCTGAAGGTTACGTGAGAGCCAACCTGCAAAATGAAATGCCGTACTATTGTTCCCTTCGGCCTGTCTAGCTGGAACGACTTTTTCTCATTTTTCCCGCCAGCCTTTGCCCCCGGTATCCTCCGGCATTTATTACTACATGTCTGATTCATGTACATGCAAAAAAACTAAGTGATTCGACGAGGAGAACACATAGATAGCTCGTTGCCGGGCACGGTGATCAGAGGGTAATATATAATAGTATGGATTTTCTCCGTGTCCGCTGGCCCCGAAGCCCCTTAACCTTCTTCGCCTCCTGAGAGAAAGAGAGAAAGAGAGCCGAGGAGATGAGGGTGAAGAGGTGAGGAGATCAGGCCGAGGGAATTTGGGATCAAATATATATTTGGGTCCGAAAGTTCTCGCGCCTGCCCGGATGGGTCAGACTCAAGCTAACTACGAGGGACTATGAGATACGAGTAGAATACTGAGTAGTAATGAGTAGCAGAGCGTAAATATAAATGAAGTGATAGGGATGGCGGGTGGGGATTAATTTGTACGCGAGCATCTACAAGGGAGTACGAAACTGCGAGGGCAGTGTGAGACGCGGGCAAAGAGAAAACTGAGAATACGCACCTGTGAGCGCGGTGTGAGATGCGGGCGTCTCATCACAAGAACTTGCAGGTGCTTTAGACAAAGCGCGTCGTGGAGGCGTAGGACAAAGAGGGCGAGGCCGGCCTTTCATGCGCTCGCTTGTTAACCCCGGGCAATCACACCACCACACATTGGCCATCTAATAAAAATTCAGGCACGTTTTGAAACAATGAAAAATGATTTCTGCCTCCTCAGAATATGTTCCCGGAATGATATGCCCATATCGTGGGCAGGGAGATGCAAAATGCGTGACATGCCAAGCTCCTATCAAAGCCGTGACATGGAGTGACAATGTCGCCCAGGTCATCGGCAAGTCGTTCCGAAAACAGATTCTGAAGAGAGGCTCATCGTTTACGAATATGCTTCAATTTTGAACTGAGCGGACACGGATATCATCGGTAATATTAATATTATGTATTACCCTCTGCCCGGCAACGAGTTAACCATACTTTCCCTTCACCAAATCACTTAGTTTTTTTGCACGTATATGAATTAGATATACACTAATGAAACCCGGAGGATACCGGGGGCAAAAGTTTGCGGGAAAAAAATGAGAAAAGTTATTCCCGCTAGATGGGTAGACAGGGAGTAATGTGTAGTCACGTGATTATTCGCCGCGTAATGATCGGACAAACATGCGTACACACCCCAGGCTTGCAAAAGAGTGTTAGCGGAGGTATTCGCACTGCCCTGCAAAGTATGTGACACTGGGATTAAACACGATCCTGGCCTGGAGCTAGCCGCCATTATGGAGGAAGTTTCGTCAAATCGGCAGCGAGGCCGTTGTTATATGTTTTGAATCTAGAAGTACCGCTGCAATCTCAACCGGACCCAACGGGCAGACCTGATCCTTTGGACCTTCTACAGTCTACGGCAGTTAAGCACAAGGACTTTGAAACACCTTTGGTGCCGGAAGGGCGGAGAAAGATTAAGGCGACCTCTTCGCATGACTGTTTGGCTAGTCCTGTTGCCATCAGTGGGGGCAGAAGCTTATGACGAATCATCGGACTTTCAAATTTCGTCGCGTCGATTCCGCGGCGCAGAGGGCATAAAATGTGATTCTTTTTGGGATTTGAGGGCTTTAGACATGTGTAGCACATCTAGTCTCCTCAGATTCTTGATAATCTACCAAACAGGTGCTGAAAGCATTGAGCCCACGGAAACCGCCGGAAGCCGATGGCATCAGCTGATGTCTCCCACAACCGCGTCGCAAAACTTTAGATGTATTCACAGAGCTCAAATAAAATGTCATACATGTACAGAACATATGAGGCGACTCCCTAGACTCTCTGGAAGAGTTTTTAGAGCTTTAATCATCGCAAAGAGTGCACAACGCACGTTTGTATTGAGATTTCAAACTCCGACGATTACTAATAAGATCCTGGCCCAATCGGACCCCCGCGATCAATAACAGACTTCAACAAACGAGGTACGAGTTAGATCTGTTGAAGCGTCTGTCCAGGAGAGACTACTGTTTGGCTGGCCGACGTGGTACTTATTCATCCTGCAGAATCGTGGAGAATTTGATTTGTACACAGATCCATATTCGTCGACGCTCTCTAGACTCGTAACCAGTCTGTAAACAATTGCCGAAAAAATGCGGCAAGCGCTTCGGTGTTTACAGACTGGTACAACTCGTTGATCGTAATCGGGCTGTCCGCGGAGTTTGAAAATTTGGCGAGGGCTCTGTTCTGGGATGCAGTTTGGGCATGAATATACTTGAAGTACCTAGGAGTAATATGACCCTAAAACTGCTTAAATCTGTCTCCTCATTTAATTTTTTTTCGGCTTGGAAGAGCGGAAAGAGCTATCAGCTTTCGACCAGAAATGATCGGGTTTGATGGCTCCTCAGCCGGCCGATCGCGGCACCTGCTAAAATTTCAAACTCCGGGGACAGCCCAATGCACATCAACGAGATATACCAGTCTGTAACCACAAAAGTGCTTGCCACATTTTTTGGATACTGGTTACAGACTGGTAACGAGTCTAGTTGACGTGGTCATCTCGACTCTGGGTCAGGCGGGCATCATAGCCGTCCAAAGGACCGTTGCAGATGGCGCCCAGGCAGCAGGCGTAAAGCTGTTCGTTCCTTCCGAGTTTGGTATGCCCACACAGGGCTACGCGGAGGGCTTATTCAAACAAAAGGAAGACGAGCACAGTAAGTATCTCAGCGGCGAAGACCTGAATGATTTGTCTCACAATGCCTCGGAATACGTCCAATCTCTTGGCCTTGCAACTGCTGTCATATATGTACGTTTCTTGGGCACCCAGGGGAGGATAGTCTGAGAATGATTTAAATCGGATATTAATGGGTACAGTCAGACCCCCAACAGCCTTCGAAATCAACGGCAAGATCAACATCGTTGCCAACATAGGCGCAACTGGCTCATTTACAGCGAAATCCGATGTTGCTGGTCAGTTTTCCTGAGCACTGTGTATTCAAATCGCATTGACAATGTTAGGCTTTACGGCACACATACTTACAACTCTACCTCCATCCCAACTCAAGAACAAGATATTCCGCATCGAAGGCCAACATGGCTCAATGGTCGACGTTGCAAAAGCATTGGATACAACGGTGGTGGTATCCAATCCCATGCCTGGACCCATCTCCGCTGTCCCTATATTAACGTTCTACCAAGAGCGATTCGGTGCTGGAGCATGCAGTACCGGATGGGATGAAGCTAGGAAGGTCGAGGGTACAGGTAAAGTTGCTGCAGGAAGCTCGAATCACCTCTGGCCCGGACACATCTGGATGGCCTTGGAAGAGGGAGTTAGGATAGGAGCTTCATATAAGCGGAAGTAAGCCTTGCACCAAGCGTAGTCGTAGGGCCGCAAGTTTCTTGAAATTACAATTCTAGTGATATATCTCTCCGCGGCTCTTGATCGCCTCTCGGATACGAACAAGTCATCTCTGTCAGGGAACGCAATTATTATATCACGGCAGGCTCAAGACCTTGTCTTTCAGCTGGAAAACTCTGGGGAGGTGGCGCGCTGCTCGGGCGAGCACTACTCGTCGTAAGTATTTCACTCAATCAAGGCGCTCCGTTTGGCGCAATCCCCACTATCCAAATAACCGTAGATTAATGATTTGTACCAACATATCGACTTTGCATAACTCGGCGTTCTGGTTTGCGCGTCGAATTTTTGGGGACCATGTGATCGTGTTTTATCTGTTCATGCCTTGAATTGATGGGGTTTTGAACTCCGCTTCTTTGCTCTGAACACTCCTCCTTCCCCTGGTTACTACCGCAAGTGTCAAAGAGCGAGGTATGCATCGTTCTTGAAGACAGTCGTTGTGTTGCACTCGCCTCGGGAGCGGCTGGTCTAAGCTTTCACCGCACTCCATCACATCAAGGATATCGATAGGCCCGCACTCCTTCGCTTCATTTTTCATAATTGTGATATCATTACGAACGGACCCAGATACTCCCTGGCGACTCTGAAAGTGGACCTGCAGGGAAGTTTAGGCTGAATAATTGAGAGCAATTGCTATGAGGATTCTTTGGATCCGACATATCCGCTTCAAACATATACCGTTCTGGTTGCAGCTATTTCATTCCATTACATACAAGACGTTCCGACTGTGGACGCGACATCGCTTCAAAAGTAGAGAATGGTGGAAGAACGGAAGGAATACGCAAACCAACGAGGTTTGTTTAGTCCATATCGATCATTTCGCCGGTCCACCTGGCTCTGGTCCATTCCTGCAGCTTTCGGAAGTTGCGACAGGTATGTATGACGTTGAAAGTAGGGACCAAGATCGGTTTCGACGAGAACTTGAGTGGCTGGACGTTGAAGGGGACGGTACTGATATCCGCACCACATTGCAATGATTGACGGACCGAGTTCAAGCAGTGGTTGATATGAGTATCGTAAACCTCCTTGGCCTCGGTGATGTCCCTGGCATAATAATCTTGCCGAGGTCAGACGATTTCGCATCGCTGCGACTGATTTGATTCACCTGGATGCAAGGCCTTGCGAATCTTGTTCTGGGAGGCAATGAGAAGAGATATGCGAGTCATAAATACCAACATACCAGGCAATGAAGTTGATGGAAGACGTCAATACCAAAAATAGACTCGTTTTCGGTGTACATCTTCTCCGAGTTGTTGGCGAGCTTGGATGCAACGTCGGGAGTAACATGAATGGCACCGACTGCAGGTTGATTATTAGTGAGTCGAGTGGGGAATTCTTTTCTGCTCACATTCGTAGAGCTCGCGCCAAGCCCCATCGACGGAAGGAGATGGTGGCATGCTGTACATGTCGTCGGGTTCGTCATTCAAAGGGCCAGCATGAAATTTGACAACTTCGTAATCCACTGCCTCCTGAGCCGGAGCTGAGGGCTCCATGGTCAGCGCGAGATTCCTGGGACTGAGAGAGAGCGCACAAAATGTAAGGAATGGCTCGGCATGGCACTCTTTTACACGAGAGAGTTTGGCGATGGATACGAAGTTTGAGATCAGAAGGATGAGGAGCGCCCCAGACATGCAGTAGATGGTTTTGCGGAGGCGTCTGTGCTCACACTTGAAGTCGACTCGATCATACTGGGTGTCGTCGGGTAAGAGTGGCTCGTAAACGATTTCATCGGACTTGGGGCTCATATCTCGAGGGTGAGGGGACGACCGCGTCGTACCAAAGGGCTAGTTAGTTGATATGGGGCCATAATAGCGAGAAACACGATGCTGTAACGTAAAACATGATAAGAATGAACACACCCGTGCATCAATTTCTAGAAGAAAAAAGCCTGCGCCCAAGGAAGAACCGCACTAACGGCTGACCCGCGGCATATTTCACATGGAAGCTATCAATGCTCTTCGAGTTCTTGAATGAATCCTCGAAACTGTGGAAGAGGCCAAATCCCGCATACTCGCCGGTGCCAGAAGATAGCATCTGAGAGTTGATGTGACGCAGTGTTGCCAGCGGAGCCCCAGATTAGTATGCTTTTCTCGTGAGTCGAAGACATGCCATGCCAACCTCATTATTAATATTACTGACTGTGGACGGCCCGCCGCGCTACGTATGCACTCCCCCGAAGAATCCAATCGCCCCACCCCGCATGAGGCGTGACTTCGAAGCTTCCATCTGCTCTTGTTCGGCCTTCTTGTATCGAAATTTTCTCCTATCCAGGAAGTTACCGGACAGTAAGCGGGAAACCGGCTTTCAATTATGAACTTCGACGTGGAAACCTCGTTTTTTGAGGGGCTTATTTTGACACGGAAGTTACCCCATATTCGCTGCAGTACTGCGCCGTCGGCCCACCAAGCGTGAAAAGGGTATAATCCCGAGGGGTACCTTAGCGGCTACCGGGGCATCTTTTTCAATAACCTACAACAGAATGTGCGAGGAATGCAATCCTCAAGATTCGCATATTTTCTGCATTCAGAGGCAATGCAGAAAAGCGTTCGGAATCAATTCGGATGAGAACAACTGAAGTGGAATAGGTAGGGAAACTCGGGGATTAAATTTGCTGACACCGCACCATATACGATACGTGAAGGCTTTCAACCGTGGGAAGATTTTGATGGGGACTGCCATTGGCGAAAAAGCCTCCCCTCCCCATAAATTCAAGCCAGTATGTAGATCCTTAACGTGATATTGGTTCTATTGAGAAATTTACTATGTATGTAAAAAAAGCTACGGCACTGTACCTTACTTCACCGCTGATTACCAGGACACTTTGACTCACCGACAGGAACGCGAGGTCAATGGCTGTTACGACACAATAGGAGTCACCGGATAACTCCAGAGAAGCTATTCGATTTGTCTATCGATAACAGAGTATGCACTGGTGAGAGACAAATATCCCAAACTTCCACTGTTTTTTTTTTTTTGTGTGTCCAAAGGTTCCCACAGGTTGTAGACTAATTGGAGCAAAATGGGTCGATACCGCGTTCTGTCGTGAGCTGGAGCCATTGCGTCGGTTGCCTCGTCAATGCGCGTCTGCCACGTCACTTTTACGAGACCGATTCGCGAGTAGTAAAGTTCTCAATACGATCTGTTTCTGTAGCCGCCCCCTGTCTACCGGTCTCAGTGCAGTGAATCTATCATGCCTCTAGCAAGTGATGGTGGATGACTACTTCCGACTTGGGGGGGTAATATATTGAGGTAAGAGAGACCGACCGCGTCCGGCCTCGATATGGTGCCATAATTGTGGGGAAAGTCGATGCCACGACTCGAAAAGATGAGAAGAAATTCACGCGTGCATTTATTTCTAGAAGAAAAAAACCGCCAGAACACGCCTAGAGGTTCTCTTGACTTAAAGTGGTTTCCAATACGAATTTACCATTCGAACCTGCGTGAAAGAATCCACGAAGCTAGGCTAAATCCGCATATACCCCGGTTCCAGAAGATCCCATAGGTTCTGAAAGTTGATGGAAATGTGAACCTAGAGCTCGGATGCCGCGGTGTTGACAACAATTATTGTGCTCACTGACACTATTCATCGATCCGCCGACAGAGTTGTAGAAGGTGCAAAATGGTATAAGTACTCGAGCCATCGAAGTGAACTCCATCGTCGTCAACAACTTCGTATCAGCAACTCGTATCGAAATGAAGCTCCTCCTTTTGCAAACCCTCGTCGCTGCTGCTTGCGTCTGTGTTGCCATTCCTACGGGACAGGGCAAGGTACATAGCACCTCTGATATGAACAGCTGGAGATCTGACTTTTTCGACAGGACACCCTTGACCGGGCTGGCAAGGTGAGCTTAGGCTCTCCCTGAACCGCGCCATTCCGAAAGTTGATTGCTTGAACTTCAGGTTGACCGCCGATTCTACTACACCCAGTACGTTGACGACGCTCCGGAGAAAGCCGGCAAGGTGAGGCTCTCCCTGAACCACGCCATTCCAGAAGTTAATTCCTTGAACTTCAGCTCGACCGCCGCTTCTACTACACCCACTACGTCGACGACGATGCTGAGAAGGCCGGCAAGGTGAGCCTTTCCCTGAACCGCGCCATTACGAAAGTTGATTGCTTGGACTTGAGGTCGACCGCCGCTTCTACTACGCCGAGTACGTTGACGATGATGCTGAGAAAGACGGCAAGGTCAGCTTTTCCCTGAACAGCGCCATTCCAGATATTAATTCATTGAGCTTAAGCTCGACCGCCGCTTCTACTACACCCACTATGTTGACGACGATGCTGAGAAAGACGGCAAGGTCAGCTTTTCCCTGAACCACACCATTGCAGATATCAATTCCCTGACTTCAGCTCGACCGCCGCTTCTACTACACCCACTATGTTGACGACGATGCTGAGAAAGACAGCAAGGTCAGCTTTTCCCTGAACCACACCATTGCAGATATCAATTCCCTGAACTTCAGCTCGACCGCCGCTTCTACTACACCCACTATGTTGACGACGATGCTGAGAAAGACGGCAAGGTGAGTCTCACCCGGAACCACGCCATTCCGAAAGTTGATTACTTGAACTTCAGCTCGACCGTCGCTTCTACTACACCCACTACATCGACGACGATGCTGAGAAAGCCGGCAAGGTGAGTCTCACCTGGAACCACGCCATTCTGAAAGTTGATTACTTGAACTTCAGCTCGACCGCCGCTTCTACTACACCCACTACGTCGACGACGATGCTGAGAAGGCCGGCAAGGTGAGCCTCACCCTGAACCGCGCCATTCCGAAAGTTGATTGCTTGAACTTCAGGTTGACCGCCGATTCTACTACACCCAGTACGTTGACAACGCTCCGGAGAAAGCCGGCAAAGTGAGGCTCTCCCTAAATCACGCCATTCCGAAAGTTGATTGCTTGAACTTCAGCTCGACCGCCGCTTCTACTACACCCAGTACGTTGACGACGCTCCGGAGAAAGCCGGCAAGGTGAGGCTCTCCCTGAACCACGCCACTCCAGAAGTTAATTCCTTGAACTTCAGCTCGATCGCCGCTTCTACTACACCCACTACGTCGACGACGATGCTGAGAAGGCCGGCAAGGTGAGCCTTTCCCTGAACTGCGCCATTACGAAAGTTGATTACTTGGACTTGAGGTCGACCGCCGCTTCTACTATACCCACTACGTTGATGACGATGCTGAGAAAGCCGGCGAGGCGAGTCCCCATCCTCATAGTTTTGAGTTTGTGAAACTGATCGTTTGAGCACAGGAAACCGCGACCGAAAAGGCGTAATCGCGCTAACGAAACGTTGGGATAGTGACAGAGGGCTTACCCGTGCCCAAGCAATTCTCCACTTCTGATTTGCATCTGGAAACATACCATGTAGAAACTCTGAATGAATCTTTGTTACTGTGAGACCGAAATTTTTTCAAAACTCCTCGATTCAAAATAAGCCACGCACGACACCACTGAGAAAAGAAATCATTTAACAGTCAATCCTTTAGCGCTTTAGCCACAGACTCACGGAACGACTGAGTGAGAAGATGCCACTCTTCATCTTACACAGAGGGAGATGGGCGGATGGAGAGGACGTGCATAAAAAAGTGGGCGCCGGCGCCGTAAAAGAGTACGTGAAATTCACATGGGGAGATGGATTGCCAAGGCACGGGGTTGACGACACAGACCTCGTAGCTGGTGCAAGGCTGTCACTCCAGGTGTGAATGAACCACGCCGCAAATTCGGACCCGAAGGCGAGGCCACCATGTGGTCATTGGCGCCCGTGCGCATCGTACGACGTAAAGTGCGCACGGCGTATGGTGTGAGCTTCTGGGTGTCAGTATCACGATGGAAGTTCTCCGGTATCCTGCGAGACGCGTGGGAGCGCGTCAAGAGGGATGGGCGAAAGGCGCCGACTCGGAGGGCGCAGCGGAGGCCAGAGGCGGTAGGGTGGGTAGATGAGGGTGTTGGAATTTCGAGGCCGCCCGCTCGCTGTCATTGACGGCGTTCGACTTCATGTTTCACAGAATGCCGTCGCCACTTTCATTCCGTTTTTTCTACGCCGTTTATAGCTCTAATCACGCCTTATTCGTACTAATTAGTTCTTGCCTTTTTTGTATTTAAGCCGTAGTTGTTCAATGAATCCCCTGCGCGTTTGCGAGGGTCTTCTGCTACATCCCGAGTAAAGGCCGCGGCTACCTTTATTTCAACAGAGGGCGAAGGGCACGAACTTCAACGAAGATCATGCGATGGACTCAAGTCTGGCGGCGTGGGAAACTGAACGTCCAAACCAGAGAGATAAGATAAGATTGTGCCAGCGGCATAAATTCACTCCGTATCCTTTTAGGTTCTGGGCCGGAACACGACGATGGATGTTCTCCAAGGCGTCATACACGCAATATTGTATATGTTCCAAGGCCGACTCAGGTTTGTGGTCGCAAAACCGCAAATATTCGAGGTCCAGGACGTTCAATGGTCTGAAATCTTGGGCGCTTCCTTCTGTGGTGTCCCCTTTAACCCGGTCAGTACTTATTCATGCCAGGCAAATATCAGAATCAAGCTCCCTTTGGGGGATTGATGAATACACGAATCCATATTGGACTCATTTTGTCGACGCTTCCGACTCAGTCGAAGAGGTTGCTCAGAGTTGGACACTCACTCTTAGATCCAGCTCAATTTTGCAAAATTCAAGGCGCGTAGGAATAATACTTAGTATCCAAGGAAGTTGAACTCGTGGAAGTCATTCTCATCAACGGGTCTTCTCGCAAAGGATTCGGTGCACAGAACCTGTACGACTTCTCATTGTGAGATTGGAGGTAATTTTCCTTTGGGGAGTTGAAAGATGAGGCATTAGCATCTAAACCACGCAACTTGAATGTGTGCGCCCGGCAGAATGAATTAAGTAAGCGCAGTCAATTTGCTAAACAAAAAGGTACAACATTTAATATGTTAGATTTGCAGAATATAAATTGAGTGGGCGGTGGTGGTATCACTCCATTGCTGGGCTCAAGCCGCCGGATTGAACTTGACCACGAACAATCCTCTCTCCAGCGTATTGACCAAAATGTAGCCGCTGGCGAAGTACGGGTATGCGCTCCAGGAGCCTCCAAGGCTCACCTCGCCGTTGATGGCGTCATCCTCCGGGTAAACTGTGACAAGACTTTAGTACACTCTTAAAGGTGAAAACATCCGACGAAACCATCAAAGAAGCCCGCCTCGAAGAATCCGGAACCAGTGGGGTCGTCGACCACGCTGGAAACGTCAACAATACGGAGTCCGCTCTTGTAGTTACTCTCGTAGACGAGTCCGTTCTGCGAGGGTATGAGAAAAGTAATTGGCACCTAGGAGCCCAATTAAATGCGCACATGGACGTAAAGATTGTGGTCGATCGCGCGGGCAGGGGAGTTGTAATGGCCAGTGAGGATCGGGCGGCTGAGATCCTTGATATCCCAGAGGTACGTGGTTGTAAAACCTCTCATCGCCCATCCTACGAAGGGGGTTTAACAGAAGAAGAGGAAGGGAAAAAGGAAAGGACCGACCTCTACTAAACATCTCATCCATTTCATCGTTCATCAGCAAATATTCCTGATTTTTTTTCGTCGATGACCCAGCCCTGGTGTGAGTAGGTCACACCGTGGTAGAAGGTAGCAGAGATGACCGTCGGCTTCGAAAGGTCCGTGATGTTGTATATCGTGAAAGTGTCCTCGTTGAAAGAATAGCATATGTCGGAACCGTTGTATGCCACATCCGGGCCATAGTAGATGAGGCATTGCGCGCTAGAGGAGTGTCTCTCTGAGCATATGATAGAAAGTATGGATCAGTATCAACACTTACTCGTGCACGTAGCCGTCCTCTCCCGCGCAGCCGGCGGTCGTGGGGTTGGTGGGGTCAGTGACGTCGATGAAGATCAAGCCGGCACCACAGACACTAATGGGAGTCGTTAGATCCGAGTCCAAAATGGAGGAGAGATTGTATACACCTGGCGGGGTACGGCGCCGACGGCCACGATGAGGTTCTTCTCAGCGTGTGCCACGATATTATGGGATGATCCCATCGGAAGGTCGTCGTAATGCGCCGTGAGGTCTGTCTCGATACTGAAATTCTTGGGGCTCTTCGCCAAGGAAGTGTCAAGGAGCTGGGTGGTGAAGAACGTCAAGCGCCTGCCGATGATCTTGAGTGCGGATATGTACATACCTTCAGCAAATCAAATACTTGAATTCCGTGTCCTTCCGCTTCGCTGCCAATGTAAGCCTACAACGATAAATAATGGTTAACACGGAGACGTCGACGGACGTACATAGTGAGAAATGGTCTTTATGTCTCGCCAAATGTCTGAATCCGTCTGCGTGGGCAGACGACCCAAGTACGCAACTTGACCGGTAGAGAGGATCTCCACGAAGGCAGTCCCGTCCATCTGAGCAACAAGACCGAACTCCCTTTGCACCCCAGCATCATCTGTATGCGTCCACCCCCAAATGTCGTTGCCTATTTGGTCGATGCTGCCCAGGTCTCGGTGAGGCGTAAATGAGTACAGGTCCACATTTCTACACGTATACGTGTTGTTTTCCACCTTGCCAGCATATCCGTCGACACAGGGAGTGTACTCCCGGATAGCCTTGAGGCCCCGAACCGGGTCGAATATGCCAGTCGCGCTCACAACATCTGTGCGCAACTGTTCGACGGCCGCCGTCATCGTGTCCATCAGCATCATATGGACTTTTCCAGAGGTATAGTCGTCGACATGGGTGAAGGGTATGTGGATGAAAGGCTGTTCTTCGCCCCTGTCGAGGACTTCCTTGTTGGCGGCGATGCCCGAGACAAAAGAAAGCGCCAGGAAAAGAGAACCAGTGAGCATCTTCATGCTATGATAATGGAACCAACCCAAGTCAGCGATATATATCCGAAAGCCTAAGGAGTGCGAATCTTCGAAACTGCGCATGACTGCGGCGCAGAAACTGCGCATGATTGCGGCGCTCAAACTGCGCGCGCAGGTGATCGTTATTAGCGTACAAGTGAAAGGAACGCGAATGTACGTGATTCCTGGGGACGAGGAGAGGGTGAGCCAACTCAGAGGATTGAACTTATTAAGGAAATCACGGATGACATCCTCCCAGGTGTGGGCGAGAGTAACTGGGTTGGTTGTCTTGGGCTACAGGAGCCTTGCTTGAGTAGACATGGTCGAATGCGATACATACCGGCCTGCGACATAACACGAATCTTGCGCCTTTTGCCAGATGTTTGAAGACGAGAACGAGACACTTTGGCAGTACTTTGGTTCACAGGATGACTTTGATGTGCAGCAATGACAATGTGCTCGGCCAGGGAGGCTGAGGCATGGAGGCTTGAAGTCGGTGTACGTGGAATGGGCGGTATAGCACTTGCGAACGACTGTCTTCCAAATGCGGACTGCTGGATCTATTGAGAGGTGGCGTCGAGCCTAAATGGGCAGAAACGGCGGCATTTAACCACGAGTCCGGGGGCATCAAGTCTTCGCGGTGTTGGAAGGGAGCTTCGAGATGCATATGGAAGAACACAGACGCGTGTTGGACGTGTGTCGGCGCCGCGATGGCTGAATGGTGTGGCAGTGTGGGAATGATCATGATCGAAGATACATCAATTGTAATCACCGACGGCCCAAACCGTGACTTCGGCTCTTCTTTTAACTTTAGGAACTGGAACTCCGGGCACGTATTTTCACGATGGTCTCGTCATTCAAGCTTCTTCGCGCCCGTGCCGACGAGCCCAGACCGTCATCGAAGCTGCCGCGGATGCTCCTGTTTGCAATCTTCGACGAGCTCGAGATAGCTCGAGAACGCTCTTGAGTTCTAAGTACCTCGTCCGGATGACCTGGATAAATTACAGGCGGAAGATCTCAAGTTAAATTGATGAGTTTATTCTATTTCTAGTAAGCCGCACACTCGGTTGCTCAATCCAATTGCAATATAGCCTACTTCATCAAACCGCTACCGTGGTACTACATAACATTCGAAGTGGTGCAAACATCAGCGGTCAAGTTCTACTGCTGACAGTGAGCCCGAGTCTAACGTCTAAAGGCTTTGAGCTTTTCTCACGTACTTATTGTCGGTCTAGAGCACCCACACTCCGCTTCTCTGGGTCCAGAAAAATATACATAGCTCACAGATCCGGCCGGCATGGGTACCTCGGATCGGCGTTTATTGCGGGGTACTGCGGGGTAAGTGGAGATCGTTTTCGCTTACACGTCACGGCCCGGTTTCCAAGAAGTACGGATTCAGTTAGGCTCCTCGCGCCCACAGAGCGATTCGGTGAGGATACCTTTGACCGTAACCCCCCCATCTTCTTGACCATACTAACGACTACGTGGCTCAGATATGACGGACCAGGTCTCGCCCTATGCCACTCTTCCCAGCAGCTCTTCCTTCCGAGTCTCTTCTCAGTTTCTCGCTGGCGATCTCCCCCTTC
Organism: Mycena rebaudengoi; assembly: GCA_029282285.1. NCBI lineage: Eukaryota > Fungi > Basidiomycota > Agaricomycetes > Agaricales > Mycenaceae > Mycena > Mycena rebaudengoi. The sequence continues at coordinate 978,793 of JARJCX010000003.1, read as the reverse complement.
CTTATCTCTGGGATTTTCATAAAGAGAACTCTGGCACTCATCCCCTATTCATCTACGACGAACCAGACGGCACAACAATAAAAATTATGTGGTCCCAAGGTGTCGATGCGATGTACCGAGCCGCACGCTATTTGAAACCATCTCTTGTCCGTCATTCAGCCCATCCTGGCGATGTCCCTCCTGTAGTTGGAATTTTGACGTTCAGAGGTGCCTGCACATTCCTCGTGCCAACCAAATTATTTTTAACCTCATTCAGATATCCCTACTTCTTGGGCAATAATCACGGCTGTCCTTCGCCTCGGTGCAACAGCGTTTTTGATCTCGCCAACAAACTCCCCGCTTACACTTGCAAATTTACTGGAAAAATCGAAATGCAGTGTTCTTCTTACTGGTAGCGAGGAGGCCATCCAAAACTTGGTGATAAATGCTCAGTCGCTCATGGACGAGAATTCGAAGCCTGTTGTAATTCGAGGGCCGTCGTATCCTGAGCTTTACCTATCCGACACCGCGATTATTGATACATCCGAGCTCCCCAAAGTCACGGATATGGACAGTCCCGCGGTCATCGTTCACTCTTCCGGTGGGCATCCCTTCTACGATGTTGCCAATCCGTCCTAATTTATTTTCCAGGTTCTACAGGCTCTCCCAGTCTCGTGATTTCGTCACATCGCACCTTGGTCCACGGGGCCATTACGACCTGTATGTTAAAATAGAAGAATGGAGCAGACATATCTCAAACACGTTTATTTCTTGCAGATTTCGGCGATAAAGATCTCTGCGGGTGCATATGTGGAGCCCAGTCATTTCCATTCTATCGTAAGAATTGATGTTCGTCTACGTTAGCCAATTATTTGACCCATACTTCGACAGATAACACTGGCATCACTGCATATATTGCGCTACCGGTAAATTCTTCCACTGATTTTCAATAAACAGTTCTCCTCATGGTATAGAGTACAACCGGCCAGATTTGCACAATTTTCAACCCGCTCCAGCTACCAAGATCACCAACGGCAGAGAATGTGCTCGCTTCAGCAGAAAGGTGCAAAGCAAACTATTTGTACACGGTGCCTGCCTTTATTGAAGTGAGCCACCGTCCGAGAGCTCTTCGACGTTTATTCTTCCATTTTTGCAGACATGGGCCAGTAGTCCAGAGAATCTGGTGTCCTTACGTCGATTAGAAACCATTGCAAGTTCTTTCCTCCCCGTTTTGCCTTCGTTTTTGACATGCGGCATCATCAAGCTCTTCGCCGGTAGTCCTTTGAAGACTCACATAGGCAATTACTTGGCAAATAATGGTGTACGACTCTCCAGCATGTATGGCACGTAAGTAGAGGTCCCAGGAAACGTTTCAGTTCATCTGACTTATACTTTGCGCATAGCTCGGAATGTGGCACAGTTAGTGCCATTGTCTTCGGTATGGATACTCTTATTCATAACTAACTCTTACTTACGATCAGTGCAGACGGAGATCCCGAAGACTGGGAATATATCAAGGTTAGTCATATCGCAGTTGCAATACCACGAATCAGCTGAATGATACCGCAGCCGACTCGTCAAACAACGGTTCTCTGGGAAGTTCAAGAAGGGGCCGAAAACCTGTTCGAACCTGTAGTCCTTGTATAACTTGTTACCTCTTCGTATTCCACCCATTTAACCTTATATCTTCAGGAATCACCGTACAAGAGAATTGCAAAGCCGAATACCACGCGCCAGGGGTTGCCAGCTTGCCGAGCGGGAGATCTTTTCGAGAAACACCCGAGCAAGGAGGGTCTGTGGCGTGTGTACGGGAGGTCGGACACGCTGATCGTCCACTCTAACGGCAAGAAGGTTGGTGACCCATGTTTAACTTTGTTTGTGAAGCGCTAATAGTCCATGTTTCCTGTCTGTCAGACAGATCCCATATCTATAGGTCCTCTCGCTTACTGCTGACTTCGATATTTGGGCTGACTGGTGTGCGAGATAGAATCTATCATCTCCAAACACCCCCTCGTCAAATATGCCATCGTTTTCGGCCACAACCAGCCTCACGCCGGAGTGGTTATCTGGCCTAACGGCGCTAGCGACCTGCGTGCAAGTGAGCCTGCCCTTCGAAACTTGCGGGCTGAAATCTGGCAAGTTCTTTCCAACCCACTCAGCGTTTCGTGTTCACTGAGTTTTTTCCAGGCCCTCGATTGAAGAAGCGAATAAAGCATCACCAACTCATTCAAGGATCGTTAAAGAGGTGCGTAAATATCGTCTTTACGCCATTGCGGAGCCCAATGGTCGGTCCCCTAGACCATGATCATAGGAACTACGAAACCGTTCTCCGTAACAGACAAACACAGTCTCCGGCGGGCAGCCATCCTTCAGGACTATGCGGAGGAGATTGCGGAAGTGTTTCGAGCATTGGATGAAGCCACCGTCTCCCACATACCCGTCCCTCTGCCAAAATCATGGAACCCAGCAAACAGCCTCTCCTTCGTTCGTGCTGTGATCCACTGGATCCAGAGTGGATCCGGTTCCCACTTACCGCGAGATTACGACGATCTATTCCAATATGGGATTGATAGGTCAGTCTGCCAAGTAGGTTTGACGGTGTCTGAATTGCTAAACGAACATACATACATAGTCTTCAAGCTGTTCTGATCCGAAATGCCCTTGCTCGGGCGTTGTCAGCCACAGGAATGACACAAATACGGCTCGAAACCAGTCTCATTTACACCCACTCCACCATTGCCTCTCTCTCTCAATTTGTCAGCGGTTATGCAAACCAAAAGAATTTTATTCCTTCAGTTACGGCAACTCGGGATTCTGCAGCGGAAACCATGCGAGACCTGTTGAGGGAGTTCACCACTCCGTTTGACCTGAATCCATTTCAGGGCGTGGTGTCCGACTCGGCCTCTTGTCAGCAATGCGTGCTCATGACGGGCTCGCTGGGGACCCTAGGCAGCCACATTTTATTCGCCCTTCTCAAAAGTTCCTCTGTGGCCCGCGTTTATGTTCTCAACCGTATTTCCAAAGGCAGACAGCTGGACAAAATGCGAGACGTTCAGCGCATTGCGTTTGAACGACAACGGATTCCAGGGATATTCGCTGAGTCTGAGAAGATCTGCTATCTTAATGGCGACATCATGAAGGCCGATCTGGGACTGGATCCATCTATCTGCCGGGAGGTCCGAGACACTGTCACGGCCATAATACATAACGGTGAGAGCGTTGTAGATCCTCTTTTCGATCGTCAAGCCTGATATTCCAACAGCCTGGGTCGTGAACTTCGTCCTCCCGTTGACTTCGTTCAGGCCTCTACTTCAGTCTCTGAGAAATCTATTGCAGTTCGCGCTCTTGTGTGAAGATACACCGAGGTTCGTATTTTTGAGTTCAGTATCGGTAGCCAATGGTAAGTGGATAGTCTCGAATGAATATTATTGTATCCTGACTGCTTCAGGATGGCAAGACGCGAACCCCATCCCGGAAGTGGCTTTGAAAGAGCCATATACTGCCATTGGGACTGGATACAGTGAATCCAAATGGGTGGCTGAACAGATGATACATTCAGTTCGCAAGGAAACCGTTCTCAAGCCAGTCATCGCTCGACTAGGCCAACTCTGCTCGTCAAATTCCGAAGCCGGTGGACGCTGGAACTCTAATGAGTGGTTTCCGCTGATTGTGAGATCAGCCGAAAGCATTGGATCATTGCCATATCTCCGAGGCGTGAGTTGCGTTCGCTCTATTTCCTGGACCTGCATCTGAATCTTGTCATGTGTTCCAGGACCTTTCATGGCTACCATTCAACCTTGTTGCATCGGTAATTGTCGACTTGATCCACAACGATGAGCCCATCGAGTGCGCAAACATCGTTCATCCTCGACCAATTCCTGGGCGTACTGTGACGGAAACATTAGCCGGCGCGCTCAATGTCGGCATAATATCCCACCATGAGTGGGTCCAAAGACTACAGGAGTTTTCTCGGAAACAAGAGGCCCGCCGAGTGCCCGCCGTCGCGCTCCTGGATTTGTTCGTCGCTGAGGGCGACAACTCAGTTTTCGATGACACTGGTAAAATCTATCAACAGTGTAACGGGTTGCGAGCCTCTGCCGCGCTTCGTGACTTTGTGGCGAAGTTGAGTGAACATGACATTTTGGGCTGGCTCAGGGACTGGAGGGAGGAATATCATGCCCAGATGACTGTATAGCCTGTCATGAAAAGATCTGTAAAATTAGTCTCATTACCACTCTCCACCATTGAACAAATTTTTGTTTTCGGAATAAGTAAGATCAAATTGGGCCGGTACGCATCACTGTGCCATCAACGCCGCAGCCAAACATCCCGCTCATCCGCTCACCACGAGCGATTATGAATACCTCACATCCTACGATAACCATCGATCTTGTAGCTTCCTCATCCCGTACTCCATTCATCATCTGAATCCTCTTAGGTCCTGGACCGGCACACGACCAAGGATGTTCTCCAAGGCGTCCTGCACGCGATCTTATTCCACCGACTCTTTGGGCTCGTGAAACCGCAGATATTCGAGGTCCTGGACGTCACAATGGTCTGAACCCTCGGTCGTTTTCCGGCAGAACCTCATGTGGCGTCCCTTTTAGCCCGGTGTATCAGACCCAGAGATGGAGCAGCTTGTGAATGAAAAAGTTGACGTGTTTTGGCGGGGGATCGAAAGCGGGGCCAGTAAGCGTGGACAGGTGTGCTGCAGTGCATCTAAGTCGAATTTTCCATCAAATGTTACAGATTACAGTGACCTTCTCCGAGAAACGGCCAAAGAAGTCGTGGTTCCAGGTCTATGTAGGCGAAGAAGAGGTGCCATGGGAGCAATGGTGAGCTTATATTTGTTTCAAGCGCCCTACCACTCAGTCTTCTGCATAGGATCATCAACGCCGAGCTCCGCCAACCCAAATCTGACCGAGGTGCGATAAAATTACACTTCCCCTTGCGAGCAGTCTATCAATTTGCCCCAAGATCGGCAGCAGTTCCTCACCACGCTCGCTGCCACGCTCACCAAGGCCGTCCAGACGATGCTCGCACACACTTCATCCGAGAAGGGCCGTGCCGCGGTCCCCCTAATCACCAATGCCACGGGAATATCACCGTTTCCTGTGCGTGTGGCCGTTAGCGTCGGAGGTATAGAAATCGGTTGATCGTGCGTCCACTTCCGTCATTTGTATTTCAAACTGTCTCGTTATTGTATTCTATGTTGGTTGCGGCGGTTATTTATGATATTCCGAAACCAGTTCTCGACTCGTGTCCCTCTGCACTTGTGCTCCACTCCATCCTTTTTGATCAACCGCGTCTTCTGCAGCCTTTTTTTTGCAGCCATGTATGCAATCCCCTGATGATCATAATTTATGTTTAAATATCAGCCTTTACAGCCCGCGGACGTTATCACCCGCATTCATCCTCGAAGTTATGGCCTGAAACCACTCGAAGATCCATCGACATCTCCATCCCTTCGCATCCTGATTGCGGAAATCCAGAGACTCCTCCTGCAAATTAATAAACATTCTCATGATGTCTCGTTTCACATCCACAAGCTGCCGACCGCGTTCGCCGTGAATCCAGTGAGTGTCTGCGGCAATACAAGCTTGGTGATTTCCTGATTAGTTGTCCGGGATCACCGCCAGCTCGCGTCCGAGGGCGATGTGCTTTGTCTGTTTCCTCCGTAACAACCTAATTTGGCTATGTAGCTGTTAACGGGCAAGTCCCTGCGCCTCTGACCTTGCAACGGCCTCGCTCAATATGTGAACAAATCGAGACCATGATTCGCGTCCGAGGCGTATTTGCATCTATACATCCCCGCCAAATAGTAGCGAGGCAGCTCGACCCAGTAAGAATCGGATGTTGCAGATATTTCAAGCATGCAACGAGTTGCCTGAACCAAAGAACCGCCACCCTGCGTCCGCAGAATACGCCATGGGCCAAACGCCGCGTAATTCGTATCCTAGGTGCATTCTGAAGCCCACTCCGAGATGCGCATGTTGGTTCCGACTCCCGGGACTCATTTCAACACTTGGATCAGTGGCTCTGCACCCGAAGTTCTGTGGTACTCTAGAACCCGGCCCACACTGCAATTTTGAACCATATGTCATCCCATCATAGATCGTGAGGGGCTTTACTCATTTGGTGCTTACTTCTAATCTGTAGAAACCAGGCATGCTGACATAACCCACACTGTTCGGAAAGAGAATGGAGACAAGCCTCCTACATACTTGCTCTTGCCTACTAGAATCCATACCCGATGCGCGAGTCCCACACGGGGCTGCGACTGCGACCGTCGCGACGGCGGCGATATTCTGATTCGTCCACTTAGCCCGGCGCCCGATAGTCGCCTCGGTGACCTACGAGGCGGTGGCGGGCAGGTGAACGAGAGCGAGAACGCGACCGGCGGTCACCCGGGCTTGGGGAGCGCCGCGAACGAGAGTAACGATCAGGCTTAGGATACTGCTCCCCCGAGCGAGATCGCTGACGATGGAGCAGGCGGTGATCCACAGCACTGAGCGAGTGTGAGTTTCGCTGTTTGAGGAGCTTTCGTTCGCGCTTCCGTCTCCTTCGCTGGTCCTTCTCCAGCTTTTTTGCCTCTTTGTCCTTTTTTGGCTTGACGGCGTTCCGTTCCTGCTGCTCAATGGCGAGCATAGGATCCTCCCGACGTTTTGCAGCACCTTCGGGGGCACCATTGCCACTCTGGACCGGAATGGATATCTTGTCTGCGGCCCTGGTCTTCTGTATACTGTCAGTATGAACCGATTTTTCTGAACAATTTTTTGCATACCTTGGCATTCGCGCCCGTCGTGAGGGTCTTATCGACTCTTTTCTTTCCGAGCAGATATTCTTCCAGATCGCTGGAATTCTGAATCGTCCTTGTCAATGATGCCGGAGTCACGTACATCCATTCCAATCTCTCTGTCCGCTTCGTCCCAGTTTGGTCTTCCTGACGTCGTCGAAGCTCCTGCATCTGTCGCTCTTCCTCCCGCTCCTTGCTCAGCTGATCAAGTTTCATCTTTTCCTCGAACTATCGGCGCATAAATTTGTTAGTGAATTAATCCACCACAGGAAGCAGATTGACTCACAGCCTTCTTCTCCACGATCCATACCCGCTCCTGATTCGCGCGCCGCGACGGGTGCCAGGACTTCTTCGTGTTGAGGTCTATGCCCATGTTGGCAGGTTGAAAGAGCGGAAAGTGTGCGTCTGGTGGAACGAGGCGAAGCCGCACGCTGACTCTTAATTACTCTTTTTAGGAATTTCGGGACCGGGTCTCCATGTTTGAGATGCCGCATTTTGCTGTGCAAGTGTATATGTTTATTCCTGTGTTCAGAGAGAGAGCACTAATTACAGAAGCACTCAAAGACGAATAGCCTTGCGATGAGGTTCCGCTGGACGGCTCTGGGCGCGAACGAATTCCTCATGTCTTCGCGAACGAGCTCTCACTCGAGGACGGAGATAATAGGTATCTGGATCCGCGCAGAAGATCAGCGGGGAACGTCTTTGACGAATAATACTATATGTCACGGTGCAGTTCAATAACATGTATTCAAGTTCCTTTATACCTACTTCTCCGTGATTCGCATACTCCGCCGCCTTCCTCGGGCGAGCAGTGTGTACATACGCTGCGCGCAAACTTGAGAAGGATCTATCTCATCACACACACGCTTGCTCTGCACTAAACAATTGGTGCAGTTTCATACCTACTCCGAGTCCGAGTCATCCGCACTCGTCTCGGTGTTTTGACGCGAACACACTTGAGTGCGATCCCCAATTCTCCCATAGCACATTATGGATAAATGTCGGACGGATTCCTGTTTGGTGGATGGACCTGGACACAAACAGAGGTAACTCGCCGGCTCAACGGAAAAGTTTGACGGACTTGCCTGAGTATAATATATTTTATCCTCTCCTGCGCATCAGGCCGCCCTTGATGCATTTGATGCGCCATCTCCGAGTCAGAACCGGAGTTACAGATCTGCAGATCTGCAGTTTCAACTACACAGCATTGATCGGGATCCGCGCGTTAATCTTCATCGCCCACATTGGTGTTTCGCCTCAATTGGTGGATGAATCCATGATTATACCATTGCTAGTAATAGTATTACCGGTGTGAAAAAAGCGCGCGCATTTTATTCCATGGACGTTTGATGGACGTAGGTTTAAAACATATACGCATGGAGCTCACGCTGTCTTTGGGACTGGAACGCGAGGCGCGACATAGATCTTGGCGTCTCGTTGACGCTTGGCATCTATGGGCAGAGGAGGGTGGTGTCATCTCTGAGAAGGGAGTGTGCCGAGAGCTTGAGTTTCCCCACATTCTAACCTTCACTTCTTCGAAAGAGTTGGGGAATAGAGCAGTAAAAACGACCGCAAAAATACAAATAGATTAGGAGTTAAATTACTAGTATTAGGAGTGTTAGAGGATTGTAGAGAGCGTGGTTGTCCTAAGACTAAATTAAAGAAACCTTGCAGCGACGACGGGCCAGCAGGAGAAGAGAGAGGTTATTTGTTGCCTCCCTTCCTCGGATAATTCGCTTCATGCGATGACAGATACACTCAACCGACTGGGCATGTACGCCCTCGCGACACCCTCGCTCTCGTATCCATCCCCTCTACATGAAGTAGAAAATGCATTCCGTTGTCGGCCGACAGCGTGGATGCGATTCAAAAGTGTTTTCGCGAGGAAGCGCGTGCGCGCATCGCGGGTGGGGTAGTGTCTGGCAAGGAAAGGTGAGGGTGCGTCGGGGACGGCGGGCATAGGTGCAGGGCTACTTGAGGAAGTGGAAATGAGAGTGGATGACGACAGGGTGGTGCATGATGAAGGCTCAGGTGGTGCCGCGCGAAGGTGGCCGATGGGAAACGAGGGAGTGCGGCGCATCCCTACCACAGTCGGAGGGGTAACGACGGTAGTTGAGGTGGTCAGCCCTCGCTCTCGTGGGGGCGTGTTCTGGGACTCGATGGGGGAGGGGGCCCCTAAGTTCGGGACTGGCACATGCGATGTAGTCCCGTTGGAGGCGAGCAGTGTGGGAAGGCGCAGAGCAGGGCGTTTGGCCGGCACGGCCTTAGGGATCGGTTTACTATGCAGCAGCGAGAGGTCGAGGGAAAGACTGGGTGGGAAGCGAGTGTTCCATGTCGCTGTGCAAGGGCGCAAGGGCGTCTGCTGGGTCTCCATTTGCAGTTGGGAAGGCGAGAGGGATGAAGAGATAACGCCGCAGGAATGTCGTCGAAGCTTTTAGCTGGGCCGAGGCCACGACTAGACGCGAGCGAGCGAGGCCCAAGTTTGTGGGGAAGAACCTTTAAGTGAGGAACATGAAATGATGGCATCACGATCATCTATAGCCGCCAAAACACGTTACACCCCCTTTACACCGCTCATCCCGCCGCCACAGACAGTGATGAAATGAACATTACAACTCTCTCTTAATACTCATGACCAAGGGCTGTTTTACGTCAACTTCTCTCAGGCCCCGGGTTCAAACTTCAACATCATAACTTAGGTTGAACTTCTCGCAGATACTGGATGTTCTCGACGCTAGCTGAATTGGCACCGTTTAGCGTAAACGATGTCTCATGCTTTGTTTACATAAGTTTCAAGTCAAAATATTTGTTATCGTCATCTCTGGACATATCTGGACAGTGGACATTGACAAGTCTGTCAGTCCTTACTAATATTATTATTACCCCATCGCTGAATCAGCTACTCAAATAGTTTAACCAAGGAGTTTCAATGCAAAGGAATCGGTTCTTTTCATCCACTCAATTCTAAATAATTTGCTCTCCTCCTTCTAGGGGTTTCTTCTGTCTTTCTATCGACTAGCCCCCTAAACGTCGAGATTGGCATGCGTCTCGCTCCTGTCTTCAATGGTGCATTTAAGCCGAACTAGAATGATAGATCGTCAGGCTTTTTTCTCCCTTCTGGAATCGCCTGTTGGTTGCATTTTCCTCCGCCCCTCCCACATCCCACATCCCCCCGCCTCCTCAACCCACCGACCGTCATGCAGTTCCGCCCACTCTCTTTTTCCCTTGCCACGGTCATGGTCCTCTGCATGCAGTTGGTCACTGTGAGCGCCGCTCCTACACCGCTCTTTCCCCCTGCTCTTGTAGCCCCGACCGTCGTCGTAGCAGTTCAAGACCCCGCGGGCTGCTTCTCCTCCACCACTCCTTGCCAGGTGCGTACTGCCTCCAGTTACTTCACCTAATATTTAGTTGTGAAAAGATTCAGATCGCCACTCCTCCCCGTCGACGCGCCGGGCCTCTACCAGCAATTCAACGTCGCTGGGTTGCCCCTCCATCATAAAATCGCAATTGCATTTTCATCCCAGTCTCTCTGTTCCGCCGGCACGGTACGTCCCGACACCATAATTTTATCTTTCCTCGATTCTCACAGCCCTCAATCCAGGCTGGCCGTCGAATTCAAACTTAACCCTCGCTGCGCTGCGGTTACTCCCTGTTATAACGCCTCCCTGCAGCGATACGTTATAATAGTCCATTTTATTTTCTCGCACCGCGGGCTGCGTGCTCTGCGCTCATCTTCGGCGGCATCCATGAGATGTTACGAGATGAAATACTGGTACTGTGCTGGTTGTTGATCATGCATACACTATGTATCACTGTACCGTATTCTTTGATGTCGCACTGGTCAATTATGTTATGATTTATGCAAGTTGATATGTTCGAACAATTATTTCTCCATCGACAAGTCTTTGTAAGCCGTTTCTTCAACTTGTGTTGACGCGTCGCAAGGTCACGTGCTGGGACAATTTGGCCAAACACACGTCTCCGCACGGAACGTGGGAAAATATTGTCCCGCTCACGCCGAGCTGTCCTCACGTCGTTAATGGACTGTCCCAAACTTTAGAGTTTGTCTCCGTATGCATCAAGCATGCATTACGACACGAGCAATAATGGCATTCTTCTCTTCCCCATTGATTCGAACCTTGTATCTCAATTCGGATGCATCTTTGTTGCGCTGTGGAAAAAAAAGACAAGGATGCGCCTCGTGGGGTTTCCATTTAGTCGTTCATTGTACCCTAAAGAAGATGAAAAAGGCCATCGGATCGCTGTCGACCGGTGAAGAAGTCAAATTCACACGAGTCATTGTTCTCAAAATTATATGAATACCGAGCCTCGTTACTGCGCGCAATGTTTATTGGCCGAATGACTTCCTCAACCTTGTGGCCGAGCGAGGTCGTTTTTTTGGGGGTGATGCGGAAAACAGGGCGCCGACGGCAAACCATGAACCAGCCCCAAGTAGAACGAGGGCCACACTTTCACGATTGATTGACAGGACAGGTTAAGCGGACGTGCACCGTGCACCACTGAGTCTCCTATCGTATTTTTTAACCAGCATTTATGCTGGCAGCAGATTTATTTTGAACCAATAAAACCGACTCGAACATTACATGCATATGGCTCCCGTATTATAAACGGGCGTTGAGACGTACCGCCTTCTATCGGAGCATTCATGCGGTGGGTCTTTTTGGTAACGTGAAAAAAAAAATTATTATTCGAGGACGAAACATGAGCCAACACTTAAGCTCTTAGTTAACAACTTGGGAAGGAGCGAATACAACTGTGCGAGACAAGTCAGCCTGGTCAGAAACTCATAATACTTAAGCTTCTGGAAGTCAATTAACCAGCCTCGAGTACACCCTTTCGCGCGTATCTGTAGCAATCCATAATAGACACGGTCTATCCGACTCTATCGATTAACTGACACTCAAAGCCGAGTTCAACACCAATAGTATAAAGACCAAAATCGCATGAAAAACCACCTGGGGACTTGGTGTAGTGGTTAACACGCGTCGGGTATGGAAGCAACCCGTTGAGCCCGTGTGTAATCGGGAAATTAAAATACCGAGAATTAGTGCATGCGACGAGCCGTGGCTTCGATTCCTTCAGTCCCCATTATTTTTATTTTGCTATTGAGACAAAATTGCCTAGATTGCATGGGGTCCTCCCATTCATCTATTCAAGTATATAGCGGATGAACGCACCGTTGGGTCTCCTCCCACATTATTTGAACCCAGATTAGAGTTTCTGCCCACCCCTCAAAGGACGAAAAAAAAGAAATTTCCTGGGCCTCCTCTCCCATTTGATTCGGATTGACAACGTGCGTTCAGCGCACTATGCACCACTGGGTATTATTTGAACTATGAATGGTTCAGTCGCATTACGAACTGGAAATCTTGAACATTATAAATATATGGCTGAGCCGTGAGGCTCCCAATTCAGTGGGCATGCTACTTTACCACCAATGTTTCTACCTGAATTTGGTGCAGTGGTCTTTTGGCGAAGCGGAAAAATATGACAGCGACAGCAAGACCCAGCTCGAGTGGAATGGGGTCCCCCCACTCATCCATAGGTCAACAAACGCTGATGTGAACAATTGGGCCTCAGGCCAATTATTCAACCGTGAATGAATCCACCCAAGAAAAAACATTGCGCCTGCGTCGACCCAGCCCCAAGTCGAACGGGGACTTCCCTCTCAACTGTATTCGGCTCCTTGTTAATTTCTGCGGGCGTGCGCTGTGCACCACTGATTCTTACCGTAGGTCACATAAAGCTTCATTCATGAATTTATGCATGTAGATTTATGCTGCTGTTTTTTGGCAACTTGAATAAATGGCTGACTTCCCAAATGACCCAGCCCCGAGTCGAACGGGGGCCTCTCATTGACATTTCTCAAGCCCGCTATATCTTCGGGGGGTGGGCACCGTACACCACTGAGTGTTATACTTGAATATTAGAAGCTCCATTTATGTGGTGAATTTTTGGCAGCCAACCAACCAAAGCCAAGACCCAGCCCCGAGTCGAACGGGGACCTCCGGCCAATTCCTTTCTTTTTCGGCGACAACTTGTGCGGGTGTGCGCCGTGCATCACTGGGTCTTGTGCTTGACTCCTAGAGCATGGATTTAGAATGACCCAGCCCCGAGTAGAACGGGGCTTCCCGATGACATTTTACAAGACGATTATCTTCGGTGGGTGTGCGTCGTGCACCACTGGGTCTTGTACTTGAATCCTTGAGCATGGATTTATGCAATGTCTTTTTTTTTTGTGAGTTGAACAAAAAGAGGCACTCGTTCCACATTATGGCCCAGCCCCAAATTGAACGGCCACTCAATTCCATGACCCTGGCGAAGATTTATCGTGCACCACTGAGTCTTATACTTGAATCTTTGAAGCTCGATGTATGTGGCGTGTTTTCTTTTGTGAGTTGAACGAAAAGAGGCGCTTGTTCCACATTATGCCCCAGCCCCGAGTCGAACGGGGACCTCTCACTGACAATTTGGAAACATTGACGTTCATCTTTGTTGAGTGTGCACCGTGCACTACTGGGTCTCCTACAGCAATATTCGAGCCCGAATTTATTCTGTCGATTTTTAAAGGCCACCCAGTGCGAAAAAGTATTTGCAGTCCCCGAGCGCATGACGCAGCCCCGAATCGAACGAGTGCCTCCCACTCAATTCCGTTTGCGACCTTGCGGCAATTTATGTGGGCGTGCACCGTGCACCACTGGGTCTTATACCAGATGATTGGAACATGGATTTACTATGCTGCATTTGGTTTCGCAACTTGGTGGGGGGGAGAACAGATCCCAGACATGGCACGGGACCTTCCACTCAATTCTTTTTGGGATCTGTGGAAAATTGTGCAGGTATGCACCGTACACCACTGGGTCTTATACTTGAATCTTGAACATGCATATGCATTTATGCCGCACGTTTAGGCAACCCGAATGACCCAGGCAGCCACGTTTAAAATGATGCCAACTATGTATATTGCATTGGTTGGGCTTGCCGCCTTTATTCGGCATCGTTTTTCTTTTTGGTAAGTTGAACAAAAGAAAACCACGTGCGCTGCTGAATTTCTCAGCCCCGATCCGAACGGAACCGTCCCACGTAAATTTTCATGGCCTCATTATCTCCTAGTTCTTGTATCAGATTATTTGAATATGGATTTATGTGGTGGATTTTGGAGGCGGGTATTAAAATAATTCCAGATCGCGACCATGACCCAGCCCCGAGTTGAACGGGGACTTCCCACTCAAATTTCCCGACTATCTCCAACAATCTGTATGGGAGTGCGCCGTGAACCACTGGCTCTCCTCCCCCATCATCTAAACCAGAATTTATGTGTCAAGATATTTCACATTTTTCCAGCCAAAGACAACAGGCTCAAATGTCATTATGACATTATCCAGCCGCGAGGCGTGCCATAAAATAGGCCGGGAAAATGCACACCTTCTACTAGTACTCTAACTGAAGCACGATTAATGCGGTGAGTTTCTTCGTCAGCTGGTAAAAAATGTCGACAAGTGTCAATGATCCAGCTCGAGTCGAACCAAAGTCGAACGGGGGCCTCCTACTCATCAAGACCGCAAACCTCTTGATAAAGGTAAGGCGGGAATGTGCCGTACACCACTGGGTCTTCTACCTCATTATTTGAACCTTGTTCTATGCAGGCGGATTTGGCACTTGGTTTTGATCACTTGGGATGATTAGATTAGATTCACGTCAGTTGCGTCACCAGACTTGCGATAAGATTAGATTACGTTCCACACCACTGCGGCGGGCTGTGATGTACGTATGGGATTGAGTTTTGTGTCCGCAGCACAGAACATACTTAGTTGTCTGTTGCAGCGCAGAACATAGCTGTGTCGCCCACGCCGCGGAACATGGGAATAATTACGCGGAACATACGATAGGCGCACAGCAGCGGAATGCGATCGTCGGACCGCGGATTGCGCGTATCTAGGACAGAGGAAACCATAAATAATGCGATGCGATGTTGCTGCGCCGGGACAATGTAAGAGCCCAGGACGGAGCTGTAATGTGTAATATGTGGCCGATCTCGCGTCTTTTGACTTGACTCCGACCAGTCGGAACGTGGACACTGGGATGAATAATACACGTCTGAGGACTCATACATGTTTGTTCGAGCGCGACATCGGATCTCATGTTGAACGAAACTCGCCCTGAATAAGTTGGATGTCGCGGGGCGTCGGACTAGGGACGCGTAGGTGAGTAATATTAACGCAGCAGATGCTTAACATCGGACGGCTAGGTTCTAATTACTCAACCTGAATGTTTCTCAGCCTGAATATATCGGTCTGAATAATTCCGATTGACCAAGGACGGACAGGATGTAATTAATTACTGTAAGGATGCGTACGCGGCGGGTCGGGCACACACAAATTGTACAACCGGCAATTCGGACAGTCAGCCGGGATGTTCGCCAAGAGTCAGCCATGCGAAACGTCGACATCCTTGACACATGCAGAAATAGCATTTGATCCGGGATAGCGTCGGGATGATCGGGGTGTGTCGTCCAATATTCCCGAGTCGCGACCGGGTGTCGGCCGCGTTAGACAGGGGTGATATTCTACGTTCTTCACGGAGATGTTCGGCGAGTAAAAAGATGGAAGGGAGGATAAACATTGAGTGCGTCGGGCATGCTGAACGTTGGGGCCTCCCACATAACTTCTCGAGCCAACTTCGAATTATTGTGGGTGCGCTGTCGAGTGCGCCAACAGGTCGTTCTGGTATCTTAATTGAACGGTTATATCTAGTGGACGGTTTGAATTTACTGCTCTTTGCGGAACTTGGGACAGGAGCATTTTTTCCTCAAAAAGGGCTGTTTTCGCCATAACGGCGATTGTGTGTCCAGTTTTTATTTGTTTCCCTGAAACCAAGACATAACGATTCGCAGCATAAATCCACAGGCGCTTGCCCCCTAAAATAAATATTTTCGTATCAATAGCATGTTTGGTCATGTATTTAGCGTAACATTTCTAGGGGCAAAGATAAAGTGCCGCAGCATGTGCCGCAGCCAGTGGCTGCGGCAACCTGCGGCAATTATGTTACATTGCCGCAGAAATAAAAAATAAAACTGAGTATATTGAAGGCCACAAAGATATTAGAGCTTCAAATTCTTGACAGCATTGGTCGTTACATACTCTTGTACATGGCCCCCGCAATGCTCAGTGCCTTGGGGCCTTAATAGATGACTTGGCTGCGGCAACCTGCGGCAACCAAACAAATGCAAAGTGAGAGGCTGCAGCACTCTGCGGCAATACATGCGGCAAACTCATAAATGGCTGCGGCAAACTCGCGCATGGCTGCGGCAGTCTGCGATTTTGCCGCCCATTCTGCGTCAGTCTGCGGCAACCAGGCGCGTGACACTACGGCAGTGTGACATGTCTGCGGCAGGTCTGCGGCAGTACCCTGTATGCGGCAATCTAAGGCGGATTTTTTTTCACGGTCCCTAGACCGATTAAATTCATTCATATATGTCCGGATTTGTTCACGGAATCCAAGCGAAGGTATTTGACCTTCTGGCCTACAACACGGTGTCAAATTCAATTGTGGGACTCACTGCGGCAATCGCTCGAAATGTGGCTGCGGCACTGACACAGCCACTCTGCGGCAGTCTTTTTTGGCGGTAACCGAATTTCATGGATCTTATTTCCAAAATTCCGGCAATATCTCCCCGAGATATGTCGCCACTTCTCTGAGTGCGAAATTGGCCTAGAATTCAACCGTGAGAGTCGCCACGGTGGTAGTTCAAAAAAGTGGCTGCGGCAATAACACAGCCACCCTGCGGCAGTCTTGCCTCAACACTGACTTTGACTTAAAAAATAAGTTTTGAGATAACCATTTAGAATGATGGATTCAGGTTAATAATTGATGTTCGCCGAATGAAATTGCCCTCAGAATCAAATTTTCTCTGAGTTATGGTCAAATTGTTAAATTTTCAGCCCACAGGCCGTGTTAGGATACTAATGAGTGAACTTCAAGAATGATCATTGGATCCATTGCTCAGCATACAGTACAGGACTTCGCGATTTGAAAAGGGTCTCGGCCGCTTTTCCGAGGTTCCAGCAAATATATTTGCGGCATTGAAATTCCTAACATTGCCAACATCAGTGTCGAGTCGTAAATATTGTTGGTGACGTTGATTGTGATAGATTAGAGCCTTAGGTGAACTCAATACATTCGTCTGTAGTGTCCTGCGGCAGCCTGCGTGTATCTGCGGCAGTGTGACATACTTGCCGCAGAGGCTGCGGCAACCTGCGGCAGTGCTGCGGCAGCGTGCGGCAACATCGGCACTTTCACCGTGCCCGTCGCCGCGCAGCGGAAGAAGAAAATCTTGAAACCCTGGAATAGGAACATTAGAATGCCGTGTGGAAGGCGCAGGAGAACACATACTCGTCCAAATACGGACCCGCGTAGTGGGGAAAAAAAAAAGGTCCGCTATTACCGCGGAGATGAGTAGATATAAAGCACAAACGCCTTACGTTCGCCGCAAAACGGCCGAATAACTGGTCGCGTTGGCGAATGGCGTACCCGAGCCGCGCAACGAGAAAATTTTGGGGTGGAAATCGCTTTAGGACACGTAAAATTAATGAATACATACATACCTGCGCCGCGCAGCGGAGAAAATTTGCCATTTTGGGGACTTGAAAGCTCGTATGTTTGAGGCGGACCGGCGCCGCGAAACGGAAGAAAAGAAATCGAGATCCTAAAATAGGATGGAGGACTGCCAAATAACTTGGCGCGTTGGCGAATGGCGTACCCGAGCCCCGGAGCGAGAAAATGTTGGGATTTTGGGCTTGAAAACGCGTTAGAACACGTAAAATTAACGAACACCTACATACCTGCGCCGTGCAGCGGAGAAAGTTTTGCCATTTTGGGGACTTGAGAGCTCGTAGGTTTGAGGCGGACCGGCGCCGCGAAACGGAAGAAAAAAAATTGAGATCCTGAAATAGGATGGAGGACTGCTAAATATCTGTAGTCCCAGAAAAATTCGAGCTTTACCACCATTGGTGGTTGCACCTCGGCGTTCCAACTTCAGCGATGAGGGAGCTCGACTCCCGGCGTCCGAGTCCCCTGGCCGCGCAATTTCTCGGAACTCGCCTCTGATGTCAGCATCAGGTTAGACCCATGGCTTGTTGCTTTCAAGCCCGGCCAGCGCCAGGGTGACTTGGACCTGAGAAGCCAAATGCCTCGACTCCGATACTCTCATGAGTGCAATAAATCTGTAGGCTGCGCTCGCCATGGCCAGTCAGAGTACAATTCCGCAAAGCACAACTACTCCTCAAACAGTCTCACTTTAGATTCGTCAAGGTTCTTGCATCATTTTTTCGGAATAAATAAATTGAAACATACATATTTACCCGGTCCCTAGTCAGGTTCTGTTATCTCGTACCTACGCCGGCATCGGCTCACCATCCATCTTGGCTCCTTTCTCGACGAGTAGTTGAACCACTGACTCATGCCCTTCTCTTGATGCGACTTGCAGGGCGGTTCCGAACACTCCTTGCTCTGGAATCAATTGTGGCAGATCATTCAGGTCAAAACCCTTCCTGACTAGAATCATGGCCAGTCGGTAGACTGCGTCAAACGACATCTTTTCGGGGTCGCCTCCCGGCGCATTCAGGTCCGCACCCTTCTCAATGAGCAGCCGAACCACCAACTCGTGGCCCGCCTTCGACGCTGCTTGCAGTGCTGTCCCGTAAAATTCGTCGCGAGCGTTTATGTCGGCATTTTTCTCGATGAGCAGTCGTACGAGTGACTCGCGGCCTGAGTAAGCTGCAGCGAGCAGAGCTGTTCCAAAGTCCCCTCCGCTGAGTCCCCGCATGTTCACGTCTGCACCCGTATCGATGAGAAGCCGGGCAATGGACTCGTGGCCCTCACTCGATGCCGCCTGCAGTGCCGTTCCCAGGGGTCCTCCTTGAATCAATCCATTCACGTCGGCACCCAGGCTGATGAGTGACTGAACCACCGACTCGTGACCCTCACGCGATGCCGCCAGCAGTGCTAGCTCTTTTCCGTGGTGGATGTCATTGGCATTGCTCTCGACCAGTAGTCGAACCGTCGATTCGTGGCCCTCAGCTGCAGCAGCCACGAGCGCTGTTCCAAAACTACACCATCCTTCGAAGATCAAACGCGGAGATTGTGTAGGAGACGGAGGTTCGAATCCTCTGCGTTGATTCACGTCGGCGCCTAAATGGATCAGGAACTGAACCATGACATTGTTTCCTTGAGACGCGGCCGACTGTAGTGCCATTCCTCCGTTTGCATTCACATCGGCTCCATTCTCAAGGAGAAGTCGGATTATTTCCTCTTTGTCAGGATTGTAAGTTTGGCGGCTGAAAATCGTTCTTGATGCGGCTGTCAGAGCCGTTCCATGTGTCCCTGGCGATGCATTGACATCGGCACCGTTCTCAATGAGGAGCTTGGCCATCGAGTCGTGGCCAAAATATGATGCGCCCTGCAAGGCAGTTCCGTACATTCCTCCGATAGCGTTCACGTCCGCGCCGTTCTCAATTAGCACCTGAGCTGATGATTTTCTGCCAAAGCGCGAGGCGACTTGTAGAGCCGTCCCATAAAATTCACCCCGCCCATTGACGTCCGCACCCATCTTGATCAATAATTCAACCATCAAGTTATCGGACTCCCTCGTCGCGGCCTGAAGCACAGTCCCATAGTATCCTCCAAGCGCGTTGACATCGGCGCCCTTCTCGATTAACAGGAGAGCTAGCGGCTGGTTGTCCTTGATCACCACCGCATGCAGGGCTGTTCCATAGACATCTCCCCTGGCATTTATGTTGGCACTATTTTCAAGGAGCAGCTGAACCACCGGTTGATAACCCTGGTGAGATGCAGCTATCAGGGCTGTTCCGAACTGGCCTCCGTGAATATTTGTGTCGGCACCCATCTCGATCAGCAGTCTAACAACTGACTCGTGCCCGTGGTATGACGCGGCATGTAATGCAGTTCCGTATAACACCTGTGTTGTGCCATAAACACCCATCTCCATGAGGAGAAAAGGGGAGATTGAGTCATCATAGAGCTGCGAGGGTGGATGCAGCGCAGTTCCAGTTTCGGGTTCCTGCCAGTTCACGTTGGCCCCTCGCTGGATGAGGAATCCAACGATTGGTTCGTGGCCCATTTCGGCGGCGGCCTGAAGAGCCTCTTCGAAACGTCCACAATCATTGTGGTCGGTGTCAAGACCATTTTCAACCAAAAGCTGAACCATTTCTAGGTGGCCGTAGCATGCAGCGACACACAAAGCATTAAATCCGTCGTTACTTTCAAATTGCCCAGAAGTCAAAAGGTGTTTGGCAGTGATCAACAGGTTGGCTGCTGCTGAAATGCACAGTGGTGAAGCTGATGACCCCCAGCCTGGGTAATCCCAGTAATACATCAAGTGTGAGCGGTGGTTGAAGTTCGAGTGATAAGAGCGCCAAAAACGTTGCCAGGAATGAGCTGTGGTAAGGAACGATTTGATTTGATTTTGGAGTGGCAGTTCAGCCTGTCCAGCATGTATGAGGCAATATTGGCTGTATCCAAGCAATGGGTGCTTCAGGATCAGCTCTGCCTGCTTGTCCACGGGATCTGGCCGATTTAGAGACTCTGTCAAGGAAGCTAATATGTCCCATTTAGGCTGCTCGGGGGACTCTGGCAGACTTGAAAAGTCTGGGGAAGCTAAGTATGTGAACATTTTGGATGCAATCTCCTCGCAAGCCCGGGGAAATCGACGTGGAAGGATGGTGTTCATGTATTCCTGTGTCGTGTAGTGGATATACCGAACCACGGACATCCCCTCATCGACAATGACCAGGCCAGCACAAACAGATAAAATGATGTCGGTGTCCAACAGATTGTCGGGATCAACAGATTCAGCTCCAGGTTCGATTGCCAAAGCCTCGCGAAGCTCATTGATAAACAAAGGGCGGGCTGCATATGCCACCCAGGTCAGAACCGATAGAGCCAATTGTCGGTCATCCTCGTTCTGATGCTCTATCCGTTCCATCGCTTCGTCGTACGTGTGGTCCAAGTCTTTTGGTAGACTGTTAAGGGCGTCCCGGACGGCCTTAACAGTGTTCTTTGTTGAAAGAGAATCGAGATGAAGTTTAGCAAGCAAGAACCTGCATAAATAGATGAGGTTCACATCATTTATGAACCCGAGGGATACTCACATTCCCTTGACATTGCTGAGAATCCTAGATTCGATTTCTTCACTCAATTCCGGGCGCGTCCGAACGTGTTTAGACAGGCGGGGAGATTTCTGAATGTGTGTGTCAATATAGTGGCGAATATCGGTCTCAGTTGCGCTAATATCCAGGGCACGCCGGCCCGGAAAGAAGGGGTCCAGAGTAATGTGAGGCCGTGAAGTGAGCATCAGATTGACGGTGGGTGCCGTCATCGCCATCGATAAATATTCGAGCAATTTGAGGCGTGGGGCCTCTGGATATTCATCCAAAGCATCCACAATCAAATATACTTTCGAATACTCGCCAATGGCGGAACGAAGTATCTTAAGAACTTCGTCGAGCGATGGCCTGATCCTTCGTTCGTGATGGTCTTTGTATAACTCGTGCACTGCAGGCGGCATAGGTTTACCGAGCACAAGCTGTTTCCAGAGGCTTGCAAGAAGATTGGTCGGTGTTTGCATCTCTATTTCCTTGTGGTTCAGATACATGCATGCGACGGCGGTGTTTGTGTTCTGGGGTTGTAACCGGAGATGATTAACGACCATCGATCTATCGGCAATATCGGCGGTCATGCAAAATAACGAGTCGATGCACTACGCACACAAGGACAGTCTTCCCAGCTCCCGCTGTGGTTCTGGTTAGCAGATAAATCGAATATTAAGCAGGACAATCGTACGCATTCCGCGGCACCAGAGGGTTCGTTGAACACTAGATTCCCAATCTCGGAATTCAGGGTCCGCAAGGAACCAATCGCCGGTTCCTGGCTGCCAAACGCCGAATATCTCCGCCTGTCGCTGGAAAAAATTGAGCGAGGTTATCCACTCAAGTATTTGGTCTCGCTTGGCAGTTGTCTCCGCGTCCCTAATGCCATTAAGTCGCGTAAGACGAATGCCCTTACGCCGGATCGAGGAGCACGCACGAGACATCATTTATCAACCAGACAGTGAACAAAGACTTGATACGCTCGAACTCGGCAAGATGCTGCTGGGCCTCCTTCTTATTCCACAGTGTCCACGTCACCTGTTTCGAGACTTTGGACAGCCGGCCTTCTGCAGGACGCAGTGTGTCGATGAAGTGCCCCAGCGCAGTCTTGAACATGAGCAACGGTTCCTTCATCTGCTGGAGAGTGTGGCTTGACGGGTTAACGCGAACCCGTTTCTCGAGCTCCACGAGCATCGGCTTGAGGGTGGCCATCTCTGCAACCAACTTCCGCTGTTCCTCCGGTCCATGGAGGAAGTCTTTGACGTATTCGAGGGCCTTGAGTCCCGTATCGAGGAGCTGGATGCTACCAGTCACGATTCCAAGTGTCTCTGCCATAGAGGGTGAGGAGAAAGAGAGATGAGTCGAGTGCCTAAAGCTGTTGACAATCAGCGCCGATAAAGCTGTAATGAACGGGGTCTAAAGCTGTAGAGTCACTTGATTTGGGATTATCCGGCCCGGCTGGGTATTTTTACTTAGACCAGTGACCGAAGTCTCGGAGTTTGAAGTTTGGATGTGGATCAGCCATCATTTCTTCGGGCCGACGCCAGTTCACTATTTGCAAGTAGCTTCTTCAATTCCGTCCGGACAAAAATTGACACCGAGAGCTGGTAGTGCGTCCGCTGACATACACCCAAGCCAAAATGAGTCTTAGCGGGAGTCCCGAGTTCAACTTTCGGACAGGTTATGTCCATTTGACGAATGCATTTTGCTTCTTCTTTTTCTTCCCATTATAGATTTAAACTTTGATGGAAAAAAACACCTTCTAGAAATGGAAATATCTGGGACTTTAATTTGTGAATAGAAAAGGAATCCCTTGCGCGCCGGCCACATACAGTGTTTGTACGTGCTAATCCGAGTCCATGCTGGTTGGATTTGTTTAGTTTCAGATGTCAACCTTTTCTCTCATTCTCAGCACTGCTGAAAGCTCCGCCATGAGGTAGGCACCTATTGCTGCAGACTGAGTTGTCCGGGACTGAGTCGGGATCCTATAAATATTTTTACTTGTCCCGCCATTAAATCGTTCAATCTCATTGATATGTTCTACCATCGAGAAGCCACACAACTGTGCCCGCCCTTCGTGATCGGAATATTTCAATGTTGTGCAGGAGGATTCACTTTGCCTCTGGGATGGGCCATTCTCCGTTCTAATTCATTTCCGGCCTGAATCAATTCACTTCGTTCAAAGCCCAGCCTATACTCGGGTTCAATTAACACAACAGAAGCACCTGTTGGCGCACTCGGCAGCGCAACCACAATAATTGATCTCGAGAATACCAGGGCATTTATGTGGGAGGCCCCAGTTCTACTCTGGGATGGGTCATTCGATGGTCCACCAGGGTTTTTGTCCCGATCATTTTATTTGAATTCGGGCTATATATTCTTGTTCAATTAGCAAAAGAGAAAGACCTGTTGGCTCAGTGACTAGCGCGCGCACAATAATTTCATGTCCACCAGGGTAGTTATGTGGGAGGCCCCAGTTTGACTCTGGGATGGGTCATAATCATTTCCTTGATGAAAAGTAGTTCAAGTTAGACTACAACTAGATAAGCCCGAGCGACACGGATTTCCAGTGGCTCGAGCACAAGACCTGAAATTTTTTTTTCCCAGAGGCACGAGACCCTGTTTAATGGTCCGTGCGTGCGTATTCGAGGTATAAAGCTGGGGGTCCTGGGCGACAGGCGCCTTAGTGGTGTGTTGTATCGCCACCTCGGGAACTTCCGACCTGCCTGACCTCCGTCACCACCTTGCCGATTCCCTATAAATGTCTCAAATATTCGATCTTGTCCTCGAGAATAATAAGGGCAAGGGTTATTTCGTTCGGCTGATTAATAGTATGATTCATACCATCCCCCTTGACTCTCTTCGAATTATTTCAAATCATTGCGATGCTTCGACCATACTTTACTTGGTAGTTTACTGACTGACTCGGTGCATTATACGGTACCGCTACATGTATGAATACCTAGCTACTGTATGAATTCTCTCGCCTATTTGTGTCCGACCGGAATCAGGCCCGTCCTCGAGTAGGCCGATACCTCAGTAGACTCGTTACCAGTCTGTAACCAAAATCCGAAAAATTATAGCAAGCACCTCAGGTGGTTGGTAGCACATGTTGGATTAGATTAGATAGGCGTACAGCCTCTTCAACTCTGGCTCCATTGTCTCCTGTCCACCCTCGTGTCGCTCAGCGGCCTCTCCGGCGTCCTCCTCAACAACACTCCTTCCTCCTCCGGATCGCCTTCGGCCTCCTTTGCTCAACTAGTCGTTCCTGGTCTTTGCGCCCGCATTCCTAGCTACCGAGTCCGGGCTCCTTTACACTCTCAATCCGAGTGCCTCTGCCGCCAAACTCGCCCGATTCCAGATCTTCTGCGGCACTTACTCTGCGAGCTCGGGTATTGACCTGCTGGTGTCGTGGCCACCATCATCAGCGCCGGGCAGATTGTGGGCAGATTCGGATATCAGCACGTCTCGCAATCTAAGCAACCCCGACATCGTCTTGTTGTTCAACTGGTCGTTCCTGGTTATTGCGCCCGATTTCTAGCTACTGGCTCCGAGCTCCTTAATTTAAACTCTCAATCCGAGTACCTTTACCGCCAAACTCGTCGGCTTCCAGATCTTCTGCGACATGTGAGCCTGGCGAATACGTGCGAGTCGCCCACGGTTACTCACACGGCGTCGTGAGCGCGCACACCGAGTCGTTCCACATCGTCTTCGTGCTCGGCATGCGCGCTCTTCATTAAAGATGTCTGCATCAAGAAGACGATGGGCGCCGCCCCCCCCTCCCCGCCTGTTTTCCGCCCCATCAGCGCCGTCACTCCCCCGCCTTCGCACCTAACACCCCCGCCCGATCCCTCCGCCGCTGACCGCCGCCGCAAGACGCCTGCACGCTCGGCCAGAACGTGCCCCCCCGAACTCGTCTTCCAGGCCCGCTCGCGCTACCATGTCCGCCCTCCTCGCCCGCAGCCGCGCACCGCGCGCTCCTCGTGCGGCTCCTCGATACCCCGGGCGCAGGGCTCCTCCCCCTCGCGCTCACTCGCCGTCTACGCCACCACATTCTCGGGCAGCGCGGAGCGCGTACCAGCAGGCTTGCGCGCGTAGTGTTGTCAAAGTTCGGTTCGGAATTTCGGTTCAACCCTGAACCGGACTGAACCGAACGCAAGGTTCAGGTTCAGGTTCAGTAAATCCCCGAACCTGAACCGAAAGTTCAGTTCGAGGTTCAAGGATTTTTTTTTGTCTCTGAACCGAACCGAACCGAACCCCGAACCTGAAAAGCAGTGCAAACAAGGAATTTTGCTGCATTTTGGTGAGATTTTTGTATTCGCAGGATCAAAAGAGCACTGACCTGCTTAGACTTCAACAATTTCAGGTTGCCCGTTGCAATCTGCCATTTCTGGAGCGATACCGAGAGAATCGGTCTCATGTGACCCTGAGTGGTGGACAACAGATCTGACGGAATTCCTCTCCTGTGCTCGTAGATTCCAGCAGATCGTGCAGACCAGGATGTAGAATGACCCATACAGATATTTGCGAGTTTTTATTGATGTCAATTTTGGAAATTTCGCGGGTGTCAAAATTTCCGGTCCGGTTCTGCGTTCGAACCCTGAACCAAGGTTCAGGTTCGAGTTCAAAGATTTTTGGAGGTTCACTGAACTGAACCTGGCATTCAGGTTCGGGGTTCGGTAAAAAGGGCCCCTGAACCGAACCGAACCGAACTTTGACAACACTATGCGCGCGCCATCCCCCGTTTTCCCCACGAGGAATAGCCCTTCCCCGCATGCGTGACGTACGACGAGCACGAGCACGAGTGGGTGCACGTACCCTCCACTCCACGCGCAGAATGCGCTCCGTGTACGCTCCCTCTCCCGCACATTCGAGTTCGCCGAGCGAGACACGCACGTCAACTCCAGCGGTGGAGCGGTGAACCGGAATGCTCCGCGCACGGGCGCACTGGAAGGGCTCAGCGGCGAGTGGGGCAGCGCGGCGCACGGCTTGGGTGAACAAGCTCGTCAGTGGGCTCCGGGGGCTCAAGATGAAGTAAGGGTGCGCTCTCCTTGTTGTCTGTGCGCTCTCCTTGTTTCTGTGCGCTCCTGTCGGTTGCGCGGCCGGAGTGTCATCACGATGCGCTTGCATGTCGATGATGAGCGAAGCGCTTTCATGTTGCAGGGAGTATGGGGGGCGGGAGTATACGACGTTCGCGGGCGTCCGCTTAGATATCGGTATTGGTGTGGGAACTGTAATACGGGTTGCACATTAATGGCGTCGGGATGAGGTACGACAGCTGGCCTATGTAGTAATAGCATAATTGTTGTTGTTCTCATGGACATCGTTCGGGCTGTGGTACGGCGTCGGCGGTGCGCTCCTTTAAATCCAGCCACAGGGTCAGTATCAAATCGTGCCGCTGCAGCCCATGGTTGCAAAATAAAAGAGGAAAGGAATCGAAACGGTACAAAAGAAAGAAAGAAAAAAGAGATGGAAAACTGAGACACGACATGTCCGGGGCTGTAGAATTAGAAAAAAGCCCTCAAATTGCACAGGCGCGCTTCCGACTGCGCTAACAGGTCCCGATGCAGGTCCCATATTTGTCCAAAAGAAAGTTAAGGAAGACTTTGAGCAATTATAAAAATTCAAAAATAAAGCAGAATGGAATCATGACCTGTTCCGGGTTCGAACCGAGACCTCCCGCAGAAACACTATTCAACAACAAATTGCAGTCCACTACATCTGGAAAATGTACCGTTGCTGGATAGCAGTCAGTAGGGTCTCATAGAGCCATAGACCCATTGCCACCCCCCATCTATGATAGATGCGGATCACTATAATAGAGGCTGATAGGGCTTCCATAGGGTCTCATAGACTCATAGAGCTCGGCAATTTTCATCACGACATGTTACCATCACGACATGTCATTCCCGCATCAATATTCAATCAGGCGACACCGTCCGGGCTCAGGCCTCAGTCCACAGCCTCAGACTGACTTGAGAGAAGAACCAAATTGTACGGGCAAAAAAAAAACTTCATTCATTCATGGAATAAATACATTATAATAAGAAGGGTGCACACAAGGCCTAGGGCCTTGCTGGAGACAAAGAAAGACGCGCAGTGTACAGGAAAACAAGGCCCGACGAAACTCAAAGAGTGGCTTGAAGAATGGTTGTGGCATTGTGCGAGGTTTTGAGTCTTGAAGCGGAGCCATCTTGTAAACTTTGAAGCGGATTACGAGTCACAAGCCCTCCTAACGTGAGCTGGCACTCAGAATGGCGGCATATGATGGCTTGAGGTAAACAACTTGAGGGACATTCGCGTGGACTTGGTGGTGGGAGGAGGAAAGAGAGAATGATGGGCAAGACCACGACGCGCGTCCTTTTATTGCCGGTCTGGTCGCACCGCATGGACTTGATCCCACCAGATATCTTCAGGTACTGCCGGCTGGTGCCATAGCATTTGGTAGCGAGGTCGAAGCAATAATAGAGCAAGGGACTCTATGCTACTCTATGCAGACGGAGTGCTCTATAGGGTGCTATCAAGATGCCGGCTCACTATCACGCGCTATCAAGATGCCGGCCGCTCTATCAACGAGCCGAGGTTCTATCAGCCTAAAACGCGTTTCCAGATGTACTATAACCCGCTGGGAAGTGGGCCACCGGGCCATTGGCCAATAGTAGCCCCGTCAGTCGGTTTATGTCACCCTTTGTATTTTGGGGATGGAATACGACCTCAGACCCTTGTTTGTGCAAAGTTTGATGGCGGCATGCCGTGCGGCTCGAAGACTCTGGTGCAGTGCCCGTGCGACATAATATGCCCAAAATAGGCATGACCTTATGTCTCCTTTAGGCATCCGTACAGCCACACTCCGCCAGCCGCCCAGCTCACTCACCTCACTCGTTGTTCGCCTCTGGTCTCTGGTAGCTACCAGAATACTTACTGGCTCTTCACACTGCACGCCCACATTCAAAGCTAATCAAGAATCTTCAACCTGACACCCTCTACTTATTCGTGTCGCCGTCTTATCCCATCCAAGTCAGCGCATCGTCGCGCCGCAAGGTACGTCTCCGAGATGAGACGGGGGAACGGACCTAACCAGTCGCAATGTGCTGCTACCTAGAATCCAGAAATCACCACCCGAATCTTGCCTCCCTCCACTCGATGATCTCTACCTTTCCATTACCACTCTCTCCGCGCGTTGCCTATGATCTGAACACCTATAATATCTCCATCGGCTCGTATAATCTCCCCTCAACTCTGCTTTAAACCACCCAACCAACAGTTATGCACACATGGCTCATCGACGACTCCAGTGGCCGCCCCACAAAGCTGTTGCGGCCTCGACTTTTTCCTCTCGCTCCCTGTCTCTTTCGTATCCTAGCACCCCGGTCACTTCTGTATTATCATCCCCCCACCGAAGGCGACCCCATTATGCGAAACAGAGCGTCTCCCAACGACTTACTCCTCACACAGACGAAGGCACAGAATAAGGTAAAGCTAATGAATACATGCACTAATGTACTTTATACAGCCTTGCACGCGTGCGCAATGCCGAGAGTGCGCAGAACGGGAGACGGCGCGCCAGCACCTGCGACGTTGGAGACGCCGCGAAACCCGCACACACCGACGTCGACTTGATGTGCGGCGCAGCACTGCACTCAGCGCGCCGGTTACACGCCGAGCCGCGGGACCCAGCACTTGTGCCGCCACGCCAGCAGTCCGCTTCAGCGGACAGAACGTTCGCGAAGCTCGCAACTTCGGTGGACATTCTGGTGTGCTGGTGCTGTGGAGCCGCCAGCGTTCCCCCCGGCGGCGACTGCGCGAGTGTGGGCGCGTCTCGGGCTCGGCGGGAGCGCGGGCGCGCGCGATTCAGTGCGGGTCTGGTGCCCATGCGGGTCGAGTCGACTCGGCGCACCAAGCGTGCGCCGCGTCGACATCCGCATGCGCAGAGGATTGCGTGCCCTCATACAACGCTGCGTGTGAGGGTGGAGTTGGCGGGCCACGCCCGCGCAAGTCGATACGGGGGCCATGCGGGGAGTGAGCGCTCCCTGATATTCCAAATATTTTTTTGACCTCTTCCCCAGTCACAGTCGTTCGCCTTTGTCCTGGCCGCCCATGTTCCGGGACGGCTCCACTGCAAGCTCACGCTCTATGACGACCCTGCCAATGTCGATCTTCTCACAGCGCGCAAAGGTACAGTGGTCGTTTATGTAAATAATGCATGAACCCTGAGTTCGTATTACCAGACACGCGCCCCAGTCGATAGAGAACACGCTTCCGCGGTAACTGGACGTACAGGCTAGCGAGGCCATGGACGACTACGCGCTGCCGAAGAAAGTGCCCATTCCAGGCTGCGGCAACAGCGTCGGCGCTCTGACGCGCGCCGCGTTCTCGTCTTCTACCCCCAGCACGTCGCACGGAGATGGCAACGGCAGACGCGCGGTGTCTTCTTGCAACAGATCAAAGACGTGTATCGCGCTGTACTGCAGCTCGTTTCCCTCCCTATTGACTGATACTCGTAGATGTAGATCTGGTCCTATTTTACTTAGCCTCTGCTCAAAATCTCTTGCTATGAATATACATTGTGGCAAAATAACTGTAACAGCAATTGATTAGCAAGTTCCACCCGGTGCAACTAGCGAGCTTGGAATGAAAAAAATGAAATCGAAAAGATGCATTCGCCAAGGTCCGAACCTATGACACGTGACCCACAGGCGGTATCGTTGCCACTGAGCCACTATACCACATAGTGCTCACTCACTTCAACCCTCCACTACCTGCTAGGCCGTTCTATTTGAAAAAACTTTTTTTCAAATAGATGCACGGACATAACACCAGAGTCGGCTCGAAAGTTATGGCATGTTTGACAGCCGAATATTCACCGCTTACCGGCACCAACTTCAGTCGTCTCATTCTCGACGAGTTCTTTGCCGATTCACGACCTTTGGGGCTCGTTATGTTCGCATTGGGGTCTAATTCCTTAATATTTGCTTTCTTTGGCCGATACAGCTTGATTTTGCTCGGCTTTCTTCTCATCCAAGCGCACTTGCACTTTCTGGGTGCTTGGCATTGGCCGCTCTGCAGTGAGTAAACTCTCAACGATACGGATAGCCGCTGTTGCATATCTATTTATAGGACCAATTTAATGGACTTGGAATAGTCATCAATAATTTATGCATCAGATTCAGTACTGGGAGTTCAGCATTGTCTCAAGCCAGATATCTTCGAGCATCCAAATCTGGAGATTTTTTGTGGACCCCATCTAGATTTAGATGTGGATATTTCGCTGCAGGAACTTTCAGATCCCTCATATGAATCTACCACGAGCGTATTTTTCGGCCCCTACTGCACCTTAGGGGTGTACGACTCAAAATTCCTCAATTATCGTGATTTTCGTCATTCTGTGTGTCAGAGAAACAATTATTTCCACGAATAAGATGCATGTAATGTATCATTTGAATAGACTAGACTGTCTACTTGTTCCCCTATGACATATCCAAGTAGTTTCATCACAGTTATCCAGGCAGAAATACACAATTTGGCCGCCTGGTCCACTTCCTGATATTCACCCCTTTTGGACTGTCGCCGAAAATAAATTATTGAAGCCCACACCACCCCACCACAAATCGGCCAAATATGCTTCACAGGTCCATAACAAGCCTATCCTCGATTCCAGGCACACAAAACCCCATTTTCAAGGTGTGTGCATGTCGCTATTCACTGATTGCTCTTAAGTGGCCCACTTCCCAGCGGGATATAGTACGCTAACAGGCCGTGCCATCATTTGAGTTCAAATGCGAAGATATGTTGCAGAGGAGGAAGACTTTAATAATAATAAAATTGATGGACCTTGAACCAATGGCTGACGCCATTAGGATTGATCCTACCCTACCTTCGGGAGGGAGCTAGGATCAATCCTGCCCTGGTACCTCAGGCCACATAGGTGCAGCAGAAACACTATAGTCCCATCCTATCCTAAGTTCCAGCCTGCATAATATATAATTGTATCTCACCACAATAGGATAGGATTCCCGCATCCCATCTCAACTCAATTTTTTCCCACCCGTGAGCTTGATTAGTAGGATTCGTGGAATCCTATCTCAATTGGCCTGGACATCGGATTGGGTTGGGATTGAGTTAGGATGTGTGCTCAACTGTTCTTAATCCAACTCAGTCATACGATCAGATGACACTAGTACCAGTAGTATTTAATTACTCGCAATTTTTCGGTTTCAAAATAGGTAGGATTAACTCGCAATCCTATCCTATATTTTCTCGATCCTAATCAAAAAAAGAACAATGACAATAACCCAGTGTCCAGAATTCACAAATCAATGTTCACGAAGCCATAGAGAAAACCAAATTGTCATCATGAAAAAATAAATACAACAAGTGTTCTTTACTCCTCCTCATCCGACCACGAATAACCAAGAGGGAGTTGCGCTCCCTAATTTAATTGGTCAGTAAATATTGAGCATGAGAGTGCATTGCCGTAAAGCATTTACCTTTGGATACCAGTAACCCTTGATCTGCCGACCCTCAGGCTCCTCCTCCAATTCCACGGGTGCGGTAGATTTCACCCCACCTCTTGCTCGAGTAGTACGGGCAGACACCCGAGTCGCCACTGCAGCCCCAGCAAGCTTCGCTTTCTTTGACTCGGAAGGACCGGCAGCAGCGTCATCTGCCAGAGGGTGAGGTTCAGCCCAGGCTTTTTCAAGTCCTCGGGGGTTGTCTCCATCAGCTCTGCGGCCTTCACTGTGATCTTTGCCTCCTCCTCCACACGGAAAACGTCGATGGCGGACTTGTTGGCGGGTTTTGACACGGTCTTCTTGACCTTGACGGTCTCGCCGGTGTTTTTGACGAGACCCTTGTTGTAAAAATACCGTGCAATCTTCTGTGGATGACCTCAGACACAACAAAGCGGAAAACCTGTGCGACATACCTTACGAACAGAGTCTAAATTATACACCAAATCCAATTTGAACTCGTCAACCAGCTTCGTGGTAATGTTGTCGTTGACAAAGTCCTTCTTCAATCCCTTTTTGAATTCGCGTTGTTTGCGGCCTTTTTCTGCATCCCTAAGAACTGTTTGTTCGAAAGCAAGATAGGATGGTAGAAAAGCGGTAAGGAATGCCTCATGTGTGCTTTCAATTTTCTTGTAGGATGGTAAGGTGGGATCCGACTCATCAGTGTCGACAGTGCTCGTAGATTCCATGGGAGTAGGAAAGTAAGGGTCTGAAGCGCTAAGAAACTGAGGCGCTAATATCTCATCTAACAAAGTGAGCTTTGGCCGTCTCAGACACCACCCCAGATCGGAATGAGAAATGACAATAGAATAAACAATAGAAATGTCAAGCGCCATCAATCGGAGACATCGGCTAAGGGGAACAATCGGAACACTCGGAAACACAGCAACAATGGTCAAAGCGCATTCTAATACAATACCTGATGGCTTTCCAGAGTACGTGGGATTCCTTATTGGTGAATTGATTGAGGGCTCGTGGGCCGAGATGAATCAATTTGCGGGAAGTACGAAGGAGCAAAACCAATCCAAAATCACGGCGGTGGATGAAACAGAGGCCGAGAAGGAGCCGCTGTTTTTGCCTTCCTCTCTCAACGCTCACACCAGAGCCTCTTTAGGAATGACGGATACCGCCAATGTCGAATACAAACTACGCGAAGGGATAGCGCATGACGGGTTGGCAGATGTTCGACTCGCCATCAAGACGTTCAATTTCAACATAGCGTTCAAAATTTCTCAGATCCAAGGTCAATCGGCCAACACAAGGGCCCAGACCTTTCTTCGGATACTTGCGAATGACCGGATTGTTGGGGCGGACGAATATCGACGGTCTAGAGCGGCGCTTCTAAGCCTCGGCTTATCGGACACCGATTCAACTCTTCGCCACTTGGTAAATGACGACCTATATGCGAAGAACACCAAGGATTCTCCGAAAATGGGGGAGAGTGGGGACATCGATCCGTGGTTCTGGACAGTGGGACGTCCAGCGGGTATGACACCACGGGAGGAGGCTGAGTGGAGCGTTGAGCGTGAGTTACTTTATTCTGTCTTGAGAGTGAGTGCTAATGGTCGCCTTCTTTCAGTCGACCGAGTTAAATGGTTCCGGGATCGGGGTCATCGAGATTGAGCCGTGGAGCAGAAGGACATTGTGGAGGAAGAATTCTCACGAACCACTGCGTCCTTCACGGCAACCGCTACAGCGTGGAAGGCTATTAAAGCCGCGAGCTTACCGAGGTCTGGGAGGGCGGCCTATGCGCACCTCAAAGATGAGATGTACACTAAGCTCGCAGCGGCATGCTTCAAGGTGCATGAATCGGCTCCGGGGGTGTCCGAGCAGGACAAGATGGATGAGGAGGTGGCGCAGGCGACGGAGTTGAAGAAAAAAGGCCTTCTTAACACCACACCGTCGGACAGCTGGAAGGTAGATTCTGATTTCTCCTCGTGTTGTTCAATGGTTGACCTTTAACAGGATTATTTACCGACTGTTGTGTAATATGTTGTTTGGCAAGTAGGATAGGATTCAAGTTGAACCACTGATTTAATAAACCGATGTTGAGCATTATTGAAACCACTGGTCCCCTGAGGCATTGGTTTGAATCCATCGACATATAAGATATGATAGAATAGGATTTTTAGCTGGTGATCCTACATGGGGTGTTCTCAAAAAATCAAACGGGTGGATAGGATATGTCAACAAATTCACACAATATTAGTGGTGTTCCGAAAAATCGAATGGATAGGATAGGATGGGATTTCTAACTGGTGAGATTACTCCACCAGTGGTCTTTTTTTTTAAATCAGGTGGATAAGATAGGATGGGATTTATAATGTGTGAATCGGGATGAACATAAATGCGTGGGAAGCACGGATGACAGGCCGTATCGGCCGTATCGAGCCGGCCCAAGCACAATTGTGCCAACTGATGTGATTGTCTGTGACACAAATAAACAATGCTTTCCTCTCGACCACCACATAGACACTTCGTCTCTGCACCCCCTGGCTCCTCTTTTGTCCCTCTTCCTCCTCTATCTTGTGTCCCAAATCTGAAGGCACCGCAAGCCGTAGCATCCATCGAAAGTCTCGAAGTGCTCATTAACTGTGCCATTCAATCCGTGAATCCGTGGTGTCACTACTGCCGACCTCAAGTCCGACCGCGGTACCACCAAACGATCCCTTGGCATCATCGTGTGTTTTCTCTGCCTCCCTTATTCTTGTCCAATAACATTGTCTTTAATTTTCCCGCCATAGATTCACTGCATGCAATTATATCCTATCCTACCGCATCCGATCCTATCCTATCGCATCCGATCACAACCTATCCGTCCCAACCACTGTGGGTCTCATTTTGCTTCCATTTGAGTATCCCTCTTGATGTCATAGTTTTGGTTTTTGGATTGTGCAGATTCAACCTAAGGCGAGTCATCCTATCCTATCTGATCTCCATTCTTACAAGCCCGCTCAACCAGCCAGATAAGATAGGTTTTTCCATCCTATCTTATCTTCCTTGCTCACTCCATCTCCAAGATAGGCGAGTCATCCTATCCTATCTGATCACCATTCTCGCAAGCCCGCTCAACCAGCCAGATAAGATAGGTTTTTCTATCCTATCTTATCTTCCTTGCTCACTCCATCTCCAAGATAGGATATGTTGGATCCTGTAGTAGTTAGTAGTTAGTGGTTGTGTAGTATAGGATAATCAGATGCCTCTCCCGAATGTAGAGTAGGATTATCCTATCAGCTGAAGTGGTCGCTTGAACTGGGGCCTAATGACCACGAAAAGGCTTACTTCCCGAATGGCCGAGCCCCGAGTCGAACGGGGCTTCCCGATGACATTTTACAAGACGATTATCTTCGGTGGGTGTGCCCCATGCACCGCTGGGTTTTATACTTGAATCTTCGAGCGTGTATTTATGTGGTGAATTTTTGGCTATCTCATAACAAAAAAAAAAAGCTTGAAAATACACGCAGCATGACCCAGCTCCAACGAAAGACAACGGGCTCAAATGCAATTATGACACTATGCAGCCACGAGGCGTGCCATTAACTAGGCTGGGAAAATGTACACCTTCTAAGTACTCTAACTGAATCACGATCAATGTGGTGAGTTTCTTCGTCAGCTGGTAAAAAATGTCAACAAGTGATGACCCAGCTCGAGTCGAACCGAAGTCGAACGGGGGCCTCCCACTCATCAATACCGCAAAACCGGGTAGGGGGCGTGCACCGTACACCACTGGTCTTATACCTCATTATTTGAACCGCATCGTCACTTGGGATGATTAGATTAGATTCACGTCAGTTGCGTCATCAGACTTGCGATAAGATTAGATTACGTTCCACACGTACCGCCTCCCCCACACGCTGCCCGCGTCCGAGGTTCACCCGGGGTGCTGCGGTGGGCTGTGGTGTACGTATGGGAATGCGCGGAACATAGTTGTGTGTCCGCAGCACGGAACATACTTGGTTGTGTGTCGCGGCGCAGAACAATCGGCGCACAGCAGCGGTATGCGATCGGCCGTAAGACAGCGGAATGTGATCGTCGGCCGCACGACCGCGGATTGCGCCGCGTATGTAGGACAGCGGAAATAATGCGATGCGACGTCACTGCGCCGGGACAATGTAAGACCCCCAGGACGGAGCTGTAATGTGTAATATGTGGTAGATCTCGCATCCCTTGACTTGACTCCGACCAGTCAGAACGTGGGCACTGGGGTGAATAATACACGTCTGAGGACTCATACATGTTTTGTTCGAGCGCAACATCGGAGGGTCTCATGTTGAGCGAAACTTGCCCTAAATAAGTTAGATGTCGCGGGGCGTCGGACTAGGGTTAATATTGATGCGTAGGTGAGTAATATTAACGCAGCAGATGCTTGACATCCGACTCGTTCTAATTTACTCAGCCTGAATGTTTCTCAGTCCTGAGTCTGAATAAGCCCCGTTGACCAAAGACGTCGACGGAACGCGGATGTAATTTATGAATTAGTCAGTTGTGCGAGACACGGAACGTGGCGGCCACGCTCGTAACACATACT
The DNA here is from genome assembly GCA_029282285.1 of Mycena rebaudengoi. Classification (NCBI taxonomy): domain Eukaryota; kingdom Fungi; phylum Basidiomycota; class Agaricomycetes; order Agaricales; family Mycenaceae; genus Mycena; species Mycena rebaudengoi. Next base: position 942,796 of record JARJCX010000003.1, on the reverse strand, counting down.
GCGCGACACATACGTCAGTAATTCGAACACCCGGGTCGCCAAGCGTCGGACATGCGGGATCTCCGACGCAGTTATAATTATCTTTTGATCCGGGACAACGTCGGGATGATCGGAGTGTGCATCCATTGTCAGACAGGGGTTTGGTGAGGTGGAGGATGAATCGAACGAGGAGCGCCCACTTGATTCCATTTTTTGCAGCAAAGTTTTGCGGGCGTGCACCGTGCACCACTGGGTCTCCTGCAACAATATTCGAGGTCCGATTTATGAGGTGGATTTTGGAGTCGGGTCGAAAAATAATTGTTCATGACCCACGGATATTCAGGACCATATCATCTTGGGTGGGTGTACACAGTACACCGCTGGGTCTTGTACTAGATGATTTGAACATGGGTTTATACTGCATTTCGTTCGCAACTTGCGAATGTGCCCCATGTACCGCTGGGTCTTATACTTGAATCTTGAACATGCATATGGATTTATGCTGCACGTTTGGGCAACCCGAATGACCCAGGCAGCCACGTTCAAAATGATGCCAACTGATCCCCCGAATCGAAAAGGTCCGGGTTTATGTAGTGGTGCGTGCCACAGTGTATGTATGTACGATATCGATTTTATGTATATTGCATTGGTTGAGCTTGCCACCTTTATGCGGTGTTTTTGTGAGTTTAACAAAATAAAATGATGTACGCTGCCGAATGACCCAGCCCCGAATCGAACGGGGGCTCCCATCAACCATATCAATGAACATTAGCATCTTCGGTGGGTGTGCGCCATGCACCACTGGGTCTTATACCAGATTATTCGAGCCTGGATACATGCCTTTGAATCAAAAACCGCCGTGGTCAAGAAAACCAATTGTGTGCACCACTAGGTCTTATATGAACATGGGTTTGTTTATACTGCATTTTGTTTCGCAACTTGTTGGGAAATAAAATGAACAAAAAAACAAAAACCCACATGATGACCCAGCCCCGAGTCGAACAGGGACCTCCTACTGAACATTGTTATTGGCGAATTTCTATCTTGAGTGGGTGTGCGCCGTACACCACTGGGTCTTGTAGTTGAACCTTCGAGCATGGATTTGTGCGGTGGATTTTTGGCTACCTCATAACAAAAAAACCCTTGAATATGAGCATGACCCAGCCCCGAGTCGAACGGGGTCTTCCCACCAACCGTACGCATGTTGACGAAGATTATATATTTTCGGTGGGTGTGCGCCGTGCACCACTGGGACTTATACCAGATTATTCGAGCCTGAATACATACATGCCTTTCTGTAAGTTGAATAAAAAAACTGTCGTGGTCAAGGAAGCCAAATTGCGTGCACCATACCAGATTATTTGAACATGGGTTTATACTGCATTTTCTTTCGCAATCTTGTTGGGAATAAAATGACCGAAAACAAAAACATGATGACCCAGCCCCGAGTCGAACGAGGACCTCCCACTCAATTACGTTTGCGTCCTGGAACGTGTATATATTTGTGCGGGCGTGCACCGTGAACCACTGGGTCTTATCCCAGATGATTTGAACATGGGTTTATCTATACTTCATTTTCTTTCGCAACTTGTTGAGAATCATAATAAAAAGTCCACGTGATGACCTAGCCCCGAGTCGAAGGGGAACTCCTACTGTACATTTCGTAGCGACTTTCTCATCTTGGGTGGTTGTGCGCCGTGCACCACTGGGTCTTATACCAGATTATCTGAACATGGGTTTATGCTATATTTTCTTTCGCAACTTGTTGGGAATAAAATGAACGAAAAAAAAGCCACATCATATGATATTATGACTCAGCCCCGAATCGAACGGGGACCTCCCACTGACTTTCTTATTCCCCACAATATCTTCGGTGGGTGTGCGCCATGCACCACTGGGTCTTATACCGAATTATTTGAACATGGATTTATGCGGTGGATTTTTGGCTGCCTCATAAGAAAACAAAAGCTTGAAATACAAACGACATGACCCAGCCCCGGGACCTCCTACTGAACATTTTCGTGGCGACTTTCATATATTGGGTGGGTGTGCGCCGTGCACCACTAGGTCAAGTTGTACTTAAAGCTTGAATCTTCTTCGAAGCATGGATTTATTTATACTGCAACTTGAACGAAAAGATTATTTCTGCTATATCTAGATGACCGCGCCGCTGATTCATTCACTGTAAGGTGGGCGAGCGTGCGCCCCAAGCAATCCTCCAACATCAGATCCCGTGCACATGTACACAGTGCCAGGCGGATCCAGATGTTGCCATGAATGCAAGGGCGGACGCCTGCCTGCCGATGCCTACCGCCTCCCGATGCCTACCGGCTCGCGCGTCTTCGCGTGCAGTCGCGTGCACCACCTCCGTAACTTCTTCTTCTCCAGTACTTATGTCTTCGAGCTTCGAATTCGAAGAGCTTCCAAGTCGCCGTCGACGCATGTCCCTGTCCCAGAAATTCATCCATGAGGGGTGAATCCGCGCCGCAACAACGAATTATTGGGTGTGCGCAAAGTGCATCCTGCCGCCACAACGAGAATTTTTTTTTTGATAGGTAACCTCCCCAACCCGCTGTCCCCCGGCCCGCTCCCCTCCTCCGCTGACCGTCGCCCGAGGCGTGAGAGCGATCCACGCGTGCTTTTGACGCGCGCACACAAGGTGATCGACACAACGCGTCGCGTATCAATTTTCACATCACCTCGGATGCTTCCATTCCGGTGGACGCAAGACGACGTCGACGCAACTTGCCATCACGCAAGACGGCGTATGTATGTATGTAAGATATGTGGGTGTGGACTCGCAAGATGGACGGAAGACGGGTGCGGTAGCTTATTAGCCTTCTGAGCTACATATGTACATACCAACCCCTCCGACGTCGAGCGGAAATTTTCCCAGTGCGTTTGAAGGTCGACTGTCCCGACCCGAGGCGTGAGAGCGCCGCAGAGATCCACGCGTGCTTTTGACGCGCACACGAGAATTCGAAGGACGCGACGCGTATCACCTCTTCAGTCTTCAAGTCTTCTAGAGTCTTCTTCTGAATCTTTACTTACAATCACCGCTTCCTCAGTATGAATCAATGATAGAGTTACATAGAACTCTGTTCCGCCACACGCTTGAGCATGATGGGACCGAGGACGGGTGGGGTAGCTTATTAGCCTTCTGAGCTACATACATACCAACCCTCCGACGTCGAAGATGGCCGTCGCGGAATTTTTGCCCAGTTGCGTCTCCGGCCTCCCCAATACCCGACCCGAGGCGTGCGAGCGCCGCAGATCCTCGCCGTCGCGTTTTGGGTGGTTGTGGTAGCTAAGCGCTAACTACCCGCCGAGATAGCGCCTCGAGTCCGGAATTTCGCCCGGTTGCGTCTCCGGCCTCTCCAACACCCGACCCGAGCAGAGATCCTCGCCTGCCTATCCTCGCTCTGGTCTCAGCGGATCCGGATCCGCGTCGCGTGCTTGCGATAAGGTAAGTAAGTGCTTACCGGACTTGTGGATTAGTGCACACAACACGTGTAAGTAATTCGAACACAACATGCGAACTTGGATCGCCTAATCGACACACACGCAGTCGCGTATCACAGAATAGCGTAAAACTCTGAAATTACGCGAACAGACTAAGTAGCTCCTGACTTTCGACGTGCGTTTCATGTCATGTCAGTCAATGAGCAATCAAATATTAAATATTGAGTGACCCTGAGGATGGATGAGAGAAGATGATGAGAGGAGGGATGCGGAAATCCAAAGCGCAGAGGCAAAGAAAGTTCTGGATTGAGCGCATCAGGCGGGTCGTTGATTGATTGATTGATGGCGCTGATGAGCCACCATTGCGCACGGCCAGCTTTCTTTTGCTTGGAACAGTGTGTTGTGTTTGCGGCACCGCGCGAAAGAAGGAAGGGAAACACGAGCGATACGCATCGCGCCTGAAAGGAAGGAAACTTAGGAAAGGAACCCCGGGTACGCATCAATCAATCAGTCACTTGGTGTTGACGCGTTGACGCGATGCATGCATGCGTGACGTCGCTTGCAAATCCTCTGTTCAATTGGGTTACATAAACGATAAGAGTTATTCACGGCATGCCGCCACCAACACCGTTATTTATCATTTTGTGCCTACCTCTCCCCACTTGTCCCCATGCACCGCTGGGTTTTATACTTGAATCTTCGAGCGTGTATTTATGTGGTGAATTTTTGGCCACCTCATAACAAAAAAAAAAAAAGCTTGAAAATACAAGCAGCATGACCCAGCCCAGAGTCGAACGGAGTCTTCCCACCAACGATGTAGATGAAAATGCATATCCTCGGTGGGTGTGCGCCGCGCACCACTGGGTCTCCTGCAACAATATTCGAGAACGGATTTATTAAGGTGGATTTTGGAGTCGGGTATTAAAAATAATTCCAGAATGACCCAGCCCGAGTCGAACGGGGTCTTCCCACCAACCATTTAGATGATGAAGACTCTACATCTTCGCCGTGCACCACCGGGTCTTATACCAGATTATTTGAGCCCTGAATACATGCCTTTCTGTAAGTCTAATTGCCCAGTCAAGTTGTGATCGCGCGGAGCTCGATGTTTAGCGCAAACAGCCTCGAAGAGGCTCGGAAGTCTATTGGAGACGGACGTGAGGTGCCGAAGTGGGGGAGTACAGGAGGTACGGTAACGAGGTAACTAAACTAATGCTAATAGGTGTGTGTATATGTAATATGGGTGGGAGACGCAATAAGACAGGCGATAGGACTGGCGAGACAGAGTGAGAAGCTGGTGAGCTACCTCTGTCCCGCCAGGTTTAAGAGTGGTCCGATGGTGGTCCAAGCGCAGCGGCGCTTGGACCAGTGCTTTGACCTTGCTTCCGACCACTGGGGTGAAGGTCAAGCGGTGTCATAATAGACAAAAAGAGCGCGTACCCGGTAAGACAATACCACTTGCGACCCGAGGGGTGGGTATTGTCCCGCATTCCTCTTGCGACCTGGTAGGCGGGAATGCTCGGGTAAGACAGTGTGCGTTGTACGCGTTGGACCAGCCTCACCAATTAGACTTGAGTAAACATCACTTTAAACCCGGTGAATCACTCAAAAACCGTCGTGGTCAAGGACCAAATTGTGTGCACCACTGGACCTTATACCAGATTATTTGAGCATGGGTTTATACTGCATTTTTCTTTCGCAACTTGTGGAATAAAATGAACAGAAAAAAAGAAAAAATCCACATGATGACCCAGCCCCGAGTCGAACGGAGTCTTTCCACCAACCATTTGGATGAAAAGTCTACATTTTCAGTGGGTCGCCGTGCACCACTGGGTCTTCAACAATATTCGAGGCTCGATTTATGTAGTGAATTTTGGAGTCAAGTCAAAAAGAACTCAACGTAGAAGAACTGCAAAGACCCAGCCCCGAGTCGAACGGGGGCTTCCCACCAACCATTGAGAAGAAAATGGATCTTCGGAGGGTGTGCGCCGTGCACCACTGGGTCTTATTATCAGATTATTTGAATACGTGCCTTTCTGTAAGTTTGAATCATAAACCGTCGTGGTCGAGGAAACCAAATTGTGTGCAACCACTGGGTCTTATACTATCAACGACTGGGTACTGGGCCAGTCGGGGTAGTGGGCCACTTGGATAATACAAGCACCCACGTTGCAGAATTGCATGGTTTGGTGCTTGTGGGAAGAAGTACGATGTATAACGATGTTGTACATCAAATCTTGAGGCGGAGTGATGCGTTGATCAGAAGCTGTGCCCCGTTTAGTTCCGAGGGTGGGTGGGAATTGATCATTTTGTTATCTCCGAACGATGCTCGTTCTCTTCTTTTCCTCCGTTCTCAGCCAATTCTCCACCGATTCCCACGTTTGCGGGCTCGTTTCGTTGCCTATACCTAGGGTAATGCCCTGCGCGGCCGCTAGACGCCAGAATGAGCCAAAGGCTCCCCTAGACTGTCCAAGGACAGCCCGACCTTCTTTCGACTGGCGCAAGACAGACCACCCTATGGCGACCCACCCGACATTGCTGTCGCCCTAGAACTTGATATGTACTCTGTGTAGATGCACTTGAATCGCTTCTCCGCCCCCTTTGGCCCTCTACTGCTCGACTTCTCGTTCACTGTGGGCCATTCCAGCGGACCACCCAAATTCAGTGTCGGAAATAAATAGATTTTGCTCGGATGGTTATTGGGATGGAGTGACCATCCACTGTCGCTAGGTATGTCCTATTGCTTCCTATCTATCATTCTAACACTTCACTTTGGTCAATATTGGTCTCTCTGCCTTGTAGCGCACGCGATTTCCTCGACACCCCAATTTCCGCCATCCTCCCTGGCCAGAAGGGCTAGTAGCCATGACCCTTGTACGCTTTTGATTCGCATTTTGAGTGAATGTAACCATGCCTTCGAACCTCCTGAGTGATTCTAAGTGTACTAGATTGTATGGTACAAGTCCCAACAATAACTGATTTAGGCCGGTGGCCCACTAGGCCGTTTATTGCCATTTTGGGACACCGCCTAAAGATAAATTCGCTGAGCGGTCAAAACACCACCTAAAATTCGGCCAAAATATATCGTCTCACTCTTAGTATGTTGGTCCTTACACAAGGGTCAGAAGCTGGGTATTTATTGCATTCTACGAGCTGGCCAGAGGTCAAAAGCGCTAATGTGGCCCAGTACCCGGTCAGTGATAGTACCAGATGATTTGAACATGGATTTATACTGCATTTTTTTTCGAACTTCAAGTTGCGAAAGAAAGTGCAACAAGGCTTGTTGAGAATAAAATGAGCAAAGAAAAAAAAAATCCACCTGATGACCCAGCCCGGATCGAACGGGGACCTCCCACTGACAAGTTTATCTGCAATATCTTCGGTGGGTGTGCGCCATGCACCACTAGGTCTCCTGCAACAATATTCGAGCCTGATTTTATTCTGTCGATTTTCAAGGGCCACCCAGTGCGAAAAAGTAGTCTCAGTTCGCGAGCCCATGACGCAGCCCCGAGTCGAACGGGGTATTCCCACTCAATTACGTTTGCGACCTGCGGCAATTTGCGCGGGCGTGCATCGTGCACCACTGCGTCTTACACCAGATTATTTGAACATGGGTTTATACTGCATTTTATTCAATCGCAACTTGTTGGGAATAAAATGAACAAAAAGAAAAGAAAAAAAATCCACCTGATGACCCAGCCCCGGGTCGAACGGGGACCTCCTACTGTACATTTTGAACGTGGCGATTTTCCTATCTTGGGTGGGTGTGCGCCGTGCACCACTGGATCTCCTGCAACAATATTCGAGGCCCGATTTATGAGGTGGATTTTAGAGTCAAGTAAAAAGAAAATTCAAAAGTAGAATAAACAGCGAAGACCCGGCCCCGAATCGAACGGGGTCTTCCCACCAACCATTGTGGAAGAACCTAGTCCATCTTCGGTGGGTGTGCGCCGTGCACCACTGGGTTTTAAACCAGATTATCTGAACATGGGTTTATACTGCATTTTCTTTCGCAACATTGCTAGGAATAAAATGAACAATAAAAGAAATTCCACATGACGACCCAGCCCCGAGTCGAACGGGGTCTTCCCACCAACCATTTGGAGGAAAAGTCTACATCTTCAGTGGGTGTGCGCCGTGTACCACTGGGTCTTCAACAATATTCGAGGCTCGATTTATGCAGTGAATTTGGGAGTCAAGTCAAAAAAACTCAACGTAGAAGAACTGCAAAGACCCAGCCCCGTGTCAAACGGGGGCTTCCCACCAACCATTGAGAAGAAAATGCATCTTCGGAGGGTGTGCGCCGTGCACCACTGGGTCTTATACCCAAATATTTGAACATGGGTTTATACTACATTTTTTTTCGCAACTTGTTAGGAATAAAATGAACCCAGAAAAAAAATCCACATGATGACCCAGCCCCGAGTCGAACGGGGACCTCCTACTGAACATTTTTGTCGGGAGTTCCATATCTTGGGTAGCTGTGCGCCGTGCACCACTGGGTCTTGTACTTGAATTTTCGAGCGTGTATTTATGCGGTAGATTTTTGGCTACCTCATAACAAAAAAAAAATGAAAATTCCGATGACATGACCCAGCCCCGAGTCGAACAGGGGCTTCCCACTCAACTTTACCAATTGGCTTCGTCAAGCTGTGTGGGAGTGCGCTGTACACTACTAGGTCTTATACCAGATGATTTGAACATGAGTCTATACTGCATTTCTTTCGCAACTTGGTAGGAAAACAAAAAGATCCCAGACATGGGAGCGGGACATCTCACTCAATTCTTTTTGTGATCTGCGAAAAATTGTGCGGGCATGCACCACAAACCACAGGGTCTTGTAGCTGTCTTCGAGTGTGTATTTATGCGGTGGATTTTTGGCTACGTCACAACAAAAAAAAAGTTTGAGATACCTATTACATGAACCAGCACCGAGTCGAACGGGGGCTTCCCACCAACCATACGCGTGTAGATGAAGATATATCTTCGGTGGGTGTGCGCCGTGCACCACTGAGTCTTATACCTGATGATTTGAACATGGGTTTATACCGCATTCTCTTTCGCAACTTAGTGGGACAAAAAAAGATCCCACGAAATGAGAACGGGACCTCTCACTCAATTCTTTTTGTGATCTGCGAAAAATTGTGCGGGCACGCACTATAAACCACAGGGTCTTTTAGTTGAATCTTCGAGCGTGTATTGATGCGGTGGATTTTTGGCTACCTCATAACAAAAAAAAAGTTCGAAAATTCCGATGATATGACCCAGCCCCGAATCGAACGGGGATCTCCCACTTAATTGAATTTTCAGACCTGACAAATTTTGTGGGCGTGCACCGTGCACCACTGGGTCTCCTGCAACAATATTCGAGGTCCGATTTATGAGGTGAATTTTGAAGTCAAGTAAAAAAAACTCCCCGTAAACGTCGCAGCAAAGACCTAGCCCCGAGTCGAACGGGGCCTTCCCACCAACCATTGGGGAAGGTGCATCTGCGGTGGGCGTGCGCCGTGCACCACTGGGTATTATACCAGATTATTCGGACGTGGGTTTATACTACATTTTCTTTCGCCACCCTGGGAATAAAAAAAGAAATCCACATGATGACCCAGCCCCGAGTCAAACGGGGAACTCCTACTGAACATTTTTTTCGGCAGTTCCATATCTTGGGTAGGTGTGCGCCGCGCACCACTGGGTCTTGTAGTTGAATCGTCGAGCATGTATTTATGGGGTGGATTTTTGGCTACCTCATAATAATAAAAAAGCTGGAAGATCACGACGACATGACCCAGCCCCGAGTCGAACGGGGGGTTTCCCACTTCAATACCCTAGTGCTACTTTATATTGGGTAGGTGTGCGCCGTGCACCACTGGTCTTATACCAGATTATTCGAGCCTGCATACATGCCTTTCTGTAAGGTGAATAAAAAACCTGTCGTGGTCAAGGCAACCAAATTGGGGGTTTTATACCAGATTATCTGAACATGGGTTTATACCTGCATTTTCTTTCGCAACTTGTTGGGAATAAAATGAACAAAGAAAAAAAAACACATGATGACCCAGCCCCGAGTCGAACGGGGTCTTAGATCTTCCCACCAACCATGTAGATCAAGACATTGCATCTTCGTTGGGTGTGCACCATGCACCACTGGGTCTTATACCAGATTATTCGAGCCTGCATACATGTCTTTCTGTAAGTTGAATCAAAAGCCGACATCGTCAAATTGTGTGCACCACTGGGTCTTATACCAGATTATTTGAATATTGCATTTCTTTCCCATTGGGAATAAAATGAACAAAAAAAAAAAAAAGATCCACATGATGACCCAGCCCCGAGTCGAACAGGGACCTCCTACTGACATTATCATTTGCGAACTACAATCTTGGGTGGGTGTGCACAGCACACCACTGGGTCTTGTAGCTGAATCTTCGAGCATGGATTTATGCGGTGGATTTTTGGCTACCTCGTAACAAAAAAAAGGTTGGAAACGTAAACGACATGACCCAGCGAGTCGAACGGGGTCTCCTCACCAACGATCTAGATGAAGATTTCGCATCTTCGGTGGTGTGCACCGTGCAGCATCAGGTCTTATACCAGATTATTCGAGCCTGAATACATGCATGCCTTTCTGTAACTTGAATCAAACTTTGCCGTCGTGGTCAAATTGTGTGCACCACTGGGTCTTATTTGAACATGGGTTTATACTGCATTTCCTTTCGCAGCCGAACAAAAAAAAAATCCGCATACTGACCCAGCCCCGAGTCGAACAGGGACTTTCTACTGTACATTTTGAAAGCGACGTCGACTTTCCTATTTTGGGTGGGTGTGTGCTGTGCACCACTGGGTCTTATACCAGATTATCTGAACATGGGTTTATGGTATATTTTCTTTCGCAACTTATTGGGAATAAAATGAACCAAAAAAAAAAAGATCCACATGATGACCCAGCCCCGAGTCGAACGGGGACCTACTGTAGATTCCATGGCTACTTCATATCTTGGGTGGGTGTGCGCTGTGCACCACTGAGTCTTGTCACTGGTTGAACATTTCAAGTTTTTCAGCGAAAAAATTGGTGAAAAACTTGAATTTTTTTTCACCTATTTTTTCTGCAAAAAAAGGGGTGAAAAATGTAAAACATTTTTACCTTTTTCTGACTTGAAACAATAATAAAGTGAAAAATGTAAAATATCTTTCACATTTTTCACCTACTTTTTTGGTGCAAAAATAGGTGAAAAAAAATTCAAGTCTTTCACTAAATTTTCCACTGAAAAAATTGAAATGTTCAACCAGTGTGTACCAGATTATTTGAACATGAGTTTATACTGCATTTTCTTTCGCAACTTGTTGGAATAAAATGAACAAAAAAACAAACAAACCACATGATGACCCAGCCCCGAGTCGAACGGGGACCCCCCACCATATTGTGCGGGTCTGTGCCGCGCACCACTGGGTCTTGTACTTGAATCTTCGAGGCCCATTTATACTGCATTTTTGGCCGCAACCTGGTAAAAAAGAAAATCGACAAAGTTGCCTGATTATGACCCAGCCCCGAGTCGAACGACGGCATCCCACTCAATTCCGTGTACGAACTGGGGAAATTGTGTGGGCGTGCACCGTGCACCACTGGGTCTTATACCAGATAACTTGAACATGGGTTTATACTGCATTTTCTTTCGCAACTTGGTGTGACAAAAAAAGATCCCACAAAATGGGAACGGGACCTCCCAACCAATTTTTTTTTTCGGCGACAATTTGTGGGGGTGTGCGCCATGCACCACTGGGTCTTACACCAGATTATTTGAACCTGAGTTTATACTGCATTTTCTTTCGCAACTTGTTGGAGAATAAAATGAACCAAAAGAAAATATCCACATGATGACCCAGCCCCGAGTCGAACGGGGACCTCCCACTGACGTTTCTTATGCTCTACAATATCTCCGGTGGGTGTGCACAGTACACCACTGGGTCTTGTAGTAGAATCTTCGAGCATGGATTTATGCGGTGGAATTTTTAGCTACTTCAAAACAAAAAACACTCGAATACGAGTATGACCCAGCCCCGAGTCGAACGGGGAACTCCTACTGTACAGCGACTTTCTCATCTTGGGTGGGTGTGCGCCGTGCACCACTGGGTCTTATACCAGATGGGTTTATACTGCATTTTCTTGGGAATAAAATGAACGAAAAAAAAAATCAACATGATGACCCAGCCCCGGGTCGAACGGGGACCTCTCACTTTAATTTGCTAGCACCCGCGTTATCTTGGGTGGGTGTGCACCGTGCACCACTGGGTCTCCTGCAATAATATTCGAGCTTGTATTTATTCTGTCGATTTTAAGGGCCACCCAGTGCCAAAAAGTATTTGTCTTTCCCCGGCGCATGACGCAGCCCGAGTCGAACGAGGGCCTCCCACTCAATTCCACGTACAAACTGAGGTAATTTGTCCGGGCGTGCGCCGTGCACCACTGCGTCTTATACCAGATTATTTGAACATGGGTTTATACTGCATTTTCTTTCGCAATTTGTTGGGAAATAAAATGAGTAAAAAAAAAAAAATCCACATGATGACCCAGCCCCGAGTCGAACGGGGACCTCCTACTAACACCTTTGTTGGGGCCCCCGAGGGATTTCCATATTGGGTGGGTGTGCGCCGTGCACCACTGGGTCTTGTAGTTGAATCTTTGAGGCTCGATTTATGTGGTGGATTTTTGGCTACCTCATAACAAAAAAAAAGCTGGAAGATCATGACGACATGACCCAGGCCCGAGTCGAACAGGGTCTTACCACCAACCATATTAATGCAGATGTATCTTTGGTGGGTGTGCGCCGTGCACCACTGGGTCTTATACCAGATTATTCGAGCCTGAATACATGCCTTTCTGTAAGTTGAATCAAAAAACTGTCGTGGTCAAGGAAACCAAATTGCGTGCACCATATCAGATTATTTGAACACGGGTTTATACTGCATTTTCTTTCGCAATCTTGTTGGGAATAAAATGACCGAAAAAAAAAAAACATGATGACCCAGCCCCGAGTCGAACGAGGACCTCCCACTCAATTACGTTTACGACCTTGCGGCAATTTGCGCGGGCGTGCACCATGCACCACTGCGTCTTATACCAGATTGTTTGAACATGGGTTTATGCTGCATTTTCCTTTCGCAGCTTGTTGGGAATAATAATAAAAAGTCCACGTGATGACCCAGCCCCGAGTCGAACGGGGGTTCCAACCAACAATTGAGAAGAAAATGCATCTTCGGAGGGTGTGCGCCGTGCACCATTGGGTCTTATACCAGATAATTTGAGCCTGCATACATGCCTTTCTGTAAGTTGAATAAAAAACCTGTCGTGGTCAAGGAAACCAAATTGTGTGCTTATACCAGATTATCTGAACATGGGTTTATACCTGCATTTTCTTTCGCAACTTGTTGGGAATAAAATGAACAAAGAAAAAAAAAACACATGATGCCCACCCATGATGACCCAGCCCCGAGTCGAACGGGGACCTCCTACTGAACATCGTTGGGGGTTCACGAATCTCGGGTGTGCGCCGTGCACCACTGGGTCTTATACCAGATTATTCGAGCCTGCATACATGCCTTTCTGTAAGTTGAATAAAAAACCTGTCGTGGTCAAGGAAACCAAATTGTGTGCTTATACCAGATTATCTGAACATGGGTTTATACCTGCATTTTCTTTCGCGACTTGTTGGGAATAAAATGAACAAAGAAGAAAAAAAACATGATGTCCAGCCATGATGACCCAGCCCCGAGTCGAACGGGGACCTCCCACTGAACATACTTGTCAAGGGTATCCGTATCTTGGGTAGGTGTGCGCCGTACATCACTGGGTCTTATACCAGATTATTCGAGCCTGAATACATGCATTTCTGTAAGTTGAATCAAAAACCGTCGGGTCAATGAAACCAAATTGTATGCACCACTGGCTCCCGCAATCCTCGAACATCAGATCGCGTGCACATGTACACAATGCCAGGCGGATCCAGATGTTGCCATGAATGCAAGGGCGGACGCCTCCCGATGCCTACCGCCTCCCGATGCCTACCGATGCATCTTCGCGTGCAATGTGCACCACGTCCGACACTTCTTCTCCAGTACTTATGTCTTCGAGCTTCGAATTCGAAGAGCTTCCAAGTCGCCGTCGACGCATGTCCCGGAAATTCATCCATGGAGGTGTGAATCCGCGCCGCAACAACGAATTAATTGGATGTGTGCAAAGTGCATGTTGCCACTGTCACACCAGAAAAAATATATTCTGATAGGTAACCTCCCCAACCCGCTGCCCCCCGGCCCGCTGCCCTCCTCCGCCCTACCGTCGCCCGAGGCGTGAGAGCGATCCACGCGTGCTTTTGACGCGCGCACACGAGAAATTCGAAGGTGATCGACATAACGCGTCGCGTATCAATTTTCACATCACCTCGGAATCCGGATGCTTCCATTCCGGTGGCACGCAACTTGCCATCACGCAAGACGGCGTATGTATATAATGTATGTATGTATGTAAGATATGTGGGTGTGGACTCGCAAGATGGACCGAGGACGGGTGCGGTAGCTTATTAGCCTTCTGAGCTACATACCAACCCCTCCGACGTCGAGCGGAATTTTTCCCAGTGCGTTTGAAGGTCGACTGTCCCGACCCGAGGCGTGAGAGCGCCGCAGAGATCCACGCGTGCTTTTGACGCGCACACGAGAATTCGAAGGACGCGAACGCGTATTACCTCTTCAGTCTTCAGTCTTCTAGAGTCTTCTTCTTTACTTACGATCACCGCTTCCTCAGTATGAATCAATGATAGAGTTACATAGAACTCTGTTCCGCCGCACGCTTGGAGCATCATGGACCGAGGACGGGTGGGGTAGCTTATTAGCCTTCTGAGCTACATACATACCAACCCTCCGACGTCGAAGATGGCCGTCGCGGAATATTTGCCCAGTTGCGTCCTCCGGCCTCCCCAATACCCGACCCGAGGCGTGCGAACGCCGTAGAGATCCTCGCCCTCGCGTTTTGGGTGGTTGCGGTAGCTAAGCGCTAACTACCCGCCGAGGTAGCGCCTCGACTCCGAGACCGGAATTTTGCCCGGTTGCGTCTCCGGCCTCTCCAACACCCGACCCGAGCAGAGATCCTCGCTCTGCTGCACGGATCCGGATCCGCGTCGCACGCTTGCGATAAGAGTAAGTAAGTGCTTACCGGACTTGTGGATTGGTGCACACAACACGTGTAATTCTCGAAGCACACACAACATGCGAACTTGGATCGCCTAATCGACACACACGCAATCGCGTATCACAGAAATGCGTAAAACTCTGATTTCATATGTATTCGTTCCTTCTTAGCGTACTTAGCGAGACGTGCGTTTCATGAGCATATCGAATATATTACTTAGGTGCGTGGCACACAACGAGCTTGGGATCGACACATATCACAGAAGCGTAAAACTCTGATACTTACGCGAACACAACTCTACACAACTCCTGATTTTCGCCAGTAGCGTGACGTGCGTTTCGCTTAACCCGACCTGACCCTGAACGTGTTTCGCGCTGTTTCGCTATGTAGGGATGCGCAAATAAATGAGAGGATTCCACCGAATGAACGATCAAGCGCAGAAGAGTAGCGCATCAATCGATCAATCAATACCGCCCGATGCGCCGCACCATGGCCAGATTGGTATACTTAATAATATTCCTCCCGACGAAATACGCTTTTCTATACATACATAGTACAGCGCGAAGGAAGGAAGCGCGAGCGATACGCATCATGCATAAGGAACCTAAAGGAACCCCGGGTACGCATCAATCAATCAGTCACTCACCTCGGTGTTGACGCGTTGACGCGATGCATGCATGCGTGACGTCGCTTGCAAGTCCTCTGTTCAAGTGGGTTACATAACGATTCCGGCATGCGCCACCAAAACCGTTATTTATCATTTTGTGCCTACCTCTCCCCACTTGGCACTTGTCCCAATGATTGACGCGGACGCACCCCACTGACGCAACTGTAAGCTAACTGTAGCAACCTGTGGCGTGGAGCAGAGAAGGCACAGGAGAAGCAAGAAAGCAATAACATCATAATAGGGTGCGGGGCTCGCACATTGCCTAAATTACCAATGACGTCATGTAATTTTACCGACCCTGGGTCGGCGGCGGAGGAAGAGTGGAGAGTTTCAAGGTGCGGTTGGGTGGGTCATGCGACCCCGAAGCGACTCAGGGGTATAGACGGACGGAAGGATGAGAAAGAGAGAATTCCTTTTTAATTTCGTTATAGCCCAAAAGAAAAAAATACAGAGATAAGTACACGGTGTCGTTTGTATGTATGTAGGAGAGTGAGGTCCATGCGCGATTAGCATTAGGGGTGAGTAGTCTAGGGGGGTTGTTATAAGTTATGCGAAGGGAGCGTTATATATGCGTGTGTGCAGTTCCAGGCGTGTTGTGTGCAGGTTGGATACAGATGGTATGAGGAAGAGGCCGCCGATATCGAGCACTTCGATGCGGGTAGAGAAAGGATGTGTGTGGGGAAGGAGCGTCTATGCAATGACGCAGACGCTTAGCCGACTGGGCACATATGCGCGGGCGCCGCACTCGCTCTCGTATCCGTCGACCGAGCGGCAGGACGCGGCGCAGGGACGCGGGCGGCCGACGGCGTGGATGCGGTTGAGGAGGGTGCGTGCGAGGAGGCGGGAGCGGGCGTCGGGCGTGGGGTAGTGCCGCGCGAGGAATGGGGAGGGCGCGCCGGGCACAAGGGGTGGTGCGGGTGCCTGTGGTGCGGGGGTGGGCCGGCGGGAGGGGGATGCGGCGGAAGCGTAGGCGGAGGTGGTGAGGGCGGATGCGTACGAGGCGGAGGAGGATGCGGATGAGGATGAGGAGGATGAGGAGGGGCGCGGCGGCGGGGAGCCGGCGGAGAAGGACGGGGCACGGCGGCGGCCGACTATTATTTGGGGTGCGGGGGATGGAGAGGCGGCGGCGGCGGCGGGGGTGAGGGGCCGGCCGCGCGGAGGGGTGTTCTGGTTTGGCAGCAGGAGCTCGTCCGCGAAGGGGTCGAACTTTAGCGGGGGGACGTGGGACGTCGGCCCGGAGTGTGCGGAGGATGCGAGTGCGGGGAGACGCAGCGCGGGCCGGGACTGCTTCGGTGAAGGAGTCGAGTGTGGCAGGGAAAGGTCGAGGGACAGGCCCGGCGGGAAGCGGGTGTTCCATGTCGCTGTGGACGGGCGCAGCGGCGTTGCGGACGAGTACGGCAGCGCAGAGACCCAAGAAGGAGACAGCGACGACATGGTGGCGACACAGGTGCTCATGGCAAACTAAAGTCGAAACTGGCTGGCAGTTGGAAAATGGGGGGTGAGGCAATGGCGCTTAGGCCACTTATAAGGCGTGGGTCACACATGGGCTCATCACACTCCATTGGGGCTAAAGCCGAGGCCCATACAGGTCACTGCTTCTTTGATCTGATCCCACACACAGGGGTGCGTAAGATCTCGGATCACGGAGCTGGCTGCTGCAAAATTGCGTGCAATTGCTGTCTCGGTCGGTCTCCTATGTAATCTAGCGAGTGGAATGCAGGCAATGCACAGCAGCGGAACTATGCCCGGCGCAGCAACCACCATCCGCAACTACAACCCGCGGTGGGCTGGGCCATAGTTATGCGCCATGGTAATACCATCTACGCGAGCGGACCCATCTACAAGCCAATCACACGTTGCCCTGTTCCGTCCACTTGTTCTCATCCCTGTTCTCTTGCTTGTTCCCGTTGTATCCTCGGTGCTCTCTTGTGTGCGATTCGGCGTCCCTTGCATCCCTTGAACTCTATCAGGCACCCAAATTAATTCCTCCCTTCAAACTCCACTCCGAGCCCTAGGCACCCACGCCGCCAGCCGCACAAACCCCCTCTGCCCTGCCAGTACTGCTGTCATGTCGTGAACACTCCTATTCCTATTCCTATTGGCCCTGTGTTCCAGTCACCCTGCCTCTGCGCCATTTTTATCTATACACTCCGCACCATTGTTGTTTGTTATCTACTCTGCTCTGCTCTCCGCCCCATTGTTATCTGCTCTCGACGCCATATCATAAGTCCTGTCTCCACGTCGAGTTCACCCATTCAAAAAACTATTTATTCCCAAGGGACTATCTAAGTTATCCACAATGGAATAGCGGAGCTTCGGCTCTTCGGACCGGCGCCCCCGCGGAGCAGCGGAGTCTGTAAAGCTGTCTGGGGCGCTGGCTGGCTTCGCGGTGCTGTACTGTATACTGTATGTCTACGTCGATCGGTCTGGCTTCGCGGAGGCTGTTTGGCGGGTGGCTATTATTCCGGGACGGACTACTAGTTCTCGCGAGGGGACGGGCTCTAGTTCTCGCGAGGCTGGATCCGGATCCGGGCTGGGCGCGGAGCGCGTATTGTTTATGCCTCCGCCACAATAATGAATCGCATCTATTCATTGTCCTTGTTATCCAGTACATTGTCACCCTGGAGGGAACTTGGAGGGAAAACAGTACATTGCATTGTCACCCCATTGTTCGCCTGGGGGGAACAAGGGGCCTGTGCTTGTCAGCTTTAGGTTTAGGTTTAGAACCTTACCTCGGTCTCATAGCTATTGATATTCACCACACACCCTTCTCTTCCCCACATCGCCTTGTTCTTGTTTGCCTCCCCACATCTATCTTCTTCGAACTTCTTTGGAATCTTCGGCATAAATTCTGATGAAGAATTTGGTTTAGGTCCTCACCCCGGTCCGTGCCGCGCCCTTCTATTCTATTCCTTTCTGTTCTCCATAGCTATCATATTCTATTTCTCCGCACCCTTCCTTCCCCACACCCGCACAAAGGATTCGGATTCTATTCTTTCTTCCCGCACTGCAAAATTCTACACCCTTCGATTTCCTTCCCCACACTTGGTACGTGTTCTTTCCCACCGCGCCCGGTGTCCCAACTTGGGGGGAGGCCTTGTTCTTGGGAAGTTGGAATGGAGAGACCTTTGTTCTGAAGTTGAGTGGATCCTTGTCCTCGAGCAGGCTAGTCTCGTCGTCGTCGTCGTCGTCGTGTCCCTCTTCCCGGCGTCCATTCAATACCCTCCGCTCTCCAAATATCCTTCTATGAACTGGCGTTGCCCACGCGGATGCTATCATATTCATACTTTGTACGGCCGCAAGCGAATTGTACTTTGTACACCGCAAACGGATTGCTCTATGTACACCGCAAGCGGATCCTACTTTGTACCCCGCACGGTATTTACGTAAAAACATTATTGTACTTTGCATATCCCGCCCTCAGGCTCGCCCTCGTGACTTGTTCTATGGTGAAGGTGAAAATCTTTCCTTGTCCTCGAGCAGGCTAGTCTCGTCGTCGTCGCTCCCTTTTCCCGGCGTCCATTCAATTCCCTCCGCCCTCCATTTCCATTTATTTTCTCAGACTTGTTTGTTCACCGACGCCTTCAATCCGCACTGCAAAATTCTACACCTTCCTTCGATTTACTTCCCCACACCCAGTACATGTTCCCACCGCGCCCGGCGTCGAGCCTTGTTCTTGGGAAGTGGAAGTGTGACCCTTGTTCTGAAATTGAATGGATCCTTTCCTTGTCCTCGAGCAGGCTAGGTCTCGTCGTCGTGTATCCCTCTTCCCGGCGTTCATTCAATCCCTTCCGCTCTCCAAATATCTTTATATGAACGAACATCTTGGACTTGGCGCTGCTCATCGCGACCTCCCCGACGCGGATGCTATCATACTTTGTACGGCCGCAAGCGGATTGTACTTTGTACACCGCAAACGGATCTTACTTTGTACCCCGCACGGTATTTACGTAAAAGCATTATTGTACTTTGCATATCCCGCCCTCAGGCTCGCCCTCGTGACTTGTTCTATAGTGGAGGTGAAAATCCTTCCTTGTCCTCGGGCAGGCTAGTCTCGTCGTCGTCGCTCCCTTTTCCCGGCGTCCATTCAATTCCCTCCGCTCTCCATTTAATTCTCAGCTTGCCACATTTTACACCGCAAGCGGATCTTACTTTGTACGCCGACACGGTATTTACGTAAAAACATTCCTTGTACTTTGGATACACCCTTATCCTCGTGTACGGTCGTCGCTACGAGTTCGGCGTTCATCGCGACGCCGCACGGTATGTACGTAAATACATTCATTGTACTTTGTACTTTGTATCCCGCCCTTGTTCTATGTAGCGCATTTATTCATTCTCGAGGCTCATTGTTCGTCGGGGTCCGGGTGCATACTGCATTATTATTGAACGTGCGTCGCTATTGTCCCATTATTATTCACATTCTTATCCTCGTTTTTGTTCTCGTTGCGGTTAATAATTATACTCCCCACTGCATCCGCGCACAGCGCCCGCCTCCACAGCCAGGATCATTCTCGTATGATTCTTTGTACATTGTACTTTGTATCCCGCCCTTGTTCTATGCAGCGCATTTATTCTCGGCATCAGAATCCAAATAATGCATTGTTATCAAACGTGCGTCGCTATTGTCCCCGCCATTATTCACATCCTTATTCTCGTTTTTGTTCTCGTTCTTGCTAATTTATACTCCTCACCGCACCCGCGCACGTAGCAGCGCCTCTCCACAGCCAGCAGTGATCATTCTCTCGTCTCGTCATTGTCCCCACCTTTTCCTACCAACGTGTGCGAACCATTATACTTTTACTCATCATCTGCAATGCCATACATACACACTTCGTCGTCTGCAACAATGCATGCATACTTCCCGTAAATATACCATTGTTCTGTTGAATAATAAAAATAAAATATCACTGTTCCAGCTCATTGTATGTATGATACCGCCCATGGCCATCTTTGAGGATCATTCACATCTATCCTATATATCCTTTACTTTACTATTACACTTTAGACCTCGACTTGCGCCTGCAAAACGAATTTCGCCCAAAAAAAATCATGATGTGGGCCAATGGTAGGCAATCTTCCCCTCCATCCGCTGTTCTAATTATTTTATCATCGTGTGTGTCGGTATTCAATTCAAGTTTATTACAGCACTCGATTATAACTAATGGCTCAACAGCCCCGCCCCGCCTCAAGCCTTGATCATCACTGCATCTGAGAATGATATGATATGATATATTCCCTCCTCGGTGTTTTTCCTATTTTGGTTCGAAATTCGCAAGGTTCAGAGGCAGTGGCCATGGATGCCAGCTCACTGTTCTTTCTGGGTCACCCCATTCTTCTGCGTCCCTTCAATCCCCCCTCCTCGGTATTACCGCACAATTCCCTCTGACGGATACAATATTACTCTTATGTACTTAAGTTGCTTACTTCCTTTTTTTTTGGCCATCCAATCTATACCGCCTCCAAGTCGTCTGAGCTGCGCGTTTAAGTATGTATGGCTAGTAATATCATTTATCCGTATCACGGTAATTAATTATCATCACGGCTTCGGTTTTGTGGTTATGTTGCATGTAATGCCGTTGTTCGAATTCATTATCACTCTCGTCACTTCACTGTCTTTCTGGGTCACCCCCTATCTTCTGCATGCCCTTCGGCGGAAGACGCCGAATCCCCCCTCCTCGGTGTTGCCGTCCTGCGCGCACGGCGAATCCATACAGTACATATTATTCCTATGTACTTGAGTTACTTACTTCTTTTTCTTTTCTTTTCTGCCATTCATGCTATACCACCTCGTCTGAACTGGTATGCACGCTAATATCATTTATCCGTATCAAGGTGAATGAATAAATTAACTATCATTAAGGTTCGCTGCTGGCACTATGTTGTATATATATACATATGCCGTTGTTCGAATTCATTATCACTCTCGTCACTTTGTACGAGAATAAAAAAAAAGAGAGAAAAAAATCCTTACCACCGATACGCCCGCAGAGTGGATAATATGATCTACTGGCACCGTCCGGCAGGGGGGGGGGCAGTACGAATCGGAATATCTCACAAAATATCTGCCAAGCTCTGAATCACATGCAGTGTTGATCATGCCTGCGTCGTTCCATAATAATATATTCAATTCAAGCTGTTCCACCGCATTCCTTAAATTGTTCATCCACTGTAGATCTTGCGTCGTGCCATAATAATAAATATTCAATTCAGCTGTCTCACCGCACCGCGTTCCTTATATTGTTCATCCACTCTAGATCTTTCCATTCATCCCGCTCTCCACCCGCCCTGGATAGCTGGTTGATGGCAACGAGGAGCCCCCCAGAAAATCACCCCTGTCTGACGCGGCCCGACACCCGAATATTAATACATAATGACGCACCCGACAATTTATCCGAACATACGACCTGACGGTATACCGGATCAAACTTGGTGTAAAGTTATGCGTCCCGCATGCCCGACGCACTCAATGTTCATCCTCCCTTCTATCTTTTTACTCGCCGTGAAGAACGCAAGATATCGCCCCTGTCTGACGCGTGGCTCGAAAATGACGCTTCCGATAATTTATCGGACATACACCCCGATCATCCCGACGTTATACCGGATCAAAGGTGTAAGTTATGGGTATCCATGCCTATCCATGCCCGACGCTCTCCACCCGCGTTTTTGCTCGCCGACGGCCGACACACCCGAATGGCAGGCCCAGATGAGCCCAGATGCACACCTCGATCATCCCAACGTTGTCCCGGAACAAATGCTATTTCTGCACATGTCGAGGATCCCGCATGCCCGACGCTTGGCGACGTCCGGGCCGGTTGTTCGAATTACCGAGGCGCGAGCGTGGCCGCCGCGTTACGGGACACCCCGATCATCTCCCGGATCAAAAGATAATTATACCTGCGTCGAAGATCCCGCATGCCCGACGCTTCGGGCCGGGTGTTCGAGTTGCCGAGTTATGTGTCGCGCAGTATGTGTTGCGAGTCGTCTCGCACAACTGACTAATTCATAAATTACATCCGCGTCCGTCTGTCCTTGGTCAACTGGAATTATTCAGGCTGAGTAAGTTGAACCCAGCCCTCCGGTGTCAAGCGCCAGTCTGACTACATGCATGCGCACTCTGCATGCCCGACGCTTGGCGACGTCCGGGCCGGGTGTTCGAATTACCAACGTATGTTTCGCGCAGTATGTGTTGCGAGCGTGGCCGCTCTCGTACAACTGACTAATTCATAAATTACATCCGCTTGGTCAACTGGAATTATTCAGGCTGAGTAAGTTGAACCCAGCCCTCCTGCGTCGAAGATCCCGCATGAGCGACGCTTGCGACGTTCGGGCCGGGTGTTCGAATTACCGACGCATGTGTCGTGTTGCGAACGTGTCCGCCTCGCACAACTGACTAATTCATAAATTACATCCGCGTCCGTCCTTGGTCAACCGGAATTATTCAGGCTGAGTAAGTTGAACCCAGCCCTCCGATGTCAAGCACCAGTCACCTACATGCATGCACACTCACCCCGATTCCGCGCGGCTCTGTGTAAATATTAACCCTACTCCTCGGACGCCGCGAGATCTATTCACACTGTGTTTCGTTCGTTCACCCCGATGTCGCGCTCGATCCCGCATGTCCAACGTTTGGCGAAGTCCCGGCCGGGTGTTCGGATTACCGACGTATGTGTCGCGCAGTATGTGTTGCGAGCGTGTCCGTGTCTCGCACAACTGACTAATTCATAAATTACATCCTTGGTCAATCGGAATTATTCAGGCTGAGTAACTTGAACCCAGCTCTCCGATGTCAAGCACCAGTCCCCTACATGCATGCACACTCGCCCAGATTCCGCGGCACTGGGTAAATATTAATCCTATTCCGACGCCGCGCACGCTGCGTTTTGTTCGTTCACTCCGATGTCGTGCTCGATATGAGTCCTCAGACGTGTATTATTCATCCACCCACGCTCCGACCAGTCGGAGTCAAGTCAATTCTCCGACAGCGACACTACTAGCCTGCTTGAGAACAAGGAATGCGCATTTTGTGTAGTATGTACACTGGCAGGCTATCTACGCGTCCAGTCCATTGCATTGTATGAGTCTGTCCTTGTTCTAATCATTTATGTGCCGACATTCAATTCAGGTTATTACAGCATACATTGTTTTCCGTGTCTATAACTTTCGGTCCTGCCAACCGCTTCCCACTTCCGCCTCGGCATCCGTCCACATCCTGCCTGCTTATCAGCAGGGATGCTGAGGAGGGAATAGCAACGAGCGGTTTCCCCGTTTTGGCTGCACATTCGCAAGTTCGAATATTGATTCGGAGGTAGTAGTGGATGCCAGCTCACTGCCTTTCTCGTCAACCCTACTTACTGTATCTTCTTTCCCCCATCTCAACGCGCACACTTAATTCCCTCCGACGGATCTTTGTTATTCCCTCCAATCCAAGTTCCCTACTTCCTTCCCTCCTTCCTCCTCGCCGCGTTTTCTTTTCTTTCTTGGCCAGCCGGTGCTCTCTCCACTCGTCTGGGCGTGTTCGGCCTTTAGTATTAAGGCTCATTATCCGTATCACGGTGAATAAATCAATTATCATAGAGTGGATATGTAGTCTCTAGATCCAACTTTACTGACGTGTTGAGTCGTTCCCTAATATTATTCAGTGCATCCATCTATTCAAGCTGTCTCACCACACTGTACCGCATTCCTTAAATTGTTCATCCACTCTAGATCTTTCCATTCATTCTGCTCCACCCGCGGAGAAAATCATAACCCCTGTCTAACGCGGTCCGATACCCGACTCGGAAATGATAATGACGCGCGGACACCCCGATCATCCCGACGCTATCCCGGATCAAATGCTATTTCTGCGTGTGTCGAGGATCTCGACGTTCCCCATGCCCGACTCTTGGCAACGTCCCGGCTGACTGTCCGAATTACCCGGTGTACAATTCGTGTGTCATTCGCCGCGTTCGCAGCTTTACAGTTATTAATTACATCCTTGGTCAATCGGAATTATTCAGACCGACATATTCAGGCTGAGGAACATTCAGGCTGAGTAATTTGAACCTGGCCGTCCGATCTCAAGCATCTGTTGCGTTAATATTACTCACCTGCGTGTCAATATTAATCCTAGTCCGACGCCCCGCGACATCTAACTTATTCAGGGCGAGTTTCGTTCAACATGAGACCCTCCGATGTCGCGCTCGAACAAAACATGTATGATTCCTCGGACGTCTATTATTCACCCCAGTGCCCACGTTCCGATTGGCCGGAGTCAAGTCAAGGGACGCGAGATCTACCACATATTACACATTGCAGCTCCGTCCCAGGGTCTTACATTGTTCCGGCGCAGTGACGTCGCATCGCATTATTTGTGACTTCTGCTAGCGCTGTCCTACATACGCGCAATCCGCGGTCGTGCGGCCGACCATCGTATTCCGCTGTCTTACGGCCGATCGCATTTCGCTGCTGTGCGCCGATCGTATGTTCCGCGGCGTGGGCGACACAGCTATGTTCTGTGCTGCGTAAGTATGTTCCGTGCTGCGGACACACAACTATGTTCCGCGCAATCTCATACGTACATCACAGCCTCGCCGCAGCACCCCCGGGTGAACCGCGGACTGCGTGTGGGGGAGGCGGTGCGGGATGGTGTGGAGCTTAATCTAATCTTATCGCAAGTCTGATGGTGCAACTGACGTGAATCTAAGTGAATCAGATCTAATCTAATCATCCTAAGTCAAAAAGAGGTGCCAGATCGGCCTGCACAAAACGAGGTTCAAATAACGAGGAAGCGCCGACTTTGTCGGCAAGGACCTTGCTTGAAACCCTGTTTGATACTTCGCTGAGAGCTCTGCATGAGAGTGCTGTTTTGTTGCATTCAACTTGCAATGTTTGCCAGATTTTTCAATTGAATACTGTGCCTATTGGAGTAGATTTCGTTGGGCGACGCGCGCAGCTACTTTGTGACAACTGCGCGCAACGACCTGGGTGTTGTGTTTGCACTCAGCGAGGCTGGGAAGACTATGGTCCCTATTTCTTGGAAGGAAATGTGTGCTATTAAATTGGACCACGTTTGGGCCTCGTACAAGCTGTTTACATTTTCTCATCCGCCCAGCTCTGCGTCAACCCAGCATATTTAATCCCCTTATAGTCCTTGTCTGCGTGTATCCTGTGCCATTTCCCTCTTCCACCCGCCCCAGATCCTGCTGGCCATTGCTAGCTGAACACCAGATGAGGCCGGACGGCGGCGGTGTGCCATTCAGCTGCAAAATGATGAGTTAAGCGGGTCGTCGATAGTGCGTTGATAGCTCGTTGGCGTTGTTGCACTGTCTAGTAAGAAGGTTGAAAGTTCAGAACTTGTTCGGCAGTCTCCGACAGGTGACATCACTTTCGGATAGATACGGAACATGTTGACCGGATCAAGCCGGGTTGGACGAAAAGTAAGTTTGGAGAGACCTTGTCAAGCAAGGTAATGAGGTAAAAGACCAGTGGTGTACGGTGCACGCCAGCCTAGCCTGATCGGAAAGTTCCTTTGCGTTGACAAGTGGGAGGCCCCGTTCGATTCGGGGCTGGGTCATATATATGCCACTAGGACGTTCAGTTTTTTACAGCTGACAAAAACTCGCTCCTCTGTAATGTTGACTGGCTCTTCTGGAGTGTAGATGACTCATTCTGTGCATTCGAAACCTCACGAATAGCCTAATGCATAATGACGGGCGTACCCGGGTTCTCTTCTCGTCTCAATATAAAATCTACCAAGAGACTTTCTTGCTCCACAATCTCAATGTACAAGACACCTCTAGGCCAGAGGACTCTCGAAAGGGGTACTGCGTGTCTTTCCTGCAAGTTCGTATCTCACTTGACGAGTGTCGAGGATCCAGACTGACATGAGACTGAAACCAGGAAGCGCAAAGTTGTAAGCCTTGCTCGTTTGTGTTCAGTTTTGTATCGTACTCATAGGCATTCTCCTTCGAATAGAGATGCGACGGGAAAAGGCCTGCCTGTGTTCGGTGCACTGGGCTGGGTCGCGCAAAAGACTGTGAATACCTCGACAGCCGCGGCCAGAGTGAAACCGAGAAACTGGAGGCTAGTATCGCTTGCCTCGAAAATAGAATACGACAATTGGGCGGCACTCTTCCTACTTCGCCGGAGGTTGTCTACCATGAACCGCATCTGGAAGGACAACTATTTGGAAACTCTTTCGCCTTTTGGAATAGTCGACGGAGGGATCGTCCCCGGCAATCTCCGCAGGCTGAGTTGCCCCTCCCAGACAATTGGTGGAGGACACTTGTTCCACCGCCGCAAGTTGGCAAGGTGTTGTAAGTCCTAGAGTGCCTGAACGTCATTCAACATATTTTTTTTTTTTTTGGCAGAATCAACTTCTTCTCCCATCACGCATCACAATTTGGATTTTTCCTCAACGGACCCCGTCTAATGAACTCCATATTTTCCTCTAATCCAAGTCGCCCCCCATTTTCGCCTCTGCTGAATGTGATGTTTCTACTTGGAATACGGTTTTCTGGATCTCCGGCTTTACAAGCCCGCGAAAGTGTGTTCCTCGGACGAACCCTAGAATCTGCAACGCCGATGCAACCATATCAAATTCTTCAGAACATCCAAGCAGAGGTGTTGATTGCACACTACTTCCTCTGCCAAGGAAGGTTTCTGGAAGCAATGCATCGAATTAATACCGCCGTCTCTCTTTCGATTGGCTGTGGCCTTCATCGGCTAAATGGCGCGAATACCAATGCTTATAATCTTCCTTCGCCTCAAGATTCGGTTGAACAGGGCGAGCGTGTAAATGCATTCTGGTCGATTCTGACCGTCCATAAATGTTGGTCGATTATTTTACAATGGCCGTCCAGTGTTTCGGATATACTGGACGAGAAAATAGACCTCCCATGGCCTCTTGACATGGAACTATACGAATCGGCAAGTATCTCTAGCGGTATTTCAGTTTCACTTCCCTGATCCTTATTTTTTAGGGAATTGTTCCGATCAACCCACACCGGATTCCTACTATGAAAGCCTTCATTGAGAATCCTATGACGGCAAACATCGAAGCCGCGAGTTCTTGCTTGGCCCAAGTTGTCAAGGCCGCAACATTATTCGAGCGAGCCAGCCACATGGGTGGAAATCAAATGAGTATGCACTTTTGTTTCTTAGTGCTCCTTGTTTTTCTAAGCTCATTTGGCACCACTAGACCTTGCCGATCAAGAAGAATATTCGCAATTCCTTGCGTTTGAAAATGACCTCGATCATTTCATACGTACACTGCCATCGTTCCAAAACCTCCAAGGATCCATCGATGTCATTCAACATCGACTCGTCGCGTTTACCCTCTGCCAGGTGGCCATAATCCAACTTCACAGTACCTATGACAATCCGACGTCGATACACAAATGCTTGACCGCTGTCCGCGCCGTGATCGCAGTCAACCAAACGATCCCGAATATGCAAGCATGGGATTATGTTAATCCAACCATGGGGGTACGCTGTCCCTTATTTTTGGGCACATAAGTTGACTTTGTGAGCGATCGACAGACGTTGTGGGTTGCCGTCTGCCAGATCATCATACGCGGAATCTCTACAATAAAAAATCCTCGAGCAGCTAGTCGAGGATGGTTCGCCAGTGTCTCCAATGCAGATTATCCGTTCCTGACGGCCGCCTTTTCGAGCATAACCAACACGATGGCGATGTTCAGTCGTTGTATTTTGATGGGTGAGTGTTGCCCTGGCTAACTGACCAACGCATTCGACTCACTCTGTTTGTTTAGAATATCAGCTTAGCCGTGTGCAAGAATCTTACAAAGCGATCTAAAATCCGTACTTCTACCGTTGTTTACTCTGAGCTCCCCTGTTATGTACCATACTAGACTAGTGTCATTTATCTGTGCCAATTAGACGCAAATGAACCATATAAACCCTTCCCATGATGTGTGACAGATATCAACTCCTGCACTCGTCGCGCCTTTTCTCGGATTCAAAAGTTCAGCCCAATTTCCTCGTGACAAAAGTATTTCTGTGCTGTACCGGTGACGCTGTCGTTGAAAGAACATTCGGTGTACGAGGGACATGGTTACCGGACCAATAATATGCAGCTTGAGGAACCTGTTACCAAGATTTAGCCCACCCCACCTGGTCCGAATTTTACAATTGCACAATTCGCACAATACAACCCTAGCAAGGTATTGGCAAGGCATAGCAGAATTTGAAACATAGGCAGTTTTATTTCGATGGCTCTCTAAGTAGCGTCTGAATATTTTTCTGCACGTCGGTGCGGGATCCGGAGACATTTGAGCTGAAGTTTGTAGGCTCGGTTTACAGAATGAGTTCGTTTTCACGCATTGCCTTGGTCCAAAAAGGCGCATCAAGTTCAACCAGGCGGATCAATTTACTTACACTGCCACAGCTGGATCATCCGTTGATCCGCCTTTGTTTACCGAGAATTGGCCTCTGTCCGCAACTCTGGCTGATACGAATGGGACACTGCTGCGGCTCATTAGAAGCGATTTAAAATAGGTCTGACCACGGTGCTCTTGAAGCAGGGTATGCCGAAGTACCCGTTTTACGAATTCGGCATTGACTCTAGTCTAGTTTTACATGACATAAGTAAGCCGTAGGTCGCGCTTCGGAAGCACGTGACTTCACTGATCTGAGTATTCGACGCATCCACAGGGAGTTAGGGCAAAGTGGCCAATACCAGATTAACATCTGAACTTCGCTGTCTTCAATGTAGCACTTAACATATCATTGCACTTTGCATTTGGCCCAAATTCACTTGTGTGAATTGTGAGCACTGCCACTCAGCCGGGGCGACCGGTAGCACATAGGGGGGCATAAAAACTGTGGCAATTTGACAAAAAGTTTCAAGGCAATCAATAGAATGCTTCTCTCAACTTGCCGAGAGTTAAGAGCACGACTGGGGACCTATATGCGTCGACGCAAAGGAAAGAGATGAGCGTGGGAAGCATCAATGACCTTTTTGGGAAAAGCCTAATCCGGAAGGCTGACCTGCGGCTTTCCAGCGCGAGTAAAAGCAGACCATATAACAAGGTTTTTTTTTGTCTTTTTTTTTTTTTTTCAGAAAAATAATCTTGTCTATGGTCTGACTAGGGAGACTACATTGACTCGGAAATTTCCTAAATGGGGGCTTGGCGCTACAACTTGTGAGGTACGAGTTATATATTGTCGTCTGTCGAGGAGATACAAGCCCGGAATAGAGTCGGAATTGAGGAGGAACGCCAAAGGTGGACGGCATGGACTCGGAAGTGCAGCAGGGTATAAATGCCAGAGACATTTACTATGAGACTCACTGATTTCCGCTTTATCTGAATCATGGCACCACTAAACATCCTCACTTTCGGCGCATCTCGAAATATTGGCTATTTTGCTGCTGTCCGCCTCCTCGGTTTGTCAATTCATGTACTGTTCAAGCGGTCGTGGGACTGAAATATGCTGCGCCAGGTATGGTTCAAATAATGTTATATAGGAGATCCAGTGGTGCACGGTGCACGTCCGCTCAACCTAATCAAGGAGGATCTGATGAGTAGGAGGCCCCCGTTCGATCCGGGGCTGTTGATTAAGGTTTTTTTCTTGTTCTTTTTGGGAAATGCTCACCACATTAATCTGGGTTATAATGCAATGGAGGACCCAATGGTGCACGATGTACATCCGCTCGACCTGGGTTGTCCAAGAATGGACTTGATGAGCGGGAGGCCCCCGTTCGACTCGGGGCTGGGCCATGCTTTTCGTCCAATATTTTTTTTTTCGTCACAGCAACATCCACCGCATAAATCTAGGTTCATATTGACGGCATAGTTCCATGCCCATCTATAATACAGGAGTGGAATCGTGTAATATTCGAGTCGGCTTCATTAGTTCAAAATGTGACTGAAATCTGCTGTATAAAGCCTGGTTCAAATAATGCGGGAGGAGGCCCAGTGGCGTACTGTGCACGCCCACCTAACCTGAACGGGCTGTCGCGTTGACAAGCGGGTGGCTCCCTTTCGATTCGGGGCTAGGTCGTGATAGGGCCTGTCGGGAATTTCTTTTTCTCATCCATTTTTCTTTGTGAAGGGGGGCACATTACTCTGTGTCCAGATAATAGGGAAGAGACTCGGTGGTGCACGGTCCACATCGGCTCAATCTACTAGTTATTATGAGTGGAAGACCCCCGTTGAATCCGGGGCTGAGTCATTGTCGGGAATCATCCATGTTTTTTACATCACCACAACACCCACGAATCCAGGTTCAAATCTGGACAGTACAGCTCAGGAGTGGAGTCATGTAACTATTCGAGTCGGTTTTATTGGTTTCCGAATGGGATGCACAAAGCCTGGTTCAAATAAAACGGGAGGGTGCACGCCTGCCAACCTTAATTGGGGCTGTGTACCTACCTGGGTTGCTGACCATGAAATTTTATGTTTTATTGTGGGAAATGCTCACTGCAGAATAGTAGAAGGACAAAAAGAAAATTGATGGAGGTTAGTTGGTGAAACATCCATCATTGATTCAAAAATAATAAGAACAATGACCTATGGAGTGAACCACTTAGTCACCACCTTCTTGTGACAAGCGCCAAATTGGCCAGAGGCCATTTTTATATATAATGTACCCGGGCATACGACTCGTTTTGATGGCCCTGCGCCAAATCGACCCCTGTGGAAAAGTACAAGTCATTCAGTTTTGCTTCAAATATAAATACCTCTTAGGATCTCTTCCTCCCCTTAAAAGGAGCTGTTTGGCAAGAGGAAAAAATAATTGCATATTTTTTGACTGAGTAATAGGACTTGTAACAAAGAGGTGGTGACTAAGTGGTTCGCTCCATAGCTATTATTTTCATTACAATTTTTTGAATGCAAATTAATAAATTCACTAGCACCCCCTTAATATTTCAATCATAACATATACCTCGCCAAAATGCAAAATTCCGGGGGGAACTAACAACATTACTGAAACTCTGAAATCAGCACTGAAAACAATAATTTCACCAAGTGTTTCTAGCTGCCCAAAACAATCAGATTAGTGTTGCCGCGACTTAACTCCAAGTCATTTCAAAGTCCAAGTCGCAGCTGACTTGAGTCAAGTCAAGCCGAGTCGGTACTGCAACTTTGGTTGACTTCCAAGTCGACTTGAGTGACTTGGAGTTGACTTAACGCTCCAAATTCCAGAAACATGTGCTGAATTGTTTACAGCACAAAAAAACAATTTCTAGGATTTTGATGGACCGTGACATGAGCGCGTGACACCCGGGTGACATTATGTCACGTTTCTGTGATTTTTTGCAAAACCGCCGTAAATGAAGCCAGAACCACGAAAATACCTTGCTTTTCAAAATGGGCTCTGAAGTCGACTCAGGTGGACTTGAGTCAACTTGGACCTGTCAGGTCGAGTTGAGTTGAGTTGAGTTGAATCTGTGTTCAAGTCGACTTTTGAAGTCGTGACTCGACTTATCGAGTCGCGGCAACACTAAATCAGATCCACTGGTTGAGCCTTGAATACAGTGGTAAAAAACTTCCTTCAGTTCTCACACCTTTTTCACTGAAAATGGATCTGATAAATTTACTTTTGTAAAAAAAAAATTGAAAGGACCACAGTCTGGATAGTATGGTATGAACCTGGATGTATGCAGCACAGCACATGACAAATAGGTATGTAAAATGCAAGGTGAAAGGGGAACAGACATAGAAACATTTCTCAATATTGAATCACCAATTTAGCCTGGGCAGCCTCTGCTCCAAGACTACTCAGAGATTTTTCATCTTTCTGCTTGGAATACTCCTCATTCTCATGAATGTATGCCTCCTCTAGTTCCCCAACAGGTGCCTTCAATTCTGCAAGTCGCTGGAGTTGTTTTTCATACTCCTCCATAACCTCTGAATCCACATCCGCAAGCTTCCTGTCAATTCTAGTAACATCCTTGGCCTGTGAAGACCTCTGAAAGAGAGGCCGTGCTGTCTTCCACAACTCAACTGACTTCACCATCTCTCTTCTATGCTCCCAGATATTGGCCATGTGAACCATGCAGTCTGCCCTCCAATGATGGACACCCATAAATGTCAATCCATCCAGAGCCACAGTGAAGAGACTGAGAGCAGTGGCATCATCTCCTTGAGTAATGAAAATCTGGCCGAGACAGTGGAATGCCTTCATTATAGAGAGCTTGTCCTTGGACTTTAATGCCAGTGCAATGAAGATTCCTGCCCAACTCATGGCTGTTTTGACATTGCTCATCTCTGTGGAAAGATCTGCAAGTCTTGCAAGACATGGTAGGGCCACGTCCATATGTATATATCGAGATGAGGCAAAAGTTTGTGTCAATAACATATTGGCAGTGTTGTGGTCACCACCCTGAAGGGCAATGTCAGCATATATCTGGTCAACTACAAGGTTCAGGTATATCTGGAACCAATCCTGCAACCCTTTGATGTGCAACCGACAAGTGTCCAAATTTTGGTGAACCAGCTTTGACTCTACACCAATCATTGTATCAATGAGAGCAATATTTAGGTTTGCCACAACTGCAGCATATGTTGTCGGATGGCTATGGGCAACAATGGAAAGCTGGATGTGACAAGACTGCAGATACTCTGTTTTAACAAGATGTATCTCAGCCTCATGATTTCTAACTTGGACATATAATACACCTTCTTGTAGACCACACAAATTCAGAAAGTTCCTGGCATTTTCAAGGGATAATTGGCCCTGTTCATAGTGGCCAAGTGTTAACAGGCATAATCCCTGGTGGCAGAGACATTTTGCTTGTGAGTATATATCTCCAAGATGCTCAGCATATGTGTGTCCTGTTTTGGCATGCTGCAATGCACCTACAACATTTCCTGTCCTAATCATGAGCTCAGAAATGCCATACAAGGCATATATGCCAGGTCTGGTGGGAGATCCAGTCATGTCTGAACAAGAAAGTGCCTTTTGGAAATACTCAAGGGCAGTAGCCATATTTGACTTTCCCCAGAGAAAATATTCCCCAAGAGCTCGGCTCCACCTAGCTGGCTGGAATGAGTTTTAAAAACAACAAATATTCTGGAAATGGGCACACCTTGCTGTAATGGACTCCGGTCATTGAAATATTCATTGCCCAAGATGATCTGGGTCTCTGCGTCTAGCACAGGAAATAAGAACGAACTTTCAAAGCATTCCACAAGGTAGTCTCCATATATTGGGTGGTTGTGCCAGTGTGAAATATGTGCAGATAAATTGAGCATGAGCGGGGAATATGTGTCAAGTCTCATACGGCAAAACTGATTCAGAAACAGGATGTCCTGAAGAATCTGCACAGCATCTGGACAGTCTGTCTGAAATGTATCCTCCAGAACACTGTTAATGTTGCCCAAGTTTTTGGTAATTTGTGGTATAATATTTGCCGGATTCAGATCTCGGAATTGATTCCAAAGATCCAGCAAACCATGAAAGTATTGTCGGAGATTCATCTTCAGTGTGTCGGTTGGAGGGTGAACACTCTGTGTGTACTCTCGGATTGGAACAAGAGCTTTGAGCCGAAGATCTCGGTCAACAAATGCCAAGGATGTCTTCATCAGAATGGCCTTGGAGGCAAGGATATTAGGAATTGTGAGTTTGGATTGGATTAGATCTGCATCAGTGAGACCGTCTGGAAGTATGGCAAGAACACTGAGCAGGTCCTGGGCTCCTGCCGTCATTCGTGAACTTGTGAAAGACAACATGATTGAGATGTCAAGACTGGATCTCTTGTCGTATCCATCTGAAAGCATGTGTGTGCTCTCAGTTTTCCATTGGAACAATGCCTTGTCACAGCCTTCATGGTCAGCAACACTTGCCATGAGGCTGACTGCTAGGGGCATATGGCCTGTGAGTTCCAGGAGTTGCTTGACTTTTTCTTCCTCATGTATGTTGTCTGCAACATCTATGAATGTCTGGTGTGCAGCAGAATTGGAAAGTGGATTGAGAGGTGCCAAAAATGGACGAGTCCACTTGACTTTTGCTGGATGTTCAGCACCGCGCATGGTGATCTATGATCTAGTTGAGTCATGAACTTTTCTGAGCAAAATGTTACACACCATCAGCCCCAACTGGGGAACATCTGTCAGCAAAGAAAGGAATTCTTCAACTTCCTTCCTGGATGAGACTGATTCCCAGGAGGTCTCCAGATTATCCAAGACGAGAAGAGATGGAGGAGCATCCATCAAGTGATGGGCAACTTTTTTTGACAGATTGGATCCCTTCTCAACTCCAACATGATCTGCAACAGCTGAAACCAGCTCAAGATATGTGGGAGCCGAGTGACATGGGACAAAGTATCGCTGTGAATATTTTTCCACAACTGCATCGTCATGAAGAGCCATGGTGGCAAGACTAGTCTTTCCCATGCCCCCAGGACCCAGGATGGCAATACAGGCAGAGTCCTGAATAAGAATGCTCACGACCTTCTGAAGCTCGGATTCTCGGCCATGGAAGATTTTGGGAGAAGGCGGGAGCATTGACAAGGATCCAGAGCTGTGCCCAACAGTCAGCCAGAATTTGAGGTACAGGGATGTCCCCTTACCTGTTTCCAAAACTTGATAGAGTCCCAGCAGCCTAAAAAACCTTAACAAGAAGAATGGGGATAATACAGGTTGGCCCACAGAAAAGTGATCAGAACTTGTGAGTTCAGCTTGAGCCTGTAGCAGAGAAACAAGCTCTTCATGCTGTTGCTTTGCATCTTTCTTCATTTTCATCATGTGGGACAAGGCTGAGCCGGTTGCTCGAACCTGAATCATTTTAAGAAACACAAGAATAATTGTAATTTAATGTGTACCTTAAATGTCTCAAGAGCATGATTCAGTTCCTGTTTGCATTCTGCCAAACGAGCCGCATTATTGGGCTGTCTGAACAACTGCTTGATTTTACCCATCCTCCCTTGTCCTTTCAAAAATGTGAATAACTTTTGTAGTGTTCTATGATATGTTGTCAATGCAGATGCTTCAACAAGATGTGTCAGGTGTTCTCTTACTCCGTGAATTTTCCAATGTCATACAGCAATGTGGTCGGAAATACTCCTTTCGTTTCAGACCCAATGTATAGGTTGAAAATGATGAGGAGGATTTCATGTATTTGTTCAACCATTTGAAAGCATTCATCCTTGTTCAACTGAGCTGTCTGTGTCTAATCAACCAATCTGTTTCGACAACCGTAGGACTGCTTAGTACTTACTTTGACAAGTTTCGCAATTGACAAAGCTAATGCTGAAGTAGATCCCAGAAAAGGGATTCCGGCAGTGTCTGCAATTTCCCGGGTGGCGGTGGCCACAAGAATGGTATATTCAGTGAGATTTCTGAGTGTTATGGACGGCATTGTGGGGAAATTTGAATGAACGGGGATGTGCTTATATGCATGTTACGGTTCGCCAAGTCCCCCGATATAGCTAAATGCTAAACTCGTTACCAGTAACCAAAATCTTGTGCCAAGCACTTTCAGTGGTAACCACCGAAAGTGCTTGGCACAATTGTTCCGATTGTGTTTACAGACTGGTAACGAGTCTAGCTAAATGCATTCTCACCATCTTATCACGGCTACTAAACGAAGACCGCAAGAGAACATTCTGAACAATATAATTACTATTCAAAATGTACCACTTGGAACGGGGCCAGGCAGGATACAGTAGATATTGTTACCATTTTTATCGTGACTAGTACTTACCAGGGACTTGTTCTTCGTCGAGAACAAGCTCCGGTTGGGCAAAACTAATTTTAGCCCAACCGGTCTTCGAGCTGGAACCCAGGAACCCAACATCATCAACTTGAGCGGCAATGCCTAAATTTGTCAAACACAAGACTCCTCCTTAATTTCGTGAGTGAGAACCGTGTCACTACTTATGATGAAGTGGAAGTTGCTTTGCTCGGGGAAGATGCAGCCTTGTCGATGTAGAAGGCACATTTCCTCGGTGCATTTATGCACAATCAAGGTCTGAGATACAAATGCCCTGCTTGAGCTTGGAAAAATTCGGAGCAATACTTCCCGGGCCTCCGAAAGTCCAAGTCTTGGCCTGAAAGGAGTTCTCTCAGAGATGATACACGACGAGAGAATATTAATTGAGTGTGTGATCACGCGACGGATGTGAAACGTACATTACTCTGGGTTCACCGAATATGGAGACCCAGTTGTGCACGGCGCCCGCCCGCCGGTGATATTTGGGTGATATTGTGGGCTCACGAAATGTCGGTGGGAGGTCCCCGTTTGACTCGGACCTGGGTCATGTATGGCTTGAAAGATTTCCTTTTGTTCAACTTACAAAGGAAAAAATGCCACCTAAATCGAGCCTCAGAACTTGCCTCAGAACATCGGGTATGAGACCAAGTGGTTCACGGTGCACATCCAATCCAGCTTCCACTAGTAGCTAGGTCCTATCCCCGTTAGCTATAGACGTGGGACTGGCCATATATCGTGGGTGATTTTCATTCTTGGTTCCGGACTAGACTCGAACCAGTATCTTTTGTGGCCAGCGAGAAATTGATGACAGTCGATCAATTCGCAAGCTAAAAAGAGACTGGAGCTTTTTAACCGGCGGGTAAGTACGGTCGGGAGTTGCCGGCGTATAGTTGTTTTGACTTAGAAAATTTTCGTAAATGGAAAATTCAAACCATTAAAGGCAGAATTCTAAAGAGGCAGTTTTATGCCTAATTTCTCCACCAGCTCACTCCACCAATTTTCATAAAGACATTCCGAGGATTGAGGGAGCTAGAAAGAAAATAAACACGAACAGAACCTGGGTTTTTGTCTTGAAGGCAAGTGGAGCGCTTAGGCAAAACAATTTCACACAGAACTGTCTCTTCAGAATTTTGTTTCCAAGAGTTTGAATTTTCGATTCACGAAATTTTTCTAGGTCAAAACAACTATACGCCGGCAACTCCCGACCGTACCTCCCGCCGGTTAAAAAGCTCCAGTCGCTTCGCCATCACCCTTGATCAACTGTCATCAAAATTGGTGCTGGCGTCCTACTGGGTTCGAGTCTAGTTCCCGACTCAGGAACCAGGTCTGCTTGCGTGAGAAATAATGGCACTTGTCATTTCTGCTTTGTCTTGCCTTTCCTGCACCGCTTTCCTTCTCCTCATAACCTTGCCATAACCAAAAAGAAGTCACAACACCCTCCAGGAATTCCTGTTCGATCCTCATACAGTTACGATAAAAAAAGACGTACCAAATTTACCTGAAAGTGAGCACCTGACAATGAGAGACTACACCATGATTTATAGCTGGTCTCCTCTACCTTTAGAAAGTCATATAACGGAGCAGATTATGTTCCCATTGCCTAGCTCATCTCCGCTGGTGAATGTACATGCAATACCTGCATAACGTCGGGTATTATAAGTAGCTAGGCCTATTAGGGTACCATTTTTTTTGGAGCCACACATTTATTAACGTGTCTGCGCAAGGATTCCTAGTCTTCCGCCCCCACGCATCTGGTTGTGCGCTGCAAGAACTTTACCCGCCACGGGAGCCCGGCGATGATAGCCTGTCCGTCTTCGCTCCTGCACAGCTCCTCGACGCACATTATGTAGATCATCCAATGGCTGAGATGTCGGCCTCTAGAATTACTGGGGAGAAGATGTTTAGATTTGTGTGCTCATGCTCCACAACTGTGAAGCCGCTACCGATAATTTATAAAGGTAAGAATGCCCGGATGGCCATCTTACAGAAACGGGTGGCTGTAAATGTTTTGGAGAGAATTATGATGCTAGTAGTACTGCTTTCAGCTTGCTAATGGAGTCTGGGACTCTGGGTACTAGGGAACACCCGGAATGCCATCTTATAGGAACGGATGGCTACAAATTTCCGCTACCTTTAGGTAAAGGTTTCTTATAGGGCACCCAATCAACCAGGTTTTGGCTGTAAATCACATTTTGGTCATTTATTCTCACGTCAGCAGCTTTTCTCCCTGCCAAATGCTTCGGCATTGAAACCGGCTGAGCATGATGTCGAAATATGCTGTGAGGCCTCGTAAACATCAGGTTTTTAACAACTTGTTGGGGCTTGTACAAGCTTGTACGGGTAAAACAAGACAAAAAGTTGACAAGCCAACAGGTTATGTTCGAAACTCCACAAGTGATTTTTTTACATTTTTTAAAAGTGCACATTGACTTCCCGGGCCCATTTCCGCCATCTTTTATTTTTTGAACAAGAGAAACAGGGGCACAAGAGGACAAGTTTTTTGTCATTTTGCTGATGAATTGGCTTACTGTCTATCCTTATTTCTGTGAAAACTTTCGACGAAACCCGAAACAGCGCGTCCGCTCCAGGAAAATACGGGAGCGGGCGCAGGTGAAATGAATACATCCTCGTCGTGTAGTGGCAATGGAAAAATAACCATTCCTTTAAACTGGACAACATCGAGCAAGTTACTATCCCACTAGTACTCCGTTGCGCTGCCGGCCGGCCCTGTGCAACCTAAGACGGAGCGTCCAGGAGCGTCAATACTATGATGAATAGCAGCGAGACATTTGGGAATATCAACAAGACGCCGCCGACGGTTCGAATATCCAGCGAGACGCAAGGAAACCAGCGAACCTCTTTATGGAGGGCCTCTGTCTATCTCCAACAAGACGCCGCCGACGGTTCGAATATCCAGCGAGATGCAAGGAAACCAGCGAGCCTATTTATGGAGGGCCCCTGTTTATCTCCAACAAGACGCCGCCGACGGTTCGAATATCCAGCAAGACGCAAAGAAACCAGCGAACCTATTTAATAATGGAGGGCCCCTGTCTATCTCCCCGCTCTCCGTTTGAATCTTATTCCAGCAATAGATATTTATTTATTTTCTAGGAGAAAAATTCTAAGGAATTAATAACCGCAAAATTGAACACTGATGTGTCATGCGTGCAGGACATAATAACGCCACTGGATTCGTCATTTAACAAGATAGCAGGCCGTGCTGCTCGTCGGCCTTAGCCGCTTTATATGAACTATTTACAGCTGCGGTCTCATAAATGTGTCCAAGTCGACCAGAGGATGCATGGTGGGCCTTCCATTCGGTTATGATTCTCGACTTGCGACTCCCATGCTAGTGAACCTTAGCATTATCTGCACCATGGGAGGAACCAAGGCTGTCCGGAGGGCTATTCTATTGAACTTATCAAAGATGTAACACTTGATTAGTTCTTTTTGAAAGGATTAATACTCAGGTGGGGCACAATCACAATACGAGTGAACAACTGTATTAAATACCTGAAAGGAATAATACTCCGACACAAGTAAGTAAGGAGAATAAAAATAGGGATCAGGGACAACCCTCAGACAGGCACAATATGAGTGAACGACCGAGGAATGTCCCTGGTTTTGGTCCCTGGGTAAGTCAAGGGTAAGTAGGAATATAAGTGATACGGCAAAAGATGGCCGTGTAGAGATGACAGTATTACGAGGCGAGGTCTACGCACGCGCTCGCTAGCGAGTGCGTACCGACTTTATGGCGCGTCGAGCCTGCATTCGCCTATGGGTGCGCAGTCATGCGCAGCTTCTGCCGCAATACTTAGTAATTATTTCAAATTTGTATATTCTCGTCATGTAATTGCATCATCGCAAGCAGCACCAATACGACAACTCAGACAAGGAGGATTCGCACTCCTTGTAGGATGCACAACAGGGGCGGACGATTAAAAAATTGGTACTATCGTGCCCTATGGGTCTGAATCCTCCCTGTCTAGCTGAATTTCATTTTTCATGTTTTTTCTAGAGCTTTAATTGCTTCGGTTTCTTTCGGGATGGATACCGGTACATATTCTCATTGTACACAAAAAATAATGAAGTGATTGGGGGGTACGGGCGGGTGTAGGAGACAGCGCAAAGTGAAGAAGTGGGACCAAACCATCATTCCAACAAATTTCGGGATCAAATTTCTTCGATGAAGGTTCGTCCACTTCCTCGACCCCAATCCCTTCGTAAATTTACAGAGAGCAGAAGAGGATGTGTCGGTACCCTTTCCGAAAAATACCGAAGAGATTGCTTAATTTTTTAAAAAGATAAAATTCAAATTCAGGACCACAGGGAGGATTCAGACCCATAGGGCACGATAGTAGCTGTTCATCATGTGGAGTCCCACTGCGCCGACTGCGGCCCTGCCGCCGGCGTTGATGGAGGCTTGATGGGCTGATTCTGCGGCGCTCGGTACCTCGCTTGTTCAAAGTCTGATCAGGTTCGGGTTTCGGACGCGTCATTGTATATAACGCTGACTCCGGTTAGTAATCCTTCCGTTCCCACCATGAAGACGCTCACTGGTGCTCTTCTCCTGGCGCTTTCTTTTGCCTCAGGGATCGCTGCCGACAAGGAAGTCCTCGACAGGGGTGAAGAGCAGCCTTTCATCCACATACCCTTCACCCATGTCGACGACTATACCTCTGGAAAAGTCCATATGATGCTGATGGACACGATGACGGCGGCCGTCGAACAGTTCCGCACAGGCGTTGTGAGCGCGACTGGCATATTCGACCAGATTTCGGGCCTCAAAGCTATCCGGGAGTACACTCCCTGTGTTGACGGATATGCTGGCAAGGTGGAAAACAACACGTATACGTGTAGAAATGTGGACCTGTACTCATATACGCCTCACCGAGACTTGGGCAGCATCGACCAAATAGGCAACGACATTTGGGGGTGGACGCATACAGATGATGCTGGGGTGAAGAGGGAGTTTGGCCTCGTTGCTCAGATGGACGGGACTGCCTTCGTGGAGATCCTCTCTACCGGTCAAGTTGCGTATTTGGGTCGTCTGCCCACGCAGACAGATTCAAGCATTTGGCGAGACATAAAGACTATTTCTCACTATGTACGTCCGTCGACGCCTCCGTGTTGACCATTATTGATCGTTGTAGGCTTACATTGGCAGCGAAGCGGAAGGACACGGAATTCAAGTATTTGATTTGCTGAAGGCATGTACATATTCGCACTCAAGATCATCGGCAGGCGCTTGACGTTCTTCACCACCCAGCTCCTTGACACTTCCTTGGCGAAGAGCCCCAAGAATTTCAGTATCGAGACAGACCTCACGGCGCATTACGACGACCTTCCGTTGGGATCATCCCATAATATCGTGGCACACGCTGAGAAGAACCTCATCGTGGCCGTCGGCGCCCTACCCCGCACGGAGTATACAATCTCTCCTCCATTTTCGACTCGGATCTAACGACTCTCATTAGTGTCTGTGGTGCCGGCTTGATCTTCATCAACGTCACCGACCCCGCCAATCCCACGACCGCCGGCTGCGCGGGAGAGGACGGCTACGTGCACGAGTAAGTGTTGATACTGATTCATACTTTCCATTATATGCTCATATAGACACGCCCTCTAGTGCTCAGTGCCTCACCTACTATGGCCCGGATGTGGCGTACAACGGTTCCGACATATGCTATTCTTTCAACGAGGACACTTTCACGATATACAACATCACGGACCCTTCGAAGCCGACGGTCATCTCTGCTACCTTCTACCACGGTGTGACCTACTCTCACCAGGGCTGGGTCATCGACGAGAAAAATCAGCAATATTTGTTGATGAATGATGAACTGGATGAGTTGTTTAGTAGAGGTCGGTTCCTTTCCTCACCCCCACTTCTTCTCTTAAATCCCCTTCGTAGGGTGGGCCGTAGAGGGTTTTACAACCTCGTATATCTGGGATATCAAGAATCTCAGCCGCCCGATCCTCACTGGCCATTACAACTCCCCTGCCCGCGCGATCGACCACAATCTTTACGTCCATGTGCGCATTTAATTGGGCTTCTAGCTGCCAATCACTTTTCTCATGACCTCGCAGAACGGACTCGTCTACGAGAGTAACTACAAGAGCGGACTCCGTATTGTTGACGCTTCCAGCGTGGTCGACGACCCCAGTGGTTCCGGATTCTTCGAGGCGGGCTTCTTTGATAGTTTCGTCATCTGTTTTCATCTTTATGAGTGTACTAAAATCTCGTCACAGTTTACCCCGAGGACGACGCCATCAACGGCGAGGTCAGCTTTGGAGGTTCCTGGAGCGCATACCCGTACTTCGCCAGCGGCTACATTTTGGTCAATACGCTGGAGAGAGGATTGTTCGTGGTCAAGTTCAATCCGGCGGCTTGAGCCCGGTAATCGAGTGATACCACCACCGCCCACTCAATTTATATTCTGCAAATCTACCATATTAAATGTTGTACCTTTTTTGTTTAGCAAATTGACCGCGCTTACTTGATTCATTCTGCCGGGCGCACGCATTCAAATTGCATGGTTTAGATGCTGCTACCTTATCTTTCAACTCCCCGAAGAAAATTACCTCCAATCTCACAATGAAAAGAAGTCGTACAGGTTCTGTGCACCGAATCCTTTGCGAGAAGCCCCGTTGATGAGAATAACTTCTACGAGTTCAACTTCCTTGGATACTATTATTCCTACGCGCCTTGAATTTTTCAAAAATTGAGCTGGATCTAAGAGTGAGTGTCCAACTCTGAGCAACCTCTTCGACTGAGTCGGAAGCGTCGACAAGATGAGTCCAATATGGACTTGTGTACTCATCAATCCCCCAGAGGGAGTTTGATTCTGATATTTGCCTGGCATAAATAAGTACCGACCGGGTTAAAGGGGACACCACAGAAGGAAGCGCCCAAGGTTTCAGACCATTGAACGTCTTGGACCTCGAATATTTGCGGTTTTGCGACCACAAACCTGAGTCGGCCTTGGAACATATACAATATTACGTGTATGACGCCTTGGAGAACATCCATCGTCGTGTTCCGGCCCAGAACCTAAAAGGATTCGGAGTGAAATCAGTGCCAGATTGCCGCTGACACAATCTTATCTTATCTCTCTGGTTCGCACGTTCAGTTTCCCACGCTGCCAGACTTGAGTCCATCGCATGAATGCCCCGGTCTTCGTGCCCTTCGCCCTCATCTACCCACCCCACAGCCTCTGGCCTCCGCGGCGCCCTCCGAGTCGGCGCCTTTTCCCCATCCCTCTTGACGCGCTCCCACGCGTCTAGCAGGATACCGGAGAACTTCCATCGTGACACTGGTACCCACTGGAAGCTCACACCATACGCCGCGCGCACTTTACGTCGTACGATGCGCACGGGCTCCAATGACCACACGGTGGCCTCGCCTTCGGGTCCGAATTCGCAGCGTGGTTCATTCACACCTGGAGCGACAGCCTTGCACCAGCTACGAGGTCTGTGTCGTCAACCCCATCCGCCGATCTCCCTCTGTGTAAGATGAAGAGTGGCATCTTCTCACTCAGTCGTTCCGTGAGTCTGTGGCTAAAGGATTAACTGTTAAATGATTTCTTTTCTCGGTGGTGTCGTGCGTGGCTTATTTTGAATCGAGGAGTTTTGAAAAAATCTCGGTCTCACAGTAACAAAGATTCATTCAGAGTTTCTACATGGTATGTTTCCAGATGCAAATCAGAAGTGGAGAATTCCTTGGGCACGGCTAAGACCTCTGTCACTATCCCACCGTTTCGTTAGCGCGATTACGCCTTTTCGGTCGCGGTTTCCTGTGCTCAAACGATCAGTTTCACAAATTCAAAACTATGAGGATGGGGACTCGCCTTGCCGGCTTTCTCAGCATCGTCGTCAACGTACTCGGCGTAGTAGAAGCGGCGGTCGACCTCAAGTCCAAGTAATCAACTTTCGTAATGGCGCGGTTCAGGGAAAGGCTCACCTTGCCGGCCTTCTCAGCATCGTCGTCGACGTAATGGGTGTAGTAGAAGCGGCGGTCGACCTCAAGTCCAAGCAATCAACT
This sequence comes from Mycena rebaudengoi, assembly GCA_029282285.1. NCBI lineage: Eukaryota > Fungi > Basidiomycota > Agaricomycetes > Agaricales > Mycenaceae > Mycena > Mycena rebaudengoi. The sequence goes on along the minus strand of JARJCX010000003.1, from coordinate 898,804 downwards.
TTCGGAATGGCGTGATTTAGGGAGAACCTCACTTTGCCGGCTTTCTCCGGAGCGTCGTCAACGTACTGGGTGTAGTAGAAGCGGCGGTCGAGCTGAAGTTCAAGCAATCAACTTTCGGAATGGCGTGGTTCAGGGAGAGCCTCACCTTGCCGGCTTTCTCCGGAGCGTCGTCAACGTACTGGGTGTAGTAGAATCGGCGGTCAACCTGAGGTTCAAGTAATCAACTTTCAGAATGGCGTGGTTCAGGGTGAGGCTCACCTTGCCGGCTTTCTCGGCATCGTCGTCGACGTAATGGGTGTAGTAGAAGCGACGGTCGAGCTGAAGTTCAAGTAATCAACTTTCGGAATGGCGTGGTTCCGGGTGAGACTCACCTTGCCGTCTTTCTCAGCATCGTCGTCAACATAGTGGGTGTAGTAGAAGCGGCGGTCGAGCTGAAGTTCAGGGAATTGATATCTGCAATGGTGTGGTTCAGGGAAAAGCTGACCTTGCCGTCTTTCTCAGCATCGTCGTCAACATAGTGGGTGTAGTAGAAGCGGCGGTCGAGCTTAAGCTCAATGAATTAATATCTGGAATGGCGCTGTTCAGGGAAAAGCTGACCTTGCCGTCTTTCTCAGCATCGTCGTCAACGTACTCGGCGTAGTAGAAGCGGCGGTCGAGCTTAAGCTCAATGAATTAATATCTGGAATGGCGCTGTTCAGGGGAAAGCTGACCTTGCCGTCTTTCTCAGCATCGTCGTCAATATAATGGGTGTAGTAGAAGCGGCGGTCGACCTCAAGTCCAAGTAATCAACTTTCGTAATGGCGCGGTTCAGGGAAAGGCTCACCTTGCCGGCCTTCTCAGCATCGTCGTCGATGTAGTGGGTGTAGTAGAAGCGGCGGTCGACCTCAAGTCCAAGTAATCAACTTTCGTAATGGCGCGGTTCAGGGAAAGGCTCACCTTGCCGGCCTTCTCAGCATCGTCGTCGATGTAGTGGGTGTAGTAGAAGCGGCGGTCGACCTCAAGTCCAAGTAATCAACTTTCGTAATGGCGCGGTTCAGGGAAAGGCTCACCTTGCCGGCCTTCTCAGCATCGTCGTCGACGTAGTGGGTGTAGTAGAAGCGGCGGTCGAGCTGAAGTTCAAGGAATTAACTTCTGGAATGGCGTGGTTCAGGGAGAGCCTCACCTTGCCGGCTTTCTCCGGAGCGTCGTCAACGTACTGGGTGTAGTAGAAGCGACGGTCGAGCTGAAGTTCAAGGAATTAACTTTCGGAATGGCGTGGTACTGGGAGCGTCTAAGCTCACCTTGCCGGCCCGGTCAAGGGTTTCCTGTCGAAAAAGTCAGATCTCCAGCTGTTCATATCAGAGGCGCTATGTACCTTGCCCTGTCCCGTAGGAATGGCAACACAGACGCAAGCAGCAGCGACGAGGGTTTGCAAAAGGAGGAGCTTCATTTCGATACGAGTTGCTGATACGAAGTTGTTGACGACGATGGAGTTCACCTCGATGGCTCGAATACTTATACCATTTTGCACCTTCTACAACTCTGTCGGCGGATCGATGAATGGTGTCAGCGGGCACAATAATTGTTGTCAGCACCGCGGCATCCGAGCTCTAGGTTCACATTTACATCAACTTTCAGAACCTATGGGATCTTCTGGAACCGGGGTATATGCGGATTTAGCCCCTATTCCACAGTTTCGCGGATTCTTTCACGCACGTTCGAATGGTAAATTCGTATTGGAAAACACTTCAAGTCAAGGGAGCTTCTAGTCGTCTTCTGGCGGTTTTTTTCTTCTAGAAATAAATGCACGCGTGAATTTCTTCTCATCTTCTTGAGTCGTGGCATCGCCTTTCCCCACAATTATGGCACCATATCAAGGCCGAACGCGGTCGGTTTCTCCAATATATCACCCCCCCAAGTCGGAAGTAGTCATCCACCATCACTTGCTAGAGGCATGATAGATTCACTGCGTTGAGACCGGTAGAAAGGGGGCGGCTACAGAAACAGATCGTATTGAGAACTTTACTCACTCACGAATCGGTCTCGTAAAAGTGACGTGGCAGACGCGCATTGGCGAGGCAACTGACGCAATGGCTCCAGTTCACGACAGAACGCGGTATCGACCCATTTTGCTCCAGTTAGTCTACAACCTCTGGGAACCTTTGGACCCACAAAGAAAAAATAAACAGTGGAAATTTGGGATATTTGTCTCTCACCAACGCATACTTTGTTATCGATAGACAACGTGAATGGCTTCTCTGGAGTTAGCGTGTGGCTCCTATTGTGTCGTAACAGCCATTGACCTCGCGTTCCTGTCGGTGAGTCCATCGTGTCCTGGTAGTCAGCGGTGAAGTAAGGTACAGTGCCGTAGCTTTTTTTTACATACATAGTAAATTTCTCAATAGAATCAAGGTCACGTTATGTATCTACATACTATCTTCACTTGGATTTATGGGGAGGGGAGGCTTTTTCGCCAATGACAGCGCCCATCAAAGTCTTCCCACGGTTGAAAGCCTTCACGTATCGTATGTGGTGCGGTGTCAGCAATTGCAAAATTAATCCCCGAGTTTTCCTACCTATTCCACTTCAATTGTTCCCATCCGAATTGATTCTGAACGCTTTGCTGCATTGCCTCTAAATGCAGAAAATATGCGAATCTTGAGTATTGCATTCCTCGCACATTCTGCTTGTAGGTCATTGAAAAAGATGCCCCGGTAGCCGCTAAGGTACCCCTCGGGATTATGCCCTTTGTACGCTTGGTGGGCCGACGGCGCAGTGCTGCAGCGGATATGGGGTAACTTCCGTGTCAAAATAAGCCCCAAAAAAACGAGCTTTCCACGTCGGAGTTCATAATTGAGTACCGGTTTCCCGCTTACTGTCCGGTAACTTCCTGGATAGGAGAAAATTTCGATACAAGAAGGTCGAACAAGAGCAGATGGAAGCTTCGAAGTCACACCTCATGCGGGGTGGGGCGATTGGATTCTTTGGGGGAGTGGATACGTAGCGCGGCGGGCCGTCCACAGTCAGTAATATTAATAATGAGGTTGGCATGGCATGTCTTCGACTCACGAGAAAAGCATGCTAATCTGGGTCAGTCGTTAGTGCGGTTCTTGCTTGGGCGCAGGCTTTTTTCTTCTAGAAATGGATGCACGGGTGTGTTCATTCTTATCATGTTTTACGTCACAGCATCGTGTTTCTCGCTATTATGGCCCCATATCAACTAACTAGCCCTTTGGTACGACGCGGTCGCTCCCTCACCCTCGAGATATGAGCCCCAAGTCCGATGAAATCGTTTACGAGCCACTCTTACCCGACGACACCCAGCATGATCGAGTCGACTTCAAGTGTGAGCACAGACGCCTCCGCAAAACCATCTACTGCATGTCTGGGGCGCTCCTCATCCTTCTGATCTCAAACTTCGTATTCATCACCAAGCTCTCTCGTGTAAAAGAGTGCCATGCCGAGCCATTCCTTACATTTTGTGCGCTCTCTCTTAGTCCCAGGAATCTCGCGCTGATCATGGAGCTCTCAGCTCCGGCTCAGGAGGCAGTGGATTACGAAGTTGTCAAGTTTCATGCTGGCCCTTTGAATGACGAACCCGACGACATGTACAGCATGCCACCATCTCCTTCCGTCGATGGAGCTTGGCGCGAGCTCTACGAATGTGAGCAGAAAAGAATTCCCCATTCGACTCACTAATAATCAGCCTGCAGTCGGTGCCATTCATGTCACTCCCGACGTTGCATCCAAGCTCGCCAACAGCTCGGAGAAGATGTACACCGAAAACGAGTCTATTTTTGGTATTGACGTCTTCCATCAACTTCATTGCCTGGTATGTTGGTATTTATGACTCGCATATCTCTTCTCATTGCCTCCCAGAACAAGATTCGCAAGGCCTTGCATCCAGGTGAATCAAATCAGTCGCAGCGATGCGAAATCGTCTGACCTCGGCAAGATTATTATGCCAGGGACATCACCGAGGCCAAGGAGGTTTACGATACTCATATCAACCACTGCTTGAACTCGGTCCGTCAATCATTGCAATGTGGTGCGGATATCAGTACCGTCCCCTTTAACGTCCAGCCACTCAAGTTCTCGTCGAAACCGATCTTGGTCCCTACTTTCAACGTCATACATACCTGTCGCAACTTCCGAAAGCTGCAGGAATGGACCAGAGCCAGGTGGACCGGCGAAATGATCGATATGGACTAAACAAACCTCGTTGGTTTGCGTATTCCTTCAGTTCTTCCACCATTCTCTACTTTTGAAGCGATGTCGCGTCCACAGTCGGAACGTCTTGTATGTAATGGAATGAAATAGCTGCAACCAGAACGGTATATGTTTGAAGCGGATATGTCGGATCCAAAGAATCCTTATAGCAATTGCTCTCAATTGTTCAGCCTAAACTTCCCTGCAGGTCCACTTTCAGAGTCGCCAGGGAGTGTCTGGGTCCGTTCGTGATGATATCACAATTATGAAAAATGAAGCGAAGGAGTGCGGGTTTATCGATATCCTTGATGTGATGGAGTGCGGTGAAAGCTTAGACCAGCCGCTCCCGAGGCGAGTGCAACACAACGACTGTCTTCAAGAACGATGCATACCTCGCTCTTTGACACTTGCGGTAGTAACCAGGGGAAGGAGGAGTGTTCAGAGCAAAGAAGCGGAGTTCAAAACCCCATCAATTCAAGGCATGAACAGATAAAACACGATCACATGGTCCCCAAAAATTCGACGCGCAAACCAGAACGCCGAGTTATGCAAAGTCGATATGTTGGTACAAATCATTAATCTACGGTTATTTGGATAGTGGGGATTGCGCCAAACGGAGCGCCTTGATTGAGTGAAATACTTACGACGAGTAGTGCTCGCCCGAGCAGCGCGCCACCTCCCCAGAGTTTTCCAGCTGAAAGACAAGGACTTGAGCCTGTCGTGATATAATAATTGCGTTCCCTGACAGAGATGACTTGTTCGTATCCGAGAGGCGATCAAGAGCCGTGGAGAGATATATCACTAGAATTGTAATTTCAAGAAACTTGCTGCCCTACGACTACGCTTGGTGCAAGGCTTACTTCCGCTTATATGAAGCTCCTATCCTAACTCCCTCTTCCAAGGCCATCCAGATGTGTCCGGGCCAGAGGTGATTCGAGCTTCCTGCAGCAACTTTACCTGTACCCTCGACCTTCCTAGCTTCGTCCCATCCGGTACTGCATGCTCCAGCACCGAATCGCTCTTGGTAGAACGTTAATATAGGGACAGCGGAGATGGGTCCAGGCATGGGATTGGATACCACCACCGTTGTATCCAATGCTTTTGCAACGTCGACCATTGAGCCATGTTGGCCTTCGATGCGGAATATCTTGTTCTTGAGTTGGGATGGAGGTAGAGTTGTAAGTATGTGTGCCGTAAAGCCTAACATTGTCAATGCGATTTGAATACACAGTGCTCAGGAAAACTGACCAGCAACATCGGATTCCGCTGTAAATGAACCAGTTGCGCCTATGTTGGCAACGATGTTGATCTTGCCGTTGATGTCGAAGGCTGTTGGGGATCTGACTGTACCCATTAAATATCCGACCTAAATCATTCTCAGACTATCCTCCCCTGGGTACCCAAGAAACGTACATATATGACAGCAGTTGCAAGGCCAAGAGATTGGACGTATTCTGAGACATTGTGAGACAAATCATTCAGGTCTTCGCCGTTAAGATACTTACTGTGCTCGTCTTCCTTTTGTTTGAAAAAGCCCTCCGCGTAGCCCTGTGTGGGCATACCAAACTCGGAAGGAACGAACAGCTTTACGCCTGCTGCCCGGGCGCCATCTGCAACGGTCCTTTGGACGGCTATGATGCCCGCCTGACCCAGAGTCGAGATGACCACGTCAACTTTGTGGTCCTTGAATGCCTTGGCCACTGCATTGGCGTCGGATGTATCGACGATGACGGTCTTGACGCCAGTTACGGATTTACCCCCTGAGCGGCTCAAGACGACGACGGATACCCCTTTGGCTGTGAGTGACTGGGCGATGGGCGTACCTACTGTCCCGGCGCCGACGATTGCAAAAGATGTGAATGAGGCTGGCATGGGTAGTGAGCTCTGAAGAGCTTTAATCACTGGTGGCCATCTTTATACTAGATTTGAGCATACGGAGCTTAGAATCCTGAACCAACATGGTTGCCGAGCAGGGCCAAGCGGGATACAGGTGACATGCAGCCTAGGCGTGGTTCAATATTACTAATCTTCGGGTCAGCCGCGTCCGAGGATGAGTGCCAGGGTACTACCAATTGCCCCTTCTGATCGATGTTCGACTGGTTGCCTGTTATATATAAAAGCAAGCTTGGAAAATTGAAATAGGGAGCTAATCGCGACGGCGACGGGACAAAGTTGAGTTTAATAGCCTATCTCGCGTCTTTGGGGCAGCTATAGCCCGTTCCTTCGCAGAAGTGGCAGCGGTATAGTTGCGCTATGCTGGTGTTTTCTGTCAGTCTAGAGGGATCCGAATATCTCCCACCAGGCTCGTGGTGGACAGAATTGCAGCCTACCACAGTATGGTTCCATTTCAACGTCCGGCAGATGGTCTATGAAGCAATCGAAGCCAACCGTGATTGATATCCTGCAAGACACTGTTAGGCAAGAAGCGAATATCATGAACGGGACGAATAGGGAGTAAAATAATGAGGTACGAAACCTAAGCGGATTCAATCTTACTGCGACGACTCCTGTGTCGTATCGAACAATCTTGTACCCAAAGAAGCACAAAATGTGGTTCAATTTTCCTTCTCCTATTTTTTCGAGCTCTGGGAGCTCCATGAGTGGCTGGACGTATGTATCAAGTCATTTTCTTACAGATGTTGTAGCCACTCTGGGTCAATTTCATATATTTTTGACGAATGAAGGGCCTGGCGCGTCTTCGGGCATTCTCACGGCTTTTGAGGAAGTTTGCACAGGCCTGTGCGGCATCGCGTGTTATCTGTCCCCAGTTGTACGGTCTACGTGAGAGTCCGGAGAGCACTAGTACGGAACTAGACTACCTTCTAAAGTCCCGCCGTCCATATCGTGTACAACTATTTATGGAAGCATCGCTCCACTGAAACCTTGTTATTCCCCCACCAATTCGGCATGGAAACACCTGGATCCGATTGTTAGCTTCCCAAGGCGCCGGCTCGTCCACACATGGTACTAACCTACGGCTCCCACCGTTGCGAACAAAAACAAGAGGTTCAAGTTGAATCCCTGGAGAAATGGAGATACATCAGTGGACGGTAGTTGTAGCTTTTTGCTCTAGGTACCGTGTCAACTGTCAACATCGTCAGCTTCTTCCATTCAATCCAATCAGGGTTCGAAAGATATGAAACTTACGTGCCGCGCCCGTGATATAGGCCCACATCGTCCAGAATTTGTAGTGGTAACGGTACAGCCAAAAGGCCCAAATATAACCGCCGGCAATAACAGTGAGCCCCCCAGTAGTGATGGCGCCCCTGAACTATAGTAAACGTCAGTCGAGAAGTCACACAGAATATGAATGACCCACGTTAGCTATGTTTGTGAAGAATATTGGCGCATTCCTGATCGAATTCAGTGATGATTGGTGATGAAGGACAACCGGTGGCTTACCAGAGTTCAAATCTGGGCCCTTTGAACTTCCGATGGAGCAGCCAGAGAATGATGGGAACGAGAATCCCCACTCTGAAATTCACTTAGGCTTATATATGTCAATTGACGGGAAAACTCACAGGAAACCATACGGAAGTACCTTGTATCTGTTGAAGCTTTAATCCAAAATGCATACTGGGATCGAGGATCGCTTACATGGGGTCTTCAAAGAGTCTCTTTGGACCGATGATACCATATTGAACGCCGTGCTATGATCCGTGAGTACGTTAGGCAGCTTCACTCGCTGCGAGCGCACTGTGTTGTAGGATACCAGACTTTGTCCCGTCTGAATGAAGGAGTTGTTAGTACTAATCGCGTCATTGGGACTCGCATACCCATTGGCCGTTCGGATCCTTTTTGGTCCCTCGCAGGCTGCTGGACTGAGACCAGTTCTAGCAAATCCAATCCTTACTTACAAGTCGATTTTTGTCTCAAGAATCCATAGCATAACCGCATCTTCAAACCAGCACTCAGTTATGGAAATTCAGGCCTACACACGCAAAAGGCACGCACAGTTCACTGTAATGCGGTGAGACCATCTATATGGATTCGACAATGAAACTCACCAGCAATACCGATCAAACTCCCCCAAAGCTGGGAGAAGATCACTGCCCGTGGCGGGATATGCATATCTGCCAAATATTGGTCAAGTCGACATATGCTGTGGAGAGCGAAAGATGTAACACACAATGCCCAATTTTCTGATCCGCAATGAGGGTTTGGATATCATACCAGACGTGCCCGGAAATAATTCGATATGCAAGTTGTCCGAGAGGGTGGCGCGACGAACCAGGTGCGTCGAGCATGTATCCGTACTGTGCAAGTGAGTCGTTTGCCACTGGCGGATGATCGAGAAACCCACTATTAGTTCATTGAACACGCCGATGGATACAGAGTATCCGCTAATCGCGTATATCAGGCTCATCGGTAGGGTGGCGAGGGCTCCAAAGGCTAGTCCCACAAACAGAGTGAAAAGAGGCATATAGAGATGTCCATTGGTGACAAGGACAACGATAGTCACAAATGATGCGAGAAAGAGTATTAGCCACTCCCTAAATTGTCAGTTATGGCGTATTCTCTCGGCGGTCATGACCTACCACGCGGACACCTCAGGATAGGTCTTCATGATATTGCTTTGAAGGATGTTCAGGGAGGAGCCGAGCGTTGAGGTTGACCAACGTACCTCAAACGATCATTTGAGACTGGGGACTTGTTGAGTTTCGCCTTTACGGTTCGGATGATGTCGGGGCCGTAGAAGCAAGCCATCCACGCGAAAGCGGCGGTGTAGGCAGCATATGCTAGCTGACATGTTCAGAGAGTTCGACGCAATTTGATGCACACCCACAGAAGAAGAAGTCCCACCGGAATCTATAAGATATGTGAGAACCAGGAGAAGAAGCTGGCGGTGGACCCACTGCGCTCCAGTATATGCCAGGCCTACCGCTTCATACTTAATTCAAAGCTAGTCAGACTCTCCCAGTCTTCATCTTATCAAATCTCACCCTAGTGACATTGAGCTGTCCATCGGGGGTCACTGATTCACAGCCAACAATGAGTCTCGTTCGTGGGTGAGAAAAAACTATACCCACAGATCGATTTGAACGGATAATGCGATCCATTTTTGGTGAATCTGGGTAGTGTCAGTTCCTTTCAATCGCGACGAGAAACCTTCGTACACTCCATTGCTCATCTCGCTATAGGTTGGGGAGCCCCAAAGCTTCCCAAAATGTACAATCGGGACCAGAACCCATATTCTGTGTCGGTCGTCAGCTCCGTAAGCGGTCGAGAGGTGAGTTACTTGCATGAGTATGGAGCCAATGATCACGTTCACTTGGACGAACCACGGCACCGTAATGATACTACTGGATATGTTCGACCAGTCCAGCGTCTACCAGATGTCAGCCCCACATCATGCAAGGATGATGCTGACGAACCCAAGTCAAGAATCCCATACCACCAATACCCGACCCAATAAAATTCACGGCTTTGTTGCGGCTGATCCAGCAAAGTGGAGCCAGAGAGGACGTCATGGGGAAGATAAACTGATGAGTCGTCAGGTTGTGCTCGAATTCCAAGCGTACTCTGTACTTCTGGAAAGAACTAGGAGATGTTTTGAGCTTCGACTCGAAGTGTCGCGGGATGCCACTCTTACCTGCCATATGAATGCACCACCGAATATCAACCAAAAACCCTAGGTATCGTCAGATTTCCAGTTCAGATGAGCCATATAAACGAACCCTCATTTGCCGACGTTGAGTCGCCGGGTCTCCTCCGTGTTGGACGCCTCGGTATAGCTTTACCTGTTGCAAACTGGGCGGAAAGATAAAGGCGGGGTTGTAAATGAGGATTTGGCGTGTCATCGCAGCAAAGGAGAATCCGATAACTTGTGTTGCCCCTAGTTTACATGAGTATCGTCTCATCAATGGAACTGGAACTCACATCCAAAGAATAGTGCTGCAAATGGATTCATGTCAATGTCGTAGCTGGTGTAATTTAGTTAAGGGATGTGGCGTTCGAATCGACTTGATGCGTACAAGACCTTTGCGTTAGCTGCAAAGAACGCTGGACAGAGTGATGGAAGTTCAACCACGGGACGATATGAAGCCATGTTGGACGACGCACATGATGACATTCCCTGGGCGCCGGCGTTACTATATATGTTGGTTCGGTACGTCTCACACATCCAAATACCGACAAAAGTTACCCAGCGAGTCCGATAAGGACGTGCTCCTTCCCACTGAATGGACCGGGATTCTTATAAACTTGGTGTTAGATATACCACATAGAAGAGCAGAGAACTGTCGTACCAAACTGAAGCGCCATCCAAATAGATTGATGGTATGAGAAGGAACGATGCGTTCCATCAACTTTCCCAATGGCCATGACATGAGAATAATGAAAAAGATCGAGAAATTGGCATAGGTGGTTCGGTAGCTAGCGTCACATCAATAATTGTGAGCGACTTTGCGGTCCCACCTACAATGTCAGTTGTCCTTGAGTTCCCCGGGAATCAGGCTCAGACGACGAGACAAGGAACTGAGCGACATACCGACAAAGGATCCGGCACAGCAGAATATTGTGGATAGAACGAAGAATCTAGTTGTACTCAGCGTGAGTCGGCACACCTCTCTGGCTCACCTGAATGTAATGGTCGTTGCGGTGGGGTCATCCTCAAAAGACACGGTATCGCGGACGAGTCGAGGAATGGAGCTGTACTCTGGATCGCTCTCATCGATGTCGCTGGACTGATTATCCTTTGACTCGATCTCTGGCACGTCAGTGGCTGCGGGGAGTTTTTCGTCCATGCTAAGACTGAGGGTATGAGGAGTCCTTAAGTAGATATTCGTTAGGCTAGGATTTGAACCGTAGCGAGTACGAAGTGCCTCGGAGTCTGAATGTAAGCGGTGAGATCCTCGACACAAGCGGTTGAAGGTAAATGCGCACCCACTAGCAATAGTCCCATCATTGCAGGGGTTGGAATGGACGCAGTTCAAATTCGGCAGAAGCGATCCTTGCCTACATCGCTGTGCTCTTGACCGTAGATGTCGCAAACAGCGGAAGGCCACGTCGGGCAGTGTGGATAATTTTTTAAGGAGAACAGCGCTAGCCAAAGCCGACGCCGGCGCGATTTGCGCGAGAGTAATGTATGTGCAACCGAGCGGACTGAGACGCTCTAGCGAAGCGAGTCGGACCCTTCGGAGTGTTTCGCATTGAAGTTTGGTCCTGAATGAGTGGATTCAAATTCGGGGAGAGCTAGAGTCTGCCGGACGTGCGGAGTCTTGGCTGAACGTCGATGATCTGCATAAATTGCGCATTGCCGCCCAAGATCTGTGGCTAACCTGAGCTAACCCATTCAGTGGCATTCACAGATATAGCTGCGTTTCGATAATACAAGCCATCAGAGGCGGTGCAGTGCTGACTCAGCAGATAAAGGCGGAGCACTCGCAAAGCCACGACGGCGGCGGCAGGATGCTTTTCAAGCTCAACCACCAAGTAACCTATGTTCAATAGAAAGCTTACCAGTACAGCCGGTGTGTGATTGAAAATGGGGACCTCAGGAACAACAGTGAGCTGGATGCACATGCAGCAGATCGGATGGAGTTTTTTGGGGGCAGGGGCAATTCTTCTCCACCAGAAAACAAACTGTGTTGTTGTAGGGTTCACCTTAGCGGGAACCGATGGACAACGGTACTCGGATCGCAGAAGGCATTGGAGACACGAAATCGGGTTTTGATGGTGGCGGTAAGAGGAGGACTCGTGCAGGGAACTGGAGAATTTTTACTCGAGAGATCCAGGAGGGATCTCCACAACGGCGCCATTATATACCGGCTCGTTATCAGCGCATTCAATTGGAGGTGAGCACCTATAAACATGCATATGACTCATAAATCGAAGTGCAGATATTGTCAAGGCATGCAACCCCAGGGGATGGGCGGCGCCCGTCGAATTTCTTTGTGAACATTGCGATTGGGTGGAGGTCCCTTGATCTAGGACTGGTCTGAGTGGTCATGTCTTCGGCGCTTCGCAGTCGGTTTTTTTTTCGTTCAATTTACCTTGAATTTAACAGAAGAGAATTCAAAAGATCCATGTCATAAATTCAAGGAGAAACTGGTGCTGTAGGCGACGAGACCCAGTTGTGTACCAGAGCATTGGACTCAGTCGGCGACAGTAATTCCACCTAACAAATCTGGAAGGAGCCGGGTGCCAAAATGTCTAACCCGCCTATGACAGACACAATTTTCATGGTTGTTGCTCATGAAGGACAGCCGTTATGAACGGAACTTGAGGAGCTAAAGAGCGGAGTCGCCGGAGTGATGAAGAGAACTAGAACTGGTAGATTTGGCGTGAAGAAATGAGAAAATCCTACCCGGTAAGGAAATTGAATCACAGCGTTGAAATGAGACAGCTGTTCTCCGAGCACAGCGGAACTCGAATTAGCGAGGTAGCATATATTTATTCAGACTTAGGGATTCAGATACACCGGAGTTTGGCACTGGCCGGTATTCAAGGAGGTAAGGTTCCAGTGGGTTCAATTTGGAAGTGAAACCTTCGAACGTTGTACACGCATGCTAAAATTTTTCCTGCGTCCCGAAGGGCTGCAATGAAGGTTGAGTAATGTGTGAAAATTAGAAAATCGCGTACTACAAATGACATGCGAATAAGTTACGGATCAACACTACTTATGGAAGAAAAGAAGGAAGATTAGACGGCACGATCCCGCTCAAATGGAATGCGTATGCAAAGGGGCGAAGCACTGCGTTCCGTGGCCGGATCCGTGACCGAGTCGGTTGAGCGGGGTGGACTAGTGGGAACCTGTGCCGACCCGGCTCCACGGACTCGACAGCCCGCTCAACCGACTCGGTGGATCCGGCCACGGAACGCAGTGAAGGAACTGCGGTCGAAAAGTTAAGGACATCATGAATGGCCCGTCCGTAAACCTCGAAAAAAGCGAGTGTCATTATTCTATTCTTTTATTTTTTACATATTTATTTTTCTCTTTTTTTGAGCAGAGTGATTATTTTCAGGTAGGTAGGTATTCTACGGCATGGTCCCGCGCAATTAATGTAATTCGCATTGCCTGTGGATTCAATTCTTTAGCGGGGAAGCCAGGGTTTTAAAAGTTCGACCTCTGTGGTACTGTATTGATACTGCTGGAACATCGCAATTTGTTGCGGAGTTGTTATGTTTTTTTGGGGGATTTCTCAGTGTCGAAAACCTCACAAAGTCCTGCCCCCCCCCCCCCCCTCAAAAAAAAAAAAAGCTCAGGGTTTTACCGGGTTACGGGGGATTTTTCAAGTTTCGGATTGTTGAACCAAAAAAAAACCTTGATAAAAGTCTAATGAGTTCAACCTGAGAGTCACAATAAATAATTCCACTGATGTTGTTTCGAACCAAGTTCCAGCTGATTCCATTCTATGTACAAGGTTCGGCCCCCGAGTGCCTCATGTCCATTCCCACATGATGTCACAGGTCTTTCTTTCATCCCACGACCGTGACACAGCCGACCTGTACGGAGACATGGATCTCCACTCCGTGACGTGCAAATAAACACCTGCCTGGCAGATGACTCTCCGTCGGCTATTACTATGTCAAAGTTCCGGCGAAGTAGGATAAATTGTTGCGGTGGTCACGGTTGCTCTTAAGGGCCTCATCTTGCTCTTTCGCACTACTCACTACCCGCGGCCATGCCTGATATTGTTATTATTGGGGCTGGGTGAGTCGACTGATTGTGAGCTTGAAGCTTGCCTTATCGTCGGTAATTTCCCAGGATCGGAGGTCTTGCCTTCGCCATCGCCCTCAGACGTCAACTGCCTGGATTCGACGACTTCACGGTACATCGACTCCTTCTCTGGGAAAACTTACTTCTAATCTATGATAGATCTATGAAAAAGCTTCCGACGTAGGTGGAACGTGGAGAGTGAGTCGTTCAACAGATCATGTCTATACCGGGATACTGATTATCATACAGGACAATATCTTTCCAGTACGTTTGGCGTTTATCTTCCTTATTAGAAGGCTCAACAGCTCGTTCTGGTTGCAGGGCGCTTCATCTGATGTCGGTATTCACTTCTATTCGCTCTCCACGGATCTCGACCCCGAGTGGTCTTCGACCCATGGCTCTCAGGCGGACACCCAAGCGTACTGGCGAAAATTGTCACACAAGTACAATATATACCGCCACATCGTATTCGACCATCTGGTCGTGTCCACTGAGTGGAGCAACCAAGAACAACTCTACCACATTACTGCTGAAGACGTCTCCTCTGGTGTGAAGACTTTCACCACCGCCAAAATCATTATTTCGGCGCTTGGAATTCTTGAAGTGCCCCACATCCCCAAAATCGCTGGTCTGCCGTCGTTTAAGGGTGAAACATTTCACTCTGCACGTTGGGACACTGGCGTGGATCTACGGGGAAAACGGGTTGCAGTAATTGGCAATGGCGCCACTGCGTATGTTTTTCGTTAGGATTTCCTGGCATACATTGACAATATCTAGGACTCAATTCGTGCCTATCATCTCAGAGGACCCCACTGTGCAGATTACTGAATTTTGCCGGACACCGAACTGGTTCATGCCTCCTGTGAGACTTCAATTACCGCCCAATCCATTCACTAACTGTGCTTATAGGTTCGTGCAGACTATTCCTCGCTCTATAAGTGGGTGTTCAGGAACGTCCCATTCGCCTTGAGAACATATCGGTTCTATTTGTGGTTCCGAGTACGTAGCTCCCTCGTCCATTTCGATGGCTCCTGATTCATTCTTTTTCAGCTAGAGCTGTTGTATTTGTCAGTCTTCCATAACGCCCCGGCTCGCGCCTTATCCACGACGGTGGGTGTTTTTTGACATACATGGACTGGATTAATTATTGATAAATGTATTCGTAGCTCGCCAAAAACTACATCGTTCAAACTGCTCCAAAGGACCAGCTCGACCAGCTTCTCCCTCGTTACAGTATGTGGTTTTCATTTTCATTGGAATCGTTCACTCATCGTGTATGTGCAGCTCTGGGATGCAAACGTATAATATTTGACACTAATTTCCTCGGTGCTTTGAAGCGCCCAAATATGTCATTAAACTGGGATGGCATCCAATCCATCACCGAAGATGGAATAATAACAAAGAAAGGTTTGAGATACTTGTTTAGGCCAGGACTGCCACAGCTTACATTCATTTTGCGAAGGAGAAAAGTTGGGATTCGATGTAATAATTTATAGCACCGGATTTATTGCGGTGCGGCTTCCGAATACATTTAATCCATTATTTCTGATGCTGGTGGTCAGGATCGTTTCCCGCTTCGTCTCCTTGGAAATGAAGGCAAGACGGTTCAAGAATATTATGAATCCCAAGGGGCTCCCAAAGCCTATATTGGCACGACCATCCCGGGATTCCCAAATCTCTTCTTGATTTCTGGTCCGGCGAATTCCTCACCTGGCACTCAGCTTTTCTGATCGTGAAGCTTAGGTCCAAACACTACGACCGGCCACATGTCCGTTGTCTTCACCACAGAGTGCCAGGTGAGTTCCCCGCAGGATCGCATACTTCCTCGCTGACGGCGTTGTCAGATCGATTATATTATTAAATGCATCAAGCCCATTTTGGCGGGCCAAGTTAAAACCATCGAAGTCACACACAAGGCCACAGATGCCTACAACGACAAGATACACGCCCGCCTCGCCCGCTCCGTGCATGTGGACTGCCAGTCCTGGTATCGGACCGACGGGGGCAAGGTATCCAGCATATTCCCTGGACCGGGCACACTGTTTTGGTTGTGGACTCTCCGGCCGAAATGGAGCGATTACAAAGTGAACGCGACATCTGGTTGGGTCCGCCGCCAGAAGCTGATGCGATTGCTGAGGCGCTCCTCGCTCTTGTTTCTGGTTGTGGCAGTAGGAGCTTCCTTGACGAAGCGCAAGGAACTGGGCACGTTTTTAGCGAATGAAGGAAGAGCAGAGTTGTTTGGCATGCTCGAGTCGCTCAAGAGTTTTTTCAGCTCCATAATTCCAGCTAGATGAAATACGTTATCTTTACCATTGTAACATCGATTTTTTATGTCATCGACTTCGAGTTTGCTTCAAGTGTAAATATTAACGACGTCCTTAGAAAGTCATTATAAAGAGATATCCGTGAATGCTTGCAAAAACAACACGACTCTCGGCAGTACATTCAATTATCCTTCACAAAAATCAGACCATACAGCATATTCACTCCGATCCACTTGGAAGCTCGAGGACCCAGTGCCGCTACATGTTCCTCATTCTCCACCCGACGAATCATAGGTGCGCTCTGGAGTCGCAGACCGCACGCTTCTGCGGCTGAGACAACCTCGGCCACCGTATGGGCAAACTTGTCCATCGTCACCCTAATACCCTGCTCATTCACAAACCCAGCACCCGTCATAGCCCCCATGTCCTCGTGCATGTTGGTAACCAATGCCCAGCCGCCCTTGCGAAGTACCTGGCCCACCCGGCCGAAAAACATCGGAAGGGACGGGATGTGCTCGATCACCAAGGTGCTGACCACTGCGTCGACTTCAGGAAGCAGCGAGCTCAAAGGCGGGGAGTCGTCAATGATGTCGTACTGCTTAAATTGCAGGCGCGGGTCGTGAAAGCGCTCACGTGCCAAAGATAGCATCCCTGGCGTTGCATCCAACCCAATAATCTGTTCAACGTTCGAACAGCGGAGAAGTTTTTCGGCGGTGCGCCCTGTGCCGCACCCGAGGTCGAGGACCGTTTTAAGTGGCTCACGAACAAGCCCGGGCAGTACGTCGCTCACTAGCTCGTTGTCCAGAAGTATCAGGACATTTCCGTCCGAATCATATGTCTGG
Source organism: Mycena rebaudengoi (assembly GCA_029282285.1). NCBI lineage: Eukaryota > Fungi > Basidiomycota > Agaricomycetes > Agaricales > Mycenaceae > Mycena > Mycena rebaudengoi. The sequence goes on along the minus strand of JARJCX010000003.1, from coordinate 881,849 downwards.
ACGCACATGTAAGCTTCGACTGCACATTTAAGAGGCACTTGCCTTTGCCCACAGATCATACGCTTCCACCACCGAGAGAGAAATATTGGGCTTGGACATTGGTTTTGAGTCCGCGACAAGACGATATATAGTATATAATTACTCTGACTCATTTCGAGTCAGAGTCACAGCAGCAGAACGTGACTCATCGGTTCAGCTTGACAATCGCTTACAATTCGCGCGACTTCTAATATTTATGTTCTGTTACGTTCTGCCTGGTATTATCAAGTTGTATTGAGCAATCTGAATCACAATTTGAAGTGCGCAGCAGAAACTCACTAGAAATCAGCTAATCACGGCATCCCCAGAGCTTCCGACTTCATTTTCTCCAACTCATCCCATGCAGGTAGACCGTACATCGAAGGCAACAGATCCCAAAATCTTTCGCGGGCTTCCCGATAAGTCTTCGTTAAAGATGATATGCAGATGCCGCAAAATATTTCGTTCTCATAATCATAAGTGCCCTGCCAAATGTCCAGAGGATCTGCCTGAAACCCGTTGGCGCGAACTTCGAAGCTCCCGCATCTCATCCGTCAAAGCGAGGCGCCCGCGACTACACCTCGACGGGTGTACACAACCAGGAATGACAGCCGGAACGTGGAGGAAACGGAGCACGTCGTTCGTGGCAATGTTCAAGTTTAGTTGTGCAGAATGCCCATTCGAAAACGTGATTTGATCATTTGTGCTCAAATTTGAAAGGAAGTTTGAGTCGATGCCGCACCGGCCCGCGTATTCAGAGAGGGAATAGAAAGTGAATGGAAGAGCCCATATCGCCTCAACTTCGCGACAAAGGTTGATGCGCAGAACGAGGGACTCGGAGGGAGAGTCGTCTGAGTCGGTTATGTGCCACCACGACGGCTGCCCTGAGACTCGAAGAGCATGTCGAGATTCAAACGCAGAGAACGTCGTGGAGCACCAAATGGATAAGTTTACCAGGGCGCGTCGGCGGAGGTATTCGACCCCATATTTGTTACTGAGGCGGAGAACCGTTGCGAGGATGTCGAATGTGGTTGGGGCAGGATGTCCCTCAAAGAACCTGGACTCCAGGTCTTGATTCAGAACGAACGAGATGACAGAGAGACGGGCGTACCCCGAATTGTAAATGGCTTGAAGAAAAAAACGAGTATCCGCAGCAGAGTCCGGAAGGCGAGCTAATGGACAACCATCGACCGTTTCGCCGTCGGTGGGTTGCGGGAACGACAACATGTCTTGAATGACCGGCAATCGCGCCGCTAGGACAGTGCGGTGGATACGAAACAAACTCAGGCCAGCTTGAATAACCAGACTTCCATCGTCAAACCGCAGTTCCTCCACTCGCTGGGGTGCGCTGGATTCGGCGTCCATGAACTTTGAAAGAAGAATCGACTCAGTCAAGCAAAAAATGGGGAGTTTGCTCATGATTGGAGATTGTCGCATTTATCATTCCATTCATTGTAAGGGCAGGAAGCAGCGAATATCACAAGAAGAGTCAGCATATTCCTGAATGAAGTAAACCTGGGGACACTTACCTCATGCCACGGACAAAGAAACATTTTCTTTCAGTCCGTCTTCCTTTCAAAGCCCATCCGCAGTTCCGAAAAAAGTGCGCCGGTCAAAAGAGCTTTCAACAACAAAGACGGTGGTCTTGGGTTCACATGTGCGACCATAATCATAACGATAGCTCCGTCGATCCCCCTCATTGTGTTCGATAGCATGTCGGGTAATCTAAAAGGCTCAGCCCAGCTCGGAAAGGCCGAGAACACCACAATACCTTTTGCATAGTCAAACCAATATATCTGAGGGTTCTCCATAGGGTCGCGTCCGAAACTTCAACACCAACCCGTTCTTCATTTCCTGGAGATAGGGATCATTGCGGAAGCGAATTAGGCCATGCAAAAACTGCGAAGACTGTGAGATATTCATGCAGGTAGGGGTTACATATACATACCTCCATATTCTGAGTTGAAAGCTTTCACTACTATTTATCTTGGGCTCAGTTCTGCGGGCAGACTCACACTCGGCCACCCCGACTTTCTCCAGAGTGTACACTGCCTGCAGAACTGAGCCCAAGATTTGTAGGAAACACAGTATGCGAGTTTACCAACTGCAGGCATCACTGGAGGCACGCTGGGTTTTACAGCAGTACCGGAGGTATCAAGCCATCTGTAATTAATTTCAGCGCCGCTTTGTGGCCAAAATTAAGACAGCTGGCATGCACGAGGACAGTATGTGTCGAACACCGCCACACATATAACAGCCTTCATCGCCGACCTGACCTTCTCTCTTCCCGTTCAACCACCATCTTTCAAGCGCTCTCTATACCGGCGTGCATTTGAACATCTCACTGCCACAAATTACCACAACTCATGGAAGACACTGCCGTTTTGAGTCCAGTGGGGACATCGGTGATAATTGTTCTATAAAAATGAGGTGATTACTGATAAAATGCATAGGAGCGTGAAGGTGTAGACACCGAAAGAAATGGTGGTTTACCAGCTGCCAGCAATGAAGATGTGGGTTATTTGCCTTTAGCAGCAAGCTCTGCTGAGAAAAAAAAAAACACAGGAAAATGAGGCTATCACCTTGTTGAGAAAGGCACTGGGGATTTGTGCCACACCTCATCCTGACCGGGGAATGTCCCTCAATAATCTGGCCAATGCAATCAAAAAAGAGTTTGAGCAGGGTGGTGATCTCAATTATATTGATGAGGCAATCATGCTGTACAGAGAGGCACTGGAGATCTGTGCTGCACCCCATCCTGACCGGGGCATGTCCCTCAACGATCTGGCCAGTGCAGTCGAAACACGGTTTAGACAGCAGGGTGATCCCAAGGACATTGATGAGGCAATTGTTCTGCACAGGGAGGCACTGGAGATCCGTGCTGCACCTCATCCCAAAAGGGGTAGCTCCCTCAACAATCTGGCCAATGCAGTCCAAACACGATTTGAACAGCACGGTGCTCCCAAGGACATTGAGGAAGCAATCATGCTGCTCAGGGAGGCACTGGAGCTTTTTGCTGCACCTCATCCCAACCGGGGTAGCTCCCTAAACAATCTGGCCGTTGCAGTTCAAACATGGTTTGAGCAGCGGGGAGATCCCAAGGACATCATGCTGCACAGAGAGGCACTGGAGATCCGTGCAGCACCTCATCCCGACCGGGGCAGCTCCCTCAACAATCTTGCCACTGCAATCCAAACATGGTTTATGCAGCATGGGGATCCCAAGGACATTGATGAGGCAATCATGCTGCACAGAGAGGCACTGGAGATCTGTGCTGCACCCCATCCTAACCGGGGCATGTCCCTCAACAATCTGGCCAGTGCAGTCAAAATACGATTTGAGCAGCTGGGAGATCCCAAGGACATTGATGAGGCAATTATGCTGCACAGAGAGGCACTGAAGCTCTGGGCAGCACCCCATCCCAACTGGGGAGGCTCCCTCAACAATCTAGCCAATGCAGTTCAAACATGTTTTACGCAGCGGGGAGATCCCAAGGACATTGATGAATCAATTATGCTGCACAGAGAGGCACTGGAGCTCTGGGCAGCACCCCATCCCAACCGGGGAAGCTCCCTCAACAATCTAGCAAATGCAGTCAGAACACGGTTTAAGCAGAGGGGAGATCCCAAGGACATTGATGAGGCAATCAGGTTGTTCAGAGAGGCACTTGATCTCTATGCTGCACCTCATCCCGGCCAGGCCAGATCCCTCAACAGTCTGACCAGTGCAGTTGGAACACGGTTTGAGCAGCGGGGAGATCCCAAGGACATTGATGAGGCAATCAGGCTGCAAAGAGAGGCACTAGAGATCTGTGCCGCACCCCATCCTGACCGGGGCATGTCCCTCAACAATCTGGCTAGTGCAGTCCGAACACGGTTTGTGCAGTGGGGAGATCCCAAGGACATTGATGAGGCAATCACACTGCACAGAGAGGCACTGGAGATATGTGCTGCACCCCATCCCAAACGGGGAAGCTCCCTCAACAATCTGGCCATTGCAATCCAAATACGGTTTAAGCAGCATGGGGATCCCAAAGACATTGATGAGGCAATTGGCTTGCACAGAGAGGCACTGAAGATTCGTGCTGCACCTCATTCTGACCAGGGCATGTCCCTCAACCATCTGGCTAATGCAATCCGAACACGGTTTGAGCAGTGGGGAGATCCCAAGGACATCAATGAGGCAATTGTCTTGCACAGACAAGCATCAACATACATCCATTCTTCTGCACTCCTTCGCTTTTCTGACTCATATCAATGGATCAGCAGTGCCATTAAACATGGCCATGGATCTTCATTGGATGCCTATCACACTGCTATCTCCCTCTTACCACAGTTGGCTGCATTTTCTTTAGATATCAAGTCTCGCCAACAAATGTTAGCCAGTGATGATATTGTATCCCTGTCTTCCCTGTCTTCCGCTGCTGCAACTTGTGCCATTGACATGAACCAGAATAATCTTGCTGTGGAACTTTTGGAGGCCAGCCGCTCAATTTTCTGGGCACAGGCGCTACATCTCCGAACTCCGGTTGACAAGTTAGAAGATGTACAACCCGAGCTTGCCAGAATGCTTAGGCATTTATCACAGCAATTGGAGCAGGCATCCTTTCGAGATGCCTCTCGGAACATCTTCAAGGACACTCAGCAGCAACTCAGGTCAATTGAGGCTGTGGCAACTCACTGCCGTCACCTCAATGAAGCATGGGATGAGACTCTCAATACTGTTCGACAGGTGCCCGGGTTCGAGGATCTCCTCTGGCCTAAAGGCATTGCCTCCCTCCAGCAGGCAGCAGTATCTGGGCCCATCATAATATTGCTTGCTAATGACTCAGCTTGTTCTGCTCTGATCATAAAGTACTCGGAGGATGTGCAGCATGTGCAACTCTCTGCACTGAATCTTCAGATGTTGCAGCAGTACTATGCAGAGCTCCCTCACGCACTATCAGACCGGACTTTCAATGTCAAAGACTTTCTGGAAAACCATGGACATAGAGACAATCCTCATTATCAATCTGATTTGGAGGCTCGTCTCTTTGGGGCCCAAGAGGACTGTGTCAACATGAGCCCAAATGATATCTTCTGCAGGCTTCTGGCGGACATCTGGAAAACCATTGTGAAACCAGTGTTTGAGGTCCTGAATTTGGAAGTAAGTTGCTTGATTCTTTCTATTTTATGAGTGATTCAAAGAGCCCCTTTATTGCAGAAGTCAGACAATCCCTCTCGCTTATGGTGGTGTCCGACTGGGCCCTTCGCTTTTGTTCCTATTCATGCAGCAGGGATTTATAACAGTGATGGAACAGACTGTGTTTCAGACTATGTTATCTCATCCAACACTCCCACCTTGACAGCCTTGTTGGATCCTCCAGCTCACAATCCGGCCTTTTTCAAGATGACAGCAGTGATTGAACCTAATGCACCAAAATGTGATTCTCTTCCAGGTACAGAGTTGGAGCTCGAGAAGATCAAGAGCAGAGTTCCGAGCCAATGGCTTACTCTCCTGGAGAGCACCACTCGAGACACAGTCCTGCAGCATCTACATAAGTCATCGGTGATTCATTTTGCATGTCATGGTACTCAAGATTTCGAAAACCCTCTGAATAGTGGCCTCATTCTCTCTGATGGCCGCCTTGACATGGCCCAGATCATGCATAAACCAGTGAATGATATGATGAAGAATAGCATGAAACTGGCCTTTCTCAGTGCCTGTGAAACAGCCAAGGGTGATGAAAAGACCCCGGATGAAGCCATGCACCTTGCTGCAAGCCTGCTTTTTGCAGGATTTGGTGGGGTCGTTGCCACAATGTGGTGAGTTTATCCATTTGGAGAATTTCCCTTTGCAAATTCTGATTTGTGATATAGGAGGATGAATGATAATGACGGTCCCAAGATTGCAGATACATTCTATGAATATCTGTTCAAAGATTGTAGTCCGGACTCAGTCTCTCCAAGAGTCCCTGATCTCACCAAAGCAGCCAAAGCGCTCCATCTCGCTGTGAAAGCACTTTACAGGGAACCAGGCATGACCTTTGAGCGCTGGGTTCCATTTGTTCACCATGGGCTGTAGTCATTTACGCAATTACATTTGTCAGATATTTTGTTTCTTGTAAATTAATCCATTGTTCACTGTTCACAGATTTTTCTGGCCAATTCAATACAGAAAAATTGGAGCGCTCTTGCTCAGCCTTCATATCATTTAGAATACTTTAAAATCCATCAGTCTGAGGGGTGAAAATAAGTTACAATTCATGCATGATGTATGAATGCTTACTAGGAGCAAAATATCTGGACAGCAGGTCCTACCTTTGAACGCTTTCACCAATTTTACAGTACATCCTGAAAATAATGACACTAGTCCTTTTTTAAAATACTGTTGAGCTACACATAATTTCGAATGAAAGATGTAAACCAAAATGCATCCGGTGAGTCTCACCCATTAACTATCAGCGTTAGAACCAGGGGGAGTCCTGATTTATTATTTCGGAAAACTTGATGAATTATCTGTCCGCAAAAACTCATGTTGAACGAAATTGATCTTCTAGAACGACCAGGGACATCTGGGTTAAATAATCTAGGAATACGCGGTTGGATAAACAAGGGACTAAGCTTTGCGCCGTACAGTTTAGGTATCCGACCACTTTCTGCCCAGTAAATTTCATTCATTTAACAACCAATTGAGAGCGTCAATCTAACATATAGTGAGACGAATACCTTGTGAAATGCAACCATGACCAGAAAAAAAAACACAAGGGAATTGAGATCGAAAAATATCAGATTCCTTTACAAGAATTTCTTTTCATGCCCCTAGCGACGCAGAGTACCTCGTGGCGCGACGCAGAGATGCAGCCGGACGGTGAGCACGATGAGCACGCTGTCTTGGAAAACGACAAAAGGGGGGGGGGGGTGGGGAAGAAGGAAAGAAGCAAGCTCGCCGAGATCCCCCGTGTACGCCTGGGGCGCACCAAGAGCTCCACCCGCCGGGCAGAAACCCACAAATGCCACTACGATAAGAGCCATACGCTCGTCGAGGGTACGAATAAAGCGCATCCAATGCTCCAGAGCATCAGGACCCCCGCAGCTCGCTAAGAGCCCTACGCACATCCAAAGCCCCAGTGCGTCGAGGGTCAAGACCGCGCAGCGCGTCAAGCGCACGTACGCACGCCCTCGGCACACCAATAGACTGCCCGGCCGGCGTAAGCCCCACCCACGCCGCACAAACGCCGTCCCAAAAAAATAAAGCCAGAGAAGGATAAAAGAGGCCATGCGCATAAATAGCCTTCGCGACGCGCGGCGCGCGGGGATAAAGAAAAACAAGAAAATAGCCGGCCCAACGATACGAAAAAAAAGAGGGAAATAAATAGGAGGGAAAGAAAAGAGGAGTCGCGGTAGGCGATAGAAACGCGGAGTAACGGGGGAGAAGATCGATGGAAAGGAGATGCGAAAGCGCCCACCTCGCGCAGCTCCGCAGTCTCCTTGTCCATCTGGCGCACGAGCTGGGTGGCGAGCAGGCGGTGGCGGCGAGCTGTATGTGAGGAAGGGGGTAGTCAGCGGGGGTTTGGATGCGAGTGAGGGAGGGGAGACGGAGGAGGGGGGAGGCAAGGACGGGGACAAAAGGACTGGTGAGCAGCGTACTCACAGTAGTACACGCTAGTAAGGACGACAGACAAAAGGCAGCAGCCGAGCGATCAGCGCTCGCAGCTCGTCAAGCAGCAGCACCACGCCGATGCGAATGACGCCCGGCAAACGACGTCGAGAGCCGGCAGCGGGCGAGAAGCCCCATGCCGTAAGACTCGCGGACGATCAGCCACCTCCGGAACGAGGACCCATAGCACCGACCCAAACGCCTGCGCGCCATACCCACACTAGCGACGACTGCCGCCATCCACGGCGCATGGGGAACGGCGTCAGCTGCGCCTTGCGCTGGTCCGCCCGCCCCACGACGTCGCCCGGACTCAGCGCGGGGACGAGGCGGAGACCGGGCACAAGTCGCGCTCGTCGAAGGCCTAGCGTCAGGCCGCCGCCCGCCGAGGGCAGTGGAATCCGCCGCGACGAGGCACGAGGCGTGCCCCGGGAGGGACACAGACACGCGGCCCGATGAGCACGGCGCGGTGGAGGTGCTGCGCCTTCGTCGCGATGCAATGATGCAGCGCCTCCGCAGACACGCGGGCGAGGACGACGCAGCGCCTGCCTTCGTCGCGATGTACAGACGCAGCGCCGTCGCGACACAGAAACGCAACTGAAGATGCAGACATGCAAAGGCCCCCAAGCCTCGCTCGCGGCACTGTAGAGCACGATCTCGACCACGGCCACGATACAGCGCCAGTCGTGGAGACGTCCCCGTGGCACCGCGCCTGTCGTCCGGAGCCTACCCGCATGAAGCGCCGCACAAACGCCGCCCCGAATAAACATAAAACTTCGAGAACGAGGCGGAGATCCCTAGCGCAGCCCCCGTGCCGCGCGAGGGCGAGAAAAAAAGCGCGGGGGAGAAGAAGAATAGAAGAGAAAGCCCCACCAGCCCCAAAACACGAAAGAAGAGAGCGGAAATAAATGGACAGAGGAGGAAGGAAGGACAGGAAAGGAAAGAGGACGGAGCAGGCAATAGAAGCGCGGAGTAACGTAACGGGGGAAGAAGAGGATCGACGGAAAGGCGACGAAAATCGGCGACGAAAAAGACAAAAACAGAAAAACGAAGAAAAAGGGAGAAAGAAAAGAAACAAAAAAAAACATCACGCACCGGCGCTGAGCGTTGCGATGCTCCCCGCGATGATTGCTGCTTTTGAGGGGCGGCGCAGGGCGGAGAGGGGCGGGAGGAGGGAGGCGAGCGTCTGTGGTGAGGGAAATAAGCGGGTTACCATGAGTCGAGACGGGGCTCAAGAATATGGCCGTAGGAGGAAGGATCGCAAAATCAAATAAATAGCTAACCTCAAACCGTCCATTCAGCGTCTCCCTCCATGCGCGCTCGACGGCGTTGTGGGTCGCGCGGCGCTCGGCAGTGTTGGTACGGCGCGAGGGCCGGCGTTTCGGCTGTGGCGTGGCGACGGCGGCGGGTGATTTGTCGTTGGCTGCTGGGGCCGCGATAGATTCAGCAGCGGGTGCCGGCGCGAGCACAGTGAAGGCGGCGGCGCCATCAGTGGTAGTCGTATTCTGGTTCTGTGTCACGGTTGATGTGTGTATTTGCTTGTTCGGTCGGTGGCACGTGGAACGGTTGCTCGAAGCGGGGTACGGTGGGTACGGTGTCGGTTTGCAGTCGGATACGGGTGGTACTGAATTGTTTCAGCGTCGGGAGTCGGGTAGGCGGGAGTCGACACGCGAGTGGATACTCAGCGGAATCGGGGAGGTAGGAGGAGCAGTAGCAGGTCGTGGGCAGGCGGTAAAATTGAATTCTCCAAAAGCAGCGAGCAGGGCTCAAGCGTACTTTGGTTGGGTAGGTAAAATAAAAGACAGGCGGGGGCGGGACTACTGAAGCTTGTGTGGGTCGCGAGATCTAGGCGTCGTCAACGCTAAATGGTTGGGTTAGCGGCGGAATACGCACTCCAAGCGGGATCCAACACAGCGGGGAGGGCGGGGCGAGGAACGGGAAGGGTTGGGGGACAACTGCTGCGGGACGCTACTGCATAGGGAAGGAAGGGGAAGGACGGCTGGCGGATAACGGGTTATGTATATGGTGGGCAAAATCTCAAATTTTACCTTTTAAAGAGGCTCACTGAGGCTAGAGAAATGTGGGGAACTACTTCTAGACTCGTTACCAGTCTGTAACCAAAATCCGAAAAATTGTGGCAAGCACTTTCGGTGGTTACAGACTAGTGCAGCTCATTGGCTGTCATCGGAGTTTAAAATTTGAGTGAGGCTCGTGTTCTCCCATGACCTTTGGATTTAAATGAAGTTGAAGTACATATATGTAAGGCCCTCCGGGCATCCCTGGTACCTGGGAAACAAAGAAGGTGTTCTAACACAGTACTGAACCAAAGAGGAGGATAAGAAACTGATTGCGGTGTCCGAGTCTTCAATTTTTCACCTGAATCATGAATATGAATGCTTGGAATTTTTGCTCAGAAGAGCACATTGAGACCGTGCGGGTTTCCCGAAAACACTTTATTTGACACAAATATCGGGATTATTCTACTGAGGAACCCAGTTTCCTAAAGGAATCCCTCCAAAGGGGTTCCCATGAGTGATGCCAACGGCAGCTCACATCAGAGGCCACGGTTTCGTATAAAGCTGGGCCATAAAACTCCTGATCATGAATGTACTTAGATGAATGGTTTATTGTATATAGGCTTTTCAGATTTTTTGCGCAAGAATTAATTCCGGAAAAATGAGCCAGGCAATATTTCAATCATGCGATTGATAGTGGCATAATTACTATCCTCTGGATATTACCGGAAATATTAGGCAACATTCTTGGGATCTTTTCTCAGTGTCTTGTATTGTCACCATATTTTTCCAATGCCTAGGGTGAGTGGAGGGTAAATACCGAGATGAGTTGAACTCCATCAAAAGGATGGTACAGTATGTCTAATTTTTTCAGTGAGAACCGGCACCCAGCAGCTCAATAATATGTTGAGACTCGAGAGAATATGTGATGGTAGAATATTCTAAGCAGGCTGAGTAAATGTCTACAAGTCAAAGGTCTGAATTGACCCAAGTCTATCACCGCCATTCAATTACCTCCCCCACTTGAATCTTGATGCCGTGAGTGGAATTTATTTATTCACCTCAGTTTATTTTTGACCGGCAACAGTAAATCACAATTGCGTACACAAATATCGCCTCAGGCAAGCACAAAGAACCTCGCCTGAGCTTTGGCCCTAGCCTCACTGCAAGTGTGTTACCATGTATGAATTTGCAGAAATTCGACTTTCAAGTTTGTTTTTTGTCTTTTTGAGCGTTTGGGATCAGTCTGCAGAAGCTCATCCGCTTGTGTCACGGGTTATTTAGCCAGTCATTGTCGGTCAAATTTGTCCAAGAGGAAATGCCGTGTTCACCAGTGTGGGACTTCGACCCGAATATTTATTCAATCCCATTTCTATCATTCATGGGCACTAAAACCCCCTCATATGTCCAATAATACGGCAGCGAGTCTTCATCCATAAGCTGACCGACTGCATGTGTTTAATCTTCGTTATTTTCAACGCGAGTGGTCCAAGTTTAATTTGTCTGTCACTGGCAGTCAGGAGGCGGTCGCACCTCAAGGCCCTGTCGATAGCATTCAACCACTGGTTATAAATTTGGGTCGCCGTGAATATCCTGTCTTGACTTTCACATAATCACACGGTTCACTCGGAGGTTCCCGATCAAATGCCGGAAACCAGGATTGCACATAGTCTCCCCTGCTTGGAGAGTGGCACCTTTGTCAGATTTGAATCTCACTAGGTTGCATCCTAAAATCAAACCCCAAGTCAATGTTGGCCAATCATCATATTTCCGCGACCAAAATTGTTGTGTTAGACTCCATATCAATTTTTGGCCATGCGCATCCGACGGATCTCAATTTCGATGAGTGGTACAAACTCACCAGGATGTGTGGTACGTGCATTTAAAAATACTGTCTGAAAGCCTGGTTGCTGACCAGGAATTTATAATGCCTTGCTGATCATGAGATCGGATGATTCCTCAAAGGCAAAGATTCAGGCACTCGTGTTGTGTTCAGTCCTGATAGCACAATGGGCAGCTGCAGTTCCTGTGGCCTATTCTCGAAGGATTCATCTGGTGCGGCTTTCTTGCAACAAACTTGACTTACGGCTTTCACTACTCGCCAGCTAGCTCCTGTGTACCTGCCAAAAATGGATGGTACAGAATTGCAACAAATCGACCTTCAGCTCCCAGGCGATCGGTCCAGACGGTACAGAATTGCAAGAAATTGATTTTCGCTTTTCGCTCACCATACCACTACGGCTCAATATAATTGCCGATGCCCGGTTTCCTGCTACCATACACGGACGGTACAGAATTGCAAGAAATCGACTTTCGAGTTTCAGGCGGTCGCCCTACCACCCCGGCTCATATGATTGCCGATACCGTACTCACGTGCACTTACCATAAAAGGGTGGTACAAATTTGCAAGAAATCGACTTTTTACGTTCAGACCTGGAACCTAATCGGTACCAGGAAGAAATGGTTAACTGCTAAAAGCAATAACATTTGTTAATTTTGTAGCAATCTATTTTAGCGGGGAGAAAAGAGGTATCGAATATGGGGCAGAAAATGATGGATTTGATGGCTCGCTTCTCAGCCGATCGCGGCACCTGCCAAATCTTCAAACTCCGCAGACAGCTCAATATCTGTCAACGAGTTGTACCAGTCTATAGCCACCGAAAGTGCTTGCCACAATTTTTCGGATTTTGGTTACAGACTGGTAACGAGTCTAAGTTTCGTCGCTTTCAAGACCCGTAGGCTTCAGCGCAGCTTCAGCACACTTGCGATTAGGCTTCACATCAGATTCATCGAGATAGTGATGGCAGCTACGTGAACAGTGAAGGGAATACCCGATTCTAGAGTGAGGAGCTTCAATTTAGCTTCGTTGAACCGAGGTGGGGATGATGAATTCGAGCTTCATCATTTGGAACCTACGTCAAATGGCAAATGTACAAGTCCAGTCCACCGGCGGTGAGTGAGCACTTGGCAGACGTCCGGGCCCCGGCAGTTAAACTCAAACATATGATATGTCTGAATTATAGAAGCCCACTCAAATTCCATGGCGTGTATAGTGATGTGCCGGGCTCGGGATCAGGTCCACTCCCGACCCGACCCGGCCAACATTAGGTATGCATTAGCTGTTTATGGTAATTTGCAGGTGCTCGAGAATCACAAATTTGATTTGGGCTCCTCCGAGGTGGCCTCATACGGATATGAGTGTCTGTGCCAGTGGTTCTGATCAGCTGAGCCCTCCTTCAGTATCAGGACCTGGCCAGTTGTCACTCAAAATAAAGAGGAACGCTTCGGCAGACTCGCCGCTCAGGAACGCTCATGTCAATGGTTGTGTCGGGGATAAGTTCATTCCCACTTGCCATTCCTATGTATAAAATGAATGCAAGCGGGGGATCCGTGGCACAGTACCTAGACGAAACATCGATGCATTTTAATCTTCTGGTCGTCGCAGCCATTTTGGCTATCGTCTCTGCTACACCGAGTACCTTCGATCAAGTACACCCATTCATTCCGCCTACGTCGACTGACGTCCGTAGCCCGTGTCCAGGATTAAATACGTGAGCCACCGGATATGGTATTCTGGGACGTCATTGATATATTTTTTGTATCTAGCCTCGCCAACCATGGATTCCTTCCACATGATGGCCAGAATATCAGCGTTCCAATGATCATGGACGCCGCACTGGGTGCGTTGCAGCCCATTCATTTAAAAAAAATTCTGACGCCAGTTGACAGAGGCATTTAATCTGAACTGGGACACTATTCTGGTGGCAGCGAAATTCGGCCTTCTATCCGGGGAGGATTTTGGCTCTTTGCAAACAATGCGTCTCGACGCGCTCGGTCTGTAGGTTTCAGCGGGGGGGATTCGTATTCTGTTTTGTGGTACTCATTGCAGGACTCCATAGGCACAACCTCATTGAACACGACGCGTCCCTTTCGCGCCCTGACTTTGGTTTGGGGGATCACATCATCTTCAACGAAACAATCTTCTCTGTTCTGGCGAATTCAAATCCAGGAAAGGACTTTTACGATCCCACCTCTGCAGGAGGCGTGCAACACGACCGCCTCGCACAGTCGATTGCTACCAACCCCAAGGTCGTGAACACCAGAAAGGAGTTTGGCCTCCGCAGCCGCGAGTCAGGGTTCTACCTCAGTATTTTTGGTGACCCCCTCACTGGTATTGCTCCCAAAGAGTATGTAAAAACATTAAGACTATCGAGTTGAATTTAATCTCACCGTCGGGCAGATACGTGAACATCTTCTTCCGCGAGGAGCGCCTTCCCGTTGCCGAAGGGTGGAAGAAGCCAACAACTCTAATCACCTCCCAAACGCTGACTCCCATCGAAAGAATAGTCCACACGACGTCTCAGTGGACCATCACTCAGCAATGCGAGCCTCTCGTTCTGGGACCCAGTATCACGCTTTAATACATACCCTCTCTATATGTATTTTGGGGCTTTCATCCAACGCTTAAACCGTGCTCTTCCCGAATTCTCAAAAAATTCCAGCAATCAAGTGTAAATCTGCCATTGTATCTTCATTTCGCTGCAGTACTAGGAGAATTCACCAAGGGATATGTATGCGTAAATAGTCAACAACACGGGAAATTAGGAGAACGAAGTGTGAGATCTAGAAAGTATTGATAAGTTGGAAGCTGAAGGAAAGCTAAATTTCACGAAAGAGCCTATTTCGTATTGTCCAGGGAAGTCTCCTTCATTCTTCTTGAATCCGCCCATGAAGGAAGATCATGCTGGATAATTTGTCCCAGAGGGCTTTCCGGGCTTTTCGGTGCGTATGTTGGAGATGGAGTAGACATGTAGAACAGAGAAGTGAAAGTCTGAGGTCCCAATTGCCCTCAGCCCATATATGGAGAGGAATTGACGAATAAGTTAGGCGGTCCATATGCATAGCTTCGAGAGCGTCGAGGCGGAGTCGGAGGCAGCGCGCGCCACCGCTACGTCCCTCGATGTGCCACGGAAAGTGTAGAAAACGCAGAGCTCTTGATACTGCACTGTCCATCTGAAGCTGGGCCCCTTTCAGCAATGATTTCTCGTCGCTTTCGGACAGCTTTAGAGGAATACTGTAATAGGAAGTCCCCTCAAAGTATTTCTGCAGAGTGACTTGCGCGGAACTGAGGTAGAAGGCATATGGAAGAGTCCACAGGGCCCCCACTTCTCGAGCAAGCCGGACAGAAATGAGGTGAATGACGGGGTCTTTACGGACCACGATGGAGAGTGCAATAAGGAGCATCGATCGTAAATATGGTCGCCACAGAGGAAATGTCCATGAAATATCGCGAGGACAGGTGAACCAGAGCTCTTCTCCGCAGATACTCCACTGCATATTTGTTACTCAGGCGTAGGGCTCCGGAGACAATGTCGAATTCAGTCGGGGCAGGGTAGGGTTCAAAGAATCTAGACAATTTTGCAGTCAGTAGAAGAGCACGGGGAATTGAAGGACCATACTCGGAGCTAAAGATAGTTTTCAAAAAAACGGTGACTTCCGCGGCGGAGTCTGGGATGTGCACAATGGGGCATCCTTCGATAGTTTCTGCTTCGTTGGGCTGCGGGAACGAGAGCATACGGGTGACCGTGCTGCTAAGATACCACGAAACGCACGAAATAGGCATTGCTCCGCTTGAATAACCAGATTGCCGTCGTCGAACCAAAGGTCCTCGATGCGGCGAGGTGCGGTAACGTCCGAATTTGAGGCTGTGTAGACGTCCATGATTCTCGGTATACAAATATCTAAAGCTATGGTGGGGGATAGACTCATAGCCAGTCTGTAAACAAATTCCGAAAAAATGCGGCAAGCGCTTTTTTACAGACTGGTACATCTGGGGACTGCGCTGCCAACGGAGTTTGAAAAGTTGGCAGGTGCCGCGATCGGCCGAGAAGTGAACCATCAAATCCATCAATTCTGCTTTAACGTCGATACCTCTTTCCTCTCCGCTACGAGAGATTTTAAAAAAAATTGAGAGACAAATATTATTGTTTTTACCGGACAATAACTCCTATGTACTTCGACTTCATTCAAATTCAAAGGTCATGAGCCTCACTCAAATTTTAAACTCCGATGACAGCTCAATCCGGTTTCCCGAGATGTACCTGTCTGTAAACACCGAAAGCGCTTGCTGCATTTTTTCGGAATTCGTTTACAGACTGGTTACGAGTCTAGGTGGGGGAAGGTAACGAGCGGAGATCGGACCGGGTAAGCTTGAAACTCACGATACATGCGCAAAGTGAAAACACTGCCACATATCATGGTGAACTTCAACCAGGCCAAAACCCACACACATGACCTAAAGCCAGTGAATGGAGTATATCCGGATGAATTATCAAACCGCTTCATTTATTTGAAGCGGGAAAGGCTGGGAAAGGCTCTCGTTCACTCCAGAAAAAAGCAACTGTGGAAGGGCCAGAAGAGCCTTGTGAGTCCATTCTGAGGGAACACTGAGGAGAGAGAAATCAACGGAGCAGAATAGCCAAAGCGAACCAAAGCAATTCCCGATTCGGAGGGGAGCTTAGTCAGAGAACATCAACTGTCCGTCAGTCGCATTTTTCAACCTCAACTTACCAAGAATGGTGATGATTAGAATAAACAGTTCGTGAGACTTAGTAAGATTCATTTTATGCCAGTTGACACCGGGTATGACATAGAAAACTGAACCCAATTGTAAAGACCTATAATATTTGAGGTCTAATAATCGCTTTAGTTATCTTCCGGAGTGAATAAACATGAGTTCACATTGCAACAGCCGATTTCTCAGAATCTTGCCCACCTATCCGGAGACAATCTTTAAATTGAATTTCTGGCGCATCAGCGGCCATCGTGGATTGAGTACAGTGGCTCAAGTGAGCGAGGCCCAACTGTGCACTTCCAACTGAATCCAAAAGTAGAATCACCCATGTCCCTGCTGGCAAGAATGATGCGAAGGTTTCCAACTCCCCAGATCCCTTGAGCTGAGTTACTTACAAAAAAACATGGTGAATTTCGACCATCCTGGCTGCATTTGAACAAAAGTGACACTGTACTGTTTTACAGCTACTACACATGGTTATCCGCTACAGGATCCACGCCATTTGCCAAAGAAAAGTGAATGAGCATGCCACCATCCTGGAGTGCCTTTAGGCATTCGACGTGACCTGCATCTGGATGTAGGCCGCCACCATCATAGATGAGGGAAAGTAAAGTGAAATCGGCCGATCGAGTAGTACTAGCAACGTCCACTCGACTCCTTGACTCCAGTATGTCAACCAAGGCCCTATAGTTGATTTTGTCAAGGTCTAAATTACTGAAGTTTAGTTCGCATTCTTCGAGGGACGGCGTTGCTTGCAAAATATTCCACACGTGCTCGACGATAAGGTGGTGGCCACCAAACCGTGTTAGGCTGGCCCATGGTAGGTTATGGGGAAAGGAATCCAATATGGCGCCAGAAATCCTAAGCTCTCGCAGCTCCGTGCAATGCTCGAGAGATGTGAATGACCACCGAGTATTGACAAAGGGTGAGGCAGGCCAGGAGCAGTGGCCGCATGTTACTTGCCTTATATGATTTATTGGGCTTCAGGTCTCAGGCTATCTGCTTCAAACTCAGCAATAAAAAATCATTACATTCTGCCTCTGCCATGTAATAAATCGGATCCACTGAGACCCAGACTGCAATTCAAACCGAGACTCTTTGCATCCCCTTGTCCCCAACATCACTTCCTTCATCCAATTTGTCCTCCTCCTCCTCCTCAACAATGTATGCCTCCTCCAGTGCTCTAATCGGCACATGCAATTCCAAAAGTCGCTGACCTTGTTCCTCATACTCTGCCAAAACAGCAGAGTCAACCTCTGCTAGCTTTCCATCAATCTTGAGTATATCCTTCATCTGGGAAGATCTTTCGAACAGGGGCCTGGCTGCCTTCCACAATTCAACTGCCTTCATGGCCTCTCCACAATTATTCAGTATGTTGCCAATTTGAACCATGCAATCTGCCTGCCAGCGATGAATGTCCATGAAGGTGAATCCATCAAGAGCAACCATGTATAGGCTGAGCGCAGTTTTATCATCACCTTCGGCAGAAAAAATTTGGCCAAAGCAGCGGAATGCTTGCATTGTCTGGCGCTTGTCCTTGCACTTTAATGTCAGTCCAAGGAAGATCCCGGCCCATTGCAGTGTAGTTCGGATGTCATTCATACCAGTGGAAAAATCTCCAAGCCTTTCAAGGCATAGGAGTGCTAGATCAGTTGAGATGTCCTGAGACTGCACAAAACATTTTTTGAAGATTTCTCTTGCAGCCCTGTAAGCATTTGTGGTCTCAAGAGTTCCATCTCGAAGGCAGAGTTCAGCAGCTGTATAATCAGCTATAAGACATATGTGTCTGCCATAATACCCATACAGTGCCTTCAAATGAGACTGAGCCATGTCCAGATTTTGGTGAATGATTCTTGAGTCAGCACCAGTAGCAATATCAATGAAAGCTATGTTCAAGTTTGCCAGTATGGAATTGTATGAAGTTGGCTGGCAGCTGGATGCAATGGCTACTTGAAGTTTGCGAGATTGCAAATACTCAGATTTCACAAGGTGTATCTCAGTCTGCTGATTTATGATGTTATGCTGCAACCCACTTTGTTGTTGACCAAGAGTAGCTAGGATGTGTCTAGATTTTTGCAAAAGACATTGAGCATGCCCATAGTTTGCCAGTAGTGTGTGACATCTGCCTTGAAGCGAGAGAGAGAATGCTTGTAAATAGATGTCCCCCATGTACTCAGCATACCTATATGCCTTCTCGGCATGTGTGAGTGCATTCAATGGTTTGCCAGTAATGTTCAAAATGTTGCATATGCTGTTCAAAGCATGGATGCCAACAGTAGTGGGGTATCCAATACTTTCTGCCAGAGCATAGGCTTTCTGAAAATACTTGAGGGCTCCCATAAAATCCGACTTTGCCACCCGGATGTGGATTCCCAGAGCACGGTACCATCTGGCTGGTTAGAAATTACTTGGATGAACACAATGATAGTAATTGTGTCTTACCTTGTTCCAGTGGAACTTTTGATTTGAAATACTGGGTACCTAGGGTGATGGTGCTGTTGAGATCCATGATAGGCAAAAATTCTGAAATATCCAATAGCTCGATAAGATATTCCCCAAAAATTGGATTGCCTTTCCAGTGGAGAATTTGCTCCGAAAGCTGGAGCAGAAGGGGGAAATATGCCTGGTGAACCCGACGATAGAACTGATTGAGAAACAGAATGCTCTCAAAATTCTGGACAATATCAATGCCCTCTGAGTGCAGCCCATTGTGGAGAACAGTGTTGAAATTGCCCAAATTTCGTGTAATTTGAGGCTGTATATCTGCTACATTGAGATTCTTGAATTGGTTCCAAAGATCAAGAATTTGATGGAAGTGTTCCCGTAGCTTTAACTTCAAGGCATCTGTGGGAGGATGAATGCTAAGGATATGTTCACGAATTGGAGCCAGCACTTTGAGATGTTGATCCTGGCCAACAAAGGCAAGGGCTGTTTGGATCAGAGTGGCCTTGCAGGCCAGAATGTCAGGGATTGGCAGTTTTGCCTGCACCAAATCAGCATCTGAAAACCCATCTGGGAGCAGGGACAGAATGCTGAGCAATTCCTGAGCACCTGTGGTCATCCGGGAGCTTGTGTATGACAACATGATGGAGATTCCCAGGCTTGATCGCTGGTCATACCCATCTGAAAGCATCCGAGTAGTCTCTAATTTCCAACGAGACAGTGCCTGGGCACAGCCTTCAGAACTAGCAACACTCGCAATGAGGCTGACTGCCAGTGGAAGGTTCCCTGTCAGCTCAAGGAGTTCCTTGATGCTGTCATCATCATGGCCATCATCAGCAACCTCAATGAAGGTCTGCCGAGCAGCCACATTGGAAAGTGGCTTAAGAGGGGCCAGGAAGGGGCGGGTCCATTTGACTTTGCTGGGTCGCTCGGCACCTCTCAGGGTGATCTACAGCAGGTTAAAGCTATTATTTGATCTACTTGTAAACATGACTTACCATGAGACCCAAGTGGGGAACATCAGTCAGGAGAGATAGGAACTCTTCAACTTCAAAGCGGGATGAAAGGGTTTCCCAAGTGGTCTCCAGATTATCAAGGACCAGAAGAGAAGGAGGAGCATGGGCAAAGTAATGTGCAATCTTCTTTGCCATGTTTGAGCCCTTCTCCAATCCAATATGATCTGTGATTGTCACTGCCAGCTCAGTGCAAGTGGGCTTGAGTGGCATGGAACAAAGTATCGATGTGAATACTTGGCCTCCACTTGTGGATTATGGAGGGCTGTAATAGCCAGACTGGTTTTTCCCATACCACCTGTACCTAGGATGGCAACACAGGCAGAATTTTGGAGGAGTACATTGACCACATCTTTCAGCTCTGATTCACGGCCATGGAAGATTTTAGGAGATGCTGGGAGTAGACTAAATGAACTTGAACTAATGTGAACATCAGCCACCATGGATTATTACACTCCCTGATAACGGACCTATTTCCAGAACTTGAAAGAGTCCCAATCACCTAAATAAAAACATGAGCTGGAAAACTGGAGTCTGATTTGAAATTACAACTAACAGAGGAGAGATCTGAACTGCTAAGGTCTGGATCGGCATTAAGAAGTGCCATAAGCTCATCATGCTGCTGCTTTGCATCCTTTTTCACATTCCCTATCTGAGAGAGAGTTGAGCCCCCAGCTCTGACCTGAATGAATTTTAGTAATGAGATCACAAATGCCTCGGGATTTAATGCCATCAGATGTACCCTGAATATTCCGATGGTCTTATTGAGTTCCTGCTTGCACATCTCCAATTTCCCAGCATTATCAGGCTGCTTGAACAGTTTCTTGATCTTTCCCATTTTCTGCTGTGCTGTGAGAAAAGTGAAGATCTTCTGAAGTGTTCTGCCATGATGTCTCACTGTGTGTCACCCAGAAAAATGCAATGACAACATACTCAGTGAATTTTGCAATGTCATACAAGAGTGCCGTTGGAAGCACCCCTTTAATTTCTGATGTGGAGCACAGGGTTGTGATAGTACACAGAATCTCATGGATTTGTTCAACCATTATCATCCACTCATCCCTGTTGGACCTCGCAGCCTATATTTATATTCATGAGCAAGGTATTTTATTCTAGCCATGGGTTAGACATACCTCCACACATTTCAGAATTGACAAAGTCAATGCTACGGCTGAGGATAAGAAGGGAATCTGGAATGATCCTGCAATCCCCTCAACAGTGCTAGCTGCCACTGTTGTATATTGGATTAGATTCTCGAGTTGTGTTGGGACTTTCATTGTTGGGGATCAAGGAGTGCAGTGACTCTTATTTATCCTACGGATGCTGCCGTACAACAGTTCAAAGATTGCTATCAACAGATATGCCGAACTGTCAAATTGCAGGCATAGGAAGTCAAGAATCCACTTGCTATGATTATGAGTGAAATAATGATTCGTTCTTAGCAGATTTGATTGACTATTAGTAGTAGTATGCTCATTTGGCTTGAGATTACCATTCCATCGGAAGACCTCGGGCCGAAAACGGTGCAGGCAAATCGGGCCGAACAACCGGGTGAACAAATGCGCGCCAGACAAATTGCAAGTCCTGCACCACACGGAAGTAAGTACAGACAAGTCATTCTTGAAGGATGACAAGGTCAATTGATGGTACAGGATGTGATCACCTTCGTTGTCACCGTGTCTTCCGCATCACTACCGTCGGCGACAGCGCCCCCGCCGTTGGTCCCATCTGCCCATCAATCTGCCCGACCCGTCCCGCTTCCAATAATAGCCAGAAAATCGCCAAAATATTAGAGTAGGTAGGAAATGAGGTTATTAACATAAGCGCATCAATGCGCCATCAGCGCCACTTGGCCTCCGAGCATCGCGCGCGACCGCGCCTCCCGCCCCCTGTGCACGCCATCCCGCCGTCAATGCCGACTCCCAGGACCTCAAAATTTGTGGGTGAGTATTTAGGGGCCAGCAATAAAAAAAATCATTCATTCTGGTGTTGTGGCGTGATTACGCGTTGTCGGAGTTTCAAATTCTTCTCCTCTCACTATCAGCATCAAGCTTATGGACATCCGCGCCACGGCAGCAACCCCACAGCAAGTGGCTGATTTGTGGTTTGACGACAGTGGCTTGGTCATTCAGGCAGGAAACTGTCTATTCCGCGTCTCAGGGGCCTTGCTAGCTGCTCGATCTCCCGTTTTCAGAGACATGCTGTCCTTTCCTCAGCCTGAGGGAGGCGAGACTTGCGAGGGGTGTCCTTTAGTCCGTTTACCGGACTCCGAAATTGATGCCACACGGTTTTTCAGAGCTGTGTTTGATTCGGGGTAAGTGCCCCCCTGACAATCTTTACCACCCGACTCGAATATTCGCCAGATTCTTCGAGCCGTATCCCGCTCCCATGCAATTCGAAATCATCATCTCGATCCTGCACCTCAGTGATAAATATCATGTTGACTATCTACGGCGTCGCGCATTGGTGCACCTTTCGTCTAGGTACCCTACCGCGCTCTCCGCATACGACACAGACAAATTCCGCTTCCACGCATCGATCGACTGGCATGTTTCCGTCATTCAGATTGCCCGCGAATTCGATGCAACATGGCTCCTTCCCAGCGCTTTCTATCTCATTGCAGCGGCAAAGGACGATGATATACAGCAGGTCTTGAATACTTCTTCCTACGATAAACGCAGTGTGCGCTTGAGCAGCGACGATCAAGTCCGCTTTTTCAAGAGCAGCCTTCAGATTAGCATTGCTGGGAATACTGTTGTCGAATCCCTCCACTCCTCCGGCGCCATCGCCGCATGCCCACAACTTCGCGGGTGTTACCTGGTCCGTATGCGAGCCCTCACAGCAGCGCAAGCGTACATTCAGAATGCGGATCCGCTTGATCTTTCCAATACAGTTTGGCCTATTCTATCAAAAGACTGTTGTACCGCCTGCGTTGCACATTTCAAAACAACACTCAAAGCGGGCCGTCAGGATTTCTGGAACACGTTGCCCGCGATTTGCGGCCTGCCTCCCTGGGAAGAACTGGAAAGGATGAAAGGGAGAGCACTCGGGGAATAGCTGTGTACGCTGTATGTAGCCTTTCTCTCAGAATCTGAATACCTCCAACTCGCTCATCCAATGTCTTCTCAGATCAACCGTGACCTCCGGGGATTTATGTAGGAAATAAATTTCAGATCTTATTCAAACTGCCCTTTGTACGCGACTATAAATCGTTTTAGCGTTCAATCTACTCTGCTGCTGAACCCCGGCTAAATATTCCACCGCCGCCGCAGCAGAAACAACACATCTCCGCCGGCGCATGTACCGTGCGGCCGAGATTTGGGGTGGATGCTATGGTACTTTCCTCCATTACAACGCCAAGCTCGCAACTGACATGCCTAGGGGAGGCGCTATATATGCGAAATACGCTGGGACTGCGCGCATATGCACGGATTATTACTTGTCCTCCGCAAACTTCTCGATTTGATTCAGATGCCACAACCTCCGTTCTAAATCCGACTGAGTACCGTAGGATTCTAGCGCCTTTCACCGTGGCGACATCCTTCATGAAACATAAAAAAATAGGTAGGATCTGTCAACAAAGAAATATCAGATCTTTGAACGTAATTTATCCGTGATGATGGGGACCTTCTGCTCCACTTGCCGTTGCTCCCGACACTCACCATATCTCCTCAGAGGCTCAGACTTCGTCATCCATGGGTTTTCCAGTGTGCCCAGTCTGCGATCTGCAATATCTCTGGCGTCTCCAATACTACTACGGTGTTCCTCGTGGCTAGGAGGGTTACCAGTCACCCAACGGTGACAAGTATCAAAGTCAGAGGTCTCGGCTTGGTCTTGGAATATCCAGTCGTGAACGCCACGCCAGTCATCAGATGCCTCAGATGACGAGTCTTATTGGTGCTCGAAGTTCTAAATACATCCACTTGCCCCCCTTCGGAACGCGCCTCCCACGGATGAAACTTCGTATCAAATCGTATCTTCGTATCTTACTCAGGCAGACTCAGGCTTCCCGAATCCCTGATCTTGTCAGGAACAAAAAGCTGTTCAGCGTAAGTATTCTTGCTACCTGCCGACCTACCTACCTTCACAGCTTCGATTGGTTGCAAAACTGCAGTGCTTCGTAGCTCGAGCCCGCTTTACGGCACTGACAAAATCAAATCTAGTCTCCATCGCTCAATTGTATAAGAGGAGGATCGTCGCTGGTGAAACTCGAAGCTCGCCTAGGCTTTACAGACTCCGCATCCGACCTTTGCCACAATGGCGTTCTCGTTCTCAGTGGCGCAAATGTGAGTCTCGCCTCTGACTTTGATAACGGGTGTCGTTGATGTGCAAACCTTATCACTCAGGGTTGTACCGCTTGTATGCAAGTTTCCATCCCACCTGGGATCCTAATCTAATCGCGCATTCCAGTTCGTCGGGACCATTCTCAATTTCATGCTGTTCGGCGCTCTGTTTGTTCAAGTCTGCAAGTCACAACGTTACACAAAAATCTCGGTTTCATGCTGATGCGCCACCCTCACAGATCTCTACTTCATCGCATTTCCCGCAGACCGAAGGTTCACCAAGATTCTTGTGGTGTTCGTTTTCACTATGGAGATCCTGCAGACCATGACGGACGTCCGGAACACTGGCGAGCTCTTTGGGACTCGCTGGGGGGATCGGGAGGTCATGGATAGGGTTGGTTGGGCCTGGTTCAGTGTCCCAGTTGTCGGTTCAATAAGTAAGCCCCCGTTCCTATTTTTTCAAGGCTTTTCACTTACATTTCTCGGTGTACCTAGTCGCCGCTGTGGGCCAAAACTTCTTTGCATATCGTATCTATATCCTGTCCTCCAAGATCTGGATCCCAGGCATAATTGCAATCGTGATTCTCTCTTCTTTCCTATCTAATTTCAAAGCTGACCTCGCATTCCAGCTCACAATTGTGCAGATGGGCGCCGGAATCTGGAGCGGCGTTCAGATCTACAATGCACAGAAGTTCTCCCGGCTAAACATGCATATGAAGACAACCACAGTTCGTTGGGCTGCAAGAACGACGGCAATACATTACTAAACTGCGTATCCATCAGGTTTGGCTGGCTGCATCCGCCGTATGCGACCTGATAGTTGTTGCTGCTACGGTGTTGTCCCTCGCCAAAGAAAGGAACCCGGAATTCCGACGTCAAACCAATGCTACTGTCTCGCGTATCATCAGGGTAAGTACCGGCCTCAGACAGCCCACTCTGAGCGCTGATCAATGTTCTTTCAGCTCACGGTAGAGACGGGCGTCGTCTGCGCCATGTTCGCCCTCTTGGACCTTGCCTTGTTCGCAAAATTCGAGAATAATTACCATTTGGCGGTGTGCATGCCGCTGTCTAAAATTTACTCGAACAGCATCATGGTGGTAAGTTGCAATTGCTTTTCTTCTTCTTCTCTCAATCACCTGCTGAATAAATTGAAACAACAGATCCTCAACTCTCGAGCCTACATTCAATCGAGCAAGCCCGACGATGCCAATGCCACCTGGAAGCTTTCAAACATGGTTTTCCAAACTGAGACCAAGCCTGCGTCTAGGGGCGAAATAGACACCGGCCTCGACACAGTCGGAATTTCCAGCGATATGGGACACGAGAGGAACCAGTTTAATGTAAAACTCCCCGAGCAGTCCGCTTCAGGTGTATATACTTTAGAGTCCCAGACTGTATGATTTTACATGTAACTGTAACTTATTTATACACGTGTATGAAATCATCCTATTTAAGGCCGCATGCGTTGCCCATAGGCTGTTTCTTTTCCTTACTCCAACGTAGTACGCAGCCTTGAACCAAATGGATGGCTGGAACATGGCATCCCTTTAGTTTTAGGATTTTTCCGACACTGCGTTCTGTTGTATTTTTATTTCGGTCTCGGAGGGAACTCGAAAATGTGTTGCTTGGTTAAGGATGAAAGGGCAGGAATTACTTGAATGTGGTGTATGGTGCACGGCCTTGAAGAATCATTTGTTGAAGCTACGAATTGAGACAGGAAAGGTAAGCCGGGGTTCGATTCTCCGCGTTCGAATGGAGCCTCTCGCGTGTGCTTTTTTATTTGGCATTTAAAAAGAGACTTTTCCAGCTTGATGGGAGAGGAAAAATAAAGAAACCACTCGAACGTCGTGAGCGGTGCATGGGCTTGAATCTTGTTAACAACAGTGGATAACTAAAGAAGAGCAGGGTTACACTTCGGCTTTCCCATGGATTCTTTTTTCTTTCGGCAAATTCAGGCTTGGCTGACAATAAAGGTGGAGGGAAGGATTCCGAAGGAAGTACTTCAACGTAGTGCGCAGCCTTGAACCATGGGGATAGCTGGAACATGGCACCGGCAGATTCGGGACGGGGTTCAACTCTGCGCTCTGTTGCCGAAAATGTGTTGCTTGGCTCAGGATGAATGGAAAGGAATTACTCGAATGTGGTGTATGGTGCACGGCCTTTAAAGATAGATATTTCCAGGGATTCCTCCAATTAAAAGGCAGGTCGGGGTTCGACTCCCCGCGTTCGAATTACAGAGACGAGAGAGTTTTTTTTTTTTTGGAGGGGGCGGGGGCTAAAGTATTTGGACTTCCACTTTCTCGACCTCCTGTACGGTGCACAGCTAAGACCTCAGGTCCCTGATGTGCATACCTACAAGGCCGGGTGGGGTTCGAGAGGTGAATTGGTTGTCTGTTTTCTCTGTAGAAGGTTTTGAGAAGGCCCCGAAATTAATGCATACATAGCCTACGACACAACAAAGGAAGTATTCGACTGTGGTGTATGGTGCACGGCCTGGGCATTTAAGGAGTCATCTGATATGCAAGGGCAAGACAGGGTTCGACTCCCCGCGTTCGATTTGCCAGGGAACCAACAAGGAACCTGTTTTTTTTTTCTCCCTTCTTTCTATTTCTTTTGGTGTGTGTGCGTGATAAGCGGGTGGGGGAGTAAGTTCAAAATCCAGTTTTAGACCTCCTGTATATGGATTGGGAAGCTTTCTCATTCTGCCCTGATTTCCAGACCATCTGGATCGCTATCTCTGAATATCGGCTGAAAATGCCCATTTACTGTAAATGAATTGAGTTGCATATATACTATACACACGTCGCTCCTCGACACCTTATCCATCTCGTTTATGGCCTTGTTGTTCTTGTATTTCAGCGTTCAGGACTCGCACGTGGGCATTTGATGGCGACGCAGTCATGTCCACGACACGTCTGCTGGCTGGCATTAAATTGGCTAGCAATAATATTATTGCACTGGCACGTTCACGATCCACAATCCCCGTCCACGTTTCTTGGACCAATCTTGAACTTTCTTCGTCCGGTACGGTTGTGCACATGGCAGGCGGGCCAGTATGGCCCTAGGCGATGGTACTAGTCGTCCTAGTTCGCTGAAGCTGCCGGCGAGCGACGATGGCGTGGAAAAGCTTTTTGCCTGCGTTGCGGGCTTGGCCTCGCGTCCATTCCATTCCACCATTCTGTTGCGCTTTCGCATTCCATCCCAGTTCCATCCTACCCTGGGACCGACTCTGCCCTTGCTATTTGTCCTCTTCTCTCTTTTGGCGTCTCCTGTCTAGGACGAGCAGAGCGTGTTGTGCCGTGGGCGTATCCTGTATGGCGGGAAACAACAGGAACATGCGTGGATGCGTCCGTAAGCCTCTCCCCTCCCCTTTCCACTCCCGGGTAGCGGCAGAGGCGTTATAATGATGGTGGATAACGACGCGTGCGCACCTCCCCGCATAGCTACTGGCTCCAGGGTGCCGTAGAGTACGGCAGGCGTAGAGGCAGTGCCCGTACCTGGCGCGTCCGACTCCTCGTAGGCCTCGCCCTCGCTGCCGCGCCCCCCGCGCGCGCTGTTCTCCGGCTCTGCGCGCTCGCTCCCGCCGCCGAAGCCTAGCACCAAGTCCGAGTTTGGTGGCTCGCGGTCCGAGTATGGGGAGGGCTGCATTCGGCGGGGCCGCGACGTTTGGGCGCAGCGCGAGCAAGAGCGAGGAGCAGTCCCACCAAGAGAACGGCCCATTCCCCCATCCGGGCGTAGAGGCACTACCCGTGCGCGCAGCGGCTCAGTCGCGCCACCCATGCGGACCTCTATCTTCTGCAATTATTTTCATCTCTGAGTCCGGACACTACCATGACGTTCTGCATAATATGGCGGTGGGGTGGGCAGGCGAGGCGGGTCGTGTTCCATACTGCGCACCGACGCTGTATTCCTTCCTCTTTGCTCGGCACGCCACTGCAGCGCGGTGTGGAGCCCGCTGGGGATGAAGGCTACACGCCGTGCGTCCTCCCCAACGCCGCCGCGCACACCCCATTTCTGTTATTCTCTCCTTTCTCATTTTCTGGCTGCTTTCACCCGCATTTTATGCATATACAGTACGCTTCCATCACACACGCATGTAGTTACAAGTGGGGAACGTGGATATGGGACACGTAAAAGAACGGCGAAGGAGATGATGGAGCCTAAAAAGCATGCGTTCAAGAAAGTCCACCCTCTTCCCACTTCCCCAGAAACCCCATGAACCGCAGTTCTCTCAACAGCTCAAAGGCCGAGGCGCGTCCATTGGGACCTGTGCTCGGTTCGTCTCCCTTATTTCGAATCTCCATGGACTCTTCTTCTAATTTATCACCCAGCACCCACCCCGCCTGCGCTGAGCACTGAGGACATCGGTGAGCCGTAGCGCGCCCGCCTGGACGCGAATAAACTGACTGACTGCTGCATGCCAGAAGAGCTCAAGTCTCATGCAGCCACGATCGAGTACCGCTGCGACCCGCTCGGTGGTCCAGACGGCACAATATTGACGGGACCCCCTGCTCACGATGGCTCCTGTGCAGTGCTAAATCTCGCCCTAGATGTAGACGGCGCCGCGGAAAGTGTCATGGTCTGCACGACGCTGCCCAGGGGTACGGGACCGGACGAGCCCGTCTCCGAGTGCTTCTTCTATACAGGCAGCAAGAGCCTGTTGATGTCAACGTTCCCCGAGTTTCCCCAACCCCTGGTGCAGCCCGCCACGCCCGCGTTCCGCGTGGGCCCCGCGCCGGGAAAGGGCCTGGGCCTCTTCGCTGCGCGCGCGCTCAAGGCGGGTGACCTTATCGTCAGCGAGCGGCCGCTCTTCGTCGCGGCGAACCCCACCAAGCTGTTCTGCGCCCCGCATTTCACGCCCGCGCAGCAGGCACAGCACGCGAAGAACGAGCGCGAGCGGCACTACGCGCTGTGCGTCGCGCGCATGCGCCCGGACTGCAGGGCCGCGCTCATGGCGCTGGCGAACAGCCACACGGACGATGGGTTCGGGCTCGTCGACGGAATACTCGCCACGAACGGGATGGGCATCTATGGACTGCGCCCGGGCGACGACGGCGTGTGCACCGCGGTGTGCAACAACATCTCTCGCGCAAACCACAGGTACATGGCCCGTATTCATTTCATTCCGTGGCACGTGCTCACGGCGTCCCGCAGCTGCTCGCCCAACGCCACACTCCAGTTCTACATGCCCTCGTTCTCGTACCGCCTCTTCGCCGTGCGCGACATCGCTGCGGGCGAGGAGCTGACGGTCACGTACACGTACCTCGACTGCCCCGCGGCGGAGCGCCACGCCAAGCTCAAGAACTTCCGCTTCACCTGCACGTGCGCCTCCTGCACCGACGTGGCCGCGTCCGACGCGCGCCGCGCGCGCCTCCTGCCTGACGACACGCAATCGCCGTTCCACGCGCACATGGCTCTCTGGATGCGCAATCACTATCTCCCGCGTGACTGGCTGCTCCGCGTGGCACGCGTGCAGCTCGCGCTGCTCGAGCGCGAGGGGCTGGAGCACCTCCCGCTGCACGCGGCAGCGCTGCGCGCGCTAGTGGAGGCGTACATCCGCCTGGGGGACGCGCAGCGCGCGAGCAAGTGGGCGGCGCGGCTGAATAGGATCGTGTGGGACGATACGTACGCGGACCCAGCGGACCCGGGCGTGAAGGCGCTGCTCGACCCTGCGAGCGCCGCGTACCAGGCGCATCCGATCTGGCGCACGCGTGCTGACGGCGCGACGGATTAGTCGGGATTACTAATAGGCCCGACGGAGTAACCTCCTTGAGGAGCAGATATCTTAGTGTGAGAATGCGCTTTGGCCGTCTACATTATCTTGAAAGATGGCCGCCGAGAAGGTTGAGGTGAGGTTCAGAGCGAACTATCCGTCTGTTATGTATCTCACTTCCTCTTCTTTTAGGTTTGACGTTTTGTGGTCCCGGCATCCATCCATCCATTCATTTGTCTAAATTCCCCATTGGCTTCGGTTTATTTTTTTGGTCTACGCTGTCGTGAAATACCAACTCGACCGTGGTGTACAATTGAACATAGACGCTTTGTCGGGTGAAAATGACAAGCTTAATGAGGCGAACGTGGCGAGTGAGATTTGTGGGTTCGAATTCTTCTGTCATACTTGAATTTGTACAAAATATTTATAACGCCTGATCAGGAATTGTCAACATTATTATCTTATAAGCGGCATCTGAAGAACGACTTTTCATTCAGACGCGGGGAGTCGAACCCCGATTTGCCTCATTTCCTATGCAAACAGAATATTCAAGGCCATGTACCGTTAGATTGCTTGCTCTACACCTGCCCTCGACGATGTTGGTTTTTTGAGGCTCAGGCCATTTTTATCCGCTGTTGACCAGATTCACAGCCATGCACCGCTCACGACGTTCGAGTAGTTTCTTTATTTTCTTCTCCCCTTGACAAGGCCCCAGTTTTAATGCGAGAGACTCCATTCGAACGCGGAGAATCGAGCCCCGTCTTGTCTTTCTACATGGACAAATTAACATGATTCAAGGCCGTGCACGATACACCGCATAATTCCTGCCTTTTCATCCTTAGCTAAGCAACGCATTTTCGACGTCCCTCCCCGAAATAGAAATACAACAGGACGCCGATAGGTTCCAGCTATCCTCATGGTTTAAGGATGTGGACCCCGCACTAAGTTGGAGCACTTCATTCCCTCCTCTTGTTGGCCAAGCATGAATTTTTAATAGGATACCAAGGCTGAGGTGAAAAAACGAGGCTTTAAATAAGTTACAGCTACCTATGTATAAAATCATACAGCCTGGGGCCCTAAAGAAGACACACATGAAGCAGACTGCTCGGGGAGTTTTACATTAAACTGGTTCCTCTCGTGTCCCGCATCGCTGGAAGTTCCGACCGTGTCGAGGCCGGTGTCTATTTCGCCGCTAGACGCAGGCTTGGTCTCACTTTGGAAAACCATGCCTGAAAGCTTCCAGGTGGCATTGGCATCGTCGGGCTTGCTCGATTGAATGTAGGCTCGAGAGTTGAGGATCTGTTGATTTAATTTATTCAGCCGGTGATTGGGAGAAGAAGAAGAAAAGCTATTGCAACTTACCACCATGATGCTGTTCGAGTAAATTTTGGACAGCGGCATGCACACCGCCAAATGGTAGTTATTCTTGAATTTTGCGAGCAAGGCAAGGTCCAAGAGGGCGAATATGGCGCAGACGACGCCCGTCTCCACTGTGAGCTGAAAAAACATTGATCAACGCTCAGAGTGGTCTGTCTGAGGCCGGTACTTACCCTGATAATGCGCGAGATAGTAACCTTGGTTTGACGTCGGAATTCCGGGTCCCTTTCTTTGGCGAGGCACAGCACCGTAGCAACAACAATTATCAGGTCGCATGCGGCGGATACAGTCAGCCAAACCTGAAGAATACACAATTTAGTATATTACTGTCGTTTTTACAACCCAACGAACAGCGGTTGTCTTCAGTGTGTCTCTAACTGCGGAGAATTTATGTGCATTGTAGACCTGAACGCCGCTCCATATTCCGGCACCCATCTGCACAATTGTGAGCTGGAATGCGAGGTCAGTTTTGAAATTAGATAGGAAAGAAGAGAGTGTCACTATTGCAATTATGCCTGGGATCCAGATCTTAGAGGACAGGATATAAATACGATATGCAAAGAAGTTTTGGCCCACAGCGGCGACTAGGTCACGGAGAAATGTAAGGGCAACCGTTTTGAAAGAATAGAAACGGGGCTCACTTGTTGAACCGACAACTGGGACACTGAACCAGGCCCAACTGACGTCATCCAAGAGGTCCTGATTCCCCCAGCCAGTTCCGAAGATCTCGACAGTTTTCCGGGCGTCCGTCATGGTCTGCAGGATCTCCGCGGCGAACACGAACGCCACAAGAATCTTGGTGAACCTTCGGTCTGCGGGAAATGCGATGAAGTACAGATCTGTGGGGGTGTCGCATCAGCTTGGAACCGAGATTTTTGTGTAACGTTGTGACTTGCAGACTTGAACAAAGAGAGTGCCGAATAGCGTCCAATTGAGGATAGTCCCGACCAACTTGAATGAGCGATTACATTACTATTAGCATCCCAAGTGAGGCGTAAACATGCATACAATCGGTACCATCCTGAGCAACAAGGGTTGCACGTCAACGACACCCATCATTAGAGTCAGAGGCGAGACTCACGTTTGTGCCGCCGAGAAGGGCATTGTGGCCAAAGGTCGCAAGCGGAGTAACTGTGTAAAGGCGAGGTGAGCTTCGAGTTTCACCCGCGACACCCTCCTCTTATACCCTGACTAAGATATGAAGATATTTGATACGAAACTTCATCCGTGGGATGCGCATTTCTACAGCGGGCAGGTAACTGACTCGTGAGCTCGGCTTAGAAGGTATACAGAAGTCAGGGACGAAGGTGTACATAGAACCTGTAACTAGTACACTGGGATACTTCCTGGCCCCGGCGTTCCTCAGCGGGACCGTGCCGTGTAATGCTACCTACCTACCTACCTACCAGAGGGGGGCGTGTGGAAGTATTTAGAACATTGAGGACCAATAGGATCGTATTAGGTATATGATGACTGGTGTGGCGGAGTTAGGGCTGTTTTTAAGACTTCTCAGGACTCTGATTCTGGTAACCAGGGATCTTCGTGGCCACGAGGAACACAGTGGTGTTCCAGACGCCAGGGAGATTGCGCATCCCAGACCGCGCGCTGGAGGAGGATTGCTGGCGCGCGGCCCCAAATTGAAACGGCCGAAAAACCAATGGATGAGAAAGTAACGAGTTTCCCGGGGCGGGGAAGAAGCGGCAAGTGGACCCTAGTTACAGCTAAATCAAGAAAGTTTGGGAGTTCGAAATGCCGCCGAGAGTCAAGGCCGCCACCAAATGCCGCCGGGAATAGTTACCGAGTTGCCAGCCACCAATTTACAGCGTGTGCAGTCAGTGTGAGGGCTTGCGAGCACAAATAATGGTATGTACTTGTTTCTCCGGACAGGTACATTGTGTATGGGCAGCGTTTCGAGTGCGCCGAGAGCCCGGCTTCCTCTTCGGCACAGCGGCATGAGCTTCGGATCAATTGACCTCGTACATGCTTTTGGTGTCGAGCTCATACCCCATTGACATTAAGTATCGCTCCATATTTCAGAGAGAATGCTTTATTTCCAGCTCCTACTCGCCCCGAGCGCGCCAAAATGCACTGAAGTGTGATGGCTGACTCCCCGCGAGAATGCTCTCAAATGCCCGCGATCATGCCGCCGATCACCCCAACTTGAAGCCGGGGTTCGACTCCCCGCGTTTTAATGAATGTGCTGATTTCAGCTTTTTTTTCCGTGCTAGCATTTAAAAAAATTAGACCTTTGTTAGGTGTATGGTGCTCGGCCTTATTCATTATTTTGATAATACACGCTTGAATATCTAGACGGGGTTCGAATCCCCGCATTTGAATCCGGTGTTTCAAACAAATTCCTTTTCCCGGCTTGCCAGCGTCTGAAAAATTGGACCTTTTCTAAAGACGGAGTAGATCAAGTATTGTATGGAACACAGCCTTGAGATATTCAGAAATTATCTTCCTCTACGTCATCAGAGAAGGAGGAGGAGGAGGAGGAGGAGGATGTATTACTGCGGGCAAGCCGGAGTTCAACTCCCTGCGTCCGAATGCAGATGAGCGATAAGACATTTTTGTTTCTTGCTGGCATTTAAAACTCGACCTTTGCTAAAGAAGAAGGGATAAGGAGTACTCGGACGTGGTCGGTCTCTAAAAGTGGTAGTGAAAATGTCACGATTCTATTCAAGGCAGGACGGGGTTCGACTCCCCGCGTTCGAATTCAGTGTTTCGCACCTTTTTTCCCTGCTAGCGTCTTAAAAGTTAGACCATTGCTCAGACAAATTAGGAGAAGCACTCGAACGTGGTGTATGGTGCACGGCCTTTCATCTTATGTGGATCATGAGAAACTATTGGATGCAAGCCGGGGTTCGACTCCCCGCGTTCGAATCAGTGGTCCACTTAAGTATTTTTTTCTCTTGCAAGCATCTAAAAAGTTAGACCTTGGCCAGAGGTAAAGGATAAGGAGTATTCGAACGTGGTGTACAGTGCACGGCCTTTCAAATTTCATACCCACTCGTGAGGCAAGCCGGGGTTCGACTTCCTCGCCTTCGAATTTTCTCTCCGTCTCGTTATTTTCCTAGCCAGAGTCTAAAAATTAGACCTTTGATAAGGGCATGGGAAGAGTAAGTACTCGAACGTGGTGTATGGTGCACGGCCTTTCATCTTAATAATAAGAGAACGTGATACTGTATTGAAGGCAAGTCAAGGTTCGACTCCCTGCGTTCGATTATATCGGGGTTCGTACAGTTTTTTGCCAGGCTAGCGGTCAGAAAATTCAACACCTTTGCTAAGGACGAGGGAGAGAAATTACTCTAACGTGGTGGATGGTGCATGGCCTATAAAATCAAGGGCTGTGGAGTCTGCGATTCTATCAGAGGCAGGACGGGGTTCGACTCCCTGCATTTGAATGGCATATTTGGTCTGTTTCCTTGCTACTACTAGCATCTAAAAATTAGACCCTTGCTAAGGATGAGAAAGAGCAAGTACTCGAACGTGGTGTATGGTGCACGGCCTCTTGAAATTAAGGCGGCATTATTTTATAAAAGGCAAGTCGGGGTCGACTCCCTGCGTTCGAATTTGACGACTCATTGCATGGAGTCTTTTTCTTTGTGCATCTGAAAATCCGACCATAGCCAAGGATGAAGTAGAGTAAATACTCGAACGTGGTGTATGATGCACAGCCTTTATATCTTTCGGAAAGTAGTATAACAACCAATGAAGGCAAGACGGGGTTCGACTCCCCGCGTTCGAATATATATGCACACTGCAATTTTTTCCTTGCCAGCATTTAAAAAAATTAGATCTATGCTCAGGACCACAGTAGAGCAAGTACTCGAACGTGGTGTATGGTGCACTGCCTTGACTCATGACGGTAGTCGGGGTCACAATATCGAAGGCAAATCGGGGTTCGACTCCCCGCGTTCGAATACCTGTGCTACAATTTTTGCCTTGGGCATCAAAAAAGTTAGACCTTGGTTAAGGACGACAAAGAGCAAGTACGAGCAAGTATTCGAACGTGGTGTATGGTGCACGACCTTTTATCTTTAGGTAGGTGAAATAAGGTTGAAGGCAAGCCGAGGTTCGACTCCCCGCATTCGAATATTTCCGGCGCAATTTTTTCCTTGCCGGCATTTAAAAATGAGACATATGCCCAGGACCAGAGTAGATCAAGTACTCTCGAACATGGTGTATGGTGCACGGCCTTAACAAATGCGATTGTGGGACATTGATATCAAAGGCAGGACGGGGTTCGACTCCCCGCGTCGAATTGAGTGTCGAATTGAGTTTTTTTTTCTTCCCATTATTTGAAAAATTCGACCTTTGCTGAGGAAAATAGTAGAGCAAGTACTCGGATGTGGTGTATGGTGCACGGCCTCTAAAACGTTAACTTTAAGCGAGGTGACGATTCTATAATGGCAAGTTGGGATTCGACTCCCCGCGTTCGAATGAATGAGATTGAGTCCAGCGATTTTTGCAGATTTTTTTTACAAATGTTGAATCTTAAACCATATATATGAAACACTGAGATCTGAGTCGGCCCTACTACTAATATTAACCTCTGTACCTCCCCCTGAACAGTGAACACTTGTTTTTTTTACGTGGTCTAGACTCGGCATATTTGTATAGCACAAAGCCTCTCCATGCCAAGCCCGACGCCCGATGTATACCAATCGACAGCTCCTTTCATTCATGCCGCTGTTTCTGACAGACTTGAGACAGAATCCAATTTCAACCAGGCACCCGGCTCCGGTCATGTCAGCATCTCCGCACGTGGGAGTCTGATCGCAGAGATCCTCCTTGTTCATCGCGCCCCACTCCACAAGGCCACTCCACCTCCGCCTCCGTCGTCACCCCGCACATAACCTATCGCGAAATAGACATGTCCTGTGCGTACCCTCCCTGCCTGATACTCATAATTTTTGCGGCGTACGTCAGGACAGAGCGCTGGCAGTTAACGGTTAATCTGCGTATTGCATAATTAGGGTGGCGTCCGTTGTGCTAAATTTGCGACGTCCGCCTCGCGTTGGGCGTCCTGCTATCTGTTGCTATCTCCTTGCCTGCTGCCTGCTGCTGGGCCGTAGATTCACTGCTGTTGGCACGCGATGTCGTCCTCGAGCGCTCCACCGTCGCCAGAGAGCCCCAGCGCGCCGTCTAGCTCTGGTCTCTCTTTTTTTTTGTGTTTTTCGAGGCGTTGTTGGCGTTACTGACTTTTTGTTCTTTGCATATCATCTACAACTCCACCGAATATCGTTCAACTTGCAACTCTACCACGCGCACCGAACTTATGCTTAACCAGCCGACTCCAACTCGTTGTCCAACTCCAACTCCGCCTCGAACTCCGCCTCCGCCTCGTCCACGCCCCCGACCAGCAGTAGCGCGCCGACCAGCAGCAGCACCATCACCTCGACCAGCCAGAGCGTCCTCCAGAGCGACAGCGTCAGCGTCGGTCAGAGCGTCATTGTGTGAGTTTCCGCTCTTCTTTACTCTCCTGATCCCCCCTCCTCTTTCGCTACTCCTCTTTGCGTTGTGCGTTTTGAGGGGCATTCTCGTGTTGTGCATTTTGTATTTCGTTTCGTTTCGTTCTCGCGCTCCATATTCACTCCTGCAGCTTCGTACCTCGGCTTGTGGAGCATCTTTTTTTTTTTTTTGGCTCCGCTTCCGCCTCCACCTCGGGTGCTCTCCTATCAAGTACCTAGGACGTTTTTGGATTCTTTCGCGTGACGAGTGGCCGAGACCGACCCGCTCGGCCCCGCGGTACGAATCGTACGATACTCTTTCCTGTGGTATATGACGCTCCTTGCGTCGCCGTGGTGCGGCAGCCATCGCGACCCGTGGTGCGGTTACTCCTTTGCTCGGCCCCGTGGGGCATCAACTGCGCGGAAATCCCATACGGACCCGGGCGTGAAGGCGCTGCTCGACCCTGCGAGCGCCGCGTACCAGGCGCATCCGATATGGCGCACGCGTGCTGACGGCGCGACGGATTAGCCGGGATTACTAGTAGGCCCGACGGAGTAACCTCCTTGAGGAGCAGATATCTTAGTGTGAGAATGCTCTTTGGCCGTCTACCATTTAATTATCTTGAAAGATGGCCGCCGAGAAGGTTGAGGTGAGGTTCAGAGCGAGCATATCCGTCTGTTATGTATCTTACTTCCTCTTCTTTTAGGTTTGACGTTTTGTGGTCCCGACATCCATCCATCCATTCATTTGTCTAAGTTCCCCATTGGCTTCGATTTATTTTTTTGGTCTACGCTGTTGTGAAATACCAATTCAACCGTGGTGTACAATTGAACATAGATGCTTTATCGGGTGAAAATGACAAGCTTAATGAGGCGAACGTGGCGAGTGAGATTTGTGGGTTCGAATTCTTCTGTCATACTTGAATTTTGTACAAAATATTTATAACGCCTGATCAGGAATTGTCAACATTATTATCTTATAAGCGGCATCTGAAGAACGACTTTTAATTCAAACGCGGGGAGTCGAACCCCGATTTGCCTCATTTCCTATGCAAACAGAATGTTCAAGGCCGTGTACCGGACACCACGTTAGATTGTTTGCTCTACACCTGCCCTCGACGATGTTGATTTTTTGAGGCTCAGGCCATTTTTATCCGCTGTTGACTAGATTCACAGCCATGCACCGCTCACGACGTTCGAGTAGTTTCTTTGTTTTCCTCTCCCCTTGGCACGGCCTCAGTTTTAATGCGAGAGCTCCATTCGAACGCGGAGAATCGAGCCCCATCTTGTCTTTCTCCATGGACGAAGTAACATGATTCAAGGCCGTGCACCATACACTGCATAATTCCTGCCCTTTCATCCTTTGCTGGCAAGCAACACATTTTCGACGTCCCACCCCGAAATAGAAATACAACAGAACACAGGGAGCGTCCTGCCGATAGGTTCCAGCTATCCCCATTGTTTAAGGCTGTGGACCCCGCACAATGTTGGAGCACTTCCTTCCCTCCTCTTGTTGGCCAAGCATGAATTTTTAATAGGATACCAAGGCTGAGGTGAAAAAACGAGGCTTTAAATAAGTTACAGCTACTTATGTATAAAATCATACAGCCTGGGGCCCTAAAGAATACACACATGAAGCAGACTGCTCGGGGAGTTTTACATTAAACTGGTTCCTCTCGTGTCCCGCATCGCTGGAAGTTCCGACCGTGTCGAGGTCGGTGTCTATTTGGCCCCTAGACGCAGGCTTGGCCTCACTTTGGGAAACTATGTTTGAAAGCTTCCAGGTGGCATTGGCATCGTCGGGCTTGCTCGATTGAATGTAGGCTCGAGAGTTGAGGATCTGTTGATTTAATTTATTCAGCCGGTGATTGGGAGAAAAAGAAGAAAAGCTATTGCAACTTACCACCATGATGCTGTTCGAGTAAATTTTGGACAGCGGCATGCACACCGCCAAATGGTAGTTATTCTTGAATTTTGCGAGCAAGGCAAGGTCCAAGAGGGCGAATATGGCACAGACGACGCCCGTCTCCACTGCGAGCTGAAAAAACATTGATCAACGCTCAGAGTGGTCTGTCTGAGGCCGCTACTTACCCTGATAATGCGCGAGATAGTAACATTGGTTTGACGTCGGAATTCCGGGTTCCTTTCTTTGGCGAGGCACAGCACCGTAGCAACAACAATTATCAGGTCGCATGCGGCGGATACGGTCAGCCAAACCTGAAGAATACACAATTTAGTATATTACTGTCGTCTTTACAACCCAACGAACTGCGGTTGTCTTCAGTGTGTCTCTAACCGCGGAGAATTTATGTGCATTGTAGACCTGAACGCCGCTCCAGATTCCGGAACCAATCTGCACAATTGTGAGCTGGAATGCGAGGTCAGCTTTGAAATTAGATAGGAAAGAAGAGAGTGTCACTATTGCAATTATGCCTGGGATCCATATCTTGGAGGACAGGATATAGATACGATATGCAAAGAAGTTTTGGCACACAGTGGCGACTAGGTCACGGAGAAATGTAAGGGCAAACCATTTTGAAAGAATAGGAACGGGGCTCACTTGTTGAACCGACAACCGGGACACTGAACCAGGCCCAACCGACGTCATCAAAGAGGTCCTGATTCCCCCAGCCAGTTCCGAAGATCTCGACAGTTTTCCGGGTTTCCGTCAGGGTATGCAGGATCTCCGCGGCGAAAACGAACGCCACAAGAATCTTGGTGAACCTTCGGTCTGCGGGAAATGCGATGAAGTACAGATCTGTGAGGGTGTTGCATCAGCTTGGAACCGAGATTTTTGTGTAACGTTGTGACTTGCAGACTTGAACAAAGAGAGTGCCGAACAGCGTCCAATTGAGGATAGTCCCGACGAACTTGAATGAGCGATTAGATTAGGATCCCAAGTAGGATGGAAACTTGCATACAATCGGTACAACCCTGAGTGATAAGGTTTGCACATCGACGACACCCATTATTAGAGTCGAAGAGACTCACATTTGCGCCGCCGAGAAGGGCATTGTGGCTAAGGGTCGCAAGCGGAGTAACTATGTAAAGGTGAGGCGAACTTCGAGTTTCACCTGCAACATCCTCCTCTTATACCCTGAGTAAGATACGACGATATTTGATATGAAACTTCATCTGTGGGATGCACATTCACATAACACCTGTAGTATGCCGTGTAATACCTACCTACTACCTATCTACCTACCTGGTAACCAGGAGGAACATGATGGTGCTGCAGACGCCTGGGAGATTGCGCATCACAGACCGCGCGCTGAAGGAGGGGGATTGCTCAGGGCGCATGGCCCCAAATTGAAACGGCTGGAAAACCAATGGATAAGAAAGTAACGAGCTTCCCGGGGCGGGGAAGAAGCACCCTAGCATCAGCGTTAACCTAGCATCACAGCAAAGCTCTGACATTCCGTCGTTGACAACCCTGACAGATTGCGATCAAAGTCCGACAGTGCCGAGGTGATCCGCTTCATATATCTATATATATATTGGAGGGAAATAATAATAATAATCGAGACTACGGGCAAAGACTCAAGGAGAAAAAGTACTGTATGGTGCACGTATGCTGTTCAAATTGTATAAATATTCCCGCGCGCCGTAATATCAGAAATGTCAGTAGTGCGCGCCTACGTACCTCACATAGACGGCGAATAGCAGTGCAAATCCCGATCGAACTCTGTGAAACCTATGCGGGAGAAGGGACTTCGTTGATGCAGAGATATAAGAATACAAGTGCGTACCGTCTGTGCCATCGTCGGAGGATGATAATTTTGAATCAAATGATCTGATTTCAGCTTTTTTTTCCGTGCTAGCATTTAAAAAAATTAGATCTATGCTCAGGACCATAGTAGAGCAAATACTCGAACGTGGTGTATGGTGGCACTGCCTTGACTCATGACTGTACTAGTAGTCGGGATCACAATATCGAAGGCAAGTCGGGGTTCGACTCCCCGCGTTCGAATCAAGTGGACACTTGAGTATTTTTTTCCTTGTGCATCGAAAAAGTTAGACCTTGGCTAAGGACGACAAAGAGCAAGTACTCGAACGTGGTGTATGGTGCAGGACCTTTTATCTTATGTGGATCATGAGAGATTATTGGATGCAAGTCGGGGTTCGACTCCCCGCGTTCGAATATACATGCGCACATTTTTTTCCTTGCCAGCATTTAAAAAAAATTAGATCTATGCTCAGGACCATAGTAGAGCAAGTACTCGAACGTGGTGTATGGTGCACTGCCTTGACTCATGACGGTAGTCTGGATCACAATATCGAAGGCAAGTCGGGGTTCGACTCCCCGCGTTCGAATATTTGCGGCGCAATGTTTTCCTTGTGCATCTAAAAGAGCAGACCTTGGCCCAGAACGAATTTGAGGGAATACTCGAACGTGGTGTATGGAGCACGGCCTTTCATCTTTCTGTAGGTCAAACAAAGGTTGAAAGCAAGCCGGGGTTCGACTCCCTGCGTTCGAATTAATCCGTTGGGTGTTATTTTTTGTTGGCCAGCCAGCGTCTAAAAAATGAGACCATGGCCAAGGACGAGGTAGAGCAATTACTCGAACGTGGTGTATGGTGCACGGCCTTAACAAATGGGGGCTTGAAACAGTGATATCAAAGGCAGGACGGGGTTCGACTCCCCGTGTTCGAATGAGGCTTCAGGTTCAATTGAGTGTTTTTTTTCTTGCCAGTATTTGAAAAATTGGACCTTTGCTGAAGAAAATAGTAGAGCAAGTACTCGGATGTGGTGTATGGTGCACGGCCTCTAAGAGTATTGGTGACACTGTAACAATTCTATAAAAGGCAGGACGGGGTTCAACTCCCCGCGTTCGAATCATTTCCCTTTCTATAAGGTTTTGTGTCTAAAAATTAGACTTTTACTAAGGACCACAGTAGAGCAAATAATCGAACGTGGTGTATGGTGCACTGCCTTGACTCATAACTTGTGAGTACAATATCGAAGGCAAGTCGGGGTTCGACTCCCCGCGTTTGAATACCTGTGCTACAATTTTTGCCTTGTCGGCATTTAAAAAATTAGACCTATGCTCAGGACCAGAATAGATCAGGTACTCGAACGTAGTGTATGGTGCACGGCCTTAACAAATGCGATTCTGGGACATTGATATCAAAGGCAGGATGGGGTTCGACTCCCCGCGTTCGAATCTGTGCGTTCGAATTGAGTGTTTTTTTTCTTGCCAGTATTTGAAAAATTGGACCTTTGCTGAGGAAAATAGTAGAGCAAGTACTCGGATGTGGTGCATGGTGCACGGCCTGTAAAACGTCAACTTTAAACGAGATAACGATTCTATAATGGCAAGTTGGGGTTCGACTCCCCGCGTTTGAATGAAGGATGAGTCGATCCAGAAGTTTTTGCAGATTTTTTGCAGATGTTGAATCTCAAACCATATGAAACGCTGAGATCTGAGTCTGCCCTACTACTAATATTAACCTCTGTACCTCCCCCTGAACAGTGAACCCTTTTTTTTTTTTTGCGTGGTTTAGACTCGGCATATTTGTATAGCACAAAGCCCCTCCATGCCAAGCCCGACGCCCGATCTATACCAATCGACAGCTCCTTTCATTCATGCCGCTGTTCCTGACAGACTTGAGACAGAATCCAATTTCAACCAGGCACCCGGCTCCGGTCATGTCAGCACTCCGCACGTGGGAGTCTGATCGCAGAGATCCTCCCTGCTCATTGCGCTTCACTCCACAAGGCCACTCCACCTCCTCCGTCGTCCCACCACTATACCCCGCACACAACCTACCGCGAAATAATCATGTCCTGTGCGTACCCTCCCTGCCTGATACTCATAATTTTTGCGGCGTACGTCAGGACGGAGCGCTGGCAGTTAACGGTTAATCTGCGTATTGCATAATTAGGGTGGCGTCCGTTGTGCTAAATTTGCGACGTCCGCCTCGCGTTGGGCGTCCTGCTATCTGTTGCTATCTCCTTGCCTGCTGCCTGCTGCTAGGTCGTAGATTCACTGCTGCTGGCACGCGATGTCGTCCTCGAGCGCTCCACCGTCGCCAGAGAGCCCCAGCGCGCCGTCTAGCTCTGGTCTCTCTTTTTTTTTGTGTTTTTCGAGGCGTTGTTGGCGTTACTGACTTTTTGTTCTTTGCATATCATCTACAACTCCACCGAATATCGTCCAACTCACAACTCTACCACGCGCACCGAACTTACGCTTGACCAGCCGACTCCAACTCGGCGTCCAACTCCAACTCCGCCTCGAACTCCGCCTCCGCCTCGTCCGCGCCCCCGACCAGCAGTAGCGCGCCGACCAGCAGCAGCACCATCACCTCGACCAGCCAGAGCGTTCTCCAGAGCGTTCTCCAGAGCGACAGCGTCAGCGTCGGCCAGAGCGTCATTGTGTGAGTTTCCGCTCTTCTTTGCTCTCCTTTCCCCCCCCCTCCTCTTTCGCTACTCCTCTTTGCGTTGGGGGCATTCTCGTGTTGTGCATTTTGTATTTCGTTTCGTTTCGTTCTCGCGCTGCTCCGTGTTCACTCCTGCAGCTTCGTACCTCGGCTTGTGGAGCAATTTTTTTTTTTTTTGGCTCCGCTTCCGCCTCCACCTCGGGTGCTCTCCTATCAAGTACCCAGGACGTTTCTAGATTCCTTCACGCGATGAGTGGCCGAAACCGACCCGCTCGGCCCCACGGTACGAATCGTACGATACTCTTTCCTGTGGTATATGACGCTCCTTGCGTCGCCGTGGTGCGGCAGCCATCGCGGCCCGTGGTGCGGTCACTCCTTTGCTCGGCCCCGTGGAGCAGGAAGGGCATCAACCGCGCGGATATCCCATGCGCTCCGCGCTTGGGAGCGCGTAACGTGGTCTTGATGGGAGGCGCGGCCATGACGCCAACTAGCCTGACTCCAGTGCGCAGAGCCCGCTGGCCCGAGTCCAGTTCCTGGCGTTGGTGCCGTTGGCTCTGCGCAGAGCGACCTCTCGCGTGTTGTGGGCTGCCGTGAAGTCAAGCCCGCCCCGGCGCTGGCGTAGACGTGTGCGCGCGTGGTGCCCTTCCGCGCATGCGTGTTGCGGGCTGGCGCTAACGTGCAGCC
This sequence comes from Mycena rebaudengoi, assembly GCA_029282285.1. Classification (NCBI taxonomy): domain Eukaryota; kingdom Fungi; phylum Basidiomycota; class Agaricomycetes; order Agaricales; family Mycenaceae; genus Mycena; species Mycena rebaudengoi. The sequence goes on along the minus strand of JARJCX010000003.1, from coordinate 838,262 downwards.
CGACGCGGCGCCAACGGGCAGCCCGCCTCGGCGCTTGCGTGACGCCCCCTCATCGCATGCCTAGCCGCGGCACTTCACGGCGACGGTACGGCACGCCTTCCTTCCTTCCGCGCTTATGCGAATGGATACCTGCTGGGCCATTACGCGCAGAAGGGTGTGGAATGGCGGAGGGAGGGAGGCAGCTTTTTACCCTTTTCGCGCCGCTACGTAGCGGATTGTGGTGGTGTCTCCTGCGCCGCCGTGTGATTACAGCGCTCTTCTGCGCCGCGCGATTATAGCACTTTTCGCGAGTTGCCCTCCCCTCTCCGTCTCCCGAACCATGTCCACCCTCTTTTTTGTTCTTCTACGCCGCGAGGCTGGGCGGGAGGAGAGGCGAGGCAAGAGAGGAAGAGTGGGCGGCGTGGCGTCCTATTCGTGGGACGCATTTTTCTTTTCCCGCCCACTTACTGGGGCGTATGGCGTGGGGGTCTCTCTGTGCGCGCTCCCGAATGTCCTGTGTGTGCGCAGTGGTGTCGAGGATTGAGAGCGGACTCGAAGGCGCAGGGCGGGCGCGGTGACGTCATCGGCGGTGGTGGTGGGGGGCGGGTGTTTTTCCGAGCTGGCAGGTGGCGGGGTTATTTACTAGGGACCTCGCCGGGAGTCCAGTTTGGGGTGGAGATTGACGATTGTGCGGATCGCGTGGAGCGGGGGCGTTGGTTTGGGCGCGGTGCGAATGTGTATATGTACCGGGGCGCTATTCCTGCATCGCACCTGGCGGACGCTGTTCCCTCTTGCGAATCGCGGTATTCGTCGGGTGTGGCCGGGTTTTCTGCCCGAGTTCTTGCTTGCTTCACGTCTGGCGGGGTGCGGTGCAGAGTGATTCCGACCCAGCCCCTGCGCTCAATGTGGAGGACGCCGTCGGTTTGTCTTGCGGCTCTCCCGTTTTATTCCTCTTTCTTCATTTTTTTCTTTTCTTAAGCTCTTTTTTCAAAATTCTCTCCTCTTATTACCTACATACCACCTCTCTCCCCTACCCCCTCCCACAGAACGGAACGCTAATCTCTTCTTCCGCATCCAGCTCTATATCCGATGGCGTCCCCTTCACACGCACCATTGAGCTAACAACCACGTTCCACGCCGGCCAAACCATCTCCCAGCCCCCACCCTCCGTCACACCCGTAACCAAAAACAACAGCAAGACGGGCGCGATCGCAGGCGGCGTCGTCGGCGGTGTCGCACTGCTCCTCGTCATCGTGTTCCTCGTGTGGTTCTTCACCAAGCGCGCGCGCGAGCGCAAGCGCGAGGCGGAGTTTGACGGGAACTTCGACCCGGGCCGGATCGTGGGGGGCGCGACGCTGCCCGTGATGGGGGGTGTGGGGGGCGGCGGGGGCACGGGGCTGACGCCGATGAGCGAGACGGGCGGGATGGGGATGGGGATGCGGCGGCGGAGCGCGAATGGGGCGGAGGACGAGGACGACGGGGTGGGCGGGCGGCTTGCGGGGACGAGCGTGGGCGGGGGCGTCGTCACGCCGTTCATGGCCGGCGTCGGCGCGGGGGCCGCATATCCGCACCAGCAGCATTATGGGGAGCAGCCGTATGCGCCGCAGCATTACGCGGACCAGCAGGCGTACCAACAGCAGCACTACACGGGCTCGAGCCAGCAGCAGTCGAGCGAGGCGCCACTGTCGCCGTCGTCGTACTACCCGCCTGGGCAGACGCTGTCGAGCGCGGGGTCGTCGGGCGGGTACCCTGCGTCCGCGGGGGGGAGGCCGCTCTCCGCGGAGACGAGCGGTGGGTATGCGCCGTCGTCGGTGTACCCTGCGTCGTCGTATCCCGCGTCGTCCGCCGGGGGGCATCCCGCGTCGTCGGCGGGCGGCGCGGCGTACGCCGGCGCGGGCGGCTTCCAGAATCCGATGAGCGCGAAGGAACGGGAGGTGCGCGAGGAAAGGGAGGCGCGCGGGATGTGGGGCGGGCTGGGGGTCGCGAATCCGGGGGATGAGGCGCAGGGTGCGGGTGCGTTTCTTTCTTTCTTTTGGGGCTCTCCCTTCTATGCAGAGCGCGTTGGCTGATTCGGTGCTCTTTGCTTTGCAGGCGCGTTCGGAAGGCATACACCGCCCACCCCGCACGCGGGGGCGAGCGGGAGTGGGAGCGGGGTGGTGGTGCACCAGGATGGGGGGCGTGTGCCCACGGAGGACGAGAGCCCGGGGATGCACGAGATTCCGCCGACGTATGATAGTATACGGCCGTGAGTGCGTTGTGGGTGGTGCGCAAGGGGGGGTGGCGCGCAGGATGCGCCCTGCTGGCCGTTGAAAAATGAGTGCGTCGGGTGCGTAGTTGGGCGGGTGAGCAGGAGGTGAAGAATATTGACTAATACGATCGACTACTATACTATACCTACCCACCTTTTGTACGCTTTGTATTATACTTACCTGACGCTGGACACTCTTTACTTTCTTGGATGCTTTTGTTTTTCGCAATTATGATAGAAATATTATTATGACGTCGATCACCACCTTTGCAAAATTACCTATCTTTGCAAATGACTTTGTGACATAAATACTGCCTCAATCAGCTCGAAATATAATACGCGGGATGCTTCTGGTTCCCAGGAATTTAACAGTATTTTTTTAGAGAATGTGGAGACGAATTGAGTCGTAGGTGATTTTGATGGCTGGCTCGGCAACTTCACTGCCGCCTCAATTCGACCCCAAAGCTTTAACAACTCGGGGTTCAACATCTTTCGGTAGTGATGATGCTGGCTGTTGATTCCGAGCCCCATCCGACATGAATTGCGGGTGTAGCATTACCATCAATATTTTTTTACAAAGGTCGGTGATCGATAGTATAGGCTTTGTTATCCCGAAGTCTATATTAAGTTCATCGACTATTTTTGAACTTTTTTTTATAGAGTCTGCTACGTGAGACTAATCCCGAAGAGCTACTTGCTAACCATGATCGGGCTGCTCTAGGGATCTCTGTAATCGCGCCTGTCTCTCCTGGCTCAGCAAGATATAGTCTAGTTGCCGCCGTGCACGCCGTGACGCCGTATCGTCGCCGTGCTTCGATCGCCGCCAGTTCTCCCAAATGCTCTTATGGGCTCTGTAATCGCAAGATCTACTTGCTAACCATGATCGGTTATGACCGAGCCGCTACTCTAAGGCTCTCTGTAATTGCGCCTGGCTCTCCTGGCTCAGCAAGATATAAAAGACGTCCAACATAATTGCTGGTCTCTATCAACCGATTCATTCAAACCGCAAGTACTTCAAATGTCTAGCTCAAAACTCTTCCAGCCGATCCAGGTCGGAGACATACAACTGAACCACCGGATCGTCTTCGCACCCACTACTCGATACAGAGCAGATGCCAACCACGTACCTCTGCCTCACGTCGCCGACTACTATGAGCAGCGCGCCAGTACCCCGGGAAGCCTCCTCATCTCAGAGGCAACATTTTTCGCCGCACGCGCCGGAGGCATGGCCAACGCCCCCGGTATCTGGTCTGACGAGCAAATCTCCGCCTGGAAAAAGGTTTGTTTTATTTTATCTTGATGCTACGCCTGGTCCTGATCGTACAGCAGATCACCGACAGAGTCCACGCCAAAGGCTCCTTCATGTACCTACAGTTGTGGGCACTAGGTCGTGCTGCCGTAGCGGATGTTCTTGCGCAAGAGGGCCTTCCTTACGTGTCGGCCTCGGACGTTCCCCTTTCTGGCGAACCGACGCCCCGCCCGCTCACCGTCGAAGAGATCCAGGAATACATCCAGCTGTACACGACGGCTGCCTCCAATGCCGTGCATAAAGCTGGATTCGACGGCGTCGAGATCCACGCCGCAAACGGATACCTCCTGGACCAATTCTTGCACGACCGCAGCAACATCCGCACAGACGCGTACGGCGGCTCGCTGGAGAACCGCACCCGCTTCCCCCTCGAAATCGCCGACGCAGTGATCAAAGTCGTCGGCCAGAAGAAGACTGGACTGCGCATCAGCCCGTGGGGCTCCTATCTCGGTACGCACACATTTTTCTCGTCACCAGGCGCGCAATCCTAACCGTCCTTACAGACATGCACTTCGAGTTTGATGACCCCAAGCCGACCTACACACACCTCGTCACCCAGCTCCGCGAGCGCTACCCGGACCTGGCGTACCTCCATGTAGTGGAGCCGCGCGTCAACGGCGCCGAGACCGTCGAGGTCAAGGCGGGCTACTCGAACGACTTCATCCGCGACATCTGGGGCGACAGGCGCCTCATCAGCGCTGGCGGGTACACGCGCGAGAGCGCGATAGACACCGCGGAGCGCAAGGGCGACCTCATTGCCTTTGCTCGCTCGTACGTCGCCAACGTAAGTCCTCCTCCCTCCTTTCTCTTGCACAGCTGAGCTAATTACTGTCTGATTCGACAGCCGGACCTGCCGTATCGTCTCTTGCACGGAATCGCCCTCGCCGTTGGGGACCGTGCTTTGTATTATGCGCCCGGGAGTGTCGATCCAAAAGGGTATACCGATTATCCAACTGCGGCTGTTGTACGGTCCACTGCATAGGACATCCCGCTCAACTCTCATGCAGCCTTAGAAGAACCTCATCTAGAAATACTGTAATACATTATATATCAAACAGTGCAATTCACTCTCTGTATCCCTTAATTGTCTGGAGCTACAAGGTCATGTACTACCTGGAATTACTAGTATTTCGACTCGAAAGTCGCAACTTTACGATAATTCAAGCTTCAAATCAGAGCGGCAAGTTCCGACATAAAAGCTGAGATACGGTAGCCCTCCGGGCAGCCTTGGTTCCTCCTCTGTCGAGGTTCCTCGTTAATGGTTCCTTGTTAATCCGGGTTCGACAGTACTCCACACCACATATTATTGGAACAAATGCCGCTGTTGGTCATATATACCTGTGTGCTACGAGATATAAATTAATCAAACACCGCTCACTATCGACGTCGCCATGTTGAACTCCAGTACGGGACACCAAGCCACCTTTTCGCCCTCAAGTACGACACAGCATCAATATTTTATGCGCTTCAAAGGCGCTTCTCCGCGCTCGAGTATATGGACTTTCACTTCCTTCTCAGGAGAGACCGCCACAGGAGGAGGAAAGCAAAACATCTTGCTGAAGAAGGGTGAAGCAAAGGACACAGTAATTTTTTATGCGCATGAAAGACTGAAGGTTAGTCCGAGGGACCGCTCGTGAGATTGTTTCAAAACATATGAATGTATGTCATATGGCGAGTTATGCCTCGACAAGAACCCAAACAAAAATCGGACAACCTGGGACGACCAAAGAGAAAGGAAGAAAGTTGCAATTGATGGGATTATGATTTATAAGCGAGTAACGCGGACGGACAATTACTTACGCAGATGAGACCTGGTCCCTAAATCCGGAACCAAGAATATATTTTAAACTCCGCACACCGGCGCCGAAGGTGCCAGCATCGCGCAGTGGGCCATCGCGGCGAGCGAAAATGTTCCGCGCAGCGGGCCATAGCGGCGAGTTGGCGGCGAGCGCAATCAGTCCTTAAAAATCTCTCAATTGCCGCTGTGTGCCGAAAACGCGGAATTAGCCGTAAAGATTAAAATAAAATAAAATAAAATAAAATAAAATAAAAAGACTCCGCGCCAGCGGAATGATGACAAAACCCGGCAATGGAACTCGATAATTGGACTCGCCCAAATGATGGCATCAGGCGAGTCCCACTCCCATTCTTCTTGTATATACTCCTTTAGAGAGGCGATTTGAATGACCTTGAGCTATGCAGGCGTGCCAGATAAGATCTTTCGAGCTGTACGTCGCAGTTGAGGGATGAGGCTAGAGTTCCACACGAAGATTACCCCTAGAAATTTGGTTAACTAAGCTCCGCGAGACAGCCAACTTGGTCTGCCGAAAAGTCAAGCAACACTTGGGAGGACTTCGATCCGCTGGCCTGATTGTAGCAAATAGAGTAATTTATTTAATATCGACCTATTGGACAGCAGCAGCCCTAACATTGTGCCGACGCCAGGCGCATCGACGATGGTGTCGTGGCCTATTAGGTCACCGCTTTGGGTTGGAATACTCTCCGGATCCACGTGAATGCCGAGTATGCCCTTCAAGACAATCAGTGCCCCAAGCTTCGACGATACCTCATTTTTCTCGCGGCAGGAACTACTGTGGATGCCTGGGAGTACGAGAGACACGTCAGGTTGCTAGAATATTAAGCAGGAAGATGACCCACATTTGGTGCATCCCTCGTCGCAGGGACATGCGCCAACAGCGCGCTCCGCTTTGCAGAGCAGCTCATGCATTTGTTTTACAATAAAGGTGTGAAAACGCATGAAGGGCGGGGAGGTGGGCAGGGCGGACATGTGTACGATATGACTGTGCGAACGTATGTACCACTTATTGATTCATTACTGGTTGGTTCATTTGATATGTGTAACATATGTAAGTAACTATGCGGCGTCGATACCTTTGTTTTAGTTTTTTAGTTAGTCTCTATAGTCCTTCCTTTATTCAGTAGCTGTGGTTTTATTCAGTTGTGGTTTTTATTTGCGTTCCCCCTGTGCCGCTCTTTTTTTTCCACATATATATATATATATAAAGTACGTCTGCGTTTCGGGCCACCTCGATCAATCGAGGGCGTGGTGGCGGTGCCGATCACGAATGGGCGCTTTGGCCGGCTGTGATTTGGATGGGTTCTGTTATTAATGCGCGGGTTACTTGTAAGGGCTGTGTTGATGATAAATATGTAATTTCGAATAAGGTATAATGCGTGATGTAGGCCCAGCGACATGAAACAGCAACACAGAAAAATTTAAAATTAATAAAACCTGCCAAGTGGATAGCATATAACAATATTAATGTAAATAAAGGCAGAATGCAGACCGTGCTTTTGTATTACTGCTACTAGCAGGATACTTGTGGAATACATACATGTTCCTCAAGTTCATCGGATTGGGTTTTTCACGAGGAACACAGTCCGAATGAGTATTATCTTATTGGAGATTCATTTTATGGATTGGTGGAAATATGCATGCCTATTGGCTTATTGGCGGAGATACTTGTGCCAAGGATGTGAGGCGAATAATAATCTTTCTTATACTTACATACTTGCAATTTCCGGGTTGTGGCATGTATATGGGCGGTTCCATCGGGTCCTTAGACCGGTGACATCTGTCTATGAATTCTGTCGATAGACACACAAACTGTTTTGATTCGACAGGCTGGACTCGAGCCTATCGGGTCCTGGGTAGGGCGCCGATGACATGAAAGCCACGTGGTGGAAAATTACACCAGGGATCATGGACGGCGTGAAAACGGGCTGTGGGGACCTGGAAATGGGAGGAAGCATCAATGATAGAAGGGCGCCACTGAAGTGATTCGGGATGAGAAACCAAAATGGGATAAAAAGAGAGGAGGAGATGCGTATAATGAAGGAATACGAAATATATCGTTACGTTGGCAATGGGGAGTTGAGGTTCTGAAATAATGGTGCGCTACGCATGTAGATGAAACACTCAGATTTCCCAATGTTGGAATTCAAGCGCTAGAGGCACAAGGGGAAACTAGTCGTTCAGCCTAGGATGTACAGAAAGGTACATAGGCAAACGGATAAAAACAGCGACACGTGTACACTATTTATATAATGAGATGTAGCATATAACGAGCTCGGTTATTATCCTCTACACCCGATTCTGGCCTGCTATCGCACACACAGGCAAGAATTGAGGACAGGAAGAACAAGGGCATGCAAATGACAAATACAGAGTGGGATTTCTGAAGGAAAATGGTGTGGATTATTGTAGTGGAGGCAGAACCGTCGAAGAAAGAGATTGCTGGTCAGGGAGGAGGAATGGACCACCGGCTACGGTAAGATACTCTCACCACCCTCTTCCAAACGTAAGCCATTATCCTTACACTTGAGCTTCGGAGCGATGGGCTGCTTTGCGGGTCCACACATTGCAGAAGCTACGATGATATCAGCGATACACACCGAGACTCAGGAGACGACGCGACGCACCGTTTCGTACGGACTCTCGGGCGGCTGTCCACGCAAGGGTAGTGACTTGGGCAGCTCCGGTTGCGACCCCGTGGATTTCATGTCAACCAGCTTATGCGGGTAGTCCTTCGGCTCGGCGGGATGCGCGTATGCAGGGGGCGCGAAGACGTCATCGGGCGTGAGGCCTTTTCGTACTAGGCGGCCCACAGGCTCACGCAGGGGGAGCAGTTGCACTGCTCGAGTAAGTTCCTCCCAAAATTCGTCCCGGACCCGAGCCCCAGGCTCCTCAACGACGTCCACCGCGGACTGAGACATGCGCACATAACTGAGCCGCGTGGGGAGAGACGCGCTCCGAGATAACCGTTTTGGGGGGCCACTGAGCCGCTCCCTACGAGCGTAGGCGACATCGTCTGTCCAATTTCGAATGTGGTTCGATCTAGGCGGGGAGCCCGCAGACGCGCAGATGGAGGAGATTTTTTTGGAGGTGGACTGCATTGACTGTGTATGTGTCAACAAAGAGCCACCGGTGACCGCCTAGTTCCAGGCCACTCACCACATTGAGGGCCCAGAGAGACTCGTTGGATTTCTGTGTGCGGCGTTTCGCTCGCCGCACACGCTTCCTCTTTTTGAGCTTAGTCAAGAACCTCAACCACGAAAAATCTTTGTAGCCCTCTATGCTTTCGTAGTACTCATTGTGCCTCCGGTTGGTCCTTTGGTATAACAGGCATTAAGCTTGGTTGGTATCAAGAGGTGGTAGGCGCGCACTCATCCAGAGTCTTCAGGAATTGTTCTTCCTCCTCTCGACTCACGTCGCCGTTCTTGAGGTTCTCCATAAATTCGACCCTATTCCTCTTCGTCTCCATCCGCTCCTCACGATGACTGCTCTCGTGCCGTCCAGTGAAGCCCGCTCCCGCCGTAAGCTGCGTCGCTCCTATAGTCGCGGCGGCGCCGACGAGCCCTACTACCGCCGCATCCACCATTGTGTAGGCCTTGAGATGAGGACAAGGAGAACAACGAGGCAGGAAAGCTGTGGAAATGGGTGCGGCATTATGGCAAGCGGACTATGAGCGGCCCTGCCTTTCCGAGAGCGTTACGAGTCCTAAATTTATTTAGGTAATCGTGTTTAGTCATCTTTTACCCTCAAAAATCCGGAGGAGGAGGAGGAGGAGGAGGAGGATGTATTACCCTAAAAGGTTGAACAAGCAGGTACTGTACTTACGTACTTGTCAACAACGCTGGTATGTAGATGATATTTTTTTAGTTCAGAGTGACCGATGTACAGTGCAGGCATCTCTGGGATAGGATTGCCGCCGCAGAGCCCTACGAACGCCGAGAATATCACGACTATCCGTGCAGTTTTCGAAGCGAACTTCTTCGGCTTGATTCAGACCACCACCGCGTTCCTTCCTCTCTTACGCACCTCATCAACGCCGGAGGCCCCATCCGTCATACTCAATGTCAGCTCGGAAGTGGGGTCTAACACCTTGCAAGCCAGCCCAAAGGGTATTTTGCTGGACCTCTCGGCGTACAATAGCAGCAAAGCCGCCCTGAACTCACACACGATATCTCTGGCACATGTGCTTAGAGAGGAGGGAATCAAAGTGAACGCTGCAGCCCCGGGGTTCACGACGACAAACCTGAATGGCAATATGCCCGGAGGTATAACGCCAGAGCAAGGAGCGGCACTCATTGTGAAATGAAGTCTCTTGGACAAGAACGGTAAATCTGGTATAGGTTATTCCATTTTATTGTTTTGTTGCCATCTCTGAGCATTTTCAACTCTAGGTGTGTTCGTTGATGATGCCGGTGAGATTCCCTGGTAAACAAAACGAGGCTTTCCTTCCAGTACTTATCTAGAATTGAACCTTCAATTTCTAAATCATCATCCCTTTTCCTTGCGAACACAGTATTCTCGAGAATCTCGAATATCGGAGTGCCAGCCACTGAGCCACGATACGACCCTGCCAACCTCAGGGTCCAACACCGACCATGGAAAGTCCACGGCTACGATGCTCCGGTAGCTACACCCATGTCCACGTCCCCGCGCGCCCCATCAACTACCAGGACTCCACGGCACCTCTCCCGCAGGGATGGATACGCGAAAAGAAAAAAAGAAGCATGAAAAAAAGAAACAAAAACATGCAATGAACGCGAAACCGAGCACAACGCGAAGCAGGGAGGTGCAGAGGAAGACCCAAGTAAGACCGCTGGACGACACTTGGTAACACCAACGGAGAGGAGGCTATCGTGCGATCTGGTCCCGTTCCTGCGCCGGACGAATATACGCAGGAGATAAAGGGAGTGCAGCCACAAGGAGTTGGAATGCAGAACACACTGGAGCGAAAAATCACAATCGGTGAAATTGAGAGCCGAGTGCTGATCAGAATTGGTTTAGGACTGGATGTTGACTGTTGAATGGATGGAATGGAATGGAATCCGAATGATGAGGAAGACGCCCAAAACTATTAACGCTCTGCACAGAACACCCTCAATCCTTTGTTTCCCAATTTTCAATGTCTCGCTGCACTGCACGCATAACCTACCTTGACTCTACTACCCCTCACATTGAGATCGCAATTTTTCCAAAGCAAAGGGCTGCGAGTGGGAAGGAAGTTTGCGGAAGCGAACGCAAAACCTAAAATGCATTCAGTGATGAGGGTTTAAGGAAAGCCCCAAAAGACTGACTTGTGCGCACCAGCGAAGGACAACCAAGTGGCAGTGGATAGCGCTATCGTCGAACGGAGTGTTGGGGACACGTCAACGACGCGGACGGCTCTCGCCAAGCTCTCTCGCTCGAGTCTGATTACATCTTCGAATCCCTACTTTCTGTGCGCGCGCGCCTTCTGGCCGTGGGGCCTTTTATCGGGCTTTTCCTTTCGGAACCATTCTTCCTGTTCGGATTGCAATGCAGCGACGGAACGGAATACTGGCCATTTTTGGGTGGCAGAACACCACATTAATATTCAAAGTGAGCACCTTCTCCTCGCCATTCTTGGCCCATTCAAGCGAGATCCATGCGCGCTTGCTGACGGTGCGCCTATCGACGGCGCTCGTTTTCGGCCGCATTAGCGCTTGTCTGCAGTATCGATACCGAGGGGATATGATGCGCGCATCGATAACTTGGTCATCCGCGCCATGCGCAGCACTTGTTGGAGGGTTGTGGGTATCTCGATATGAGGGGGCTATGCGTGCGTCCCTCCGCCTGCATCGTACGATATCCACGTGCGCTAGCGCTCGTGAGCATGCGGTATCGATATCGAGGGTTCATGCGTGGGTGGTAAACTGTACACAAACGCTCTTGTGTGCGTGTGGTGGGTCCACGTATTGACGATATCGAAGGACGTGGCGTGTGCATTCGGTGGCGCGATGGCTGCATCACGCGATTGTGGGTGCGGCGCCCCCGTGCGTCTGGCAGCGTGCTGGCGGCGTCTGGTCCCGCGCACGTTCGGCGCCGAGTCTTGGCGTATGTAGCTGATGCGACGGAGGCGTATGTGGGTGCATATCCTACGATGCGGACTTGGATGTGCCTCACCATGATCGAGACTCGACGCAGGGCCGGGGCAGAGCGAGACCGGTCGTCCCCACGCGGATGGCCAGGGCTTTCGTCAACTGGAAATGACAGCAAAGTCCGAGTTGGGTCGGAGTTTGAATCCTAAACACGATCACGTGCGATCGTGTTCCCCCAAATCGCGACATCAACCGCAAAGAGCATTGCGCAGCGAGCGAGACCAAAATTCATGAGGTAGAAATTTAATAACGACAAGCTCGATTTGTTCGAGTTTAGCGCTCGCCGCCGCTCGTGACACGATTCCCTTGGTGCCAACTGGATAACTTCTCTCTCAACGTGCGTTCATTTGCAACACTGTGACCAAGCTCACAAAAATTACATCTCGCAGATGAATTTTACAAGCGTACAACATACTATATATCCGGGCGATTTGTTATTTAATTTTTTCGAACCACAACTGCACCAGAAGGATATCAACATAGACGAGTTGGAAACGGACTACTAAAGCACGACAATTCTTGCTGAAGCGATACTGGAATTATCCTTGGAGAGTCCAGATCTGGGCATCTGCATCTCGTATATCATAGCGTCGCAGGACAATCTGAGGCCGAATCCGAGTCAGAGCATAGAATCAAGCAGGATGTAACTTACTCGTCCAGGACTAGGACTCGTATCTGCGGTCCAGTACATGTCAACTCCTTGAACAGAAGTGAAAATACTAGTCATGGATGTCAAGTCAGTATGGCGCCTCACGACTATATACTCATTTTTATCTGGAGGAAATTCACACATACCGGAAGCTCTTCCCAACCAATCCTCCTTGTCCTCCGCTATCGTCCTTGGCAATAGATATAGTCCAGACTTGCTGTTGAAATTCAGAGAGCTCAATACCCCCCATACTCTGTAAGTTTGAATCAAATCTGAGACCACTTGTGTCCTCATAACATAAGCGTGAGATGGACTTACATTCGAGGAGGCAGAAAAACGATAGTTTGTTGATCCAGATAGAACATGGCTCTTGATATACACAGTTGGGTTGTCTGAACCTCCGACTGGGGAAAATGTCCACTGCACATTAATAATAATGTTAGCCTGCTGTACATCCACATTTATGGGACAGCGTACAATCTGGCTCTCAGGAATCGGGCTACCCTTCGAGTTGGGAATAACTGCAGATCCCGAAATCGCAGAGGAAGCAATCTGCACATCTGCAACCTGATAGTTGCTGTTGTTCAAGAGTATTCCTGTATTTGAAGCTTCAAGTTCAGCCAGGGTGGGACCCTGGAAATTTCCCAGACTGGGATCAGGAAAAAATGCAGGATCCGGGGGTAGACCACCGAGCATATTGGGTGGTCCGCCGAAAAATTGGGGTCCGCCGAATCCGAATCCGAAAGGTGGCATTGCTGTGAGGTTAAGGGGAAGTAATAAGTGTCTGGCCATTATACAATATCAAAGGGAGGTTTTATACTTTCCCCAAAGACCAGTTTAGGTGCTGCAAGTTGACACGGCTGTCAGGCACAGCGGAAAAGCTCCATTGTGGTCAGAGAATTAAGTCAAAGGCGACAGCATCTGGCGTTGTGCTTGGAACTAAGATGACAGTTGACAGTAGCGCGCAGTGGAGCAAAAATGAATAGAATTAAGGTGAATGAATATATTGTGAAGTTTGGAATACATAATGATACAAAAACATGACCATACTTGAAGGGGAAAAATCAGCCTCGGTGAAATTGAGAGACGACTGCATTTATGATTTTAGTGGTTTAATAAATGGTAGTTAGTTAGGTAGGTAGGTAGGTAGGTAGGCAGGCAGGTAGGTAGGTAGCGGAAAGACAGGATGGAATGCAGAACACACTGGAGCGAAATATCACCGTCGGTGAAATTAAAAGCCGAGGGCTGATCATGAAACTAGGTTTAGGACTGAATGAAGTTGACAATTGAATGGATGGGATGGACGTCCAAAACTATTAGACGCCCAAAACTATTAGCGCTGCATTGACAGTTGGATGGATGGAATGGAACCGAATGATAAGATAGACGCCCAAAACTATTAGCGCTGCCCTGAAGCGGAAAAAATCACCCTCGGTGAAATTGAGAGCCGAATGAGGATAGGTGTAAGAATGAATATTGGCAGTTGAATGGATGGAATGGACGTCCAAAACTATTAACGCTGCACAGCCTGAAGCGGAAAATATTATACTCGGTGTGAGAGCCGACTGGCGATCACGAAGGAATGAATGTTGACAGTCTGGATGGAACCCAATGATGATGAGAAGAAAGACGCCCAAGCTATTATCGCTCTGCACTGAACACCCTCGGTTCTCACTTTCCAATGTCTCGCTGCACCGCCCGCATAACGTACCTTGACTCTGCTACCACTCAAATTGAGATCGCGAACTTTTTCCAAGGCAATGGGCTGGCCATATCCCCTGGACAGAGTCGAATCTCTCTCGCAACGGGTCTCGAAGGGTCGAAGGTCGCCACAGTGACGTTTCAAACTGGAGAAATTCTCGGTCGAGCACTCAAACTTGCCCCTCAAGAACGGCTGCTACACGACCGGCACATAAGCTTGGATGCCACCTTCGACGGGTTCACCCCTCTATCTGACGGAGACAAGATTGAGTGAATTCCTACATTCAGCTCTTGATTTTCTTATACTCATTATCGGTGCTCTCCAGCATAGTTGCGTTACACGGCTTAAATGGCCATGCCTTCGATACATGGCAGTATCACAGCAACGATGACTGCTTCATGTGGCTTCGTGATTCTCTTCCTGAACACTTTCCCGGTGTCCGCGTCCTCACCTATGGCTACAATGCAAATGTTATTTCGGACGTGTCGACAGGACGGATACGCACCTTTGCAGAGACATTTTTGGAAAAACTCAAACAGGAGAGGGACTCTGAAGGGGTGAGTGAAGACAAGCAAGCATTTGTGCGCATGCATAGTTGACCAGAGACGTAGCACCGCCACAAACCACTTGTCCTCATGGCACATTCACTGGGAGGTCTTGTACTCAAACAGGTGTGTATCATCCTGAGTATATTCAGCGCCAAGCTAACTGCTCACAGGCTCTGATTGTGGGCAGCAATCGCGCTGATATGCGCTACAAAGACGTCCTTGAATCCATTCACGCTGTTATGTTCTTTGGCACCCCCCACCAAGGCGGTAATGGGGTCGGCACTGGAGAGTTTCTCGCCAACCTTCTACGTGCAGTTAATCTCGATGCACGAAGCGATCTCATTAGAGAGTTGAATCCAAACTCTCTCTTTTTGTTCGATCTCACCGGCGACTTCCGGCAGGTTATCGAGAATCTCGGGACCGTGATTTATACATTCTTTGAGGGGAAAGAGACCCAGATAGGCAAATGGCCTGTCAAGCGCAAGCTGTTGGTGGGAATTCAGCATACATTGCTTCCGACCCGTCCTGACCCTCTGGAATTTCCTCATTCAGATAGTTAAAGAGCAATCTGCAATCCTCGGTGTAGCCCGCGAGCGCAAAGCATCTGTCAACGCCAATCATTCGGAACTATGCAAGTTCAAAGGTCCAGGAGATGCTGCCTATGCTACTGTGCGCCAGGTCCTTCGGGAACTTATCGTGGAAATCACACCAGTCATCACTGCACGAGACGCCAATGATCAACCACCTCCTCCATCGGACTTGAAGTATACCAATATACCCGAAGCAAATAAGCTTGATGGTAATGAACGAAATTACCCTGTCCTTGAGTGGGGGTCATATACGTACTGGGGTGAGTCGTGTAGAGTGCTTTTCATTTGATTGTTGTGCTAATCGAGCCATGTATTCAGCATTAAGCCACATTGACAACCGGTATGGGATGACGATTATCGCGTACGATAAGCAAGGTCGAATTGCGGGTCGGTGGGAGAAAGATGGTGCTCGATACGTACATTCTATCAAATTGGATAAGGAGCGAGTGGAGTTTATTGGGCAAGGTGAACGTTCAATAATTTTTGCCTTGAAGGATCTCAGAATTACTTGATTTTCTAAACCGTTATATCGATACATTGACTGTATGCTGTTCTACATACCTGTGTGGTATTCCTTCAAAAAATATCATTTAGCCCCAGACTCTATTGCGCTCAAAAGATCAATGAACTAGCCATCAACGAAAAAAGACACTCACTCTCAAAGATACATCGCCGCCGAGAAGCTTCGCTTCGGGAAGAGCACGTCCACGAGCGGCACGACTGCGGGCTCCACCGCGACATCTGG
Source organism: Mycena rebaudengoi (assembly GCA_029282285.1). Classification (NCBI taxonomy): domain Eukaryota; kingdom Fungi; phylum Basidiomycota; class Agaricomycetes; order Agaricales; family Mycenaceae; genus Mycena; species Mycena rebaudengoi. The sequence continues at coordinate 822,563 of JARJCX010000003.1, read as the reverse complement.
GAACAGACACTTCATCTCCCGCCAGCCTGCGTACCCCATCATCAGCTGCACTAGCGCGCCGCGCGGGAGAGAGACGTTTTGCTCTTGTGCGTGTGAGGAAGGTCGTTCTTACAGGCAAGAAGACAGCAGTACGCACTGGGATGCGGCGCCGTGTCCGGGGCAGGCGTGACGAAGACGGCGCCGTCTGCGACGCGGAGCACGACGCCTCCGCCCATCGCGCGCGGCGCTGCGATGTGCAGCGCAGCGGCGTAGTTGGCGCCGAGAATGTGTTTTGCCCCCGCGAGTCGGGCGTTGAGCGCAGGCGCCAGCGCCGAGAGGAAGCGCGGGAGGGAGTCGAAGGCGACCCACCTAAAGTCGTCATTGTAGGCGCGGTAGATGGGAGGGAGGCAGAAGACCCACCATGCACTCATGTGGTCGTACCGCTGGGCCTCGGGCCGCGCGTCGGCGAGCTCGTGCGCGAGGAGCCAGCGCTGTAGCGGGTGTGCGTCAGGTATGATCCAGTTCATGGTCGCGAATCTGCGCGCAGAGGAGTCGGTGAACAGAGCACAGGTGCGGGATGGAGAGTATTATACACACTTGGAGGGCGAGCCGTCCGCGGCAGGGAGCGCCTTTACCGCGTCAATGAGCGCCGGCACGAGGGCCAGCGTCACAGCGGACGCGTCCTCCACGCCGTCCCATAGGAGCGGGTGCACGTTTGCGGTCGGCCCGCCCGGGGTGAACATCATTAGGCCCGCAGCGGCGACAACGTGCGGGGAGGCCGCGGGAGTGCCGCGCTTCTCTAGCACGAAGAACGGTTCGACGGGGTAGGCCGACGCGGGGTAGGCTGCCGGGCGGTCCCCGATGAGCCAGCGTAGTCGCGCATAAAGCGTTGCGGTGTCCTTCCCGCCGGTGAATATCTCGGCACCGGCACGCGGGGCAAGGACGAGGCGCGCGAGCACGGGCAGGTCATCGAACATTGCGGGGCGGAGGGTGAATGGGGACTGGGGGCCTACAGGCCGATTGGCTGGGTGGAGGGCGGAGGTGTGCGTGATGAGCCCGCGGCCTATCTTGATCGCGTATTCGTACCCATGGGTGCGGTCTACGCGGCCCATTAGTTACAGAACAACGAAAAGGAAGGCAAGACGCGCAGTATCCCGCGATCCCGGAAGTGACCATAAACGCGCAGCCGCTGGTATGCGCGCGTGAGTTGACCATCTCGAAAAGGGCCTTCATGATGTTCTCTGCGCCGCTTCGCTGGCGATACGCCGGCCGGCAGGCGACGACTTGCGTCTTTCCGACGGGTACGCGTGCTGAATCGCTGTCAAAGGCAAACTCCTCCGGGAGGAAGTACACGGTGGCTACCACCCGTTCTGGAGCAGATTGAGCGGCCACACGCATTTCGTCGACGTACGAGTCTGAGTCGCTGCTTCTCGGAGCAGACTCCTCAAGGGGCGAGGTATCGACGCAAAGGGCCCAGTTGGTACTAGGTCAAAGTCAAGTCAAGTGGCAGATGGGCTGCGCGGGAGGGAGGCGAACGTACGAGCTGCCTGAATGGAAAGCATCGTCCGTGTAAGGCTCAAAATATCGCATCGCCCATTCCGACTCTTGTCCCTCTGGCTGCATCACCGCGATGCAAGACAGCATAATGCATCCTGCTTTGTCTGCGGGAGTCGACCAACGTAAAACTAGCCCATCCGCCCCGAGACTGCGGCGGTATGTGGGATCTCCGGGATTTTTCAAAGGCACCATTTGGTAGCGGGCGTGCTAAGTATTGCGTAATCCGTGCCGAAGATGGCCGAATTCCACCGCGCCATGGGTCGCCAATTCGTGCTGCGGCAGAGCCTGAAAAACGATGGTGCGCAAAGAGAGGTCCTCGAGCTCGATTGGGATTTGCAAAACAAAGTTGAATGACTTTGTGACATAAATACTGTCTCAATCAACTCGAAATAAAATACGCGGGGATGCTTCTGGTTCCCAGGAATCCAGCAGTATTTTTTTAGAGAATGTGGAGACGAATTGAGTCTAGTAGAAATGGGTACTTTCTTTTGCAAAGGTAGGTGAATTTGATGGCTGGCTCGGCAACTTCACTGCCGCCTCAATTCGACCCCAAAGCTTTAACAACTCGGGGTTCAACATCTTTCGGTAGTAATGATGCTGGCTGTTGATTCCGAGCCCCATCCGACATGAATTGCGGGTGTAGCATTACCATCAATATTTTTTTACAAACGTTGGTGATCGATAGTATAGGCTTTGTTATCCCGAAGTCTATATTAAGTTCATCGACTATCTTTGAACTTTTTTTTTATAGAGTCTGCTACGTGAGACTGATCCCGAAGAGCTACTTGCTAACCATGATCGGGCTGCTCTAAGGATCTCTGTAATCGCGCCTGGCTCTCCTGTCCCAGCAAGATATAAAAGACGTCCAACATAATGGCTGGTCTCTATCAACCAATTCACTCAAACCGCAAGTACTTCAAATGTCTAGTCCAAAACTCTTCCAGCCGATCCAGGTCGGAGACATACAACTGAACCACCGGATTGTCTTCGCACCTACCACTCGATACAGAGCAGATGCCAACCACGTACCTCTGCCTCACGTCGTCGACTACTATGAGCAGCGCGCCAGTACCCCGGGAAGCCTCCTCATCTCAGAGGCAACATTTTTCGCCGCACGCGCTGGAGGCATGGCCAACGCCCCCGGTATCTGGTCTGACGAGCAAATCTCCGCCTGGAAAAAGGTTTGTTTTATTTATCTTGATGCTACGCCTGGTCCTGATCGTACTGCAGATCACCGACAGAGTCCACGCCAAAGGCTCCTTCATGTATCTACAGTTGTGGGCACTAGGTCGTGCTGCCGTAGCGGATGTTCTTGCGCAAGAGGGCCTTCCTTACGTGTCGGCCTCGGACGTTCCCCTTTCTGGCGAACCGACGCCCCGCCCGCTCACCGTCGAAGAGATCCAGGAATACATTCAGCTGTACGCGACGGCTGCCTCCAATGCCGTACACAAGGCTGGATTCGATGGCGTCGAGATCCACGCCGCAAACGGATACCTCCTGGACCAATTCTTGCACGACCGCAGCAACATCCGCACAGACGCGTACGGCGGCTCGCTGGAGAACCGCACCCGCTTCCCCCTCGAAATCGCCGACGCAGTGATCAAAGTCGTCGGCCAGAAGAAGACTGGACTGCGCATCAGCCCGTGGGGCTCCTATCTCGGTACGCATACATTTTTCTCGTCACCAGGAAGCCTCTAAAGCTCGCAACGCTGCCTATGCCGCCTTCGCCATCAAGCACAGGATTGGATCGCTGCCCGTCAAGGAGGGGCTCCAGCTGTATATGGCAAGGGTGGACTGCTACCTGATCTCGGGAGCGGAGGTCTCTATCGATGTCGACTTTGCTTTAATCAGAGAACATCTGGACATCCAACATATGTTCTTGCGACGACTTCTTGGGATAAACTCGCGTTCGATGCTTGCTGTCTTGTTCACCGAAACCGGTCTGATGCCTATACGGGTTAGACGTCTTTTATTGGCCCTCTCACGACTGCAGTACATGCTACGGGTCGGGGAAGAGAGAATCGTGCGTGCGGCACTGATGGACTCCGTCGAGCTTTTTGCGAGTCGGGTATCAGGATGGGCTGGGGATGTGGCTATTGCGCTCCGCACCCTTCCTACTCCTGTTCTCATCAGCGCTGATCAATTCCACAGCTCGGAGTCAATCGAGGATATCATCAAGAGGGTTGGCGTAATCATCGACAATGATCTACAGTTCGATATTGATCATCTGCAAAAGACTCATCTACTGCGAAACCGTAGAGAGTTCGTTGATAACGCTCCGGCTCAAGTAACCCGGAAACGTCGCCACTACCTGACAATGGTTCCGATACCTGCCCATCGAAAAGCGCTCACCCGACTCACTGTGAGCGACCACAATCTCAGCGTTGAACGTCTCCGCTATCCGGCACGATACAGGCAAGCTATCCCGCGGGATAAACGTCTTTGCCGTTTCTGTCTGGTCGCCGTGGAAGACGAGGTTCACGCGATGCTGGATTGTGAGGCGTATACCCCGCTTGTGCTGATGAGAAGGGAGTGCCTGGCGGACATATTTGCTGACGATCCTGCTCTTGGACCGGCTTATGGACTCCTCACTCGGTACGAGTTCCTGCGGCGGATGATCGCGTCTAGAAAGGCAGTTACACGTGTCGCAAAATATGTACACGATGTGTTCGCATTGTTCGATAGGTTCCAGCGATTTATCCCAGCTGGATACCATATGTAGCGGCATGACCGATGTTTTTAATTTATTCCCGTCTGCTTTCGAGGGCCGTGAGACGATTTCTTTGCATTTCCTTCAAACCGGCTTGAGATGTAGATGACTGTAGCATACATTGTAGAGGCAAGTGTATGTAGGTACAGTGCCCGTATGTTCCTCAATGGGACCACCGCGGTTATACAACTTCCTTCCTTCCTTCCTTCCTTCCTAACCGTCCTTGTAGACATGCACTTCAAGTTTGATGACCCTAAGCCGACCTACACATACTTCGTCACCCAGCTCCGCGAGCGCTACCCCGACCTGGCGTACCTCCATGTAGTGGAGCCGCGCGTCAACGGCGCCGAGACCGTCGAGGTCAAGGCGGGCTACTCGAATGACTTCATCCGCGACATCTGGGGCGACAGGCGCCTCATCAGCGCTGGCGGGTACACGCGCGAGAGCGCGATAGACACCGCGGAGCGCAAGGGCGACCTCATTGCCTTTGCTCGCTCGTACATCGCCAACGTAAGTCCTCCTCCCTCCTTTCTCTTGCACAGCTGAGCTAACTACCGTCTGATTCGACAGCCGGACCTGCCGTATCGCCTCTTTCACTTTCACGGAATCGCCCTCGCCGTTGGGGACCGTGCTTTGTATTATGCGCCCGGGAGTGTCGATCCAAAAGGGTATACCGATTATCCAACTGCGGCTGTTGTACGGTCCACTGCATAGGACATCCCGCCCAACTCTCCTCATGTAGCCTTAGAAGAACCTCATCTAGAAATACTGTAATATACCAAACACAATTCATCCTCTGTATCCCTTAATCTACATTCAAACACCCTGCCATATAAACTTTACCCGCAGGAAATCTAAAGGCTGAAGGCCATACACCATGCACCACGTTCGGGTATTGTGTGTTCAGTGGAGGTGTTGAACTTTCAGGACATCGTGGTCAAAAAGAAAAAAAAAACTTGTTGACGCCAACGCAGGGAGTCGAATGCCGCCCTGCCTTGTAAATCACGCAACCATAATTGCCAAGGTTTGAAGCTGTGCACCCCACACTACTTTTGATTTCTTTCTCTTCTTTAATTTCATCCTTAGCCAACAATTGAGCAATGGCTGAATTTTTCCACCGAAATAAATGGCAAGGGCATTTAAAAAAAAATGAAGACAGGGAGTCGGACCCTGTCCTGCTTTTCAATAGGTTCCTCCGAGTTGCTGAATAAGTGAAAGCACCAGTACTTCCTTTGTTCTGTTTCCATTATTTCCCTCAGCCGGCCTCCGTACACTCACTCTTCCGTAATGTAATGCAGTAACGAGGCTGGTAGTAGGCAAGGAGTTATGTAGTAGGCCAACGAACGTCACTCTCACGATACGGAGTGATGCCCTGGGCGGGAAATGCCGGATACCTGGTTGAAATCGAAAATAACAAGGCAAGGAACGCAAACTTCGAGATTCGGATAAGTGAGGCCGATCCTCCAATCCTATACACCGACTCTTATTCCTCCGTTATTACATGCGGTTGTAAACGTTGAATGCAAGTGCCGCTGGCAATTGCATTTAGATTCAAAACCATTGGGTTACAATGTCACCGTTACAAAAGAGTGTTACATATGATTACACAGTGGCATAGGACCCCAACGAATACACACCAGTGGTAGACCGCTCCGCATGCTTGTCCTCTTTCTCGACGTTAGCATTACTCCCACCACCGACCGTAGTAAGACTGTGTCCTCCTACTTGAGTCCCAGACACGGCCCTGCCGTTTTTGAAAACCAGGCCCGAGGAGCCGGAGGCTTTCCACTCTCCCATTGGATCGTCGGCCCGACGTGAATGAATGTGAGCTCTAGAATTGAGGATCTACAGATTTATTCAGCCAGTGACTGAAGAAAAATGCAAGTGCGACTAACCAAAACGATACTGTTTGAGTAAACTTTGGACAGCGGAATGCACACCGCCAAGTGGATGTTATTTTCGTATTTCACGAACAAGGCAAGATTCAAGAGAGCGAAGAAGGTGCAGAGGAACCCGGTTTCCACCGTCAGCTGAACGACATTGATCAACGGCCGCAAGATAGATTTCAGGATCTGGCGCTTACTTTGATGATTCGAGAAAGGGTAGCATTTGTTTGACGTCGAATTTCCGGGCCCCGTTCCTTAGCGAGATACAAGACGGTAGCAGCAACAATTATCAAATCACACAAGGCGGATGCCGACAGCCAAACCTAAGGAATACCAATTAGTAAGTATACTGTCGCTGTTTATGACCGAACCAACTATGGTTGTCTTCATATTCTTCATGTGTAACAAGGAAAACTTGTGCGCAAGAGAGATTTGAACGCCGCTCCAGATTCCGAAGGCCGTTTGCACAACTGTGAGCTGGATCACGAAGTTAGCTTCGAAAGAACTTAATAGAAAAGAAGAGAGACTCACAATTGCAATTATGGCCGGGATCCAAAGTTTGGAGGACAGCACATATATCCGATATGCAAAGAAATTTTGACCTGCACCGGCGACTAGGTACAGGAATGTTAAAGGAGGGTTGGAATTATAAGAATGGAGGCTTACTGATGGAACCGACAACTGGGACACTGAACCACGCCCAACCAACCTCATCGAGGGAGGCCGGCTTCCCCCAACCAGCCCCAAACTGATCACCAGAGGTCCGGGTGTCGGTAATGGTCTGCAGGATCTCTGCAATAAGAATGGACACCACAAGAATCTTCGAGGACATTCGGTCGGCGGGAAATGCTATAAAGTACAGGTCTGTATGGAAAGTGGTATCAGCATCAAACAGGTCAATGTGTAGCATGGTGGCGACTTGCAGACTTGAACACAGAGAGCGCCGAACAGCCACCAATTGAGGATAGTCCCGACGAACTGAAATTAGCGATGAGAATGGGATCCCCAAGTATGAAGGAAACTCCCATACAATGGGTATCGTCCTGAGCGATAAAGGTTGCACGTCAACAACAGTCCAGCTTTGAATAAAGACGAGATTTACACTAATGCCACATCGAAGTGCATAGGCATTGCGGCCATCGTAGGTCCTGGGAGAGAGGGTAGGTGCAAAAGGGAAAATGCAGGAAGATGCTTCAAGGTTTCGCTGACGATGATTCTCTTTAAGTAGCGATTGAAGGCCATGCCGTACCTATCTATGAAATAACAGGTGAAAATTTAGCGCTTAGCAGTTGTGGCTAGTTGTGGCTACTTGTGGACGGCTATCTTGCTGAATCGAACCCAGGAAAAGAAGCAGGACAAATTAATAGATCCACGAAATCTTGTGATCGATGATGAGGCGTCAATGCAACCTTAAACCGTGGAAATAGAACTAAAGAACTTCTGAGTAGAAGTTAATTAATAACGTTCATCTGTCTCGGTAACCCAGACGGTCCGGTCTGATCCGCGCCACGCGCGCTCGGGTAACGAAAATAAGGCAGAGATCAGACCTGAACGTCTGGGGTAGTTGGTATAGTAACACCCCCCATCGAGTCACAGCTGCATTGTCACACATCCGCCGATATCGTGTCGTCCATGGGCCAGGATGCGCGGAGAGGTGATAGAATTATGCAAGCACATCTATATGCAATAACTGTGAAGATTAATGAATTTTCCTGAGCCCTTGGGGCCGAACTGAAGCTGATATAGCAGAAAATTGTGCACTTCTTTAGCCTGCGCCAGACAAGCGCAAAAGCAGACCAAAAAATGCAGGAAAGCTGCCACACCATTTTTAAGAGGAGTATTCTTCAATATAATGAGTCCCAAAGCCAGAAAGTGGACTGAGGGAGGGAGGGACGAGGGATGTGACTCGATGGGGGGTGTTACTACACCAACTACCCCAGACGTTCAGGTCTGATCTCTGCCTTATTTTCGTTACCCGAGCGCGCGTGGCGCGGATCAGACCGGACCGTCTGGGTTACCGAGACAGAACGTTCATTCGTTGAAGGGCCCCGCGCAGTAAAAGTGGAAGGAATTTGTGGATCAGAACAATCAAGCCCAATCCTTATCAAGCGGTCAGCCAGACTCCACATGTTCAAATATTCAATATCTGGATTCTGGACTATTCTGGAGTCTGATTTCGTTGGCAACTCGCTTAGCGGAGCTCGGGTTCTCGGGTTCTCGCTGCATGTGCATTTCCCACGTCCCGATTGGGACGAAATTGCTAGTTCAACGGTCAGCCTCTTCCTCAGACATACTTTATAGACTGAAGCAACCAGAACGTACTCCATGTCAATTTAGTAATATTTAGAGCTCTGTTTGGACCTGGATCCACATTTGTTTGAACGCGAAAAAAACAATTCAAGTTCTCATGGGATCAATCCCGTGCCGTCCGCTCCCAAAAAGAAGGGATAATTCCAACCCTTTGCCGGGGTTGCCATAGCGGCTTTGTAAGTGATGGTTTGATGGTGCGTGATGGCGGGATGGCGGGATAGGGCGGGATGTCGCTTGGGGTGCAGGAACTGAGACAAGAATTTCTCAAAATGACTTGAGAGACATGAAATAAAATAAATTAGCCTTTCCTTTTTTTTTTACGCCATCATCTGACCCTTTGAGGCTCAAAAGTCAACTTTGGGCCGAAAATTTGACTGAGAAGCGTCAAAAACCTAACAAAAAAAAGGAAGAAAATTACATAAGTATGAGCAGATTGCCTGGGTACTTTCCCGCCCTAAAAGACACTTTTAAGACATGAAATGTGGTGGGAAATAGTCCAAGAACGGCTCCAGGACCGTTATCTTATCTCTCACGTGGGGTTGCCAAATATCAATCGCCATTTGACAACCGGTTGATCTTTGCAAGGACTTCGGCAACGAGTCTGGTAAGCGGGTGTAAGCGAGCTACCAAAAATTCAGACCACCGTTGCTGTTGAGTCTGAAGATTTCTGGTGCTTGGGATAAAAATTCTGAGCCGCGTAGGTGACGTTCACATGTGACAAAGAGATAGGGAAAAATCCAAAAAGCTGAAGAGAACCTGGAAGAGAAGACCCTAACCTACCCTAACGGTGTGGTCTGGTGTGGTTCGCGGGGTTCAACGGAGTTGATGTGATAAGAAGCAGGATGAAGAAGCGGAGACTCGCCATTCTATTAAGCGAGTTCCAACTATGACAATCGCCATCGATTGGGCTTCCATTGTAGCCTTCTATTGACATACTTAGGCGCGGTACAATATTAAGAGTCCTACTCCGCTGGGGAAGACTACACTACCACTACCAATACTATAAGACCAGAGAAATCATCAGTATTTTCTTTGGAGACGTTGGAAGAGAGGGCATCTTGGATTCCGGCAGATTCCGGCCATTAGCGAACGTTATTCTATTTTTGGAGTGCCGGGATAATTGTGCACTGAGAGCATAATTCCACAGGCTGAGGTATATTATTCATGTGCTGCTCCGGTGCGGGCTGTACGGCGGTGGGCTGGCTACCCAGCCGTGGCCATATTTGCTTGTCTGACCGCGCTGCCGCGGGCAATAACGAAGTTCAAATTGTTGTTTAATAACGTTCAAGTTTATACAGCCGTAACTTAAAGAGCACTATTATAACGTTAGGGCATTCTATACAAACTGCTTAAATAGCTTGTACCTCGCAAGACCTCCCGTCTATGGCCATCAATTTCGTCTCTGGAGAATTTTGCGCATGGTTCCACCACTACCTTAGGTTTGTCTCTGAATTGACCCCAGCGGGCTGGATGCTCTCGAAACCGGAAGCCCTTCCTTTCGCAAGTGCTTAGCGCTGCTTCTTCTGCTGGCGTGGGACCTGTTAATTTTTTATTCTCATTATTTGGCCAATTTTGGTGGCTGAATTTGATTATTATATTTTGGTTGGATCTTACGCGGGAAGACTGCGAACGCTCGCAGCTAAGGCCCGCTGCACGATATGTACACGCTCGCCGTGAGGCTTCTGGCGCAGGTGAGCGGAGTTTAAAATAACTGGTGCGCGCCTAATAGCGATGCCCATCAAGTCCAATTTAACAATTTAACAATTCGATATCCGTCTATGTACGTAGTACTTAGGTATAAATACCTCGACCGACCCAATAGAGAGAAACGTGAAAAACAGTATCGTAAATCGTAGTATCATGAAGATCGTAATATCATGAGGATCGTCGTCAGCGCAGAGGATGCGCGTAGGTCGGGCTTGGCGTCGAGTCCAGCTCATAATGATGCTCGGCTAACGCTAAACGAGAATTTGCGCTTCGAGAGGCTTAGCGCATCTTGGAGCTGGCTACCCCCAGCCACTACATTCAGCCACCCCCTAGTATTGGATTGCGTCGAGGCGGTTAGACGGGCATGGACGGGCAGATGTGCCTAGCCACGCTGTTTCTGGGTGGCTAGGCAGCTGTAGACACCAGCGAAGCCACCCTCTTGGCTGGCGGCACATAGACCCGTCTCAGACGGTCTCGGCATCTAGACTTGTGACGAATAGGCCCACATAGACGTCGACGCCCGTCTCAGATGATCTAGAATTTCGGCAATCTAGGGCTGAATGCAGTGAGCGAGGGAGCTAGCGAGGTAGGTCCCTTTCGGAACGTGCCCAGTAGTGCCATGGGCTGAAAGCACCGTTCACTGGCAGATAATGAGACAGAGATGCGCCAGAGCAATATGGTCAATCCACGGATACAAAATCATTGCCTGTTGATATTTTTGAACGCTGATAAGCAAAGTCTGAATCAGCTCGGCCGATCATGAAACTCGAGCGAAAAAATCAACTTCAACTTGACTTCAACCACAACAATTTCGACAAAAATAAGCAACAGTCCCTTCCTCCTCTTCCTCCTCCTCCTCCCTTGGATCAGTGCACCTCCAAGAGATCTCTTTCGTCAGCTAATGATTGCACATGACGGATTTCTTCCATCTCCGACATCTTCCCTTCTTTCACCCGACCCACAAGAGAAAGGAGGCCGTCGTGGACCTTGGAGCTCTGTGAGCGCATCGGTAGAATCCAGGGGTACGTGAGCATCCCTTGATTACCCAGGACCACATCAATCTCCATTCGCCCGCCGCTGGCGACCGCACGGGTGAAATGAGCGGCTGCGACGCCAGGAGCCGCAAGCGAATGCAGACGATCTGCAGGAAGAACCTCTATCACAACATCGCCGTCACCAATTTCAAATTGGCTATAGTCGAATTGGGTGTAGAAGGGCTCTGTGGAGGCGATCATGAAACTTTTGCGTAAATTGAGTATTTTAATTTTGTTCTTGACGTAGTCGTGGTGAACGAGGTATCGCAGGAACGCCTTTCCCTTGGTGGATACATCCTTCGTGCAGGGAATTTCCGCTGACGAAGGCGTTAATGCCAGCTAGCTGCACAAAGGACAGAAACTAACGGTTCTGTTTCAAAAATTTGCACATCTTGCGGTGTCCTCCGAGTTCCCAATCTTTCGTCTGACAATCAATGGAGCAGTAATACGTATAGATGCACTTGGAGCAGCGGTAAAAATCTGTTTTAATTGAGACTTTCTCGCACTGTTGGGCCACGATTAATTGAATGCGACAACTAAAGCCGCCACTTACTGTTAAATTGTCACAAAATTTAACCGATTTGTAGTGCGTGTCAAAATCTCGCATGACGCGAAGTCTTTTCTCGGCAAAAATTGAAAATGAGGCCCAAGATTTCCACATCTCAGAGCGTCGCAGAAGAGGAATTACTCCTTCTCCGTTGACATCGATGAATGCTTTTTCGACACGTCGCAGGATGGGATGATATATGAGGTATCCCTGCAAAAGAGGAAAAATCTGTGATGTGAACGGATCTTCGTTCTTAATGCGAGCCCCATATCTAGCAATGGATTGGAGAAGGCCCGCATCAAGAGCTTCGATGAGCCATGGATATCCGGGGGGCACTCTGAGACTCCTAGTGAGCACATTAAGCACGAACTGGTACAGAAGTCTGCCAGCTCATCTGGATTTCGCATCGCCGAAATTGCGAGTGTGAGTTTGGTAATCGATGTCATCAGCCCTTGTAGAACCAAGACTTGGTGGAGTTCGACAATAATTTCTCCTGAGACGGCATGGGGACGGGCGATGCACATGATGATGAATTCGATGAAAGACCAGGTCCCAATGACCAGGCGTCCAGATGAGACGTCGGATGTCGCAGCGTCGAGGTATTTGATGATCATGGACGCCACATCAAGGGCCGTTCCCCCAGCTGCAGCTACGACCTCGTCAAGATTCTCCTTCTCCTCTATGCAAACGAGGTATTTCAGAAGCAGACCCATGTCGCTGGCTCCATATGTCCATAGGTTGGAGTCGGTTACAAGTAACGCCCAGATCTTCGTGAGCAGATGGCGTATTCCAACCGTTCTGCTGATAATGGGTTCAGGATCGAACGGCTCTCTTGTGAAGGCCAAGCCTTCGATCAAATATAGGTGCCCCGCATAGATGTCGGACACTTCTGACAACGCGACGTCGGAACGAAGCACACATTGGCTCTGGAATTTAATCCACATCCACAAACGCGGCCACAAGTCTTCAATTGCGTCCACAGGAACCAGTTTCCGACCAGCGATGGCTCGTAGTATCTTCACAGCCATGCCCGCTTGAGTTACATGCGTGGCATGAATGCTACGCGGACGGACCACAGACTCCGCAGGGACCTTGTTTGGGTCGAGAATGAGATAAATGGTGGGAAGGAAAAGTGCGAAGTGCTCTTGGGAGCTCGGTGTTTTCTGTTCCTCGGCAATGAAGTAGGCCAGTATTTTGTGGAGATCGTTTACGCCACCCGGAGTGTCCTTACAGGCACCTTTTGCAATGGTCTAAAAGATATGCATCAGAAGATCGAACCAGAAGAGAGGATCCGGGCCTCACCCGCAGATGACCTGGTAACCCGGCCAGGGCGCTGAGATCCAGTGAGTGGTGCATGGAAAAACGAGGTCTAGTGACAATGGATGCTGTCACGCCGAGACTGAGAATCCGAACCTCGAGGACGTGGCTTAGTCTTACGCCGACGTAATACTTACAACTCAAGAGATCCAGCAGTTTGGAATCAGCGCGAGTAGTCCTAAGTTGAGGATGAAAGTTCGGTACAAAGAGTAGTCGAAGCAGTGCTGATCCAGATTGAAAGCCGGAGCATCCCGAGCCACCCCAGACTTTTCGTTCACTTTGCATCGCATCCTGCCTATTGTTATGGTTGTCCCTGCCAAGTCGGGGACTTGCCGCTTGTAGACTTGCGGCTTGTACTTACAGGTCTTGCTGATCATATGGTGAAGTTGACGGTCGCCAAAACTACACATATTGTGGATACCAATTCGTGGCAATAAACCATTATTCCAACTTTCACCCCAACGTATGTCGGAGCCTCTGGAAGATCAGTAGTTAGACATGCTGCGGGACGTGAACAACATGATAATACTCACTTAAAGGCTCAAGCTTCGTCCACGGGTTCCGTTAGGGCGGCTGTTTTTATTTTGCTCAACTCGGCCCAGGAAGGCAAGCCATACATCTGGGGTAAATTGTCGAAAAAAGTCCGCCGGGCATTCCGGTGCGTGCTTTTGAGAGAGGCGAGGCATGTAGAGCAGAGGTCTGAAAGCCGACCCCAGTCGTGCTCCGTCCAGATACCCATAGGGATGCCTGAGTAGGCGCCGAGATCGTCCCGTACATATTTGAATGCTCGAAGGCGCGTTAAAGCGCACTGAAACCCGTTCGTACATCCTTCGATAGTGGGCGGCTCGTAAAGAAAGCGCAGAATGTCCCTCACACAACTGTCCCTCTGGGCCAAAAACGCGGGCAAAAAAGAAGTTTGATCTACAGACTCGAGTGCAGTGAAGGCGTCGATGGTTTCACTCGCGTCGTAGAATGCAGTAGGAAGAAGCCACAGTGCACCCACTTCTCGGGCTATCTGAATGGTGACAGCACCGCCGGTAGATTCAGGCCAAGATTGCGCATTCTCTTTGTCGAAATCCGCAAAGGTTGTGGGAAATGCAGAAGAAAGGTGTGTCAAGGCACGACGTCGAAGGTAGTCCACTTCATATTTGTTGCTGAGGCGAAGGACTCCGACAACAGTAGACAAGCTAGTTGGTGCGGGATGCGGCATGAAGAATCTTTGTGGCTTGCAGTGAGCTTTTGCATCGGGACACGAAATGCGACGAACCCGGAGTCAAAAATGGCGCGAAAAAATACAAGAGCGTCCTCTGCAGAATCCTGAAGGACTACTACGGGGCAGCCCTCGACAGTTTCTGACTCAGAAGGTTGCGGAAAAGACAGCATGTCCTTGAAAACGACGGACTGTGCAGCCAAAATGCCGCGGTACACCCGGAACAGGCTTAATCTAGCCTTGATAATCAAGTTGCCGTCTTCAAACCATAAGGTTTGGACGCGCTCGGGTTCGGCTGGTGGTGGGTCTACTTCCATGTTGTGGTGGTGGAAGTCAAAGGATTCAAACTCCGAACGACATAAACTCAAACAAAGAGTATGAATCGGAACAGAGATGCCGTGAGTTGAAGCTCCGACTTAGCTTCGACAACGCCAACTTCCCCACGATTCTTTTCTTTGACCTGACCCACGTCGTCGAATTTGAAAGGGTTCAACGTTCAACCTTGGTTCACCGAATTCTTGCGCTGCCTTTCCGACTGACTACCGATTCTGTACAAGGCGCTGATCAGCCTGTTATCATATCACTTGCTTACTAGTGAAGCGCGACAGTCGACGAGTCCGCCGACTTCGGGACCGGAGTTTGGAAACAGCGGCCAGTGATCAACTGCCTTGCTACTCTTACCACGACCAGCCTTTCATTCCCGTTTCCCCAAGCTTGAATACTCTCTTTAGGCGCTAACCTTCCGAATGGCTCCCTTGCGGACGGCAATCGCGGTGAAACGAGGAACAACGTCTGCGTATCGTGGCAATCCAGACCCTGAATGGACCGCCGGAATGTCTGTGAATGCGTTGTATATAATGGCTGCCACTGACAAAAACTCTGCAGCGTGCCAAATGGCGGTAACGAACTCGCATATGTCGATGGAACATTTTTCTGACGAAGAGAAGGTTATCTGTTGTCCTTCATTACTGAGGCATGCATCCAGAATCAGGCAAACTCGGAACACCCCGATCCCATGCACGTCACGGCCCATTTCCTGCAGCCTACGCGGATCTCAACCTTCGAGGTAAACATCCGAGTCCTCAAAAAAGGCAGAAGCTTCACCAATATCATCGCTGATCTTGTGCAATCGGTTGGTGGATGCCGAACCTTCTCGTTGTTCATTTCTGACCGGTTTAGGACCGAACCTGCATAACGACCCATTTTATTTTCGCCAAGATTCCCCCTCGGACTCAACCACTCATAGATCCCGCGTCTAGCTATGGCCGCAGCCTCCCGCTTTCTCAGCATCCTTCCAAGGCGGTTGAAACAGAGACCCCCCACGAGTTCACTTTTGTAAAGGAAAGACATATCCGGTGGGCGGAAGACCCCCGCCTTCTATCGCAGAATGATATACACAGCCCCAATCGCCCTCTAATCAGTGGCCAAGGCGTATCTGTATGGGGCGCATGGGTTGAGCTGACAGACAAGGATGAGCGCTTAACACCCGCCTCCCTGAGCTTCTTCGCCGATTGCTTTATGAACATGCCGCTTCTGTTCCCCAAGAGCGTAACCGGAATCGACGCTGATAATCTGCGAGTTCTTTCTTCTTCGAGGACACAATTTAGCTCACGAGTTTTATTTTTTTGGCAGTTGGCTCCCAACTTTAAATATGTCGCTGGAATTCAAGACGCCAATTCCGCCACCGTCGGCGACACATTCTGCGCGGACAGTGGGAGTATATGTTATCAGTGGATTTATGAGCGACCCGCAAGGACGGCACGACACCTACATCGAAATATGGACTGCGCCGTCGAGCATCGGTGAAGATGTGGAGGTGACCGGGTGGCGGGAGTCGCAGGTCTGCCTTGGGATCGCAACGCAAATGCAGTTGATAAAGAGCGCACAAGTTGGCTCGGCGAAACTGTGATAGATGAATTCGGAGTTACATATACAGATAGAAAACGAAGGGAGATTGAGCAACTCGCGTCTTCAGGCTTCTCAATCCAGGTTGCGACTGGTCTGGAGTCTGGTGGAAGGCTAGAATCGAATAAAAGAGATCTGGTGCAACGCTACGCACAGCCGATTCATGAGGAGTATGGGAGCTTGTGGGTACACCGAGAGTTGATAAAAAGTTCTTAGTCAACTCCAAAGAGATTTTGAACTCCGCCACAACTCCGCCCGGGCTTTGCCGACATTGCTTACCCACCTCCCCATTTCAAGTCTTGGATCGCCTCCGATGTGCCCATCTTTTTCTCCTATCTCGTCTCACATACGTCGACGCTTTGCAGTTTTAATGTCTTCGTAAGCGCTACAGTGTTGTGCCGGGGGCTCGGGCTTGAGCCCGAGCCCGACTTTCAGGATTTTGAACGACCCGAGGCCCGGGCTTGGGCCCAGGTCTGTGCGCATATCTTGCGCCGTGTAATTCTTGTCCGTCATTCCGATTTACTAAGCGCACGTAGCTCGCTCAATCTGGTGTTGCATCGACAAGTTGTCTTGCTATTTTCCTAAATGGTGCAGCTTCCAACTATGATTTCATACTGATGCTTCCGCTTTCCTTCCCAATGCAAATTTCCCTACTGCCGCCGTGCTTCTTGTCGTGTTCTCAGCTACGCGCCAGGTTGCCTTTAAATTCTCCGTGGCCCGTTTTATTCCACTAGTATTCGACGCGCCTTGAGTGCGTCCCCGGGATCCCTTTATGAATTTAAGTTTATTGACAGAATCCGTCAAAAGGCCCACTGGTCTCCGAATATCTGGATTCCTCCCTTCCCTC
The DNA here is from genome assembly GCA_029282285.1 of Mycena rebaudengoi. Taxonomy (NCBI): domain Eukaryota; kingdom Fungi; phylum Basidiomycota; class Agaricomycetes; order Agaricales; family Mycenaceae; genus Mycena; species Mycena rebaudengoi. The sequence goes on along the minus strand of JARJCX010000003.1, from coordinate 805,554 downwards.
AAATCCTCAGCACAGCCGAATTTTATCTGCCCTCGATCTGTCGCCTACCCACCACTCGTCTCAGAATACGCACACATATTCAACGAATTCTGGACAAGTTTCTCCGCGCTCTTGAACTCCGCTTGGTGCATAATACCGGCTCTTCAAAGCCGTCGTGTTTATCCATCGCGTATCCTTTCTCTGAAATGCGCATATATCCAGGCTCAATGCATTCATCACTCGTAGATATAGACGCACCGACCCGTCCAGTCAACAATTCCTCTCGTTGAACATTGTCTCAAAAATCGTTCAACCAACGAACAAAACGAGGCTCCACCTCCCTTCTCCTCCTTCCTAGACGCCGCTTCTCGCTCAGAACTCACTCTTGCTCATTTTTCTATACCTCTTATGCTTCTGCGAAAAAGCAAACCTTCCTCCTTAACCACACCACTATTGCCGATTTTCCGGCAGATTCTAAGCGTATCTGGTTCCGTCTCATGTTAGGCCCCCGATCCGAAATCCGGATTTCCGCTCCAACTTCTGCTCCCATAAATGCAACCATATGATTCGGCCTTCTCTTAAGAGTCCGCTAAGTTCTATCGAGGCTCTGCGGCCCGAAATTATGTCTTCTTTTGTGCACCGGCATACTTTCATCGGTCCGGGTCCTGCAAAAGCCGTAGCACACGTTCTACAGGCAATCTCGTTTCAGCATAATGCGAGAACCCCATGATATTCGAGGATATTCGCCAGCAAGCTCTTTGCAGGATGCGCATAATCCAGCCTCAACCACCGAACGAAAATCGATCAACCCTCCGACAGCGTGCGATCCCGCAGGAACCCGAAGTGATTCTTGCTCTACAAAAATTGTACAAAAACATGAAAAAATAAAAATAATCGGCAAATAGGGAATTCGGACCGATGTGTCAATGGATTTTATCTAACCACCTCCATAGCATAGCACTTGTGAGCGACTATCTTCCAAGTGCTTGGTCCGCTAGAGAGGCTGGATCGAGCCTATCAACCACCGCCCTTTGGCCGCCCATCGGCGCCTCAACATCATATTAAACATATTTCCATGTGGATGTGGCAGGACACCAGCAGCAGAACACACCTGGAGGTATTTATACCTAAGTACTACGTACATTGACGGATATCGAATTGTTAAATTGTTAAATCATGTCCGAGTCGCCGTAGGTCGCCGTAGGTCGCCGTCCACTTATTCACCGCTTAATCCAGCTTAATCTGCGATGTTCGTTGGTGGAAACGCTGTTACGCTACGCAGGAGCCGTTATCGGGCACAGTGATTATCGATTGTCTCTTGTACGGCAAATCGGAGATTTCTTTCTTCAATTCTGCAGCCGCGTTTGTAGTGCGAGGCACAGCACGCCGCGGAATTAATGAAGGCGGGACCGTCGGGACGGGACGGGATGGGACGGAGCGCCCAGGTAATAATCAGGAATCCTTTCTGTCGGGATTCAAGTTCCTAATCAAGGTTTGTGATAGACTGTTTTTTTGTCGTCGGCTCGCTCAAGAAGACAACTATTATGCGAATCATCTGAATGATATGTCCTGATATGTCCGTCCTGGACAACGTGTCGTGAGCATCGAGTCACTGACGCGCCGTTGAATGAACAGGAATTACAGTTTTTGGAAATCTAGACCCGTAATTTTGCGTGTTTCGGAATCGACTTCGTATCGCTCTGAATCGCAGTCCTTGACAAGCTTGATGCGCTATCTTATGTTCTGTGGACATCAGATCTAAGTAGCCTCGCTGCAGCAACATGTTGACGTTTTTACTAAATCTTAGATGACGGTGGCTTGGTCAGCATTTGCAATGCGGCCAGCGGGCGCTTTCTTCCGGAGTGCTTCTGTCTTCCTACGTCGATATCGGTCTGAGGCCTGGTCCCATCCTGCGGCATGGCCAGCTCTCGACGCCTAGCCTCACTCATCTAGTTTCTCGTATACTTCTGTACGCATCCCACTCCTTTTTTTTACTGGCTGATCTGATTTTTTTCCTTGTCTAGAATCCAGGCGAATTGTCAGTCTTAGCCGGTTCCAGGTTGCCGTTGTCCCTGTCTCAATTGTGTTTTTTTTGTCTGTAGAATAATGGTCAACGACTATCCCACCGACGACGGGGCAGACGGCGTTCTGCCTTTGTCCTGCAACGACCACGATCCGCACTTTTCTTTCACGTCTTGTCCTCATTCCTGCTCTCACGGATTTATCTGTAACACCAACTCTGAACCTCACGAAAAAACCAACAACTCTGTATATCCATCCCCTCCCCCGACGAACTCTCAGCAAAAACGGAACGTTCCTCTCCCTGGAGCTATGCAACAACAATACCAGTTCGGCGGCATCTTGGACTCGCCCGTGGTGCACATGAGCGCACCACCGGTGGCTGGTCTGTTTTCGCCGCCGCCAACAATTCCAACGTCTACCCATGCACTCCCCGACGACGAGCCCGTGGCCTTCTCATCGAAAACGACACTCCTCCAGCCCATTGCAGAAGACGAGACTCCGTCCCAGCCTCAGCCCCAGCCTCAGCTCCTCTCTCCCATCTCGCCTGAATGGACGACAAGCTGCAAGCCGGAGGAGCTCTTTGCCACGGGCGACACGGGGGACAGTGTACTCATGGCACAGGATCCTGATGGCGCCCACGACTATTACACGGAAAAAGACGTCTTGGGAGGCGCAATGCCTTTTGGACGACCGGCGCTTCACCACCTGGATATTCCATCTTACCACGACCACGCCACGCCGCAAAGCGACATGCACGCGGACCAGCCAGTACTGCTGGGGTTCTCGGGCACGTCGATGCCACATCTTATCGAGGAGGAGGGCCAGGACGTCACATCATCGTTTGGCTATACTCCCCCGTCACCCTCCTCGCCCTTCCGTGACTTGAAGCCCTCAGACTTGGATGACTTGGATATGGACTACCAGCCTTTCTACGCCTCGCCTTCTCTGCGTTCGTTCGCGTCACTCCCATCACCAGATCTCGACGATCTCGAGCTCGACATGGACATCGGTCCAGGAATGGGCATGTCCCCGTCGCCTTCTCGGCGCTGTGTGGCGTCTCTGCCGTCCTTCGACGACGAAGACATTGATTTCAGCAACTTTGCCTACGACACATCTCTGGAGCCCATCGACTTCGATATGTCCTCCCCTTCCGCGTCTTCCTCTTCTTCTTTCTCACCCCAGACTTCCCCCCTTCCATCGCCTCATTTCAACGCCCTCCTCTTGGACCTGCCCGCGCCGGACGCCACCGCTATACAGTCATCTAAAACACCCTCGGTGCTTGACACCCTCTCAACAGCAGAGCTCGCCGCCCTGCTCCCTGCGGGATATCCGCCAGCGGAGCTCGACGGCCTGCTCGGAGTGCGCGAACGTGCTGGCGAGGCCCTTGCTGCCGCGCTCTCCTCGTCCCCTTCCAGCCCTACCCTGGGTCAGGACACGCCGCGCGATGCGGGCGAACCGCGCCGGCGGCGCAAGCGCGCGAAGGAGCTCACCCGCGAGGTAGACGCGCTCGTGGGGCTGGTGCTCGGGCTGCTGCCGACGCCCACGGCAGCAGCGGTAGACTCCGCGCCCGTCGAGGCGGTGGCGGCGCCGGGGTACTTTGACGACGAGCACCCGAACAAGAAGGCGGCGAAGGCGAAGGCGAAGATGAAGGCCCGCGGGGAGAAGACGGGCCTGGTGGGGAGCGCGAGTGTGCCGCAGCTTGTGGCGCGCATGATTTTGCGGAGGCGCGACCGCGGTGCACGCGTGCTTGCGGAGGCGCCGAAGAAGGATCGAGTGGGGTCCCCGCTTGGGAGGTGTTGTTTCAGCCTTGAGGGCGATGAGCCGCCACCTTCCGGTGGCGCGATGGACGTCGATGGCGACGTCGAAGCAGATATTTCGGTGCGCCATTTCTCTCGAATCTTGATCTGGACGGAAGTTGATCATTCGCTTCGCAGGTGGAGTAGCTCTCGACGTCCTGCACGCCTTCAATTCAAGTGTCGATGATCTCATTTATCTATAATGGCCGAGTACTTACCCACCACTTACACTTCACATACCACGTCTCGTCTCTCTATCATCTGTTCCTGTGCTCTCTTCTGCTTTATCTCATTCTCATCCTCATTTCGATTTCTCGCTTGCATGCATAACTAGTCCCGCCTTCCGTTCTGTGTTCGAGATCTTGCTCACTGCATGTACATATCAACACATCCATCCCCACATCCCCACACCCCCACCCCATGCGCTACCTGTTAATGCTTCCTACCTTCACCCGCGCGTTGCCCCCCACCACTAGTTGTATTTTTTAACGTTCCGTTTTTCCAATTGTGCTGTGATGATTCAGTTAGTAATATGTACTCTGTTTCTTAGATACATAAGTACTTGGATTTGTTGAATATGATGTGGATTTTTGAGCCTGTATTAGGCGCTCTGGACGCGACGCGTTTCCGTCACGTGTTGAGAAACTCTTTGTCAGACGATCTACGAATTAAGCTGAGCGCTCAGCACTCATCCTCGCGCTCTTTCATGAGGAAAAAAAATCTGTGCGTTTATTATAAGCCTGCATCCAACTTTTGCCTAATTTCCCTCCCCCCCCCCGCCCCTCCTTTTCCTATCATACACCGCCAACAGAATATTTGAAAGGATTTCGATAGAGGAAGAAAGTCATGGCAGCAAATTACAACTATTCGTGACGGAGACACTGTCCAGTTCAAAGGATCTCCGACAGTACGTTAAGCACCTTGATCGCCCTTACTATTCAGGTGCCACTCGCGAACCAGCGAGCTTTCTCTCAGGATCCCCCCGCAAGTGCTTCAACCTCTCGCAGTCAACCCATCCGAGACCGCCTCGCGAATCTCACCGCAGAGATTGAACGACTTTTGCACAGAGCGCGATGTCGTACAGGCGGAGCTAGATGCTTTTGTCTACCCAGTTTTGACGCTGCCAGCAGACATTATCGGGGAGATCCTCGTCCATTGTCCTAGACACGCCAGAAAACCCCAACATTTTTGTGGCCTCTGCTGCTTGCAAGGATATGCCAGCACTGGCGTGCTCTTACGTTGTCGATACTCATACTCTGGAGCATTCTGCGCGTAGAGTTCAATAGATATATCTATCGAGACGACATTGCTTCGGAGTTTCTACACGAGGCTTGCTATCTCGCTCAACTTCCTCTCCTACTGGAGTTCCCATTTTCCGCCAACGACTACCCAGGTTTGCCCCCCAGCATCTTGCCGCATATTCATTATTGCCAAAGCCTTGCGCTCTGGCTTCCGAATGTGGCCTATGGACAGTTGTGTAGCGATCCTCAACTGGAATTCCCGCTGTTGAAGAGGCTGGAACTTCAGAGCGGGATATATCTCCCACCGCGATATTCCTTTGCAGCACTCAAGAATTGTCCGAGGCTCCTGGAGCTTCTCATTGATACAGGAATTTTGGAAAAGTTTGGAGCCCTCCTGCTGTGGGACCGCTTAGTACGGTTCACTGGGATCAATCTCTCCCCTCAACAAGCATGGGACGCGTCGTGGAAAGCGGTATCCCTGGAGGAATGTACCCTGTATTTACCCTCTGATGCCGAATCGTCCTTGACACTGTCGCGCACATGAAATCACCGAAGTTGATGTATCGTGGAGCGCTGCTTCCTGGTACAAATCTCTTCCCATCGGTGACGCTCCCCAGGCTACAAGAATTGCATGTCTCCCTTTACGACACGCATTTCTACAAATTTCTGTCGTGTCAATCCCGGTCTGCATGTACCCTGACCCGACTACATATTGACTGCGGGCTGAAAGAAGCCCAATTCCCCTTCTACTCACCTCGCTTCCTCACCTTGTCGAATTCTCCATGCGTCTGGAATCAGAATTCTCAATGCCCAACTGCGCTCATCGGCTCCTGGAGCGTAAAAACCGATGCCTGCCCAGACTAGCCGATCTCGCGCCCGCCTTCGAAGAAGATCTCAATTACGCGCCGCTGTCCTTGACATGCTAGAGTCGAGAAGGCAGATGGATATGGAGTTAGCGCGATTGGAGGTTTTCAAGATAACACTCCACCATCAAGTGAATGAGCCTGATATATCGTAAATGAAGCGCTTTCAGGCGTTGGCGGCGTGGAAGATGCGTTTAATATTGATCTCAAAAACGAAGGCGGAGAAGCGATGCGTTTTGGATGACTTGGTAGCCATAATGTCGAGAACATATTATGAACCGTACATGTGTTCGATCTCCTAAGGACATTCTCTTCCTCAAGCAGGAATCCGCCGTTCAGTGAAAATCCAACATGCAACATTGGCAAGGGTCAAAAACATAAAATACGTAGCAACAAACTCTGCCAGCATCTGCTGAGAAAAGCAGAGCACAGATCCCGTAAGGGCATAGAAGGCGTGACAAATGGCCGCAGTTAAGGTTGCTAATAAAACGAAGGCCTGGAGCACAGAAATGTTGAGACTGAATGGAAAAAATAAAGCTCTCCAAGTACGTACCGTGCCTGCGGATTGAAGACTGGAGGTAATATTTTACAACGGTGGAGTAACCCAGCGGCTGTTGAGCGCGGGCAGGGGCGCCGAACGACGGCGGAGCTTACGAACCTGAAAACAAGGTTTTCTATTTGAATGGACAGTCCTCACGCATTCAAGACCGCTGCTGACCTGACAAGGAAGAGCTGAGCCATCTAAGGAGTAGCAAACTGAGCCTGACTGCTCCTGCAATGGGACAACTGCTGGCTCCGAAACAGGGACAGGCGGTGTAGGGGCGGCGGCGGCCAACTGCACGCAGAGGACCATTACTGCAGTAACGGAGAGTGAGCGGGCACGGACACGCATGGTCGTCGAGGTAGGGGGAGATATTTGAGATGAAAAACCTGGGAAAGCTATGACGGTAACAGTATTTAAATATCCGCAGAGGGGTATGTTGAATTACAGCGCCAAGGTAGAACACTGAGGAAAGTTCTGTACAGCAAATATGGGTCACCCGGCTTCAGCACAGGATACGAAAGTGACTCGGCGGTTGACGATTAGGAGTTAACGAGCGGTCTGGAAAGCGCATGAAGTTGGACGTCGCGCTAGTGAAGGATGGCCTATTAGTCTGAGGGTGAAAGATCCCCACAGTACGGGTGTAGAACACGCGATTGATCTCCAGCTACAGCAGACATGCACAAGAACCGAAGTGCCAGCCTGAGGTCCGTTTGGCACCCAAAGGTGGAAAAATCTCCGAGGTGATCTTGGGAGTAGACTCGTAACCAGTCTGTAAAACGAATGCCGAAAAAATGCGGCGAGCGCTTCGGCGTTTTACAGACTGGTACATCTCGGGAAAGGGGATTGAGCTGCCAACGGAGTTTGAAAAAATTGGCAGGTGCCGCGATCGGCCGATAAGCGAGCCATCAAAATCGATCAATTCTGCCCCAAACTCGATGGCCTTTCCTGCTCTTCCATCCGCAATGAGAAAAAATCTGAAGAGGCAAATGTACTTATTTCTAGCATATGAAGGTTCATGATAATTCGAATTTCCTTAAATTTCAAAGTGCAAGAGAGAACACGGGCCTCAGCCAAATTTTAAACTCCGCTGTCAGCCCAATGCAACGTCCCGAGTTGTACCAGTCTGTAACCACCGAAAGTGCTTGCCACATTTTTCGGGAATTGGTTACAGACTGGTTACGAGTCTATCTTGGGAGGGCCCGAGAGACTTTGTCGGCTCCATTTCATTCTGCAAGCAACAATAGAGATCGCCGAAGCATTTCGAGTTGTTGAGGGAGGCTCTAGTCGAATTTTAAACGGGCGAAAGAGCTACCTGCTCCCAGAATTTTAGAGCACGCACTACCAATAATCATGATTAACCTGTCGTGTCACTGTCACGATGTGTCACACCTTCCTTCCTAACCGCCATGACGTCCCCTTCACCTTTGGCGCTGCCGGTTGTAACGATACAGCCTACTTTCCCTGCAGTTATAGATGAAGTACGCTCCGGTGCGGTACCCACAGATACCTTTTGGATATCATGCTACAAATCTGCGGAGCCTTCAATTCACAGCAAAGTACGCGTAAGTCTTGATGAGGTGAATCGGAACCTCATTCGCCTGGAACCGTCCGGGGACGTCGACGTCAAAGAAAATGGCCAAGACGTAAGCCTCGTCCCCAACCCATCGGAAGGATTCCGGGCCTAGTTTTCTTGTAGAATTCTTACATCGTCTCGTCGAACAAACTTGGAATCACGGAAACAAAAATTCTCGTGCCGACATACGAGTACGCAGACCCAATTCAAGCAAATCCACAACATGTGTGTAATCTGTTTCAATATTCAATCTGCGCTAATCAACGGTCCATAGCCGCACAGGATAACCGCGTTCGACGTCGCTCCAGATGGATCCCAATTTGCTACCGGTTTCTTGGATGGCTCTGTCCACATTTACGGGACAGGAAAGAAGACCCCTCCTGAAGAAACCGCGTTTGGAAAACCACACAAAAGTACCACGACCTCGCTTAGATTCTTCCCGTCTTCCCGTGTCTTGCTGTCCGCCGGGGCAGATTTCACTTTATGCATTCTGCCAGCTGATCTGGAACCTGCCAGCCGTTCTCTAACGCCCGCTCGCACACTAATGGGGCACAGACGGGCTATAACATCCACCGCGATCGTCGCACGGGGCCGCAACATCTTATCATCTTCCCTTGATGGCACTGTGCGGCTGTGGGACGTTGCCTCGGGCGAGAAAATTCACATCATGGCCGCAAGTGCTGGAAAATATGTCCCCATCAACAGTATCAGTCTCGGCGAGCGCGCCGCCGCTGAATTCCCCGTGAATCCCAGCGCGCCTGCTCCCGATCCCAGAGAAGTCGAAACAGACTCCAAGCTCCTGTTCTGTGCTCTGCAGAACGGATCTTTCGAGGCCATCGACCTCGGTGCCAAATCCTCCGTCCACACATCGCCCACAGGCACGGCGCTCTCCGCGATCACATATTCCGCCGAGCATAACCTGCTCGCGACCGGTTCGGCAAAGGGTGTGGTGGCAATATTCGACACGCGTTCCCTTTCTGCGCCCGTCGCGTCATTTATGCGCAGTGAGGCCGGGATCGCTGACTTGGTCCTTGCAGGGGATGGGCAGTCGCTGCTGATTAGCACGGATGATGGGCTGCCCTTTGTCGCGCATGTGGGGAAGGAGGGTCCGCGAGTCGTTGCTGAGCTTGTTGGAACGGATTGCGATCCAGTCAGGACTGTGCGTGTTATTCAGCGGGATGTGTGGAGTGCCGCAGACGACGGCGTTGTTCGATCGTATATATCCGCTTGGTAATTCACACATGCACGGGTCAATGCAACACTCTGGCTACTCAAGGTTGGAAAGGAAGAATCACAGACACACATTTGAATGAACCAAGAGCTTTCAGAATCAGGAGACTTCTTCCGTCACGGGCGGCACCAGCCAAAAACTTGTCATTATTGGACCCTCTGTTGGACTGACAGGTCGTCCTCAGAGGAGCTCGGTAAACTTATGAATTTCAGGGTTTACAAACGCGCGAATACATGTGTAGAAATGAAGACAATCGTAGAGACAGGTCGTTTCAGCTAATTTTGAGTGCTGGTTCGCAACCAGATTTCCACATAAGACAACTTCCTGAACATTTGCTTAAAATGGCCAAATATTGTTGGTTGTTGCCTCCATACACTCCGTCTAGACTCGAGCCAGTAGCTATTTTGTAACATTGATGACAGTCGATCAATAGCACACCCTATTTAGCATTGATCAAACGACTGTCTTTGATCTTTATGAAAATTGGACTGGTTCGAGTCTACACTCCGTCCAAAGCACCTACTCAAATCTCAAGATTCTCAGCCTTCTCTCCTATTCCTGCACTAGCCTAAGCCCTCCTTGTAGTCATTTTGAGCGCACCGCCCCAATTCCAGAATTGAAATTCAGAGGAAAACTCTCGGTTCTCGCTCCACGATGCTTGAAACCCTGACCGAAGTTTCTTTTCCGAAAACTGCTCCCTCTGTGCCGGTGCGGCATTCCAACCCTCCAAACAGGAGAATCTTCTAGCTTTCTTGAACCACTTGTTTTTATGAGCTATCCTAGGATCGACGGGACGTGGTTGATTCATCTTATCGTGACGCCAAAGCGGTTCAAAGAATACAGAATCTGAAGGACAGCTCAGCTTATCATGAGGGAGAAGGAGATATAAGGGACCTGTACAATGCAAAACATTGATGAGAGATAGACTCTATACACTAATTATAATGGTAGATAGATAGTGAAATGGCTCTGCCAAATTCCCCTCGCAACTGCCCGGCTTCGGTAACATTAGGCCAAGAGCTGGCTCTTCTCCAGATTTTGAAGCACCAACGAATCCTTCACTGGAGAATTAAGAATCATTAGCATTTCATAAACTACCATCTTGGCCGCGACGCACCACTCCCGAGTATATTCGACGTGGTTTGCTTATCCTGTGCACCGGGAAACTTGTTCAACGCGTCGACAATGCGTAGGAACTTGCGACTCACCGTCACAGACGTGAAATAAGTGTAAAAGCCACGTGGTTCCGGCGAAAACTGTTTCGCGATCATCGCTGCAATGCAACATTAGCGAAACAATCCACGGGATGGGTGAGAAACAACGCACTAAATTTCTTCTTCATGTCTGCGTCAAATGAGGCAACAAGTCAATAACTCGTTAGCCGCGGGGAAAGAAGACGCACACTGTGACGTGTTCTGGAAATCATTCGGCCTGTCTCCGTACGAGACGACGAATTCACTGAACTTCTGCCCCGCAGCCAATTTTGCCTGTGCGATGCTCAGCTCATACTACACGCAGTGGAATAGAACGAACTTTGAGAATATCGCATTTATTTAAGAATAAAATCAAGCTCGTAGTCTTCAGTAGCGGATTGGACACGATGGCTTTCCACAGCAAAATCGAGTCTTCCTGTTGGTCGGCAATTAATATCGGAAGTGATACAAAAAAAAACGCACAAGTCTGTTGACGTCCTCATCCTCTGCAAGAACCTAGCAAGGATCGATTAGAATATAAACATACATTCGGCAGTTAACGTGCCTGATCGAAGCAGCTGAGAGGGGCGAGGAAAATAATAGCGTTCATCTAGACAAGCATCAATATCAACAGGGCCGAAAATAATTAATCAGTCAAATAAGCCCTACGGAATCGAAGTAAGGCACCCATGCAGCTGGAGCAGATGTCAGGGTTGGGAATCGTAGAACACATTTCTTGCGCACCTCGCTACATAGCAACATGTATTCATGAGTATGAGATCCAAAAAACGAAATGGACGAACCCACCAGAGATCTGCCCCCACCGACATCGTAGACTATCCAGGACGAGGGTACCATATTCCCTGTTGGTATGTTGACATGAGGCCCCGAGGAACAATCCCGTCACGCACCACTTTTCAAGGTGAAGTGATGTTCGGAAACACCTTGACAACGCTGTCAGCATTGATAAGTAGATGAGGTATGTTCGCCGACCTAGTGTTTTTAGCCGAGCTTTGAGGATATCCTCTGTAAAATGTTTCTTGATTTAATGTGTCAGTGCGCGCTGCGTACGTGTACGGACCGTCAGTAGGCTCATACGAAAGCGACGCGACACGCTCTATCGAGTCCAAGAAGCTGGAGACCAATCAGCAGGGAAGCTTGAAACGAAAATTTTGGGAACACACAATCCCGCCATATCCTCAAGCCTCAGCCGATGGATACGTAAAATACTCTGAACCGTTGGGTCGTTCCACAACTTAATCATGTCCTCCGAGCAGGCGTGCAGCAGCTGGCGGGCAGTGCGCGAATCCTGTGGCTCATTCTGCTCTGGCCCGTCAACGGTGCCGCGAGCATTGGCCATGAGACGGCTGAACGCGCCCTTCCATGGAGTCGCTGAATTGATGGAAACCTCCTTGGGGACACTTCCACGCGTAGATTCCGGCAGATTCGTCAGCGGCGAGAGGCTGGCCGACTGCTTGTTGGAGCTATTGGGGCTGAGCTTACCCAAGAGGGCTTCCTCGACCTGCTGAAGAGGGAGGAGCCGCATCTTAAGAGTGCGTAGCTCTGGTGTGAGAGCAGGGTAGACGGGGTCTTCGGGATTGGGCGACGACGAAGATGAGATTGCCTCGGCCTCGTCCAGGGCACTAATAATGAGGCGGATGGATCGCACGACGTTGAGGTGGACGACTGCGCGCCATGAAGGCAATTCCGCGCGAAACGCCTAGCGAAGGGTTGGCATTAAACTAGAAAGGGTTAAGCGCACTAACCTCGGCCGAGTTGATAAGTTGGAAATCTGGAGCATGTCAGACGACCCGTAGATGTGTTCGTAACAACTTACTCTTGAGCGTTGTCGATTTGCCTGGAAACTGGTAAGATGGGACGCACAAGCTTGGAGCTGCTACTGACCTGATTCGCTCTGGCCCAGAAGGAGGACTTTGACGGGCTTGACTGTCTTCTTGTCTACTGCACGCTCGCGATTGAGCTCCTGATCGATGCGGTCGGAGCGCTTCTTTGCTTCTCGCTCGCGTTGGAGACGGTCTGCTTTCTCCGCTGGAGACTCGTCGGGAGGGGGCAGGAGTAGAAGGCTGAGGGGGTCAACGTCGGGGCGCATTGAGCGGGTCACAGTCATGGTGTGAAGGGAAAGGGATTTACCCTTTTGGGATCATGATGTCGGTTTGACATTTTGATGATTCATCACATCTATTCATGTGCTTCTGCCCACATCAACAATATTTCGACATATATCTGTCTATAGCTGTGCAGTAGAGAAATCCCTCGATCGAGGATCACTTAAGCGGGCGAATAGGTACATTTCCTTTACCTACTCCCATTTCTAGAGCAGAACCAGATAAGTATTGATGGCGGGAAATTTGCCAAGGAGCGGCCGATCAAAATGCCAACACTGACCATGTTGGCCTGGCAAAAATCCGTGAAGTTTGAAGGCGTCAAGCCGACCTTCTCTTCGGTCTGTCACCGACTTCGGCGGATTTTGGGCCTATCCAAAGAGACCTTCCCCCATCCACCCATGAGCAAAGCATGGTGCTACGATGTCACGCATCTCTGCGGACCGCTAACTCACGATGATCAACTCAAGATCAAGGTGGATTGCCGTGAGTAGATCATGAATGTCCGTGTATCCAGCTCACTCAACCGCTAACGTCAATATTCCTCGAAACTTGGAAACTAATATTTCTTGGCCTCCGTGGAGCCGTACCGTTTAATGCTACCGAAGCTGGCTACCGGAACATATCAGCAGTAGGACAACTTGTCAAAAGAGTCAAAAGTCCATCAATTTCAAGGGTCCACTTGAGCGCTCTTGAAAGAGACGTATCAAGGCTCTCGACGTAACTCCGAGTCGGAACACCACGGATGCCTCTCGGACCTTCTTCTGCAACCTCAAGTTTACTTTTTCCTTGTCTTCAGAATAGGAATTCCGAAATGCTCAGGTGATCAATCGGCGGAAGATTGAGGAGGAGGAGGAGGAGGAGGGGGAGGAGGAGGGGGAGGATGTACCCGTAGCATATATTCTGATGCAATGTATGTAGTACGGACACCGGCTGTTTCCTGATGGGACCCGTCGGAATATACCTACCTACCTACCTACCTACCTACCTACCTACCCAACAAATGCCCGGAAAAATGACAAGTAGACATCGTTGCGCTTCTATAGATGGACCGCGTGGGAGTCGAATTGAAGCAAGTCAAGGCCTAGCGTTGGCCTAGCTTCAAACTAGACTCGGGAGTTAGTCTTGTGAAATTTGGATGATACGCACAACGATTATTCGAATGAAATTTGCTCCGACTAATCAACACCGTGTTAATTAGCTGCTAATTAACCGGAAATTTTGGACGGCCAACAAAGAGTACCTGACCCCTCTTCAGACCATTTTTTCACTGATTTTCGTAGTTTTTCGAGTCAGTAGAATGACAAAAATTGAAGCTGCCGACTCAGAAGTGTTCCGAGTGGTGATGAATTAATTTGTCAAGAACCTGGACGATTCGAGTCTCAAAATTTGGTGTGATGGCCGTCACATATCACCGTGGTTTAGAGGAGGGGATTTAAAAACAGCCGTAGTAAAACACTGCGTTCCGGGCAATTCCAGGGCCCCGTCGGCAGATTGTGCCTGACATCGGCTGACTCATGCCGACGGGGATCAGCACCGCCTGAGAATGCTTGCCGACCTGACGTCAGCAAAATTAGCCTCGGTCAGAGTCGGTGCTGATCCCCATCGGCACGGGTCGGCCGATGTCGGCACAGCCTGCCGACGGGGCTTCGGAACGCAGTGAAATAGCTATTTTTCCTCCGGGCCGGGACCCCGGCGGTAATTTACATCTTGAAATTAGGTCAAATAGGTCCGCGCTGGGACCAAAGGTACATTAATATTACCCACGTCGACTGCCTCCTGCCTATTTCCTGCCACACTAAAAGTTCTCTCCTAGCCAGACACTTCAACAGTTCTAACTCGTTCCTCGTAGCTTCAAACAGTATGAGGAACTCAAAGACCAGCGTCCAGTATGAGCAAATTCCGCATCTCCCAAGGATTGAAACTGTGTTTGCAAACCTGGTTCATAAACAGATCGGCCAGACCACTAAAATAGATTATCAACTATGCATACAGTAGTTGATGTAAGAATGAGACAACAGAAGTGCGCGAGAGTTCTAGATAAATAGTAACTCAGTCTTCGCGCACACAGAAGTAAGCGGAAGTCTAAATGTATTCACCTAGATAAATAGTAACTAGGTACGAGTCGGTTCAGGAGAAGTAAGTAAGTAAGAGAGTCGCTCACCTTAGTCTTCGCGTGCACAGAAGTAAGCGGAAGTCTGAGGAGAGGCGACTCAAGTATAGTGAATATATACTGGATACGAGTGCCTGTCAATGAGTATAACTAAAAGAATATTTACGAGTACTTTAGTATAACTAGAAGGAAAAATGTAAAAATGCATGAATGCACATTTGACGGTAGTGCCCGTCTACCCTGCAGATATTGTGGCGGCACAAGGTGCCCGCCGAGCCTGCATACCAAGGTTGCTGTCGTCCAGCAATTAAATACAGGACCCTAACGTGATTCACAGTGTAGGCAACATGGCTGGACGGCAATTTAACCAAGCAGTAGATTCACATCATATTCTTCCGAATATCAGGAAGCTTCACAGGAAAACTGTCTCTCATTGGACGCGCCGGCCACGTGCTGGGAAAACTCACGTGGAGGTGCGTAATTTTGGCAACTGACAGTTACAGCTGCTTTCGAAACAGTGGGCGGGTTCTGATGGACTGCTGCTCCTCGATTTTCTTCCCTCCTCATGGATGTGCAGTTGCTTTCGGGACAGTTCATCGTGGTGGACAAAATTTGGTTGTTATTTGATAAAATAAGGAAGCCCAGTGGTGGGAGAGAAATAATCTTCATTGCTGGGTCTATAAATACGTCCATAAATCTATGTAGTCGCAACACCGCATTAGGACCTATGACCACAAAAAAATGGAACAAAAGAGAACTCACTGTCATACAAGCGACTGCAAAAATCGAAGAGCAGGTTAATAGCCAGCCTTACGTACGATATCCAGCTAGCTCCAGCGATCTGCGGCTATTTGGCCTAGCCACAGCCACATAGTCGGCCACTTCCGGAGGTCGTTGAGAATGATAGTCGTATACAAAATACCGAAAATATGTGGCAAGCACTTCGGTTGTAAAACGCCGAAGCGCTCGCCGCATTTTTTCAGCATTCATTTTACAGACTGGTTACGAGTCTATGTAGAGGCGTGGACCGCGCGGATATTCAGTCTCCTTCCATTCCAAAAACCGGCAGATAGTAGAAGATGGAAGAAAGAAAGCAGAGAGTAGAGGAAGAAAGCAGTGAGCCTGCGCAGGGACATCGTCGTTGAAGAAAGGTTAACAGAGATTGGTGGAATATCATGAGCCCAACACGTAATAAATTACCCAAGCTGCTGACCTTCTGTGGGGATACTTCATGAAAGCTGATATGGGCCAGAAGGGGCAGTGGCTAGCTGAACCTTGCTGTGGCAAGGTGTGGCGAGGGGTGGGGGGGGGGGCTAGCACGGCTAGCCACACCTAACTAAGCCACACATCAGTGACTATGTCTCGGCGAGACCTTCCTGCGGCTATTAGGCCTCTGAACGCAGTGACTGGGTGACTTCCCGTAAGATAGATTTATTCCACAGGGTAATCGGAGAGGTGCCAAATGATGGCAACTGACAGTTAAAATAAAGTATTCTGAGTTCACCGGTTTCTGTTAGAGCGTTCATAAACATTTTGAATGAGTATCTTCATTCAACCAACACGTAAATGTCATTTTCCAATCTCGTAAACCACATATTACAACACATATCACCCTCGAACTGTCGATCGGCAAATATTGAGAATTCCACTGGCAATAATTCGTGTCTTTTTTTGCGGGACGTCGTTCAGTCAAGTTCATATCAATTGAGACCGTGGGCTTCGATGCAAGGGGTAGCGTATCGGAGGCTCAAATTCATCTGAATAATGAAGCCACGTTAGGGAGCGCAAGGGAACTTGATGTGGAGAGGGAAACAGAGATGGCTGATGACGCGATGACGAGCACCCCATTTGTCGGAAAATCCCAATTTGGTTTATAAGGTCTGGCCGACCTATCAGGTTCCATCAGGTTTGACGGGCGGACCTATTAGGCGGTATCAAGCTGTGTCAGGTACGTATCAGGTATGGTCAGGTAGGCGGAGAAAAGCTCATACAACATTTCTTTGTCAATTGATGCAGATGTCAGAAACGTGTGTATCACATTCAGCTCTTTGAACTCAATTTAAACTATTTTAAACCTCAGAAAACCCACTTGAAATGACGCAATTTGGAGTGGAGTCGGTCTCTGGACCACGGTACAAAACTCTGTTGGGATCGTTCCAAAATTATATGCCTGTATATTCATAGTCTCTTCCAAGTCTCTTCACGCAATCAAATCAAATCAAATAAAAGTAGAATTATTTGTTCAGCATCCCATCAAAGCCTTCAATTGAAGGTTTAGAAAGACCAGCAGTTTTGGTATTTTCCATGACCGTGCCTTACACGTATCGCCTGATAACGGCTGATAGGTCTGTCAGGCTGATAAGCCCTTATAATTCCTTTTCGAAGGTTACAGATCCCCTGGTGGCCTGATCAACTGGTCAGGGCATATATCGCCCGATATCATCTTATAACTCAATCTTGGATTTTCCGACTTTTTGTCGATGGCGTGGTGCAAGGGCGGAGGAAATGTCCGAAAGTGTTATTCAACCACCCTTTATATCTGGATGGGGGTAGCTACCGCCAACCAGATTTTAATTATATTGGAGGGTCAACAGGACATTAATACTCCGCGAGATTAAAGGTCGATGGGGCCCTGACAGCTGTCTCGAAAACGGCCTGAAAATAATCTGTAGGGATATATTTATCTTACGGGAAGTCGCCCTTTAGTTACTTCCTTAGGCCTTAACATCGTGGGTTTCATAGGCTTTTCATACCTCAGGGTCCTTTGGGCCTTGGGTAGAATTTCTCCAGAGGTGGACCAGAAACCGATAAAAGTATGTGATGTAATCTGCAAAAAGGACAAGACCCCCAAAAAATTTAGCATTCAGTGTAATTTGGTATTCACTGCATTCAGCGAGTCCCTAAATCTTTAATATCCATGAACTTCTGAGACGGGTGTAGGTCCGGTCGGTCGAGGCGGCTTCGCAGAGCTAGACAGCCGGCAAACTTAAACGCATCTCAGACGTTCTGAGATATCCGCCTCCTAAGGGGAGCGTTAAATGCAGGATTGATGGGTCATTTCAATATTTTGGCCGTTAAAAATGACAGTGTACCTGCGCTTCTCTGTTCATTCCAAGAGAAGTATGTCAAGTCAAGCGTGATTTCGAATTCATGGGACACGATTCACACGAAGTCCGCCTTCCGATTATAATTGGGCGGACTCAGAATTCATGTCACCTGTAGCGGATATTACCCGCCCATAACATTCTTAGCTTCGTGTAATCGTAAGAGGCTGCTCGATTACATGGGATACAATTTGATCTGTTGGAACCAGTGTGAGTAGAATTACGTTTGCCGGCCGGCGAACGTTTGGAGGCAGATATTCAGCGCTGATGCCGACCCTGAGCTGCGGTCAGTTCCGGTGGCACGGAACTAGGGCCTAAACTCAGCATATGAATGGTTACTAGTGCCTGATCCACACATAACAAGGTTTCTTTAAGGTTTCCTTAGACTTCGTCTCTTTTTTTTTCTCAGAAAAAATTGAATCCTTGTCTATGGTCTGACTAGGGAGACTGTGATCTACTCCACAACCTCGAGACAAGCGTGAAACCGGCGGCTGGAATGTTCTGGTGCCATCCCACCAGGCACGCTGAGCAGCACGAGGGGTATTCGAGACTGGATAGCACTTTTCCAGGGGCATCTGATCTTTTGTATCCTCGAACCACCGTGATGCTGGCACCATACTGAAGGCCTATATAAAATGAAACATCCAACATCGACGTCGTCCTACCCACCTCAATCATGCGGCTCATCGCCCTCCTTCTCGCAGCTGCCAGCGTCGCACTCGCCACCCCGACGGTTTCCTCCTTCGGCGCGGCTGGCTGCTCCGGCCAGCCGCTTGCCACCTGGTCTGGTGTGCGTGAAGATGCATTCTGCAAGGCAACGCCCGGCGCCATTTCCCTTAGCGTCATTCCTGGAACCGACAGATGCCAAATAGATTTGCTCAGGACCTGTAAGGATCGAATTTTCGTCCTACCTGGGGTCTGTACTGATGCGAGGCTGCAGCCAATTGCAGCGGTGTCCATGGCGCCTGGATTTCTACGGTTCCCGCTGAGAACTCATGTTTCACGTGAGTGGATGAGCATGTATGGAGGTTCAGATGCTCACTGCCATCGACTGTAGCGCGAGCGAGGTGTTCTCGTCCGTCCGCATCCTCTGCATCACCACCGGCTAGTAAAGATACTGTGAACAAAATGATGAAATACATACATGGTTCCAGTGCTCGCGTCATTTGTGTCGTCAGAGATCAGTGTTCCCCAGAAAGTTTAGGGCCGCTCTAAGTTATGCCCTAAGATTAAAATTTTCCACTTGACTTTTGTGACAGAAATACCGAATTTTTCAACTTGAACTTCACTTCACGTGTAGTGAAATATCGGCCATCACTTTACGGCAGCCGTCCCGGCAAGCTCCGGTCGAACAACATTGTAAGACCAACAACGCAGGTATCTTGAAGTAAAGAAAAGGGTTGTGAATTTTGCGCCTGGCGAGCCTACAGTTCAGTTTTAATTACAAAATTATTTACATAAAGTTGAAAATTTGAATGGACGCGTCGGCCACCTGCTGGAAAAACTCGGCCTGAGCATATTCGCACCCTCCAAAATCGCCTTTTGATCTAAAAAGTGATGCTTGATGCCAGAAAAGTGGGGCTCCCAAAAGGGAATAAGTGACACTTAAAAAGCGAAGTAAAGGCGCAGTTTTTGGTCATTTCAGCCCGAGGAAATTCCCGGACCACTGGTGCCTTGCCTATTCTTTAATCTAAATCTTTTCAGTAGAAAATTTCTCCCAGGGGTTGCACAAAGTCGAAGGCAAGAGCCAGGTCAGTCACCGAAGTCACATCGCTCAGGCCTCTCGCTTAAAAGTGATGGCTGATATCTGGGCGGTGCGAATATGCTCTAATCAGACTTGGTCCCTGAATCCGGAACCAAGAATATTCTGACGCAATAGAGCATATTCGCACCGCCCAAAAGTTTTCAGATCTCTGCATCACTTTTAAGCGAGAGTCTTGATTGATGTGACTTTGATGACTGACTTGGCTCTCGCCTTCTACTTTGCGCAACGCCCGCGAGAAAATTTCCACTGAAAAAAAATGGATTAAACAATAGGCAAGGCAACGGCGGTCCAGGAATTTACTCAGGCTGAAATGATCAAAAACTGCGCCTTTACTTCGCTTTTGAGTGTCACTTATTCCCTTTTGGGAGCCCCACTTTTCCTGCATCAAGCATCACTTTTTGGATCAAAGGGGGATTTTGGGTGGTGCGAATATGCTCTAATGTATGTAGTACGGACACCGGCTGATCCTGATGGGACCCGTCGGAATATACCTGCCTATCCTGATACCTACCTACCTACCCAACAAATTCCCGGAATAATGGCAAGTAGACATCGTTGCGCTTCTATAGATCTAGATGGACCGCGTGGAGTCGGAGTCAAGGCCTAGGTTTGGCCTAGCTTCAAACTAGACTCGAGAGCTAGTCTTGTGAAATTTGGATGATACGCACAACGATTATTCGAATGAAATTTGCTCCGGCTAATCAACACCGTGTTAATTAGCTGCTAATTAACCGGGAACGGCCAACAAAGAGTACCTGACCCCTCTTCAGGCCATTTTTGCACTGATTTTCGTAGTTTTTCGAGTCAGTAGAATGACAAAAATTGAAGTTGTCGACTCGAAAGTGTTTCGAGTGGTGATGAATTGATTTGTCAAGAACCTGGGTCTCAAAATTTGGTGTGATGGCCGTCACATATCACCGAGGTTTAGAAGAGGGGATTTAAAAGCAGCCGTAGTAAAATAGCTATTTTTCCTCCGGGCCCGGACCCCAATCAAACAGACGGTAATTTACATCTTTCCCGTAAGATAGATTTATTCAAAAAACGATCAGAGTGGTAGTACCTAATTTTGGGAAATGACAGTTACGCTTTCAAACAATGCGTGGTTGTGGTGCTCTTTGATTTTTGCTTCTGGGTCTCCGTCGGGGTCCGTCTGCTCCGCTTTTGTTCCTCAGTTTCTTTCGGGACAGTCCATCCACACCGCTGGCGGGTCTGCTCTGCGTGGTGGACCAATTTGGTTGTTATTTAGTGGTGGGAGAAAACATTCAGTGCTAATTTTTGTTTGCGGTTGCTTGTGTAACAGCGAGTCCTCTTTTGCTCCATTTTTTGTCGTCATATTTCATAGGTCCAAATGGGGGGTGTCGCGACTTCGTAGATGTATGCTAGATGATAAGATAGATTTATTCCACAGGGTAGTCGGAAAGGTGCCAAATGAAGGCAATTGACAGTTGAATCAAGTATGCTGAGTTCACTGGTTTCCGTTAGAGCGTTCATAAACATTTTGAATGAGCATCTCCACTCAACAAACACGTAAATGACGCGTACCAGCCTTATATATCATGTACGACAATTGTACGACAACGCAGATCACCCTTAAAACACGCGGGAACCGGTCGGCAAATATTGAGAATTCCGCTGATGGCTCTTCACCTCAGGCTCGTTTAGCCAAGTTCATGGCAACTGAGACCAGTCCAATTGGCTGTGTCCTGGAGAAATCAAATAAGCTCAAGTTCATCTGCATAATGAAGTTGCGCCAGGGAACTTGAAGTGGAGGGCAACGGTGATGTCATTGATGACGAGCACCCCATAGATAGGCGACGGCATGGTGCAAGGGCGGAGGAAATGTCCGAAAGTGTTATTCAACTACCCTTTATATCTGCATGACTCCCCAACCAAATTTAAATCTCGATGGGGTCCTGACAGCTGTCCGAAAACTGCCTCAAAATAATCTGTAGGGATATATTTATCTCACGGAAAGTCACCCATTAATTGCTTCCCCTAACCTCGTGAGTTTCATAAGCTTCATATGCTTCAGGGTCCTTTGGGCCTTGGCCAGAATTTCTCCACAGGTGGACCAGAAACCGATATAAGTATGTGATTTAATCCGCAAGAAGGAAAAGACCCCCCAAAAAATGAACATTCAGATGTAATTTGGTATTCACTGCGTTTAGCGGGTCCCTAAATCTTTAATATCCGTGAACTTCTGAGACGGGTATAGGTCCGGTCGGTCGAGACGGCTTCGCAGAGCTAGACAGACAGTGAACTTAAACGCATCTCAGACGTTCTGAGATATCCGCCTCCTGGAGGCGTTGAATGCAGGGCTGATAGGCCATTTTAATATTTTGGCCGTTAAAAATGACAGTGTATCTGCACTTCTCTGTTCATTTCAAGGGAAGTATGCCAAGTGGAGCGTGATTTTGACTCATGCGACACGATTCACACGAAGTCCGCCTTGGATTATAATTGGGCGGACTCAGAATTCATGTCACCTGTAGCGGATATTGCCCGCCCATTATGAGGCTGCTCTCATACATGGGATACAATTTGATCTGTTGGACCAATGTTAGTTGAATTACGTTTGCCGGTGGCCGGCGGCCGCCGAACGCTTGGAGGCAAATATTCAGTGCTGATGCCGACCCTGAGCCGAACTAGGGCCAAAATTCGGCATATGTCAGTTAACTAGTACACATAACAAGGTTTCTCTAAGGTTTCCTTAGACTTCGTCTCTTTTTTTTCAGAAAAAATTGAATCCCTGTCTGTGGTCTCACTAGGGATACTGTGATCTACTGCCACAACCTCGAGACAAGCGCATTTGTGGAACCGGCGGCTGGAATGTTCTGTTGCCATCCCACCAGGCACGCTGAGCAGCACGAGGGTTTTCGAGACCGGACAGCACATTTCCGCCGGCATCTGATCTTTTATATCTTCGAACCACCGTGATGCCGGCACCATACTGAAGGCCTAGATAAAATGAAACATCCAACATCGACGTCGTCCTACCCACCTCAATCATGCAGCTCATCGCCCTCCTTCTCGCAGCTGCCAGCGTCGCACTCGCCACCCCGACGGTTTCCTCCTTCAGCGCGGCTGGCTGTTCTGGCGAGCCGCTTGCCATCTGGTCTGGTGTGCGCGAAGATGCATTCTGCAAGGCAACGCCCGGCGCCATTTCCCTCAGCATCATTCCTGGAACCGACAGGTGCCAAATAGATTTGCTCAGGACCCGTGAGGATTGAATTCTCGTCCTACCTGGGGTCTGTACTGATGCGAGGCTGCAGCCAATTGCAGCGGTGTCCATGGCGGCTGGATTTCTACGGTTCCCGTTGAGAACTCATGTTTCAAGTGAGTGGACGAGTACTTATGGAGGTTCAGATGCTCACTGCAATCGTCTGTAGTGCGAGCGAGGTGTTCTCGTCCGTCCGCATTCTCTGCATCACCACCGGCTAGTAAAAACACTGTGAACAAAATGATGAAATACATGGTTCCAGCGTCACTTGTGTCGTCAGAGATCAGTGTTCCCTAGAAAGTTTAGGGCCGTATGCTCTAGGATTAAAAATTTCCACTTGACTTTTGTGACAGAAATACCTGATTTTTCAACTTGAACTTCACTTCACGTGTAGTGAAACACCGGCCATCACTTTGCGGCAGCCGTCCCGGCAAGCTCCGGTCCAAACAACATTACAAGACCAACAATGCAGGTATCTTGAAGTAAAGAAAAGACAAATGACGGTATACGGTTGTAAATTTTGCGCCTTGTGGCGAGCCTACAGTTCAGTTTAATTACATAAGTAATTACATAAAGTTGGAAAAAACTTCAAGTGGACGCGTCGGCCACGTGCTGGAAAAGCTCGGCCTGCACGTGGGGGCTCTTCTCCGCTTCTCCACATTGCCTCCACACGACGGACTGTAGCCACAGGTAAGGAATGGTACCTGCTACCAGTGTGCTCTATCATTAATCTCAAGATAAGCTCCTCCAGTTCCTCGGTGGGCTTCTATCCTATTCTCCCACAACCAACAATAATTAAATTGAAGTTTCGAAGAAATACTTAAACCAAATGTCGGTCGTTTGCCCTCGTTGCGGCCATTCTGAGCATAGCAGGACCCCTTTCCATTCTGCCCAATCTAGTTCCAACCAATATACTCGAGATCGGCTGGCTAGTCTCGCCGTAGAAATCGAGGCGGTGTCCGCTTACCTGAACAAGATCTCAGCAGAGCATGCTGAGGTCCAGACAGAGTTGGACAGTATCATTTACCCCATTCTCACGATACCGCCCGAAGTCACCTCCGATATATTCGTGCATTGCCTCGGCGAACCCGACCCTAGTATTAGCATCGCGCCTTTACTATTGGGAAGGATATGCCGTAGCTGGCGGTCTATTTCGTGTTCGACGCCCGCTCTGTGGGGATCATTAACGATTACCCTCCCACTCTCAGCTCCGGGTCGCCAAAAACTTTACAACCTTTTATGTCTATGGCTCTCTCGATCCGGCTCTTATCCGTTCGAGCTTGCGGTCTTTAGCTCCTATTCCAAGGAACAGATATCGCATACATTCTTCCCGACAATCCTCGAGCATGCTCACCATTTGGAGAGCATCACACTTCATCTTTTGCTTCCCGATTTGGAACAATTTCTAGATATCAAATTCTCTGACGGGTTCCCCATACTTAAGAGGTTCGAAATTATCCAAACTGGAATGGATACGTCGTCGCGGCCTGTTTCGTTTTCGGCGATTACAAACTCCGCATGTTTAACGAATGTAGCCGTGGATGGTGAACTTTTGGGTCGCCCATTACCGAGGACCATACCATGGGCGCAACTGACGACATTCTTCGGGATGGATTTCGGTCTGGACCAAGTGTGCGAGGTTTTGACGCTGGCATCGTCGCTCCAAGTGTGTGACATCAACTTTGGAGCGGGCAATGTGGACGAAGCCCTGCTATCCCAACATGCAACCGTAACGCACACTCGCCTGCACATCCTGTCCTTGAGGCGAGATCGTCACCCATGCGCGGATTTTGGACTTTTCGCACTTTTGACGATGCCTGCACTCCAGAGGCTCTATACTTCGATCTGCGATGAACAGGTTCCGCGTTTCCTCGAATTTTTGTCGAGGTCTTCGTGCCAACTCGCCATCCTTCATGCCGATCTGCAGCTGCGCACGTCTAATCTCGCCCCCTGCTTGGCGGCCCTCCCACATCTTGTCGAGCTTGAGCTCGGTTTCGGCGCACATGGCGTACTCACAGGATCTTTCGGTGAATTCATCATACTTGTTCATCGTAAAAACCGATATATGCCCAAACTGGCCAAGCTTGTCATCTGGTTCGGGGGGAGCAGGATTGACTACGAACTCCTCCTTGACACTCTCGAGTCCCGACGAGACATGCACCCGGAAGCCCCCACCCAACTCGACCATTTTGAACTCCACTCCATCTCCTGGAGTCTTAGCATTCCCGCTGAGACGCAGCTAAAGCAGTTCGCAAAGCTCGACGCTGAGGGCATGATAATAATTATTACTCAGCTCGGAGGTGAGTCTTTGGTGTGATTCTGCTTCATGTTTGTCTTCGTCCTATATAAACCGCCGTTTCTCTCTACAATATTCCTTGGTTATATGCTCCTCTTAGTGACAATAGCAGATATGCCCCGCTTTCATGTAAGCATTATCCCAGAAATTTAAACCCACTCCCTGAAGCTGGATCTTCAACGGTCTACTCCTCGGCCTCTCCGTCAGACTCTACATCCACTTTCTTCTTCCCCTTCTTAGCCCCTACTACTTTTTTATTCGGTTTAGAGCCGGAACTCCCGCCCGAAGCGACCCGCACAACGTCCTTCACCCCACTCGCCAAACCATCCAACAATACTTCCCGTTCATCCCCGTCCACGCCTGACGAGAGACTGTTGAGCGCGCGGATTTCCGTCGCCCATATTTCCGGCTTCTCGAAGCTGGGCGTCTCCAATATCAGCGGGATGTCCTGAAAGCGGACGTCATTGAGGATGTGGTAGAAGCCATGGATGCCGATGTGGCCCCTTCAGCTTCACAGTTAGCAGCGAACGACAGCATTGGGTAGGATACACGCACATCCCGATATTTTCGTGCCGATCCTTTTTGGAGTTGCATTCTGTTTTGGAGTCGTTGAGGTGCATGCCGCGTAGGTAGGATAAGCCAACTTGTTCGTCGAAATCTGTGACTTTATGTACGCGAAGATCGGTCAGAGAATGGCAAGTTCGAGTTAAAACCTACCAATTTTCCTGCGAGGGTACTTCAAAACAACGGAAGGATGATGAAGAAAGAGACGCTTACTCCCAGCCCTCCTTGGTGCGAAGATCATAGCCCTGGTCGAGCAGGTGAGCGAAGGAATCAGTGCAACAGGCGGTGAGAAACATACTGCGGCAAACATGTGGCCTGGAAACATTATTAGCTTAGGTTTAAAAATCGACGAACTCAATAATAAGACTTGCATGTATCTAAGCAGACTCCTACCCGGGTTTTATCCTCCACTTGGCTGATTATGCCCCCCAGATGTGCGAAATCGCCGCCGATGATATTTCCCGCCCCGGCCTAAAAAAACGTTGAGAATGTTCAAGTAAGTGAGGGAAAAATAATTTTGACCATATTCTCCAACACGGTAATCACGGTGTTTGTTGCTTTGTGCGCCTCGTTGATGCATTCAGCAATTTGTGAGATCGCCTCGTCCGTAGTTGATTCGCCAACGGTGGATCCCGGACTGGTGCAGCGATAAGTAAATACCTAGAACAAAAAAAGGACAAGCAGGCACTGAAAATTGTACAGCAGAAGCCCCAGGGCTTCGCATCTCTGCAAGTCGTCTAAGAAGCAGTCGTACGACTTTTGGCGCTTTTCTCTATGTTTAAGTTCAGGGTGACGTTCAAAATAGACGCCAATGAAGGGGCTAACGCGTCTGGATTTCCCAAGTTGATCAAGTAGCTGCCGTGAGGTAAGATGTGTTTAGGATCGTAACCATGTTCGGCCAATCCTGCCTTGAAGCTCGATATGGTGGTATCAGTCAGCGCAGCGGAGCTCCATTTCCGCTGGGATTTGATAAAAAGCGCGAAGGAATTGGCACTACGATATCCCAGTGAATAATCAGCAGGTAGTAAGGAGACGCGAACATTTTACCCAATCGCAGCAGCGTTGATAATCGCGTTTTCAACTCCACCTGCGGCGGATACATGTGCGCCGACTTTCCAGAGACTCGATGGCCTGTCCCCATAGTGCGTTGGAGCGGGTTTGGCTTTCGCCTTTCCCTTGGCTTTCACTTTCATATTTGCGTTTTGACTCGAGTTCTTCAACAAAGGGAAATACGGCCTACCTGCTTTTTGCTTTTTGGGGACCGGCTCTGGAAGGTCAGTCTCCAGTAGTCCAGCTACACTTTCGGTCTTGAGCTTTCGCTTGGGCATGGAGAAAGCTGTAGAAATTAGGCGAGGTGGTCGAAATTGAATGAAATGCCGGAAGGATGATGTCCGGAGCATACAAATTAGGGAAAGTATGCGATAAAAATCGTCCCAGAGGTCTTCGCAAATTGAGTCTCCCCAAGTTATTAGCGGTGGGCAGTCGTTGGAGAAGCAGAAAAGGACTAAATTTATGTCTGTTATTTCTGGGGAGCATTGCACAACAAATGTCACTTCTCCTCCTCCTCCTCCCTGTCCGCAATTGCTGTCCTCCGCTTGCTTGGACGTCCTTGGCGACTGTTGTCCCAGAAGCTTCAACTAATGGGCACCGAAACAGCTACGGAAACGCCCTCGAAACTGGGGGGATATGATTTCTATCACCAAGTCCTCGGGAGTCCAAAATATGTTGTCGCGCCGATGGTGGAGCAGAGCGAGCTGGTAAATCCATGGATTCCGCTTATTTGCGATGCATATGGCTCAGTGCATGTCTCCAGGCATTCCGGCGACTTACCAGGCGTTATGGGGGTCAAGTGAGTCAGATTCTACTTTTTTTTGGCAATCTTTCTCGGTCCTGACATGCTATTGAGCATAGCTGGTGTATACGCCGATGATAAACGCAAAGGTGCCGCAGTTCATTTCAAGAAATCGCTACCATCGGAGCTCTGGGGGCTACTTTGTCTGGCATCTTCTATGTTTCGGAGGCCACCCTGAGCTCCTGCCCTAGGATCCATCCCAGTGACCTTGCAGGAAGGCTCATGCTAACACTGGCTTTCAGCTCTTTGCGGACCCCAATAGAAAATACCGAAATCAATTTTTTGACATCAACGCTGGTGAAGAGGGTGATCCTACGACCGACCGACCGCTCATCGTACAATTCTGTGCCAACGATCCCGAATATCTCCTCATGTCTGCCAAAGTTGTCGAGAAGCACTGCGACGGAGTCGATATTAACCTTGGGTGCCCGCAAGACATCGCGCGGCGCGGACGATATGGCGCGTTCTTGCAGGACGACTGGGACCTTATCTTCAACCTCAGTGCGTTGGGTATCCACACTCTTCATTGGGTTCTGCCACTTATGCGATGATATCCAGTCAACACGCTACACAAGAACCTTGCGGTCCCCGTCACCGCCAAGTTCCGCGTCTTCCCAAGCATCGAGAAGACGGTGGAGTACGCGCAGATGCTCGAGCGCGCAGGGGCCCAGATCCTCACATGCCACGGGCGCGTCCGCGAGCAGCGTGGACACAACGCCGTGCGTCGCTTCCCCTTCACATACGATAATAACAATACCAACGCACTCCGCTATTAGGGCCTCGCCTCGTACGAGCACATCCGCGCCGTGAAGCAAAACGTCTCCGTCCCCGTCTTCGCCAACGGCAACATCCTCTTCCAGGAGGACGTCGAGGCGTGCCTGCGCGAGACGGGCTGCGACGGGGTCATGTCCGCCGAGGGCATCCTCTACAACCCCGCGCTCTTCGCTGGGCTCGCTCCTGCGCCCTCTTCCTCTTCTTCCGCTGCCCTCGAGCCGCCCGCACCGCCGGTTACCGCCGACGCCCTGCTCCTCGCGCGGCACCCGCCCCACGTCGCCCTCGCACAGGAGTACCTCGTTATCGTGCGCAGCCTGCGCACCGCCACGGCCCTGACCGCGGTCAAGGGCCACCTCTTCAAGATCCTGCGCCCCGCGCTGTCGCGGCACCCCGACCTGCGCGAGCGCCTCGGGCGTGTGCGTATCGACCAGAACCAGAAAGGGAAGGAGAAGCGCGCCGCGGACGAGCCGTATTGGGCGACGGGACTAGAGGAGTATGAGGAGGTGGTGCGCGAGCTGGGGGAGCGGCTGGAGAGGGAGGCGGAGGCGGAGCTGGCTGCGGGAGTGGGGGAGGACGGGGAGAAGCGCAAGACGTTGACGGAATTGGTGAAGATTCAGGAGGAGACGGGGCTAAGGCTGCTGCCGTGGTGGTTGGCACAACCGTATTGGCGGCCGTTGCCTACAGGTAGCTAGCCTTCTTCACTTGCTGCAAACCTCCTACTGACTTATGTTATTCCAGATCCTCCGGATGCGGCTGGTGGTACTGGCAAGAAACGACCGGCGTCCGTTGAAGAACAAGCCACTGGTGGAGATGAGTCAGGTCCGGGTAAGAAAGCGAGGATTCAGTCTGCGGAGACATGTCCTTCGTAAAACCCAGAATGTTATTAGCTATGTAGCTGTACAGTATGTATGTTGCAGGTTATTATCGGGTATACAACATAGAGCATAAATATACGGATGACCGTACGACTATGTCAGATTCATTTGCTGCCTGGCCGCCTCACTGGCCTGCCTCTCCAGCGTCACCTCCCCGTCCTTATGCAGTTGTGGCTGCAGATCTTCCTTCTTGATCCCCCGATGCTCCAGCGCATACGCCCTGCACGCCTCTCGGCTCGCAATCAGCTCCGGGTCCTCGCGGTCCAATGCAACAATTTTCACGCCGGAGAGGTTGTGCTGCAGCAGCGCTTGGAGCGTGGGCAACAGCGTCTTGTCCGGGGAGTACGTCCCTGAATTGTTGTCCACCACCAGCTCCCACCGCACGTCCGCGTCCGACGTCGCGTCGCTGAACGCCTGCCACCCGCCCGCCGGGCGCGGGTGGAACTCGCCTGAGTAGCGCACGGTCTGGTGGCAGTTCGCGTGCAGCGCGTGCTTGGACGCAAAGTCGACGAAAAACGCCGCACCGGTCTCGGAGAAGCGCAGCGAGTCGTCCTCGGCGGAGATGATGTACGTGTACACCGCGGGCTTGACGCGAGCGCCGCCACTGAGCAGCGTCATGACGTCCGCGGCGGACTCGATGGTGCCGAACTTGTTGGTCGTGCCACGCGCGTAGAGCATGCGGTGGCCAGCCATGATACCTGAGCGTACGGCAAGCGAGGAGGGCCCGGGCCCGAAGATGCTTTGCGCGGCCTTGTAGCCGTGGTTCCACGGCTGGTAGATGTCACCGAAGAAGCGCTGCACGCCGACGATGTACATTTTCCACGTCGAGTAGAGGCGCACGCGTTCGTCCGAGGGGGTGGAGTTTGTGAGAAGCCCGACCGTCGGCGAGAAATGGCGCGAGAAGCGGATGGGCCCATCGAACGTGTACGGAGAATCCTTGGGATTTGGACCCGCGGGCTTGCTTTCAATCTGTTTCTATCGTCAGTGGAACGATACGCAGGAGGCAGCAGGTTAGTCAAACCTTGAGCCAAAATGTGCCGCCTGCACGGCGGAAGAGAGGTCCATCTATCTCCACCTCCTTTGCACCAGCGTTAACTGAGGTCTTGAATTTCCCGATGTAGTCGTCCCTAGCGGTGCCGTCGTCCTTGTCCAGGACTTCGACATTTAGTGAGGCGTGTACGGGAACGTTTTTGACCCTCCATATCTCATTCCACACAGGCGTAAGAGTGTTCACCTGGACTGTGGACCTTTACAGACCATCGTCAATGACGCAGACACAGGTGCTGGAGAAATAGCAGAGCTGACACGAAAGATATGCGATCGTCGAGCTTGGCGACGAAATATGGATCGGCTGATCCGACGACGTCCAATTTTGGAATTCCAGATGCGCCTATGAACTGGGGAGCACGTTCATGAGCTGAGCCGCCCGAGACGACGATAGAGCTTACCTGTATTGTGAGGTCGACGTATGGAATATCCAACAATTTCTCCTCTGCGAGAGATTTTGTGACCGCTGCGATGTCGTGGGCGTTGGTATTGGCGTGGCGCACGACATGGCCAATGGATTCCAGAATTTTGCTCATGCTGAGGTTGCTGGCACGATTTCGGCTACTCATGAGGGGTGAGTGTAGGTCCAACTTGAAACCCAGTCCGAACCACGGAATAATAGTACCAGGAAGAGTTTGGTAGAGTTTGTTTTGGCTCGGGATGTAAGCAGTGAGGTAGCGAGGTCCGGTATGTAGCGGAAAACAGGAGCGGTGCAGAGTGTTGAGTAGAAAAGGAAAGAGGGGCCGGAGGCAATGCCGTCATTGGCGGTGTCTAGCTCGGATCAACATGGGCGTTGATTGCAGCCTGGAATAGAATTGAGAACTATGAATGGGTGGGGAAAAATCTAATTGAGGAGATGAGCGCTGAGCTCGGGTAGGTGTAAAATGCGCCCAAGTACAATAGCAGTTGTTGTAGTGGCGAAAATTCTTTGAGGTTTTTCGCTGGGTTTTTCTGTGTGGCTCACTGTGATTTTAATATAGACGTCCTAAAATTAAAGCATTCCAGCGCGCCGTGGCTGTAGCCCTTTATGAGGGATCGGCCGCAGTCGCGACGCAGCAAGATCGGGTCAGAAAAGGACAGGACCAGTGCGAAAAAAAACGCATGTGCGAGGACACTAAGGAAGAACGTGAAAAACGGCTTTTGTTTCGAAATCTAAAATCTACACCTACGTAGCTCATCTCACTTCCTTGCCTTCCAGTACCTGAGCTCACAATAAAAAAGGTGCCGGCGAGCTCAGCTCAACAGAGGAACTCGATATACCGAGGAACTCACTTGAATGGCTTGGACTGGCTTAGACTAGCCTAGAGATCGGTACTACCCTCCAGCCTTATCGTGGGTAGCCTGCACGGTGACAAAGGGGACTCGTAGGCGATGTACAATCCCGCATCTTTGAGATTCCAAGCCTTGCAACCGTACCGCAGAATAGCGTGCCAAAGAACCAGCGCCTTTGCTGCCAGTGCAGTAGGTGTCTGTCCGGGAGAATAGGCGTACAGCGTTCGATGCACCTCAATCTGTTAATCGTTCCTTCATAGAACTTGGACGTGTTGGTGTGGTGAGAGACTCAGAGACTCAGACTCAGGGGCGATAGAGTGGTTCACACACGTGCTCTTGTGACGCGACGCGCATCGCCAATCAAGGACAAATACAAGCCAGGTTTGGAAGCAGAAAAGAAAAAAAGACAAAAGAGCAGCCTGGGTCTGCGCGCGAAAGGAGAGAGTTCTAGTTAAAGCGAGGGAGTGCAATGGAAATGGAAGGACAAAGCTTGCAGTTTTGGTCCGGAAACAGACAGTAAAAATCGACATTGCGTCTGGTATGTTGGGTGAACTGCGCCCCGGTTCAATAATTTGTGAAGAACTGGGTTTGACTGGCGAGAGACCGGTCTCTTTCGACTTCGGCTCAGCACCGGCGGTAAACTTGAATATGGAATTTTGTATGCCAGTACCCGGGGGAAGCTTGCGCAATACAAGTTGAAAGTACAGTTTTATTATTTACATCGATTTAATATTTCCGTCAAGTTCTCCCTTATTTTTACCGTGGCGAAAGGACAAAGCGGACGTGGGTTATTTTTGAGGGTGTTGGATTCCAAACGATCTCTGCAGCTGTGTTGATAATTTGTACATACTCTACGCGAGTTTTACTCATCATATTCAAGTTGGCTGCACTTTCTTTAACAGCCCCCACCATTCCACGTGTGTATCTCTCCACAGACCTCTGCAGTAACCTGTTATTTGTGCATCACGCTGCAATGTGGGGATCCTCCAGGATCCCTGACATTACCCCTGGTTTCAGCCGCTAACTTTGACTCAAAGAATGGTGGGAGGGAGGCCAAGAAAAGAGAGTCGGATAGACCTCGTTGAGACCTCGTCAAGTGCGGATGAGATCGCCACTCGGCGCGCGAGCTACACGGTATCCCGCGGGGCACCATCAAACAAATAAGGCATCGTCGGTCGCCGGCAGCCACTGTTCGGTCTTGCACTGATACTAATAGATGGGATCGCAAGAAGCTCCCCCAATAATGAGTGGCGGTTTGAACCAGCTGATCATGTGTTGTGTTTGATTCTTACTCCCGAGTCAGAGCGGAGTCTGAATTGTTTCTTGACCTGCCCCGTCATGGCATCGCGGTTTGCACGAATTCGCAGGGTGTCCCCACTTGCCCTTGGGATATCTGGCACACTGGGTCTCTACTTCTCGTTCACTTCCAGGAAATACCATGCCGATAGCCCTACTCCCTTGCGTGTCCAATGGACAATGCTGAAAACGTCCAAGTTCAATCCCCAGGAAGGCATTCGACGGGTTGACAGCATTTCGATACCTTCGTACGTGTCTGCGATGTCTTCGTTTACGACCAGCTCATTGTTGCAACAGCAATTCTCCGTCGGAAGATGTATACACGTCGGCCCATGTAAAAAGCTCCGCTTGGTCTCTGTGGTCTGTCTACGATGGGCATGCCGGACCCCAGACTGCCTGGCATCTCGAGGAGCATCTCATTCCTAGTGTTTTGAAAGCACTTCAGCCCTTATACCATGATGGTGTCCAGCCCGCCGTTGAGGCTATTCACCGCGCCATCAAGGCGACGTTCTTGGCCGTCGATGCGCAAATTGTACAACAGCCCACGCAGTACCTTCTCGAACAATCAAGCAGTGCGTCACCGCCGACGGACTTGAAGGCCGTCGGCGCGCGCTTGCTGCAAACTGCCCGCTCTGGATCGTGCGCCCTTGTCGCATTTTATGAGGCAAACATCCGCCACCTCCACGTAGCCGTCGTCGGCGACTCCCGTGCGATTCTAGGGCGACGCCGCAAAGTACAGGACGGCGGACCCCTGTACGAAGTGCACGTGCTATCCGCCGACCAGACGCCCCGCAACCCCAAAGAACTCGCCCGAACGACGGCTGAGCATCCAGGCGAAGACCTTGCCTTAAACGGCCGCTTCTTGGGATGGGCTATCACCCGCGCGTTTGGCAACGGTACAATGAAGTGGAGCCTGGAGCTGCAGGAATTCCTGCTCAAAAATTTTCTCGGTTCACCTGCACGCAGCGTCGTAAAAACCCCGCCATACTTCACGGCAGAGCCTGAGGTCACCCTAACGACCGTCGAGCCGGGCGACTTCATGATCATGGCCTCGGACGGACTTTGGGATTGCCTCACAAACGAAGAGGTTGTTGGGCTGGTCGGTATTTGGCTTGAGCGCACACACGGTGAGCCTTCAAAGGGTACTGTAGCTCCGGGGCTGGAACAAGAAGTGGCGCGAGATGATCTTCCGGTGGAATTGAAGGAGGACAAAACCCAGAATTACGAGAACTGGAACGCACAAAAGCTATTCGTCAACGTAGACTCCAACGTTGCACATCATTTGGCTCGGAACGCATTTGGAGGTGCCGATGATGACTTGCACAATGCTCTTTTATCGACTGCTGCACCCCGGGCTCGCTATATCAGGTATGGACCCCACATCCTTTGCTTATTATGGCGCTGATGAAGCTTCCCAGGGACGATCTAGCTGCCGTCGTCGTATTTTTTGATTAGTAGACCTTGAGTCCTTTGGGTTACCTGGCCTTCGCTACGAAAAACGCTTTTGGTTATGACGATGTCGCACTTAGCGAGCAGTCTGAATGCGGCTTTTCTTTATTATGCGGTGGTCTGGACTCTCCTCGTCTTTACTCAGCCCTCGGGGGACCAATTCGAATAACTGGTACGCGTCTCATCGGGACGCGTCGCATCACGTGCCGGGAATGTTCGGCCATGTCGGAATCCACCCAACTCCGAACTTTTCAAGAGTAACCAGCTTGTAGAACTACCAACTTGCCATCTTCGGCCTTTCTCCCCGGTTACTCCCTCTTGTTTATTACTGTTTCAGAGCTTGGCCATCCCAAGAATGACTCCGGCCTCCGCGATCGGATCTCCGACCTACTCGCCCACTGTCGTCCAGACATTTGCAAACGATGCCAACCGAGAACCCACTGTTCGCCGTCAGCGGTCTTTTGAGTCAGGTGTGTCCGCCTCTGGACCTGGCTACCCTACGTTGTAGACTCGGAGTCGCGGTATAACCTACTGTATGGAAATAATTCTGGGCCCACCGGGCGTTCTACTGCGTAGCGGAGCCAAGTGGATAATGTTGCGTTTACTGAGCGACGGGCGGGAAATACCAGTCTGGATACCTGTTTTGTCTGAGCGGGGATCAGTACGTGGCGGCAATATCAACAATTCCCGTTCCCGTTGAACGCTGTGTATTTAACGAGGACGATTTTGGCCACAACGCCCGACGGGCTCCATCCTTTCTCTACGGCTGTGCGGGACACAGAGGTGCTGGACACCAGAAGATCTTTTGACGACGCATCGGTGCTGGACGCCATTCTACCATTACCATTCACCAAGCAACTATGCACCTCACTTGCTTTCTTCCGCTTATTGGAGGTCTGATCAGCCACGTCGCGGCACAAAAGACTTTCGAGATAACTGGGGTGCGTGTCCTCGGCCTTCCTGAAACAGTATATTCAAGCAATGTTAGTGGCAAACTACCCCCGATAAGAGCAGTCTGTTTGCGCCGGTGACAAAACAATCGGCGACATTCAAGACAACGGCAGAATCTGCCTCTGCTGATATCGTCATCGATGAAAAAACGGTGAAACAAACTATGGAAGGTTTCGGCGCGACACTCAGTATGTTGTCCTCCGACTGTTTACACGGTTTATAACTCTTTCATCTACTGAAGCGGACTCCGGTGCTAAGTCACTAAGTGAACTGAAGAAGAAAAATCCGGACTCCTACTCGAAGCTTCTGGACAAACTTTTCAATCGTATGTCGTATATCTCAAGGTTTGACTTATCTTGAACTCCTTATTCAAGCGGGAGTCAACGCCTCATCTGCCGGAATAACGTATCTTCGAGTCCCACTCGGTGCTACTGACTTCTCTGCAACCTGTGAGCAGCTTCGATGCGTGATGAAATAATAATAAACACTCAAAATGGCAGCCTATACATATGACGACACCGCTGGAGACACTTCTTTCAACAAGTTCAACATCGATGTCGCCCCGTCTTATGTGTTCGAGGTCCTGGAGGACATCCAAGCCGTCAGTAGCCCCGACAGTCCGTCACTTCAAATGGTCACAATGTATTTCCTTGCTGATGAAGTTCATTGTCTTACAGGTTTGCACATTCACCTGGTCCCTTGGAGCCCTGTACGTAGCGTCCTTCTCTGCTTGTTCTATTTCCAACCTTGGGCAGCCCGGATGGTTCAAAGACAGCGGTTCCATAAACGGCGGTTCATTCAAGTCCCAAATGGCTGAGACTTGTACCTATTCCTTCACTTCTGTTCCACCATATTCTAACATCTAATTTGTGAAGACGCCCAGTATTTATTGAAATGTCTGCAAGCATTCGAAAAGAAAGGGATCCACATTCGCGCCATCTCGATTCAGGTATGCATTCCTACTCCCCTCAGCCATCAACTCCATTGAACTTGAACCGCAGAACGAAGTTTTGAATTCAAATGGTTCGCTTCCGTCGTGCAAGATGACCTGGGAAGATGAAGGAGCCATTGGCAAAGCGCTGAGGGCTCTCATGAACAGCAATCAATTCACAAATGTGAAATTAATCGCTTTTGAACACAATTGGTCTGGCCTCGACTACGCGACTTCATTGGTCCGTAATCTCGCCCTCTCCATAGCCTTTGGATATTTATTTATCTGGTGACAGATGGAGAAATACTCCGATGTTTTCGACGGCGTTGCCGTTCATTGTTATCGAGGGACAGTCGACGATCAGAAACAGTTTGCGGACGCCCATCCCAAGACAAACATCTACTTCACTGGTGAGCGAAATGCGAGTTGCTTTCCACCCAAGGCCTGATCGCGAGTAGAATGCTCTGGAATGCTCGGCGGCGATTGGTGGGGTGATATGCAATGGCAAACGGATAATCTGTTCGTCTTCATTCGTCTCTTGTTGCGAGCCATGCTCATAATATATACGTCTAGATTCATTGGAAGCGTCGAGTATCGTGCGAAAACTGTGCTAACTTGGCTTCTCGTCAGCGGAGACCAATTACCGGATGCAAGCAGCTGCCACGACAAGCAGGGGAATGCCAACTCCTGTCGTGCAGTCGTCACAGCCAATCCCGACGGAAGCTATGTTTTGAACGAAGAGTATTACGCTATCGCGCACGCATCGCGCGCGGTCATTCCGCAGGACAAGGAATTCGGGAAGTTGATCGGGAGTACTGTGTCGAAGAGCCATGCGGGTTCCCTGCGAGTAACTGCGTATTCCACTGCGCGGGCTAATGCGAAGGATCCAACCCGGTATTCTTTGCATGTTCTGAACAGTGCGTTCCCTTCCCTCGAGTACACGAGGAAATGCTGATCAGATAATAAGTGGGGGGGACGGCAGAGTATACTATCGGATTCCAGGGGAAACAGGTTCGTCCAGATAGAGGCGACGAAGTTCCAACACTCACCAATCTCTAGGTGTCCTACTCTTTCCCAAGAGGACTGACTACGTTATGGTTTTATGCATGAAGTTCGTTAGGCGTCAATTATATACTTCTTTACTCTATTTCTAAGGCTACGAGAGGCAGAAGACTACTTGGAGAGTACTCCGTTACTCCAAAGAACTTCCGATTTCAGATATTAAACGTCGGCCCATGACCATTCAGAAAGCCACAATTATATTTTGTCCCTTCATCGAACCTCCACAGAGGCCAAATAAATTATAGTGGTTGGGTGCTATGATACAAGGCGTGTGTAAGTAGTAGTATATTAGATTGTCCAACGTATCCATAGTCATTTCTTCGGATCGGGTATAAGAGGCTCAAACCCCGCGCTTTGTGAGACGCAGTGGCGGCGTGTCGGTGTCATACGGAGAATCAGAGTCGGATATCGTCCCGTCAGACGAATGAGACTCAGTGGGAGAGTGAATAGACTGGAACGTGTAGTAGTCCAACGTGCCGGCGAACGACGTGTTGGGAGGGCTGTCCATGGTATTCGATACGGTGCGCATGGGCAGCGGTGGCCGGGTCGGCGAGCGCTCAATCGGTGATAGCGCCTCTTTGATGGAATTTGCACGCTCGATGCGGGACGTGCGTGCGTCTGAGCGCGTTGCCGTCCTGCCTAGCCGTTTGGCGCGGGATTTGAGGAGTCCCGCAACGACCACGGTGTTCCCGCGGCTTAAGGGCTCCTCCTCCAGCGGAAGCGTGGTGAGAGGAAGCCGCAGGTGCGCAGGTAGTGCAGGAACTGGAGGAGGAGAGGCGAGGCCAACAGTGGGCATGGGCGAGCGCGCAGAGTACACCGAGTCCGACGAGGCGGCGGACGGTAGCCCGGAAGCGGGGGCTACGTGTGATGAATGGGAGGTTGGGATGGAGGGCGGTTGTGGAATGGACACACGCAGGGGCGGCGAGGACGTGAAATCTCGAGGTTCTACTCGGGGACCCAGCTCATATTCGTCGTCCTCGTCTACCGGGACCTCCTGCATCGGGAGATCTGGGGACTGTAGCTGATGCCCAGCGTGCGACGAACTGGAATGCTCCCCGAGTAAGTGGCTGGAGGCGCTGTACCGATGCCCTGTATATGAACGGCGACGCGCACGTAGTTTTTTGAAGAGGGGGGTAAAGAAGGACAGAAGAATAAGCGATAAGATGACAAGGGCGGCGACGATGGCGACTATGAGGCCTATGTTAGAGCTTGAAGTCTCCGATGAAGTCCTAGCTTCGATGACGGGCATGGTGCAGAAAACAGCGGGAGACAGTAATTCTGAAAAAGATAGCCGTGAGGAGCGGTGTGCGTATAAGAAGATGTCCGGGCAATGCAAGGAGCCTTGGGACGAATACTAGTAGCCTGGATGCCCGATCACAGCCCCAGGTGCGCCACCGCGTCGCCGTTAAGCCCGATACCACAACCTGAGTCCCAGACAGAGCCAGACGAGGGGGACCACACAATTACGGTCCGCCACGACTATCGGTAAATGTTCTGAGCAGAGATGTCAGGCTAACTTGAAGCTTTGGCTAAGCAGGCTCGAATCCTTCCATGGAACTTTGTGAAGACGGTCGACAACTGCACCAGGTTCCGCATGATTCTTCCCTAAGGCTAAGAGAGTTGATATCGATTAATGACATTTCTCTAGGATCCATCGAGCTGGAAAGCTGAGCGAGAGAGGTTCAAGTTGATAGAGGATAATGGCACCCGAAGCCAATGCCATGACAATCAAACAAGTATAAAGTTTGTTGCTTTTTTGCCAAGACCTCCCACGGCGACTCCGAGTTGGAACCTTGAGTTCAATCCACCCGGGCCTAGGAAAATCTTTGCTGTACTATTCGCATTCCAAACCTGAATTATATGCTATGAATCAAGGTGGAAACACATTCGTCGGTCACCTCCGAGTCGCAGCGGCCGAGTTGCCCGTCCAACCCAATCCCGTCGGCGGCCTCATCGACACCGCTCACTCTAATGCTCACTGCCTCCTAGTGAGGGCGTATGGCGGTCGAATCGGTCGGCTCCGTCATCAAGCTTCAAGGGCAATGCCTGTGGCCCGGGCTACCTATACCACCAGTACAGGCCTCAGTCGTCACAGTTTGACGACTCGGAGTCAGTACGAGTCTGATGTTTCAGGATTTTCTCTGGCCTTTATGATCCTTTATAACAAGAGGTAATGGTGGTTGTTGGATCTTAGCCATGATATTTTCTTTCCCAACTCCGAGGATCTGTGGCAGTGGACTATGCCAGAAAACTTTCCTTGTTATCGAGAAACATTGGCGCTACGTGCAACCATTTAACACCTGCCGTATCCATTCTCCTCAACCATAAACAAGAACAAAAATCGAGTTCGTATGATGTGACTCACAAACATCAGTACGAGCGCCGTAGTATCGTTCCTGCTTGAATATAATTTGTATAGGTGTACCCTGGTCTGGCGCCCTGTTCCTAGCGTCCTGTGAGGAATCGCTCTTGTTCTCTCAGCCAAAAGATTTCTGACAGCCGTCGTTATTCTGAGGTTGCTAGTTATCCTAAGTCTCCTCTTGGCAAGTGGTTTCCCTCGCAACTCAAGATACAAATCGGGGTAAAAGCCACCAATTATATGTTGTTTGATTTTGTAGGTCCACCCAGAACAACGACGTTGTTCTTCGAATTTGATCTGTCCGATTTTGGCCGTGATGTGGCGGGCCACTCTATAAAAGCCTACTCAAGACTGTTAAAACGACGTTCCATCTCCTTGGTCGAACACGATGTACTTTTCGTGCATTGTGAGCTTTCTTGGTGGGGAGCCTTCATTGTCTGCGTCGCGTCCTCTTCTACCATTGAGGGCTAGCGATGTCAACTTGCCTGTAGGCAGTGTATTGTCGCCA
The DNA here is from genome assembly GCA_029282285.1 of Mycena rebaudengoi. Classification (NCBI taxonomy): domain Eukaryota; kingdom Fungi; phylum Basidiomycota; class Agaricomycetes; order Agaricales; family Mycenaceae; genus Mycena; species Mycena rebaudengoi. The sequence continues at coordinate 765,551 of JARJCX010000003.1, read as the reverse complement.
CCCTCGGTGGCGTCAAGGCTCTGGTTGACACTCTCTGGGTGTCTGTCCAACGTCGTTCTCAGCTGTATTCGTGGATACCGAGTGGTTACGCCTTTTACTAGGTCAAAACTTGGTGCCGCGGATGCACAGGGACCTTCGAGTGACGTTGGCCGTGAAGCCGAAGCTACCAGCCGCGCTCCCATCCTCATCGAGGGATATTGCAACGAGTGCAAGCAAGGTCTTTGGGGACTACACATCGATGCACCTTGTCTTACCGGCCGCGACGTCCCGTTCACTCCTGCGCCCCCTCGCCCAAGCTCTTTTGGTTCCATTGGATATACCATCCGAAGCTATGACGACTCCGATTCTCAGGACGATTCGGATACCTTGCTCGACGAACCAGGACCGTTACCAACCGTGTTCCATCATAAACATGACATCAAGTATACTTTCCATTTCCGCCTGGGAGAAGGCGCCACAGGCCGCGTTATGCTTGCCCACGCTGTGTACCCTGGTGATAGTGAAGAGCACCAGGTTGCGATCAAAGTCTTCAGCAAAGGCCACGCCATTGATCGCGGACGGCAGGCTCTCACCGTTTGGAACATGGAGTCGAACGAGCAAAGGAGGAAGCTAATGATTTCGATGATACCGAGGAGCGACGTGATAAACTCAGAAACAAATCTCCTGAAGGGATTTTACGATACCGAGCATCAAAGTCCATTTTTGACGCCACTTCTTGCTGCTTTTCAGGACGAGAAGAATGTCTATCTCGTTATGGTATGCTAAATGATTACATTGACTCACTGACTTACACTTATTTACTCATAGCGTATGTACCCGGACACTCTGGATCGCCGACTCCGTCGCTTAGCAGAGGATGAACAGAAACTAAGCGTAGAAGAAATTCGCCTTTATGCTGCCGAACTCGTACGTCATCTATCTTCCTCCTACTCATTCCGACTGGTAGTTCGACTTCCACCGTGAAATTTATACCCTTCACAGTTCTGCGCTCTCAAGACGCTTCACCAGAAACACCACATCGTGCACTGCGACATCAAACCCCAGAACCTCCTAATATCGCCGTCGGGTCATCTCTGCCTCGCGGATTTTGGACTATCTAAGAAATTCCGGGCGAACAACTTTGAATCGCTCAGGAGACCGAAGGCAGGAACCGTCGGATATATCCCACCGGAGACGTTTGTTCCAGGATTCACAACTGTTCTAGGGACAGCCCTGGATATTTGGGGTTTGGGGGTGCTGTTGCTCGAGATGTTTGAAGGAACGGGTCAGGTGAGTTATTAGGAATTTTGGATGGGCCGGGCGCTGATTATCTCAGCCACACTTTGCGGAGATCGCGATGGACGGGAACCCTGTGGTTGCCCCAGATGTTTTCGACATCGTTTCGGACGTTGAAGCTGCGGATTTGATTGACTCGGTAATATCACTCCCACTCCCGAGCCCATCTTGCTGAAACATTTTTGAGATCGTTAACAAGGACTCAGCGTCTCGCCTCAAGCTGTCTGCTATCGAAGAGCATGCATTTTTTAGCGATGTGTTCGTGCCCAGCCTTTCCTCTCCCATGGATCGATTCTCATGAGGATTTTCCAGCGATTGGACCAAGGTTGAATCACGGCAGTATAAACGTCAGTCCCTTCAGTCCTCGCTACTCCTTTGTCCCTGATTTTTTTTGGTCAGCGCTCTATTGTCCGGGCCCACCAACACCAATCGATCCCAACTCGAGCGTTTCATTTTCAACCCACGTTTTGGATTTTGAATTGGATTGCGATATTGATAACGATATTGATAACGATATTGCAAAGTTTTCGAAGTCGCTCTGTGTTGACTATTTAATTCCCGCCAGTGCACGCTTCGATCCGTCACACTAGAAGTAAACCTGCCATGTTGCGAAAGCGTGTATTTACTTTATTGGCAATTGATGCATCGATCGATGAGTTGGAAGATGAGACAGAGCGTATATTCAATATACCGAATACCAGTAGAGTGGTTTCTACTCTTCACATGTAGTACAGCATACAAGAAGGTAGAGGCGCGGCAGTTGGGTGAGCACGTCTGGAGAGCTTTCCGCTCATCTGTATCTTCCCGTCGGGCCGTGCCACACTATGTGTCGTAAAAACTATAACTGTGGGAGCTGCAATATCTTGTTCGTGACTCCTGTGTTCATCATATATTTCCTCAGGTTTGCAACACTAGTTGCAGAGGAAACTTGAAGCAACTTCTATTTCATCTCATTGCGTGTCATTTGCTTGTTTGTGCCGACTGCTGGTACCTTGCTAGTACCCTCTAAATCTTCCGATATCGTTGGTGTGAATAAAGGGGGAGGGGGGAACATGAACGGCGCGTCGAACTCTATGAGTCGCAACATTAATGTTAACGTACACGTGACATCATAACAATTACAAATCTTTCCGACACGTCGGATTCGGGAAAACTCAGCTCATGATCGAAAAAGATTGGGTGATCTGCCACCATTGGATTGAGTGTATCCAAATTCTTTCAAAAACCTTGGATACTTTGAACCTGAAAGAAAGAAAAAAAACCAGGTTTCTCGCCGAGACTTCGAACGAGTGGTGCGTGAGACACGGAATTTGCGGACATGTGTACCACGCGTTAAATCGGGCCAATCACCTTCTAGTATGTGTACATGTTGTCCTTGTTTGCTTGATGAACACATGGTATTCAACTCAAGGAGTCATTAATCATGGTGTAAAGTCTTGTAAAAGACCATACGGAGCCATGGGTGAGAAATCTTTTAGAAACGGCTGATAGTACTAGTAGCGGTGTGTACGCATGATTTTCCATGACAGGTAGGTTCGAAAAACACGGCCTCTTGAGCTTTCTCAATTTGAGATTCGCACTGTAATCTCCGCTCGCCAGTAGCATCCGCTGCCACGTCAGACAGGATAAGAGAATAACACCCTGACTCGGGCAGACTCATCTCGGTGTAAAGTGTGGTGTGATTTAATTTAAAATCTCACGGAGAGGGCTGCATGCGATGCGAACCAACTTGATCGGAGATCATGATCTACAAGTATAACAGCTCAAGTGCTTTTAAAATGAACAAAGTATCGGTATTTCGCATGCCGAATTCGAAATCGTCTTATTGAATGGCCCATTTAATGGCGAAAAAACCTCGTGAGGTACTGCGGCTGCCCTACTAATCTAATACAAACAATGATTTTATGATATATCACCCATCTCAGCGCCTTCGGAGTTTTAACGCAAAAGCTTACCATGGAGATCATGCAGATGTGTTGCACGCCAGGCATAAATAGATAGTCTTTCCTTCTCAACGAAGGGCAGTTGCATTTTTTGATTGATAATAGTCGGTGTTCGCGGCTCAGAGGGGCCTATGTTTTCGAGTTTCACTCATGGTTCGGTCGAAGGTGTAACATCTCGACTGAGATATGCGATATTGGTGCCGTCACCATGCAATGAGATAACTATAATCTTACTTCAGAGTCGCCACCGTGGAAGATGTTGGCAGGCAAATAGGTCGTGACCAGCGCGATGTGTAAGTGGTGAATTGTGGGCAAGGAAACTTCCAAAGTCTGTGGGTTCGCAGTTTGAGTCTCGTGTGAGATGTCCCACTCCATGACAAAGGTGCGTTTATCGGAAATAGGAGTTATCAGATCAAAAGGGGGCTCATCGAAAATTAACTCTCCCAGTGGGGACGCTTTGACGACGTCGACCATGATATTTTGAAGCCTTTAATTCTGGCCTGCAGTAAGCATGTAAGTAAAACAATGGACTGGGCGAGATCGCATAAATCTGAAATATCATTTCGATCTTCAGGTTGTTCAAGTCCGAGGTTGTATCCTGAGTTTCGTGCGGTAGCGGTAATATCGATAGAATCTTATGTGGGCTGAGCGACTATGCGAGTGCGGGTAAAAAGAAAACCGATGCATATTATCCGTGGAGTCTGGACTGACTGACAGCGGGTCGAGGACTCATATTATGATATTGACACGAGGTGTGAGTCTGGCGGGTACAACGAGTCCACAAGAAGATTCCATAGGCGGGAAGGAGGTAGAAGGTTTGATCATGGCGGCAGAAGGGAGCAGGCAAGTAGAGGAGCACCTAGCAGGAGCGACTACAAAGATTTTAGAGCTTGGATGATCGCAGAAACATCGGCCATTGCCAAGCACAGCATTTAATTAATGCGAAGACTCCGACAATAAAGAGGCGCTGAACTAGACCATCACGGATCAGGAAATTCACTAGTAGCAGATTTCGTACAGTACCGTTAGGTCCGACGTGCGATCACAAATCGCGATTTTCCGTGCCAAGCGTTAGGGTCTCACTGTTTGACCGCGAACTCACAAAGTACAGGTGAAAAATGAGACAGGTCGGCGCCAAGTCAAATGAGAGGGTTGCACAGATAGTATTGTTATATTGCGGACGCTCCACCGTCAGGTCCATAGGTAGATCTCCAGGTTTACGGGAAAGGAAGCGGGAACCAGCATGATGGGTGATATCTCCTAGAATGGCGGTGCATTGTTGGGTTTTATAAGACGGGTTGCGGATAGCCATAGCCCCTGATGAAACTTTGTACACATGAGACGAGAATATGTAATGTACAATGAGCATACCCGAGGAAATATCAAGCGAATGACACCTTTTTCTTTGTCAGTGCAGCAGGTGTAACTTCTGCAGGGGCGGTTGAGGCCGATTGTTTCAGCAGCTTCCTTCGCTTGCTTTTGGCCCTCTTCGCCTCAGACAGCTTTGCAGAAAGCAGGGCCTTCGTTTGTTTCTAAACCTGACAGTTAGAGCTATGATTCAACAATCAGAGAAGACAATGATATTACCAGTTTGACTTTCGATTCAGAGACTCTTCCTGAAGTCCTATCTGGACGCGGTTGGCCAGCCTAACGGATAGCCAAGTAAATGATCCATCATAAGGAATAAGAATAAAAAGACGTGAAACCTGCGCGTGTTGATGTTTTTCAACCTTGATCTGCGATTTTTGCTCCTGCACCCCGGCAATCGATTCGGCCAGTTGTCGGACAGCCTATCTCGCAAGGATCAGCTCAGGTCCATCAAACGACTATCGCAAAGGTACCGTTTGATCGAGGAAATGTTTGGGCTGCTTCCCTGGTCCTCCGGCCTTGAGCTTCGACTTGGGCATGTTGGAGCCTGAGAAAGGCAAAACGGTGTGTGTGTGCGTGTTGACGCTGCGATCTTTGATCCCTCCGATTGATCCCAAGTACAGATCCACATCCCATCTACATCTGGTCCGAGGTGAGTGTGCAGTACATGCCCGTCAGTATGGAGGCTTTTGCGGATCATTAATTTTCTTCGTGGCGAAGTGCAGCCGGATCAGGTCCACGCATAGACTGTCCTGACCGTTGCTGCAGCAGGATAAGCTTGAACCGAACTCAGTTCGGCATCGTCTTCGTTAGGCTGGGGTAATCTATGTTCGAGATTACAGGCATGCGGTGATATTTCTTAATAAAATGATCACCTCACACGGCCGCACGACTCTGCCCGTGAAGCAACCAAGGCTGTCGCGATCCTGGCATAATCGAATATCAGATTGTCAGGAACTCCAGCGTACCATTTAAAACTTTAATTATCAAGGGGGCACAGCTCACAGGTACTCAAATTGACTCGATTACCATCGTCATCGAATCAGGAAGTGGGAAGCATAGTTTACTTTAAAAAGAGGTGCACCTTACCCATCTCTCTCAACAGCATCCCTCCTATTCTAACCAGCCTCTACCTTCTCTGACATTACCCACCATGTGTCGTTGGCGTCAGTGAGTCTCCACTCTCCTCTAGCTGTCAACGTCGGTCTCGTTGACACGCGAAACACAGTGTGCGAAATGTCTACCTGCGATGCGGACACGCGGAAAATCTTGTAAGAAAACGTTGTCGTGGTTCCTTCTAGTAACTGATGCGTCTGCCTCTTTAGCCACCTGTGGAGGTATTATAAAGGCACTCCATTGACCTCAACAACGCTGAGAATGTCGATAACTCAGATTCAGTGCGGCAGCACCCACTGTAAATTCAGCGCGAACCATCCGAGGACCTGCGTTCCCCCGTCGTGCAATAGAACTTGCAACCAGTAGTAAGTACCCGTTGTATCTCTTGTGTACTCGAACTGACGATTCCGACCACAGCCATCTGTTCCCAGAGCAATATAGTATGCTTGTTCATTTTCTCATCCCGCACCTCTTCTGACTCCGAGTAGCTCCCAATGTGGATGGATTCTGCTCGGCTTGTACTCGTTCCATGGGCCGACGTCGCTACTAAATCTTCCAACAATTTCTCCGGGCGGAGGAGAGCTAGATATAGTTACACTTGAATAATACTAGAATCCAATATTTCTCCTTGTGCCATTGCTGTTCAATGTATATTTATTCATTTTGCACTCCCATCAATGGCGGACTACGTCACCTAACCGCGAATGTGTGTATTTGCCCATACTGCTGGGCCTGCGTGTATATGGATATGGGGCGCTTTCCAAATTTGAACATTTTATCTAACCCGACGATGCTGTGCATAAGCCGGCGAGTGGAACACTGGATAAAAGCTTCCATATGGTGGAAGAGTACCGGCCAAGCCATTAAGGTTAAACGTGGGACGCCGACGAACTACTTCACTGGTCTGCATATAGCTACGCTACTACTTCAAAGTCAAGCGGAGCCGAGTCTCGATCGGCGCTACGTTAACACGTTGCGTTCAAGTCGGTTCCTGTGGATAAATTGAATGCGAAGTGCGACGCAAGCGCCTGGATTGACCAAGGCATTAGACGCGATTTACAGTAGGCGGCGAGAGTTTGGAACCGAGTTTAATCAAAGCAGAGCAAGAAAGTAGGACTTGTTTCTTCTTCGCTTGCGAAACCAAGCCATCTCGTACGATAGCGCCTTCGTCGACCTCCTCAAACTAGTGGTGTTCGATGGCGGCCCAATACCTAGAGCGAGATCGTATGGTCGGTGACTTAGAGTTGGTAATACCGCGGACACACACCGTGAACTAGGCCTCCCGAATTAAATTAAAGAGACGACAAGGCAGAATTGTGGCAGGGATTACAAAGGCTGCTTTTCTAGCCGTAACGGCAATTCCCTCAGAGAGTCGATTCGAGTGCTCTTGCAAATTAAAAGTCACCATTATTTATATGCCAGCTATAACCAGTGCGCAATAGATCGGTAGCGGCCTACATTTATCTTATAGTAGCTTCCAGCAATTTGTCAAGCAAGTCGGCTTGGAACTGCGTGGTTGATGTTTTTTTAAAGTGCAACAGCCGTCTTTTGATGTCGATTCCGATGTGCCAGGCCGGGACGGCTGGTAGCACTCACGCGTAGCGAGTCACACGAGGAAGTCCACAAAATACAGTCAACGGATTGAATAAACTGGACGGCGGTTTATGAGCCTTTCTGGATATTGAAATCTAGAAGTTCTGAGTATGGGTCCCACTTCTCCCTCCTTGCATCCTGAGAAACCAAGAGGTGGGCACACGAAAGAAAACGGCTATCAAGCTCTTTTCTATTAGGTAGCCTTCTGAATAGCTTGCATCCAAAAAAAACTTTTTTATAAAGCGTGGCTATTGGGGGGCGGGCATTTTATTTGCTGTTTGGTCTAGATCTCAGCAGCAGATGATTTAATAAATGTGGTAAAAATACGTGCAGATACTATTTTTTGCACCCGGTGTCCTAAAAAGGGAAGTCGGGTTAACCAAACTGTTTTTATTGAGAAAACTGCATAGGGAATATGGGGTGCCATCTATAACACTTTTTGGATCTGAGGGCAATTGAGAGAGAAAAGCGCTTTTACGGGCCATCGGACCGGCTCGGTCAATATGCCGGAATTTGCCGGTGCCTGCCTCTTGTTCCATATTTGGCACTGATCAACGCTGTGATCCGCTAAATTAATTGAACTTCGGCAATCAAAACCCTCGAAATCCTCCGCAACGATGAACTGCAGTTCAGGGGGATTATGCTGGTAATACTGCTGCTCAAACACTTCCAAGAGGTAGGTCTGATGACGGACCAGCATGGTTTCTCCGCGACGGTTGTCCAGAACTCCCGAGACGCGTCGCAAAAAAAATAGGAGTTAAATTGGCGTTGTCTCAATGATCGACCTACATCATCTACATTGGCTCTCTGCTTACACTATTTCCTCACTCTCTTCCTTCCTTCCTTTCCTTTCCTTTATAATTTCCTCCAATGCCCCCGACACACTTCCAGCGAGCTGGGGGTCTCGCGGTCGATCCGTCTGCATCTTTGCGCTCGATCGAAACAGGCCGCTCCCTCTTTGAAGATCTATTTGTCGAGGACAGCTTCGATTCATCGAAGTTTGGGAAATGGTTGTACGTGGCTTGCAAAGAATTTCCCTCTCTCGACTAACCTGTTCCACCTCAAGAAATCGGAGACAAGGGTAAGCTCTCGGTGCTTTGGGTCAGACGCAAAATGAATTTGGTTGTCAGCGGACTCGTTGGCGGGCTTCTGAGTCCAATCCTCGATTCTGTACTCGGCACATCGCACAGCGACGCAGCGGCCTCGACGGACAGTGATAGCGAGCCGGATGGCGGGGAGTCTGATGACGATTCTTCCGATTCTTCCGATATTAAGGTCTTAGCCAATAGGGGGGATTCAGAGGACGAGGAGGAGGCGAGGTACGTGCGAACACATCTCCTTGCAACTATCGTCTCATTCTAAATAGTGAGACTGCGAGTCCGCCAACCTCTCCGGTTCCCAAGTAGAACCCTCGCTCATTAAAAGATAGTGATCCTAATATGCTGGCTAGACAACCACCACAGCCGCCGCCGCCGGCTCCTCTTCCCACAAGTACGAGCTTCACGCCAGCTGCTACTCCTAGCAAGCTAACCACCACCTCAGTGAGCTCAGTGAGCGATACGGCGTCCGTAACTTCAACAACCTCGCCATCAGACACTGTGGATAATCGTTCTTCGACGGGAGATTCTCCTCCCAGGTCGGCTCGATTATCATCTGCACATTCCCTTATCAAGCTAACATATTACAGCACTCGGTACTTTACCGTTTCCGTTGTCTCGTAAATACATCACCATTCCTTCGGTTGTGCCTCCTTACATCTCTCTCGATAGCATAACATCCACCCTCGCTTCTTCAAGTCCCTCCACTTCCGAAACCGCGTAAGTTTAATGGGCTATTTTCAGGGCATTCTAACCAATTTACAGGTTGAGCGCAAACGACAAAGACCGTTCAACTTCAACCGGGGGAGCATTGCCCTATGTCATCGCTGGCGTGGCACTCTGCTTCCTCGCCCTCCTCGTAGTACTGCTGGTGATCATCAGGCGAATGAAAACCAAAAGGCGGCCCTTCCCCGTCGAACTTGCCACTCCCCGCGCGGATCCAGATCCTGCGAATGCCCGGCAATCCCGCGTCTCCTATTTGACGTCTTACACCTCAATGTTCCCGAGCAACACGAGCGCATCCCGGCCCACCACGATGTCCAGGTTCACCGCGAGATCCTCGAGGTTCACTACGCGTTCCATGGCCGCGAAGGCTGCGCTGTGGGCCCAGTTACCTTAGTGATAAATGTGGGAAAGATTTTACCGTGGACTTGTACTTTTTTTTGGGGAATGTAATCGCATTGTTTCCGCTTTTTGTTTTTGTATCAGCTGGTTCGAAATTGACAGCGGCCATTGTTTCAATGGATCAGAATTGCGCGGCGCATCAGATGGGGCATCATGCATCACCGTTGACATTTGTCTCGATTTGCCTAAGTACCGCCCTACCAGAAGCAGCCACCGTGGAACTCCAAACGCGGATGCAGAAATTAAAGCAGCCAACAGCAACCTACTAAGTCGTCTAGATATATGATATACAAACAAAAAGAGGGCGTGCATAGTATTTACTTAGTTACATTTTTTCGTTCCTTGCGTTGATGCGTTCGTGCATTGTCATAATTTGAATGAGCGTGCGTGCGTGTGTGTTCCGTGCCACCTCCCGCCCTACAGATGGCGTCTCACGTCGTGACAGAGATTGCGTCTCGCCTGGTCAGACCGAGATCGCGACTCGTCAGACCGCCATACTGTGCCTCCGCGCCTCCCCATCCCAGCTCTGGCTCTGCTGAGCAACACTCGCTTTCCGCTTGGTCGTGTGCACGCCCGTGCGGCGCCGCCCGTCCACATTTACGTGTGCCCACTCGGGCACGTACTCTCCGTCGGCCCACGCATCGCGGTCGCTGTCTTCCTCTGCCCCGGCCTCATCCACGTCCAAGTCCCCCTCATCCACATCGTCCTCGGGGTCCGGCTCGACGTGCCCGACGGGCGGCGACGGGCGCCGCACGATCGGCCCGCGCTGGGGTATGGCCGCCGCCGCCGATGCGCGCTGCCTCCGAGCCGGTGCCGGCGGCGCGCCCCCCGCGGGGGGCTCGGGCTTCCGCATCTTGCTGGAAAAAGAAACGGACGTCAGCGTGCGGAGGTGGGGCAAACTTTGAATAAGAATAGGTGACGTACGTATTCAGCTTCGGCTCAGCATAGTTGACGCTCTTACGCGTGCGGCGGGACTCACGCCCGCTGGCTTCTGCGTCCGCTGTAGCGGCGTCCCGAGCGGCACCGTCCGCGGCGGAATCGACGGAGGACGACGAGCCGGAGGAGGAGACGGGCGCTGGTGCGGGCGGTGGTGCGAGCGGTGGCGCTGGTACGAGGGCGGTGGGGGGTGGCCGCGGTTCTGGGGGCGGGGGCGACGGCGGGGCGGCGACGAGGAATGTGCGCGCCTCGACAGACGGCGGTGGAGGGAGCGATATGGACAGTGGCGGAGGAGCCGCCTTCGCGCCCGCGCGAGGCGAGTTGGAGTTCGTGACGTCCTTTAGTTTGGCTTTGGGCTTGGTGGGGATGGTGTCCTCCCGCGCGCGGCGCTTCCGCTCGCGCTCCTTCTCGTTCTCGCGGTCGCGGTCGTTCTCGCGCAGGTCGTCAACATTGAGAACCAGCTCGTCTATGTCGACCACCGCGACGTCGAGGAGCAACCCGCTCTGGCGGCGTTTCTTGGGGAGCGGGAGCGCGGAGAGGTCGATATGGAGCGGGGCGGAGGCTGCGGTGGGTGGAGGGGGTGGAGGGACAGCGAGGGGCGGGGGTGTGATACCGCGCGCGGGGAGCGGCAGTCGGGAGGCGCTCAGACGTCGTTCCTTCTTCTTGGGTTTTCGTGGAGGTGTGTTGGGGTCGTCTACATCTAGAGGCTCGTCGTCTTCGTTGATGTCGGGAACAACTGGGGCCCGGGATAGGCGTGGAGGAGCGTTGACGTTAGAGGCACCGGACGCCGGGCGCACCCTTGGTGGTGTGGGTGAGGGCGAGGGTGGGGAATGGGCAGGGATATTGAAGGTTTGGCGCAGGACGGCAAAGTGAGACGAGAGGGCGTTGGTCTGGAAGCAAAGTCAGTAAAAAAGCATGCAGTAAAAGCATGAGATTGAGATCCCCAATAGAAAAAATCGGGAATGGTCGTGAATTGTTCTTAACCCTAATGTCTGTGGCATGTAGTGGACCTCGCTCGTCGTTCCATGACGAGAGCCAAGTGGCACGGAGGATCCCATTCCCTTCCAGTCCGAGTCTCCGATTACTCAGGTACTCATTCCCAAGAGATTGACCCCGCAGTGAAATTAAGCATCGTCGTGCGACACCCGGATTTCTCAAGGTCAAATCCAGTGGACTTCGTCATTCCATGACGAGAGGGAGCCAAGTGGCACGAGGTACGGGTATCCCATTCCCTCCCAGTCCACTCTACCGGCCAGCTGGACAACTAGGCACGGCCAAGATCTCCCCCAACATAAAAACCAATATTGTACGCACCGCAGCTTCAGCGTCCGAGAGAATTTTGCGAGATTTGTCGCGCTCGCGCTTGAGTTGCGCGGCGAGAGCAATCTCCGACGCGCGCAAGCGAAGGTTCTCCGTGTAGAGCGTCGTAATTTGCGTGTTCAGCTCCTCGATCTTCATGCACAGCGTCGAATTAAGTCTAAAAAAATCGAAAAAAATCCAGGCTTCAGATAGAGTTCCGGCGGGGGTGCGAGGGCACAAACTTGGTGATATGCTTGTTTGCCAGCAGAAATTTCTTCTTGACTAGCGAAGCCACCCAGAAAGTCAGCATGATATCGGAGCGAGACGGGGAAAGCGCGCACAGTTCTCAAACTCGAGCAGGGCGTCGTTTTGGCGGACGTTCATCGATACCCGCGATTCTCGCCTGCTGGAGCTCATCGTGAGCCCCGGGGGGAGGGACTCGAAACGGCGTGGACGAGGACAAGACGAAGATCACTTTCGCCTGGTGATTTGATGCAAACAACATCACGTGGCGCCATTGTGCTTCTTTCCGTCTTCCTTTTGTCAGAAAAAGAACGTACGGGCGCCGGGCGTACTCGAGGCAAGCAAGCACAATAAAGAGCGCGGACAAATTCTCCCATTTACCTTCACAAAAAGCGACAGACAAAAACATAATGGTGATATCCCCAGTTGGAGAATGCCTTACTAAGGTCACAGAAAATTGCACTCACCGGAAGGCCGGATGACGGTGCCTTGAGTGAAACCAGGTATCTATTCTTCCTCAATTTCTGGTTCTACTGTCTGACCCGTGTATTTTTTACCCTCTTCAGCGCGAAATCAATCCCACTTTTGGCTTGAGCCCCAGTAATGCCGGTGAGCATGGCGTTTCAGGATACCACAGACTACCAAGCTCGTCCAAACCAGCAATCAATTTTTAGCAAGGCTCGTTTTGATTTTAGCATCCACTCTGAAATAACTTGGCACTTAATTAATTATCCATACCGGTGTTCGTCGATCTCCGCTGGTGCCAAGTACAGAACCCTTCAAACTAATGGACTAACGCTATACCGAAATTCAAATTCAAATTCCAACTAGCACCGGTATGCCGGTGTATCCTGCAACCCAAACAAACAATACCCATACTTAACTCACTTCAGAACACATCTAGATCCCTTGTAGATCCTGGTCGGCTGTGCGAAAACGGAGACTCGACTCAGCCTGAATCACATCTCCTGCGTGGCCAAGAGCATCGACCGTATCCCGTTTCCGAGTCCACCAATATCGATAGAAGAGTTAAAAATACAATATCAACATTATACTGATTCGCTACCCGCCGGAGTGGCAGGCTGTGAGCCTCAGAATACAGCACTCTCAATGCGTATCCAGACTGCACTGGCTGAACAAACACTATCGACGATCTCCGAACCTGTTCACCTACTAATATCAAGCATGATTGCGATGACTCGAATCAATCATGACAAGGGCTGTTGAAACTCTTGTAAGTACGGCGAATTCTGTAGATCTTCCGCTATGACTGACTCTCGGGCCAGATTATTATTCACATCCCGAACGCGCTTGACACCGGCGATATATTCCGCGAACGTGTTGGCACTGAGTCAACGACTCAGACGAGACAAAAGCTCGTCTCAGTTAATTTACGCACACCCATTCACCGCAGCTGGGCTCCCACGATTCCGAAGGCAGGGAATACGCGTTTAGCGTTTACATAGTGTTTAACTCCGCCCGCTTCATGGATTCGCGAATCGTGGGTTTAATTCAAACTACCTGCCGAAGAATTAATCGAAATCCATTCAGGACATTCCCTGATTCGATCTTCTCCGGGATTTCGTTAGGCTCCTGGGTCTCCAGTTCTGCCTCTAAATATACATCCAACGTTCAACACCGCCGGTTGACTTCGCGTCTCCCTCCCTCTACCTGTCATCCATGCAGAAATCCAGAAGCTGACTCAACCTCCGGTCCTTCTCCGGGATTTTGGTCAACATTCTTCTTTTCATGCGCTGTAAACACGAGGCTGGAGCAGTTCTGCCAATAGCGAACGGCTGACGCGCGGCACTTCGAGTTCGGAAATCGACCCTTGTCTACATATAAAAGAATCCCAGTGCCCGCGACGTGTTGGCGTTTGAACAACCGATTTTATGCCGCAATTGGATCCATCTTCTTCACCTCGCCTTTCTTCAGCCTGGATTCCCTCCCTCAAGGGCAATACCGACTCAACATCGTAAATTCGGCCTCCATGTAATCTGCCACGCTGCAGCTCCTACTTCCAGTTCTGGAATACCACGATATATATATAATTCGCCTCTGCAACAGCTCGACGAGTAAAAATGAACTTCCCAGCCTCGAGCCTGCCGGATTCTGCCCTGTTCAACACCCCCACACATTTACTCTCCACGGACGCCAAAGTCCAACTATCGATAGCCAAGGCTACTAGTATCGCGGATGCCTACCGTAGCTATTTATTTCCTCCTTTCATATGAACGTCGCGCATTAATGACCTTTAATTCTATCAGGTTTCACGCTGGATGACATCGGACGCCTTTCGCAGAAGTTCTGGGACTTCCACTGCGATCCGATCGTTTGCATTGACGGGGCTGCGACGACGTTATTGGCGATTCAACTGAACCTCGTCGTTGGGACGATCTTGGACACAGTGGGTCTGCGCGCGGACCTTGTCGAGGTCTTGCGGGACCTTCTTGCATATAAATTTTCGTGGGTTCCTACTACTATTTTTGTCAGCCTCCTCAGTGCGCTAAAAGATATTGTCAGGGGCCAATTGAGCTTGACCATGGCCTGGACGCGATCAATATCGAGACCACGGCGACCGCTCTACCGAATAATGAAGGCTTCATAATTCATTCACCTCACCTGAGCGCTGCGAAGTATATATATATATCCCAACAACTCGTTCAACATTGATTTTTTTGTTTAGATATATGCCCCCGACGACGCCCTCCGGCCTTCCCTGTGTCGCTATTGTCATGGCGAGACTCATCGATTCCGGAGTCGACATGGGTATCAAACCTTTTTTTGTCCACATTAACGATGGAAAAGTGATGCACGTAGGGATTACTGCAAGGTTAATTCCCTTCCACCGAAATTTATTCGCTCAATTAAATTTTACCTGCGGATTACTGCCCTATCGAGGAGGCTCGCATCCTGTCCGCCACTCCATAACCTCATTTAACAAGGTGTTTAACCCTCGCAGCGCGTTGCTTCAACGAAACCACTCGAACGAACCCGCAGGCGTCGAGAACAAACGCCACAACTTCCTCATGTCCATCTGGAGAGTCGCAGTAGGATCCCTCGCCCTCTCCGCAACGTGTATCCCCGGACTTGCACGCTCTGCTTTCACGGTCGCGATGTACAGCAGACGCCGGTGCATCGGCATAAGCCCCTCTGTCCCTATAATCCGGTTCAAGACGCAGTACACACCGATCCTAGTCGCGTTTGCTCAGTCGTTCGTCTTGGCTGAATTCTACAAGTTTGCTACCAGGGTTTTCAGCGACGATATTGTCGACTTCCGCGTGCGGCATGGGATTGCGGCGTGTTTTAAGGCAGTTGCGCTGAGGCACATGCAGGACGCGAACCTTGCCCTGTCGGAGCGATGTGGCGCCCAGGGTCTGTTCGATTATAACGGAATTTCAGAGCTTCATGTAAGTTGTTTCATTCCACCCACCCGCCACTATTATTCTCGACACTGACGAAAGTAATTATTCAGGCAAACATGAGGGGTATCGCCATCGCCGAAGGAGACGTCCTTGGGCTCTCGGTTCGTGAGTGCCTGCTGTTTCAACCTCAACCTCCGTTTCAAGATAAGTCCAGGTCTCGCGACGGAGCTTATTCTGCATAGATATTCCCTCGAGTGTGGACCGAGCACTGCTGGTCCATTAAGCCTCCACGCAGAAGGTATGCTCGCCGCTTGCCGTCTCCGGCTCCAAGAACTCGGCGTCAGCCACCGATCCGAAGCGTTCAACCGCTATATCCTACCCTGCTGCCAACCGATCGTCGAAGCTCTCGGCATGAAATTCGCATACGACGCTGCCGTCGCCGCAGGCCTCAGCGAGATCACTACGAACCTGTACCTAGCATCCGCAATGCGGCACGACGAGGCGTGGTACGTGGCGAACATGCAACTTACTCAGCGAGACATGTTCGACGCGGAGGAGCGCGCCTTGGCGGCGGCACTCCCTCAACTAGATGAATGGATGGACCGGTCCAGTGCCGGAAAGTATGCTACGGCTCCCATTGTTTCCGCTGAACGGTGGCTGGCGTTCGTCTCTCAGCTGCCGGTTTTCCGTCCTCCCAATGTTGTTCGTGAACAGACAATCTTGGAGCCTATGCTCAGCCGTATGTAGCAGCCGTGAAACACAGTGGCGCCATATCCCTCCCATTCAATAAACTCTTTGGCAAAAAATATTTGAACTCCGTAGTTGCAATTGAATTGTTCATGAAGCTTCCGAAGAAAGAACAAGTCGAAATAATTCCTCATTTACAGCGTCGGTAATACATTTTGAAACGTCTAGATAGTAGAGGGAACCTACTAATGCCCCCGCAAGTATTCGGGCAACCCGTTCGGATAGAACTTGTCGAAGAGACTCGGGTAAAACCTCGCCGTCGACATGGGATGCGTCCTGATCTTCTCCTCCAAGACTGCCTCACCAGCTATTTTGTAATCGTTCGCTGTATATTTGACTGTCGACATGTTACCACAAACGCGAGGAAAAAAACAATGAAATCTCACATTCTGTCTTGTCCCCCGTGCGCTCGTCGCGGGCCTTCTTCATGTCCAGCACCTCCTGGGGGACTAATTTCGCAGCGCGGTCAATTAAACGAATAAGCCGAAGAGTGAGGTACCCACATTGTAGGTTGATGTCCGCCAACTTGACGTGCATCGCGGGACTGGAGAAGAACCCCACAGAGTAACGCGGCAGGTCAGGTGGGGAGAGCACCCGGTGAACTGTTGCAATAGCGATCCTATGAGTCGCCTTCTCCAACGCTGCAGACCAATGTTTAAACCATCTGTATCTGGATTTATATAACCCAATCAAACTCACCGCGTCCGAGGTTAATCACAAACGTTCCCTTGATGGGAGGAACGGGAACCCAGTTTCCCGAGTGGTTCATGACTTGGAGTCCTGGCTGGTCGGATGCTTGCAGCAACTATAACTGCAATTAACACCAACAATAAAGCATGGCGGCGAACACACATATGTCAGAAGACTGTTATCGGCATGCGCTTCGATGCCAGATCCCACGCCGTCCGCTCCGGGGTCTGAGGGAGGGTAGCATAGCAATTTGCACCTAGGCTGCAACTTTGTTCGATCGGGATCAAAGAGCGCCTCTAGTTCATGCGATTCCAGGCCCAATGCCTCCGCCACATACGACGTAAACTGGTAACTGAGCTTTTCAAGATGTGCGTAGTAGTCCAACATGGTTTTTCGGAAGCCCGGGAGAAGATCCTCCGCCGGCCACTACACAAAATAAATTAAACTTCAAAATAAAATAGAAGGAATGCATACAAGCGCGTCCCCGTGAAGCTTCAGATACTCGGGTTTGCCCTCAGAATACCTGCACACGCGGTCCGCGGCGTAGTTGAAGTGTTCGCGCGAGTGCAGATTCCCGTCGGGCCCCACAACCTCGTGCCCCACCCGCAGATATCCGTGGAAGTGAGCAGAGTTGCCCATATCGATTTCATCCTTGGCCTTCTGCGGCAACGCGAAGAACTTGGGAGTGAGATCGATGACCTTGTCGACGAGGTCCATGGGGACGGGGTGGTTTGAGAGGTACAGGAATCCGACGTTGACCATTGCGCGTCGGAGGTGCATGAGGAAGAGGGGCTTGTCCCTCTGCGCCATGCTCCAATCCACAATCGGTATCTCAGTAAATTCGAGCGACATAGTTCAAAAGATGATGCGTTGAGGGTAGGTAGGTAGGTAGGTAGTATTACAAAGTGCAAATGACGACTGCTCTTTATCGTCTCCGCGTGGGCGCTGCGGAACTAACAATTCTACTGGATGGCCAATGGCATTCGGGAAGTTTATTTTCGTTTAATTGGAGTACACGAAGCCATGGCAAGGCCAGTAGGATTAGTCCTGTTTCCGACGACGGCGGGAGAATTGAGGAGACGGGTGTCGGCGATACCTCTGGAAACGTGGTATCCCGGCGTATAAATAGGTTGATTCCAGATTTTAAACAGACATCGTGAGAGGGCAAGGTCCCCCGGTCTGGAACAATCGGAGCGGTAACGGGTTGCCTGACGCCCGTAGATGTCCATGTGAAGGGAATTGGGGTACAGTGCGGAGTGAGAGGCTTCAGAGCTATTTTTGTACGAGACATTGGGTCAACGGAGATTAGAAGAAGCGAATGCTAGTCTAAGACTAGACTCGCTCAGACAGACCTGCTTCGTGTAACTGCGATAACGATGCCCGGTGTATCGATTTTGGGGACTGGGACAGAAAGTGGTTGTGACAAAGATAGAATGCCAAGTGAAA
Source organism: Mycena rebaudengoi (assembly GCA_029282285.1). Lineage (NCBI taxonomy): Eukaryota > Fungi > Basidiomycota > Agaricomycetes > Agaricales > Mycenaceae > Mycena > Mycena rebaudengoi. The sequence goes on along the minus strand of JARJCX010000003.1, from coordinate 747,308 downwards.
CTGCTGAAAATGTCAATGATGTAATTGGATGCCGGCATGTTCAACTTCAGGTTGAGGAACGGAATCCCTGGGTCTGGAGGTGAATAGGCCTGTCTCTTGCCGGAATGACAAAAATTAATCGCCCACTCTTTTTGGGAAAATATCAGTCGATTTGAGTTTAAGCTCAATCTAAACTTGAAGGACACGCAGGTCTTGTTTGACATGCCGTATCGCGCGCTTCCGATTCGCAGGCCACAATGCGGCGTGTTTCTCGTTGGTTAACCGCATACATGTTAGTTCCGCTCCATATATTTTAACTCAAGTATTTTATATGACAAGCCTCTCCCCACCCATGTCCTCTCCAATGTCCATTATGTGGATAGGCACAGTCGGCGAGATGAGCCATGGAGACCACATTCCCCAATCTAAATCCGCTACCCAAACCGCCATATGGAGGAAAACGAGCTTGCTGCAAACTCGCTGGGAGTCATGCCAGACAAGCAAAGAATTTAGGTGCTATCGATGTATCTCGGTCAGGGCTCCACTCGCCCCATCGCCAACGATTCTTCACCCGCCTTGTCTCGCAACAACCTCCGCATTATTCAATAGCACCTCCGCCCAGGCTCTAGGTTTTTTGCTTCTCACCACTCCACCATGATGTATTTTTCTTTCCAATCCACCGCGTGCAAAGCACCTCTTGTTGGGTTGCCTGCCATCTGGCCTGGGAGAAACTCCGCTCTGTCTTTCTTCCTTTTTTTTGCGCTCCACAGTTCCCCTCTCGCAGTTTCACTCCATTCCTCAAGGTTAGACGACGGCTTAATAATTCAAATGTGTCTTCCCGCTCTCAATTTTACGCATTATCATACTTTATCAGAGAGAAATCAATCCATTTGAGCGGCTCTTATTGGCGTCTTTTAAATTTCTCATCTCGGACAAGAGTCGGCCGCGACGACGCGGGCCTTCCCCGAGTCACGGTCTCAGACGACCGACTTCTCTCCCACCGTTCTCACAGCATATATATTCACCGGGCCGACTGACATTGACCACACGAATGATGCACCTCATTGTCGGTATTCTCGTTGCCCAATACCCATGACTCCCGCCCCGCTCAGAGCCCTGTGAGCTGCAAAAAAAAAGAGAGGTGACGGTAGATTCAAAACCATCTGTTTATGAGCGGCATGTTGAAGCTGATGAATAGGATGAATGGTTCTATTTACGACTGCACTGATTTACACCACATCAAGCACACAAAAGCGGGAGAAGGAAGATCAGGTTTGGGCCATTTATGGGCCGACGTATGCTAATCCTGACAGAATCTCCGAGACCTAAATTCGGTGGGAAAAAGCAGCATTTCAGCTCTCATGGTCGTCGTAGATTTTGCACATCTAGTTCTTTAGAAGCCAGGGTCGGCGTTAAGTTAAGATAAAAATATTCCGACAGTCCCACCCATCAAGTCATATGGCCGAGTGATTCATTCAAATCTAAAATGTTTCAGAAACATCACAAAATTCGGGATGTCATCTTTCGGAGTTTGAATCCAATGCAATATATTATATTACTGCCCAGGCCGCGTCTTTGGTTAACTGCGGACCCCAGTCACGACAAAGAGGACATACTTTTGATCATAAGCTATATTTAATAAGCGCCCCCAATCCACTTGAGCTCAGTGGACGACAAGTGTTTGTATTGGACGCACCACGCCGATCGCAAGCCGAGTGACACTTTGGTCGAGCCGCCGATGCCGCCGGTGATCCCGTTGATTCCGGTCGCTGGTCGGAAACAGTTACGGGTCATCCGGACTGTGATCCGGATCGTCGTCCAGAAATACTTTCATGCTATTTTTGTTCATAGCTCACCAGCAGATGTTAAGAAATAACAATCAAAGGAAAATCGCCACTGCGCAGGAGAGACCACCGGTTGAGTACCTACCGGTGATGAGATTCTTGAAGCTGATGGGAACGGCTGATCGAGAGGCCCGCCATCATCCAGAATCCCGTCCAAGACGATAGCTAGAGATATAAGTTGGAATTACAAAATGTCTGTCTCCTGAGAAATGGCTGGTCCTTCACTCTCGCGACTTCAACATATGCATTTTGTTGAACCGCGGTGCATGCGCAGTGTACTCAATATTAGAAATGGGTGACACATAATTTTCTGACATTAATACATCCTCTGGGTGATACAATGTCCAAAAGAAATGGCAAGCACTTCAGTGTAGAGCTTGCCACAATTGCCAGTATCCGTATGCAGACTGGTAACGTTAACGAGTCTAAATACATGGAGTGTCTCGCCACGAATTGAATCACAGACGTTGGAGTGGAGCGAAATTGCTCACTTGCAGTTGGCGGCCTCCTCCAATGTCCTAAAAATATGTCATACTGAAATTTTCGAGTAAAAAGGCATTGCAAAAATAGCAAAAGGGAGAGATGGCGTAAAGGGGTGTTGCATGAGATTCTTGTATTTGGACAATGAGGATAAGAAGCAGGATATGAGAGCGCCACTGACAGACTCTGGTAGCCGCAGCAAGCGGTCGCTGTTGACGTTGTATAGTGCCTTACAGATAACTTATCCGTACCGTTTATCATCTTGCCGGGAGAGATGAAAAATGCTTTCCCACGAATCCGATCAAGCAGCCACCAGTTTTGACGTCGGTCCCTTTTGACCGCCTTGCAGCGATCTCGCCGGCGAAGCTCGGATGCGCGGTTCAAGGCTGGAAATAAATCTTAATCGCGATTCGCCAAGCTGCCAAACCGCCGCAATGTCCGAGAGCTGCCGCGCCTCCGACGATCAGGCAACGATTGGGCACGATAGGCGCGCGAAGCATGCGGCACTGATCTTCACATTGCTCCTGAGAAGTGAGTCAGGGGTTACTCTGGAGCAGGGGAGAGGGGAATACGGGCAGAGTCACCCGTACCGGGGTACCTTCCTCAGAAGTAGTCTAGGATTTGATGGGGGGTACCTCTGAGAGGCGTCCGTGGGATGATGCTGAGTTCCAAAACCTGTGATCCGAGCTGAAGCCGTCGCCAATTATTATTAGTAATATCAGAAATAGGGAGCGACTGAGTCGCGTTTGAGTCGCGTCCATGGCTGAAGACTCTGATCCTCTAAGGGACAATAATCGAGATGGATATAGAAACCCCCCCAGTACTCCACGAGCTGTACCTCCGCCTCCTAATCCATTCTTTATGCCCGCACCGATGCCTTTTTATCACTCGCCAGCAACTCCGGGGCCGGGGTCATTCATATTCAGCCCCCAGCCATACCCATATCTTGTCTCAAGCTATCCTCCTCCATTGGCTCCCGTTCCTGGCCCGGCTTTCCAAACTCCTCCATTGACTGAGGCAGCGAAGCAGGACTCTCTACTTGCAGACTTGGCTGTTGCATTTGCCGGGGAATTATTCAACGGTATTGTCCCAGGGACATCCCCTCACCGTCAGAAGCGCATATTTCAATGGCCCATCGATGTTGTGACAACGGAGGATCGCCTGCTTGTGGTGATTCGCGCTATTCGCAAGGCGGGCTTCCCCACCATTGGCAGCTTTTTGGCTGCGTTATTTGAACGCAAGTACAACAAGCATTCCAGTGTCTCGTCTTCAATCGCCTCCTTCTTGCGAGGTGCAGAAGATGATCCGACTCATCACCCCGTTGCGATTGTCAACTTGATTTTCCACCATGTCAAGTCTCAGCGTTGGACTGCGGGTATCGCAGAGGAGCCGTCTTTCTCGCTGCCCCGTCATGCCCTCAGACCATCCCTCCGCCTGGACAGTAACCTCATACCTCCAGGATCGAATAGCACGCGGAATGCACTAATTGATTGGGCCCTCAATATCATTCTGGTGCGTGCGGATACAGAGTCAAATCGACTTTTGGATCCTACGCACGGATTTGTCCGGTTGCCTGGGACAGAGGCCTGGACATGGGACAAGATTCTGGGGGCATGGAGCATGCAGCAAAGCCAAGAAACAGTCGCACGAGTAGCTCCTGCAGTCTTTGCGGTAGGTGCCACAGTTGCCGTCAACTCGCGGGCCCGGCGGAAGTTAGAAAATGCAGTCAGCGGGAGCGCTGCATCTGCGGAAGCTGGGGCACCCGCATCGTTCGACGCGCCTGGGCAGTCTGTATCCGCGGACCTGCCATTTTTTTCTGGGAATCCGAGTGTGCCCACACCGGTGGATGGTGAAAGCAGTCGGGCGCCAGAACAGCCAGAGCCAGAGCCTGACGCTGGGAGCGACGACGACGAGGAAGAATCTGGAGCCTCACTCAACTTTCCCAGTCCTCTGTCCACTACAATTGGACGGCGTGATCCATGGCAGGTACGAATCGTAGATTTCCGCTCTTATTGCATCTAAATTTGTCCTGTCTAGGCCGTCACCGCATGCATTCTCATGCTGCTCTACTTTCGCTACCGGTTTGCGTTGGTCTTTCCAATGCTCATCGGCTTGTTCGCCTTTACCTGCAATGCAAACCGGGAGCTTGTGTCCCTATTGTGCCGTCTCGGCCTCGCAGTCTCATACCAGACAACCCTAGCGACACTCAGCGTTCTCGCTGTGGATTCAGATGCTCAGCTGCGACTATTGGGCACGTTCCCTATCGATCTCGGCCCAGGCTTTCTGCTGCTTTTTGACAACGTCAACAAAATGCAGCGAGCCTGGCAGGCACACCTGGGCCATAAAGACGAACTCACGAGCGGCACAGCTGCAACAGTGATCGAGCTCGAGGACGTGCCACCAGGGGCGATGCGGAGCGAGCCGTTAATCGAGAAGATCAAAGAGAAAGTTCGTCTTAAGTTGACGGTCAAGCAGATGCACGACGACATCAATTGGGAACACATCCGCGGGATCGGTGCCGCTACGGTGCTACGGATATGGCTCAAATATGTCCCCTCCTTGGCCCACCACAGGGCCGGAGTCGAGGCGCTCTTTACGACGAAACACGCAAAGCATCGACTCCGGCTTCGAAAGAGCAAGATCCATACCGCTCGCCCCACCAATATCGATGAGTCTACAACGGTCGGCGCTGCGAGTGTCTTGCGAAATCTCGTCATCGGTCAACTGTTCATGCTCCCCGTCTCGCTCTTCAAGTGGATGATCATGATCTGCGGAGATCAGCTCAGTATCGACCGTATTCGGAAAATCATCCGCTACACTGCGAAAGGCGACACACCTTACGAGCAGCATAAGTGGGCACTTCCCATTATCCAGCTTTGGCATTTGAAGTGGGCATGGCAAAAAGCGATCTTCAAACTCCATTGGTATTCCGAGCTCGAGAAGGGGACATTTGGCCTGCACCACGACTGTGTCGTCATGGAGCGCGACAAGTTTAATCACGAAAAATGCGACTTTTATCCGGCGCATCATATTCTCGAGGATCGTTTCGAGTCTGTCGTTCTTGACGCTCTACGGTAAGCTGGCTGGTTCGTAGTTGTGATCTACACTGACATTTTACAGCCTTCTTTGCGAGCAGAAAACTGATCTAATCACTCCCAGCAACACCAAATTACTTGACTCCCTCCAAACATACTTCTCTCCCGATGGACCCCTGAGCGACTGCACCTTCGACGAGCTTCATGCCCTTGCCTCCACGGTTTACGACCGCTACATGTGCTCCGCAGCGGCGGACGATGCACTGGGCCACACTGATCGTGACCTCGAAATATATGGTGAATCTTGGAGTGGATTTGCAGGTTATGACGAGCCAGAGATGGTAACAAGTTAGTGTCTTCCATCTTATGAAGGGGGTTCCTTCTGACTTGTGATTTCAGCTCAGACCCCTGCCCCTGGCTTAAAAGCCCGGAAAAAGAAGCGTTCGAGGACAACTGCCAACGCTCAGCCTACGCGTAACTTTTCCAATGGCGATCAAGCCTTGGTCACGCTGTGCCACTTCATGCGGGTAACCCTCTGGTACATGGAGCTCTGCGCCGCCACCGCCGAGGGCGACATTGGTAGAGTCTTTGAAGTCCTCAAGGTAGCCACACAAAATTCAAATTTCCTTTTTTGGACACTGACGTCTTTCGAGCTGCTTCGATTCTCATTTTGGGGCGCCGGATCTACGAATTACGGGAACGAGCTGCTCGAGCTCGCCTGCAACTTCTTACTCGAGTACTCCGACGACCTGAAGACCGCGGTACTCAACAATTACCTCGTCAATCCTTCCGGGCTGGCTGGTCATTGGCTTCCACTTGATCTGCTTCAAGAGCACTTCAATTTCTGGATAAAGCGCCTATTTAATTCCAAAAGCCACGATTTCGATAGCACTCATCTGGCGGACAGAGTTGGTCTCAATATCTCCGGGATCAGCGACCTTCGGGAGAAGTTCCCGGGGCTCTTTGGACTCAAGCGGAACGGCCAACGTCACACAGATGCGACCACCATCCATGATATCAACCGACTAGGCTCTCATTTCCGGAAAAACCACATTCTCGAGTACGATGCCGGTCGCGATCAGCCGTATCAAGTCAGCAACGAGTTTGGCATCGGCCATTCCAAATTGCTGAACGGCCAGCTAGAAACCTTTCTGACTCGCACCGCAGGTGGAGGCCCTGCTACCGGTGGTGAGGAAGAACCGACCACTCCTTCTCAGGACTCAGTTCCAGCCACTCCAATAACCATGACAGAGGGGATTATGGATCTCGGGGCATTTGTTACCGGTAACTAAATTATAAGTGGCTAGTGAACTATATACGCAATACTGTCAATTTTCTTTATCTTCAACTTGCCGACGCCGTTTCTTCCCGTTGACTGCCTCGCTTGGTAAATTAGTTTTGTCTGAAAGAGCAGTGATGCTCGCATCCGCAAGATATTTTTTGATTCTTTCGACGTCTACGGCGCCGGGGAGAGGTTTTTTTATGCTAAACATATTCAGCACAAGATAGGAGTCTGCAATCCAAGTGGCTCACCTCGCGAAATGTAACATAAGCCGTTCAACGAGTTCGGCTTTGCTGCCGCTGACTTTACTTCTGTTCTCGCGGCATAACACCTTGAGGATTGCAATAGTGGCGAGGCGACTGAGAGTGCGAGCCTCTGGTGTCAGCTTGAGTCGTTCAACACCATCCAAGCTGCCATCGGCCAATTCCTCAAAAATCCCATCAAAGCTGTTCATGACTTCCGTTAGGAATGTGAGCAGAATGGAGCCGTGCTCGTTAAAGTACTCCCAGCCCTTGGTAATTATTTTGAGGTTGTCAAGACTCGTACAGTGGTGGGCCTTGTCCAGAACAGCCTCCAGGACGAAGGGGGGAAAAAAACAAGAACACGGGAGTTCACGCGACGGGCGAATGTGTGCCCAAATTTGATGACTCCAACGATCTAGCATGTGCGAGAGGGAGGTCCGCATGGGCTTATCGAGTGCTCGGAAGGCGCCATCGGTTTGGATGCGTGGTCCGGATGTGAGCTCTGCGACGTGAAGCTGCTCGAAGTAGGCTTTCCATTCTTGGACACGGGCTAAGTCGTCGTTGCTGGCGTCTGGATCATGAATGGGGGCGCAGAGGCAGTCGTGGGGTATATATGGTTCCGAGTAGTAATGGAGGATTGCGTGGCGCGTACAGAAATATTCGGTGGGATTGAAAAATGCACGTATGGGTTCCTGCAGCTTTGCCCGCTTCTCTTCTTCATCCTCTCCTGCTTTCGTCGATGGGACGACTGTCGGAGGCAGGTTTCTAACCCACGATGGGGCAAAGGCTATGACCTCTGCTGGTTGCCCGTCTCGACCTGCGCGGCCATATTTTTGATCGGCCTCTTCATAGTCCACCTCAAGATCGGTGGTAATAACACGGCGCACATTCGGGACATCGAACCCGTATGCTGCCGTGTCCGTGACGATGATTACACGGACCTTTCCAGCCAGGAAATCTGCTTTGAGGTTGCGACGATATGAGCTGGTCATTAGGCTGTTGTACAGCTTAATCAGGGAGCCAGCATTCGGGATGTCGGGGGAAATCAATTTGTCGAGAAAATCCATGATACTGAATCCGCGTTCGATGGTGTGGGCAAAAATAACCGTCAAGAGGATCTGCAATGCGCTCGTGATTCCGAAGGGGACGACGAAGCTGAAATCCAGATGCTCCGACCCAGTATGGGCGTGTTGGTAGAAGCGGGGTATGTATTTAAGGTTTGGCCGATTGACTGAGTAGCGAGCGTCGACGTATGCCCCGGGTTTCATGCCATATTTCTTGGCCATGATTGGGGCTCGTTCCGTCGTCGCACTGGCTGTAGCTGCTGTCCATTGGGTGGATGTTAGGAGCTTCACTCGGAGAATAGATAGCCGGAGGTAATGGGGCGCAAAGACACTATTTTTCTGGTCAATTAACCCAGCCTCGTCAACGGACACCCATCTGATGAGCGCGACAAAAGCTGGCAAGTTCAGCAGCTGCTGCATCTTCCTTCCCAGAGCCATCTGCGGCGTCATGATCGCAACACGGACGTCGTCTCCGCGGACTAACTCAGCCCAGAGATCTCGCTTTTCATGAGCCGCGTCTCGGACAGTGTCTTCATTAATTGCAAGTGCACGTAACCCGCGTGCCGTCGCTACATCGGCCTGTTAAAACAATACTTCATATCAGGTAGTCTGTGAGATGAATGGTTACACACCTGTTGCTCTACAAGTACTTTGGTGGGCACAATGATAAGAGCAATGGCATTCTCTCCCCGCGCGTGTGCTGCGAGGGCTCCGGCTTGTAATATCACAGTTTTGCCCATCCCAGTTGCAACGACGCAGAAGACATCCTTTCCCCCGTTTACTGCCACAGAGAGGTCGATTTGGTGTGGCCATAACGTCGAGACCTTGCAGCGCGCTCGGAGTAGGGAGTCCAGCCATTCACGCGAGTTCACAGCTGGTAGGTGTTCCGAAAGCGCGTCAAACGCGTCCCGTTCGTCCATTGTAGTGTTGAATAATTATAGCATAGATTAATTTAAGAAATAAAGCCGTATTGAGCTCAGGAGAGGACGCAGAACTTGCGCAGAACGGTTGCGCGCCGGCGTTGGCTGAAAAGGGAAGGACCCGAGACGACGGCTCGGCAAAATTTCAAACTCAGCATCATCCCACGGACGCCTCTCAGACCAACCCCCCATCAAATCCCAGACTCTCCTTCCTTCCTTGAGAACGATTGTCTTCTCATCGAAAAAGAAGGAGAGTCTGGTTAACGAGACTACCTCAGAAGTTCCTCAACGGAGACTTTGGTCTGAAACGGAGGTGAGTCACAGGTGACAAAATTGGCCTTCCGGAGCTATCAATGCTATCGCCAATCAGCAACCCAACTGGGTCGCGGTCGCCGATGTGCAGGCGGGCAAATTAGGCCGTAGGCTGTGCCTAATATATAACACGCAGGGTTGTCTCGCTGATTTTTTATTTCGCCCTCCCTTATGGCGTCCTTCGCTCTTCTCTTTCTCCCGCTCCTGGCCACCGCCACTCTAGACCACCGCCACGAAGATTACGCCCACTCACACAACATTCATAGGGCGCTTCCGGGCACGTGGTATCACGACTCAGATCATCCCGGTTGGCTCTTCTCCCGACTGCTGAAATGGTTGGTATTTAATAGGATTTAGTTCGCGAGTTATTCAAGCGTGCTCCTACCGATGGTAAAACATACGCAGCTGTAGGCTCTCCAGGTGTGTTTCCCGTTCTACGATCATCACCCTTGGCTGAGTTCCCGCCTTAGAATGGTCCGCGCCATACCCGAACCCAAGCAACTTCACGCTCGATCTCTCAATCCTCCCGGCCGCTTGGACCCAGGCTCTGCAGTCTGCAATAGAGCGTGGCGTTATACCAGACATTCCCGTTGCAACCAACGTTCCCGATCAGAATCCTGTTTACCCAACTGGTCTGGTTCATTCATCCTTTATCATTGTGCTACCGCTGACACCAATGTAGGCAGCGACCCATTGGGTCCTGCAATTTGCTCTGCGACATACAGGTGTAAAAACCCAGGCGATATTTGGGATGCTCCTGAAGGCACGATCGGCGTCAGTTTCGACGATGGACCGACAGAAGTATGTTCATCCGAATCGTCCCCTATCGGCTCTGACAAGTCTTCCAGTTTTCAGAGAGTCTCCTCGGGTTCTTGACTCAGAATAAACAGCCCACGACTCACTTCCTGATCGGCACGCAAATTCTCTACTATCCTAAGGAGTTCCTGTCCATCTTCAACTCGGGCAGGGATATTGCTGTTCGTAAGTAATCCATGAATAACGCGCTCGAGTCGCCGCTGATAATTGAATGCCAGACACTTGGACCCATCCCCACATGACGACCATGACCAACGAGCAATTAATCGCGGAGGTGAATCTAGATTCATCGTTCCGGTGTTCGATTCTTATTTCTATCTCAGTTCGGTTACACCATACGCCTGATTCACGATTCCACTGGCGGCAAGCTTCCTCGCTACTGGAGGGTATGTCCTCTCTAGTTACCTTTGAGAACGCGTCTGACTGACTACCGTAGCCACCCTACGGAGGTTCATTTAATCCAACTTGTTTGATCCTCTCTTTCTAAATCCATTATTCAGACAGTGATAACCGCGTCAGAGCCATTGCGAAGGAGGTGCATAAACTCACGCCCACACTTTTCTACATATTTTCTAACCATTGTTTAGGTATTCGGTTTGACGACTATTATCTGGAACACGGAGTAATTAACTCGATTTTTTTCTATTAACCGCACCGAAAGCTGATTTCACTCTTCAAGCACCTTCGACTGGAAACTTGCCAGCACGCCACCGGCAACAACTCCTGCAGCTATCAACGCATCGATGACTACGTGGCTCACTGGCCCCAAGAATCCCGGGCTTATCATACTGGAGCATGAGACGTCGCAGGCCTCGGTCGACGCGTTCAAATCCGCGTGGCCCCTCATGAAATCGAACAACTGGAACGTCGTGTCTCTGGCGTCGATGATTCCAAGCGGCCCAGTGTACCAGAATGTGGACAACTCCGGCAATGTGAAGCCAATGGATATCCTGCTACCGTTCGTCTCACCCACTGGGACCCCTTCGAAATCTTCCACCAGCAACGCCCCGTGAGTTCACTCAACCCTTCCAACTTATATCAGTTCTTATTTACCTTCACCCACAGAAAGAATACGAACGCGGCAGGTGCTTCTACCGACAATGGACCCGGCGGTGGAGACAATAAGGACTCTTCACCGGACTCTCCACAGGGCAAGGGCTCGGCGTCCACCAACTGGAGGGCTGGTCCTGCAACATTATTCTGTATTGCCGCCACTCTTATGCTTTGGACATAAGTGCACTTATGCCCATATTCCACATCTTCTATTCTATCTTCGTTCTTGGCAGAACACCACGCTCGTTACCCTTTATAATATGTGCGGACTTGTTGTAGAGACTGGTGATGTAATAGGCTTATGTTGGGCCTCTCGCCCTACCACAGATTTAGCGCATGTTGAACAAATTTGTTCAATGACCGTGATGCGCGAAAGGTTGTTGAAGGACATCGTTTGCATTCTTTCTTCGCATAATATACCAACAGTCGAGTCCGCCATCTTGCCGCCATCTTTCTCGGATTAATATTGACAGATCATAGATGCCACAACCAGGTAAGTTCAAGCGTCGTAAAATTTAAATACACGAATAGTTATTCAATTATGAGCCTCACTCATCCCCAGCCGTCTCAGCATCGGGTTGCACCGCTGGCTTTGCCGGCGCTACGACCGTCTCAGGTAACGGGTGCTCCTCTATAGGTAGCACAGAGAGAAACAGGCAGACAGCCACCATCTGTTTGTTCAGCCAGTTAATGAATCAGCCATGAAACCACGAAAACAAATGACACAGACGCTCTGGCAATAAAACACTGCACGGAGCGCAAGCGCCCAGCTCGTAGTTGCGTGCTGTTGGAGGTCCGCGGGGAGCGTGCGGATGTATGCCGTCGATGCGAGAATTTTGGATATGATCTGGCAATGTCGTTAAATAAATACGCGCTCGGGGAAGTGAATTACCTCTGGCGCGTCGTCGCCTGTGATGCGCGCGCGAAGGTGGCGCGCGAGGAGCGTCTGGGTGAGCGTGGCGGACAGTGCGACGCCGAGGACTTGGCCCGATGTGCGGAAGAGGTATGATACTGAGGAAGATGAATGAAAAAAAAAGTAAAGACGCGACAGTGGGTAAGGCCGTACTTCCGGTAGCGATCGGTATGTCCTCGCGGGGGACACTTGCGATGAGGGCAATGAGCGTTGTGGTTAGCATAGTGGCGAACCCGTAGCCCTGAGCGCGTAATGTTATACTCAGCCTAGTATGATTTCGAAATCAACACAACGGTTCACTCACGGAAGGCATGAGCGTTACGTAGAGCACCCATTCGGGAGTGTTCTCGTCCCTTGGTTGTGTGCGTCAGTCACGAAAATAAACTGAGGTAGCGAAAATCACCAGGAAGCGAGAGTGAAATTGGCTGTGATGATACATAGGCCGGCGAATGCCTGGAGCGTCCAGTAGTGCCCCGTTTTGCGCATGTACCAACCGGCGGAGAGAGAGCCGATCGCAACACTGAGAGAATATGTTATCAGGTGCGCACCGGTGTTGGTGGATGAGCGGAGGCGCACGGCGGTGAAATAGAGAGGGGTGTTGTACACCTGGGTACAGTCAGTAACGGTAGATACGGTAAAAATGGAGGGATATACGGTGGAGAAGGAAAGTGAAGCCAGTAGGAAATTGTTCTGGACAGGAAGTTAGGTCGGCAAAAAGGTGATATCATGGGTAGACTAACAAGTGCCACGAAGCCTGGCGTTCTCTTCAGGATCGGATGAGTGAATGTTAGGATGGCAAAAATGAGGAATTATTTACGCGCTTCAACATGCTGACGGGCATTGCTGGCTCAGCAGCGAGTTTGAGCTCGATTAGAATGAAGAGAACCGCAAAAAAGCCCCTAGAATATTGGGTTCGAGCCAATTTGAGTAGATTCCGTAAATCCGACGCACGAAGCCGCTAGAAATCCCCAAACCTGCACGTCGCCCCATCCGTAGCCATACGTGGATTTGAAGTTCGTTCCAACAAGGAAAGTTCCCAGTGTTGTGATAAGAGTGGCCGATCCCGCATAGTCTATCCGTTTGAGTTTCGCGGTAATGCTGGTCCTGGCAGTGGCAAGTACGAACTGGGGCTCGCGGATTTTGATAGACAAGATGAAGATGGCAAATATCAAGAACGGTGGTTGGTATCGAAATGCAGCACGCCAGCCAATGGTATCGCCCAAGTAACCACCGAGAGGTGCTCCGATGGCACCACCGAACGCATGGACCAGGTTCGTGACTGAACAGAAATTATAAGGATGAACGACAACACTAAGATATACGAACATCCTTGGAAGAGACCTCTACTTTTGAGCGGAATACAGTCTGAGACGATGACAGAGTTGACAATGATCATACCACCTCCTCCGCTGCCCGCAATGAACCTGAACACAATGAGCTGCGTCCTTAATAATAAATCAACGTGTATTTCCCGAGTCAAGCCAGGGTCATACATGTTATTGGCCAATCCGCACAATATCGTTCCCACTCCGAAAAGAGAGCAAGCAATCAGGATACTCGTCCGTCGGCCAAGGATATTTGCGAGACGACCATAGAGGGGGGCGAATGCGCAAAGTGCCAAGAGATAAGAGGTTCCTACCCAGGAACTGAGCTGCATGGACTGGAGTGATGAGCCAATGGTGCTGATGAGTGTCGCGACGATAATGGCATCAAGACTCGCGGTGAAGGTAAGACTGAAGTCACGGTGGTATGTCGTGAGAAAGAGTCTCCAAGCGCCAAAATGACGTCGACAGACCTCCAAATACCCGTCATCAACAGCCCAAAATCGAGCCGCGACCACTCATCTGGGGCCCTGGGTACAAGAGGAGTTCTCTCGGTCGCCATTCCGTTCTGCTTCCGAGACAAGGTGGAAGCAGGTGGAAGAAGGTGTTTGATGGTGTCAGCGCCCTCGTTCAGATGCGGTCAGGGTGGCTTTTATCAAACGAAACGCGGAAGCCCTGTGTATTAAAATTATCTGAGCTATCTGTAAGCTGCTGAATCGTACACATCGATTTGCTATGCGAACAGGACCCAGTGTTACTTTTTGGTTGATTTTGGTGGCAAAACTCCCATCAAATTCTACTTAGCTCCATTTGCACACACAGTACAAGTGTTCGCTGCACAGGGTCTCTAGTACACCGGAAACGCTTTTCAATGTGACATGAGGAAGTTTTATAGCACATCCAGCTATAGCTATGAATTAATTGAGCTTCTGAGGATCGATCACCTCTCGTGCTCCTATCTTGTACATGTGGACGAGCCGGTCGGAGTTTAAAATTCTTCTTCATCTCTTGCTCATTTCCATGGAAGTCGACGCACAGCCAGCCGAAGCCCAGCGTGTAGATTCCCTGTGGTTCTCCAATGGGAGCCTTGTTCTCCGGGCTGAAAACGCGCTATTTCGCGTCTATCGCGACCTACTCGCCAGAGCGTCCCCCGTCTTCGCAGACATGCTGCAGTTTCCACAGCCCGCGGGGGAGGAGACCATTGAGGGCTGTCCCGTAGTGACTCTGCACGACAAGGCAGCGGAGGTGACCGTTTTTCTGAAGGCGCTTCTTGACACCGAGTGAGTGGCACTGTCTCAGGTCCAATGTTTATGGTGGCGAATTGTTCCTTACTCAATGGTCTAGTTTCTTCATGCCATATCCAGCTGATACCACCTTCGTAGTCATTGCTGGAGTCCTCCGGCTAAGCCACAAATATGATGTGGGCTTCCTCCGACGCTGTGCCCTGTCTCACCTTTCCTCTGCGTATTACACAAATCTCCCTGATCCCGAAAGCGGAACGCCGACATCTTTTGATATTTTTGAAGCGGACATCGCTATTGCTATTGTGCTTGTCAGGGAGGTAGGGGCGCTCTGGATTCTTCCCTACGCTTTCTATCGTGCTGCCTCGCGCACTCAGGACGTCAGCGTAATCCTGGAGTGCGGCAAGAAATTAGGTACAGAAGATCAGTACCGTCTCTTGAATGGGTATATCGCTCAGAGGGATAGCACGATGTCGCATATCTTGCGATTTCTGTATTCGCCGCCTCGAATTGCTGGATGCACAGGCAGCGACTGCACTTTGGTCCGACTTGACGCTCTCGAATTCTATGCACGGGACCTCGTTTCAGAATACTCTGCTATGCCCCTCAATATCTGGGGGAAGCATTCCTGGGAGGATTTGGGGACTCTTTGCGCGACATGTCTGGCGTCGCTCGAACAGACACACCAGGCGGCACGGCAGTCGTTCTGGGACGGATTGCCGAAGATGTACGATCTTCCTGCATGGGCGGAGTTGAAGAAGATGAAGGCCGAAGCTGGCTTGCCGATACAGCTGCTTGTTTAAGTTGGTCAGTCGCGCAAGCATTTATCTCACCTTGTGCCAATTCACTCACATTCGTGTTTCTTCTGGTCTACCTCACTACTGAAGCGTGCCCAGGCAATATCGCCCACGAAGTGGGTTAGGCTGACGATGGACTTGTTGCGGTATTTTTGGAGGCGAGCGAATTCGAAGCCGTCACAGTTTGGAGGAGTCTGCAACAGATAGCACTAGGGAAACTAATTTGGGCTAAGGACATCGTTTGCATTACTTTCTTTCGCATAATATACCAACAGTCAAGTCCGCCATCTTGCCGCCATCTCTCTCGGATTAATACTGACAGATCATAGATGCCACAACCAGGTAAGTCACGTCAACAATGCAGAAAGCATTCTAGCCTTCTCGAGAAGAATTTTTGCAGCAACCACTTCAAGCGTCGTAAAATAATATACGAATAGTTATTCAATTATGAGCCTCACTCATCCCCAGCTGTCTCAGCATCAGGTTGCACCGCTGGCTTCGCAGGCGCTACGACTGTCTCAGGTAACGGGTGCTCCTCTATAGGTAACACGGAGAGAAACAGGCAGACGGCCATCACCTGTTTGTTCAGCCAGTTAATGAACCAACCATGAAACCACGAAAATAAATGACACAGACGCTCTGGCAATAAAACACTGCACGGAGCGCAAGCGCCCAGCTCGTAGTTGCGTGCTGTTGGAGGTCCGCGGGGAGCGTGCGGATGTATGCCGTCGATGCGAGAATTTTGGATATGATCTGGCAATGTCATTAAATAAATACGCATTCGGGGAAGTGAATTACCTCTGGCGCGTCGTCGCCTGTGATGCGCGCGCGAAGGTGGTGTGCGAGGAGCGTCTGGGTGAGCGTCGCGGACAGTGCGACGCCGAGGACTTGGCCCGATGTGCGGAAGAGGTATGATACTGAGGAAGATGAATGAAAAAAAAATTAAAGACGCGATGGGGGGTGGGGCCGTACTTCCGGTAGCGATCGGTATGTCCTCGCGGGGGACACTCGCGATGAGGGCAATGAGCGTTGTGGTTAGCATAGTGGCGAACCCGTAGCCCTGAGCGCGTAATGTTATGCTCAGCGTAGTATGATTTCGAAATCAACACAACGGTTCACTCACGGAAGGCATGAGCGTTACGTAGAGCACCCATTCGGGAGTGTTCTCGTCCCTTGGTTGTGTACGTCAGTCACGAAAAAAACTGAGGTAGCGAAATTCACCAGGAAGCGAGAGTGAAGTTGGCTGTGATGATACATAGGCCGGCGAATGCCTGGAGCGTCCAGTAGTGCCCCGTTTTGCGCATGTACCAACCGGCGGAGAGAGAGCCGATCGCAACACCGAGAGAATTTGTTATCAGGTGCGCACCGGTGTTGGTGGATGAGCGGAGGCGTGCGGCGGTGAAATAGAGAGGGGTGTTGTACACCTGGGTACAGTCAGTAACGGTAGATACAGCGAAAATAGAGGGATATACGGTGGAGAAAGCAAGTGAAGCCAGTAGGAAATTGTTCTGGACAGGAAATTAGGTCGGCGAAAAGGTGATATTACGGGTAGACTAACAAGTGCCACGAAGCCTGGCGTTCCCTTAAGGATCGGATGAGTGAATGTTAGGATGGCAAAAATGAGGAATTATTTACGCGTTTCAACATGCTGACGGGCATTGCCGGCTCAGCAGCGAGTTTGAGCTCGATTAGAATGAAGAGAACCGCCAAGACGCCGCTAGAATATTGGGTTCGAGCCAATTTGAGTAGATTCCGTAAATCCGACGCACGAAGCCGCTAGAAATCCCCAAACCTGCACGTCGCCCCACCCGTAGCCATACGTGGATTTGAAGTTCGTTCCAACAAGAAACGTTCCCAGTGTTGTGATAAGAGTGGCCGATCCCGCATAGTCTATCCGTTTGAGTTTCGCGGTAATGCTGGTCCTGGCAGCGGCAAGTACGAACTGGGGCTCGCGGATTTTGATGGACAAGATGAAGATGGCAAATATCAAGAACGGTGATTGGTATAGAAATGCAGCACGCCAGCCAATGGTATCGCCAAAGTAACCGCCGAGAGGTGCTCCGATGGCACCACCGAGCGCAAAGACCAGGTTCGCGACTGAACAGAAATTATAAGGATGAACGACAGCGCAAAGATATACGAACATCCTTGAAAGAGACCTCTACTTTTGAGCGGAATACAGTCTGAGACGATGACAGAGCTGACAACGGTAATACCACCTCCTCCACTGCCTGCAATGAACCTGAACACAATGAGCTGCGTCCTTAATAATAAATCAACGTATGTTCCCTGAGTCAAGCCAGGGTCATACATGTTATTGGCCAATCCGCACAATATCGTTCCTACTCCGAAAAGAGAGCAAGCAATCAGGATACTCGTCCGTCGGCCAAGGATATTCGCGAGACGACCATAGAGAGGGGTAAATGCGCAAAGTGCCAAGAGATAGGAGGTTCCTACCCAGGAACTGAGCTGCATGGACTGGAGTGACGAGCCAATGGTACTGATGAGTGTCGCGACGATAGTGGCATCGAGACTTGCGGTGAAGGTAAGACTGAAGTCACGGTGGTATTTCGTGAGAAAGAGTCTCCAAGCGCCAAAATGACAGACCTCCAAATACCCGTCATCAACAGCCCAAAATCGAGCCGCGACCACTCATCTGGGGCCCTGGGTACAAGAGGAGTTCTCTCGGTCGCCATTCCGTTCTGCGTCCGAGACGAGGTGGAAGAAGGTGAAAGGTGTCTGACGGTGTCAGCGTCGTTCACATGCGGTCATCGTGACTTGGGGTGGCTTTTATCAAACGAAACGCGGAAGCCCTGTGTATTAAAATTATCTGAGCTATCTGTAAGCTGCTGAATCGTACACATCGATTTGCTATGCGAACAGGACCCAGTGTTACTTTTTGGTTGATTTTGGTGGCAAAGCTCCCATCAAATTCTACTTAGCTCCATTTGCACACACAGTACAAGTGTTCGCTGCACAGGGTCTCTAGTACACCGGAAACGCTTTTCAATGTGACATGAGGAAGTTTTATAGCACATCCAGCTATAGCTATGAATTAATTGAGCTTCTGAGGATCGATCACCTCTCGTGCTCCTATCTTGTACATGTGGACGGGCCGGTCGGAGTTTAAAACTCTTCTCTTGCTCATTTCCATGGAAGTCGACGAACAGCCAGCCGAAGCCCAGCGTGTAGATTCCCTGTGGTTCTCCGATGGGAGCCTTGTTCTCCGGGCTGAAAACGCGCTATTTCGCGTCTATCGCGACCTACTCGCCAGAGCGTCCCCCGTCTTCGCAGACATGCTGCAGTTTCCACAGCCCGTGGGGGAGGAGACCATTGAGGGCTGTCCCGTAGTGACTCTACACGACAAGGCAGCGGAGGTGACCGTTTTTCTGAAGGCGCTGCTTGACACTGAGTGAGTGGCACTGTCTCCAGTCCAGCGTTTATGGTGGCGAATTGTTCCTTACTCAATGGTCTAGTTTCTTCATGCCATATCCAGCTGATACCACCTTCGTAATCATTGCTGGAGTCCTCCGGCTGAGCCACAAATATGATGTGGGCTTCCTCCGACGCCGTGCCCTGTCTCACCTTTCCTCTGTGTATTACACAAAACTCCCTGATCCCGAAAGCAGAACGCCGACATCTTTTGATATTTTTGAAGCGGACATCGCTATTGTTATTGGGCTTGCCAGGGAGGTAGGGGCGCTCTGGATGCTTCCCTACGCTTTCTACAGTGCCTCGTGCATTCAGGACGTCAGAGTAATCCTGAAGTGCGGCAAGAAATTAGGTACAGAAGATCAGTACCGTCTCTTGAATGGGTATATCGCTCAGAGGGATAGCACGATGTTGCATATCTTGGGATTTCTGTATTCGCCGCCTCGGATTGTTGGATGCACAGGCAGCGACTGCACTTTGGTCCGACTTGACGCTATCGAATTCCATGCACAGGAAGTCGTTTCAGATGACTCTGCTATGCCCCTCAGTATCTGGAGGACGTATGACTGGGAGAATTTGGAGACCCTTTGCGCGACATGTCTGGCGTCACTCAAACAGTCACACCAGGCGGCACGGGAGTCGTTCTGGGACGGATTGCCGAAGAAGTACGATCTTCCTGCATGGGCGGAGTTGGAGAAGTTGAAGGCCGAAGCTGGCTTGCCGATATAGCGACTTGTATAAGTGAGTCGCGCAGGCATTTATCTCACTTGTGCCACTATTGTTTCTTCTGGCTTAGTTCACTACTGAAGCGTGTCCCCAGGCAATATCGCCCACGAAGTGGGTTAGGCTGACGATGGACTTGTTGCGGTAATTTTGGAGAGGCGCGAATTCGAAATGGTCACAGTTTGGCAGAGTCTGCTACAGATAGCACTAGGGCAACTAATTTGGGCTAATTCGGTTCTTAAAATGTCGCCTTACGTATCATCGAGAAGCAAAGCTGGCCTCTCTTGGGTCTCTCTACTCTCCTCGTCCTTGCTCTCGTCGATAGCATGCCAGTCCGGAGCCGCATTGTCATTCTGCGAAATCAGTCGTGTCCTCTGAATCAAGACTCGCCGGTCAAACATCGTAAGGCCGACCTGCGTCACGGCGTAGGAGTGCACCGAGTACGCTAGTAATCGAGCAGCAACTTCACATACCATCGCTATCCCTTCCAAGTCCGGAGCTGCGACACAAGCCTAACGGAAAATACTGTGCATGTCGCTTAATACCCCTTGAAAGAACATCATAGAAAAGGCTGGGTGGAATCGAGCCGGAGCTAATTTGGCCTGGCCCTAGTACGCCGCTAGTAAGTACGCCGTACTTCACAAGTGACAAAAAAATCTGCGATGCCCTTGAACGCGTTTCAAAGTTGACAGTCAGCAAGAAAATTTGTGCCTCCCAGGGGCGTTACGCCATTGATTTTTCCGGCTCCTAATAGGCATTGGACTTTGTCGTTTTGACGCTCCAGGCTCCTCAAGCGCTCCTGAATGAATAAAACTGATCAACCTCTGTGACGGTGTGTGACACTCTATCAACTTGCTCCCTTTCCTCATCTCCCTCTCTCCCTCCTCCTTCCTCTCCTAAGGCCCACTCTCTTTCTCCACATGATGTCCAACCCTCTCCGTCTGCTCGCTGCCGCCGCGCTTGCTGCTGTCGCCTCCGCTCATGTGGCGCCATTCCACAAGGCCATGTACGGCCTTGATGTCCGTCTCCGATCCCTGGAATATTTGCGCAGTATCTGAAGCCTTTTATTTTTCAGGGTGTCGACGGAACGATTAATTACAACAGCTACGACGTTGTATACCCGCTCTACCAGCTCACCAAAAATGATTGGTGGTGTAAGTGCCGCGCCGAAATAATCTCGTTGAAAAACGACTAATGAGACGATTCCTCGCAGTCCACCACTACAACAGGGTAGATGAATTCCCGCCGCCACAAGGCACTTTCCTCGAGCTGTCAGTCGCGAGCTCTTGTCTCCTTGCTTTATATTAGCTGACATCTATATAACAGCCCCGCCGGCGGCTCTTTCACTGTTGAATATGGCTCCAACCGTGGCGAGACGTCCCTTTCCTTCAATGGAAAGTACACCAGCACCTGGCCTGACGGTGGAGACTACCCTGAAGACTATGTTTGTACTTTTAAATTTATCTCGACAGATACTGACAATCATACATCACAGAACGTCGACACCTGTATAACGTCCCCCAACCGTATGTCCCCTCAAATCAACAGTAATGTGACCAGCTAATGGTTGGATTCGGCATAGTGCACGCCCAGAACCAGTCCCGCGCGGCAGGAACAGCGTTTGCAATTTCTTACACTGTATGTGGCTTCCCCCCTTCCTGTCTTGAATGTGACTGATGAATGGGCTGAAGTCTGACATCAAGAAAGTCACGGCGGAGAATCTGGCGGTCTTTACCATCAAGTACCAGTGAGTGGTTTTCCTTTGAGGTCTCCTCTAGAACTTTCTGTCCTAAATTTCTACCCATTATTTTACGTGTCACATCCTGCACCTTGCTGACGAATTACCCCAGCACACCTTGGAAGCGAGTCACCAGCTACCAGGTGCCCGCCGCCCTGCCCGCGTGCCCCGAGGGCGGATGCATCTGTGCCGTGAGTTCTCCAACTGTTCATCATACTCTCGATTGACGCGTACGGTTTCTCATTATTCAGTGGGGATGGGTTCCGAACGGCTGCGGCCAGCCGAACATGTACCACCTGCCCTACCGCTGCAAGGTGACCGGCGCGACCTCCACGACCCCCGTCGCCGCTGCTAAGCCGCCCGTTTGGTGCGAGAACAACCCCTCGGCGTGCACCAAGGTTCGTCCCCTATTCGCCGGGGCGACCCTGTCTGTCAGCTGTCGGAATGCTGACAATCGGTGCACAGGGCGCGAAGCAGATGGTGTACTGGAACCAGCTCGACGGAAATAACATCAACGTGGACGGATGGGACGCCCTCGGAGAGCCCAAGAGCCCCGGGTACAACTCGAAGCTCGGATTTGACGATGGTGCGTTAAGTTCCTGCTTTGTATCTACTGCCGCAAGGTCCAATGCTACGGGGTTTATGTTTCTTGTGCCATCTGCGACCCTTCTTCCACCCGCAATCACGACCACTGACACCCCTTTTTTTAGGCCCCCAAAACGACATCTTCTCGGGCGCACCTGCAAGCACTGGTGGTGGCAACTCCGGTGGTAACTCCAACTCCGGTGGCAACTCCAACTCCGGTGGCAACTCCAATTCCGGTGGCAACTCTGGTGGCTCTTCCTCCAACTCCGACGACTCCAAAGACTCCTATTCAGACTCGGATTCCAATAAAGGCGCCGACACCACCAATAAGGGCGATACCGCCGCCGCCGGCGCCAATCCCGCGAGCTCATCCACGCCATTGTCATGCAAGACGCGCAAGGCCCGGCGCGCGGACTTCCTTGCGCGACGCGAGATGGTGGCAGAGGGCGTGGCGATGCACCGGCGCAAGAACTTGGCGTTCTGAACCCCTGCCACCACAACCTTGGCTCTGATTCGGCTCCCCCCTCATCCACTCACCACGCACCCACGCATCTCCACCTGCCAAAACTAGACCACGACCCCACGGAATTCACACTCACTCACTCACTCACTCACTCACTCACTCACTCACCACTGCATCATAATCCATCTCTCTCACTTGCTTACTGTTTACATACCCGCGCGCCTCGGCATGCATGCTTCGCCTTCCCTTTCTTGCTCTACACGTGCGCCTGCGCACCTGCCGTAGCCCCTCGCCTACGCTTGCCGTAGCTACTCTCATACTCGTCCCTGCGACACTACCTATTGCACATCACCTTACACACCCGCTCGCGCGTGCCGCAGCCCAGTACCCACCATCTTACGATACCACTTCTAGACGGAGGCGCTCGTAGATTTCTTCTATGTATGTAGAATTTTACCTTCTGTTGTAGACGCCGAGCGTTATCCATCGTGTGTTGTTCACGATTCCCCTCGTTTGTTTGCTTCCGTGCGCCAGCTTTGATACTTGGTGGACGAAGGCCTGCATTCAGTGGCTGAGGGCCTGAATTCACAGTGGCTGAGGGCCCGAATTTCAAGCGGGCGAGGGCATGAATTCTGTAATAAATTCCGTCTATCTATGCGTAGGCTACATGATACGTCGTGAGTGAGTGTACTTTTGAGGCGGTCTAAAATTAAGCGTCATTGCAGCATGGGCATGGGGAGTGGGGGTTGTTCGGTGGTGGTGAGTAGTACAGGTAAGTAAGGAATGGAAGGGGGTGGGGCGGTGGGTCGTACGGGAAGGGGAGGTAGTACAAATGAGGGCATGGCCTACATGCTGCGGGGGAGGAGTGCGGTGGAGGAAGGGGAAGTGGCGCAGAGAATGGGAGGGGAATATAAAGATGGGGGAAGAAGCCGAGACGTCTAGACGTAGAGCCCGAATAACGGGATGAGCGTCTGTGCTAGCGTGTAACTGAACACCAGCTTCGGGCCCACGACAACGATCTGCAGTATCGTCAGTTTCGGTATGTGTTTGAAGACAAGGGCAGGCTGACCTTGGGCGTGAGCCCCTTGAAGAATGCGCCGAGGCCCTCGTTGCGCACGAGGTCGCGTACGACGGTCAGCCCCGACGTCTTGTTCTCAAAGTTTGCGTTTTGGATGCGCGTCTTGACGGTGTCAAGGGGCGCGGCGACCGTGATGGACGCGACGGCGCCCGCGATGGACGCGATGAAATTCTGCCCCCATGTCGCCTTGGAGAAGTCCCGCACGCCGAGCACGTACTCTTTGGTCACCGCCGAGGCACCGAAGAGCTACAAAATGAGTTAATCGGTTTCTCAGTATGAAAGCCGGAGAACTCACGGCAAAACTACCGGGGGCGTTGCGCGCCATTGTCCAGCCCCACCCGCGGTAGAGCGTCGTCCCTTCCTCGAGGAAGATGCGCACAACGCCGCGGCCGCGGAATGCCTCTGGGTTCACCTGCCGCTTGATCTTGAGCGCGTCGAGCGGGAGCAGCACCTGCCGTTCATGTCCGACCCATCAGCCTATGCCCACGGAAGTCAAATAATCAGCCCACGCACAACTTCGCCGATGCCCGTTAAACTGCGAGTAGCGCGCGCTTAAATAGTGCAGACATTACGAATGAAGGGGAGGAACGCGCACCTTCCCGCCGAGGCCTGCATCATCATCTTGCCCTTGCGCTCGCCAAAGGTGTTGGTGAACTGGTTCTTGTAATACTTGTTGATAAGGTCGTTAAACCACGGCTGGCCGCCGAATTTGTAGATGCGCTGCGCGACCTTGTAGCCGGCGGCGTACCCTAGACCAGGGAAGAGTGACATGAATTTTTTGGGCAACGACGCCGACGCGTGGTCGCGGAATATAATGGGCCCCGCTGTGTGCCATGAAATCTAAGAGTTTTGGCTGAGCATTCGTTCATTTCTTCGGTGTATTCGCAGCCCGCACCTGGGACTTGTTGCTCATGAGCCGTTTCGCGATGGTATCCACGGGGTGGAAGATCAAAAGCTCCGCAATGCCTAGAGTATTCTGGATTAGACGCCATATGAACTCGGGCTGCTAAAAGTACCGGATGCGCCCGATCCCAGGACCCTAGCCGTCCCAGATTCCTTGTATTTTCCAGATGGAGGGGGCGACATTTCGGTGTGAAGGAGGGAGGAGGAAGGGATGAAGGGCGGGAAGGAAAAGGTCAGACGCGGCCAATGGCAAATTCGGAATTGAGCAAATTTTGTGAAGGGCCTTGGCCAATAATAACAAACAACCGCAAGGAGACAAAATGCCGCTTTGACCGAGGCTAATCGGGGATATTCTTGTCAGCAACTATTTTGAGAGCGCAGAAATTCAAAGAAATACAGACACGCTTATCATTCTACTATTTCGGTCTTACTGGCTTCCTCTGAAAATCACACCCAAGGTTGAAACCAAGTAGTACGGGCTGGGCTTGCGGAAAGCCCCATATTGATTTATTGTACTATGATACACGTGCGCAAGATAATCCTCGTATGCCATTGCCCGCGTAAATCCGATACAAACCGAATCGTACCAAAGTTGTTAAGTAGTCATTACTCAGTAAACATACATGAACTAAAGCAAAGAATCACTTCAGGAATTTGGGGGAAAGGACTGAGGAAGTACGTACCTCGTCGTTCTCGCGGTCCGTCAGGTCCAAGAGCGCATTTTGGCCGAGGATAACACCGCCTGTGGGCGCGTCCGTCGCTCCCGCCTCTGTGTGCGCTTGCTGTGCAAACCTCTTGTCCATGGAGGAGTCGTGCAGGTCCGACGGCTTGCCATTCTTGACACGCTGCCGCCGTTTGAGCTTGTTCAAAACCATGAAGTTGAGGACTTGGAGACTAGTGGGCACGGATAAGTCGCTGATGGTTGAAATGCCGGGAACATGTGTACATAATGGCGGCAGCGCACGCAATGAAAATCCCAAGGCACGCGCGGAGCCCCTTAGGATACGCTGGACCGTCGGAGTCCTCGAAGAGCAGCGGACCTGGGACGTTGCATTCATTAAACAGGAAGAAGAAATAAACGAAGATATTACATACCAATAATGTTGCCACACGCACTGGCGGCGTTGAATCCAGCGAGAACGACGCTCTTCTTCGTGGATCCGGCCGTGTTGGCCGAGACCCAAGAGATGATGAGCGGGTTCACGCCGTACAAACCGGCCAGCAGATAGTACGCCACTAACAGGCCCGGCTCGTTGGGTCGCGGAAGCGCGTACAGGACGGCGATGCCCGCAAGCACGGGCAACACGAGGACGAGCATGACGGCCGACTTGAGCTTGAACGTCCACGCGGCGAAGGAGCCACCGAATATGACGATAATTTGGAGGGCCCCGAACGGTATGTTCAGAAGCGAGGTGACAAATTTGTTGAACCCAATCCCGTTCAAAATTAAAGGGCCAAAAACGACGGTCACGGATGCACCAAAGCTGAGTGAGAGAATCAGTAAATCAACTTAGATGCTCGTGGAGGATATAATTAATTACTTCACGCAAAGCGTCATGGCGAAGAATAGCCAGGATTTGATATCGAGCAGGGCCTCAAGAGCCTGCCGCCATTTGAATTTGTCGTTCGCTTTGGTACCAGTATTGTTGGCGCGTAGACGTTCAACGGCCTTCTTGCGATCCTCTGGAGAGAGGAACTTGGCCTCGGCGACGCTATTGGACAATGTGAAGTAGATTATTGGCCCAGTCACAACAGTCATCTGATATTCCGGATTAAACATACGGCGGAAGACCAATGTGAAGATGTCATATAACGTACTAGTCCGCAGAACAGGAAGATCATCTGATAGACATGGAGCTTGGGGTTCTGAAGAGCCAGCCGTCAACCTCGAGGACAGGAAGTTGGGTCCCTATTGTACCTTGATATGGCCAAATCCGTAGGCAAACGCGCTCGCTGCGATAGTGCCGAGGCCATTCGTTCCATACCATACGCAGATACGAAGCGGTTGCTCTGCACGTCGATACCTACGCGAAAAGAATCAGCCTATGGTGTAGAGAAATAAAATCGAGACAAACCAGACAGAGGTCAATACAGCGAACAATGGCAGACACGCGGCCTCGAAGAGCCCAAGTAGGAAGCGGCAGGCGAGCAACGAGGGATAGCTATATAAGTTGTGTCAGTCAGCTTTCAGCAGTATAGTCCCGCATACTTTTTGCTCGCGGCCATTCCGCACAGAGCAATGCCCCAGCAGGACACGATGACGGACATCAGTATTCTGGGTTGCACCCGAACAATAAGATAGCTTGAGAACGGCATCCATGCCTGAGACGGTAAAGTGTCAGCAAAGGCATCGGTACAAAGGAAAGGGGCGCGTACGAGCTGGGCGATGGCGTTCATAGACCCAAGGGTAGAATACTGGTCTAAACACGGGTGATTTATGGGCATCATAGTTCAGTTGAATGCTTACTGCCAACGAGGTGCTAATGGTTGGGTCATGAGCACAACAGACCGGGGCAGTAAGATAGTGTGCACGAACCGCGTCCGTCTTCAAGCCAAATGTTGCAGCATAGCCAAGAACTGTCTTGTCGAGACTGGAAGATAAATCAGGATGCATTTTATTATTCGCACTGGATATAGGCGAACATTTGCAGCCAATAGACCTTGGAGATACGAGGATGAGTTTATAAGACCTGCGAATAAATTGAACGAACGCACCCATGCTAGAAGGGTGAGCATGTGAAGGTCGGTTTTCCGCAGGATACGTCTGCTGTCCTCCTCCGTAACTTCGACGCGCTCATCTCCTGAGTATCCGCTGGGAAGATGTTGAGCCTCAGAGGGAGATATTCAGGGTATTGTCAAAGAACTAACACTTGTTCGAGGTGTTCGGGACCCTTCTCCCCTTTCTCGTCTGAACTGTTGTTGAGGGAGGGCGACATTTTTAGGGAGTGGCGCCAAAGTTCGGAGGTAAGGTGGAGAATGAGAGGAGTTTAAAACATATTCCAATATTCGCCGCCAAGACTTCGGGAGCCGGCCAGCGGGCCGTTCGGTCGTTCGGCCCGGTCTCCGACCTTTCATTTTGAATTGTTTCAATCTGAATCGATTAAACGCACGAAGTCGACTATGGAAACGATGCACACCATTGCCCTGCTCGCTCCCGGAGGCATGGGCTCCAAAATCGCTGCCCGAATCTCTTCGCGAGGTGGTGGCGAGATCTTGACCAACTTGGAGGGGCGCTCCAACGCGACATTGCAGCGCGCAAAGGAATCCGGCATGAAACATGCCTCCTATACCGACATCGTCAAGTCTGCGACGTGCATATTCAGCGTCGTGCCTCCAAAGGACGCATTTGCGGTCGCGGAGGCCGTCGCAGCCGCATACAAGGCCGCCGGAAGCAGCCGCGAGATCATCTTTGCGGATTGCAACGCGGTCAACCCCGACACAGTTAGACGGATGGCAACCCTATTCGACGGTACCGCGGTCAGCTTTATCGATGGCGCGATTGTCGGCGCCCCGCCGTCTGCCACGTTCAACCCCGGGATCTACGTGTCTGCCGATCAGCGCGACGCAGCCGCCCTCGATGAGTTTGTGCACATGTCTACCGAGTTCGGGTTGAATATTATCGCTTTGAAGGGCGAGGGCTCTGGTGTGGGTGATGCCAGCGCGCTAAAGATGGCGCATGCTGTGCGTTGTAAGCTAACTCCTTTCGGACATTATTGACGCGTTCAACAGGGCATCGTCAAAGGCGCGACAGGCCTCTTTGTCACTATGATCCTATGTCCGTGGCTCACTGTCAAGCGTACCTCATTCCAATTTTTTCTTCAGCCGCGCACGCCGCTTCGTCCTCCACGGCCGAAGGCCTCCTGCATGCATTGAATTTATCACAGCCCGCATTCGTGGATCGTAAGTGTCATTTGCACGCGTTTTATTTCTTCTGACAGGTCTACCCGCAGTTATAATACGGATGATCCCACAAATGATCCCCAAAGCCTACAGATTCATCAAAGAAATGGAGGAAATCGCGGGCTTCGTCGGCCCGGTAGAGGGTAAGACATTCGAGGGCTTGGAGCAGGTGTTCAGCAGAGTCGCCAAAGCGCATGAAGAGGCACCGACTGAAGACGGCGGAGATATAGATACTCTGCTCAAGTTTGTTGAGCAGTCTCGGACCGCACAAACCGTGAGTCCACCTTGTGGCCTTTGATCTCGTTGAGAGGCTAATATCTCTGTTCAGAACAAAGAAACTAGATAGTACCAGAGTGCTGTTTTGGGGATGTATTCAGGGCCAATCGTCGCATAAGTTAAACAGTCACCGGACCGGTCAAATTTGTCCTCTCCTCTCCGACCGACCGGCCCGTCCATTTCAACAGCTGGATCGGTCCATTTAAATGTACAGTCTTGGATGGGTCAATGGGACAGGACACTCAATGGGACAGTCATGTTCTAGCTACTCCCCTTGACTTTTTGGGTCACAAACCCAATCATATGTGAGTATTACTAGTATAAATGACCCCCACAATGTATTTGAGTTGGTATGAGCCCACAAGAAAGCACAGAAAGCGAAAAGATCGGACTTGTTTGGCAGTGCATCTTTGGGTCAGTCAATGGGACAGTCAATTGAACTCGATACTCTATCCATTCGAGTCGGTTCAGCCTGAAACTTTGGGAGCTTATACCTGATTCCCCTACAGATTGTTTGGCCTCTTCAGAATTTGTGAAATGGACCTCGAAGAATTGTGGCCCAATTAATTATTTGTTTGTCCCATTGACCCATCCAAGACTGTACCAGGGTATAAAGATGTAACCCCACTTGCTGGCAGATCATTCACCCACCATCAATATTAATAAATGGCTGGACCATCATACATGCTGATTTAGTATTACCACGTCCCGAATTTACTCTAGCGATCACCTTGCTTGTCAAGGTCCCCTTCCTTCAAAATTAGATAAGAAAACGCGAGATCCCCTTGGATGATATTCTGTGAGGAGACCCTGAGATCCAAACATTTTACAACTACATTTACTCCTGAGTGTCACTGCCATCAGGGGCTCTGGCCAAATATTGGCTCGAGTCCTCAGATCCATACATGTGCAAGCAGCAACAGGTTGGAGTACTCTCACCGATATTCTGAAATTTCCTAATAAACCGTATTTTTATCCTAGCCACCACTTGCCCCAAATCTGGGAATTCTGACCCGACTTGGATCCCATCGTTCTCCATTTAATTTCTTGAATCGTGGGAACCTGATCTTCATAGATCAAGATAATTCTGAATGAGAACGAACCACATTTCGCATGCGGATAAACCGACTCTGTATACATCGTAAGATGTGAAATCAAAGTCACCTCCGTATCCGTCAAAAATAAAAACTACCTAATATCTCTCCCGTTTTTCCTTGACTCAGATGTCTTTTTTTCGAACACCGTGGGGCACTTCGAGTCAGCTTCAGGTGTAATTATCGTTCCCTAGTCCTGCTGCTACCTCCGAGTCGTTCAATGCAATCGCCCTCCAAAACACGAATTCTCTCTTGCACCCGAATAAGTGTCCGCAGTTCTTGGTTCAGTTCCAAATAGTTCCAAGTTTATTTACTCAAATTTTCCGCGGGATCCTAAATCCACGCCTATTTCTCAAAGGAAGACCAAACAATCAGTGCGATGTTGAGCTGTACGTGAACAGTAAATTAACACAAAACTGATCCAATGCTTTCTACTACTCAGTGGTTTGGCTAAATGTTTTCATTCGTATTGGATTATTATTATTATTATTTTCTCCTAAGCTGAAAGAAAGGTGTTTCTGTACTTCAGTCCCTCCCCAGTCTTCATTTATTCAAATGGAATAGCATTGATCCAAGAAAGGTTAGAGTCGGGCTATGCTGACACCTAGTTGGTGAATGCGCTTATAAAAATAACGGCGTCGTTCAATAATAGTAATACCTGAGAGGATGTCTGTGCTTCAGCCAAATCTTTGAACAAGATTTTCAACATCCAAACCATCGGAGTTTGAATGATGATGACATTGCCCGGCAATTTCCGAATCCATTTTGTTCTCCGCCACATTCACGCACCCACACTCGCCCTCTGTGTCATGGCACTCCGTTCCGCTAGAAGAGAGTCTGAAGTTCCAAACGCCGTGTTCGGAAGAGGCAACAGCGAGACAACCCGCCTTCAGTTACCACCAGTTGTGCTCGGAACACTTCTTTTTCTCTCACTGAAACGTACCAGATGTTCTATTCTGAAGAATCTGGCGCGGGTTTCTTAGGAGGCCATGATCCGTCAATCTCATGGATGTCCGTCCTCTTACCGGCCGTCACGGTTCCCAGACTGCTTAAGAAGCACGTAGCCCTGGCCGTCCCGTTTCCCCAAGCCTGGAGCTTTTTATCGGCTGGTCCGACACCCTCCCTTCACTTGACATTACTTTCTTAATCAATATGCGCATCGCTTTGCTCGCTCACGTCACTCTTGCTCTCGCCCTGCTCTCGTCCGCGGCTCCTGTTGCTGAATTGGACGCAAGAGGTACTAAGAGTGGTACTGGAGGAAAATCTGGTTCGGCCCCAAATCGCCCAGGAGGAAATCCACCTCCACCATCCAAACCTCCAACTGTATGTAATTCCGAACATAATGGGTACCTTTTCACGGTAGTTCCACAGACCACACCTACTAGTAAAGCTCTTCCTCCAGTGAGCATCCATATATTCACTGGACTTGATGTATACTTACATCGATTCCGCAGATCAATACAATCAAGAGTGTTGTTAAACCTTTGTCAACCGTACTGTATTCTTGTTTGTTTCATAGGATATGTTCTCATTTTATTCAGCCTGCTACCAAGATCATTAGCGTTGTTAAAACGTCTAGCAAAGTGACATTGCCAACAGTGAGTCCTCTCTTGGCCGTCTTCCCAAGAGAAATTAACCATACCTCAAGCCCAAGAGCAGCAACATCGCTGCGACGTCCAGCAAGCTTGTATCGTCGGTGGTACGTGTTTTTCAGGCCTCTTTAATTTGACGCAGACTCACATGTTTCGAAAGGCTCCCATAGTGAAGCCCAGCAGCGCAGTGGCCAAACCATCTTCGATAGTATGTGCCTTTTTAGATTGCGTTAAACCTAAGTTTAATTAAGGCCTCAAGGCACCCGCGGCCAGTAGTGGCATAAAACCTACTGTCGCTTCAATTGTGGCAAGTACTCTATTTTTTTAACATATTTTGAAGTGTCTAACGAGCGGTGTGTAGTCCAAGGCTTCGATGACAGTCGGTTTTCTAAGTTTTTGAATTCTGGCTTGTGCTTATTGCTTTTCCCTCCAGTCGTCTGCGATTGTTCCCGGTCCTTCATCGCGGATGGTTTCATCCGTCATTCCTGGCTCAGCGTCGTTGTCGCGGCCTGTGAGTATTTCCTTTCCAACAGCGTCGTTTTTCTCAAAATACAAATTAGTTTTCGTCCGCTTCCATACCCTCCATGAGCGCACAATCTTCCACAATTTTATCAGGAGGAGTGAGCTGCGTTCATATACCCGTGCTGAATTCCTTGTTTATTTATTTGCCAACAGTCGTCGCTGCCCAGTAGTTCTAGCGGGTCGGCATCCATACCCTTGGTAATTATCTTACACTTATTTCGTTGATTTCAGACTCATCAGCGCCAGGGTTCTTCCTCTGCGCCAACTTCCGGGTCTAGTAGTCCGAGTTACGCTTACCCACCGTCCATCAGCGCATCCACGACGTCTAGTGAGCCCTCAACGGGCAGCACGTCGATCTCTGCCGACGGCCGCTTCTCCCCGTCATCTATGCCATCCAATTCGGCATCAGCGCCCAGTTCAACGGAAATCATCGATCCCAGCTCCCGGCCAGCTTCAAGTGTGGCCAGCCTAACCGACTCGGCAACTGTCTCCGACCAGACACCTGTGAACGGCGGTTCGCCAGACGATCCGACAGGGACCCCAGACGATCCGACAGGGACCCCAGACGATCCGACGGGGACCCCAGACGATCCGACAGGGACCCCAGACGATCCGACAGGGACCCCAGACGATCCGACGGGGACCCCAGACGATCCGACGGGGACCCCCGACGGCGGCGGGGGTACATCCACCGATGGCCACCCCTCGGGTGATCAGAACGCAGGGCAGCCGCAACAATCTGGAGAGGGTACATCGGACCAAGATCATCCCGCCGGACCTTTTTGTCCTGCCAGGACAAATAAAAAATCATCCGCAAGCGGCAGCTCTGATGGTTCCACATCTACCGCCGACACGAATCCGGGGACCTCGGGCACAGCTTCTCCAGATCCGATGGCCGATTCCACTACTGATTCTTCGGGGAGCGACGTAGATTAAATACTTGTACATACCTGCCCTACGGAGACCCTGTGGCTGCCGTGCATTGGATCCAGAGTCAGCTGTATGGGACTGTATTTTACGACTATTTTCACGGAACTGCAAAGTCCTTACTGCCAAATTTATTTGTCTGGCATTGGTCTGGCTTCCTCTGGCATCCATCGGAGTCGTTTTTCTCCTGTGAACTAGTTCGTTTGTGTGTGAAATACGGCTGTGCAAGAAGATGCGAATGTGGAAGTTTAAGCACCCTTGGCCAAGGCTCGCATTCGATACTTGAAACGGACCTAGTTGGCTAACTTGGTTTGTGATCGTGATCATGGAAGCCGGACCCGGAAACTCCCGGATGAACCGTGACTTCTTGACAGCTCCACCTCGAGCTCTCAGTGCCGAACCCGACGCCTTTACGAGCTCTGTCACTTCAGTACCTGGACTCTGTGCAGCCATTCTGTAAATTCCGCCGAGTCCCCCCTCGGAGTCACCTTCACTTGCGACTCGGAGTCGGACGGACCGCCCGTTTTTAACTCGGAGGCAGATATGGGACTTCGTTCCGCGTACAACTTTACCGCGTGGCACAGGAGATACACACCCCTTGTACCCATCGCCTCTTCTAGGCTCCGCACGGCAACATGCATTGCGCTGGGAGCCTCTGCATCAATTTATCTCGCCACCAGGATCTTCAAACTTGAAACGATCCACGCGGACTCGTCTACCGACGACCGTGTTCCGCCAGCCATAAAGGAATCGGTAGTACTTCCGCCTGTCGCCGGCCCATTTCGCCAGTTTTTTCCACTAGTATATGTAGGCCAAGACAAGCCACAGGGCATAACACGCATGTTTTTCTATACACGACCTGGATTAGGTAGGTCCGGCTGGCCGAGATCTTTCTTTTCATATTGAAAAATTGTGCAGAGCATACTTGTGTTCGGGTCCTTAGCGAGGGGTCGCTGACTCTCCTCAACCTGCTCGATGGAGACCTTTTGCGTCGCGTAGCAATGGGTGAGGTGGTTGGGATAGACCTTTGGTCACATTTTGAGAGGCTCTTCAGCCTGCACCGCGACCAGAATGACGAAAGCGCACCTACGCCGGTCGATCTCGGCGCGGAGTCGCGTCCTTCCTCGCACAGCATTCACGATGTGTTCAAAGCCGTCATCCGTAGTATGGATGAAAACGGCATACACAACTGTATTCGTCATGCCTTCAGCGCTCCGTCAAAGCAAGAAAGCATCAGCCATATATTAGAAGGTACAGGGTCGTGCTGTTTGATATCTGCTCTGTACGAGGCCGACGCCGGTCTGCTTCATGTCGCCAATTTAGGCCCCATGCGCGGAATCCTGGGCCGGCCTAGACAAAGCACCAAGGGCCTGATCACGTACGACGTCCATATTCTATCTGCCGACCATACACCCGACAACCCCGTCGAGCGATCTCGTATAGAAAAGGAACATCCAGGCGAAGAGGTAATCAAGGATGGTCTACTGCTTGGTCGGCCGTATACCCGTGCGATCGGTGAAGGGAAACTCAAATGGACTACTCAGGTGCAATCGCGGCTGCACAAAGAGTATCTCCGAGCCCCACCCGATCCACTGGTCAAGACGCCGCCATACATCTCTGCGGAGCCAGACGTTAGCACAATCAAGGTCTTTCCCGGTGACTTCTTGGTTCTGTCTACTCAGTGGCTCTCCGAGTGCCTGACAGACCAAGAAGTAGTCGGGCTTGTGGGGATTTGGCTGGAAAAAAACCGGGGCAATATGGCAAACTGGGATTCACCACGACCGGCCGCCGATGTCCCTGCTGCTGCTACACCAACACCAATTGCACCAAACTCCCTTCCGGTGCAGCTGAAGACGGACACAACCACCATGTACTCCCGGTGGAATACTCTCAAACGCTTCGTCAACGAAGATTCGGACGCAGCGCACCACTTGGCCAATAATGCTATGGGTGGTGCCGATCCAGACTTGCGACAGGCACTTTTAAATCTTCATCCCCAAGACTCAGACGGAAACAGGTGAGTTTGTCTCATAATCTAGATCTTGCACCCCTCGCTCACAAACGGACTGCAGTAAATCCTTAGGAGTGATCGTAGTGATCTTTTGATATCAATATGTATTATGAAAGGTACGTGGTGTATGGCTACAGAAGATATGGAATAAAATGGAAAATGAGCTGTTTGTGGAACAGTTACGCCCAATGCATCGGAGAAATGGCAACACATAGTAATGTTCTGAGTCTGACCCTCCAGCCAGAGGTGCCCGAGCTCTGTTGGGATTCGGCAGGACTGGGTTCTCCGGTCGGGGACTCCACGCGAGCGCTCATCTTGCTGGGGGCGAGGGTACAGTGATACAGAACAGGGCAAGCTGTGCTCCACATAATTCGTCGACTCTAGTTGGACTCTAGATCTCAAGGTCTTGCTAACTCAAGAAGTCAACATAAACCCGTCCCCATGCATTATGCGTCATTCCGGTGTATAAACTCATGATTCCTCCACCCCATGACTCCAGATGACACCCCAGGGCCCCGGACCGGCGTCCTACATTGCAAGCTTCGTATGTGCCCATGAGTCAATTTGAAGAACATGTACATTCTCTGGCGTTATCACGTCGGTTTGGAGGCGTAGCCCGGCCGCCACCCCGCATACTATGAACGCTACATAGCTAATAATAAATTTCGCAAGAGAAAGGCAGCCGCGCTAATTAACTCTCCAGGCGGCCGCCCTGCTCTTCCACATTCACACATCGGAAAAAGAAGTGATAGTATTCAATACTTATCGCTACTTATCGCCGGAACGTGAGTCCTATAACTAATTCCATGGTAACCTTATGAGTTATCAGAACAGGTTCGGTACAATTGTAGGCACGGGGAAGACAAGCGTCCCGCTGATCTTCACTCCAATTGGGAACAAGGGAAGTATCTCCGGATACCCCACCCCATTGCCAATCCTCCCGCCAGGCAAGGCTCCAGACATCGCTGTAGCGGCAAAGCTAGTGGTATTGACTGCTCAATATGTATCTCAGCGACCACCCAGGACGACTATATAAAGCGCGCACCACTGAGCAAGAGCTGCTTCCACGTGTCCGTTCCGACATCAATTGGATTCGTTGCGCTCGCGGGGAACGACGGCTGTATGAGGGTAAGATAGTCCCCGGTGAACGCTGTGCTGACTTGGAGCGGGATTGCCGCAGTGCTTGGGGACAGCTTCACTTTGAAATGTGGATTGGATAGGTCGTTCGGCGGAGATACAGTCACCGTGGTCGAGCCATCTGCTGCTTTCGCGAAATCAAATACTGCTTGATGCTCTGCGTTGTGTCAGGATCCATTCAGGCATGCATTGCCACGAAGCTGAGCTTACTCGGAATATTCCAATTCTTGCGTCCTGCGGAAAGAAAAGTCATCCTCAGCCTCGCACAACACATGGATGTTATGGGGAACACACCATTGTACACAGAGGCATTACTGTTCACGTAAATCTGCGTGATGCGTAGTCCAGAATTGGTGAGATTGTATGCCCAGCGCCCAGGGATGTAAATTAACTCGTCGTCTGGTAGAATTCAGCATAAATGTCCGGAAATACGCGGACGGCTCACATGGGCCTGTTTAATCGATGTGAACTTGAGATGCGGAGGCGGACGCAGACCATACATACCGACAGGCGCCGCGCTATAACGAATTATCTATGACACAAGGGTGAGGGGATCCTCATAGAAGAGGATAAAGCGTACCATGATGAGGCCGATGTCGGGTAGGATGACACCGGGGCGAAGGGATGGTGCCTCAAGAGGGTTTGCGAATCCCGCAGGCAGGAACGCAGGCGAGAGGGGAGGCGCGACGACGAAGACATAACCCTCCGAGACCTGCAGGTTCCACGGACTATTGGAGGGAGGATCAGAACGAACCCTCATACAGAGCTTTGCAGCGTATAAATGCTTCTGTACTCACGGGAGTGCATCAGCGGGAAGGGTGCCACGACACAAGGCGGCGCAGTTTGTGAGCCATACCAGGAAAGAGAATATCAACCGCATTTTGGAGGCAGGGGGTTTGGCCACTGGTGCCTTTTATGTGCATCACGACCAGAGCGTCATCTCCGC
Source organism: Mycena rebaudengoi (assembly GCA_029282285.1). Lineage (NCBI taxonomy): Eukaryota > Fungi > Basidiomycota > Agaricomycetes > Agaricales > Mycenaceae > Mycena > Mycena rebaudengoi. The sequence goes on along the minus strand of JARJCX010000003.1, from coordinate 710,681 downwards.
ACGGCTAATGAATCCCCGGCTCCGGACTGCCTACCTATACAGCAGAACAAGATCCTCCGAAGACTTGAGCTTAATGCGGGGCAGCGTGGGGTACGGCCCCCGTTACTTTTGCAACATCCCACGTGACTCTCTGAACATGCGGTGAACTGCCAGATTCCATCCTATGTCACATCTACTCAACGGCCCCCGGCTTTCGGTGGTCTCGTAACGCCGCGCAGCTATCATAAAACACACTGTTACTCTGGGCAACGATAAGAAACAGTTGTCAGCCATGCGCAAGCACACAGTCATGTTCGTTTTCCCCTTTGTAATACTGTCCTTCATCCCCCTTGCAAACGCCCAAATTGCCGCAGTAGCCTGCCTCCAAATTGCAGCGGCAATTTCAAGCGCTTCAAATGTTTTCCTCCCAGGCAAGTAGTATCTCATAGTAGACGTCTGTTTGACCTCCTGTCCAGGGACTCTCGCATATGCCGTGGATCTCTTTCATTGGGCTTCGTCAAGCTCCGACGTATCAGCTTGCTCCGTTGAGCCAGGGACGGCAGCGGATGTTGCGAAAATTGTATGTTGAGACCTTGATTTTGTACCTTCCTCGTTGAAATTGCATACAGCTGCAGATTGTTGGGTCCTCCCGGACTCCGTTCGCTGTCAGCGCTATAGTTTTTTTCTCTTTCCGCGACCAGTGAGGATCTTATTAATTTATTAGGTCAAAGGCGGGGGACATACCGCCAACCCAGGTTTTTCATCTACCCCGGGCGTACACATCGCTATGTCTCGATTTTCCGAAGTCACCTACAATGCCACCGCCAAAACTGTAGTTATTGGCTCGGGCTTGGTGTGGGATGATGTCTACGCGGTCCTCGATCCCCTCAACGTCACCGTAGTTGGGGGTCGTTTTACTGGTGTTGGGGTAGCCGGTTATTCGCTTGGAGGAGGTAACATTACCATTCGCCAGGTCATTTTTCTCAGATTTTACGGTGGCTCCAGGATATTCGTGGAAGAGCAATGAAGTCGGCCTGACTGTTGATAATATTATCGGCTATGAGTTGGTTCTGCCGAACGGGACCATCACTGAAGTCACTGCTACTAAAAACCCGGATCTATACTTTGGGCTCAAGGTGCGTCCACCTGGACCCTCACTATAAATGGGCCCTAACCGAAAGAGGCTTCAGGGAGGCTTAAACAACTTTGTAAGTAGCTGTGAAAATCATTTCAAACTAATGTTCCTCTCTACCCAGGGCATAGTGACTCGATTCGTCTTCAAGGCCTATGCTCAAACTCAAATCTGGGTGACTGCCCTCTACAGTTTGCTACACAGAGGCTTATTTCAACTAGGGCGGCCTCATCACCTATACCGTTCCAACCACAGCTGCTGTCAATAAAGCTGTTGCAGATTTCTCAGCTTTGGTTACTGACCCCAAAGCACAAATATTCTCCGCTTACAACGGGGCTGCCGGAATTGTATGTCGCACCGTTGGACTCAGTTATAGTCTCCATACTCACACATAGCAGCCTGTGCTTGCCCAAGTTCTTTACTACGGAGCGCCCACGCCACCTCCTGGGATATTTGACAGCTTCCTGTCGATCCCATTTGTCACAAAGGACATCAAGACGCGAACGCTCTCCTCCCTTGTGCGACTATTTCCAACCAACGTTACCACTGGCTCAAGGTAAAGGATGTCAACATGCATTGATGTCCCTGCTTATTGGTCTGCAGATCTATATTTGACACGGTTCCGGTTACAAAGTACACCCCAGCTCTTGTCGACGCCATACTCAATGAGACAATCGTAATTGCCGTCTCTCCTACTTGTTGTTGTTCCTATAACTGAATATTTCCTTCAGTTCTGGAGCGCCCGACTGGCACCATTTGGTGGACTCGCTGTCTCATATAACATCGAACCTTTCCTTCCCGCAGCTGTTCCAGCCTCAAATCCGGCCACTGCGTTCCCTGGAACGCGTACTGCTGGTGTTGCATTGTGTCCAACAAACTTTTTCTTCTTATGGTTACCTCCCACATCGGACGCTATCTTCCACGACGCAATGCACCAGAGCATTAGGCAGATCAAATCGTTGGCCACCGCAGAAGGGGTCCTCGGCAGTAGCAAGTACACGAACTACGCGATGTACGACACGCCGCTGAGCGATATCTACGGGCAGAACGTGCCGAGACTTCAGAGCATCAAGAAGTCGGTGGACCCTCAGAACGTTATGGGTTTGGCTGGAGGGTTCAAGTTCTCCTGAGAATATTTAAACTTATATTGTAATACAAGTCGGCTGTTCGACCGGTATTCACCTTAGAAGGCGATACTCCGCAGCTATTTAAAGGCCTCTAAGTTATACTCTCCCGCTGTGAAACTCGAACACATTGCAACGGAGTTTCAACTTGGCCAATAATTGGCCAATAACGACAAACTTATACCACTGCCACCCCCTGACCAACCTTAGATAATAATAATCTCAGGATGACGACGGGGGTCATTCTCACCCGACAGAGGCTCAGCGCTCAGGAGGTATACCCAAGAAAGCCGTGCGTACCATATATGTGAGCACTGAGCTTGCCATGCCACCGGCGCATCCTTCCACAGCATTCCAAACAGCTATTTGACCTTAGCTCAACAGCCCCTTCATTCGGGACACTTTCCACCAATAAAAAGTGGTACTCATTCAAACTCAAGCCACTCCAAATGCACCTCATCCTCACAGCTGCCTCTCCGTCTGACGCGACCTACACCGACACGTCCGGCGCTCCCAAGTATAAAGTGCATACACGCGGCTGGACAACTTCGATTAGCCGCGCCCTCGAGGTTGACATTCCTCGAAGACAATCCAGGTCGTCTTCGCTACAACGCTCCGTTGATATAGATAAAGAGCAGGTTCGGTTTGCGAGCCTTGCCCAAATCGAATGGCGTCTTGCGAAGACTTCTGTACTCCGCCTTGGTGAACACGAACTGGAAGCATCATCCTTCTTCAGGAAAGAAGGCTGGGGCTGGTATGGTCGGTGAGCGTTTCTCACCGAATACTTGATTTCATGTCAAACTCACGGGCCACAGACACCGTGTATTCACTGCTCGCGATGGGAAAGAGTACAAGTGGTACCTCGGCGTCTACACTTCAACGGTTAGAGCGATTGATATCTATGACTTCGTTCCATACTAACTGGTTTGGAGCTTAAAACGAATGATGAATCTGAGACTATCGTTGCCCAGTTTCGGCCCCGGAAACGAGGTATACTCCCGGGCTCAAGTCCCCGGAAAGCATCCTTGGAAATAACTGCTCCCTTCGAGCACCTGGCGGACGAGATTCTGGTAACTATCTCCTCGTCTTTCGCTCCTCCCCTTTGGAATTAATCCCCTCATCCAGACGACTTTCGTTTATATTGAGAAGATTAGAAAGATGAAAGAACGTGCCGCTAAATATTAGGTACACGCCCAAAAATTATCATAATAGATATGTTCTGACAAGTGGTCTGGCGTTCACAACTGTTTTCGAAACTTTGCGACTAATCGTGTTTCTTGTCCAAAACGATACCCTTCACACACGGTCCTCCTTCTCAGCACGACATATCACAGTATCTGCGGAGTATGAGTTAAATGAACAATCAGCTTCGAATTTATGGATGCACAAAAAAAAAAAAAGGAGGAGCAGTGTTCAAAATCTACCAAGCGGTCAGGCAAACAATGGAATAAGACAAGTAGACTCATAAACAGTCTGTAAACAAATTCCGAAAAAATGCGGCAAGCACTTTCGGTAACCACTGAAGTGCTTGCCACATATTTTCGGCAATTGGTTACAGACTGGTTACGAGTCTATAAGACAAGTGCGTCATTATTAGGTGAAAGTAGTATTAAATAAGAGTCTTCAAGCTTGTGTGATTTCGCGATACGTTTGTGCGTCCTTCAACAAAACGAGGCATGAGTTGATACCTTGTTGAAGTGTCTGTCTAGGAGAGACTATCCACTGGCCAGATTGAGGTTGGATATTCATCTCTGAACACAGATACTCAGGGTGAACACATAAGACTTTACCCATCTGAAATCTGAAGTCCAGGAACCCGAGTAATGGCCTCAGAACCATGATCCCCAGTGAGTTTTGTGGAGGGCCGGTGTCGACAGCATGAACCGAGCGGGATTTGCGCTATTGGCTGCAGTTTTATGGTAAGTTGACTGCGGCTTCGAACGCTGTGAGGAACTGCGCATCTCATAAAGAAAACTTCAATGAGGTCGGCTGCGTTCCAAGCTGCGTCCACGGAAGATAAAGCATTTGACTGCGCAATGTGCGCAGTTGGTGCGCAGTCGATGCAATCTTGTTGACAGCTGCTGTCATGTTTTTGATGAGAACGTTGATCCGAAACTGACAACAATCTCACCTTCTTGAACTCAGCAGTCGATCTTTCAGTTACTTACAGGATTCCCAGTCCCCACTTCTACAAGTAGGCCTCGAGCCCAAGAAACTCCTGTGTTGAGTTGTTCGTGAGTTCATTGTCTCAACCTCGTTCAATATTATTCATACAGCTATTTCGACGTAGACGGTAGCCCGCACCTGCGAAAGAGGTACTCAGTAGGATCACTCAAGAATGCAACTCACCCTCTCGGGCTACCCAACCAACTCAATCTACACCGACGAGTCCGGCGCTCCCAAGTATAAAACGCAAACACGCGACTGGATAACTTCTATTAGCCGCACCCTCGACGTTGACATCCCTCGGAGGCAGTCTGGATCAGAACACAATTCCGTCGATATAGACAAAGAACAGGTTCGCTTTGCGAGCATTGGTCAAATACAATGGCGTCTTCGCAAGACCTCTGTATTCCGCTTTAATGATAAGGAGGTGGTAGCAACATCTTTCTTCAGGACAGCAGGTTGGGACTGGTATGGCCGGTGAGTCTTTACCTTCGAACGTTGTCGAAGCTAATGGGTCTGCAGAAACCGTATATTTACTGCTCGCGATGGGAAAGAGTACAAGTGGCGCCTCAACCTTCATGGTTCGCTGCTCGTAACAAATGACGCATCCGAGACCGTCGTCGCCAAGTATCGGCCCGGGAGACTGGCCATCCTCGCCATGAAGGGAAGAAAGAGTATCCTAGAGATACCCTCTCCCTTTGAATACCTGGCCGACGATATTTTGGTGCTTATCCTCATCTCCACATTTCGTCAGTTTTGAATTAATCCCACCTTTATCAAGCCAACTTTCGTTTACATTGAGAAGATGAGGTCCGACAGAAAGTGAACCCAGAAGTGTACGAAACTTGTAGTCTACTATGCCAACCCTTCAATTACTTCGCTTTGCCGAATATAATACTTTGCAACTTCTCCTCTTACTTTGCCCGATTTATTTATTTCAAGCGCTAGCGTTTCCTGTTGAAATTTACAATTATGCGTACGATTGCTTGCCAAAAAAAGGTGTTTCAGCCGACACGGAGATTTTCAACTTCAACGTGATCGCCGTTTGCTGTTGCCAGTTGGTGCAAACGAAGACAATGCGTCCTCAAGCGTTTCAGCGTTGGCCCCAAGTACTTATAGACCATCTAGTTTACATTTCAATCAAGTACACATACACATTTCTTCGTTAACCCATCCTACAGCAAGAGCCCACCATTATCCAATTAGTATTCCGCCATCTGTAGCACCGTGCCTACAAAAATGTTCAAAATCGGTCCAAAGCGTACGGCAATGAGCATGCACGACTCACCGACGTTGGAATACGGCGTATGCTTGCGGTGACCAAGTAGCTTCACATCGCCGGTGTCAAAGAACGAATAGCCAGCTATGCGCCGATTTAGTCGCTTCTTCCTCAGTAAAAAAAAAGTGCTTACGCAGTTCGATCTCCTCGTCGTCGAGCTCGTCGTCGAGCTCTTCAGGAGATCCATTGATGGCCCGCCCAGTCTTCGAGTCCCTCAAGATCCCAGTGTGGTCGACGAACGGCGCCGGGCGCTCATTCGCATCCCGATGCAGTTGGATGAGAATCCGCTGCACGTCATGTAGGTATCCCTTCAGCGTGTCGAGGAACCGTCGCGTTTGCAGGTGCTTTGAAGACGCACACCTGCATGAAGTTAAACCACGTTAATTTTTAATCATATGCTAAATAAAATGAGCTTCGCTTACACAGACAAACCATCTTCCTTGATAATATACCCAATGCCATACCCGTCTGCCGCAACAGGTCCGAACCCAAACAAGCGGAGCGCAGGGTTCCCGCAATTGGATGTTGAGAGGATGGAGGTGCTGATGAGCCCCCATCCCGGATCCGTGAATATTGCAGGCATCTTCGTGGTGCTATGCGGGTACGGTGCAGGATCGTCGGGCGAGGGATTGAGATTCCCGCCAAGTTGGCGCTGCAGGAGACAATAAAGTGCGTAGAGATGTCTACGCGGCAAAGCCGCTGTCAACAACACGATACTCTCTTCAGAAAAAAAATTAACCTGTCCTGCCCCAGGCCCTTGCTGCACTCCTTCGTTAGTTGAACATGCCGCTCACAGGCCTTACGCAGCGCCGCAATCTTCTTTCCAGCCGGCACATCCGAATAAAAAGTCTGCAGCGCTCTCAGTCAACCGGGATACTCGCAGTGGAACGATCCAACCCACCTTGGTGAACTCAACACTCTCGGGCTGAATCGAACGGATCGCCTCCGTCCGCCCGTGTAAAAATGACTTGGTCATCGCAGGCTCATAAACACATTCTATCCGTCCTATCCCCCAGCAGAAATCAACAAACACAGCCAACAATATGAAAATTAAAAATTAAAATCACCATAAAGCCCGAAGTATGCTGCCTGAAACGCCATCTGCACAAACGCGTCGGGACTGAACCCGTGGCTCGTGATGAAGTTCTTCCCGTAACCCTTGAACTCGAGAGCCTGGCAGTCGTTCTGGCAGATCAGGTCGCTCAGCCGCGTCTCGGCGAACCGGATCCCGACGCGGAGCTCTGAGGACAACTTCCACTCGAGCTTCTTGGGCGTGGTGTCGATCTCTTGTGTTTGTGTGCGGCGTAACGAAGGCCCGCCGCCGCCGCGAGGGGGCTTGTACGCCCTCGCGTACGGCGATAGGGACGCGTGGAAGAGCGTCGGCGCGGAAGGGTTGATAGAGCGGGCGAGAAGCATCAATCCCTCTGTAAATATATCTGCGGCGAATCTGAAGCACGTTTGAATAACAAAACACCAGAAATGATATCGGAAAAAAATGACCTGAGGACCGTGTGCCCATCGACGCCAGTGTGCTCGAAGTTAATTCCCGCCGAGCCGTCGGCGCAGACGATTATCTGTAGCTTGTCATACCACCTGTTCGTACACGTCCCGATCTGCACCCCGTTTTCGAGCCCGTATGTCCCGCAGAGGAAGTTCCCGCATAGTTCCGCAAGGTTCTCCGGCGTCGCATCGTCCAAGCAGACGATGAAGAGCGCGTTGTCCACAATCTCGAGGCACGACGCGTTATTCCGGTCCCGCGCGAGCGTCGTGCGCAATCTCGACCATTCCTTGCGGTTCTCCGTAGATAAGACGCCAATAGCTCCGCGAGCGACCTGGGTGCATGGGTCAGCTGTATCGGACGAAAGGTTAAAATGAGCAACCTCGGATCTAGCTGTCTTGTCGGCATCCGTGACGATAGCCTGTAGATTGCGGATAACCTCGCGTTCGGTGAGAACGGGGCGGTTATCCTCATCAACGACATCGAACCAATCTGAGGTTTAATGAGATATTGATTGAACGGTGGTGAAATTGGCTGACAAAATTGGCCTCGCCGTAGAACGACAAGATGTCTTGATTCGGAGCTGACTTGCATCTTGCACCCTCTCTACAAGGTTCATAAATATTTCAAGTCTTTAGCCTTGCGCAAAATGATAACACACCTCGGTGGGAATTCGGGCAGTGCCAAAGAGCCTGCTGTACTGGTCCATATCGAGCGGAACGCCCCGAACATTATCCGGCTCAAGCAACTCGGCTCTCAGATCGTGAATGAACCCGAGCGACGAGACAATGAGAGCGGCGGCCCGTGGCAGCTGGGACCCACGATCTGGGGTGGGGTCGTTCCTGACAGATTTAAGTTGTGAAAATAAAGAAATATGGGGGAAAATATTACTCGAGGACGAAGAATGGATTCAAAGCCAGGACTACAGGATCCGAGTGGGAAAGATACGATTCGTACCTATAGATTGAGGTCAATACAGCGTATTCCGAGCTCGACCCTTCTTCCGGGGGGAGAGCACAATCTCATCGCAGTGCAGGCGACTGGATTCCGGACACACTCACCAGAACTCTTCAATGTAGCTATCCTTCGTTTCTGCCCACTCGATGAGCTTTGCCTGGATCTTGGGACCCTCGTTCGCCAGAAAATCCTTCACCGCAGCCTCCGTCTGCTCGCGCTCGTGCTCATGCTGTAACGCCCGGAGCGCCCCCAGGTATCTTCGGCATGTGTCCTCCAGGGGTGGAATCGGCAGCTTGGGCAGCTTGCTCTGCCCCGCAAAGGTGCGTTTGCCGGAGGGTGGCACCTCGGGGTCGAACTTGGACATGGTGGGAGGAAGGAAAGAAGGAATAGGGTATAAGATTAGACTTGAAGCCTCATATGGCCACGTCGCCTAGCCTTCCAGTCCGAGTAATTGGAGTGTGTTAAACGGAAGGCCGGCTACATAGCGCAAATACTCCGCTTCGGAACGGAGGCAATGGCGATAACGTTAATAAAACCGGTCCGCCCGACGCCGACGCGACAAAAAAATGGATTCGATGACAGTTCAGTTCCGTAGATACAGTTGTTTTCAGTCCATGATAAACATAGTCTATAATGTACTGCGAATCGCGTCTATTTTGGCCGGATCCGGGTCGATTCCAGATAACACGCTCATTTTTATTCATTTTTGGATGAGCTGAATGGTGACAGCATTGCATGAAGAGAATGCGTAGTGCGGGTGGTTGGTGACAGGCGAAAACACGAGGTCGACGCGCCCGTTGGCGTTCGCGGACGTGTTCGTGCACAGTGACCACGAATCGGACTTGCCGCCGAAGGAGAGTCGCAGCGGTGCGGTGGCGTCCGTCGGGGTTTCCTAAGGACAAACGGTAAGCGCAGTATCAGATATTCAGAAGAGACGCGGACGAACAGCGGCACAATAGGCCTGAGCCCCAGGGAAAGGTGGGCTAGAGGCAACGAAGGCAGGCGATTCTCCGTCAGAGGCCCCGATTGACGTCATCGACTGCACTGGGTTGGACACGGAACGCGGGAAGAACACCGAGTTTTTGAGGGAGAAGCTGGGCCAGTCCGAGCAGCATGTCGTACATGCCTAGATCCACATCAGCACCATTCCCTACCGCGGAGGAGAAAACGCACGGAAAGGATCGTCCAGAACGTATTCGGGACAAGCTCCACTAGCACCGCGGTCAAGCCAACTTCGGTCGGACCATCCACAGGCGGATTGTTATAAACCGCGCGGAGCGTGAAACTCTCCATGTCACCCGCGCAGGCTTGCGGGGGCGGCGGCGCACCCGTCGCACTGAAGCCGTACACAGCGACACGGTTCGCGTTCCCGCAATACTCTGTATGATCCGCCGCGCACACCGCACGGCAGTCGTTGTCCGAGATGTGCTGGGCGATGGGGTTGGTACCGTTGCCACACCCTGAGTTCACCCTGTACTCAGCAATAGAATACCGCCTATCGGATCGCACTCACAGCACTCATGCCCGATCTCCAGCCCCGCGTGCGTATAGGCGCCCGCTGCCTGGCATGCCGCGGTGCAAGTCTCGGCCGTCACGCCAACAGGGACGTTGATGGGCACCGGCAGCGTGCGGGTCGTAACGCTGTCGCTGTCTGCTTGTGAGCCTTGGATTGTTGCCAGGAGAGCATTGAGCACGACGTACGTGAAACACCCCTGGTATGTCCATCCCTTGTTGGGGGCAGGGACGAGCGCAGGGCTCGCCGCGCCGCTGGCGAAGACGCTGAGCCGCCCTGAGCCGCCACAGATCTCGGACGCGTTGCCGGCGCAGGGCATGCTGCAATCGGCTAGCGCGGCCTTGCCGCCGGGTATCTGGATGGTCGAATCACAGTCTGGGAGCCAGGTTGAAGAGTTGAGGCGGTGAGGAACGAGATGGACGTACAGCACTCTCTGGGTGCAGATCAGCATTGGCGCGACGGGCGGGCAGATATGGATGGCACTGACTGGCTAAATTCGACCCCGGCGAAGATGTAACCCCCTGCACCGCAAAAGTTGAGGCAGGCTTCGACAGTCATGTTCGCATTTATGGTGGCCGTTGCAGCGAGGGTGCGCGCCGTCGACACATCGCTGAAAGGAGAGAGTTAAGAGAGTAGCTGATGACTAGAACAGTGTGGCAAACGTGAAGCATCCCGCTAGAGACCAGTTGCCAGGAAGTTCGGAGGGATTGCTTTGGCGGCGGTTCAATCCTTGTCGGGGTAGGTTAAAAGGAGTGTGAGCGCCAGAGGCCTTGCGCGTAGTGAGCTACGATGGCCAAGGAACAAACACATGGCGACTCACGAGAGGGACCGCGACAAGCAATATGGTGGGGATTGAAAGGAGAGCCATAGCCAAAGAAACAGAAGCAGGGGAAAGTGAAAGAAAATGCCAGACGCGTGTCGTCGGTTTATGTAGCGACCATCCAGAGACTGAAGCCGCCTACATATGTCATAGCTCGCCAACTTCGCGGTGCCAGGCACGCTTCACGAATCGTTCTATAGCGGCCTTGACGGGATGCCTGGTGCAGATGAAATCCGCTTCCCCGCTGGGAGCTATTTTCGGGTCTGACAGATTGCCCTCGAGAAGTCGAAGTCAAAAGTTCATTCGGATACCAAAGTCGAATGTCGCGACGACGTGTAGCACTGCGAGAACAGATCAATCATCAGGAACGAGCAACTTGAAGAGTGCCAGAAAAAAGCCATACATGTCTATAAATATGATGCTCCGAACTCCAGTGTCCTCAGGTCGGGATTAATTGCGGAGGTGTGAGTCACCCGAAACGAGCTTGCAAGAGAATGACGGTGGCAGTCAGACGTGGGCGGCGTCGGGTGCCGTTAAGACCCCTATCCCGACCGCGACCCTAAATCGACTTCCCCCTCCCCCCCGCACTTGGGCCACCTCCAGGTCTCCCCCTACCTAACATGGATCTCTGAGCCATTCCTTCATATAACTATACACATCTCCGCTATAGGTATCATAAGTCACGATCCTAGGATCATCATCCGCAGCACGTTCACAAGGCCCAACGCGCACGAGCTGAAGATTGGGGCAACTGGAGCACAATGCCCTCGCAAGAACCATGTTCCCAGACGCCAGAGTAACGTGGGTTAGTCGAGGAAGTCGGCTGAGTGACAAGACGCTCGCAGGACCATCATCAGTCCACCAAAACGAGAGCTCGAGATGTGTGAGAGTCGAGAGCCAAACGCAGGAGGGATATTCATCAAGAATAATGGAAAAGTGGGCAGACGCGATGGCTAGTCGCGTGAGTGGAAGCTGGCTGATTAAGAAGGGCAGGCTCGGTTCAGGTTTTCTCTCGTAGTGAGTCCAGCTTGCAAGTTTGGGGACGCCTGTGCATACAGAAACGATTTTGCTAGCGGTGTTGACATCCACCTGATAGGAGATGCAAAGAATGCGGACAGCCTTTGCGAGGAAGCCCTCAGGCTTCATGTGGACAAGCTTCAGGAATTTTTTCGCGTGGTTTCCGTCCCATAGAGCGACCACTTCCAGCAAGATGGGTTCTACCTACAAACGAGGTACGAGTTAGATCTGTTGAGGCATCTGTCGAAGAGAGACTAGGTTCTACCCAAAAGTGAACACGCCTTGCTATCAGACAGAGATTTGTGACCTGCGTAGATTCGAAATTATCGCGACAATCCCGCGCCGCGGTCTCGAATATCTGGCACTCGAGCTCTGGCGGCAGTTTAGGAGACATGAGGAAGGAGGAAAGCGGAGTCTCGAGCGGAGTCTGAAATATTTAATTTGATGTGCCCACTCTCTCTGGCAGTGTTCTGTTGACGTTCTGGCAACGTTAGTAATTTGAAAGCTCGCTGCCTGGGCGCGTCGAGGAGTCTGAATCCGAGTTGATTATTACCCGGGGTGGGGCATCAGCTTGAAGTTTTTGCGGATTCTGGAATGTGCGGCGGTCGTCAAAAGATACGGTATACCGCAGAGGATGATCCGTCTCAAAAAGCCAGGAAATAAATGCGATGAGCAATCCAGGCAGGCGGGAAACATTACATGACACCGCCCGGGGCTATGGATAGTACGAGTGTAGTCAAATGATAATATCGTTGCAGTCAATGCTCTTAGATTCATGAATCCAAGCGGCCTAAGCTCCAAGTCCTCCCGGCAAGACAAGCAGCCGCCTCGAATATTCCGCATTCCAGCTCCTCGCCATCGAGGTAACCCAAAGAATTGACGAGACAGTGTGGTATCGGAGCAGTAGAAGAGCAAGGAACCTATTATAAGAGCGGTAAGTTCTGCCGATACATGATGAGAACCTAAGGCAAATTTCGGAGCCAGTTTTTTGTAAAGCGATGGGGGCCGCTGTTGGTATCAATATCCTGCTGCGACGAGATGATCCTAGGATCCTCATCATCCGTAATATCTTGATGAGGCCCAATGCGCACGACGTGAAGATTGGGAATGCTGGAGCACAGTGCTCTTGCAAAAACCATGTTTTCGTCTCCTCCCGAAAGGGTTACGTGAGTTAGTCGAGGTAGTCGGCTGAGTATTAGGGAGAGCCTCGCAGGGTCAACAGCACGGACCCATTGCCAAAAGGTGAGGTTCAAGTGAGTAAGGGTCGAGAGCCCACTGCTTGTGCTGAGAGGAATAGCTAAAAAGTGGTGAACCTCGATTGTCAGTCGAGTGAGCGGAAGATGACTGATTAGGAGTGGAAGGTCTGGCACGGCTCGATAATCAACCCAGCATGCAAGTATGCGGACGCCTGTGCATACAGAAAGGATTCTGTGGGCGGTCAGAGCATCCACCTGATAGGGGATGCAAAGCGCGCGGACTGCGTTTGCGAGGAAACCTACAGACTTCATGTCCGCAAGTTTCAAGAATTTTTTCGCGTGGTTTTCGTCCCACAGAACGACCACCTCCAGAAAGACTGGTTCTACCCAAAAGTGAACACGTCGTGCCACCAGGCTGAGATTTATGACCTTCGAAAATTCGAAATCGTCGCGATAGTTCCGCGCCGCCGTCTCGAATATTTGGCACTCGAGCTCTGGCGGTAATTGTGGTGGAGGTGACATGTCAAGGAAAGCGGAGTTTGGACGGCCGGGCCGCCCAGGAGCTTGAAACAATTGATGTTGGGCAAATGTCGACTTCTCCACTTGGCCATGACCGAAAAGCACATTTCGCAGTAGAGGGATGTCGCAGCGGACGCGTATTAGGAGTGTTAATCAGGTTTCCCCATAGAATAAAATGGGAGTCGCAGGCGCCGCCGAAAGTCGCGAGGTTCTTGGCGTCACCATACAGGGAAGTACTAGGAATTATTAATAAGTAGAGGAATAATCTATAATAATTGACACCGTAGGAGGGTAGTCTGAAAATATACTGCCAACATGCTGGCAGAACTTACACAGGCATATTTACACTCATCACTTTACGGCTCTTGTGAGGAACGACATCTTAGCCGCCGTCTGAGACCAGTAATAGTAAAGAATCCTCGAAAGTCTCCAAACTCGAGGTGAAAGAGCGGCGATAGCTTCAAGTTTGCATTAGAAGAGATGGTCGATTAAGCCAACCCGCAAGCAACGCGTAAAAAGCGGAGATTATTCCATTTTTATATTGGCTATCATATCTTCGAAGCCAAAAATGCTTCCGAGGTGCGGACTCTGTGTCCCTGGATGACAGGAGTTAGGTCTAAATAAAGATGAGAAAAGGCTGACAAACGTGAGTGTCCTGTTAAGCAAAGGCCAAGTCTTCGGAATGTGGGAGGTCACTATACAGGCTGGGTTCGTTGGCTAGTATAGCAGAAAGTGGTAATCCAAAGACTTGGGGCTAACGGTGTCAATGAGCTACGAAGACCAAGGGAAGAATTGCAATGCAACTCACGAGAAGCAAGTAGAATTACCAACGGATGGGAAGATATTTGTGCTTGACGGGTAAAATCGTTGTTGGAAGAAGTTCAAGGCCGATAACAATCGCTCCTCGATATCGGCGTATGATAGCGGATGTACCAGTGCGATAAGGGGAAATTACTATATCAATCATCAGTATAATATCTCGAGTCAGGCTGCACATACATGTGTGTATATGCCAAAGGAGAAGGATGGCATTGCATATTCGTTCGATTCGGAAAATGGGCTGCGACGAGTTGGTTAATGTAAAGATCTTCAGACTGCGGGACCTCGAAAAGGGAGTGTTGCCGGTAGTTTGTGCGAACAGCGAAGGTGCCTAGGGCAGATTTCGCACCCAGTCCTTTATGATAGGATGCGATTCTCCGAGATAAGCCCTTCGCCGCCTTTGCCCGACGATCCTGGGATCTTCGTCATCCACAGTGGCTTCATCGATGTCAAGGCGCACGATCTGAAGAGCGGGACAGTTGGTGCATACTGCCTGTCCCAACAGATGGCTCGCCGCAGCCGGTAGGTTGGTTAGTGTGACGTGGGTAAGCCGGGGTAGTCGTCGAAGACAGGAGAGCATCGTAGGATCGCTGACGTGCTCCCAGAAGGTGAGGTCCAAGTGTGTAAGAGTCGATAACCAAACACAAGCGCCGAGGGAGATATCCAAAAAATGGTCGAACTCGATTTCCAATCGAGAAAGCGGAAGCCGGCTGATCAGCAGTGGGAGGTCTGGCGCACTTCGATAGTTGACCCAACACGCGAGCATCTGTACGCCTGGGCATGCAGAAACGATTCGGATGGCATTTGCTCCTGTCACAGAATGGGGGATGCACAAGGCGCGGACAACGCTGGCGAAGAATCCCTTAGGTTTCATGTCAACAAACCGCAGGAATTTTTCCGCATGCGGTCCGTCCCATAGGGTGATCGCCTCCAGAAAAATTCGTTCTGTCCAAAAGTGAACACGTCGGGCCACCAAACTGAGGTTTAGAACCCGCGTATATTCAAAATTATCGCAATAATCTCGCGTCGCCGTCGCGAATATCTCGCACCAAAGCTCTGGCGGAAGCTCTGGTTGTGACATGTTTGAAGGAGTGGTCGCGATTGTTCCGATGATGAATTGAGGTCGCGATTGATGATGATGGTGGTGAGGAACAAGATGTGAACATAACAAAAGCAAACAACCCTCCCTCTTTCTACGACTCCGATTTTTACGCGCAAGCGACGCGTCGGCTGCGTGTAGAATCCGTTACTTGAAGCTTCTGCATATAACACAGCACATCTCCGAAGTCAGCTCCATATCTCTGGTCCTCTTTCACGGATAAATGACTTCCTAATCCCACATTCAGTGGAGCGCAAATCAAAGAAAACCAAGCGAAGCTCAGGCGCCGAGCGTGACGTTCGCTGCTCAGTGTGTGGTAGCAGTCAGAAGGCTCAAATTGAGCGCTTCCGAATATGCAGTGGCTGCAAGGAGACACTAGGCATAAAGCGATACTTTTGTTCTCGGTGAGTGTCTACGTCTTTTTCGAGTCCAATGGCTAATCACATTCATCTGCAGCGCATGTCAGAAGACGGACTGGAAAACACACAAGGAGTCTTGCGGATCGCAAGACTTCTGGGATTACCCGTGCAAACCACTTCTCGATGCCAAAGCTCAGTTTGAGCGGCCTCCGGCGCTGCGGTGTCAAATCGCACTCATCGATTCGAATCCTGATGTTCTATACAACATATTGCCTTGTACTAACGTGAATCGATCTCATTTACCTGTTATTTCTTTCGTGTTCACCGTCTTTGCAGGACGCCGTCCGCTTCGGAATAACGAACAAGATGATGAACACTTCCTTCCGCCGCGTGCGAGACAATGCTTTCCTTACCCGGGATCCTCGTTCCATTGCCATTCTCGGTGAAACTCTGGTCCGGGCCGCAGAGATGGACGACGTCGCGGCTGGAAGACCAGTATCGGCCCAACGGCTCACTGATATATGCAAGCAGCTCGAGGAGGAGTATGGCACCCCGAACGTGCATGGCATGGTTCTTGACCTTCTCGACGAGCAAAACCATGATCCTTTATATCGCACAAGCCTCGAATGTCTCCACCAGGAGAATATGGCGAATCACGGATCGGATTTTTGGAAAGCGCTGGCCAAGCCCCTTGATTAAACCTACCTGAACGATCTTGAGGTCGGCATGCTGTTTGTTCGACTGAGTTTAAAGCTGACAAAACGCAGTAATTTCTTGCCTAAGCTGAGGAGGCCCAACGCTATCATTTTTTTGCACCTTTGCCAAAGTTTTCAGAAGTCCAACAAGCAGCCGTACAATGCCGTGTAATCTATTCAATTGTATATTATAAGTACTACAATCCCAACATCCATTTGCCAAGTTCGCAGAGCCGTCGACGAACGAGTAACTGGGAACACCCGGCAGAAGGAAATTGGGACCGAGGGAGAATCCCCAGACGACGCAAGCCGATAGTGCAACAGCAAGGTCATCGCAGGTACCGCGTCGGCCTTGCAAGCAGGGCACAACGCGGGACCAAGAGGGTGGCCAAAAATAGTAAAACCTCTGGGAGCGGACCCCCGTACTAATAGTGGTTAGACTAGAAAGAACAGATACTACACTTGATCTAAGCCACGAAGGCCAGAGTGGTGAAGATGGAGGAGGGTGGGCGGGGTATTTATACTTGGATGAGGCGCGCACGGACCAGGGAAAGAAGGGGTGTATTTGAACAGCGTCGAGTCAGCTGGGGTCAAAACCACTGAGCCAAATATTAATATTTTTTAGAGTGTCAATGAAGCTGATGATGCGAGTATAGCGACAAAACCGGAAGGTTGATTTTACCCAGAGCAGATCGACATGAAAGGAAGATGTTGTTGGCATCAATCCGTTTTGAAACTCCGCCGTCGCTTCCTCAACTTCCTACTAAACCACCATGTCAACATCAAGTTCCAGACTACCGGTGGAGCTGGAATGCGAAATATTCGAGACAGCTGCTTGGTGCTTCCGTGATGACTCCGAGCTCAGGCTGAACCTCAGCCTAGTAGCTCGACGCGCCCACCATTGGACTGAGCGCATCTTCTTCAAAGTGGTCGCTCTTCGAACCCAAAAGCACGCGACTAAATTCTTGCAACTCGTGGACGCGAAACCCGCCGGTTTCTTTTCCGGAATCGTCCACGCACTATTCCTCCCGAACTGGATAACCGCCGAGTGCGTGCGCAGAATCCTGTCTGCTTGCTGTGGCACACGTATCCTGGCGTGCTGGGTAGATTATCGCGGCGCACCAGAGCTTCCACTTCTAATCAGCCGCCTCCCGCTTTGCCGGCTGGAAATCGAGTTTGACCACTTCTTGAGCATCCCTCTTGACACGAGCGCTTGGCGCTCCAGTCTCACCCACCTCGAGCTCACGCTTTGGGACCACGTCGATGACCCCGCGAAACTTTCCCGCCTTTGCAGACTGTCTCATCTTACGCACCTGGCTATAGTCAACCCACAATTTGATTCGGACATGCACCTGGCGCTTGCGAGAGCAGTGTGCTCCGTCTGTCCTAATCTTCAGGTCGTGCGGCTTGACACCGATGACGCGGAATTCGATGTGGGCGACGAAGATCCGAGGATCGTCGTGAAGGCGGACCGCTATCTCGAGCTCGAAGAAAATATAAAAGATTGGGAGGGAAAGCTGCCTTGAGCCGCTGCTGTGCTGTTCCCAGACGCCGGTAGTTCCTTGCATGCCATCATTCCCTGATTCAACAAGTGGGAGCATGTACAGACCTCATACGCACATCCCTCGAAAATTCCCTACCGCACAATACTCGGATAATCCCATTTGGAGGGCCAATGCAGTGACCTCGTTTGGCTATCATTGTTGCCCCACCAGCAGGCGACACAAACGACATGAGGTAGAACTGGTTTCAATGTCGCAGTCGCTGGAGGTACGGTAAGCTGCGCAGGCGCGGGCGGAAAGTGTTCAAGTGTGCTGCGGAGAATCTCTATGGGTAGTCGCGAAGGGCTGGGCGACGCTCGTGGGGAAATCCGAGATGGCGTATCGAGAGGACTTCGTTGTATGAATGTAATGGGAAGAAACAGACGATCAATGCGTCCGACGAGCCGAGTCTATTATGAATCTCCTGATTTCTATTATTTATTCGATTGAGTCGTTTATATTAGACGACGAATCGAATCCTTTTATCATGTTTCTCGGGTTGTATATATATCGGAATAGTTCGGCGATTCGGCGACTGGATAAGCGACTGAAATATACCGTTGTAAAAATCCTCGAGGCTTTCGGAGGCACAACCGTTTGTATTGCTGCATTCTGTGTTGCAATCGCAGGTATTTCCTTTTAAATGGTTGAGGATGAGTGTCGCCCATTTTTGGAAAATTTACTATTTTCGCTGCGCAGACGACCGCACAGTCTAAATAGAGCTTATTAGTTGACTTTTACCAAGTCGCTGTAAATTCTCCCATTGGCTAAAAAGTGTGGAATAACCAATCAAATAAATTACAGCGACCTCGCACAAAGTCAACTAATAAGCTCTAATCCGCCACAAGAATTTCTGATGCCTGAGTAAAACAAAACGGGAACATCCTGTTCGGAATGTAACTCGGCACAACTGTTTCTCCTCGAATCCTTTTTCTTAAAAATTCCAATTTCGATAAAAAAGAAGCTTAGTTACAAATTAGACTTCTCCCCACCGCCCACCATCTCTAAACCCAAATCTATTTGCCAAGTCCGCAGTACCGTTGAAAAACGAGCACCTGGGAAAACCCGGCAAAAAGAAATTGGGAACAATAATCCCCGGACGACGCAAGCCGACAGTGCAGCAGCAAGGTCATCGCAGGTACCGCGCTGGCCATGCAAGCAGGGCGCAGCACGGCACCGAGAGGGTGGCGAAAAATAGTAAAACCTCTGGGAGCGGACCCCCGTAATAGTGGTTAGACTAAAAAGAACAGATACTACACTTGATCTGAGCCATGAAGGCCAGAGTGGTGAGGATGGAGGAGGGTGGGGCGGGGTATTTATACTGGATGAGCTGCGCACGGACCAGGAGAAGGAGGGGTGTATTTGGACAGCGTCGAGTCATTCGGAGCCAAGTCCCGGAGGATTCACGTCAGACGCAGAGCGCAACCGGGGCTTGCAAAATGGGGGTCTTCCCAGGGGTTGGTTAATTTTGGTAATTGTCACCATAAAGACTCGGATCCGGAGCGTTGGCGGCCTACTAGTTTTTTTCTGTTGGGCCTTGAAAGTTGGTGTCAGGTTCAAACTTGAAGTTCGATCCATCGCAGTTTAGGTAACTCGACCTCAGGCCTAGATTATCGCCGGTAATTTGGGAACCTCGCGGTAGAGTCCCTGAGCCTTTCATTTCTGAATTAAAGCAAGAGTATGTTGTGGCGGAGTTTAGGCGGAGTCATCAAATATTTCAGCCTCCGCTCTCCTTCCTTCCTCGATGTCACTGCCTAAACTACCGCCAGAGCTCGAGTGCCAGATCTTCGAGACGGCGGCGCGGGACTATCGCGACCATCTCCAATCCACGCAGGTCATAAATCTCAGCCTGGTGGCACGACGCGTCCACTTTTGGGTAGAACCAGTCTTTCTGGAAGTCATCGCCCTGTTGGATAAAGGCCACGCAGAAAAGTTTTTGAAGCTTGTGGACATGAAGCCTGAGGGTTTCTTTGCAAACGTGGTCCGCGCGCTTTGCCTCCCCTACCACGTGGATGCAAAAAATGCCAGCAGAATCCTTTCTATATGCACAGGCGTGCGTATGCTTGCGTGCTGGGTTGACTCTCTGGATGCGCCAGACCTTCCACTGCTCATCAGCGCATGCATCAGCCGCCTTCCGCTCACGCGACTCGAAATCGAGGTTGAGCATTTTTTGGACATTCCCCTCGACACGAGCACTTGGCTCTCGAGCCTTACCCACTTGGACCTCACATTCTGGGAGGACGTTGAGGATTCTGCGCCTCAGATACTCTCCGCACTCGGCCAACTGCCCGGACTGTCCCACGTTGCTATGGCCTCAGGGGATTTAGCGCTTGCCAGGGCACTGTGCTCTAAGTATCCTAATCTTCAGGTCGTGCGCATTGGGTCTGGTGAAGATTTTACGGATGAGGATCCGAGGATTGTCTTGCGGCAGTCAGATATCAGCGCCGTAGAAGAATGGGTCCAAAATGTCCCTTAGGTCGTCTGTTCCCCGATAAAGGCTACTAGTACCGCCTGTAATAAGTTCCCTCCTCTTTTACTACTCCCAATACCACACATTATGTACTGTCATGTTAGGCGACCACACAAGCTCTCGCACAAGACAGTCGAAGAGAGAGAGAGCGCGCATATGACACCATCAAAAAACGAAAATAAAAAATACACTTCAAAAAATGCAAAGAATACAAGTCTATCAAACTGAGCTACAATAAGTGAAAGCCTCTCGGCCGGGCGGCCCTCTACGACATATGCACAGACGGCGCCGCCACCGCCCTCGACACCCCAAACGCCAGCCCCGCCGCACTCGTCGTCGTCGGGCCGACGCTCAACCGGTCCAGCCCCGTCTCACTGCTGAACAGCCGCGCCTTCGAGCGCTCCCACGTGCGGTGCGTTTCGAGCCGCCCGTACGCCGCGTGCACCGCGGTGAACGGGTCCGCGAGGCGGTTGCGCGCGAGCAGCGTGAAGGCCGAGCGGGCGCACGCACACGCCGCGCGCAGGGTGAGCACGAGAACGAAGAGTGCATGAGCGGCGGCGCAGGCGGCGAGGAGCGCGAGGGGAACGAAGGGGAGGCGCGTGAAGGGGGCGGGGGCGGCGCGC
Source organism: Mycena rebaudengoi (assembly GCA_029282285.1). NCBI lineage: Eukaryota > Fungi > Basidiomycota > Agaricomycetes > Agaricales > Mycenaceae > Mycena > Mycena rebaudengoi. Next base: position 689,875 of record JARJCX010000003.1, on the reverse strand, counting down.
TGCAGCGCGAGGGCGTCCGCGGGCGCGTAGAGGGCGGCCGTGAGCCCGATGAGCTCGCGGGAGAGTGCGGCGGCGAAAGCGGAGGCGTAGTCACCCGAGGCGAGACCGGCGCCTTCGACGGCGGCGGAGACGCGCGAGGGGAGGGGGCCGGAGCCAGACATGGCGGCGACGGTGCGCGTGAGGTCCAGGTTGGTACTGTCCATTTGGGTGCTCTGAACGAGGTAGGAGCCGTTGGAATAGGAATAGGTGAGACTGCGGACGGAGACGGTGCAGGAGAGGACGTTGTAGGCGCCTTCTGTGCCGTGCGTGAAGAAACCTGTGGTGCCGACGACTAGTGTGATGACGATGTTAGAGGGTGTGGGGATATGGAGAGAGGGCGATGCTCACAAGTATCGTTCTCAGACGTGTAGAGCTTCGATGCGACGACGGCGCCGAAGTGGAAGGGGCTGTTTCACGGTCAGTACATAACGCGAAGGGGGCGAGGGACGCGTACTTGGAATCCACCAAGTATGGCTGCGTGAGTAGGTTCCCATTATTGTCCAAAACGCCAAACACGTATGTGCCACTGACGGGCTCCGGGTTAAAGGAGACGGAGGCCGGGCAATTGAGGTCGAGAGATGTATCAGGCCCATAGGAGGGGCCAGAGCCGACACACAGCTCGGTGACACTCTCGCACTGTGTGTATATGCCGTAGGACGCGGCGGAGTAGACGACGTCTTGTGGAATAGACGCTGGGACGATGAACGCCGTTTGATCGCTCGCAAAAGCGACCGCATTTTTCGTGGAGGTGTTGGTGAGGGTCTGCAGTGCTTCCGGGAGCGAGGCAGCGAAAGGGTTGGTCCTATATGCAGAGTCAGACCAGGATCCCAAACCACTAGACAAGTAGGAACGTACCCGGCAACTTGGAGTCCGCACAGATTTATGTCGGCGGCGACAGCGCCGTTGCTGTCGGCGCACATTGAAGAATTGATCTGGCGAGAGAGCTGGGGCCATGTTCCCCGGTAGTCGGAGAGCCGGGTGAACGAAGTCGTTTCGGCGGAAATGCTCAGAGCCGTTCCCAGAACGAAGAACAGGGTGGAAACCCCGAGGGCGAACGCCAGGACGAAGACAGCGCGGCGCAAGAGCGGGGGCTTGTATGAGGTGAGCTTGTTTTTACCGAACCCGTATACATAGTGGAGTCCCTCGAAGAGCGCCGCAAAATTTGCGCCGTGCAAGACGTTCATAAGGACGCCAAGTCTGAGGGATGAGAAGTAAGCTGGCTTAAGAAGATAGTCGAGACACTTACTGGAAAGGTGTTGGACGGTTGTGTCCGCTGGAAGCCGAGGCAGAGAGCCAAAGTCCCGCAAGACGGTATCCCTCGAGGCCAACGACGAGTGGGACAGACATAACTAATAATATCGAAAGAACGTGCACAATTGAGAGTGTAGGGCCCAGAGGAGCTGTGGTTATTATCACAAGGTCTTGGTGGAGATACTCGTGCGTAACGAATATTTGGATGAAGAGGCCGACGAGCAGAAGGGCTATGGCGGTAAATATGGTGAGACCGATTACGAGGATACGTTTTCCCCTGAAGTGCGCGGTCGGCTGAGCGGTGGAGGTTGAAGCGGCAGAGGCGACATCCCACGGAAATGGCTCTTTCTTCAAGACGAGGTGGTGCGTAGGAGGAGGCGTCGGTAAGTCAGAATCAAAGTCTGGGATGTGGAAGGAAGATGGGGCCATTTCTTGAAGTCCGTGAGGGTGATTCATTCCTCCAATTATAAAGGCGGCAGGTGTTTGAGATTTGGGCGGAATGAGCACCTGAGACAGCGCGGATACCGACTACCCGTTCAGGAGAGCAGTGTGCCAGATGAGACATTTATATTTATCTTTCAAGAGTCATCGCCTTAAAGTCGTTGAGTCCCAGCAGTCCTTTGGCAGTCCTTGAATTTTGAAATGCATAAGTTGAGAGCAAGCTAGCTTAAGTCATGTGGGCGCGCTTAGAATGCTAGAACAAATAACACGTGCCCCGCCTGGTCCGTGCGCGCCAGCAAAATATAAAAGGAGCGCTGCCTCTTTTGTGCAACTCATACTTACCTTGATGGCATAGGCCCCTTCAACTCCCTGGGTCTGTGGGCCGTAGGATCTCTCCATTGCACGGCGACCCTGTCCTTACAGAGTGCGCTTGCGGCTTGTATGGGCTTAGGCTCATGCACCGTCTCAATATTTTCCTGTTCTGCTTTGGCCACTCGGCTGGGCAGACCATTTTTTTTTTCGATTTTTGGAGGCGCTAACCCTAACCCTACTTCTAAAAACAAATATACTATGTTTTGCGTCTCTCTTTGCCTCAATTGAGTCACTGAACGCGTTTGTATCGACACCAGTACAGTATTCCACCGGTCAGTGAAACACTGGAAATTTCAAAAATGATCCCACCAATATCTTGAAGTAAATTTCCATTCCAAAAATTCTGAAGAGGCTAAATGTATTATATTCGGTATATTCTGGTGCTCCCAAATTTTTAGGGTATTTGAGTAGGAACTGGGCTCATACCACATCAAATTGACTGTTTCATTGACCGGTTGATCAAATCCTCCGCCAAATCAAGAATTGATCTTCCTCTATTTCTCCTCTCCATGACCAGTTATCGGTCCAGGTCTTCAGTTAAGGAGTTTTTATGTATAGTACTTGAATATGAACTATGTTTGAGCCCAGGATTCACTGAGACCCGCCCACAAACTGGGTGTTTCATTGACCGGTGTGTTTCACTGACCGGTGGAATACTGTACTCTAATATCGATGTCGGCCATCGTATTTATTTCCTTTTTTGTGCGTGAGGGTGAGTGTCGACATTTTGGAAGGATCACTAGATGTTTCACGCCTCGTGTGTGTGAAGCATAATAATACTCGTCTCGTCTCATGTGGTAAACTACGGTATACCCAGTACATTTTTCTGTGTTCCGTCCCGTAGAGCGAGCGCTTGAAGTCAATGTGGTGGTTCAGCCTGGAAATTAATGTAAACATTTGTCTGTTGGGACCTATCACAGGCGGGTTAAGTACCGACATGGATGGGATACCAATTGCAAGGTAGTACATGCATAATGTGTGGTATCGGGGGAAGTCGAAACGCGAGGAGCCACGGGGGAAGTCATCGACATATGGTCCAGTAGATGCCCTAGGGCAAATTTCGGACCCATTCTTCTATAGAGCCATACCCGCCATCGCGGGAGGTAGTAGCTGGCTGCAACAAGACGATCCTAGGATCCTCATCCTCCCCAATATCTTCATAAGGTCCGAGGCGCACAACCTGAAGATTAGGATAACTGGAGCACAGTGCCCTGGCAAGTTCTATTCCCCCTGAGGCCATAGTAACGTGGGTTAGTCGGGACAGTTGCCAGCCGAGTGGGGAGAGCTTGACAGGATCATCAACGTCGTCCCAAAAAGTGAGGCCCAAGTGGGTAAGGGTCGAGCGCCAGATGCTCGTGTCGAGGGGGATCTCCAGGAAGTGTTCGAACTCGATGTCCAGTCGCGTGAGCGGGAGACGACTGATCAGTAGCGGAAGGTCTGGCGCGACTCGAGAATCAACCCAGCATGCAAGCCTGCGCACCCCAGAGCATGCAGTAACGATTTTACTGGCGTTCTTAGCATCCACCTGATACGGGATGCAAAGCGCGCGGACTACGTTCGCAAAGAAACCCTGAGGCTTCATGTCCACAAGTTCCAGGAACCTTTCTGCGTGGCCATTGCTCAACAGGGCGATGACCTCCAGAAAGACTGGTTCTACCCAAAAGTGAACGCGTCGTGCCACCAAGCTGAGATTTATGACCCGGGTAGATTTGAAGCTATCCTGATAGTCCCGCGTCGCCGTCTTGAAGATCTGGCACTCGAGTTCTGGCGGTAGTTTAGGCAGTGACATCAAGGAATGAAGGAGAGCGGAGGCCGAAGTATTTGGTGTCAAATGTTGATACTCCGCCTAAACTCCGCCACGACATACTACTCTTGCTTTAATTCAGAAATGAAAGGCTCGCTACTTAGGGAATCTACCGCTATTCGCGCGAGGTTCCCAAACGTTCCAGTTCCCGGCGATAATCCAGGCCTGAACTCGAGTTGCCTAACTGCAATGAGGATCGAATGAGGATGCCAAAAAAAAAAAAAATAGGCCGCCAACGTTGAACGTTCCGAGTCTTTGCGGTGACAAATACCAATATCAATCAAACCCTGGGCGGACCCTCATTTTTCAAGCCCCAGTTGCGCTCTACGTCTGACGTGAATCCTACGGGACTTGGCTCCGAATGACTCGACGCTGTCCAAACACACCCCTCCTTCTCCTGGTCCGTGCGTGCCTCATCCAGTATAAATACCCTGCTCCAACCTCCTCCATCCTCACCACTCTGGCCTTCATGGCTTAGATCAAGTGTAGTATCTGTTCTTTTTAGTCTAACCACTATTACGGGGGTCCGCTCCCAGAGGTTTTACTATTTTTCGCCACCCTCTCGGTGCCGTCCTGCGCCCTGCTTGCATAGCCAGCGCGGTGCCTGCGATGACCCTGCTGCTGCACTGTTGGCCTGCGTCGTCCGGGGATCTCTTTCCCCATTTCTTTTTGCGGGGCTACCACAAGTGCTCGTTTTTTCGACGGCGCTGCGGACTTCGCAAATGGATATTGGGACTTGAGAGTGCGAACGCCTTTACTCGTACATTTGTTTCTTTATATCTGCGTTGTACACCCTCTACGGTTTTCTGCTGCTCCCCCCTCTTATCGGCCTAGCAAATTCGAGTCCGCCTCGAGTCGCTGAAATGGACCGTCCGTAGACACTCAGTATACATCATACGCCCCGAACTATTGGGATGCTCGTGTGTCCAAGCTACATTGGAAAGGTTACGAATGTTTATGGACGATTTAGCTGAAAATCACTAACCTGGACGCGGGCATTTGGTGAGACCGCGCGATCTGAGGTTGGACCCAGTCCTTTGCGAAGCTATATTGATTGGGCTCCTCTCTTCTTCCCACCGGCATCCTGAACCAGACGATCCTAGGATCTTCAGCATCCATACGCTTCACTTCAAGTTCGTCGCCCCCGATCAGGAGGCGCACGGTCTGCAGTTTGGGACAGCTGGAGCATACAACCCGGGCAATGCTCATTCTCGATTCCAGCGATATCATGATATCGTTTATATCGACGTGCATCAGCTGGGGCAGTTGTCGGCAGAGCGTCGAAAGCTTTATAGGATCATCGAATGCCGCCCAGAATGCGAGGCCGAGGTGGGTGAGGGTCGACAGCCACGCGCTTGTGGCCATGATATCCGACAAGTGGTCGAATACGGTGTCCAGTCGAGTGAGGGGAAGGCGGCCGATGAGAAACGGAATGTCTGACGCGTCGTGGAGTTCAACCGAGCATCCTAGTATGCGCACGCCTGTGCACACGGAGAGCACTTTACTGGCAGTCTTTGAGGGCATCGCATACGGGAGGAACAGTGCGCGGACGATGTTGGGGAAGAAATCAGCGGGTTTCAGGTCGACAAGCTGCAGGAATTTTGCTGCATCCCGACCGTCGCATAAAGCGACCACTTCCAGAAAAACCCGTTCAGTCCAGATGTGGACACGTCGAGCGACCAGTTGGAGGTTCAGTCCAGGGTCCAAGTCCTCCCGGCAGGAACGGGCGGCTATCTCGAATATCTCGCATTCCAGCTCCGGCGGCAGTTTCGGTAGCGACATGGCTTGCAAACTGAGAAAGAAATAGATTGGACACTGTGGACAAGCTGTGCCCTTCCGAACGCAAAAATCGGTTGAAGGGTGAGAGAGAATGAGAATGAGCGTAGTTATGTGTGTGGCAAGGGATCCGACCGTGACGCGACGCTATGTATTAGTATGGAAGGAGGAACGAAGCAAGAACGAAAACCATCAAATACTAACAAGGTCAAAGAAACGCGGCTTGACCTCGTACTTGCACAAGGTATTCGATTTCGCACATATACTACTATAGGCTCAGACACAGCACTGGCCGCTAGAAATTATCTCCACCCCACTCACTCATGCCAATATCGAATCCTCGTCTACCACCAGAGCTTGAATGCGAGATATTTGAGATAGCTGCTCGGTCCTGCCGGGAGGACTTGGAGCCTGGGCTAACCCTCCAACTGGTGGCGCGACGTGTCCATGTCTGGGTTGAACGAGTCTTTCTAGAAGTGGTCGCTCTACGCGACGGTAGACATGCAGAAAAATTCCTGCAGCTTGTCGACTTGAAACCCGCTGGTTTCTTTGCCAACATCGTCCGCGCATTGTTCATCCCGTATTTGGTGACCTCAAAGACTGCCAGTAAAGTGCTCTCTGTGTGCACAGGTGTGCGCTTTCTTGCATGCTGGGCGGTTTTTCAAGACACACCAGAACTTCCGCTTCAGATCAGCCGCCTCCCTCTCTCACGGCTTGGTATCGAGCTCCATCACTTTCTGAGCATCCCTCTCTCAACGAGCGCTTGGCTGTCGAAACTCACCCACCTCGACCTCGCATTTTGGTCGCAGTTCGACGATCCTAGCGATCTCCTTGCACTCTGCCGACATCTCCCGCAGTTGACTCGCATTTATATGTACCATTACGAGCTAGAATGGAGCTTGCACCTTGCCAGGCAATTGTGCTCCAGCTGTCCCGCTCTTCGGGCCGTGCATATCGAAGTCGATGGGTATGGAGAGGGTGTCGATGAAAATCCCAGGATCGTTTGGAAACCGCAGAGAAAGTACTTTAACAATGACCATATACGAGAGTGGGTCCGAAATTTGCCCTAGGCTCTGCCGTTGGCAACACCCATCCACAAGTTACATCCCAGTCTAATAAAACGCTCGACCTTCGCCTAAGCCTTTCATTTCACTACATTCTTCATGGCCCACTACAGCTATCGCAGCGGGCAACAGGTCTCAACAAGTCCCCTTGTAAGTGTCGTCTCTTCATACCTGCCAGTATCAAGCTGCTGACACGCGCACCCCACCAGCAGCGCCAACTTCCCCTAGGATAATTCTGTGGACATCAGTTTCCGCCCCCGTCCCGACTCCGCAGGCGAACGTAGACGTGCCGCCCGACACAAAGTCCATCGAGTACTTTTCGTGCCGCCCCGATTACTGTGCGCCCCCGAGCCTGTGCCGCATGACGTGATCCCCACTGGAGCTGTAAACGCATCATGCTGGTTATGAGTGACCGATATGATGCGAAAGGCGCTAGCGAGGGAGATGGGTATGCACCGGAATGTGCTGGGATATTCGCCTCACCTCAGGATCACTTAATTATAACGCGGGCTGGCGCGGGCGTGCGGGTCACGGCGCTGTCTTTGGGTGTTCCCCTTATTAAATTCACCATTCCTGTATTCTCACTACACCTACACTCTCGTCGTGTTTGCAATATTTTTGAGGCTGGTCACATCTGCTGGAAACCGTGACCTCGTAAGCGTTGATCCCTGCCTCTGAATCCTTTCTCGTCGTTCTTTCTACATGTCAGTACCAAAGCTGCCGCCAGAGCTAGAATGCGAGATATTTGAGATAGCCGCTCGGTCCTGCTGGGAGGACTTGGAGCCCGGGCTAAACCTCCAACTGGTGGCGCGACGTGTCCATGTTTGGGCTGAACGAGCCTTTCTGGAAGTGGTCGCTCTACGCGACGGTGAACACGCAGAAAAATTCCTGCAGCTTGTCGACTTGAAACCCGCTGGTTTCTTCGCCAGCATCGTCCGCGCACTGTTCCTCCCGTATCCGGTACCCTCAAAGACTGCCAGTAAAGTGCTCTCTGTGTGCACAGGTGTGCGCATTCTTGGATGCTGGGCGCCTTCTCAAGACACACCAGAACTTCCGCTTCAGATCAGCCGCCTCCCTCTCCCACGGCTCGGTATCGGGCTCCATCACTTTCTGAGCATCCCTCTCTCAACGAGCGCTTGGCTGTCCACACTCACCCACCTCCACCTCGCATTTTGGGTGCAGTTCGACGATCCTATGTTCGACGATCCTATCAAACTCCTTGCACTCTGCCGACAACTCCCGCAGCTGACTCACATTTATATGCACGATCACGAGCTAGCACGGAGCTTGCACCTTGCCAGGCAATTGTGCTCCAGCTGTCCCGCTCTTCGGGCCGTGCATCTCGAAGTCAATGGGTATGGAGAGGGTATCGACGAAAAAGATCCCAGGATCGTTTGGAAGCAGCAGAGAATGTACTTTGACCATGGCCATATACGAGAGTGGGTCCGAAATTTGCCCTAGGCTCTGCCGTTGGCAACACCCATCCACAAGTTACATCCCAGGCTAATAAAACGCTCGGCCTTCGTCTAAGCCTCTCATTTCACTACGTTCTTCATGGCCCACTATAGCTATCGCAACGGGCAGCAGGTTTCAACAAGTCCCTTGTAAGTGTCGTCTCTTCATAACTGCCAGTATCAAGCTGCTGACACGCGCACCCCACCAGCAGCGGCCGCTTCCCCAAGGATAATTCTGCGGACATCAGGTTCCGCCCCCGCTCCGACGCCGCAAGCAAACCCCCCGCGGAACGCAGAGTCCATCGAGTACTTTCCGCGCCGCGGCTGAGTCTGTCCATCACATCACATTCAGCGTGCGCGACCACCTGGGGCGGCCGCGTGGTGCCTGAGTGACCCGACTCGCGCATGCCGTGATCCCTACCAGGGCTGTAAACGCATCATGTCGGCACGGGGTGTCCATGTAAGCTCTGGTAACCTCGAGGCTGCCTCTTACCGCGATATCATCGATGCACTGGTCCAGGCATCTAGATACCAGTCCGCGCGCGCTGCCGGTGGGTGGAGGACGTGGCGCAGGGGGCACTAGCGAGGGAGGTGGGTTGGACAACAAGGCCGCGACCGGAACGTGGCATGCGTGCATTTTGGGGATATTCGCCTAATCTCACTCAATTATGACGCGGAGTCCATACTGACGCGGGCGTGTGGGTCGTTGCGGTGTCTTTCGATGTTCCCCTTATTAAATTCACCATTCCTGTATCCTCGCTGCACATACCGCATTTTATTCTTTTTATTCCCTTTCGATTAGTCTTGAAGGCGGTGTCTCCTGATTAGAATTGTCGACTGCGCCGGCCCTAAAGTCTCCTGTAGGCAAACACAGCCAATCACCCTTTACGCCTCACCTTGGTTTCCTCCTCCCCACCACCCCGAAGCATTAGCTTGCTTCTACGACCGACCCCTGCCCACCTCCCGACCCTCGCAATGGCATCAGAACTCTCCCAGCAATACGCATGTTCGTGGCGCTCTCTTTCAGCCTCCGCTTTTTCCCCAGTCTTTTGGTCTCAGCTTTTGGGTTCTTGTGGGCGGCCTTGTGAGACAAGAAATGGCTAGAATCCTGCATATGCTCTGTCTAAGGCCGGTCGACGCCGTTCTCGAGGTCTCGCGCTCTCATTCGCGGTACTTCGGGGTCTGGGTGTAGCCGTGGACGGCGCTTGAATCGCTCCGGTGTGGCCAACCCTTGTGCTGGTGCAATGCCACATGGTTGAGGCAACGCATGGCTCCAGCTGCCTGTTTACTGTGGCCACGAATCCCGCGGCCAGACCGCAAATGCGGGTGTCACGGACTCTGACCTTGGCAGACAGTTCAGGGAACTTGATAGTTCAGGAACTGCACACGAGTCCTCGCACTGCTTATGCCGATCCATCCTATTTTTTTTTTTGCTTCCCCGCTTTCCTTGACGACTTGTGATCTAACGCTATTTCTTTAAATAGTCCGCGCCCAAAAAACTATCGGCCTCGTCGGGGGTTCCCCGGACTATATCCTGGCCCCCGGTTTCGAGGTCCCAGACGTGCCTGCTCGGATTTACCACTACAGTGCTGATGGACGACTGTATGCTTATGCCTTGCCCAACGTGTGAGTCGTTTGTGTCCCCATCACCTACCCGGATCGTGATGGCCTCCCCCCAGGGTGCGGATCTTCCAGGCGGAAGGCGCGCAGCTTCTCCAGGAGCTCGCCACGCCCAACGTCGCCGATGTCAAGTTCTCGCCGCGCGGTACTTACATCTCGACGTGGGAGCGCCCCGTGAAACTCGAGGACGGGTCCCAACACAAAAATCTCCGCGTGTTCTCCTCCTCGACGGGAGAGGAACTCATCTCCTTCACACAAAAGTCCCAGGACGGATGGGACCTCCAGTACACCATCTCCGAGTCCCACGCCATCCGTCTCGTCGGATCCGAGATCCAGGTGTACCGCCCCGCCGAGTGGTCCAAAGGGATCGTCGACAAGCTCAAGGTGGAGGGCGCCACCAGCGTGTCGCTGAGTCCTGGCTTGAACCCTTCCGTCGCGGTGTTCGTGGCCGAGAAAAAGGTGCGCGATATCGCCCGTGTTGGCTATTTAGTTTGTTGACATTGCTTGCTCCAGGGTGCACCTGCGAGCATAAGAATATACGGCTTGCTCTCGCTCAACAGTCCCCCAACATGCCAGAAGGCGTTCTTCAAGGCTGACCGTTCGCAGATTAAATGGAACGATCTGGGAACGCAAGTTCTGCTCTTAACACAGACGGAGGTGGATAATTCTAATAAGAGTTATTACGGAGAGACTGGCATGTACCTCTTGAGCGCCGCGGGTAACTTTGACACCAGGGTGACGCTGGATAAGGAGGGCCCCATCCACGATTTCGCGTGGAGTCCGACATCGAAGGAGTTTGGTGTCGTATATGGATGTGAGTGCCCAAGCTACCTAACAATTGCGCCCGCTGACATGAATGCCCAGTCATGCCTGCAAAGACCATGCTCTTCGACCAGCGTGTACGGACTATATACGACTTTGGCGCCTCACCGCACAATTTCATCTCCTTCAACCCGCAAGGCCGGCTCATCGCCCTTGCAGGGTTCGGCAATCTGGCCGGCAAAACCGACATCTTCGACCGCCGCACCTTCTCCAAGGTCTGCAGCATCGACGCACCCAACACGTCGTACTGCGACTGGTCGCCGGATGGGCGCTTCCTCCTGACCGCCACGCTCTCCCCGCGACTGCGCGTCGACAACGGAATCAAGATATGGCACTGCACCGGCACGCTCGTGCACGTCCAGCCCGTCGAGGAGCTCTACCAGGCGTCATGGCGGCCCACACCCGTCGACAAGGTCGCGCCGTTCGCGCAGGCGCTCCCCACCGCGCCCGCGCCGAGCGAGAGCGTGCAGGCGTTCGTCGCCGTGCAGAAGCCCGTGCCGACGCGCCCTGCGGGGGCGTACCGGCCGCCGGGCGCGCGGGGACTGGCGACGCCCGCGATATTCAAGCGCGAGGACGAGGGCGGCGCGGCGCGCGTGCCGACGAGCGGGACGGCGACGCCACCACGGGGATACAACCGCAGCCCCGCACCGCCGGGCTCGGGGCCGCCGAATGGGCAGGGCGGATACAATAACGGGAATGGGAACGGGTATGGGGGCGGGTATGGGGGTGGCCCGGGTCAGCAGAACGGGAACCGGCGGCATGTGCCCGGTGCGCCGCACACGCCTAGTCCGGGGCCGGATGGGGAGAAGAAGAATCGGAAGCGGAAGGGGAAGAAGGAGGGGGAGGAGGGGCAGCAGAGTGAGAACCAGAGTCCTAATCCTGGCGCGAACCAGAAGCGGAAGGAGAAGGGGGAGAAGGGCGGAAATGGCGCGAATGGCGGTGCCAGTGGGGGCGATTCTCCTGTTGGGCGGCCGTCGATCGAGGTGATGCCTGTCGCCAACGGGAAGGGGGATGATTCCGAGGGCAAAGCGAGCGGCGCGGCGAACGGGCACGGGAACCTGTTCATTCCGCCCCCTAGTCTTGACCTCGATGGGGAGTCGTCGCCTCTGTCGAGCGGTATCGACAGTGCGCTGGATCCCGTCGCGAAGAAGGCGCGGAATCTTAACAAGAAGGTATGTTTCGTTTCTTTTCGCTGAGCGCTGTGGACGATGTTCTTACGTCTCCGCGTCCAGCTCAAGGCCATAGATGAGCTTAAGGAGAAGGCCAAGAGGGGCGAGCGGTTGGAAGCGACGCAGCTCAAGAAGATGGAAGGCGAGGCGGAGATACGGAGAGAGCTTGCGAGTCTGGGCGCCTAGTCTGTCCAGTGCGCACCTGCTCTCCATCGTGTAGTTCTGTCATCCCTGCTTTGTGTATGCTTTACATCTTTTGTCGTATTCTGGTCATTCTTAGAGGTCTATTACCAACCAATAACGAAGACGTGGTGGATCCCCTCATTTCGAGCTCGTTTTTTCGGTCATCTCGGGTTTCGTAAGCAAGTCTGAACCAGTATCTTCCAACTTCACTGTCCTGAGTCGTAGTCTCTCTTCAGCAGATCTCTCGTGGAGCTTCTCCATGTCACTCCCGAAACTACCGCCGGAGCTGGAATGCGAGATATTCGAGATGGCCCCGCTCCTTCCGAGAGGACTTGGACCCTGGACTGAACCTCCAACTGGTCTCTCGACGTGTCCACGTCTGGACTGAACTGGTTTTTCTGCAAGTGGTCACTTACGCGACGTCGCGGCTGAGCACGCAAAAAAAACCTACAGCTTGTCGACTTGAAATCCACTGTGGTTTTTTCGCTAACATCGTCCGCGCGCATTGTTCCTCCCGTATTCGGTGCCCTCAAAGACTGCCAGTAAAGTGCTCTCTGTGTGCACAGACGTGCGCATACTAGGATGCTGGGTTGAACTTTACGATCACTCGACTAAATACTGTGTTCGACCACCTGTCGGACATCATGGCCACGACCCACGAGCGCTTGGCTGTCGACCCTCACCCACCTCGGCCTCACATTCTGGGCGTCGCTCAATGAGCCTACGAAGCTTTCCACGTTCTTCCGACAGCTTAGACTGCCCCAGCTGACGCACATCCGGATAAACGAGATCTTCATGTCGTTCGACCTACCATATGTACCGAATGTTCGCGGACGATCCATTTCACCACTCTCAGCCTCAAGCGGCTTGAGGCGAACCTGAATTTGCTAGGTCGATAAGGGGGAGGTAGCATAAAACAGAGGGTGCGAGGGCGTTAACAGAGCAGGTATAAAGATACAGATGTACATGTACGAGTCCACATCCAGAAATATCAAGATCTATTTGCGAAATCCGCAGCGCCGTCGGAAAAACGAGCACATGTGGCAACCCCGCAAAAAGAAATTGGGAACGAGAATCCCCGGACAACACAAGCCGACAGTGCAGCAGCAAGGTCATCGCAAGCACCGCGCTGGCCTTGCAAGCAGGGCGCAGTGCGGCACCGAGAGGGTGGCAAAAATTAGTAAAACCTCTGGGAGCGGACCCCCGTAATAGTGGTTAGACTAAAAAGAACAGATACTACACTTGATCTAAGCCATGAAGGCCAGAGTGGTGAGGATGGAGGAGGGTGGGGCAGGGTGTTTATACTGGATGAGGCGCGCACGGACCAGGAGAAGGAGGGGCGTGTTTGGACAGCGTCGAGTCATGCTGAGTCTGGCATGATTTCCCGTAAGAGGGGGGCTTGGACTTGTGGTGCTTCAAGTTACGGTATTCCAAAGATGGCTAGCTTTCTGCCGGTCCCGCCTGCAGAGCTTGAATGATCCACATAATTATCCTGGCGCCAAGTGGGCGCGTAACGCGTTCGTGGCCTCCTTCCCTCACCCCCGGTAATATTCCTCCATTGTCGACGCGTATCTTGCTTCTGTTGCTTCCCAGGCGTACTGTCGAGGCTTCATTTTTATTCGCGCTCTTGATTCGGAGAGTCTCAAGCCAGGATCCCGCGTCTTGACTCTTCATGAATTGCAGTCGAAGTATACATGTAACTCGGCTTGGACCAAGGCCTTGACTATCGCCGGGAAGTCTTGAGCATTATTGGAGCCTGGCGTGAATTAGTAGTGTCCCTAAAGCAGGGAGCCCAAAGCGAGCCTTTCCGAATCAAGCAGGAGCTGAGCAGGAGTGGACAACCTTTGGCATCAATATTTCAGACTCCGCCCGCCGCTTCTTCTCAATGCCACCACCACGACTACCGCTGGAGCTCGAGTGCCACATATTCGAGACGGCGGCGCGGGACTACCGCGATCATCTCAAATCTGCGCAGGTCATAAATCTCAGCCTGGTGGCGCGACGCGTTCACTTTTGGGTAGAACCAGTCTTTCTGGAGGTCATCGTCCTGTTAGACATAGGCCACGCAGAAAAGTTCTTGGAATTTGTGGACATGAAGCCTCAGGGTTTCTTCGCAAACGTAGTCCGCGCGCTTTGCATTCGGGATGATCGCTCGGTGGATGCTAAGATCACCAGTAGAATTGTCGCTGCATGCTCTGGCGTGCGTATGCTTGCATGCTGGGCTGGCTATGAAGACGGGCCAGACCTTCCGCTGCTGATCAGTCGCCTCCCGCTCACGCGACTGGACATCGAGTCCGACTACTTCTTGGCTATCCCCTTCGACACGTGCACCTGGCTCTCGACCCTTACCCATTTGTGCCTCCGGCTGAACTTCTACTTTGATGATTCTCTGATACTCTCCCCACTCGGCCGACTACCTAGCCTGATCCACCTCACTCTGCCCCCAGTGGAGATATCGTTTGCCAGGGCACTGTGCTCCAGTTATCCTAATCTTCAGATTGTGCTGCGCGTTGGGGCTCCCCTTTCTGAATATGACCTTGAAGAAATTCGGGAGGAGGTTCGCGAGTATCCTAGGATCGTCTTGTCGCTGCCAACTACCCACGGCGATGGCGATTATCGCTCTGAACAAGTACTTGAATGGCTCCGAAATTTGCCCTAAGCCTTCTGCCTCCATCATGTGTCGATTTTTCGCATGGTTCCTTGCGTTTTGTGCTTCCCCCGATACCACACATTTTGTATGTACTGCCTTGCAATTGGTATGTTATCAGCGATTATGACTTACCGCCTGCGATAGGTTCCCAACAACCAATCATACTGCGATCGCGAGTATCGCCCTATAAAAGAACTTGAATGGCTCCGAAATTTGCCCCAAGCCTTCTGCCTCCATCATGTGTCGATTTTCTCCATGGTTCCTTGCTTTTTGTGCTTCCCCTGATACCACACATTTGTATGTACTACCTTGCTCATCAGCGATTATGACTTACCGCCTGCGATAGGTTCCCAACAGACAAACATTCCATTGATCCTCGATAACAAAGTCACGCTGGGAGTTTTGGTGAACCTTCGTCGTGTTCACATTTGACTGGATGCTTCCTACAACTTCAAGCCCTCGCTTTATGGACAGAACGCACGCAGCAATATGTACAGGGTAGTTTACCGCATGAAACGAATCGAATACCATCCCATTATGTAGATTATTTTTCGAAGCGCAAATCATCCAGTAGTAATCCTTCCAAAATGGACACTCGTCCTCGCCCAGGAAATAAAGAACAAGAACAAGAACAGCATGCGATGCTTCCCAAAATCGATACCGATATTATATGCCCGTGTCGATACAAATGCGTTAGAAACTTTTCCCGCCGTATACTTCTCGATTCAAATCAGGAAACACCGCCGTCAGTAACTGAAGAAAGGAAAATAATAATAAGGATTACGCTAACGATACGGGACTGGTGAAATTAATAAGGGGGACTTCCGATGACAGCACCGCGACCACACGCCCGCGTCAGTCTGGACTCCGCGTGATAATTGAGTGAGATGAGGCGAATATCCCAAATGCACACACATTCCGGTTGCGGCTTGCCCATCTTCCCTCGCTAGTGCCCCCCTGCGCCAGGGCCTCCACTCACTCCAGCAGCGCGCGCAGACTGGTATCCGGATGCCCGGGCCCGGGTCACCAGAGCTTACACATGTTACGCTCATAGCCCCGGTGTGGGGATTGCGTCATGCGCGCCGTCGGGCACCACGCGACCGCCCCAGGTGGTCGCGCGCGCTGAATGTGATGTGATGGACAAGTTCGGCCGGGCACAGTTCGCAGGGCGCCGAGGAAAGTACTCGATGAGCTCTGCGTCGGGCGGTACGTCCACGTTTGCCAGCGGCCTGATGTCCGAAGAAGTATCCTCGGGGATGCTGAGCTGGCGCTATTCGTGGGGTGCGCGTCAGCAGCTTTATACAGGAAGTTACGAAGAGACGGCACTTACAAGGTGACTTGTTGAGACCTTGCTGCCCGTTGCGATAGCTGGAGTGGGCCACGAAGAACGTAGTACAATGAAAGGGCGAGCGTTTTTATTAGATTGGGATGCGCTAAGTGGTAGGAAACGCCGGTTCGTCGTTGTCCAAATCGAAGGCCAAAGCGGTAGAAGATAAAGGGGGCCCGCAAAGCACGACCATGTGAATATTGTGCTTTCAAGCACAAACATTGCCACTCTGCTGCCCATCCACAGGCTTTTCAGCGATCCTCACGTCGTTCAATGCAACACCACTTGCCTCTGCTCATGCCAGTCTCGGCCTGAAGAATATGTAACCGGAAGCGGCAGGGAAGAATGACGGAGGAAGTGTTTGATAATTGCAAGTAACTCGTCGATGGGTGTTGCGAACGGTAGAGCCTAGGGCAAGTTTCGGACCCACTCTCGTATATAGGAATTGCCAAAATAATTTCGCCGCCGGCCCCAAACGATCCTGGGATCTTCATCAACACCCTCTTCGCCTGCCTCAGCTGCGAGGTACACGACCCTAAGACTGGGGCAGCTGGAACACAACTCCCTGGCAAAATCCAAGCTCCATTCGAGCGCATACGGATGATCCAGGTGAATGTGAGTCAACTGGGGCAGTTGTCGGCAGAGTTCAAGCAGTCCGATAGAATGGTCGAACCAGTCCCAAAATGTGAGGTCGAGGTGGGTGAGTGTCGACAGCCAAGCGCTCGTCGCGAGAGGGAGGCTTAGAAGGTGGCGGATCTCGATGTCGAGCCGGACGAGTGGGAGGTGGCTGATCTGAAGCGGAAGTTCCGGCGGTCGACAATCGACCCAGCACACGAAGATGCGAACACCCGTGCACACAGAGAGGACTTTGCTCGCGTTCTCTGCACTTATAGCATACGGAAGGAGCAGTGCACGGACGATGTCGGCGAAGAAACCAGCGGGTTTCGAGTTGACAAAATGCAGGAATTTTTCCGCGTGCAGGTCAGTGGGTAGAGCGACCACTTCCAGAAAAACTCGCTCAGCCCAGACGTGGACACGTCGAGCCACTAGTTGAAGGTTTATCCCAGGCTCCAAGTCCTCCCGGCAAGACCGAGCAGCTATCTCGAATATCTCGCATTCCAGCTCTGGCGGCAGTTTCGGTAATGGCATGGAGCGTTTGCAAGCCGACACTGTGGACTTTCGAACGCAAAGAAAAATCGGTTGAAGGGTGAGAAATAAATTGAATGAACGTAGTAACGCGAGTAAGGGATCCAACCGTGAGCCCATGTCGTATGTATCCCTGACTGGTGCAAGGAGGAATGAGTCAAACAACCATCAAATACTAACAGTGTCAAAGAAGCGCGGCTTGACCTGGCCTATAGAGAAGGAGACCCGCTGGCAAAACGCACCCGGCCGGCCGACGAATCGCACCCCGCCGGTGCAAACAATCAGTCCAGCCGGCTGGACATCACTTGTTTGGTTGAATTGTTGACGGTACCCAGATCTTGTACTTTGTTAAAAAATATTCCCGGTGCACGGATCCAAAAACCAAGAGGATCTGTAGCAGTACCAGCATCGGTGCACAGATCGGGCCACCAAAATGAAAATAAAAAAGCAAACCCTAGGGATCGAACGCATAACTTGCAACTTAACAAATGCAGCACTAAAGACCACTACACCAACCATCCATAGGAAAGTGCTGTTTAATAAGCAATTGGGTACCAGTCCTCAGAGCTTGGCAGGAATATAATTCTGTGCCTTTTTTTTTTGTTCACGTACTGGATCTGGGCACCGAAAGCAATTTTACGTTCGGTGCTTGGATTTAGCCACCCCCACAGATAATTATGTCGATCCTTGGATCCGGGCACCGAAAGCTATTTTATTTTTCAGTGCCCGACCCCCCGCGAATATTTAAATTGGTGCTTGGTTCCGGGCACCGAAAGCTATTTTATTTTCAGTGCCTGGATTCAGCCACCCACACAAATATTTAAGTTGGTGCTTGAATCCGGACACCGAAGACAGTTTTTATTTTCAGTGCCTGGATCGAGCCACCCCCGCAAATATTTAAATGGGTGCTTGGTTCTGGGCACGGAAAGCTAATTTATTTTCAGTGCCCAGATCCAGCCACCCGCGCAAATATTTAAGTTGGTGCTTAGATCCCGGCACCGAACACTGCGTTGAGGCCATATGTAGTCACAGGGGAGGCAGCCTAGGCTACGTGGGTCTACATTGGTCTACCATTGGTCTACCAGGGGTAGACCAATGTAGACCAACGTCGCCTACCCTGTGACTACATAGGGCCACAAAGCAGTGGAAGACGGTTTTTATTCTCAGTGGCTGGATCCAGCCACCCCCACAAATATTTGAGTGAGTGCTTGGTTCCGGGCACGGAAAGCAATTTTATGTTCAGTGCCTCGATCCAGCCACCCCCGCAAATATTTAAATGGGTGCTGGGATTCTGCCACCGAAAGCTATTTTATTTCAAGTGCCTGGATCCAGTCACCCCCGCAAATATTTAAATGGGTGCTTGGTTCCGGGCACCGAAAGCCAGATAATTTTGGTGCTCACATCCAGCCCCCGTAGAATTTTATCCGGGGTAGGCGGATGCATGGCCCATCGCAAGGAATACCCGCTGGCACAGATCCAGCGACCTGGGGGAATATTTCAATCCAGGTGCCGAAATTATTATTGCTTTTGGAGCCTGGGACCTACTACAGTTTCACAAGTGCTTGGATCTAGAAACAATAACCGTTTGGCCTTCCGTGCATGAATCTTGACACCCACAGGAATATTATCGCACCGGGTGCGTGGATCTGGCGGCGCACGCGACCAAAACATTATAGTGGTGGGTTCCCAGATCCAGACACTTGCAGCAATATATTTCCTCTGGTTGAGTGAATCTGAACACTGAGCAGATGGTTGTATAAATTTAGTATCAATATTACTTCAGGTGCGTGGCTCGAACCTCATTTGACTAGGAATATTACTGTGGTGTGGTAAAATGAATGATGTAATAATGGTTGGTTCTTACTAATTCCAGACACCCGCATTGTAATATTACCGTCGGTGTGGGGATCCAGCAGTATTCCTTTTTGTACTGAGATTAATCAGTGACTACACGAAATCCGACGGCTCAAACAATAGGTCTCCCGTTACCGGCAGTAATTTCGACGTGGTTGAACTTTATTATTTTGATACCGAACAGGGTTCAAAACTTCCTATCTATGCATGTTACACCAGCAACACGCTTCACTTGTATTCTAAAGAGCGAGATGGACCTGCGCACGGCAAATGGAAAGCTGTGTGTTCAACGATCTCGGACCTGGATAATCTTTGGTTAACTACTTGTAACTGATTGAGTTGGAGAAGTCTGTACCATTTCAATTTGTTGCGGTAACTTGAATTTCTCCATTGAATGAACTGAGCACACGGCGGCGATAGAAAGGCGTTGGAGCCGAAGGAGCATACATAAACCGCCGAATATCCAATACTATTGATGTTTGAGCCATAAGTTGAACCAAATCAAACTTGAACAAACTGAACGTGGTTCAAATTTGTAATGCTCCTTTGAAATTGTGGGAACCATATGTAGGGCAGCCAACACGAATTAGTTACTCAATGTTGAGGTACTAAGTAGGTGAACTCACTGAAAATGATATTGCCACTGCTTCGACTTGGGACGGATGGCAGAGGTTGAACTCTTACCTTGACTTGAAGTAGCATCCAATGAGTCTTCAAGTTACATTACTGTAGAATTACAACCAAAATTTGTGTCAGTACATGACTCATGACAAGCTGCAAAGGCTCTAGTTACCATACATAGCTGGCAGAAGATGATTCCTGCTTGTGAAAGACAAAAGTCTCAAAGAAGATCATTTTCCAGTAGTCGCAACTTTCGGTCGCAACTTGGTCGCAACTTGTCGAATTGCGACCAAGTTGCGACTCGGTCCGCCGATCCGAGGATTGCGACTTGATTGCGACCTCGTCTAAGATGAGTCGTTGACTAGCTCATCGGTATCCGAGTGCGAATAGCCTTTTGTTTCCTGCTGGAGGATAGATCAGAAGATTGAGTGCACCTGGTGCCGTTGCAATATTCCTACCGGTAGCAGTGGAGTCTGCATCATAGAATCAGAAACAATATTTGAAGACCAGTAGTTCCTGTTTGTGGCTAGCTTGAGGAACCAGCCATAATATTATTACTGGTGTTTAGGTCCATTCACTGAAATATTCACCATTACTAATTAGTGAGTGAATTCACCCACCTGCAGTGATATTCTTGTGGTGTCCTGATCCTTACATTGAAAATTATATCCTTGTGTGGGCATATCCAAGTGCGTGCACGAAGTGACTAGATCTAGCCACCAAAAAAAAATCGTCTTCGCCGCCCAGAACCAAGCCCCTACTTAAATATTTGCGGGGGTGCTTAGATCCGGGCACCGAAAATAAAATAGATATCAGTGTCCAGATCCAAGCACCCAGTTAAATATTTACGAGGGTGACTGGATCCGGGTACCCAATGTAAAATCAGCTTTGGTGCTCGGATCCAAGTACCCAGTTAAATATTCACGAGGGTGCTTGGATCCGGGCACCGAAAATAAATTTGCTTCTGGTGCACAGATCCAAGCACCCAGTTAAATATTCGCGGCGGTGCTTGGATCCGGGCACCGAAAATAAAATAGATATCAGTGTCCAGATCCAAGCACCCAGTTAAATATTTGCGAAGGTGGCTGGATCCGGGTACCTAATTTAAAATCAGCTTTGGTGCTCGGATCCAAGTAAATATTCGCGAGGGTACTTGGATCCGGGCACCAAAAATAAATTTGCTTCTGGCGTCCAGATCCAAGCACCCAGTTAAATATTTGCAAGGGTGGCTTATTTAACTGGGTGCTTGGATCTAGGCACCAGAAATAAATTTGATTCTAGTGCTCAGATCCAAGCACCCAGTTAAATATTCGCGGGGGTGCTTGGATCCGGGCGCCGAATGTAAAATCAGTTCTGGTGCCCGGACCCAAGAACCCAGTTAAATATTTTGCGGGGGTGGCTGGATCCAGGCACTGAAAATAAAAACCGTCTTCGGTGTCCGGATACGAGCACCAACTTAAATATTTGCGCGGGTGACTGGATCTGGGCACTGAAAATAAAAAAGCTTTCCGTACCCGAAACCAAGCACCGATTTAAATATTCGCGGGGGGTGCCTTGATCCGAGCAGTAAAAAATAAAATAACTTTCAGTGCCCGGAACCAAGCACCCATTTAAATATTCGCGGGGGTGGCTGGATCCGGCACTGAAAACAAAATCCCTTTCGGTGCCCGGAACCAAGCACCCACTCAAATGTTTGCGGGGGTGGCTGGATCTGGGCACTGAAAATAAATTAGCTTTCCGTGCCCAGAACCAAGCACCCATTTAAATATTTGCGGGGGTGGCTCGATCCAGGCATTGAAAATAAAAACTGTCTTCGGTGTCCGGATTCAAGCACCAACTTAAATATTTGTGTGGGTGGCTGAATCCAGGCACTGAAAATAAAATAGCTTTCGGTGCCCGGAACCAAGCACCAATTTAAATATTCGCGGGGGGTCGGGCACTGAAAAATAAAATAGCTTTCGGTGCCCGGATCCAAGGATCGACATAATTATCTGTGGGGGTGGCTAAATCCAAGCACCGAACGTAAAATTGCTTTCGGTGCCCAGATCCAGTACGTGAACAAAAAAAAAAGGCACAGAATTATATTCCTGCCAAGCTCTGAGGACTGGTACCCAATTGCTTATTAAACAGCACTTTCCTATGGATGGTTGGTGTAGTGGTCTTTAGTGCTGCATTTGTTAAGTTGCAAGTTATGCGTTCGATCCCTAGGGTTTGCTTTTTTATTTTCATTTTGGTGGCCCGATCTGTGCACCGATGCTGGTACTGCTACAGATCCTCTTGGTTTTTGGATCCGTGCACCGGGAATATTTTTTAACAAAGTACAAGATCTGGGTAACGTCAACAATTCAACCAAACAAGTGATGTCCAGCCGGCTGGACTGATTATTTGCACCGGCGGGGTGCGATTCGTCGATCGGCCGGGTGCGTTTTGACAGCGGGTCTCCCTCTACATATCTGCTTGACCTCGTACTGCACTAGGAATTCGATTTCAGATAGGCTCAGTCTCAGACACAGCACTGGCCGCCATAACTTGTCTCCATCCCACTCACTCATGTCAATATCGAATCCGCGTCTACCACCAGAGCTTGAATGCCAGATATTCGAGATAGCCGCTCGCTCTTGCCGGGAGGAATTGGAGCCTGGGCTAAACCTTCAACTAGTCGCTCGACGTGTCCACGTCTGGGCTGAACGAATATTTATGGAAGCGGTCGTTTTACGCGACGCAGCGCACGCGGAAAATTTCCTGCAGCTTGTCCATTCAAAACCTGCTGGTTTTTTCGCCGACATTGTCCACGCATTGGTCCTCCCGTATGCTATAGGCGCAGAGAACGCGAGAAAAGTCCTCTCTGTGTGCACGGGCGTTCGCGTTTTCGTGTACTGTGTCGATTATCAAGGCACGACGCCAGAACTTTCGCTTCAGATCAGCCACCTCCCGCTGCTCCGGCTCCAAATCGAGGCCCACCTCCTTCTAAGCATCCCCCTCGCGACATGCGCTTGGCTGTCGACCCTCACCGACCTCGAGCTCATTTTTCTCGAGGACCTCAACGATTCTATCCAACTGCTTGCTCTCTTCCGACAACTGCCCCAGCTGACTCACGTTCATCTGGACCGTCCAAATACGCTCGAATGGAGCTTGGATCTTGCCAAGAAACTGTGTTCTAGCTGCCCCCGTCTTCGGGCTGTGTGCCTCGACGTCGCTGAAAGTGGAAAGGGTGTCGATGAAGACCCTAGGATCGTTTGGAATCAGCCGCCACATTATTCCAATGTACAAGACTGGGTACGAAGTTTGCCCTAGGGTACACCAACAACATGCACCCATCATCGCAGTTATCAAACTTAGAGGGGAAGGTGAAAAGGAGGAGGGCGGGGATCAAACCGGAAGCGGAAAGATATGGGGAGAATGGCGGCTCCTTGTGCTGTTGTCATCCTTTTTCGGGAGGAGCGTTGGGATAATGAAATGCACGGAGTCTTAACACACAGGCAGGTGTGTTTTGTAACTTCTGTCTTTTTTCGCTGTCCCTGTCTTTACGTCTCCGCGTGCAGCTCAACACCAACGATGATCTGAAGGAGACGACCTAGAGACTAGAGCGCTAGCTCAAGAAGATGGAAGGCGGCGGATCTGATATGGACTGCCCCCCAGTGACGGCGCGCCTGACGCCTAGTTGGTCCAGTGCACAGCTGCTTTGCTTTGTTTAGTCCTGTCGTTTTTGCTGCATCTTTTGTTGTGTTCTGGTCGTTTTTCGAGGTCTATTAGTAGTCCGAGATTTCGTGACTGAGATTTCGTAAGCAGTAATCACCGCCACTTTTCTCTCCCAAAACATGTCTGTACCAAAGCTGCCGCCAGAGCTGGAATGCGAGATATTCGAGATGGCCGCTCGCTCTTGCCGGGAGGACTTGGAGCCTGGGTTAAACCTTCAACTAGTAGCTCGACGTGTCCATGTCTGGGCTGAACGGGTTTTTCTGGAAGTGATTGCTCTTCGCAACACAGCGCATGCGGAACAATTCCTGCATTTTGTCAACTCGAAACCCACTGGTTTCTTCGCCGACATCGTCCGCGCACTGCTCCTCCCGTATGCTATAAGTGCAGAGAACACGAGCAAAGTCCTCTCTGTGTGCACGGGTGTTCGCATCTTCGTGTGCTGGGTCGATTGTCGAGGCACGCCGCCGGAACTTCCGCTTCAGATCAGCCACCTCCCACTCGTCCGGCTCGACATCGAGATCCGCCACCTTCTAAGCCTCCCTCTCGCGACGAGCGCTTGGCTGTCGACACTCACCCACCTCGACCTCACATTTTGGGACGAATTCGACCATTCTATCGGACTGCTTGAACTCTGCCGACAACTGCCCCAGTTGACTCACATTCACCTGGATCATTTGAATGCGCCCGAATGGAGGTTGGATTTTGCCAGGGAATTGTGTTCCAGCTGTCCCAGTCTTAGGGTCGTGTACCTGGCAGGCGAAGAGGGTGTTGATGGAGACCCTAGGATCGTTTACCAGTGCCGATATTCTGCTGCCAGAGACAGTGTGCAAGAATGGGTCCGAAGTTTGGCCTCGGCCAGACCGCCATTATCACGATCGCTGAAGAACTTACCTCTGCTCCTGTCTATGGCGGCAGGAGAAGAGAGGAGAAAGGCATGAATCACTGGGGGTGATTCTCCTGCTGGGCTGCCGTCGATCGAGGTGACCGGCGCCGACAGGGAGGCGAATCATTCCAACGAAAACCCGAGCGGCGCGTCAAATGGGCACGGGAACTTACTTGTTCATTCCATCTCCTGGGCTTGACCTCGACGCGGAGTCGTCGCCTCGCTCAGTGCGCTGGACCCCGTCGCGAAATTGGCCCGGAGTCTTGTGTTTTTGTTGTTTTGGCGTTGACGCCGTTCTTACGTAGCTCAAGACTATCCAATAATCCATGAATAGGGCATGAGGGGCAGGCGGGGGGATATGGGAACACCTAATTTGTGTGCCTACCGTCATGTAGTTCTCTGTCGCTGTACACTGACTGGAATGAGACGGAAGATGGCATGGCGCTCTTAGAGGTCTGCTATCAACCAATAACGAAGACCCAGTGGATCCCCTCCACTGTTTGAATGCAGGTGGCCTTCGTAAGCAAGCTCACTGCGACAGAACTTGGGTTCAAACTGCTGGTGGTACTCCCGAATCAGACGACCATCCAGTAGTATTACGTTCTGACTCAAAAAAAAAAAAAGCTGAAAAGGACTGGATCAAAACTCTGCCTCACACCTCTCACCGTCTCACCAAAGGAATGTACGTGCTTGATACACTCGCAACCTTTCGTCAAAATAGCTCGGATATGCGAGTACAATTATTTCTACGTCAACCGTTCGACGTACAATAGTTTACGGACTATCCTGGGACTATCTATTGTATTCCCCAGCTTTGGTAGAGTCCTTAGGCAGCGAGGCTTCCATAAATGAATCAAAGCAAGCTGCAAGACCGTTTTTTGTCAATGACAGCAAATATTTCCAGCTCCGCCAAAACTCCGCTTTCCTTGACATGACACCACCACAATTACCGCCAGAGCTCGAGTGCGAAATATTCGAGACGGCGGCGAGGAACTATCGCGATAATTTCGAATCTTCGCAGGTCATAAATCTCAGCCTGGTAGCACGACGTGTTCACTTTTGGGTAGAACCGGTCTTTCTGGAGGTGATCGCTCTGTGGGACGAAAACCACGCGAAAAAATTCCTGAAACTTGCGGACATGAAGTCTGTAGGTTTTCTCGCAAACGCGGTCCGCGCGCTTTGCATCCCCTATCAGGTGGATACTCTGACCGCCCACAGAATCCTTTCTGTATGCACAGGCGTGCGCATGCTTGCATGCTGGGTTGATTATCGGAACGCACCAGCCAGCCCTCCACTGACAGTCAACCCCCTTTCACTACTAATCAGCCGTCTTCCGCTCACTCGACTGGAAATCGAGCTCGACCATTTTTTGCATATCCCCCTTGACACCAGTACTTGGCGCTCGACTCTTACCCAGTTGGACCTCACTTTTTGGGATCCTATGAATGATCCCGCGAGGCTCTCTTCACTCCGCCGACTACCTCGGCTAACCCGGGTTACCCTGTCGGGAGGGAACATAGCTCTTGCCAGGGCACTGTGCTCCAGCATTCCCAGTCTTGAAGTCGTGCGCCTTGAGCGCGAGGATGTTGAGGATGCGGACTCTGAATCTGATCCCAAGATCATCTCACACTGGCGACCAGATACTTATCGCGGACAAGTCCATCGCCCTAATAAACATTGGCTCCTCGACCTGCTTTAGGTCATTTGCTCCTATGAGTACGAGATGCCGCCTGCGCTCTCATTGTCGACACTGAAGAAGGTCATTGCAGTCTCAGTCTCAGACTTCCCACTTATAATACCTGCTATCCCAATACTCTCCATACCACGGACTATTTCATCAATATCTTGGGTCAACTCTCTTATGCTCCGACCGACCTCCTGCCTTTCGAGTTAAGAATATTGGGATGCAGGGATGTATCCATGTACGCTTTTAACACGCTTGCTCGCTCCTGATGATTGATCTTCTGTCTCAGTGCTATACAGTGTATGTACTCAGAAACATGCTCTCCGTTCGTGTATGATAGAGTTTCTTTATCTTGTTGTTGAGCCTTGTCGTTTCGAGGTTATCTCTGATCCCCGACCAGAAGTATTCTGGAATTTACATGGAATCCTATATAATACTTCTCTGATTCACCTGTTTAACGAAGCATACGTATCTGGGACTGTTTGTCGCATTCTACCTACATACATAGAATTATTTTTGTAACGTCATTGTCATCAATAATTCCAGTGACCTCCGTCAAATCCCCACGCTTTCCTCTTTTACATGTCGCCTCCGACGGCGAAACTACCGCTGGAGCTAGAATGCGAAATTTTTGAGACAGCTGCTTGGTCCTGCCGGGAGGACTCGCAGCTTAGGCTGAACCTCAGCTTGGTAGCTCGACGTGTCCACGTTTGGAGTGAACGCATTTTCCTTCAAGTGGTCACTCTACAGGACGGAACACATGCGGAAAAGTTCTTGCAGCTTGTGGACTGGAAACTCACGGGCTTCTTTGCCAACGTGGTCCGCGCGCTGTTCATTCCATACTCGGTAACCGCAGAGAACGCGAGCAAAATCCTCTCTGCGTGCCCCGGCGTCCGCATACTTGCATGCTGGGTCAACTATTGGAGCGCACCAGAACTCCCGCTCCTCATCAGTCGCCTTCCGCTTTCCCGACTGAAAATAGAGCTCCGCCATTTCCTGAGTATCCCCCTCGACACAAGCGCCTGGCGCTCCACTCTCACCCACCTCGACCTCACGTTTTGGCGGCACGCCGACGATCCTCCAGACCTTTCCTGCCTTGGCAAACTCCTCCGGCTGACGCACGTAACTCTCGCCAATCCGCCGCCGCAGTTTGCGATAAAACTTGCGAGGGGACTGTGCTCCAACTGTCCCAATCTCCAGATGGCGCGCCTCGACTACGAAGTGCCCGAGGAAATTGTTTGCGAGAGTGAAGACCCTCGTATCTTCGTGAAGCAGGAACTCTTTCACAACATTGTCACTCATTGGCTGGAAGAGCTGCCCTAGGCCCGCTCTCCTGATGCCGTTTGTGGAGCGGCTCAGCCGAGATTTTTTTTGCGAGGGCGATGATCCTCGCAGCAGCAACTACTACTTTACGATATCGTACCTCACTGGGTGCCAGATCTGCCCTAAATCCGGTCCCGTATATTCCGAATGGCCTCTACCCAGCATTGTCGACCCACCGATATCCTCCCTGTCTCAGTTCGCCATGCTACCTTTACGACATGTCGGAGGTACGAGCTTCGATGCTTACAGCGTCTGTCTCCCCTAATGTTACTTCAGAGATGAGAGTCGCACGACGCAGATCAGACCAACAAGATGACGGGATCTCGCCTTTGAATCGGTTGGCCGTCAAGCCGGCTTGGACTCTTACCTTCCCCGTCCTCCTTGTTCCCGCCAGTTATAGATGGCTTTGTGTGTTGGAAATTCGAATTGTAACTCGCGGCAATGAATATTTTACTTCACCCATTGGCAGTGTCCTGCTCAATTGAATAAAATCACATCAGCTTGGCCTCGAAGCCGCCTACTATCTTTCTCTCATTCATCCACCAGCCTTCACTGCGATCCTGCTAGGCACCCTTTGCGTCCCGTACATGTACACTCAGATCTTTATCAAATTCGATGGACAGAAGACCGCGAAGCCAGCGGATCACAAATCTGCGCTTTGACCGCCCTACAAAATTCACCATCAAAATATTTTCACAATGCATACGCTCCGAGTGCATGGAGTAAAGCTATTCATCCAGTCCAATAAAGCGTGGAATCCAACATAGGGTGCTTGCTAAGACCCGGCATACACTACTTATAGGATAGTAAAATAACGACAAGACTGCCTTGCCCGCTACCCCCACGGCACTCCTCCACCGTTCATATGTCTGCTGTGCCCGAGTAAGAGGCACGAACGCCGCGGGGCGTTCGTCTCCCGAGGGTGGACGTGTATGCAAGGATGGGTCCCAGATATGAACTGATATCGCCCAGCGCTCTGCGTCCGGGGAGTCACAGTACAGACGCGGCGCGCTTGTCGGGGATGGCGGGGTCGGGGTACGCGCTGACGTCGACGAGCATTGCCTCGTTGCGGTCGTGGAGTGCGACCGAGTTGGCGGGCGCGGGCTGCTCGGAAACAGGCGGGTCGTGCGGTTCGTCGTCGGTGGGTTTGTTGTGGGAGTCGGGGTTCTCGCTGGTAGAAGGCTGGCGCGGGAGTTCGAGAGCAGGCGGGTCGTGCAGTTTGTCAAGAGCGGGCACGTCGTGTGGTTTGTCGGGAGGAGGCAGCTCGTGCGGTTTGTCGAGGATCATCGGCTCCTCTGGTTTCTCGATAGTTGTTGGCTCTTGTGGTCTGTCGACAGCGAGTGGAGAAGGCGGATCATGGGGCTTGTCGACGGCCGTCATGTCGCGGGGTTTCCCAAGCGCGGCTGATGGGCACCTCTCGTCGGAAACGCTGTCATTGGACGCGGGCTCGTCCCGCGGTACTTCGGAGGTAGGCGGATTGAGGGGTTCGTCGACATGCATGGCGTCCTGTGGTTTGTCGGCAGCCATCGGGTCGGGCATTTCAGGAGAAGTCTCGGTGTGTGTGCCTGAGGTGGGATTAACGGGCGCGGGCTCGATAGTAGAGACATTGCGGTCACTGCGCTCGTCCGACACATTATCCAATGTCGTCGGCGGGTCACTATTGGGCTCGCGTTCCTCAGGGATAGGCGGCTCGTGGCGCTCGTCCGACACAGGAAACGGGCCTGGGCTGTGAGAGGGCTCTGTCTGTTGCGGACGCTTCGACCCAGACGCCTCCGGGTGCAGGCCAAAGGATTCCTCCGATTCGCACGACGACGCGGCAGACTCGACCGACTCCGCGCGCACCAGGTTTCCCCCGACGCGGACGCGGTAGTGGCCGACAACCTGGGGCTCGGGCCTAGCGCGCGACTTGTACCCGTGCTTGCGCTTGCGGTGGCGATGCAGCGACGACGGGTCCGCGGTGGAAAAGTCGCACTTGATCCCGTCTGGATAGGTGTCCGGGCACTTGTGGGGCTTTGCGCGCGTGCTGGGGAGATAGATTTAAACGGAGAGACAATGAATAAAAGGAGAAGCACGTACTGCGTGCGGATGTGCGTAGCAAGATTGGAGCGCTGCAGCGTTTGGTGCGTACATCCATCTATTGGACAGGTAAACATCCTGCAAGAAGTAAGCGTACTGTCGCGTTATAAGCGCGAGGAACCCACAACGACTCCTTGTCCTTGGAGTGAATCAACATATGGCGAGGAAGATCCGTGTTCCGCTTCATAAATGCCCCACATATCACGCAGGTCGCGCCGTTATCCACGCCCTTCCGCTACGGAGGACATGAGTGATTTAACTGTATGCTTTCGCAGCAAAGCTCACAGGCAACATAGACGGCGAAGTTTCCATAGATTCCACAGACGTTGCCGAGATTTTGCGGGAGGTCATGGCGGCGATTACAAGGATATTTAGACGGAAAAAGGTGGTCTGAAGGTGGTAAGCCGAACAGTCTGGGGCGCGCTATAGGGCTTCGCGGGTAGATTTCGCGCAATACACGCTTCAAGACTATAGCGCCAGAGAGGACTATACACGAGAGGGCATAACAAAGGAGGAACTGCGATTTGAGTCGGAGTTACAAAATCCCTGATGACGGGTGACAACTTCCAAATCGGGAGCCCTTGTATAAAGAGCTTTGGCCTCCCCGAAAACTCGCTGCAGAGGGCCCAACAACGCTCTAGATCCCTTTAATTGCAGACCATTGGTTTACTAAGTGCCTAATGGGCCTCTGAAAATATTTTCATATGTTTTTACACGAGAGGAATCTCTCAGGAGAATGGAAACACAAAGAAAACGCAGTTCAAACACGGCATGCGACTGAAGGAAAACTCTGCGCAGACTTCGACACATTTCGGTGGAAGAATTATCGAAGTAAAAGTACCTTTGAGGAGCGGCACTCTCATGAATCTTTGCAGTGAATATCCAAAAGTAAATATATTCCCAGTCACCAACACATACATCGTTATGCACGAGTTCACCCAGCGTAGGAGACGGTGACACTCGAGGTGCCGCTGGATACAGACGTCAGAACCCTGTTGTTTTGCTCGATGTCGATGAGGACCGAGCCTGCGGGGCCGACAGTGGCGCCAGCCTGGGTGGTTGCTCGGGCGTTGCTGAACGTCACGGTGCCAAAGTTGGCGAACGGCACGAGCGCGCCGCCCGACTCGAAGTCCTCGACGATCCACTCGGCGTTCTCGAAGCAGAGCCGTGCGGTGGAGGTGAGGGTCATGGAGACGGTCTGTTGGACAAGCTTATATCAGCCGTCGTTCGAGTGGACAATAAAGATGGGAACAGACCTGGCCGGTCGAGACGTTGGTGATGGTTGCGGTACCGCGCGTGGCGCTCGAAGCAGTCACAGTAAGGGTGATGGTGTTGCCGGCCGAACTACAAGATAACGTTAGCTGCTTGAAAGCCTAATCTATAAAAAAACATACACGTTGATCCCAGTAAAGTCATGTGCGAAATCGGGGAAGTACTCGTACCAGGCTGCATAGAAAAAAAATGAGCCCATGGATAAACTTTGCGAGGAAAGGGCATACCATCAAAGGTGACTCTCCCGTTAGTGACGATAAAGTCAATTCCAGTCTGGAGAATGGCAGACCCGCAGGTGTCGCCGTCGATGCCGACCCATGCAGAGGCGGCGAACTGGCCGGACCCACCAGAGGGCGCTCTCGGCGTGGGGACGACGAAGGTACCCGTCACCGATCGGTAGGTATTCTGGAATCGCGTTCAGGATGTAGCCTTAATTGGCGATTAGCGTGTAGTTACGAACCGCAGCAGACTCGAACGCAGCGCCGGCCCAGTTCGAGCTGAACGCGACGTGAGAGTTGTTGCCCGCGTTGACGAGGGTAGTCGTGCCGGTGGCAGGCAGCCTTGGGCCCGACTTGTGCGCACCCGCCTGACGACGGGCAATACGCGCCTCCAGACCACTGCCGCGAGGTGCAGCGAAGGCGGTGGCGGCGAGAAGCGCGTAGCTGAGGAGCGAAGCAGCGGAGAACATGGCGTATCTGCGACGGGAAGGGGCAAATCTGCTCGAGGAGAGGACCTGGACTCCCAGACTACCCTGTATCCCGCTTTATACTTGAGCAGCACATGTGTTGCGCGAGATATCGCTCCGGGGCCGACAATCTTGCTCGTCAGCAGTTCTTCTTGTTTTGATTCCACCCACAAAGACGAGTTGAAGCTGAGAATTCGACGACATTTTCGGAGATGTGGAGTGGCGAATTCGAAAGAACTGTAGTTTTGGAGATCCGGGGCCGAGATCCCCAGTTGCGGAAGACCGAAGGGATACTCGTATCGAATCACGCCACCCTTCTGAATTTGTGTACTCTTGAAGTTGCCTCAGCTTCAGCACGAAACACAGAAGTTGTGTTATCTTGGTTATCTCGCCGGCCCGCAGTCAAAAATAGACGACAGTCGTTATTCAGAGAAAATCGACGATTATTATTGGCCTCGTGTATTGTCCTTCGCTTGTCCTGCAGCAGTGGTTGGAGGGAGACGAAAAACAGCGTTCGGCATCAATTCGGCATGGTCCGAATCATGATGCACATTATAAATAGTATTTGGTCAGCAACCTTTGATCTTCAATGTTTTCAACCGTCATCTTGCAGGATACCCTCGACGCGGAGACGACCCAACTGCACTCCTGCACTGCAGAGGATGACTGCGATAAAGTAAGTCAAAACTTACAGGACCCCACTGGAGCCTGTGTTCAAAATGACCGTTGTTGCTCATTATCAGCTCAAGTGACGAATCTAACGGAGCGACACGCGGGCTCGTGCTTCTCTGAAAGTTCTCAAATTTTAGACGATACCAATAATAACTCTGCGCCCAAAATAACTCTTCTAATCCTTGTGATCTCCTCCGATTTTTGCTCCCACAAAGTCCTGGCAGTCGCTGATTTGAGGCTTGACCTTTGGCGTCGAACACCCCAGACAATTGGAAACCGCGTGGATGTGAACTCGGTATTATTAGTATCTACTGGTAGAGGAAACAATGACCTCACGGTGGTGAAATTTGTAAGTGCTCTGCCTTACTTCTGGACGCCGGTGGAGCCCGTGTTGGGCGACGCGAAATCGGGCAATGATCAATTGGCCGTTCTCCCACTTTGTTCTGTTCTCGGAATACGATAAGTTGGTGGTCCATGGGCTGCTGATGATTTCTTCCATTCTGGTGCAACTCTTTCTGAGATGATCCGGCGCGTATAATTCAGTCTAGCCGCCGAAACGCTCTCCGCCCCGCCATTCAAAAGTCTAGCTACTGTATGGTCGGTGTTTTTAGGTGAAGAATGTCGGTTGGTGTGTGTCAACCCGTCAATATATTCTCATCCGAATCTCATAATAACGTAGGCTACGTACTGCCCTACTTCGGGGACAGCTGCTACTGTGACCAAGTGGGGAACAGATGACACGATGGATTTTGTGTGCCAGTGATGACTGGCCCGAGACCCATCTCGGCACTCCAGGCCGAATCAGGTTATTGAACTCAGAAAGAGGCCGCCAGGACAGGTTCGATGATTCCCGCCACGCATGAGGCAGCTACTGGGGGTT
This sequence comes from Mycena rebaudengoi, assembly GCA_029282285.1. Classification (NCBI taxonomy): domain Eukaryota; kingdom Fungi; phylum Basidiomycota; class Agaricomycetes; order Agaricales; family Mycenaceae; genus Mycena; species Mycena rebaudengoi. Next base: position 657,108 of record JARJCX010000003.1, on the reverse strand, counting down.
GAAGTGCAGCACATGTTGAAATACTTCTAGTCCGGTGCCGGAACTCTCGCATTACAGTTTCTAAATTTATCTGCGTAAAATTTGAACCCCCTGTCTGATGGAGGCAGAGGAGCTCATAGAGTGGCTCAGATTTGCGTCGTAAGGGATGGAAAGTATTTAAAATAAAGCTATCTGACTCCCACCATGAGGTATACAACTCAGTTTATTAATTTCGCCGACTCCGGCGCGATTGAACTCTCTCAATCCACACATCTACACACTCTGACATGTTTCGCGCACGCACTGATGCAGTGATGCCTCCCGGCGAAAGTATGGCTTGAATGTTATAAAAACTGTAATATTCTCCCTCTTTAACTCCATCAATTCCTTATGTGTCGCCGACCCCACCAGGTGTTCGATTCAGCTTTTGCGTCCATACCGGCAGTAGGCTCATCAAAAATTGCCAGCTTACTTCTCCTGGAGTAGGTCGCGTGAACTTGAACGCTCTTGAGCTGGAAAGACATTAGAATGAAAATGCAGCAGACTAATGGCGTAGCAGATGATGATTCCATTTACACCGCCATCCTCTTTTCACTGGAAAAATCGTGAATATTGTTCACGAAATAGTCCGCGCTTGATGGCTCGAGAATCATCTCGTTTTTCATAATCATTGACATTTAACTCTACTTCAGCAAGATTCCCTACTCCAATGTATCCACCAAGGATTATGTAGTGGAAGACTGGAGGCTCTTGAGCCAAAAATTCAGTGAGCCGATGAAGGCGTTCGATCTTGAACCAGGAATATCTTTCCTATGAACCAGACTGTCCTCGGAGTCTAAGAGTACTCTCATTGTCGCTCATTATACCAGCCATTTGAGCGGCCTTTATTGAGAAAGAGACATCGTTGGGAATCTTGCCAATATTTACATGCAGGCCTAAGTTGAATAAAGGTACTCCGAAGAAAAGTACATACCTCATTCCAGAGAAATTCCTCATCCTCAACGACATTCAATTGAACCTTTCCATCGACAAAGGGTGATTTTGAGGCGCTCCAACAGAGTTGATTTTTTTTATGGACATGTTCAACACAGGGCCATATGAAATCAACGCAATCCCACAACACATTTATATGATCATTGAAAAATGAGAGTAGATGACAACCTGAAGAGTTTTGAATGAGTGGTGTATATAGTAGATCTGAGTTGGATAATTGTCAGACGGACGATGGTTCAAAGCTCGGTAATAGCAAACCTGAGGCCAAAGATTTCCGTGTTAAGTCCCCGCGCTATTCCACACGTTCGAGCCAGAGCTATAAATTGTGCTCCCAGTTCTACAAATTCACCGTCACGTACGGCTGGGAAAGACAGAATCAAAACACAAAAAATAGATGTTCAATAGCAATCTGGTCCAACGTAATAATGATACTACTGCTGTACGTACATAGGGAATGTCAACTCATAAATATGTTTTTTTTGAGGGCTCCGACATGGGCGAAAGTGACGGGGCCGAGCGGAGCGGTCGGTCCCTCGACCGCAGAGCAAGGCGACCATCAAAAGAGGTGCATTCCAAGCATTCTCACGCATCAATTAATTGCACAAGTACATACCAGCAGCTGTGGCCCGTAAGTATAGGGTGGCCATCAGCGCATCAAAGCGGCGATCGTTTACGATCGACATGCGAATCATGTGATCGCGTTTTGATCGCGTCACTGGGCAGTGGGTGACAGTGACAGGGGCTGTGCCGCCTTTGTCGAATCTTCTCTGAATCCTCCGTTTACCCGCGCTCAGACTGAGACTTGCGGATGTCAATTCCAATTGAATTTCGCCACTCCACGTCCGCCGTCCCCTTTAAATTTTCATTCGCTTTTTCCGTGAAGACTACTAGCAGAAACAACATACTTGCTTGAAAAAAGAAAAACTTGCGACCGTGGCTCTTCTACTCCTGTGTTTCTTCCTCTGGGTGTATCTTCCCTATAGGACATATAAACTCGAGAATATTGGAAATATTAGCCCGAGACATGGCTTGAATATGTCTCGGAAGCGCGCGCGGAAGTGCGCTTCCTCGCTCCACCAGGAAGAGGTCTCATAGGCACTGCATTCCTCTGGATTTCTTTAAAATGAGGATGCTTCGGTACTGTTCGTCCCAGATCCCCTCGGTTCATCATCTCCCGGGACTCGATTTTACGACCTTACGAATACGAACGAACTCTACGACTCGGTGAGCACCTCTACTTCAATCCTGTTCCCCTTCCCTTCTCTTAATCGACGTCTCATAGACTGCTTTACAAACTCTCACACATACTAACGTGCTCAACGACCACTCAGGTTTGCTCCCTCTCCCATTTTGTTTCATTGTCTGATCTCCTTATTACATGTAGGCCTTCAGAAAAAAAAACGAATTTGAAGACTTTACGACCAAAATTTTCACGACATCACGAATTTACGATGAAGCGATTTATTCCTCTTGCTGTCGTTGCGCTCGCCGGCGCATCTAGTGCCATGCCCTTGGGTATTCAGATTAACATCCCCCCGGTCAGTATCCCAGTCAGCATCCCCCCCGTCAGCATCCCTCCCGTAGTCTCTCAGCTTTCTAGCGTCGTCAAAGGCGCTGGAGGGGCTGTGTCAAGCGTCGCTGGGGGTGCGGTGTCCGTCGTATCGAGCATTTTGAACGGAGCGGGCGGCGCTGTGACCAGCATATTAGCTGTGCCTAGTACGCGATCGGTTTTCTCAGCTCTACTTTCTTTACTCATCGCTGTGCAGCGACGCCTTCTGTGATTAGCATCCCTCCCGTCAGCATCCCTCCCGTCAGCATCCCTCCCGTAGTCTCTCAGCTTTCTAGCGTCGTCAAAGGCGCTGGAGGGGCTGTGTCAAGCGTCGCTGGGGGTGCGGTCTCCGGCGTGTCGAGCATTTTGAACGGAGCGGGTGGCGCTGTGACCAGCATATTAGCTGTGCCTAGTAGGCGATCGGTTTTCTCAGTTCCACTTCTTTACTCATCCTCTTGCAGCGACGCCTCCTGCGATTAGCATCCCTCCGGTCAGCATCCCTCCAGCCAGCATCCCCCCCGTCAGCATCCCTCCCGTAGTCTCTCAGCTTTCTAGCGTCGTCAATGGCGCTGGCGGCGCCGTGTCAAGCGTCGCTGGAGCTGCGGTCTCCGGCGTGTCGAGCATTTTGAACGGAGCGGGCGGCGCTGTGACCAGCATAGGAAATTTGCCTTCCCCAACGAGTATGCGTCAGTTTTCTTACTTCCTCTTTCTTTACTCATCCTCTTGCAGCGACATCTCCTGCGACGAATACAACTGCCTGTGATGCATGCAACCCTATTGGTGGCATCTTGGGCGATGCAAACAGTTTTGTCAAGACGGTGGTGGGCTCTTTACCTACAAGTGTGAGCCTTCTTCTCCTCAATCCCAACGCTTCCCTGCTGACTCTTGCACGCAGGCGATTGGAGAAGTCGTGGCTCCAGTCCCAACCCTTGTCTCGGACGTAGTCAGTATCATCGGTGGGCTATTCCCGGCGCCTACACCTCCAGCAACCAGCGTTACCTTTGTTGGTGGTGGTGCGTGTTGGGTTGTTCTCGTTTATTCGGTGTCCTGACTCATTTCATCCGCAGCCACGCCCACTACAGCCTGCACTGGCGGTGCATGTGATCCGTTGGGGGGAGTCCTCGGGGACTTGGGCAGCTTTCTTAACACGGTGGTCGCTCCACCTACCAGCGTGAGTATTCCTTCTTCCTAAATCCTACTGTTCTGACCGGTATACTCTGCATACAGGCAATTGCGCCCCTTCCGATTGTCTCCGCCGTCACAAGTATCCTGGGTATCCCCCCAGTTAGCATACCTCCCGTAGTCTCTCAGCTTTCTAGCGTCGTCAATGGCGCTGGAGGCGCTGCGTCAAGCGTCGCTGGGGGTGCGGTGCCCGTCGTATCGAGCATTTTGAACGGAGCGGGCAGCGTTGCGACCAGCATAATAGCTGTGCCTAGTACGCGATCGGTGCTCAGTTCCACTTTCTTTACTCATCCTCTTGCAGCGACGGCTCCTGTGATTAGCATCCCTCCGGTCAGCATCCTTGTGCCGTCTTTGACATCCGAGCTTGGAGTTGGTGCGCCCTTTTTGTTCCCTTCATTTTTCATTTTTTCACTTGCTCAATATGTTCCAGTCCTCCCCACTTCTATCCTGGAAGATTTAACGAGCGATTTAACGGGTATTGTCCCCTCTAGCGTCGACTTGGGAGGCACTATCCCGTCTATCACTTCGAAACTTGGAGGAGGTGCGCCCTTCTTGTTCCCTTCATTTTTTCACCCGCTCAATATCTTTCAGTCATCCCCACCTCTATCTTGGAAGATTTAACGAGCGATTTAGCTGGTATTGTCCCCTCTAGCGTCGACCTAGGCGGCATTATCCCGTCTACTACTTCGGAACTTGGAGGAGGTGCGCTCTCTTTTTATCCATGGATTTTTCACTTGCTCAACATCTTTCAGTTATCCCCACCTCCATCCTGGAAGATTTGACCAGCGATCTAGCTGGTATTGTCCCCTCCAGCGTCGACCTAGGCGGTATTATCCCGTCTATTACTTCGGAACTTGGAGGAGGTGCGCTCGTTTTTTATTCATGGATTTTTCACTTGCTCAACATCTTTCAGTTATCCCCACCTCCATCCTGGAAGATTTGACGAGCGATCTAGCTGGTATTGTCCCCTCTAGCGTCGACGTAGGCGGCATTATCCCGTCTATTACTTCGGAACTTGGAGGAGGTGCGCTCGCTTTTCATCCATGGATTTTCACTTGCTCAATATCTTTCAGTTATCCCCACCTCTATCCTGGAAGATTTGACCAGCGATCTAGCTGGTATTGTCCCCTCTAGCGTCGATGTAGGCGGGATTATTCCGTCTATTACTTCGGAACTGGGAGGAGGTGCGCCCTTGTTCCCTTCATTTTTTCACCCGCTCAATATCTTTCAGTCATCCCCACCTCTATCTTGGAAGATTTGACCAGCGATCTAGCTGGTATTATCCCCTCTAGCGTCGACTTAGGCGGCATTGTCCCGTCTATTACTTCGGAACTTGGAGGTGGTGCGCCCTTTTTGTTCCTTTCATTTTTTCGCCTGCTCAATATGCTCTAGTCCTCCCCACCTCCATCCTGGAAGATTTGACCAGCGATTTAGCTGGTATTGTCCCCTCTAGCGTCGACCTAGGCGGTATTATTCCGTCTATTACTTCGGAACTTGGAGGAGGTGCGCTCGCTTTTTATTCATGGATTTTTCACTTGCTCAACATCTTTCAGTTATCCCCACCTCTATCCTGGAAGATTTGACGAGCGATCTAGCTGGCATTGTCCCCTCTAGCGTTGACGTAGGCGACATTATCCCGTCTATCACTTCGGAACTTGGAGAAGGTGCGCTCGCTTTTTATCCATGGATTTTTCATTTGCTCAACATCTTTCAGTTATCCCCACCTCCATCCTGGAAGATTTGACCAGCGATCTAGCTGGTATTGTCCCCTCTAGCGTCGACCTAGGCGGCATTATTCCGTCTATTACTTCGGAACTTGGAGGAGGTGCGCTCGCTTTTTATCCATGGATTTTTCACTTGCTCAATATCTTTCAGTTATCCCCACCTCCATCCTGGAAGATTTGACCAGCGATCTAGCTGGCATTGTCCCCTCTAGCGTCGACGTAGGCGGCATTATCCCGTCTATCACTTCGGAACTTGGAGGAGGTGCGCTCGCTTTTTATCCATGGATTTTTCACTTGCTCAATATCTTTCAGTTATCCCCACCTCCATCCTGGAAGATTTGACCAGCGATCTAGCTGGCATTGTCCCCTCTAGCGTTGACGTAGGCGGCATTATCCCGTCTATCACTTCGGAACTTGGAGAAGGTGCGCTCGCTTTTTATCCATGGATTTTTCATTTGCTCAACATCTTTCAGTTATCCCCACCTCCATCCTGGAAGATTTGACCAGCGATCTAGCTGGTATTGTCCCCTCTAGCGTCGACCTAGGCGGGATTATTCCGTCTATTACTTCGGAACTGGGAGGAGGTGCGCTCGCTTTTTATCCATGGATTTTCACTTGCTCAATATCTTTCAGTTATCCCCACCTCCATCCTGGAAGATTTGACCAGCGATCTAGCTGGTATTTTCCCCTCTAGCGTCGACCTAGGCGGGATTATTCCGTCTATTACCTCGGAACTGGGAGGAGGTGCGCTCGCTTTTTATCCATAGATTTTTCACTTGCTCAATATCTTTCAGTTATCCCCACCTCCATCCTGGAAGATTTGACGAGCGATCTAGCTGGTATTTTCCCCTCTAGCGTCGACCTAGGCGGGATTATTCCGTCTATTACCTCGGAACTGGGAGGAGGTGCGCTCGCTTTTTATCTATGGATTTTCACTTGCTCAATATCTTTCAGTTATCCCCACCTCCATCCTGGAAGATTTGACCAGCGATCTAGCTGGTATTGTCCCCTCTAGCGTCGATGTAGGCGGCATTATCCCGTCTATTACTTCGGAACTTGGAGGAGGTGCGCTCTTTTTATCCATGGATTTTCACTTGCTCAATATCTTTCAGTTATCCCCACCTCCATCCTGGAAGATTTGACCAGCGATCTGGCCGGTATTGTCCCCTCTAGCGTCGACCTAGGCGGCATTATCCCGTCTATTACTTCGGAACTTGGAGGAGGTGCGCTCGCTTTTCATCCATGGATTTTCACTTGCTCAATATCTTTCAGTTATCCCCACCTCTATCCTGGAAGATTTAACCAGCGATCTAGCTGGTATTGTCCCCTCCAGCGTCGACCTAGGCGGCATTATTCCGTCTATTACTTCAGAACTTGGAGGAGGTGCGCTCGCTTTCTATCCTTGGATTTTTCACTTGCTCAACATCTTTCAGTTATCCCCACCTCCATCCTGGAAGATTTGACCAGCGATCTAGCTGGTATTGTCCCCTCTAGCGTCGACGTAGGCGGCATTATCCCGTCTATCACTTCGGAACTTGGAGGAGGTGCGCTCTTTTTATCCATGGATTTTCACTTGCTCAATATCTTTCAGTTATCCCCACCTCCATCCTGGAAGATTTGACCAGCGATCTGGCCGGTATTGTCCCCTCTAGCGTCGACCTAGGCGGTATTATCCCGTCTATTACTTCGGAACTTGGAGGAGGTGCGCTCGCTTTTCATCCATGGATTTTCACTTGCTCAATATCTTTCAGTTATCCCCACCTCTATCCTGGAAGATTTAACCAGCAATCTAGCTGGTATTGTCCCCTCCAGCATCGACGTAGGCGGCATTATCCCGTCTATCACTTCGGAACTTGGAGGAGGTGCGCTCGCTTTTCATCCATGGATTTTCACTTGCTCAACATCTTTCAGTTATCCCCACCTCCATCCTGGAGGATTTGACCAGCGATCTAGCTGGTATTGTCCCCTCTAGCGTCGATGTAGGCGGCATTATCCCGTCTATCACTTCGGAACTTGGAGGAGGTGCGTTTTTGTTCCCTTCATTTTTTCACCCGCTCAACATCTTTCAGTCATCCCCACCTCGATCCTGGAAGATTTAACGAGCGATTTAGCTGGTATTGTCCCCTCTAGCATCGATTTAGGTGGCATTATTCCATCTATCACTTCAGAGCTTGGAGGGCGTGCGTCCTTTTTGTTGCCTTCATTTTTTCACCCGCTCAATATCTTTCAGTCATCCCCACCTCGATCCTTGAAGACTTGACGAGCGATCTAGCTGGTATTGTCCCCTCTAGCATCGATTTAGGCGGCATTATTCCATCTATCACTTCAGAGCTTGGAGGAGGTGCGCCCTTTTTGTTCCCTTCATTTTTTCACCCGCTCAATATCTTTCAGTCATCCCCACCTCGATCCTGGAAGACTTAACGAGCGATCTAGCTGGTATTGTCCCCTCTAGCATCGACTTGGGAGGCATTATTCCATCTATCACTTCAGAGCTTGGAGGAGGTGCGCCCTTTTTGTTGCCTTCATTTTTTCACCCGCTCAATATCTTTCAGTTATCCCCACCTCTATCCTGGAAGACTTAACGAGCGATCTAGCTGGTATTGTCCCCTCTAGCATCGACTTGGGAGGCATTATTCCATCTATCACTTCAGAGCTTGGAGGAGGTGCGCCCTTTTTGTTCCCTTCATTTTTTCACCCGCTCAATATCTTTCAGTCATCCCCACCTCGATCCTGGAAGACTTAACGAGCGATCTAGCTGGTATTGTCCCCTCTAGCATCGATTTAGGCGGCATTATTCCATCTATCACTTCAGAGCTTGGAGGAGGTGCGCCTTTTTTGTTGCCTTCATTTTTTCACCCGCTCAATATCTTTCAGTCATCCCCACCTCGATCCTGGAAGACTTAACGAGCGATCTAGCTGGTATTGTCCCCTCTAGCATCGACTTGGGAGGCATTATTCCATCTATCACTTCAGAGCTTGGAGGAGGTGCGCCCTTTTTGTTCCCTTCATTTTTTCACCCGCTCAATATCTTTCAGTCATCCCCACCTCGATCCTGGAAGACTTAACGAGCGATCTAGCTGGTATTGTCCCCTCTAGCATCGATTTAGGCGGCATTATTCCATCTATCACTTCAGAGCTTGGAGGAGGTGCGCCTTTTTTGTTGCCTTCATTTTTTCACCCGCTCAATATCTTTCAGTCATCCCCACCTCGATCCTGGAAGACTTAACGAGCGATCTAGCTGGTCTTGTCCCCTCTAGCATCGACTTGGGAGGCATTATTCCATCTATCACTTCAGAGCTTGGAGGAGGTGCGCCCTTTTTGTTCCCTTCATTTTTTCACCCGCTCAATATCTTTCAGTCATCCCCACCTCCATCCTGGAAGATTTGACCAGCGGTTTAGCGAGTATTGTCCCCTCTCTTACGAGCGTCCTCGGAGGAGGTGTGTACCCCATAATTTCCTCATGATTTCTTTCTCACTATTCTCTAGTTATTCCGACTCCAACCACTTCCGACGGAATGATCTGTTTCCCCTCTCCGAACCCCCTCATCAACATCCCTCGAGCAATCAAGAATCGCGCATCCCCCACTTCGCTCTCGGACTCGATGGCTTCTTTCAATCGGGTCGGAACGAACATGATCAGCGCCCTCACCGCATTCTCCGTTTCCCTATCGTCCAGTGCTTCTGTGGTGAGCTTCTCCATTCATTCGCGGCGCATGTTCTCAGTCTCATTAATCAATAATTGCAGGTGAAGGAGCTCGCGTCGGTGGTGCAGTTGTCGCAGACGCTCACTTCCGAGTTTGATTCATTGGTACGTGTTCCTCGTGTCGACATTATGCCCCCCTCACCCTATCATCCCAGGCAACCGCCCTCGCCTCCTTCACCGCGACGTCCGCGGCAACCACCGCCCCCAGCGCAAAACTGGTCCGTTCCCATCCCGTCATACCTCCCTCCACATTCTAACGTGCATTGCGTCACATCAGCTCTTCTCCATCAGCGACACCATCGCGCTCCAGATCCTGCTCATCTCCGACGAGCTCGAATCAGCCGGATTGAACGACATCCACGACGTGCTGCTCTCTGCGTGCAGGCCCTTCCGCGCAGGCTTCGATGTGCGCTCCCCTTGCCGTTCATTATTACCTACCCGCCATGCCAACCTCAATTGTTATTAGGAAATCTACTTCATCTGGCCCTTGCCGTCTGCGCTGGCGACTACCGCACACAACAACTTCAACGCCATTGCGAGTCTGTAATGGCCTTGTTCCTTTTTTATGCAATGTAGGCCCGGGCATCTCCTTTTCGCCGATGTTTTTGTATTATTAGCACTCTAGACCTTGCGCTTGTATCGACCCCACTCAGCTTCAATACAATGGAATTATTACATATCTGGTGCGACAAGAAAGTACATATGCTCTCAAAAAAAACAATTACTGTGATACAAGCTTCAAGAAACGTGGCTCAAAAAATACACGATGCGATGCGATGCGAGGATATGTAGTCGGGAAAGGCGGGTGACGGCGCTGTCATACGTAGCATCCTACCAGTCGCCCCTGCCGTCAGCTTCCCAAGGAGCATGGTTCGTAGATGGAGCAGGGCTCGAGCACGCCAAATCGGACTGAGAAAATTGCTCAGGAAGCGCTTTGCTGCCCCCGAAGTCAGCTTCCCAAGGAGCATGGTTCGTGGATGGAGCAGGGCTCGAGCACGCGAAATCAGGCTGAGAAAATCGCTCAGGAAGCGCAGCGACGCATTAGAAAGGAAGCTTACTGTGGCCGGACGCTGCGAATGACGGCTGCCCGCAGAGTCGCCGACGGAGGGTGCGGCCGGCTGAGGGGATTGCTCAGAAAGAAGTAGATGCTACTGAAAAAAGAGAAAACTTACACGCGTCACCGCCTCTTTGCGCACGTCGTCGACGGCGCGCGCAAAAATCGCATGAGTTACGAGGGGTTTTCTGGGGCGTTGGGAACTCGACGGCGCGGGTGAAGAGGCGGACTGTTCCTCGTCGTCGGCAACTTGATCTTCAGGCGAAGACGGAGCAGGGCCTGGTTGTTCCACGTCATCGGCGGCGGCGGCGCGTGCACGGATTGGAAGCGCTTTGGTCGGGCGCTGAGGCTTGAAAACCTCCGGCGGCGGCGGCGAAGGCGCATCGACAACGACTCCGTTCTCGCGTCGCTTACGCGCGAAGAACTGGAATGGATAATCGTCAGGGAAAAAAAGCAATCAACAATGGAAATAATTACTGCATCAACCGCGTCCCAGTTAATGTTGTCCTCGGGCAGTTCATCATCCGGTGGATTGAGGCGTGGGTCATCCATCCCGTACAAGGGCAAGCTGGAGCAAAAGGGCTCATCTCCGCGTCCGATGATGTAGCCTTGATTATGAATTTGAAAGCACAGCGTAGTGCACGTATGGCCCGGTTTTGGGACGGCGAGCGGCGAGAGTGTCCACATGGGGGATTCAATTCTCTCGTACTGTGACATATCAGGCATATCGAGCAAGAGAGGGACGGGCGCAGAGGGGTCGAAGTAGTCTGGTAGCTCAGGCATGGTGTTGGTGGTCAGAAGGAAAGAAAAGTCGCGGTTGGCCAGAGCGTGATCCACCTGTGAATAAATTCTGCGGTGCAATCAAAAGGCTATTTTCTGCTTCGACGCTTCAATCGTTCCTCGTTTATTGAAGGTTCGCGAAAAGCAAAGAAAATACTACGACGGATGGCCTATCCCCGGGGCCCTTCTGGCTGCGAGTCGGACGAAATGAACTGGATCCAGGGAGGTTAAACAGGTGCGCACCGTGCAAAAAAAAAATGTTGACCACAGTCGAACCCCAACCTGCCTTTTAAAGTGTGTTACCAAATCTATAATCATTTTTAGAGGCTGTGCATCATACACCACGTCCGAATACTTCATCTACTTTCCTAGCACAAGAGTGTCTGGTAGCAAAATTTGAACACGGGGAGTGGAACCCTGACTTTCCTTTTACATTTGCTAGCAACTCCACCATTTTTAGAGGCCGTGCACCATACACCAAGTGGTATAATAACTAAATGCCACTAGTTTATAAGGGAAAAAAAGTTTACTACAAAGGTATTTCAAGTCGGGGGGTGTCAAATCCTGGACCCGTCCTGCCTTTTATTCAAGTCTATCGGCAACTACACTTCTGCGTAAAGAAGCAATATTTTGTTAAATAAGGCTTCAGCATTTTCAGCGCCCGAATGCTCTCAGTTGCTGCCATTCCGGTCCAGCCCGGAATATTCCAACAGCTTCCCAGATTCGGGTCTTTTGATTCGCAAGCTCGCCCAAACCTCGCCTCACCTAAACTAGCAGGGAATGACCAACGACATGCCATTAACAGCCGGAAAATATTTCAAACTCCGACCGCTGTCAAACCTTGGTGTATCGAAAAAGAGAAACACACTCGCGGGGTCGGTTCGTTTCATTTGGAACCACAAGCATAATTAATAGATTGTCCGGTCGACTGTCCGGACCCCAACTTCTAGGATGCAACTCGTCTCGGGCAATTTCACATAAACTTGAAACCTCCGCTCCGACGATTTTTTTCCCATTCCTTCCTCCCTTTGACCTGGCTCATCCATACTATCGCATTCGCATCTTCCACCAAAATCGCGCCATTCCCTCGCAGCGACGTGCAATGGTACATCAGAGCGTCATCCTTTGACATATAGTCATCTGCCATTACAGCGTCTGCGAGGACCAACAACACGCGCGCCCTCTTGGATTCCTCGGTCCCCGGCACGCGCGCAGCGGAGAAATCAAGGCTCGAAAGATGCGCATCGCACCAATTCGTCTGCAATTCACTCTCGGCGTGCGGGGCGCAACGGTGGAGGTTGAATATCTTGTAATCGAGATTCAGGTTGCGCCAACGCAACTCGTCCTCGAACGCGGAAAGGTCCGAATTGAACACTATCATGGCTTGGCGGATGCGCAGAGCGAGGTCGCCCAGGGACTCTGTCTGCAGGGTCTTGATGGCAAACGGCCGTACGGAGTTCGTCAATGAGGCGTTGTTGATGTACGGTTGGGGGAGGATGGCTGTTGCGTCGGGGAAGATGCGCTTGGAGCGCAGATCCACAGGTATGTGGATGGATATTTTAGTGTAGTCATCGCTCCTGCGTAGGCTATGGCTCGTCTGCAGAGGCGTAATCAGTTTCAATAAAAGGATATCAGAAACGCATGTGCACCTTGACCCACCACGCCAGGAGGACGTCAGAAGTTGTCATCAACTCACTTGATCCTTGGCGCTTTAAATTCTCCATTATTTCCCGCCGTCTGTCCTCTAAAAACGCCTTGGGCACCCGGACGAGCCGGCGTACCTCCCGGTCGCGCATCCGGGCTCGGATCCAGGTTTCCAGCAGTGAGATGTAGGGCTCATACGTGTGAGACGGGTATGCTTTAGGCATTATATACCCATATCCGCGTACACACAGCATACCAGTCGGACCGCGGAAGGTATTAAACGGGGTCGTGTCCCAGTCCATGCCCGGAATCTCATTGATATCGTCTCCAGGAATCAGCCGCGTCCACGCGTGAAGTAGTGTCCCTATCCCAGGAACATCGAACAGCAAATGAGGCGCGGTGATCCCGAGCAGGGTGAGGTCGTCGAAGACGGAAACGTGGACTCGAAGCATGGGCACGTTGGAACGTACAAATTCGGCCGTGGAGGTGGGACATGTCTTGCTTATGAGGTACGTCCTCAGTGACGGGAATGCACAGGAAAGCGGCTCTGAATCTGAGCAGTTCAGGAGCGACTCGAGATCTGGACGAGTAGGCGACCCATACGATTCGCGATAGTGATCCCCAGTAAATGTGATAGCGGGCTCAGGCCACTCGAACGAGCAGGGAATGTGGAACTCGTACACCTTTGCAAAGTTTGAACAAAGCCAATTTGAATGAAGCCCGGTAAACATACTCCATTTCTTATCGCAAGCCTTGCTCCCGCTCGAGGAAACTTGCGTTCAACAAGCGTCGCTAGACTGTGGTGAAGTTTTTGTGCGTCCAGGGGGGAGTCGATAACAAGGCCAGTGGTCAACACTGTGTGCCGCTGTTCCACATCCAAGGCAGAGCATGGAACGACCCGCATGCCCACTGGGGGGGGCGTCGGCGGTGGATCCGAAAAGAGGTCATTGAAGAAATGTGAGAACATGGGAAATTGGGAAATGTCAGAATATCGATGCTGAGTTAGGAGGAGGAACAGCCTTTAAAGTTCCCCTCTGTAAGTCTCAAGTTGACGAAGTCTGGTCCACATCGGCGACCGAATATGTTCGAACTTGCTCATATCCGGCATCGAGAGCAGGCGAGGGACGGGCGTGTAGGGATCTTTCATAGTGTGGTCAAGAAGGAAAACTGCTGGTGTCACAAATTGGACTTTTTATTAGTCAAGTTCTCGAGCATCACCTTCGCCGCGAAATTGGGATATTTTATTAACACCTACACCTTCCATTACCTACCATGTATCTACCTCATGTATTCAATCAATTGAATGCTTCGGCTTGGATAATGTACATCTTGAAATACTCTCCTTTCAGCGCCAACAGCTCTTCGTGAGTCCCAGTCTCAGCGATAGTGCCGTCCTTCATGCATCTTCCCGACCCGTCAGCAAGGGTTTCTGAATAAACAAACGCGCGTCGGACTCACACAAGGAGGTCCGCATGCTTGGTAAGATGCCCGAAGCGATGGGTGATGAAAATCGTGGTCTTGCCGGCCCTGGCGGCCCTCAAGTTGTTGAACAGCTCCTGTTCCGCCTCCGGGTCGAGATTCGCGCTCGGCTCGTCCACGCAGACGAGCTTGACCGCGTTCGAGGTGAACCGCATGAACGTTCGCGCGCTGGGGAAGCGTGTGTCAGACAGAGCATAACGAAAGGAGGTAGATTACTGACGCAGCGATGCGTTGACGCTCTCCACCAGAGACATCCGCATTCTTCCTCAGTCTCTCCCACTCCGCCGACAACGGCGTGTTGCCCGTTCCGTGAACGGAGACACTGAACATCGCGCCTGCAGGGCGCTTCAACACCGTTGCAAGGCCCTCCGACTGTTTCGCTATGACGCTCTCCGCGCCGCCCAGCTTCGCCGCCGCGCGGACCATGTCCAGGTCCGTGACCTGCTCGGGATTGCCCAACCCAATGTTTTCGCCGAGCGAGAGAGGATAAAGCTGATGATCTTGCGTGAGCGACGCCGTCGCGCGCCGTACATCGGCCGTCTTGTAATTCTTGATGTCCTCGCCGTCGATCATGACCGCCCCGTCCGTCGCGTCGTACAGACGCGTGAGCAGCTTCACGACCGTGGACTTTCCGCTGCCGTTCGCCCCGACGATGACGATGAGTTGTCCCGCTTTGAGGGAGAGGCTGACGTTGTTGAGGGCCTTGGTTGCGGCGCCAGGGTATGAGAACGATACGTTCCTGTGGATATGAGCATCGCGAGGACACCGAGACCTGCACGCTCACACACCTCAGCTCAATCGGCATGCCCTCCGCGTGCGGACGGCCCGCGGGCGGATACGCCAGATGCCCATCCTCCTTCTGCTTGGCCGCGCGGTCCAGGTCGTAAATCATCTTCACAGAATTGATCAGCCGCATTGCAGGGCGAATGGAATAGGAGACGTGGGGAAACGTCCACGAAAGCAGCTGCTCGGACTTGTGGAGCGTGGCAACGGATGCGAGGCTGAACTTTGTAGGAGTCCAGATGGCGTTCGCGGCGTAGTAGAGCTAAATAAAGCACGGTGAGACGGAAGATGCGGCTGCAGAGGCGGGAACGCACCATGGGCAGATCGCCCGCGAGTTGCGTTACGAGGTCTGGAATACTACTGCCGTGTCGAGCGTACTGTTGGTATGGTCCGGTGACATCCGTATCTCCCAGCAATTTGACGGCGCGGCGGAATTCTGGAAACGAGGTCAGAGCGAAAGAAGAGCTTCCTCACAGTATATAGCTCGCCTTGAAGAATATACCCAACCAGGTCCCCGGTGATGATTTCCTGTCTGAACTTCTGCTCCCTCAACTCGCGGAGGCTGCGCATGCGCAGGAAGTGAGGGTCGGTCGTGTCGACAATGCTCGGGATCGAGAACAAGGTGCGCCGGAACGCAAACTCGAGCACCGGCTGGGCGAGGCAGAACAGGATGAAGGCCATGCCGTGCCCGCTGGAGCGCAAAGTGCCCAAGATGTAGCCGAGCTGCGCGAGGATCCCCACGAGCGCCGTGCTCGCCTCAATCATGCTCGAGAACACGACCCACGCGCTGCCTACCGAGAGGTGCTCCGTGCTGAGGTTGGCTTGGGAAAGATAATTAGCTTAGTATCAGTTTCGCGCGGTTTATCGAAGGGTCGTACCTTGCACAGCTGAAAGGTCGCTCCCGAGCTTGTCTTATCCCGGAGTCAGTACCGAGAAACAGGCCCAAGTGGACGCAAGCCTACGGCGCAAAACATAGTTCTGGAATCTCAGCTGGACGCGGTCCTCCATCGTACATTTAAGACGACGCCTACGAACGAACGACTCAGTTTGCAATATGAAAGATAGATGTACTCTTTTGCTGATCCATTTACCCGTGCCAGTTGACGACGGCCGTCAAAGCGAGGCACATAAAATGCAACGCCACGGCGCGGAAGAGCGCTTCGCTATCGGGGTGGCCCTTCCGCAACCCATCTTCAATCTACAATAGACCTCAATCCGGGAAATAACAACATCTGGGCGAAACGCGCCACGTACAACAGAAAGAATGCGGCTCGAGAGATGCAGCGTCAATGTCGGCTCGACACCCGTGTGCCACAGCTGCGTGGCGAGGAAGAGAAAAAACACGCGCGGGCCCGCGAGGTAAACGTCTTTCGTGAGGCGCACCAGCGTGGGGACGGTCCGCGTCGCCTTATTCCACTGGTCGGTGGGACTGAACAGGGGGGGGACTTCTGTTATAATTCGGTAGACTCCGTACTGCGTAGCCTGGATGGGTGGGCCAGTAATGGCTTCCTCCGTTTTCTCTGAGCCACGGACACCATTTTGTTTCTCCGACACCATCGCAGGACGATGGGGAGGTCCTTGCTGGGTGGCCCCCTTTTATACATCGGCGCTCGGTTGCCGATACTTACGAAGCGCTCGGCGCTTCAAGCTTCAGGACCCACAGCCTGAGTCACCACCACGAGGTGAAGTGACTTGTGAAGTGACTCGATTTGGACTCGATTGTCGATACAGAGTTGTTGCAAGGCAGCGACCGTCCCGCTGCGGTCTTGCATCCCCGCACCTCGCTTTGATCGTCCCTCGCTAGCTCGCACCTCGAGTCACTGAACCTAATTGCAAAACCCTAGAGCGCTTCAAGAGCGCTTTCAAAAAAAGTTCACGAGCAATTTGTGACGTCAATTTCCTTTTGAAGCACAGCGCTCCACACTGGGCGCACTGGAGCGCTGTAAGCGAATGTAAGCGATGTCAACGAGCGTAAGTCAAGTTTTTTTGGAAACGCTCTAGGGTTTTGCACAGGTGGAAAGAATTTAAAGGTCCAGTGAGAAGTCGGCGTAACATGACTTTGCTAATAAGTCGGAGCCACAAAAAGCGCCCATCAGATACCGGAAGGTTGCCGGAAGGCGTTGGAGGATACCGGGATAAGTCAGGATAAATGTATGTACAGTCTATTGAAGGTCCTCGCAAGTATGGATACAAATTGGACTTTTTATTAGTCAAGTTCTCGAGCATCACCTTCGCCGCGAAATTGGGATATTTTATTAACACCTAGACCTTCCATTACCTACCATGTATCTACCTCATGTATTCAATCAATTGAACGCTTCGGCTTGGATAATGTACATCTTGAAATACTCTCCTTTCAGCGCCAACAGCTCTTCGTGAGTCCCAGTCTCCGCGATAGTGCCGTCCTTCATGCATCTTCCCGACCCGTCAGCAAGGGTTTCTGAATAAACAAACGCGCGTCGGACTCACACAAGGAGGTCCGCATGCTTGGTAAGATGCCCGAAGCGATGGGTGATGAAAATCGTGGTCTTGCCGGCCCTGGCGGCCCTCAAGTTGTTGAACAGCTCCTGTTCCGCCTCGGGGTCGAGATTCGCGCTCGGCTCGTCCACGCAGACGAGCTTGACCGCGTTCGAGGTGAACCGCATGAACGTTCGCGCGCTGGGGAAGCGTGTGTCAGACAGAGCATAACGAAAGGAGGTAGATTACTGACGCAGCGATGCGTTGACGCTCTCCACCAGAGACATCCGCATTCTTCCTCAGTCTCTCCCACTCCGCCGACAACGGCGTGTTGCCCGTTCCGTGAACGGAGACACTGAATATCGCGCCTGCAGGGCGCTTCAACACCGTCGCAAGGCCCTCCGGCTGTTTCGCTATGACGCTCTCGGCGCCGCCAAGCTTCGCCGCCGCGCGGACCATGTCCAGGTCCGTGACCTGCTCGGGATTGCCTAACCCGATGTTCTCGCCGAGCGACAGAGGATAGAGCTGGTGGTCTTGCGTGAGCGATGCCGTCGCGCGCCGTACATCGGCCGTCTTGTAATTCTTGATGTCCTCGCCGTCGATCATGACCGCCCCGTCCGTCGCGTCGTACAGACGCGTGAGCAGCTTCACGACCGTGGACTTTCCGCTGCCGTTCGCCCCGACGATGACGATGAGCTGTCCCGCTTTGAGGGAGAGGCTGACGTTGTCGAGGGCCTTGGTGGCGGCGCCCGGGTATGAGAACGAGACGTTTCTGTCCGGGATGTCCATGAGCATCGCAAGGACACCAAGACCCGCACGCTCACGCACCTCAGCTCAATCGGCATGCCCTCCGCGTGCGGACTGCCCGCGGGCGGATACACCAGATGCCCATCCTCCTTCTGCTTGGCCGCGTGGTCCAGGTCGTAAATCATCTTCACAGAATTGATCAGCCGCATTGCAGGGCGAATGGAATAGGAGAGGTAGAGAAACGTCCACGAGAGCAGCTGCTCGGACTTGTGGAGCGTGGCAACGGAGGCGAGGCTGAACTTCGTGGGAGTCCAGATGGCGTTCGCGGCGTAGTAGAGCTAAATAAAGCACGGTGAGACGGAGGATGCGGCTGTAGAGGCGGGAACGCACCATGGGCAGATCGCCCGCGAGTTGCGTTACGAGGTCTGGAATACTACTACTGTGTCGTGCGTACTGTTGGAGTGGCCCGCTGACGTCGGTGTCCCCCAGTAATTTGACGGCGCGGCGGAATTCTGGGAGCGAGGTCAGCGCGAAAGAAGAGCTTCCTCATAGTATATAGCTGACCTTGAAGAACATACCCAACCAGGTCCCCGGTGATGATTTCCTGTCTGAACTTCTGCTCCCGCAGCTCGCGGAGGCTGCGCATGCGCAGGAAGTGGGGATTGTTGGCGTCGACGACGCTCGGGATGAAGAACAGGGCTCGCTGGAACGCGAACTCGAGCGCCGGCTGGGCGAGGCAGAACAGGAAGAAGGCCGTGCCGTGCCCGCTGGAGCGCAAAGTGCCCAAGATGTAGCCGAGCTGCGCGAGGATCCCCACGAGCGCCGTGCTCGCCTCAATCGTGCTCGAGAACACGACCCATGCGCTGCCTACCGAGAGGTGCTCCGTGCTGAGGTTGGCTTGGGGAGGAGAATTAGTTTAGTATCAGTTTCGCGCGGTTTATCGAAGGGTGGTGGTACCTTGCACAGCTGAAAGGTCGCTCCCGAGCTTGTCTTATCCCGGAGTCAGTACCGAGAAATAGGCCCAAGTGGACGCAAGCTTACGGCGCAAAACATAGTTCTGGAATCTCAGCTGGACGCAGTCCTCCATCGTACATTTAAGACGACGCCTACAAACGAACGACTCAGCTTGCAATTTGAAAGATAGATATACTCTTTTGCTGATCCATTTACCCGTGCCAGTTGACGACGGCCGTCAAAGCGAGGCACATAAAATGCAACGCCACGGCGCGGAAGAGCGCTTCGCTATCGGGGTGGCCCTTCCGCAACCCATCTTCAATCTACAATAGACCTCAATCCGGGAAATAACAACATCTGGGCGAAACGCGCCACGTACAACAGAAAGAATGCGGCTCGAGAGATGCAGCGTCAACGTCGGCTCGACACCCGTGTGCCACAGCTGCGTGGCGAGGAAGAGAAAAAACACGCGCGGGCCCGCGAGGCAGACGTCTTTCGTGAGGCGCACCAGCGTGGGGACGGTCCGCGTCGCCTTATTCCACTGGTCGGTGGGACTGAACAGGGGGGGAACTTCTGTTATAATTCGATAGACTCCGTACTGCGTAGCCTGGATGGGTGTGCCAGTAATGGCTTCCTCCGTTTTCTCTGAGCCATGGACACCATTTTGTTTCTCCGACACCATCGCAGGACGATGGGGAGGTCCTTGCTGGGTGGCTCCCTTTTATGCATCGGCGCTCGGTTGCCGCTACTTACGAAGCGCTTGGGCGCTTCAGGACCCACAGCCTGAGTCACCACCACGAGGTGAAGTGACTTGTGAAGTGACTCGATTGTCGATACAGAGTTGTTGAAAGGCGGTGACTGTCCCTGCATATGGCGCCTGCTTCCCCGCACCTCGCTTTGTTCCTCGCACCTCGAGTCACTGAAAGAATTGAGTCCACCAAAGGTCCAGTGAGAAGTCGGCGTAATGGCATGACTTTGCTAAGTCGGAGCCACAAAAAGCGCCCATCGGATACCGGAAGGTTGCCGGAAGGCGTTTGAGGATAAGTCAGGATAAATGTATGCACAGTCTATTGAAGGCCCTCGCAAGTATGGATACAAATTGCTATGCTGTGCGAATGCGTTGAATAGAGAATGCAGCGATCAAGTACAATGCAGCCAGTTCCAAGTTCACATCTAAAAAGTCCCAGCAAACGCACACCAATCTCACTTCCTCGCCTTCCCACTCTGCACCGGCGTGTTCTCATTCCCCGTGATGATCACACCCGTTACCCCGCCCCCCTCCACAACCTCGCCGGCGGCGTTCCACGTCCCGCCCACCGCCGCGCCCGGAGCCGCCTTCCACTTGCCCGCGAGCGCGCACTTGGCCGCCTGCTCGAGGACCGTGCGGTACATCGTCTTGTTGAACCCCACACACTGCAGCCCAAGGCACGCGACCTTGAGCGCACCCGCGGCATACAGCTGCGACGTCTCGTAAATGTTCTGCGGGGACGTGTTCTTACGCCCGGTGATGGTATCCTTGATGAGCGCCTGGGCCGTCTATTAGCTGAGTCAGCTACTGAATGCATGGGCGAGCACGAGGGCGTCACCTCGGCGGAGAGCGCGTCCCACTCCTTCACGGTGAGGTCGTCGAGCCTGAACGCCTTGTATATGCCGGCGTAGTACCAGTTGCCGTCCTTGTTGTAGAAGCACTCTGCCTCGACGATTGAGCGATCGGCGGGGGGATGGAAGGAGCGCGCGCACCGGTAGGCTTGCTCATGCGAGCCATGACATCCACCATGTTCCAGCGGTGGGCGGTGGCGACGCGGGGGTTCGTGCTGCATTTGAAGAGGGGAGTCAGCAGGTAGCCGTGCTCCTCGCGCTCCGGGCACCAGGAGGTCGTGAGCTCTTGCAGGACGCGGTAGTTGGAGAGTCTATTTGCCTTGAGTGAAGCCAGCGTATCGTCAATGCACTCACGCGGTTCTCAGAGACTGCAAAGGAATGATTGGTAAAAGGGCATGGCGTCGATAAAAATGTGTTACCCCGGTCGCATTGGCGAGAAATTCGTGCAAGGTAAACGGAGCAGGGATAACGATCGGCTTGAGGGTGTCGTCGGGCGGATCGTCGGGGAGCGGAATCTTGGCCAACAGTGCGTGTCTTGCGCGGATGATGTCTTCGGGTTCGCTCGATTTGGGCACGGTACGCACAGCCTGGAAGGGGGGCTCGATAAATGAGTTGGAGCTGAGCGTAATTTGTACTTGGTAGTCGAGATCATTCCCATCCGGTACAGCCGAGGCAGCGGAGAGCTGAGAAGACTGACGAGAAAGTGGAGGCGCATCGCGGGGAACTCTTAGCGGGGCTTGAGAAGAGGGTCCAACAAGCTGCGGATTGTGCCCAGGGTTTGTATGGTCGATGTCGTTCTGAGTGCAGCTGCAGTTTCGATAAACGCACGCAGATAGCCCATACCTCATCATAGCTCGGAGGCGGTTCAAGAGACTTGGCAGGGACTTGCTTGCGGGTCGTGAGTTCTTCTCGTAGAGTCTTGATGGTCATTTGCAGCGCTGCGATTTGCACATTCGAGGCGAGGGTATCTTGAGGCGGAGGAGCTTGCCGCAGTTGCTCTATTATGGATATCTTTTGGCGGACGGAAACGTAGGCGTCGGACAGGCGTTGGACAGTGGCATCACGAGCAGCTATAGCCTCATTCGCACGAGCACGTTCGACTTGGATTTCAAGGGCCATCTCAACCATATTCAAGGGGTCCTGTAGTATGAGTCAGAATACATGTGGCAAACGCGCATATACGCGTCTTTTACAGGGAATAACACGTACCGAGACTTGGGAGACATTTGATTCTTTTCTGGCCTTCAGAAGCTCATCCAGACCAGGGGTAGCACTTGGAGACGGGATTTTGAAAGTAGAAGCGAGTGCCATGTTAACGAATGCGACCTAGACAAAGGCAAGGGTGCTGGAACGAAGAATTGCCTCGGAAAGGGTGTCGGAAACAAGTATTCAAGCACCAAATACACTGCTGGAAGGCAAGTTCAGACACCAAGGCTTGTAATTAGCCCTCGGAGACGACTGAGAGACGACTGGGGACCTCGAAGGACGGACAGGGACTCGGAGGTGGGGAGAAGGGAAGAGATGAAAGAGTGACTAAGCGACGACATATGAACCTAACATATACAAACTCTCTGCCCTTCAGAGCACGCCTCGCTCATGGCTCCTGCTAGTGATCTTCCGTATATTATCTCTCAAGTATCTGGATATGTACTGTCGAGGTCGGGGCGAATTAGTCCAACGCAAATTCCACCATTGGCAGAACCCCGCCTTCCTTGGAAGTTGGCTATCTATCCTTGGTCGTCGGAGGAAGTTGACGTGTTCTGTTCAGTGAGGTTCAGTGCAACTTGAAACTTCAACAACGCCCTCAACATACTGGTATGGTCTTTAAAATTTTCGGAGTCGGTCGGCGGCGTTTTGCTCCCTTTTTTGGTTTCGGAACCCCGCCGCAACTCTGCTTGGCCAGATTTAGCCACAGCATTCCAAGCCTACCATTTTTTAAGCCGAGGAAAGGATGCCGCTCCACAGGCCTATGTAGTGCGTCAGCTTTTGCCGAACGGACCGCAGTGAAACCAGTGTGAAGGATTCAAGGTACTTAAAAGAAGGGATTCCTTCGTCGACTTTCATCTGCATTACCATGATTCACCCATTCTTGCTCAGTATTGTTCTATCTTCTGCCGCGTTCGCAGCTCACCCCACCGTTTCATTAAAATATGCAACTTTTCGGGGTATTGCGGACGGAAATTTGACCAATTTCCTAGGTGTTCCCTACGCTCAACCAGCGTAAGTGTAGTTCAAAAGGCCATTGTATCGAGACACTGACCCGGAACTTGTGCACATCTAAGTGTTCGCTTCCAGGCACCCAAGCCGCCCATTCAACTACGCGGCGTACAGGATGCCACACACTTCGGGTCGACCTGTCCTCAGCAAGCTTTAGATCCAATCCCCGCTCCTTTCGTCTTTGGAAATTACACCATCTCGGAAGACTGTATGTTTTCTCGTCGGCGCCCAAAATAATGTGTTCATTCCGTTTCAGGTTTAACACTCAATGTATTCAAGCCGGCCAGCGCCGCCAACTCAAAGCTTCCTGTATTCTTTGTACGTCGTCGCGTCTCCCAGATGTGTATTTTCTGACTGATGTTATGTAGTGGATTTTTGGAGGTACCTCAAGTATGCATGCGCTCTGTGAATATTTCTGACGTAGATTAGGTGGATTCGAGATCGGAAGTTCGTCCGATACTGATGTCAGGTCGGTGGTCGAGCGATCCATCGTCTTGGATGAGCCGGTGATAATCGTGACGCCGAATTACCGCCTGAGCGGTAAGTCCTCTATGTTTATCCATCACCAATTTCCCATATCCATCCAGCATTTGGCTTTTTGGCCGGAAACCAAGTGAAATCTGCTGGGATAACCAACCTCGGATTGAGAGACCGTGCGTGGTTGTCGTCCTCTCACTCATATTCTAATTTTGGACCGCATTCCAGAAATTACCGCCTTGGAATGGGTTCGGGAGCACATCTCCACTTTCGGCGGAGACCCCGATCGCGTGGTGATGTGAGCCGCAAATTTATCTTCTTTAAAAATACTTCACTAACGCATTGGACATTATCAAAGCGGTGGCCCTAGTTCTGGCGCGATATCCACAAGCATCCTTATGCTTTCTAACAAACTCAACACAAATATGCTTTTTCGGGGAGCTTTCATGGTATGTAAGCGAAGTATTCCGGAACATGCGCCTCATGTATGTGCCGTAGCTATCCGGCGCACCGATAAGCACCGATTCAGTCGCCGACGGCCAGGCCGATTACGACCAGCTGGTCGCCGTTAACAACTGTACTGGATCGCTCGACACCCTCGGCTGCCTCCGCCGGGTGCCCTTTGAATCGTTCATGGCAACCGTCAACAAGACCACAAACATCTTTTCATTTTCCAGTATGTCGAATATCTGGCACCCCAGAGTGGACGGAGAGGTCATTGTGAGGAACCCGTTGATCTCGGTGTCCGAAGGTTTGCACTCCAAGGTTGTGTTCCAACTCAAACCGTATTTTCCTCAGTTTACAGAATGCAATAGATCCCGATTATGATGGGCAATTCCGATGATGAGGGGACGTGAGTATCGTCCAGTTTTGTGCGCGACCCGCGGAACTGATTTTAACCACAGCGTTTTTTCTTTTGGAAACGATAATATAACGTATGTTTGTGTTCAATCTTTGCGCTGCGATGTCTAAATGGCGGCATTCGACTAGGACCAACGCCGAGTTCCTCACTTATATTCAATCCAAGTACGCACCAGTGTATCGTTGAACTGTCCCCTTTAAAATTCCTGGCATCCAGCTATTTACCCCACAGCACACCAGCCCAGATTGCACGAGTTGGGGATCTTTATCCAGAAGATCCGGCCCAAGTATGCACATATTTTCTTTTATCGATTAATTATACATAGCCCGCTACAACTTTGTTGCAGGGATCACCGTTTGACACCGGAAGCCAAAATGCGCTAACGTAGGGCCATATCCTACCAACTTCTGACGTAGAGAATGATCAACATGCATTTGCAGGCCAGAATTTAAACGTCTTGCAGCTTTCCAAGGGGACTTGAAATTTTTGGGACCGCGACGATCCTTCCTACAACATGTTTCCGCAAGGCAGGATGCCTGGAGTTGGTGTTCGTACATACCCTCTTCGTTTCTATGTAAAAATATCCATCAACTGACGCCGGTTTATAAGTGAACAAACGAGGCAAGTCCACGCCAGTCGTTGGCGCATTTCATGGCAGCGATACACCCATATGGTTCCCAACCAATAATATGACTCAGACAATTGGCGTCGATGCGCTTAGTGAGTGCCTCAGTTTTCTTGAATCCTCGCTGTTTGGGCTCTGAATATGATTTGCAGTCAACTTCATCAACACGCTGAATCCGAACCGTTCGGCTGCTCGTGGAAGCAAGCACTCTCCGTCGATCTTCTGGCCGAAGTGGAACACGCGCTCAGCTAATGGATCCACCTCGTTGTTGACCTTCAGTGAACCTGACCGCGTCGATATCACCGCCGATGACTTCCGCGCGGAAGCGATAGGGTTTCTGAATGGGTTGGCTTTTGAGGCAGCGGAGCACCAATGAAGTTCCATCTAGCTATAGACAAGTCGTTCAAATTGTTTAAGAGGTGTTTCCCATTCGACTACATGTGGTTTGATCCTCACCGCTGTCGCTGTACCGTTACGCCAAAATTCAGCTTCGAGAGCGCGTTGATTATTTTGGACACGGGACCGTGTTACTCTAAGACGCAGTTTCGGGCCGGACCCCGACTCACTGACTTGGAGTCGTACAACTCACGGTACATCATGGCTCCAACCTGCTGTTTAGCAATTACCTTGAGCTTAACTGGCTCCCGCTTCGAATGAACACACGTCTCTCGCTGAAGATGCGAGGTGTTAGAGCACCCTTCGAAGCATTTTCATTTCGTCTTCGGTCATCTTTCGGACATATTTGGCAACATTGGTTCAAACCCTGCTATTCTTATCGTCATCGATCGGGAATCGGACCCAAACCCCGCTCCCTGGGATATAAAATACCCGGCGTCCTCAGCTTTGCTTAATCCACTCTCATGTCTCTCTCACCCCCAAGTCTCCGTCATGAACTTCACATGGTTGACGGGGCCGCACTACACCACATTCCCTCTCACGTTTCTCACGAGATTCCAATGTATAATGCTGTCCCAGTACCCACCATGTGCTTTCCCCCCTCCACTCCACATTTTACATTTACTTATTTCCTCCTAGTGAAAATGACAGTGTATACGACAGACTGTCTCCCCAACGAAAAGTCGTAATCACTGCCGTCCTTGCCCTCTGTGGATTTCTAGCTCCCGTATCATCTACCGCCGTACTATCCGCCGTCCCCGAAGTTGCCGCTACTTTCAACACGACGGGAACGATGATCAATATAACAAACGCGGTATATCTGATCTGCATGGGCATTTCTCCATGCTTCTGGGCACCCCTCAGCCAGGTACACAGTTGGCTCCGTATGAATTTATTCTCTGGCTCTACTGACTGTTACAAGGTTTATGGTAGACGATGGGTATTGATTCAGCTCCTCCCCCGATATTTCGCCAAGCATCAAACCAAATTTTCATAGATATGCTTCTCCAGCGCTTTCCTCTTCTGCGTGTGCTCTTTAGGCACCGCTCTCAGTCCGAATCTCGTCGCATTTTTTCTCTTTAGAGCATTCACTGCTGTGCAAGGCACCACCTTTCTCATTGTCGGCGCGAGCTGTCTCGGGGATATATATAGACCGGTCTGTCTTTATTCTTGTGGTTCACTCTTACCTGAGCTTGCTGTTCAGACGGAAAGAGCTACCGCACTGAGCTGGTTTCTTTCTGGAACCCTGATTGGTCCTGCTTTAGGGTATCTTTGTGTCCTTCGTGTCCATAAATCGCTTTCTGACTATATTTATCACCAGTCCATTTATCGGAGGCGTAATTGTCACTTTCCGGGATTGGCGTGTCATTTTCTACTTGCAGGCGGCGCTGGGGGGACTCGCGACTGTCTTGGTTTTTTTCTTCTTGCCTGAGACCATTCATCACAAGAGACATGATGAGCTCCTTGGTTTGAGCCGACGTGAAAAAGCGGCCAAGCTATGGGGATGGACAAATCCGTGGAGAGTGGTCAAGTTGTTCCGGTATCCCAATTTTGTGCGTAGTTATTTTATTTTATCGATTCATTCTGAGGTGTTTTCAGATTATCGTCGTATGTTTTTTCTCGAAGAATTTTGGTCATATGTTGAGTTGCACTGCAGGCGCTTTCCTCCTCAGCGCTGGTATGGAATATGTACAGTTTGATTACACCGATACGATACATCATCAACCCGCGTTTCGCACTCACCACACCTCTTCAATCTGGCCTCTTTTACCTTGCTCCTGGATTCGGATACATCACCGGTAATGCTGCTCTTTAACTAGTATTCACATAAACTGATTATGTCCAGGGACATTCTTCGGCGGACGATGGGCAGACCACACCGTCAAGAAGTGGATAGAAATACGTGGTCGCCGCGTTCCCGAGGACCGCCTTCGCAGTTGCATACCGTTCATAGGCGTAGTCATTCCCGTCTGCATGCTAATATACGGCTGGAGCATAGAAAAAGCGGCGGGCGGTATCGCATTGCCCGTCATTGTGATGTACTCTCGCGAACACCTTTCGGTGGTCCAAGCCTGATGTGTGTCTTTATAGGTTCCTTCAAGGTGTGGCGCAATTGTTTTGCTTCCCGAGCTTGAACACATACTGCCTCGGTAAGCAGATTATCGTTTATCTGCTTTCATTTATGCAAATTGGTGTAGATGTCATGCAAAGCAGATCGGCAGAGGTGATAGGTACGTGCTGCATCGATGATGTGTATTCTGAATTTGAATATAGTATACAGCGGGGAACTATCTTGTCAGATATATGTTCGCTGCTCTTGGCACCGCGGTGTGCCTTGTAGCTGTCCAGAATATTGGAGTCGGTTGGTTCTCAACTATCTCGGCCATCTTCTTGGTTGTGACCACAATTGGGGTGTACTGCACGGCCCTTTGGGGCGAGTCGTGGCGCAATCGGATCGACAATCGGGGCTCCGAGTCTGTGGATGTCAAAGCACAGGAATCACAACAGAAAGACGAGGAAAAGAGCGCAGCATAGACGAGAGTGTGAAGAAGATTTAGACAGGAACATAGCTATTAGAATCCATTTCAAATCCAACACGTAAAAACACACCCTGTCACCAAGGTATCAACGTATATATATCCATCCCCGATCGGGAAGATATTATTGATGGCCGGAAACGGAAGCAGGAAAGCAAAGTTGTGGTGTCTGCGACACAACTTGTGCCAGAGAAGATAGAGCGGTTTAAGTATTAAGAATTTTTGAACCTAAACCCATTCACCCAGTCCCAAAAAAAATATCTCATATGTAAATTACTACTAGGTTGCGCGCACGCACCTTGCCAACCACTACGGGATTGTCAGCAGGGGCTCCGACAACACGCGGGACACGATGCTGCCACTCTCACAAGGATCTAAGTCTTGGTGGGATGCCCTTCCCCTTGACGATCTGAATTCGATATTTCATAAATCATGATACTATCATGCGTTAGTTTGGAGCTGCACATGGATAGTAAACTCCTTCTCACTGCCCACAGTCGAGCGGCGGACGTATAAATACATCGGAGAGGCGAAATTTTCCTTCAGGCCGTCATCCGGAGCCCTCAGGCTTTTCCGTCGCACTAAGACAGCGTTTGATACTATACCTGAGCTTCGCCATCACGGCGGCCAGTGGGCAGGACCCCCTTTCGTAAAAGCGAGCGTCGCCTCTCCTCCTATGGGTGTGTAACATCTCCTTGAATCTGGAATGCTAACGCATTATATATTAGGCATACCGGAGGGTGACAACGTTTCCGCCGGCGCAATATTTGGCATCGCTATGTCAGGTCTATTGCTAGGAGGGATTGCACTCGTCCTTGTATATCTCGTGACGAGGCAACGGGCAGCCGACGCTGAATCCCGCGAAAGAAAATCTATATGTAAGTACTGGCTGTATAAGACGGTTCTACTTCAATACTAACCTTCAACAGTATACAAGCGCCGGGAAAAAACGTGGATCACACCATTTGCTTTGCCTTCGCCAAAGCAGGTATTTACCATGCGCCCGTCGAAAGAGGAACCGCCGGCGGCAACTAACCGTTACGAGAGTGTTTCGCGGCCAAAGCCTGTGAGGAAGAAGCACAGTCACACAATCGACCGGGACGTGTCGGGGAAAGAAATACGCCGTGCGAGAGCTCAATTGATAGTCTTCAATGCTAATACACCGTGATTTTGAGATGAGTCGCATTTGTGGCGATTTTGCCGAAACTTGAATGCTCGCAAATGGTCACTTAAATCAGACTTCGGGGAGTTCTAAAACAATTTTGGATAGTTTGGCCACCCGATCCCAGTGCTGTTGTGTTGGGATCTCCATGACGGATTTCTGTCAATGTAGTAGAAAATCTAATTATCTAAACCAAACATTTGCGGTACGAGCTGAGGATGGTAAAAATCCTTGTTCCACATCTTGGCTAAAGTTTACTATGTACTGATGTTAATTAGCCAACACGGTACCCGCAGAAAACTTACATAAAGAGCATAGTACAGACCCAGTGGTTTCACAATCCAAAGTTTATTAGTTTCTCGAACATTTAAAAACGCTGAAGATTCCGAATCCATGCGCAGGGAGAGCGATTCCGCTTGAGGAATATGTGGAATAAGATGAAGAAACGCAGAACGGACACCTGTGTTGAAAACTCGGATCAACCGGCAACTGAACCTACCGGATACATGTCACCAACTTAGTAAGCGGGTCTGCTCTGCACCATGTTCACCCAAGGTCAGTGCTTGCCTGTGGCATGATTTGGAGAGGCTTTACCCTTGCCAGACCTTTCAATCCCCTCATTGTTCCATGTAAAAGGCAAGATCGGTACGATATTCATTGTATTTTACGCCTGTTTCGCGCTCATCTCAGATACTGCTCTTCCCAGTCCTAGTCACTGGCGGAAGTGTCGGGATCGGTAAGATGATAGCGACGGGGTTTTCTCAAAATGGAGCCACTGTGTATATTGCCGCGCGGAAGGAGGCGCAGCTGAAAGAGGTACCTGACGCGTCTTTCGTTCCACCCAGGGCCAGCACCAATCTGTGATACAAAGGCAGTAGAGGACCTGAAGAAAGTAGCCACAGCGGAGGTGCACTATATCGTGGCGGATGTTGGGGTATGTTTCCGTGGTTCCCTTGGATTTATTTCTCATTGCCAGCAGTCAAAAGCGGGCTGTCAGGCTCTGATCACCGAATTCAAGAAACGCGAGAATAAGTTGCATGTTCTGGTCAATAATTCCGGAACTTCCTGGGGCGCTCCCTTTCTTGACTTCCCCGAAGAAAAAGGTTGGGACAACGTCTTCAACGTCAACGTGAAGAGCATATTTTACAGTAAGAACCGTCGGCATGTGGGCGTGGAACCTTGAGTTTTTCCCGAATACAGTGGCCTCTGGACTTTCGGAGTACCTTGCCAAAGACTCGACATCACTGGACCCAGGTCGCGTCATAAATATCTCTTCTACTTCG
This sequence comes from Mycena rebaudengoi, assembly GCA_029282285.1. Lineage (NCBI taxonomy): Eukaryota > Fungi > Basidiomycota > Agaricomycetes > Agaricales > Mycenaceae > Mycena > Mycena rebaudengoi. The sequence continues at coordinate 626,922 of JARJCX010000003.1, read as the reverse complement.
TCTGTGGTTCCCTATAGCGAAATTCCCGTCAGTGCCGCAGGAAACGGCGTTTGGAGCTGTTCGTCTGATTTTCTCTGTCCTGTTGCCAAGTTAATGAGTGGCTTTAGACGTACCCAGCAAGGCGGCGGGTGAGTTCTATTCCATAGTGTATCTATGTGTTCATACATACTCCATCATGGTCAAGTAAATCACCTCACCACCCAGCTTGCGTTAAAACTCGCGCCGAGTTTCATCACGTAGGCTTTCTTTTGAATTCCGAGCTGTGTGATGTGCCTGACGATTTAAAGGGTCAACGCTATTCTGCCCGGGTACTCGCGGTATTCCGCTATCAGGGACGCACACTTACGACTTGTTCAGTGCCTATCCAAGTAAAATGACCGCATTTGGCTTCCACAACTCGAGAGACAAGATGGTCGCTGGCCACCCCATGGGTGCGTTGCTAACTTATTGGCAGACGGGATGGAGTGGATCAATTGATTCAACCGCATATAGGGCGTGTCGGGTCTCCCAAAGACATGGCTGGTCTTGCGCTCTTTCTTGCATCGCCGGCGGCTGCACATATCACCGCGGCGCACATAATCACAGACGGTTGAATTTCCTTTTTGGACTTCTGGCTGCCAACTGATTTCTTGTAGGGGGAGCCAGATTGACAAGTAGGCTATAAATTCAATGCTTTTCTGTACTGAATCATACCTTCTCGATTTACGTTCCGCCTGTTGAAATACAGCCCTTACTCGGGATATCGCAGAAGACCCTGCAGGGATTCATTAAACATCTACGGCCTAAATACACAAAAGGTGGGAACTTATTAGTACGAATAAGGCGTGATTAAAGCTACTTACAAGGGGCGCAGAAAGACGGAATAAATATGACGACGGCACTTTCGTGAAACACCGAGTTGGACGCCATCAATGACAGCGAGCAAGCGGCCTCGAAAATCCAACACCGCCGTCCTTTTGAGTCTCTGAGAGAATCCATACCCACAATGTAAGATTTTGGTCCGAACTGATCTGGATAGCGCCTGCACGTCTGCATAGTGAACGGGAGGAATGGGGAATCAGCAGCGCGCCTATCAACACAACGCGCTTATCAGCGCTCAGTGCGGTGAACTGCGGTGGCGCGAACCCAATATAAGCTTCTCGGCAAGGATCGTGCCTTTCTTTACGGGGTTACCGTCGCCCTAAATACAGTTACGCCCCCATAATTCACCGCAGTACATCCATCTTCTTCCTCCTCTTCCGAGTCTGCTCGTCTGAATGGCTGACATCGAAAAGTGCGACAATTATAAGGTCGACGGTGTCTTACCATCCTCGGCTCCGCCCCCGAAAACGGCGAAAACGAATGGCAAGGTTATCCTTGTACTTTTTTTTTTGTTCCTGGCCTATTTTTGCTGGAGCCCAGTCCAAATTCATGCAGTATGTGCCATGTCGGAATGATGCACTATCTCTTTTCAGAACGTTCTAGGACCTTCACTCTGTACCACATATCGACTGGCAGCCGTGCCGCGAGGACCCAGCATTTTTATGCGGATATCTTGAGTGAGTCGTAGTCTGTTTCATAGGAACCGTGACAGTTGCCCACAATTTTCAGAGTTCCGACTGACTATTTTAATGCCTCTGCTGGAACCTCCAAACTTGCCCTGACGAACTATCCGGCTACATGCCCGGAATCTCAACGTCTCGGAATCATCATCACGAATCACGGTGGTCCTGGCGTTCCCGGTCGAGACGCGTCCTTCGCGATTGCCCCGCGGATTCAGCATCTTTCAGGCAATAGGCATGATATCATTTCGTTCGATCAGCGTGGGCTCGGCCATTCGCTTCCGAAAGTGAACTGCTTCGGCTCTGCTCTCAACTATGAACTTTTCCGGGCCAACACTGTCTTCGAAAGCACATTTTCCGTGCCAAAAGATCCGTTCTCGGCTGCAGGTCGCGCGGTTTTGATAGAACAGCAAAAAGAGGCGCTTGCACTTGAGCAAATACAGGGTACCATGTGCGCTCAGACCGTTGGAGCCGAAGCCCTGGGATATATGAGCACGACAACGACCGTTTATGATATGGAGGAAATATCACGCGTACTTGTCGGTGAAGACGCGCTGATCAACTTCGTAAGATCTGTTTATCGATATATTTTGCGGTACTGACAAGACGGTTCAAGTGGGGTGGAGTAAGTAACTGACTGGGTCATGATATCCTAACTTCTTTCTCATACTTCTTTACAGTCATATGGTATGTACCCAGTCTTCTGCCAAGTACTTGTGCCCACTCTTCACAGGTAGTATCGTCGGGGCTTACCTGGGCAACATGCTTCCCCACAAGGCAGGAAAAATTATGATCGACGGAATTGTGCCAGGAGACATGTACGCGGCTCCCATGGTTCAAAAATCATTCTGACATCGACACAGGTGGAGCAACGAACATTATGATTCTCAGGCTCTCCTCCGTCTCTTACTCACCGACGCTGAGTGAGTATAACTAACGGTTGCTGCTGATTGCTTACATCTTCGATCTGCAGGAAGACATACCAGCTATTCCTTGAGGACTGTGCCAAGGCCGGTCCTACTCACTGTGCTCTCGCAAACGTCGGGGACAAGAGTTCAAAGGACATTGAAGCTCGGATCGACGCCTTCATTGACAAGCTTCAAGAAGAACCCATGCCGGTTTCTAACTACACTCGGCCTGGCTTCCTGACCTCGGGTGGTGTGCGAAGTATATTTTAACAACCTGTCTTTTTCAAGTTCATTCTAATTTTACATTAAGGCACACTTCATGTTTCGCTGCAAATGCCAGAGCAGTGGAAGATCTACGCTCAAATGCTGGCCAGCGCTATGAATGAAGCAGACGGTACTCCATTGCTTCAACTGATTGCCCCCAAGTACAGTGATCCTTGGCTTCCAACCGATACTGAGGGATACAGCTACACTGGCCAAAAGGCGTTGGGCCGCTTGGCGATTTCCTGTGGCGATGCCCGCGCATACGGGGCTGACGATAAACAGCCAACCGCTGAAGACATCGTTGACAACATTCTAGAAACGCTGAGATCCCAACCGCGTTTTGGAGCGACGTAAGCAAGCTGCTCACTCGATATCTGCCGCTTATATCATATCTTCTGACAGCGTGCATCTTGTGGAACAGCATGGAGGCTGCCATTTATGGCCAGGTACCGGTGTAGGACCTAGACGCTTCACTGTAAGTGCCCCTGCTGTTCTCTACCAATAGCTCTTCATTCCGCAATGCAGGGACCTTGGAACGTAAGTCCTGCCAGTGGCTATGAAATCTTCTTCCCTACTAACTATTCATGCCCAGAAAACCTTAGCTACGCCAACATTGATCGTTTCGAACACACGCAAGTGGTCCTTTTTCTTCCTCCACGATGATATGATAATCAGAAATTACAGATGACCCCATCACTCCTTATGCCGCTGGGAAAATTGTGCACGAAACGATGAGGAATTCTTCGCGACTCCTTGTTCAAGGAGCAGCCGGTAAGCGTGTGCTCCTCTTCATAGGTGTTGCTTATTTTTTTAAGGTCACTCATGGCTTTCGCCGACAACCAATTGCGCCGCTAAGGTTCTGCAACAGTATTTTGCCGACGGGATCATCCCCGAAAAATCCGAAACTTGGTGTGAACGCGAAGTCGAAAACTACTTCACCAGGGAGAGCAGTCATGTTGGCATAAGCTCCTCATCCCTCGACGGCAGCCAGCGGGGGAGGCTTGGACTCCACATATAGTTCAATAGAACGAACTGCCTTCGTTATAGCTCAGCACCATATATTAATATCTTAAAGTACACTATTTTTTCAAGTCCTTACTTAGTTCGAATCGAATCTAAATCAAAACAATTGACCCTTCACTCGGGGTTCGGGCCAACAGCCGACATCGGCGATCAAATCTCCGACGATTCTTTTGATGCGCCTCGGGTTTCGGAACCCCAAGACGCCGACTGAGAGCCTGTGACAGCAGCAGCTCCCATCTTTGCACTCATTATCCTACTTATCCGCAAGTTTCATTTTTTCCGACCATGTCCACCCTTGGTAAGCTATCAAACTCAGGAGAGCGCTAAAAATCTGAGCCCTGGTATATAGCCACTTCATCACTGTTTAATGTAAAGGGAAAAATAGGTCAGTCTATTGGACTGGAACTAGAGCACTTCCTTGACTATATGACAGTGCTGGTGACGGGAGGGAGCGTCGGTATTGGTAAGATGATAGCGGCAGGCTTCGCCCAGAACGGCGCCACCGTGTATATCGCGGCCCGAAAAGAGTCGCAGCTGAAAGAGGTACACACCGCTGAACACATTTCGCTCATAGTGATTTATCCAGATACTAGGCTGTAAACGACCTGAGCAAGCTAGGCGGCGGGAAAGTGCATTACCTTGTCGCCAATGTCGGGGTGCGGAATGGAACTGTTTCTATTCGGTTGGATCTTCACAGTTGACTTGACAGTCAAGAGCCGGATGCGACGCGCTCATTTCCGAGTTCAAAAAACGCGAGAGCAAATTGCACGTCCTCGTGAACAACTCGGGAATCTCATGGGGCGCGCCTTTCCTCGATGTTCCGGAAGAGAAGGGCTGGGACAACGTCTTCGCTGTAAATGTGAAGAGTATCTTCTACAGTGAGGTCTTGACCTGTAAATCAGCCACTACTCCTAACTCTGGGCATCTTTTTTCAGTGACTGCAGGGTACGTGCGCTATCAGTATGCTGTCCGCCATTAGATGCGGGTTTCATTTCTCGCAACTAGACTGTCCGACTACCTCGCGAAGGACTCCACATCAGCAGACCCTGGTCGTGTTATTAATATTTCGTCGACGGATTCTGTCGTCCCCCATTCTGAAAACATTTTGAGCGGTGAAGGAAACGGGACCTGGAGTTGTTCGTATTCCGATTCTGAACATATTATATCCACTTGCTCAAAATAAATCAGACCAACCGAGCAAGGCAGCTGGTATTTATAACTTTTTCATCTCCAACCAGCGTCCCCCTGATTTTCTTTAGTGAACCATTTGACCACACAGCTTGCAGTCAAGTTGGGGCCCAGCCAGATCACGTACGTTCTTCCTGCAGGGGGGTCGACCATGCCACTAATGGATTGTCATCTGATTCTTAGCGTGAACGCCATCCTCCCTGGGTATATGTCTCTGGGCAACCGATCGCGATTTTTTCTAACTCTCTTCAGCTTTTTCCCAAGCAAAATGACCGCATTTGGGCTAAAAACAGTCGGAGAAGAAGCATTCGCCGCTGGGCAACCATCAGGTTTATTATCACCTCCATTGTAAATTCCCGCAGAAGCTCATGAGCATGGCCAGGACGCGTCGGGAAAACAGAGGACATGGCCGGTGTGGCGCTGTTCCTCGCATCGCCTGCAGGAGCACATGTGACGGGTGCCCAGATGATTGTCGATGGTGGGGCGAGATATCTGCGGACGAGAATCGCCGCGCAGGTTAAACTGTAATAGCGTGCATGTATCGTATGGTACGTCGCATGGAGGAGGGATTTTAAAAATACGGCTTAGGAATAGATCGAAAGAGTTCTTCGAGCAGCAATAGAAAATATCGAATCACAGCCTACTTCTAGCACTTGTCAATCTGGCTCCTCCTACAGGAGCTCATAGGTCAGTTCAGTTGGCAAATAAGGTCAGCGAAATGTCCCGACCATCGGTAATGATGTGCGCCGCCGTGATGTGTGCCGCTGCCGGCGACGCAAGGAAAAGCGCGAGTCCAGCCATGTCCCCGGGTGACCCAACGCGCCCTGGAAACATTTGGATCATTTGAATTGGCCGGAAATATGAAAACGCACCCATAGGCTGGCCAGCAACCATCTTGTCCCCCGACTTTTTGAACCCAAAGGCGGTCATTTTGCTCGGATAGACCCTGATCAATGCTGTCAGTGTGTGTTATCGATAACTAAATAAGGCCGCTACCCAGGAAGAATAGCATTGACGCTGCAAAATGGTCAGGGTAGGTCTCAGAAATTGAACAGTGACTTACGTGATGAAACTCGGTGCTAGCTTTACAGCAAGCTGCGTGGTGAGGTGATTTACTTGTGACGGTGAAGTTATGAGAAGATGCAGGGAGGACCAACCAATGAAACCCACCTGCCGCCTTACTGGATTGGTCTGAACAAATATCTGTTAGAGAATTCGAGGTTATAAAAGGGAATACAAACAGCTCCAAGTGCCGTTTCCTGCTTCGCTGAGTGGCCCTTCGCTGTTGGGTTCTACAGAGGCGGTAGAAGAAATGTTGATGACGCGACCTGGATCCAACGATGTAGAGTCTTTGGCGAGATAGTCGGAGAGCCCAGAAGTCACTGTATTCAAAAAAGCTGAGTGGAATATTTCCTGACATGCCGACGATTCTTACTATAAAAAATACTCTTCACGTTGACGTTGAAGACGTTGTCCCAACCTTTATCTTCTGGAAAGTCAAGAAAGGGTCCTCCCCAGGTGATCCCGGAGTTGTTGACAAGAACATGCAATTTATTCTCGCGTTTCTTAAATTCGGCGATGAGAGCCTGGCAACCTGCTTTCGACTGGAGGCGAGTGAGATGGTCCAAATCAACCAGGCCAACAATACTTACTCCGACATTCGCCACGATATAGTGTACTTCCGCCTTAGCAACCTTCTTCATGTCCTCTACGGCCTATATATCGCAGATTGGTGCTAGTGGGAAACAAGAGCATGTCACGTACCTCTTTCAGCTGCGACTCTTTCCGCGCAGCAATATACACAGTGGCTCCATTTCGAGCAAATCCCGTCGCTATCATTTTACCGATCCCGACGCCTCCGCCAGTGACTAGGACTATGGAGGAGTAGTGAGAAGAGCGCGAAATTCATGTAAAACACAAGTTTCGTACCGATTTTGCCCTTTACATCGAACAGCGAGGGGATTGAAAGGTCTGGTGAAAGGTAAAGCCTTCCTCGAATCATGTAGGCAAGTACTGACCTTGGGCGGACATGGTGAGAGTAGAGCTCAGTGCTTCCTTGACATGCCCGAACAGCGAGCATTATTTGCCCGGCCCGGTAAGCTCAGTTGCCGATTGATCCGAGTGTTCAACTTTTTGTGGGCAGTTGAAGTTTAAATTTTCAAGCGGTCTGGCGGTGACGACGATCCGATTCATCGCAGAACTTGGAAGAAAAAAACGAAAATAGCACACCGATTCGATCCTAAAAATGTAAAGACCTCATGAAGTTATCATTCGGACTCTTTCGTCATGCTGAGCGTCACTTTCCCGGTTTGAGCCTATAAAAGTTGGGGTTTTGAACTTGCCGGTTTTCAAACTGCTTTATCTGTCCGCAATGCATTCCTCAAATGTCCTGATGTCTTTGCTCCTGGTCGCTACCGTCCAGGCGGCGCCCAGCCAAAAGCCTTTTACTCCGTCAGGCGGATTGGGAACAAATTCGACACCGCCGGTGTACGCGCCCATGAGTGATTTTGACTTTCAGTCCATGGTACGTGACTCCTGGCACATTCTTTCATGGCAATACAGCATTTGAATAACACGCGTTCGGTGCAGAACCTGGCTTTGAACCAAGAGTGGATCGAACTCGACTTGTTCCACTACGGCCTGGCGCGGTTCTCCGAAGAGGAATTCGATGCCGCGGGGATCAACGCTGAAGATCGTTTCCTGATAGAATTTATGGCAGACCAGGAAGTGGGGCACGCTACGATGCTGACGAATATCCTCGGGCGTAAGTGGAACCACTTCTGTCCAAATTCCGCCTGGTTCTAACTCATTTTTTCATCAGCGACTGCTGCGAAGCCATGCAACTATACGTACGATTTCAACACTGTCCGAGAATTTGTGGATTTCTGCCAAAAGGTGACGAGGTTCCACAGCTTTGAATGGGCCGCTTTAACATTCTGCTTATTTATGCAGCTCACCCGGTTCGGTGAATCGGGCGTTTACGGTTTCCTTGAACACCTCGACTCGCGCGCGGCGGCAGAGCTTCTCTTACAATCCATTACAACTGAGGCCCGCCAACAGATGATTTTCCGCCAATTTGAGGGATTGTTCCCCATGCCTGTGAGCCATTTCAATAATTGTTCTCTGGTTCAACATTAAATTGCAAAAAGATCTGGTTTACACCTGGAATCACGCAATCTATGGCGTGGACGCTGCTCTCGCCGTATATCACAACCTGTCCAGCGGAAAATCCCCACATTGTGTTTCAGAACTTCCCGGCGTTGACTATTGTTGTACGTTCATTTGTTATATTTCTCTGGCCTCTTATACTGACTATGGGATATATTCAGAACAACCCCTCCGCGATTCCACTGTTCAACAGCACCGGAAACTCTACGCTTCCTGCTATAACGCACAATCGGTCCACTCCCTTGTCGACGCCTGGATACCAGGTCGATCTGACGTGGGAGCTGCCGGGGAAGGTGACAGGCTATAACGACTCTTATGTAACCAATAGCTCTGCTGGTGCCCCTCAGGCGAGTATAATCGCAACTGGATTTAGAATGTAACTAATACATTATTTCTGCGATATCAGTTCGTCGCGTGGATATCGCAGTTGAATACAACATACACACCGTTGTTCAACATTAATGGCACCTCTGGCTCGACGCTTCAGCCCAACGGGACGATATTCGGGGATGGGAGTGCGCCGGTGGTAAATGGGACTGTGTACGTTGTCTTTAAATTTGATTCCAACACCACCCTAATTTATTTCTCAAGGTTCATCGCGGTCACCGACAACAACACCTTTGTCACGCCATTCAACCTGACGGAGTTGAATCCCCATATCGTCGCGGGTCCTGCGATGTATCAGTCGGGATAGGCGTTTGTCCGGATGTTGGAGTCTGATGGACGATTGAAAATATTAAATAATACGCGCCCAAACACGGTGCTAGTACAAAATGACAAACTCATATATTGTATACGCTTAGAAGAGCAAATTTGGAATATATACATACACTGTTACAATGGCCGCGAATAACACTGTGTACGGCACCTTAGCGGAGGGTTAAAACACTTGAGCCCTCATCAACGACGCGTTGTTTGTTCTAGCTTGGTCACTGTGTGGGTCGCGTTGTGTCAACAGCTTTCCTCGTCCATCTGGACCATCCCCTTCTGTGGCTCTGCTAGGGATAGGAACAGAAGTGTAGAGTGGCGGTGTTTAGGAAGCCATCGTCTCGAGGCAGTTCTACGGCCTGTACACTTCAACGAAGGTCAATGATGGAATCCAGGGTCTGCTCATCGAGGTTTCTGGTGCCAACTTCTCCTTCAGCTCGTCTCGTCTCGTCTCCAAACTTACTGAATCCGAGTCACTGATGTTATGTTATTGTCTCCCGCCAGTGTGAGTGGCACTGTGCCCACATTGTTTTGTTGCTGTTGAAGCAAGCATATGCTGTATCTTACCCGCGGATCGTGGACTCAAATCACTCGAACCCGCTCTACACCAGGGTAAATATGTGCGTCCCGCCCCATGTGCTAGCTCCTGTGGATTGAGTCGAGGTGAGTCGTTATGACTGGCTGTATGCGCATCAACATTGGTGGTTGTCACGTCCTAGGTCTCTGAACCAGAATGACGTGGTGAGTCGACGTCGTATGACTGACGAACTCCCCTTCCTTAACGTCATTTTTTTGTGGATTTACAGCTACGCTACTTACACGCAACCGAATACCTGGTCTGCGCGCTTTCCTCTGGCCCGCGCGCGGGATGGCTCAGCATATGGGATATAGACTCTGAAGCTCTGGACCTTGATTCTAATCCCCTGGCATCTGGATCCCTTCTAACACTGTCTCTTATTCTGCTGGATATGCACATACATTGGGGCCTTATTTTTGCATTCTGTTCCACAAAATCCGACGCTTCAATTCTGTACTTAGGATTTCTGGTCTTTCGCTGCGGCACTATTATGAATTCGTTCGTCTCGCTCAAGTCTTGCTGGCTCCCTTCCGCTAAACTCATGAACGTCTCGGGGATATGCGGCATTGTTTGCCGACATGAACGCTTAGTCGACACGTTTCTTCAACTGCAAACTGGGTCGCCTGTCACTCCTGCTTATTCGTCGTCCTCGTCTTCAACTACACTGTATACACACTTCGTCTTGCGTCTCCGGCGCTGTGGCTTGCTCGTTTCACCGTCTTGTTTTTTTTTGCTATCCACATGTCGGGTTTGGCGGGGCTGTTAACATACATAACGGATTACCGAGGCCACCGTATTGACGCAGATTTATGGAACTGATGCCGGACGGTCGACCGTTTCGCCGCTTGTTTTTTGGTGCATACCCACCTCTCTGTTTGGCGGGGCTGTCAACATAATGGATTACCGGAGCCACATCGGCCACACACTTGGTCTGCGCTTGCTATTTAACTAATTCGGGGCGATCGACACTCTCAAAGTTTTCTGTGGCGCCTCATCTGCTTGTTTCCTCGTGCCTACTGATTTTCGTTACATGCCCTGGGGATGTTGGGGGTTCATTCACGGGGTCACTTGATAACTTGAACATACGCAGTACCGGGGCTACATTATCGTAGATAATTGTTGGAGGGGCTATGTACACCGGCTTTGTCGTTCCGTTTTTTTTTCTGACTCCTACTTTCAGTACTACCTGAGAGCTCGCCAAAATTGTAGTCCAGATTATTATCGGGCATCAAAAGGCCACATCACTGCGGAGTTTGATCATATTGCGACTCCGCTCTCCCCACCCACCATGTCGCAGTGGCAGCAGCCAGGGTACCAGTACCCCATGCAAACGGGGTTTCCCGCTGGTAACCCTCAGTTCCAGCAGAATCCCCAGTTTCAGCAGCAGCAGCAGCAGCAGCCGCAAAATCCACAATTTCAGCAGCAGAATCCGCAGTTTCTTCAGCAAAACCCTCAGCAGCAGCAGCAGGGCTTTGGCGGCGGACTGGTTCCCCAGCAGACAGGATATGTTCCTCCTCGTCCCCAGGGCTTCCAGCAGCCGCAGCAGACTGGATTTGGCGGGCCCTCTGGTTTCATGCAGGCGCAGCCAACGGGCTATGTTGGCGCTGGCAACTTCCAGCAGCGACCGCCGCCCCCGCCAGTCCCAGCACTTCCATCGCAGTTCCAGGGCCAAGGGAGCAACTTTTTGGCGCCCCAGCAGCCCAATCGGTCCTTCTTGAACACGTCGCCTGGGCCTAGTCTTGCGCCGCAGCAAACGGGCTTCCAGCGCCCGCTCGTCGCTCAACCGACGGGCTACGTCGACCCGCGGCTCCAGATGATGTCCAGCAGCTTCATGCCGCTCAACATGTCGTCTCCATACGGCGCCGGTGGTGCCCCAATGCTCCAGCCGCAGCAGCTGCCTAACGGCCTCTCGCTGCAGCAGTCGTTCCAGCAGCATCAGGCGCAGAAGCCCCGCATCTCCTGGGTGCTGGGAAAGGCCGAGAAGAAGAGCTACGATGCCATCTTCCGAGCCTGGGATGCGCAGCAGACTGGCTTCATCAACGGCCAGACAGCGCTCGAGGTCTTTGGCCAGAGCGGGCTGGGCAAAGACGATCTCGCCCGCATCTGGACGCTCGCGGATGTTGACGACCGCGGCAAGCTCAACATGGCCGAGTTTCACGTCGCCATGGGTCTGATCTACCGCAGTGCGTATTTTTTAAATTTTCGCTGCCCTAGAGTTGACTGTTTTGGTATATAGAACTGAACGGCAACGAGATCCCCGACCAGCTTCCCCAAGAGCTCGTCCCCCCTTCCTCCCGCGATCTCGGCGACTCTGTTAACCTTGTCCGCGAGATCCTCAAGAATGACACCACCCGCGCGCGCACTCCCTCCAGCGTCGACGGCCCCATCTCCTACCGTCCCAACCGATCCTTCAACAGCGACACCAACAGCGGGAGCGACTCCAGCCGTGACGCGACGATCTACCGCCACACCGAGTCTCAGTCCGCGTACAAGCCCGCCTCGCGGCATGTCAACCGCGACGCCGTGCGCGCCACCTCCGACCTCGACTCGCCCTCCGCGGATCTCAGCGACATGAAGCGCCAGCTCGCGAGCACCGCGCAGATGCTCGACCGCGCGGCAGAGGCGGACCGCTCGCGTACGGCGGAGGACGAGGCACTCGAGCGCGAGTTGGAGGATCTCAAGTATCGCGTGAAGCGCATTAACGAGGATCTCGAGTACGTGTCGCGCCCGCCGCGCACGACATCCAAGGACGACGAACGCCGCAAGCTCGAGCGCGAGCTGCTTGAGCTCATGCATGTGCGCGTGCCCGAGGTCGAGCGCAAGATGAAGGCGATCGAGGAGCGCAAGGACAAGGAGAAGCGCGATCTTGTGCGCGATAGAGACCGGAGGAATGATCGGTTTGGGCGGTACAACGATAGAGACAGAGACGATTATAGGGGGGAGCGTGATAGGTCGTGGGAGAGAGATGGAGACCGGAGGAGGTACGATGACGAGAGGCCGTACTCGCGTGACTCGTATCGGCGGGACGATAGAGACTCTGACCGCGGAGGTTACCAGCGTCGGTCATCACGCGAACGGGACCGCGACCGCGAGGATCGTGAAAGGGAGCGGGAACGTGATCACGAACGGCCGCGGAGCACTGCGCCTCCGGCTGCTCCTGCTGCGCCCGTCCAACAATCCCGTCCGACGCCTTCGCCGTCCCCCGCGCCGACAAAGGCCATGACCCTCGAGGAACGCCGCGCCGAGGCCAGGCGGCGCGTCGACGAGCGCATGAGAGCACTCGGAGTGACGCCCTCACCTGCAGCAGTCGTGGACCGCAGCATCGAGGATCGGCTGCAACAAGAGAAGGAGGAGGCGGAGCAGAAGGCGCGCAAGGCCGAGCAGGAAGCGGAGGAGCGCGAGAATGCGCGACGGGAGAGGCTGGCGAATGAAAAGGCTCTGAAAGAGGGGCGGACAGTCCCTGCGCCGACGCCGACAACCACGGCTGCTCCGCCTGCGGCTACTCCCAGGGCTACTCCCACGGCTACTCCTAGAGCTGCTCCTGCGGCTATTCCCAAGGCTGCGCCCCCGCCACCGAAACCCAAGGCTGCGCCGCCCCCACCCAAGCCGCGCGCCCGAGTTGCTCCACCGCCAGTAGCGCCGCCCGTCGTTGTTGCCGTTGCGCCTCCGGTGCCACCTGCAGAGCCGGAGATAGATCCCGAGGAGGAGATGTTGCGTGCGCGTGAGGAGGCGATCCGCAAGCAGCGCGAGGCGCGTGCTGAGCGAATTAGGCAGCTCGAGCGGGAGGAAGAGGAGGCGGCCAAGGAGGAGGAGGCGAGGTACCAGGCGCGGTTGAAGGCGTTCAAGACCGGGAATGTGAGCAATAGCAGCGGTGCGAGCAGCAACAACGCTCGTCCGGGCGTCACCAGCACTACTGCGAGCGTCGCAAGCCTTAGCACGCGCTCGCCGTCACCGGTACTTGTGACTGCGCCTTCTCCGCCACCGCCACCGCCCGTCACGACACCGCCGGAGAAGAGCAGCACCAACCCGTTCAGTCGCTTGATCAAGGAGGGCGGGGGTGGTGCTACGCCACCTGCCGCGATTGCACCGACGAATCCATGGGCGGCGGATACTTCGGCGGCGGTCACCCCTCCTGCGGCCGCTAAACCCCCCGCACAACAGCCTACGCGCAATCCGTTCCCCCCGCCCGTAAAGACGCCGTACAACACCGCCAGTGCGGGGATCGTCGACGATTGGGAGGATGTCCACGAGCTGCAGGATGACAGCGACAGCGACGACGGGATGTCGTCGAGAGTTACGCGCGAGAACATCGCGAAGCAGCTGTTCCAGAATATCCTGCCGTCTGGGCCGGCCAGGCCCACATCGGCTGCCGCGAATTCGAGGAGCGCGACGCCTGCGTCGCCCGCAGGTGCTGGTGCGCCGCCCCCGCCTCCTCCCCCGCCCCAACCTCCAGTAGCGCCAGTGGCTCCCGTGGCGCCGCCGCCGCCGCCCATGGTGACGCCCGCTGCCGGGCCCGGCGACGTCAGCGCGCTGATGCGCTCCATCCAGGGCGGGCTGAAGCTCAAGAAGGCGGTGACCGTCGACAAGAGCGGCCCGCCCGTGTCGGGCAAGGTCCTCGGCGACACCGCGCCCCCTGCACACATCAACGCCGCGCCGCGCCCCGTCTCGCCGCCTGCGCGCGCCCCGTCGCCGCCTATGCTCGACCGGGAGGACGAGTCGTCCAGGAGCAGCAATCGGCAGTCGGTGGACTGGTATGCGGGGCTTGCGGCGGATGCACGCGCGCCGGTCGACCGGATGCCGTCGTTGCCGGCCATGGCGGAGGAGGACTATGAGGAGCCGTATGCGCCGCCGCCGGCGCATGTGTCTGTTCCGGATATTCAGGTCGAGGACGCGGCGCCAGATTTGATGGCGGATATTGACAAGTCGACGGGTGCGTAATAGATAATCTTTTCTTTTTTTGTTTCGTGGACTGACTGGGCATTGGGATTTAGAATTGAGAGTGCGCTCGCTATATGCGTACCAGGGAGATGGTGCTGAAGATATCTGTGAGTTTCATTAGTTTGCCCGATGTGCCTGATATGGCGTGACTGATTTGGTGGCTTTGCAGCGTTTGCGGAGAATGTTATCCTTGTTGCCAACCCATCCAAGTCGGGGGGCGATTGGTGGTATGGAAAGCTGGTCAAGGGTGGTGCAGCAGGCATGTTCCCCAACACCTATGTGCAGGAAATTATCACTGGTGCGTGCTTTGCTTTCACTTGTCGGAGGTTCATTGATTGTCTCTTCTAGTAAATGCCAAAGCCCTGTATGACTACACGGCGAGCAACCCCGACGAGCTCTCGTTCTCTGCGGGCGAAGCGCTCTCCATCGTCGACACGAGCGAGGAGGAATGGTGGAAGGCAGAACGGGATGGTGCCGTCTTCATCGTTCCCGCCGGCTACCTGGAGGTCGCTGAGGGTTAGTCAATTCACCTCATCCCCCTTGAGTCCATTTTGTTTACCTATCTATCTTCTCGATATGCAGGCTAAATATTTTTTTCTGTTTCATTTACATGTACCCCTCCACAAATGAATAAAAAACTTTCCAACCCGTTAACGAATGAATCGTGAAATTCCCAGTGGGCCGCGTTGCATCCGGTTCGAAGATCGTCGAGGACGTTCAATCGGTAAGTGCCGTACCTGTTGCGGCTTCGACTGCCACAGTCGTGGCATCTCCCGTCAAATCTCCGGTCGATGGCATGGAGCTCGACGATGAGGAGGACTCGGACTCGGACTCGGAATCAGATTCAGATTATGTTTCATTTGAGAACGATGAGACTGACTTCGAGGCGCGGGAACACGAGCGCCAGCTAGTTCTCGAGGCGGCTGGCCTCATCGTGCAGAAAGATGTGAAGCCTCCGCCGCGGCCCATACGACGACGATCAAAGCAAGAGCCACGGCGACCGGCACCTGCTGCCCCAGACCGGTCCTCCGTCCTTTCGAGTTCCTCCACTAAGGAGCTGCCGCCGGTTCCCGAGCCGGAGCCCATCGACGTAGCGACCCATCTCGACGACGCCTTTGATCGGTACGAGGCGTATCGCGGGCACCACCAGAACCGGCTCTCGGTCGCGTCTGTGGACACGAATATATTACCGGCGTCGCCGACGAGTGCGACTCCTTCTGTGATGACCACCAGCTCTTCTGGGGAAGGCAGGACTTATTCTCAGCTTCTGAGTTTCCTGGGTCGCAAGACGCCCGTCGAGGCAGAGCGGCGGCCGACCATCTCGGCGCCCATCCTTCAGGCGCCGGACGCTGCTGGGGGGTCGCGAGCGAGCAGTCCCGCTTTCGGAAGTGTATGTTTTACGCATCGTATCGTGGTCGTGTTGATACTAAGGTGTGATGATAGTCCTGGGCGAGTTTGGTGGATAAGTCGGCCCTCGATGGGATCCCTGCTCATGAGCGACGGCGGCAGGAGGTGAGCTGACTTTCTTTCCCATCCATTATTTGGTGGCTTACTTTACGCAAGGCTATATTTGAGCTGATCACCACCGAGAGTGCGTATGTTAGGGATCTTCAGCTCATTGTCGAGGTACGATAGTTGGCTGTGTTGGCTTCGGAGACTTCTGACGCGTTTTCAGACGTTCTACTCCAGCATGATGCCACTCCTTGACCGAAAGGCGATCACTGTCGTCTTTGCCAACATTGAGGACATCCTTTTGACGAACACCGTGAGGAATCTTGACTGTCTCTGGTTGTAGTAACTCATTCATTCCTCTCTTATCAGACGTTCATGAGTTCGCTCGAGGAACGCCAGAAGGAGTGTCGACTGTATGTGGACAGGATTGGAGATATCCTTCAAAACCACATGTCGAATATGGCGGTTTATATGGTGCGCCGTATCTATCCATCGTCTTCGATTGCTCACACGATATATTCAGGAGTACTGCGTCAACCAAGGGACGGCCATAAAGGTTTTGAAGTCATTGAGGGACTCGAATCCGGAGCTTGCCGGTCATCTCCAGGTAAGAACTGGCGGCGTCTCATAACCTCTACTATACCAACTCCACGCATAGCGGCTCAAAGAGGACCCTGCCGTTCGCAATCTCGACCTGTCTAGCTATTTGCTTGCCCCCAGTAAGTCATTGATGTAGTTCCGTATCGTGGGAGTGACTGGACTGCTTCCCTAGTGCAACGCATTACAAGATATCCTCTCTTGGTCAAGCAGATTCTGCAATATACGGAACCTGGGGGAAACGAGCACAAGGCGATCCAGAAAACGATATCAATAGCGGAGAAAATCCTAGACCATATCAATGAATCCATTCGGGATCAGGAGGGCCGGGAAACGCTCAAGAAGATATCGCAGAATCTCTGGATCGGGCAAGGGTGAGTGCTGCCGTAGTCGCTGTAGCTTCATGCTAACCGTTATCAGGCGACTCGATCTCACTGCTCCCACTCGGTACATGGGCATGCGACGATTGCTCAAAGAGGGTGTTCTAGTCAAGGCGAAGAGTGGGAGAAAGCTCTATGCGTTCTTGTGCAGCGACATCCTGGTCTTAACGGACGTAAGCATGAAGACCTTGTACCGCATGGTAGGATATAGATTCATTCCGTCTCTGTCCGCTTATCTGACGACTACACAGCCCATCCCCCTCAGTGAAGCGCACGTCAAGGATGTCCCTGGGGCAAGAGGTACGTCTTCGGAACCTGGGAATGGGCGTAGGGCGTCGGTTGACATCAATCTGGCCAGATGATATGACATTCCAAATATCGCTGCCTTACCCTCGAGGCGGTGAATCAGTGGCCCTGCGCGCTTCTAGCGTGCGCGATTGCCAGTGTAAGCTGCTTTCTGTTTCTTTTACGTACCCTGATAACCATTCCATGGCAGTGTGGATAAACGAGATTGAAGCGGCCGGTAGACGCTGCTTGGAGGCGGAGAAAAGGGGGGCACGCAGAGTTCCATCCGCCTAAGGACTTCCGGCGATGCGCGCGCGCTTCTGCGCAGCTAGAGTCAACGCGGAGTTGCTATCATCATCTGTTCATCTCGTTTCGTCTGGCTTGTTTGCTGAACATTACCATACATAGTTCATACTAATTGTAGCATTAGAAGAGATTTACCGCTTTGACGTTGTCGATGTGACAACGTGACTCTTTCCCTCCTTCATTTACACGAAGTACCCTCAGTCAAACCTCGGCTGTTGGCTATTTTCCTGCCGAGGCTGACTGTCGTTAAGGATGGCTATCGCTATCGCCTCAGTGAAGACTGTGATTCATCCGCCACCGGAATCTAGTATCCTGCGAACCATGCGAAGTTGCTCGCAACTGCCGCAGAGTGCATTCCTGGGATTTGGAACGCTCGGATCTTCTCTGTTCGAACTTTGAACAATACCAGTAATAGCAATCCGTTCAGACTTTCTTGCAAGACGACTAACTATGTGTAAGTGAGAACACAATAATACACTCAGGTAAATGTTGCTCATGATCACCTTGCAAAAAGAAGCACGGAGCCCCGCATGAAGCCTGGCAACTGAAAAAGTTCGAACTATCTTTGGAATCGCACAAACCAGCTAAAAAAAACCTGTCGGGCATCAGGGAGCCTGCGAAGCCAACTTTGACCTCTGACCAAAACCGCATGGTCAGTCATGGATAGCGCATGGAAAGATCAGCCTGTATCTCTGCAGCTCATCGGCGTTGCGCATTCTTCGTATAAATACGAAGTAGCTGGGCTTCCAATCCTTCATCTGGGCAGCTAGTATGCTTTCTGTCGCCTATTTCGTCGCCGTAGCTTTAACCCTCGTATCCTCCAAGCCGCTCTCTGACAGTCTCGTCGTACACGAGCGCCGCAGTGCCGCCCCTTCAGGCTTTGTGCTCTCTGGCGCCGCCCCGGCCGAGCAGACCCTCAACCTTCGCATCAACCTAGTGCAGAACGACCTTCCTGGCCTTGAGAGCGCTATCTACGCTGCCAGTACTCCGGGCAGCCCAGCGTACGGCAAATGGCTCTCTAAAGAAGAGGTATCTTGTTAATGCATGACCACCTGTTCAATAATATTCACCGCCCACTTTTAGGTCGAGGCGTTCGCACGACCTTCGGCGGATACAACAGCTGCAGTAACCCAGTGGTTGTCTGAAAACGACATCGAAGCTGGAACTGCATCGTCCGCCGGAGACTGGATCTCGTTTTCTGTTCCTGTCAGCAAGGCCAATGAGCTGCTTAAAGCTGAATTTTCCGTCTTCACTCATGCTGAAAGTGGCCACAAATCCATCCGGACCCTAGAATACTCTATCCCTGCTTCGCTTCAACAACACATCAAGCTCGTCACTCCCACTACTTCGTGAGCTAATGTTTCGCCCCGGAGATGATTTCGTGATTAAACAATCATAGATTCACTGTAGCTCGTCGTGGAGCGCCAGTTCTATCTCACAGCAAGGCTGCCGTTCCCCAGGACCCTTCCCCTGCTGCCACCGCCGCAGGCTGCAGCAGTAAGTCATTGCGTTCTGTCCATTTAAATCACACCCATTCCCGCTCAAGGCACCATAACCCCAACGTGCTTGCAGAGTATGTACAAGATCCCGACCAGGGCCGCCACCAATAAGAATAACTCAATCGGGGTTGCCGGTACGTCCCTTCGTTCAGCACATCCTGCCCAGTAATTCATAGATTTGCAGGCTTCGATGATCAATTCGCAAATAAGGCTCGTTCGCCTTGAATGATTCAAGTCGGACGCTAATACATCTTCTTCTGCAGGCGGACTTGACCCAGTTCTTGAAGGCTCAGAGACCTGATATGTCGTCCACGACGTCTTTCGGCCTGCTTTCTGTCGACGGAGGTACCAACTCCCAGACCCGTTCTGACGCTGGTATCGAAGCTAGTACGTGTGCACTTGCCGTGTCCAATACATATCTCAAACTAAGTGAATGACGTCTAGATTTGGACATCGAATACACCGGTATGTTTCGGGGATTGGTATTATTTTGAGATCAAAGTCTCATAAACGTTCCAGTGGGGGTGGCTACCGGCGTTCCTGTCACCTTCGTCAGCGTCGGGACCAGAACTCAGGATGGGGCGGACGAAGGCTTCCTAGACATCCTCACTGCTCTCATCGCCCAGCCTGCGCCTCCGCAGGTCCTTACAACCAGTTATGGCTTTAGCAAGGAGACCGATCTTTCCAAAGCACTCACCTTGTTCGTCTCCTCCGTTACTGTGCCAGTCGCAGGTCTCATCATTCCACAGCGCGATGTGTGATTCATACGCCCAGGTAAGTTCCGGAAGTACCTCTAACGTCCCTGCACTGACCCCGATCTTGTGCTCAGCTCACGGCGCGCGGTACGTTATGTTATGCTGCTCTTTCTTCTGTTTTTCTTACCGTTTTTACAGGTGTTTCTATTCTGTTTGCGTCCGGTGACGGCGGTGTTGCTTCGACGCCGGTTAGTGCATTATATATCCAAGAGTCTAGTCCTTACCTTTCGGCTCAGGGAAACAGCTGTACTGGGAAGCCCTTCTTGCCTACGTTTCCCACCTGCCCATTGTACGTACTATCCGTTTCGACATTAGACGATGCTCAATGCGTATCCAGCGTAACGCTAGTTGGGGCCACTGTTGGTAGTTCGCCTGAAACAGGTGCTGGGCTTTCAGCGGGTGGGTTCTCGAACTACTTCCCGCAGCAGACATGGCGTGCGTATTTTCTTCGCTGGTTTGATGATAATACTCATTTCTTTCCAGAGGCGACCGTTGTGCAGAACTATATTGCGGGAATCGGATCTGAATATGCTGGCCTCTACAACACCACCGGGCGCGGATATCCCGATGTCTCAGGTTCGTGTATCGAACCCGACGAAACGATCCAGACTCAACAATACATTGGCAATTGTTGCAGCCTCTGGAGAGAACGTGTTGATCGTATCGGGTGGCTCCACTGGCCTAGTCGGCGGCACATCGTGCTCCAGCCCCATCTTTGCTTCGGTCATCGGCCTCCTCAATGACGAGCTCCTCAACGCGGGGAAGCCTGTTCTTGGATTCCTCAATCCTTGGCTATACGCTAATCCTCAGGCACGTCTCTGGCATGGCTCTGACCGTTTCTTACCCTGACCATGCTCAGGCCTTCAATGACATCACCGCTGGAAGCAACCCGGGCTGCGGAACGAGGTGCGTCAGATTCTTCTGTTCGCCATGTGCGGAATTAATTTGAGATCCAGTGGATTCCCTGCAAAAGCAGGGTGGTAAGTTTCCTTTTACACCTGATATCCCGTCACTTACTTACTTTCCGGCCCAGGGATCCGGTTACAGGGCTCGGGTCCCCTAATTATGCGGCCATGAGGACTGCTGCGGGCCTCGCGTAGCGGGTATCTCATGTCGTCAAACTGTAGATCTTTGTATATCGTGTACCAAAATATCTATCTCTGCGCCTTCCTTAAGCTCTAGCAATCTTGTTCGTGTGGCTATGTTCGGACATCGCCGATTACCTTGATGCGAACCTTATTGTGAAGTACTGGCATTTCGATGACTACGGAGCCGTACTGAAGTACGACGCCTGGATCCCTGGCCTCGACCGTTTTGCAGTCTTCTCCAGAGGCTTTGACCCTTACAGCCCCGCCGGCGCGAATACCACAATCCACCAAATATGCGATGCACAAGCAGTAACCTGTACTGGAGACAACACACAGTATAGTAGCACTGAGGAGTGTGCTTCAGTCCTCCAGAAAAAGCCGTTGGGAAGGCTTGACGAAGCATGGGGTGACAATGTGGAGTGCCGGTCGATCCATGTAATTCTGACCAAAATTCGTCCCGAGGTGAGCACATTTCTAGTGCAACGGTTAGTATCTGACATTCGTCTTTCATAGGTCCATTGTCCCCATGTGGGACCAACTGGCGGCGGAAAGTGTATTGATGTCGAGTACAACGACGTGAGTACTAATCTGTAGTAATTGTGCCTCTGACTCAGCCTGAGGAAAGATGAATTGAAATGGGTCATTAGGTCTTCTTCAACGACCAGTTCCTGTTCCGCGAGCCTTTGGGGCAGCCATTCAATTGTCCCGTTGACCGCTATTCTGCTAACTAGTTAGGATCTATGTAGTTTCCGAGTGGGACTTATAGGGGACTTGGATCTTTTTGGTAGTCATGTACACAGCTAGCTGTATATCATTATCTCTGGCATTTCTCGATCCATAAATCTTCTGCACATAACCTTGAACCTATCCCTCCATCACCTTCACCTGCCCGTCCAAATTCGAGAGTATTTCCGGCCTTGCGTCCCAATTGGGTTGGTCACGTGAAACTGAATACATAAGCCGATTTTTTTTTCGCTCTGGTCTTCCTCACGCCCTCATGTCAAATTGCAAGCCATCGCCGTACCATTTTCTACGGCTGGGTTGTGCCAAAGTAGTGCGTAAATGGACTCGGATGTCTTAGTGCTCGACTTTGTCGCGCATGCCCTCTCTAAGGGCATGCAGAGCCGGCAGTTCGTACACCTCAATGTTCTAGTTTCTTCACATTTCTTGAATGGAATCATCTTCACCTTCTTCCACTTATGTAGTGCCCTCAGTGGCACTGATTAGACGTGCTCGAAGCATGCATGTGGTTTCTACGTGTTACTCCAAAGAATATTATGCCGAAGTAGTCCGAGCGCTTGAAATACAGCTATAAAATACACAAATGCTCAATAGTACTCGTCGCCCAAGATAGCCTTCTCATCCTCCTCGTCGAATTCGTCGTGCGATGGGATGAAGAACAGACACCCCATTTTCTTCTCCCATGAGATGCTGTGGTCCACCTTGGCCGTGTACAGCAAGAGCGTCGGCGCCTGGGACAGGGGGTTGGAGCTGTAGGCGTTTGCGAGCTCGCTGAGATGTATGATGACGCGCGAGACGCATATTGACAGCAGCGCAAGCATGAAACTGGGTGGGTATCAACTTGGTCGTTGCAAGAGGGATTGGACACGTACTTGGAAAACATGGCGACAACGCCGACCTGGGGGAAAGATGAGGTGGGCAGGGACAGGTGCGGTGTACTCGACTCACAGAAGGAGACACTCCGACAATGGCTGCGGATACAGAAAACGAGACGGAAACTAGGGAAAGTTAATATCGCGCTAGACGGGATGGGGGGGGGGTTACACGCACAGAATATCACCATGTACAAGAACCCGCCGCTAGAGAGCCGTCAGCGAAGGTCATGCGCCAGACAAGAAACGGGCACCGACTCTCTGACACATCTCCTGAGAAGTGGGAGATTTTTTGAAGTACGGATGTTTTGGACGACACGGACGACCATGAAGATGGACAGGACGCCGTGGAGCACGAAAGATGGCACGAACACGAGCCAGAACTGTGACGGGGCGGGGTCTGCGCAGTACGACAATCCTCTCCGTGGCATGTTGACCAGATGCGTGTGGAGCTGGCCAAACGACCCACCCAGGGCTACAGCCGAGCCTAATGTACACCAGATGAAGGCTATTAGGAGGCAGTATCGGGCTGTCTTGCTCTTGAAGAGGAACCACATTCGAATGACCAAGATGGCTGCAAAGAGTCAGAAAGCAGAACAACATTAGGCGACTCAATAACCTTGGATGATCGCCAATGCGAGCATGTTCAGCGGGAAGTTTATCCGCAGGGCCACATCACAGCTACAGGTCAAGTCAAGCACTGAGACCAGTTGTTCAGAAGTACAATTTTACAACTAAAATCCGGTCAGAAAAGTCAATCAAAGATTCAGCTATATACATACTTGTGACGGGAAGAGGCCCGGATAAAAATCAACCAAGATGCGGAAGCTGGCCGACGTTAGTCGAGTACTTGAATGGACGCAGCAACTCACGTCATTAACGCTGGGGTAAAATACCGATTCTTGAATTCCAATTAATAAATGCAAGGGCGAGTAGGTGATAGGGACTGACGAGCAGAAAAAGGATCCGCGAAATCGACCACGAGCCAGACCAGAAGTGTTCCACCTCCTTGTCGAGTGTAAGAAGATAATCCCAAAGTACCAGTACGAAAGACGCCAGCGCGAATGATCTTCCTTCTACAACATGCCCAATGGTGAACGCCAACTCAGTTGGCAGCATGGTAGTCCGACCCAAGAATGAACGAAATTTGTGGGGGGGGGGAAGGTAGCAAGCTACGTTGCCATGTTTTGTGGCGACCACAAAGATGGATCTCCGATCAAACTGATCGCCGATTTGCATCAACACTGCCACTGATTTCAATTACCGCCAAGCTACAGTTTTTGAGGCTGAAGATGGCTTTTGAAACATGTCTGCTGTTTTTGTGTGGTCCAGGAAATAGTTTTAAAAATACAAAGGACCCTAATTTTTCAGTCAGAGCCAGCATCCGGCAGGTCAATATGTTCAGAGAGAATGCATAATGCTCCATAGTGCCTATAATGCAAACGAAGCCTTTCTGACCATCTCTACGCAACGGAACCCCAGTTCTCGGAACGGTGCAAGATGTTTCTTTGATCCTGTATACTAGTGCCGGGTTTGATATGTATAATACATTTCGTACAGGGAGGTCGCGCAGCGGCCTCCTGGGCAAGAATGTAGGGCTTGTATTATACATTAAATACCGGCGCCGCCGGCCCGAAATTTTTGCCGTATTTAATGTATAATACAGGTATTTAATACTGTATTTAAGGTATTTAATTGTATTTAATGTCATCTACATCCCATGAGGCATCCGCCTCCGTCCATTTCGCACCCGATGTGGTCTTCTTGGCAGTTGGAGCAAGTGGCTCCTCAGGTGCCGGCTTCCCCTGATCAGGGGGGAAAGCATAGAGTGAGTTTTGGCGTGCTTAGATCAATGTACGTTTCAATTTTCAAAGTCGGCATGTTGGCCTGTCGGATGACGAGGGGAGGTGGGGCGGAGTCGGTTTTGTCTTCGCCCTCCTCCATGTCCTCGTAGTCTTTGATGCTGTATGGGTTAGTGTGATTGAAGAGAAATTTAAATCAGTTCATTCAGGACGGATGATACAAGAAGAGAAAAATACTTCGGCGTTGGCAGTTAAAGGAAAAAAGTCGCGCAAAATTTGTCCGTGGTATTTTGCATGTGTTACCTGGAAGTACCCGGAAAGGTCCGATGGTGCATCAATTAGAGTCCAGACTCTTTGGCTGACAACTCCGAAGAGTTTTGGAGATTCAGACCATTTAATACATATTAAATACACAAGTTCTGGGAGGTCTCAGGTATTTAATGTATTATACCATGTATAATACGCTCCGTATAATACATTCTTTAAATACACCATTTCCGACCCGGCACTACTGTATACGCTTGCGGTTAGTGGTACTGGAACGAATCGACGAAGGCAGTGGTACTGGAATAAGATGAGGATCCATAACAAGCCGGTATCTTCGGAAAACAGCGGCCGACAAGTATAAATCTGAAGGGTCATGTTGGAGTTACGAGTTGCATGAGAGCCATGCTAGAGACGTGCCTGAGGATTAGCGTATAGCCAAGGATTGAGGAGCCCAAGAACAGGCTTCCCCGCGTTGAGGAGCTCGTCATTGAGGAGGCCGATGACCGAAGCAAAGATGGGGCTGGAGCACGATGTGCCGCCGACTAGGCCAGTGGAGCCACCCGATACGATCAACACGTTCTCTCCAGAAGCTGCAACAATTGCCAATGTATTGTTGAGTCTGGATCGTTTCGTCGGGTTCGATACACGAACCTGAGACATCCGGGTATCCGCGCCCGGTGGTGTTGTAGAGGCCAGAATATTCAGATCCTTCATTTCTGCTTTCCTGTTGCTGCCTGTTATTGTATCCGAGAGACTAAATTCGTACATTTAATTACTCTAGAATAGTATTTGAGTACCATAGACAATAAAAGATTCCCCGCGCGTTTGCAACGGGTGCACTGCTAATATTGAATTGCTCTTTTGATTCCAACAGGTCACTGGAGGGAATATATCCGTTCAGAAAAGAGTTACTGTCGTACATATTCAGGGCTCAACTTGAACCCCATGTGTGAAATCCAGAGGGTCGTCCAAAATGCATATGCGGCGGCAACGATTTGGCTACGCTGTAAGATTTTTGCGTCTGCCTTCTGGAGTGAATGCGATAAAGTAATGAGGTTCAGCATTTAACATTGTGGTTGAAAATACGCGAAATGCCGTGATCGCATCTATTGATACGTGATCCGGGTCCTTCCTCACCAATCTAACAAACAGCAGGCGAGTTGCAGGCGAGGAAGAAGAGTTCGACGGAATTCTTGTTTCTTTTTTGGCCTTCACCATGACACATCTATTTCGGGACCAGTCAGCTGAACTGGGTCTCACAGAAGCCGATGCCGGTGGCACTCCCAGCTCTAATCCTCTCTAGCCCTTTCCATTGCACCTAGCTTGTATTAATGTCCGCTCTGACGATGCCTGTGTTTGTTACTCGCTCCCTCTTAATTATTCTCTCGCCGCTGGCTTGTATCACACTCCTGGGACGCGTGGTCCCACTTCCTCTATGGTTGCGTGGGTTTCTATGGGTTTTGGCTCTCTTGCTTTATGCGCCGTTGCGTTCAGTCCTGCGACACTACTATCATCGGCGGGAGGCGGCTTTATTAGGGGCCCAACTTGTGCCAAGTGCACAAGGCCGCTGGGTCGGAAATGTCGACCTGCTCTTGACTATGATGGAACAGTGGATGACTGCGTATCCCGGTGGGATTTGGGTCGCTGGATTTCCTGCTCAGAGACTCCTGACCCATTTGCAGACGATCCTATAAAGGGATTCATCGATCAACACGGGCCTGTGGTGCATGTCGGGGTCCTGTGGGACGACATTGTGGTTACAGTCTGGCCGGAGCATATCAAGATAATTTTGGCAACCGATTTCGACAATTATGTCAAGGGTGAGTTGTGGTGCGCTGCTTGATTCCTTGCAATATGATGACTTCGCTCTCTAGGTGAACGCTTTCAACACAGCATGAACTCGGTCCTCGGAGTGAGTCCTCCTACCCATAGGATCGGCCTCCCGACTGAATTCACAGACTGGTGTATTCAATGCTGACGGCGAGATGTGGAAATTCCACAGATCCCTGACACGCCCATTTTTCACCCGTGATCGTGTCACAGACTTTGAAATATTCGACCGACATGCGGACACGGCGATTACCCTCATGAAGGAGCGCATGCGGGCTGGATATGCTGTCGATTTCCAGGTCAGATTTTCCACTACTCCCTTGTGTCGAAAACGGTGCCATATTTGTCCAGGATCTGATTGCACGCTTTACAATGGATACAGCGACGGAATTCCTCTTTGGGCAGTGCGTGGACAGTCTCTCTGCCGTTTTGCCGTATCCGCACTATGCGACGGCCCCGTTATCGGAGCGAAACTCCCCCCGTGCTGAGGCGGCCAATACTTTTATAGCGGCATTCGGCAAGTGTTTGATCCACATCGCTAAACGAGAGCGACTGGGATGGACGTGGCCGTTGTTCGAAATCTTCAAAGACAGTACCGCGGAGTCGATGAAGGTGGTGAATGATTATATGAACCCGATAATCCATGCAGCAGTGGAACGGAAGCGATCCGGGTCGCAGCTCGTGGCCGGGAATGCCGAGACGTTACTGGATGAGCTGCTTAACTCAACTTCAGGTAGGCTTCTAAGTCCTTGCAGTTAAAAAAATATACCTAGAACCTCCGTAGACCCGAAGATTCTCAAAGACGAAACGTCTGTGCTCTGATTTTTCACCTGTCTAAAATGCTGAGAATATCTTGTCAGACTAAATATTTTACTCGGTAAGCATCTAGCAAATAGCTGCCCTCAGCATTAATTCGGTTTAATGTAGCTGGTCGCGACACCACGGCACACGTTCTAACAATAGTCATTTATTTGTACGGCTCTGCTCTGAACCGTTTCGTATCTCACCACAAGTTCTTCCAGCCTTGCCATGTACCCCGATGTCACTGCGACGCTGCTTGAAGAGATCAACACCCAAATCGGCACACGTACTCCGACGTACGATGACATCAAGGGCATGAAGTATTTGAGGGCAGTCATCAACGGCGAGCCTATTCACACCACTGTAGAAAAGTTTGCTTACTCTCTATTATTATCAGAGACCATGCGACTTTACCCCGCGGTGTGAGTGTTTTCCAATTACTAAATTTCAAAGACTGATCCCAGTAGTCCATACAATGAAAGGTAGGTAGAACAGCCTCTCCGAGCCATGCGACACTTGATGGCCGCGACAAGGGAAAGCGTTCAGGCAACCACTTGGCCTTCTCCTGATGCGACTCAGAAGCCTTTCTACATCCCAGCTGGAACCAAGTATGTCTTCGTTGCTTCAAGATATAGCCTCATTAACGGGGAAAGGATTATGTATTCCGTGTTCGTTATGCACCGTCGTAAAGACTTGTGGGGAGAAGATGGTGATTTATTTTTCAGCTTATCGTGTCGACACTAACGCATTGTAGCGGAATCTTTTTCGCCTGACCGGTTCTTTGACGAGCGGCTGAACAAGTATCTCCTCCCCAATCCGTTCCAGTTCCTGCCGTAGGTGCTCCGGTTCCCTTCCGTACTTTCGAACTTACCCTCGTGGTTCAAGGTTCAACGGTGGCCCACGGATCTGCTTGGGCCAACAGGTAATTAAGTACTGCATCTGATCGCTCTACAAAGAATAAATGCCTCCCAGTTCGCTTACAACGAAATGTCGTTCATGCTCATCCGCCTGCTGCAGAACTTTTCGTCCGTTTCTCTGGATGAGGAGGCCTGCACTCCCGAGCTCCGCCGTCCGCAGGAGTGGTCTAAGGCTCCCGGACGCAAAGGCATGGACAAGTTCTGGCCCAAGACGCACTTGACCATGTACACGGAGGTGAGAGGAAAGTTTTGGCCTTCCGGGCAATATTGAATGTTTTCTATCCAGGGAGGAATGTGGGTGCGGATGAAAGAGACTGAGGCGTCCTCGAAAGCAAATTGAGAATGAAACTCTTCCCATGCTGTTCAACCCGATATCTTGTAACATATAGTATCTGTACATCCAAACCCTGAAGCCCGAAATCTGGGCAAGGTCGATGAGGTTTTAGATGACTGTGGCGAAAGCATTAATTCTTATGGATGTAGTGACACTCAGAAACTCAGAAACTCAGGAGGCAATGGATATTCCCCATTTAAATACACCCTGGATGTTCCGGTGTCACCCAATATGACCATCTTAAAAAGAATCACCCAGGCTCTTCAAAGAGGAAACAAGTACGTAAATCAATGCTCATTTTTCCGTGGCAGGGATGCCGGTGTTATTGAATAAATTCAGTCCTCCATTTGTTTACAACCTGACCCATCGGACCGACCAGAATTCTATGAGACTGAGCAATACTAAAGTTCTGCAATTTAAGATTCGAACATCATACTTGCCCCTATCTTGGTGGCGGTACCAGCCGGAACACCCCGCATCGGATGCAATCAACTCACCATAACGTCTATCCCTCACCATGAAAACTTCCAACTTCCACGCATGATGCTACTTCTAAGATGTTGGATTTTAATGGATACCGTTCTGAAATATCTGCATTCTTGGGCCGGCCAACGGTTGGGTGCTTGGCTGATGCTGAAAACGGGATCTTGCTTTCAAAGCAAGATCCCGTTCAAGACTCAAGTTCTTTTATGGGCTTCCGCTATGCCTTGACTCGTGGGACTCGGAGTTTTAACAAGCGAGGTGCGAGTTTCATCAGTTAAAGTGTCTGTCTAGGAAAGACTAACTCGGAGTACCAAAAAACGAATTGAATCCCGATCATGTCTCTATTGTTCATAAATATCACTCAATTGGTTAGCTTCGAGCCATTATTCCTACTCTCCAGTCTCAATCGAACCGGCTAACGATGATTATTACCTAAGACCCACACATCTATCTACAGAAAAGGCTGATAATCCGCCCATCATGTCCGGTGTTCACTCCAATGGGGGATCTTGATTTTGGATCTTCACATAGCTGGCTTCTTTCTTGCCACAGGTACGGAATTCAGAATTTTGCATCATCTCAACCTTTAGCGTCCTCAACCTCATTCACAGCTTACTAAATCCTACTGGGTTCCCGCAATCAATTGCGTTCTCGCTCTTGCTTCATGCGGCCAGTCTTCTTTATTTTACTGCTTCCATATCTTTGCTCAGCACACGCATTTGCAACGGGAGGCGTTTGGACAGCAGGAATTTTCTCTTTGTCCTGGTATTCTGTCAAACTTGAATAATGAACATATCTAGTGATGGTCCGAAACGTCAAGACTTTCGCTAGCAAGCCGAAGCCGCACAATTTTTCCTTGCTCTGGTTCCTTGCGTCCTGCGTTGCTGACCTCTTGATTACCATTTCCCTTGTTATCGGCTTGACGAGTATAATGTTCTATTTTCCGAGAGTCTAATATTCTAACGCCGCTGTGACTATGCAGAGCAAACGCAAGACAGGATTCTCCGGAACGAATTCCGTCATCGACGAGATCGTTCGAAGTACGCCGTACATCTCTCTGATATAAGCCAGGCTCATTAACCTTCTCAGTGATGATCCAAACCGGAATGATAACGTGTGTCTTACACTATTTTCTGGCTGGCGTCCGCGACCCACAGTTAACGAGCATGGAAGTGCTGTTTTCAGCATCTTGGATGTGTTCTCGCGCTGTCCAAGGTACTCACTTGAAGAACCCCGCAGCGATTGATCTGACCGATACTCGCTTTATACCAATTGCCTGATGTCGACGCTCAATGCGCGCCAGCGCCTCAAACAGCGAAATAGGATCATGGAACCCTCGCCCCCAATCAGGTACGTCCTTACATTAATTCATTCAATTTTAATGTCCCCGCTCATACAATATACACATTTACCATTTACAGCCAGAAGATAAATGGATCCCTTAGTAGGCACTGGGTGACTTCCCATAGCGATAGATATATTCTTGAAAATATCTGAGTATTTTGCCGAGACAGATGTCAGGACCCCATCAGTTCCATCGCCCGCAAAAGTACAGAATTTATTCCAAAACTCCCAGAATCTGTACAGCAGGTAGCTACCCCCCGAACAGGTTTAATACTCAATGAATAAAGTTCGCTGGGCTGGTTTGGGCCAATGCCTTGCTTTACGGAGTGTGACTTGAACCAAATTCACCTCCAATGGCCAAGGTCAGTTCACGGGAATTTTTCAGTCCCATGTGATCCTGTTCTTTTAAATACGGGGGGCCCGAAGTGTGATTTATATGTTAATCTTCAGATTGGATTTCACAAGAAAATTTGACCCGTCCAGATTGATCTCATCACTGACACCTTCAACGAAGCTCGGATAATCTGGCAAAATAATCTATGGCTATGGGAAGTCACCCACTTGCTGTTTTCTGATGTTAATTTCTGACTTAATTCTCAGCACCACATGGACAATGACAGCTACGAGTTGGAGACGCAAAAGCCCAATTATGCTGCCGAGGACAGCTATGGTGTGCCTTCCGACATGCAGGTTACCAAGGTGCGCAGCGCGGAATTATCTTCTCTCAGCGGAACGGAAGGAGTCAATCTGATGTATTATTATTTGTGATCGCAGGTCGTCGAGCACATGAGGGATCCTGTACCGCATCCGTACACTCAGTAACACCGTTTACACGCCAATTCTCAATTTATTATGTTTACTTTCGTTTTTTTTGTGGGTACTGTTATGATGGCATGGCAATGAGACAGTACACAGCGGTATTGATCAGCCAATGTAAACGGAGTGTACCTGGGCCTACCCTGGGTCTATCAATGTAGACCCAGATAGACCCAGCTTGATGATGTAGACATACTGTGCCTCCCCGATGTAAATATAGGTCCGTGTCTACGCCTTCGTCAACCCACCCTGTGACTACACAGCGCTGCAACGCAGTAATTATTCGAGGCGGTGGATTCGTAATATTGACCAGCTTGAAGGGAAATTGTGTTTCTCGAATACGCTGATGGTCGGAGCGCGCGCTCTTGAGGATCTCATAGCCATAGTGAGAAAATTACCTTATGAAGGTCATGGGAGGTGTTGCGTGGGAACTAATTATATCTCCATTCGGACATCAATCACACGCGGTTCTTTCTGAGTCTTCTGTGCGCCTGTCTCTGGTCCTCGCGGTTTCCGTAGTCAATTCCAGGCCGAAAAACTGTGTCGGCTAATCCCGCGCGATTGAATCAACAAGCCACAGCAAAACCGCCGGACAGTGTCACCTCCTTCCCGGACCTTCAAACCCCGGTTGCCTGTGGAAGTTTCGATCCTTTTCACGACGGTTCCGCTCCAAAAACATCTTTGCCGCGGTCCACCGGACGCGTGCGTGACAAATCACCCAAGGGGTCAACTCAGTCCCAACAGCCTTGGATGAAGGATGAAGCTACTCCGTCGTTCGCCGAATACTTAAATGCCTGGACCTACAGCTCGTACCTCCTGCCACCACCCGGTCAACAATGGAAAAGGGTCCCTCTGACTCCCGCGCGTGCACAGACCCCGAAAGAAATGTTATTGACACTGGCACTGGCAGCATCGACACTGGCACGGGCAGCGAGCAGCCCGTATTTAACTCGGAGCTAGAACGCGTCGTCTGGCGCAAGATAGATATGTGGATATTGCCCATCGTGACCATCTTCTACCTGCTGTCTTTCCTTGTGAGTCTTTTACGACCCAAGTCGTGCATTGCTGAATGGATAACGCCTCGATCGCCAGGATCGCACGAACATCGGAAACGCCAAAGTAGCGGGCCTGCAGAAGGACCTGAAAATGACCCCCACCCAATATAGTTTTGCCTTGACAGTCACCTACATACCATATATCGCCGCAGAGCTGCCGTCAAATCTTCTGCTCAAGGTTATTTTATTATTATTCTCATTTGTTTGCATGACCAATACCCTCTTAGATCGTCGGCCCCAATCTTATGCTCCCGATGATGTTAACCTTGTGGGGCGTCGTCACCGCATGCCAAGGCAAGCTGTACGACGCACACCTTCACTGTGGTGCTTTAACTGTGTACGTAGGTGTCATCAATACATAC
Organism: Mycena rebaudengoi; assembly: GCA_029282285.1. Classification (NCBI taxonomy): domain Eukaryota; kingdom Fungi; phylum Basidiomycota; class Agaricomycetes; order Agaricales; family Mycenaceae; genus Mycena; species Mycena rebaudengoi. The sequence continues at coordinate 594,621 of JARJCX010000003.1, read as the reverse complement.
GGTAGTCTTCTGGCCTGCCGGTTCTTCCTCGGTCTATTGGAAGGTAGCCCATGACCCCACCATTTCCTTCGTTCCCCTGAATGAATCCGTTAGGTGGCATGTTCCCCGGCCTTGTCCTCTACTTGTCCTTCTGGTACCCAAGGCTGCAGTTGCAGACAAGGTAAGAAGCCGTATGATTTCTCAATAGCGGTTCCTTACATCCATGCAGGATTGCCGCCTTCTTCTCTGCTGCCTCAATTTCAGGAGCCTTTGGAGGAATCATGGCCTACGGTATCGTCACCTCACTGAGCGGGAAGCACGGGCACAGTGGCTGGCAGTGGATCTTCATCATCGGTATGCCTGGCGTCCACCACTGGGGCCATGACTGACGTCTGTCCAGAGGGTGCAATCACGGTTCTGTTTGGCCTTGTGTCGTTCTTCCTCCTGCCGAGTTGGCCAGGCGATGCTCCCTTCTTCAGTTCAGAAGAAAAGGCATACGTCAAGGCCGTGCTGCGTGCCGACGAGGCGACCGGAGACGACAGTGCCGACGCTTTTAGCTGGAGCGAAGTAGCCAAGGCATTCACCTCGATTCATGTTCTCCTCGTCGGCGTCATCTTCTTCTTCAGTGGTAAGACGCCTTCACCCTTATTTCGAATCCCAAGCTGAAATCGTGTTAAAGGCACTGTGCTGTATTCCCTGGCATAGTAAGCTGATTTTCCTTTCTACGCTTAGGGTCATTCTCACATGAGCAACAGCTTTACCCCATCCATTGTCCAGGGTCTGGGATATACCGCTGCCCGTGCTCAACTGATGAGTGTCCCGCCGTTCTCAGTCGCCTTCGTTTGTACGTTTCCCGCACTAGCCCATACTTTACTCTTAATTACTTCAATTCTCAGTAACCATGATAACCGCCTACATTTCGGACCGCTACCAGTGCCGCGGGCTAATCACCATCTTCGCCTCTGTCCTCTGCACGATCGGATTCGGCCTGTTCCTCGGTGCGTCATCTTTGCCCTCCCTGTACAACGGCCACCGACCTTGCCGTTTCACCCAGGCTCCAAGAACACGCACGTCCAATACGGTTCGCTCTTCCTCGCCATCCCCGGCACCTACCTCATGGCGCCTGCCATCTCCACCTGGAACGCCAACAACGCGTCGCCGCACGTGCGTCGCGCGACCGCGATCGCCCTCGGCTTCATCATGACCAACGCCGGCGGCATCCTCGCGACGTGGCTGCTCGGTGCGCTCTCACCTGCGCCGCGCTACACGAAGGCAACGAAGCTGCTGCTTGTGTTCTCCGCGCTCATGGGCGTGTTCGCCGCGCTCAATATGGGGTATCTCGCGCATGAGAATAGGAAGAAGGCGGTGAGGCGCAAGGAGGGTAAGCGCGAGGAGGAGCCCGCGATGCTTGGCGACAAGAGCGCGTGGTTCGTGTATAGCTTATGATATAATATCTTATCTATCGGGCAAGTATACCATTGTGATACTTATATTTCGGCTAGAGGTCATAAACTTTAATATAGATTTATACTAATTATTCTGGCGCCTGACGTTCGTACTTGTTCCGAGTGCTTCTTCGATGAGGTGGTACACCTACTTCCTCGCTAACAGATAGGCTGCGATACTTCGAAGCAGTTGGTTGACTTAGCAGTCGTACGAGCCACCCACAGTAAGGTGGGGACAGATTAGATTAGATCTGGGTTTGCACTGCCACTGTGACCTATCAGCCTAAATCACTTTAACTCCCGTTTGCTCGGTCTTTGCTCTCAGACACTGGGTTTTTGAACTTAAAAGCGTGTTGCTTCGAATATCGTCCAGAACCGCTCTTGCGTACCGCACCAGTTTCTTCCGATTCGGACTTTTCCGCCATTTTTGCGTCCGATGACTCAAGTTCGATGGCTGAAAAATTTCGAGTCGGCGCTCGCGCAGTCAAGCCCTCAAGGCTCAAACGATTCTCTCAAAGGGCGCTCAATATGTTCCGAAGGCTGTGCCCAGTGCCCACCAGTTCAGACTTTGTCAACTTGAGACTTATAGAGGGGAGCTTTAAAGGCTGTTCCTCCTCCTAACTAGGCATCGCCATAGCGAGTAGGCTTATATGTTCTGTGCTGTGAGCGTAATTTTTCCCACTTTCAGCCCTTTGCCATGTTTGCACGTTTCTTCGCCGACCTCTTTTCGAATCCACCCCGACGCCCGCGCCTGCGGGAATGCGCGTCGTTCCATGCTCTGCCTTGGATGTAGAACGGCGGCACACAGTTTTGACCACCGGCCTCGTCATCGACTCACCCCTGGACGCCCCAAAACTTGAACATAGTCTGACGACGCTCACTGAGCGCAAGTTTCCTAGAGCGGGAGCCAGGCTTGCCATCAGAAATACGGTACGTCGACGAGGCTTCATTATCGGTTTGCGCAGTTAAACTTTTGTGGCCCAGGTGTACGAGTTCCACATTCCCTGCACCTTCGACTCCGATACGCCCGCTCTCAGATTCACTGCGGATCATCATCTATGGGTCGCCCACTCGTCCAGACCTCAAGTTGCTCCTGAACTGCTCAGATTTCAAGCCGCTTTTTTGTACATTCCCGTCACTACGGACGCACCTCGTAAGCAAGAAGTGCCCTACCTCCACGGCCGAATTCGTGCGAGCTAAAGCACCCCTGCTGCATGTCCACGTCTCCGTCTTCGACGATCTAACCCTCATCGGGATCACCTCGCCCCGTTTGCTGTTCGATGTTCCCGGAATAGGGACGCTGCTGCACGCATGGACCCGGTTACTTGCTGGAGACGACATTGTGACGATATCCCAGGCATGGACTGGGACACGGTACCGTTCGATGCCTCCCGCGGTCCGAGTAGTTTGGAGTGTGTAGGCGGATATATGCGGATAATCCCTACACACCCAATCGACTTTTCAGAGGTGACCCTTTCACAGCTGGATACCTGGATCCACCGCTGGATGCGCGACCGGGAGGAACGCCGGCTCGTCCGCGTGCCCAAGGCATTTTTAGAGGACAGAAGGCGCCAAATAATGGAGGATTTGAAGCACCAAGAATCGAGCGAGTTAGTGACAACTTCTGATGTCCTCCTTGCGTGGTGGGTCAAGGTGCGCCTGCGTTTCTAGGTCGTTTCATTCGCTGAGCTGATTACTTGCTCCCTTGCAGACGAGCCACAGCTTCCCCAGGAGCAACGACTGGAAAACAATCTCCATCCACATACCTATTGACTTGCGATCTAAGCATATCTTCCCCAATGCGTCCGCCCTCACCAAACCGTACATCAACAACGCCTCCTCGACGATTTCTGTCCGGCCGTTTGCCATCAAGACCTTGCAGGCAGAGTCCCTGGACGACCTGGCCCTGCGGATCCGTCGAGCGAAGACATTGCACAACACAGATCTCCCCGCCCTTGAGGATGAGCTGCTGGCGCAACTTGAACCTCGATTGGAAGATATTCAATATCCACCGTTGTGCGCCCGGCGCCGAGAGCGAGTTGCAGACGAATTGGTGCGATGTGCGACTTTCGGGTCTAGACTTCTCGCCGGGGAGCGAGAAGCGTAAGAGGGCCCGTGTGGTGTTCGTCGTCGCAGATGTCGTGATGGCAGACGACTACATGTCAGAGGGTGACCTCTCCATGTACCCTTGCACGTCGCTGCGCGGCAATGGCGCGATTTTGATGGAAGATGAGAATGCGCTATGGATGAGTCAAGTTGAAGGGAGAAGGGAGTGGGAGAAACTTCGCCGGAGCGGACGGTTCAAGTTTATCTGAATTGCCCGAGACGAGTTGCATCAAAGTTGCATCCTAGAAGTTGGCGTCGTCCAGCCAGTCGATGGGACAGTCTATTAATTAATATGTATGTGGTTACGAATCGACCCAGTGTGTTTCTCTTTTTCGATAAACCACAGCAGCGGTCAACAGCCCTGGGTCGGAATTGTTGTTGAGAGGGATCTCTGCGGCGAATCCCTGTGGGACTCCGAGTCCCACGGGAATTCCCCGAAGAAACCCGAGGTTCTCATGATCAAGTGACCGATTGGCGAAGCTTGATTTTTACAATACAAGCTTTACGACCCGTGCCTTTGGCACGGCCGGCTCGCTGGCGCTCGCGTCCGTACCTACGGCGGGTCGACAGCTTGTTGGGGCTCTGCCCCAAACCCCGGGGGGGACTGTAGATTGTTATGTCTTTTTACTTTCAAAAATTTAAATTCACATGTAGGAAAAGAAAATACTGATAGTACGTACATCATAGACACAGGAAACTGGATAAGGAATTTTGAAAATCGACAACACATGAAGATATCACTCACATCTGATTAAAAAAAGTGCCCCAAGCTTAACCTGTGCTTCCGGCATGGCCGACTCACCGGCGGTCACGTTGGCCGGCCAACAGCTTGTTGGGGCCCTGCCCCAAACCCCGGAATAGCACCGCAAATATTAGAATCCATACAGGGTACATTGCTCTAAATATTATTACTCCATGCAACTTGTTAGACATATGAAAAGACCAACACAGATATTTACTTACTTATGAATTAAAGGAGCACTTCAGGAAACACAACGTTTTGCTGTGTCGGTTTGTCCTTGAAATGTACTTTGTGTTGACAGGAGGTGCAGTGGGAGATGATTGGGAATCCAACTTTGTCCCAATTTCTGCCATGTCTAATACCAAGTACCCACTTTGCAAATCCCCCTCCTCCTTCAAACTACTTATTGAGACCATTTCACCTATGTGTTCATCAATTTCAGATTTTGATGTCAGGGATGGCTGAAAAAATTGTTCTGATTCAAGGTGATTTTTTTGCACACATAAAAAAATGGGTGTCACTTGTCACTGAGCAGTTCAATCTTCTTCTGTGGCAGGGTCCAATTTGCTCTTTTATTCAGAGTTCCTTCAACAACTGATAAGATCTGTTGGATTCGTTTATTAATTTCCATTAAAGTGCATGCAGGCCTTCAAAACAACTTGAACTGGTGTACCACCAACGGCTGACGGTCATCGGAGGTTCCCGATGCGACATCCGAAAACCGAAATTGCGCAATTCCGCCTTTTATGGCAGGTGTGACAATGCGTGACTCCACCGCTTTCTGAACATCCCAGCTTTACGTACCGCCGCTCCGCGGCGGAGGTTTCCGACATGACATCCGAAATGTCCGAAACTCCGAAATTAATTCTGCGTGACTTATCATGTGATTTTCTGTCAAACCGTCTTTTTGTATATAGATAGCTTTCCAGGAATAGTTGAGAACTCATTTTTTCAACCCCCTCAAGTTCAACTCAAGTTGTGTAGTTTGGTCGCATCAAAAGAACGATCAATTCTTCGGCAGGGTCTTCAAGAAGCAATCCAAGCTTCAGCGCGAGCCAGCAACTTGTGTATCTAGAGACATTTACGACTTGAGTGTACACTCAATGGATAGATATCTTTGAGGCCGGCAAAACAAAACTTTGCGCAAAGTTCGCGCGCGCAGTTTCGAATCTTTGATTTATGCAACACCCAGAACAAGATAGATTCTTTCTAAGGCGCTCAATTGCGACATATTATGCCGCCTTGGAAAGTACAGGAACATAAACTTTAAAGGTGGAAGGACCCGGCCGTAAAGTTGAACATCTCAACTTTAACAGTCATCTGAGTTAACGAATCAACTTCTTAGTCTTCAAGTTTTGCTCACCAGCTCCTCTGACCATCCGCAGTTGTCTGGAACTTGGATAGATTCACTGCAATTTTACCAGAACTTGTAGGAAAATGATCAACTAACGGTCTAAGAACGCATATCAATTTCAACCAGATGGATCAAATTTCGTCACCGGCGATTATAAATCACCGCAGTACATCCTCTTCCTCCTCTTCTGTTCGTCTGAATGGCCGACGTCGAAAAGTGCGACAATTGTAAGGTCGACGGTGTCTTACCATCCTCGGCTCCGCCCCTGAAAACGGCGAAAATGAGTGGCAAGGTTATCCTTGTACCTTTTTTTTTGTTCCTGGCGTATTTTTGCTGGAGCCCAGTCCAAATTCATGCAGTATGTGCCATGTCGGAATGATGCACTATCTCTTTTCAGAACGCTCTAGGACTTTCACTCTGTACCACGTATCGACTGGCAGCCGTGCCGCGAGGACCCAGCATTTTTATGCGGATACCTTGAGTGAGTCGTAGTCTGTTTCATCGGAACTGTGACAGTTGCCCACAATTTTCAGAGTTCCGACTGACTATTTTAATGCCTCTGCTGGAGCCTCTAAACTTGCCCTGACGAACTATCCGGCTACATGCCCGGAATCTCAACGTCTCGGAATCATCATCACGAATCACGGTGGTCCTGGCGTTCCAGGTCGAGACGCGTCTTTCGCGATTGCCCCACGGATTCAGCATCTTTCAGGCAATAGGCATGATATCATTTCGTTCGATCAGCGGGGGCTCGGCCATTCGCTTCCCAAAGTGAACTGCTTCGGCTCTGCTCTCAACTATGAACTTTTCCGGACCAACACTGTCTTCGAAACCACATTCTCCGTGCCAAAAGATCCGTTCTCGGCTGCAGGTCGCGCGGTTTTGATAGAACAGCAGAAAGAGGCGCTTGCACTTGAGCAAATACAGGGTACCATGTGCGCTCAGACCGTTGGAGCCGAAGCCCTGGGATATATGAGCACGACAACGACCGTTTATGATATGGAGGAACTATCACGCGTACTTGTCGGTGAAGACGCGCTGATCAACTTCGTAAGATCTGTTTATCGATATATTTTGCGGTACTGACAAGCCGGTTCAAGTGGGGTGGAGTAAGTAACTGACTGGGTCATGATATCCTAACTTCTTTCTCATACCTCTTTACAGTCATATGGTATGTACCAGTCTTCTGCCAAGTACTTGTGCCGACTCTTCACAGGTAGTATCGTCGGGGCTTACTTGGGCAACATGCTTCCCCACAAGGCAGGAAAGATTATGATCGACGGAATTGTGCCAGGAGACATGTACGCGGCTCCCATGGTTCAAAAATCATTCTGACGTCGACACAGGTGGAGCAACGAACATTATGATTCTCAGGCTCTCCTTCGTCTCTTACTCACCGACGCTGAGTGAGTATAACTAACGGCTGCTGCTGATTGCTTACATCTTCGATCTGCAGGAAGACATACCAGCTATTCCTTGAGGACTGTGCCAAGGCCGGTCCTACTCACTGTGCTCTCGCAAACGTCGGGGACAAGAGTTCAAAGGACATTGAAGCTCGGATCGATGCCTTCATTGACAAGCTTCAAGAAAAACCCATGCCGATTTCTAATTACACTCGGCCTGGCTTCCTGACCTCGGGTGGTGTGCGAAGTATATTTTTTTATCACTCTGTCTTTTCAAGTTCATTTTAATTTTACATTAAGGCACACTTCATGTTTCGCTGCAAATGCCAGAACAGTGGAAGATCTACGCTCAAATGCTGGCCAGCGCTATGAATGAAGCAGACGGTGCCCAATTGCTTCGAGTTATTGCACGCAAGTACAGTGATCCCTCGCCTCCGACCGACAGTGAGGGATACAGTTATACTGGCCAAGAGGCGTTGGGCCGCCTAGCCATTTCCTGTGGTGATGCGCGCGCATATGGGGCTGATGAAAAACGGCCGACCGCTGAAGATATCGTTGATAACATTTTAGAAACGCTGAAAACTCAACCGCGTTTTGGAGCGACGTATGCGAGCTGTTCATACTCGCTTATTATCTTATCATATCTTCTAACAGCGTGCATCTTACCGAGCAACATGGAGGCTGCCATTTATGGCCAGGTACCGGTGTAGGACCTACGCGTTTCACTGTAAGTGTCGCTTCCAGTGTTCTCTACGCATCATTCCTTAGCAAACAACCCAGGGACCTTGGAACGTAAGTTCTGCTTTAGATTCTCCTCCCCTACTAAGTATTAATGATCGTAAATGTTCAGAAAATCTTAGCTACACCAACCTTGATCGTTTCGAACACACGCAAGTGGTCCCATCTTCTTTCTTCACGATAATTGATATTAATATTTGGACATTATTACAGACGACCCCATCACTCCATATGCCGCTGGGAAAATTGTCCACGAAACAATGGGGAATTCTTCGCGACTTCTTGTTCAAGGAGCAGCCGGTAAGCGTGTGCTCCTCTCCATAGGTGTTGCTTATTTTTCCAAGGCCACTCTTGGCTTACGCCGACAACCAACTGCGCCGCCAAGGTCCTGCAACAGTATTTTGCCGATGGGACCATCCCCGAACAATCCGAAACCTGGTGTGAACGCGAAGTTGAAAATTATTTCACCAGGGAGAGCAGTGATGTTGGCATAACCTCCGCTTTCCTCGATGGCAGATGGGGGAGGCTCGGAATCTAGTTCACTGGCCTGTAGAATGAACTGCCTTTATTACACATAGCTATCGACATCTCTCAGAAGACTCGCAGCTCCGAGTCATCGCATGCATTAAAGCCTTAGTCGAGTTCACGCAATGGTTTCCATAAGGCCTGCATGTTGAGTTGGATTGTCGTTTCTGTCGGGTTTGACGTCCAACTACAATAAAAATGGCAAATTGTTACAATTCGTGATTCTTCATGGTGTACCTGAAAGCTGAGAGGGACGTTCATGGAAGAAGATATTTGATCCCTCTCATTGCGTGGACTCGTTTCGCACCTTAATCACTTCGATTTTATTTCGTAGCCGAGGACAGTATGCACCAGTACCTATCCGGAAGATACTGGAGCGATTATTCAAGCCCGAGATCTAGGAGCAGTACCGGTATCTAGAAAATTCAAAATTCAGCAAGGAGGAGATCCGGGATGCGGGAAACTAGTCTCTCTTGACAGACGCTTCAGTAGTTCTAACTCGTTCCTCGTTTACTGAAGCGGGAAACTCAGACCCATGGCGATCATGACGCAACGGTCTGCAACGGCCCGGGTTTCTTAATGCTTGCCCTCGGGACCTCTCGGGCTCTCTCGGGACCATGTAAAACCAGTCGCCCCTTGGGACTAACCATCCGACGCTCAGCGAGCCCGCCTCGGTTTCTCTTATTCCTCTCTCAAGGCATGTGGCTCCTGACTCCAGAGGCTTGGTTTATATGGACATTCGACTCGGACGGCATGCACTATCAAAGCTAGGCCTACATCGTGAAACAGCAACGATTAGGATCTCAAGGCCTCGCAAGGGATTGCCTCCACTATGCTCGGCAGCACCACAGCCCCCAGCCCTCCCTGCGCACGGAGACGCGGCACCGCGACGCGCGCGCACCCCTCTCTCATCCGCTCCTTCTCACAAGCGGCCCCGACGACTAGCCTACTACGACTGCCTTGCGACCGTCAACGGCGATTATTGTGCGATCGCAGCGCGCCCAAACGCGACGTGTGCGATGTCCGGCGTTGCGCTACCTCCTGCCGCGCCGCGCGACTACCCCAGCCCTGCCACGTATCACTGGCAGCAGCAGCAATAGCGTGCGCTCACCCCTCGCCGCCGTTATACCGTTAATGCCAACGGCAGCAACAGCGCGAGATGGGTGGCATTTGCGTGATCGGGAGACTCGGAGGAATGCGCAACTTCGGGGTGCGATCACAAGCGGGGAGCGTGATGCGCGCGTGGCGGCGCGGCTTCGCCCCTTCCAGTACATGAAAGCGTCGCCCCTGCCAGTACGCAGTCCGCCCTTCTCCCGCGTCGTGCCGCCACTGACCCACCTATGTCACGCAGAACGCGACGGAACGAGCGACAAGCTGCGGGCCTTGAGATGAGCTCCGACCGAGAATGTATGCATGCCCATTTATCCCAATTTCTCTTCCGGTATTCGCTAGAGCGTCTCGTGAACAAAGCTTTTTCTCGCGATTATGACCACATTGAGCGGAAGTGAAGAATAATACTACTCTACAGGTTGTTTTTATTTCATACAGTTCAGGAAACCTGCCTCACCCACTCTGCAATCTCCGCATTCTTTCGTGTTCGTTTCGGATCTTCCCCGGGCTTGGCGAAAACAAAGTCCAAGATGGCTTGGTGATCCTCCTCCTCCTCCTCCTCCTCCTCCCCCGATGTCACGTAACCTGGTGGGAAGCACCAGATTATAGAGCCATTCACACCGTAGCGGTAACCGCGCCCGTCGGCACACCAGTACCACAATTGTCCGTCTTCCCATGTCGTATCGTCTTTCTGGCGATTTCTTGCGCCGCTCGTGCGCCTATTCCACCTGCCCGTTCTGCGACCACCTTGTCGCCTCGCCCCTCCCTCACTCCCGCCTCCCGGCCCACCGCCCCTGCCTCCGCCACGCCCAATACCGGTGCCGTCACCCCCAATGTTATTTTGCGCGAAATCAAACGCAATCGCTTGATTTCTGAGGCTTCGGGCGGACTCAACCTCCAGGAGAAGCGAGTTTTTCAGGGTTCCTTCCCCAGGCGTGGCCTGAAAGAAGAACATCTATGTACAGAGAGTTTTCGGAAAACAAACTCTATCCCAAGTTTCGTACCTCAGTATCTAGTGACTGCGTTTCGGTGACGGTGGTGGCGATCGTCCAGCTTCTCTGGTCGCACACGCGAGGTCGTTGGTCGGAGGTAAAATTCATTCTGCGGGAAGGGTGGTTGTAGTAGTTGTCGAACGTGACTAAGCTAGGCTTGCTCTCCAGATTCTTTATCGGCGGGAGGGGGGTGGTACACTCATTTGGTATTAATAGATCACCGAATGTCATGTATGTTTCTCGCGCGGGCCTCGTCATATCTGTGTCTCCAGTGCCGCTCAGGCCAGTGGTAATATATAGCTCCATCTCCGCACTCTGAAAATGAGGAGATAGGTCAGCCTCAACAATTCTGTGCTTGAAGATCACTCACTCTGTCTATGAAATTAATCTTGGGCCTGCGCACCAGAATAGCAAGATGCTTGTCGCGACGACGGGGTGCTAATGAAGTCTTATTTTTCTGCTTGGACTGTGTTTGTGTCCGGGTGGAGATATCGAAGTCCTTCAAGTTCGCGCTCGTCCATACGCCCTTGAGGACGATCCAATCTGGCAAATTGGGAGTAACTTTTGGATCACAAAGGTCTCCAAGGGTCACAACGCCGGTAAAGTTTTTAGAGGACCATATTTCCGGAGACGGCGCGGTGGAAGAGTGGACAGGGGCGGCTGGCGGGGCGGGGGCGGAGGAGGTCGAGGCGGCGGGGGCAGCGGGGGCGGGGTTGTTACGCGAGGCGGCGGGGACGGCGGCAGAGGTGAAGGCAGCGGAGGCCCTCTTCTTGTTCTTGCGTTTACCCATGGTCGACCAGAATGAGCCTTTATTTGTTTGTCCATGTCCAAGTCTTTCTTTTCGGACCTGACCGTGCATGGTACTACGACCACCTCCGCAAGCCAACTTGAAGGTCTGTGCTCAGTGCCATGCAGCGTAGAACTTCCGATAAGCACTTTCTTTCCACCTTACACTTCGCCGACCCATCTGGACTCGGTTTGGTTATGAATTTGCGCCAAAACTGCGCCGAATTCCGATACTAGAGTCCGCTCAGAGGCTGTCGGCGTTTGGGCTGCTAGATACCGTCAGGCTGCCTGGACCCGCTCCGTTCCAGCCCAACGATAAGCTTCGCCAGCACACAAATCTCCGCGAAGACAATTGACGCGCTCTCGTCGCACTCGGAGAAACTTCGCCTCCCTGCTCACGAGCTCTACTACTAGTCTATTTGGGGGCTTTCGCCAATGCCCTGCAGCCGTCTCCCCTCGTCTGTCGGGGGCACGTCTTCATTCTTGCCATTTCATCTGCTCATTTATCGCGGTTTCACCTGTTCTCTGTCATAAAGTTTACATTCCATCCCGGAACTCTCCGGCAACTAGTACTACGGACCACACGCACCTCCGCAACCCGCTTGCTCTCAGGGGCAGCGATCTATATTTACAGCCCTCATTCGTCGGGGCTCACAGTTCAACTGTTTTCCGGACAGATGATGTCAGTTCAACGTTAATAGTAGCTAGCCGTTGAGGTTCAACGTTAACTAGCTGTTGACGTTTGAAATTTTGAAGTCTCGCGAGCTCAAGTTGACCCGGAGGCACGCGCCATTTGGTGGTACGGTGCGTTTCTAGTGTTGTTCCGCGATGCCTTTTTAATTTATGAGGTAGCATTGCGCGACGGAATACGCCTTTCTTCGAGGTTTTCAAACCGCGACGTACCTTGGCCGATTCCCGACTACGCTTATAGCGATACGAGCTTAAACACGCCCACATGAGCCCGTCAAGAGGACGCATAACTGAGGCGAAGCGAAGGCACATCTTTCTATTATCTGTCACTCACTTGCACTCTCTCCATCTTCTTCTCGTTGTGAATCGTGGGGTCAAACTTCAAGTTAATGCTGTGGTGTTTTGCAAGCTGTTCGTGGGCTGTTGACGCTTGGTTCCCGCGGCTCGCGGCTGTCGGACTCCCGTAGATTTGACGCGGAGTTGAAGTTCAAAAGGCTTCGCAGACACATAATCAAAGAGTGGAAAACTAAAGGCGGCGCGGCACTACCAGTGGAATTCGACGGAGAATCAGTACATTCCTGCTTCAAAGTTAGCTGTGTTCAGATCTTAAGACTTTGGGATGTCGACCGCCGCGATGTACGACCGCTCCACGAGCGTCAGTGGAGACTACTACTGCGCGATCGCACTGAAACGCAGTATTCTGGGCGAAGTGCGCAGCGTGCTGTGCGCGATGTCCGGTGTTGCGCTACCTCCCGCCGCGCCGCTGGGCTACCCCGGTTCCGCCACCTATCACTGACAGCAGCAGCAATAGCGCACGCGCTCGCCCTCCACCGCCGTTATACACGATGGGTGGGGGTTTGTGCGATGAGAGGGGGTGCACAACGAGGGAGATGCGCGATCGCGATTGAGGGAGCGTGATGCGCGTGACAATGTCAGTGTTGGCCCTTAAGGCCTTAAGAACGATTTTGAAAATACTTAAGGGTTAATAACGGTTAAGGGGTTAAGGGGGGCTTTTTTTTTTTTTGGCCTCCAGGCGTTGCCTGGCTCAAGCTGTCTCATAATATGCAAGTTTCACTTCGCTGCGACGCCGCATTCGGGAGATACGGCCAAAATACTTGTCCCTAATTTACGGTGTTGTCTACATGCGCTCGCTAGCCTTTGTACTCCTCATCCGAATTAATCTCAATCTCACCATCATCAGGTCGCCCATCCTCCTCTGCATCTGCCTCAGCCTCTGCCGTAGCCAAGTCCGCCATGAGCTCGGCCTCCGCTTCAATCTCGGCCTGTGTCAGCCGCTCTTTGAACACTTTCGTTACCCCACCGAAGAGCTCTGCAAGCGTCTTTCGTTTCCACTTCGATTTGGGGAGCGTCGGCATCGGGACATTGTCTTCATCATCCTCCGACTCAGAATCCTCGGCAGCCTGCACGTCTTGGCGGGCCGAAGGTTCTTAAGGCTTAAGAATGGCCAAAAAATCCTAGATAATACTTAAGGGCTAAGTTAAGCGTTCTTAAGCCCTTAAGGTTCTTAACCCCTTAACCCTTAAGGCCAACACTGGCGCGTGTGGCACCGCGGTATACAGAGGGGCTGCCGCCGCACGGGAAGCCGTGAATAGGCCTGCTTCATCCATATCTATGCTGTGAGCCATAAGGGACTTCATTTTCATGTATTTTTATGGGCGCGGCTTTTCTTCCTTAGTTCCCTTTTATTTCTTCTTTTGACATCTACTATATTATTTCTTGCTCTCGGTTCCTCTTAACAAGCGAGGTACGAGCTTCATTGTTAAAGCGTCTGTCTATGAGAGACTGTGGGATAGCATATGATTGATTGCGGATCAGCAGATCATCAGATAGACTATTAAATGACGCAATGGTCTGCAACGGCCTAGACTGTTAATGCTTGCCCTTGGGACCTCTCGGGACTATGTAACCAGTCGCCCCTTGGAAGCTGAGACTAACCATCCGACGCTCAGCGAGCCCGCCTCGGTTCCATTTCCTCTCTCAAAGCATGTGGCTCCTGACTCCAGAGGCTTGGTTTGATACCTGGTCCTTTGGATACCTTAACCCGGCGGCGCCGGCAATATTGCTGGTCAAAACAAGGAGGTAAGCGTTACTATAACCACAGGATAAGGATAACATTATGCATGTGAAGGAGAGAAACCTGACTTATCCCATGTGAGGAACAGATCCCAACTCTTCCCAACCTAGCGACGCTGCGAGAGAAAGACCTCAGCTGACGGCCCTTCTCTCTGATTGTCCACGCAGAATCTCAGTGGCTATACACGAAATATCGTGCAACTCCAACCAGCTGACTCCCTCCAGCTCGTTCCTTTGGTACAATCGTCATTGATGGAGTCCAGCATGGATGATGGGACCGCAAGCAGACTACTATAAAACTGCCGAGGTCGACTTGGGTTGACCTCAAACAGACTTCCCGCTGCAAATCCAGCAGGCACCATGTTCCCGTCTTGCGCCTCAATTGCGGCCCTTCTTGGCTCTGCTGGCTTGGTCGCTTCCCTGGGTACTACTTGCAGTACTCCCCTCGGAGCTGGAACGTGAGTTCGGTGATTATCCATGTCTGTGGTGGGCCTCATTCTGCTGCAGTTCCGCCCCAGGTGATCCATTCTGGATGCAAAATATCAGGCATCAAGGCATTGCGGCATTCAACGGAAATCCCAGCAGCTATCAAGTCTTTCGCAACGTGAAAGATTTTGGCGCACGGTCGGCGATATACATTCCATTTTGCAAATTCCCAACTAACTCAAAATTTATCTAGGGGTGACGGAGTTACTGATGATAGTGCGGCCATCAAGTGCGTTAATTCCATCCAATCCAAAGTGATACTCTAAGTGTGCACAGTGCTGCAATCACGGCAGGAAGTAGATGCGGAGGAGGGTCATGCCACTCGTCAACGTAAGTGTCTTTTGCAACTGGCCGTCATATTGTGTCTCACCTGTTACCAGAATAACCCCCGCGGTCGTCTACTTCCCGCAAGGGTGAGCTTGAGCCTTTTTTATTTTTTATTTGAGGCTGGAAATTTATCAACTTCCCCATAGGACTTACTTGGTTGGGAATTCGATCATTCCTTACTACTACACGTTCGGCGCTTTTCACTCATTCCCGAAACCCTAATCCAACATTCACTGTCAGACAATTGATTGGAGATGCCAAAAACCCACCCACGCTACTTGCGACAGCTGGCTTCAGAGATCTTGCTGTCATCGGTTAGTTTTTACTCAATAACCCAACAATAACCGTCCTTTCATATCTCTGACACGCTCCCCTCTCCAGATGCTGACCCATATATTCCCGGCAAGTTACTAAGACTGTGCTGTATGATGCTACCTACTAATTAGTTCACCTACTAGGCGGTGGCGGAGCGCAATTTTACACGAACCAGAACAACTTGTGAGGTGGTGTTACTTCAATCGGACCCCAGCTAACCCATGACGATTCAGCATGAGATCTGTCCGCAATTTCGTAATCGACGTGCGACGCGTTCCCTCGACAGTACCGCAAGGAACAGGTATCCACTGGCAAGTTGCGCAAGCCACTAGGTTTTTATTTAAATTATAATCGCCATCTCTGTTTGCTTATCAAAAGCTACAAGTCTAATGAATATTCGAATCGAAATGTCGACCGCCGCCGATACTGCTCACCAAGGTGAATACTTTAATTTACTTATCTCTTGCGTTCTGGTCTCATCTTTCGTGCAGGTATCTGGATGGAGAACGGCAGTGGTGGCTTCCTTGGAGATTTGACCCTAAATGGTGGCAATTTCGGAATGTGGGTTGGCAACCAACAGTTCACCGTCCGAAATGTCACCATCAACAACGCCAAAACCGCCATTCTCAACCACTGGAACTGGGGCTGGACCTTCCAAGGCATCACCATCAACAATTGCGGAGTCGGATTCGATTTATTGACAGGCGGAGGAGATGCAGCTCAAGTTTGTGCTTCCCTTGAACTCCATTGGTGTTGCTGATATCTTTATAGACTGTGGGGGCTGAGGCCATCATCGACGCGGTTGTTTCCAATACGCCGATTTTCGTCCGCACGTCAACTGCGAGCGGAGGCCGGCTCATCGGCGCTGGATCACTTGTTATCAACAACGCTAAGCTCACAAACGTTCCCGTCGCCGTTGGTGTCGCTGGCGGCGCAACTGTGTTGGCGGGTGGATCCACCACCGTTGCCTCCTGGGGACAAGGAAATGTTTACACTGGCTCTACTGCTGCCGGAACATTCACTCAGGGGACCATTGCTGCGCCAAACAAGCCTGCCGTACTGCTCGACAGCGCTGGCAGAGTCTTCGGCAAGATGCATCCCCAGTATGCTGAATACGCCGTCAGCCAATTTGTCAGTGTTAGAGACCAAGGCGCCAAGGGAGACGGAAGGACGGACGACACCGCCGCTCTTAAAGCAATATTCGCTGCTGTAGGCAAATTCCATCTTTTCTTTTGCTCTTATTCACCTTTCCTTCAGTACGCTGGGTGCAAGATCATTTTCTTCGATGCCGGAACATACGTTGTCACGTCGACCCTTCAAATCCCCGCTGGCACTCAAATCGTCGGAGAGGCTTGGACCGTCATTGCAGGAAAAGGCGCCGCTTTCCAGGACATGAACAGCCCGGTTCCTGTCGTTCAAGTCGGTGCTCCCGGCTCCACCGGTCTCCTTGAAATCTCGGACATCATCTTCTCCACGATCGGACCCGCAGCAGGCGCGATCGTTGTGGTACGATGATACGCTTGATACGACCAACTATGCTAAACAAATATCACAGGAGTGGAATATCAAGCAGAGCGCCCAAGGAAACGCTGCCATGTGGGATTCGCATATTCGTCTCGGCGGAGGTATTACTTCCCCTGATTCGATACATCACTCGGACTCAAATATTCATCTAGCTGCCGGATCAGGACTGCAAGGCTCCGACTGCCCGTCTAGTGGCAGTGGTGGCACTACCAACTGTATCTCCGCATTCCTTGCCCTTCACCTGACCCCGGAATCCACTGCGTACCTCGAGGTTTGTTTAGCTCACCTCCGCTATCGACCATGTGCTGACTTGGATCGTCGCAGGGTACCTGGGTGTGGCTCGCCGACCACGAACTCGATCAGCCTGGGGAGGGACAGATCTCTATTTTCTCTGGACGAGGGATCTTCTCAGAATCGGCTGGTCCTGTAGGTCATCACGCCTGATATTGACATTTCGATCCTCACACATCCTCAGGTCTGGTTAATTGGTACCGCGTCGGAGCACCACGTCCTCTACCAGTATAATCTGGTCAACGCCAAGAACCATTACATGGGCCTGATTCAAACCGAGTCGCCGTATTATCAGCCTGCACCGGCTCCGCCTGCTCCTTTCTCCATCAACTCTGCGTTCAAGGATCCTTCTATGGCTGGGGTGACTTCGGCATGGGGCCTCGTAGTGACCACCTCTACCGACATCCTCGTTTTCGGCGCTGGACTTTACAGCTTCTTCAGCGTAAGTTTTCCAGTTGTGCGCGAGACTCATAAATTGACTGTGGCTTGCTAGAATTATAAGCAAGACTGTCTCACAGGAAACACTTGCCAGACTGGCATCATTAACGTAGACACGACGTCGTCGGTCCGCATATATTCTCTTTCGACCGTCGGCGCCACATTCCAGCTCAGTCGGAATGGGGCGAACGTTATCAACAGCAGCGGGAACCAGAATGGGTTCGCAGAGACCGTCACGGCGTGGAGCCAATCGTAAACTGTATTTTATTGCTCGGACCTCGTACATACACATTGTAAAACCAATTGCATCATTATAGATCATTATTTAAAGATTTACTTTTGACTTCTCAGTGGAGGTCGCAAAAAAGCCGCAGGTGAACTTTTGAGCACCAGACAACGGTTTAAGCGCTTAAACTCCGACAATCCTGAACCTCTTCGGCGGCGTTGGAGCGCAGGCCTCAGCGCAATCGGGCGGGGGCGATGGGGGGCGAAGGACTATCTGCCATCACACTGCCACCTGTCAAATCATCCAAGTGCCAAAGTCACGCTGTCACATACTTGTCACTCCTGATCAACGCGATTCAACACCCCAACCCCATGTCAGAATCGAGTCCACTCCTTCGAGCCTTGACTGCAAGGCAGGAGAGGAAGCTAGTCAACTTTCTGGACGAAAAATTCTTAGAGCTTACTAGAGGCTACAAAAAGCGGTTGGTCTGACGATTCAGGTCCGCACGACGGCCAAAATTGATAAACTTTAGTTCACAACCTGACACTCTTCTGCCTACCCTCCCGCTGTACCTTGACGCCTCCCAGAAAATACTGTCCATGGTGCTTCAGATTCCTCCGATAGACCCCTCGACGTCCTTGCGTACCGCTTATCTCTTGCGACTCACCAACGATGTGGGTGGACATTTCCTCTGATATTTCAGGAAGGATAAGCCGCCGTAAAGGTCTTGACCTCTGTTCCGGGGTACCCCGCTGATACCGAAAATGTGCCCATCCTTCTGGACTGGCTGGACGACCTGGACCAGGCGTGGCTCTCTGTCCTGCAGGCACAGGTCTGGGATCCTGAAGACGGCCCCGCGGATCTGGTGATTGATGCCGAGGCGGCAGCCGCAGGGATCAAGTCGTCTGCGGTGACGCAAACCGAGCGTACACGGCTACGGAGCCTACTCATTGGGGGCTCTGCCACTCTCGAGGAATGGCTGTCTGGGGACGCTGCTCCAACTCGACAGAGTACTATCATCGAAGAGGACGAAGAAGCCGACGAAGAAGCGGGAGGGGGCTCTATCAAGGACGTGGAGGGTATGTTGGAGAGGCTAGGGGTGCAAGACGGGTTCGATGAGCTCTTTTGGAGAACCTTGCAGGAGCTGGGTGGCCTCGGAGGAGTTGTATTACCACCGTCGATGAATCCGGAAGATATGGCCTGCGATTCGTGAGCCGCGCAAAAAATATCTCTGATTTATTACATCCCTGTACTTACTCAACATAAGCCAAACACTTTATTTTGGCTTCGAGCAGGTTTGTTTTTATCTTGCCTTCGCATTACGTTCTAATTATATCCGCCTATTAGATTATATCCACTACTAGGCGGCTCACCACACAGACATCTGTTTCTTTTCTCTCGTGGTCTGCTCGCAGCAGTGTCATTTTTGGAGGTAAATAGTTGGTTGAATTACATCAATAATATCTCCGGGATAACATAAAATACTGATCCTTAAAACTCCACATAGCTAGTGCCGTTCGCCACCTTCTTCGCCGAGACGACATAATCCCTCCTCTCAGCGTCGTCCTGCTTGCTCCTGCCGAAGGCGAGGGGATCCATCGGAATTGCCGCGTTTCGGTCGCTCGAGTACTCGATGTCCTTCTGTATTCTCACCACGGTGCTGTTGCTGTTCGTCTCGCCCGCTGTTCCCAGCCTATGTGGGCCGCTTCTGCTCGAATTGTCGCCGCTTGTTCCGTTGTTGAGCCACTTGCGGTTGTTCAGGTTCGACAACATGCATCTGGGGAATACGATCGTCAGCACTCAAAGATGAAAATCGAAGAAACAGGGCGTACAGCGAGTAAACTCGTCCGATGGTGATCTAGAATACAAAACGTCAGTCAGCTAGTCCGGCAAGGTGAGCCGAATGTACCTCAAGCATCAAAGCCGCTAAAAGCCCGAGTGAGTCAATGCAATATTATTGCGAAAGATGCGGCTCTCGACTCACTGTTGGTCTCAGGCTGAAGCTTGAAGAGCACGATGGTAATGATGGTTACTGTGGTGGTTATGGAGCCGTTTCTGACTGCCGCGATCGACAGGCGGCGAAGAAGCCTAGATGGTGGTCGTTCAAACGCCGAGAACGGACAATCGCGCGCACTCACTCGCTAGTCCCAGTGAAGGCAGTCTTAAGAGTCTGGAACTTGACGACGAGAATGGCCGTGATGAATGTATCGGCAGCGACGCATCCACTGAGCCATACGGTGACCCATCTAGACGCGTGTCAATCAACGCGGAGAAAAATGTGAGTCGTTCAACCTACTTCACCAGGTGTTCCCGAGATGAGATCGAGGTTTCCATAATGAGGGTCCCCGCCGTTGCGCCGGCACCGGCGAGGCCGACGCAAATGAACACTCCAATGAGGGGTATCCAGATCCATTGCTTGGTCCTAGCGAGCGAAGTGAGTAAAGAATCCAGGCTCGAATGGTCGCAGAACGTACAGGCTGAACAACATGCGCGTGAGGAAGATTTGGACTGCCGCGCCGGTGATTCCTGTGCCGATAACATATCCCGCAATGCTCCATGGCCTGAGTGAGAGTTAGCGCAGTTATCTGTCTACGATTTATAATGATTTACTGGGCGGCCAGGTACGACTGCAACTCAATGTTTATTTTCAATTCAA
The DNA here is from genome assembly GCA_029282285.1 of Mycena rebaudengoi. Classification (NCBI taxonomy): domain Eukaryota; kingdom Fungi; phylum Basidiomycota; class Agaricomycetes; order Agaricales; family Mycenaceae; genus Mycena; species Mycena rebaudengoi. Next base: position 574,394 of record JARJCX010000003.1, on the reverse strand, counting down.
CAACGGAATGACAGACGCCGTACCTCTTCGCCCCAGTGCTGAGGGAAAGTTTATTAGAAGCGAGTTCAATTTCGCGGATATTGATGCGCGACTAACCGTCACCATGTACAGGTAGGTGGCCGACAGACACGCGAAGACTGTTAGGATGTCTCCCGTGAGGGCAATAAGCACCATGATCTTGTTAAAGAACGGATCTGATAACCGGTCATTAGCGAGTAAAGTGCATATTGTTTATGAGCAACCGACCGCCTCTATATCGATTGAAGTACTTCAGAATTCTTGGAAGTCAGGATTAGCAAGGCTGACAGAGTGACACTAGGAAACACATGTACTCTTTCAGTCTGCGAACGAATATGTGAGCCATTGAATTATATCCACGCTGTAATTTGAACGCACTCCAGGGTGAAGAGGCTGTATATATTTAAAACGAGTTAGCAGCGAGAAGTTTATTTCGACGACGAAGCATACACCATGTTGGCCCATGAAGAAAATAGAAGGCAGCTGCGAAAAAGACAGTAAGATCAGATCATGTCGAAGTGCGGGGAGAAAAAAAACACCCTAAGGAAAGATCGAACTGAGAGCCGCCCATGGTGAATATTACTTGTACGGGGGTTCGGAGGGGAGCGGTGAATGGACATGGCCAAAAAAACGGGGTCTATTTGAGCGCGTGTGTACGTTACCGAAGGCGAATAGGGGTGGTATCCAAGTTGAGCTCGGATGTGGATTCTGAAACTCCACGCACATACTAAACGTAACACCTTCGCTTATCAGTTGACCCTGCTTCTAATATCCGGGGCTTGACGCCCTACTTTATTCTCACCAATCGCTACCGTTCCCGGGATGCATTACGACTCTAGATCTAGAAGTGAGACGGCCTCGCGCGGAAAATAATTGCATGAGTAGGCTCGTCGATGACCGAATTGCAACCGTTGATTCTCATAGTGATGATCCCTAATAACGAGGGTACGAAATTCCAACAACAATTTCGCAATGACCTTCTTATCCTAGAAGCAGTGGTTTCGATGGCACTCGAATTAATGTGAACGAGTTATTGGATCAATGGACAAATGGCAGTTGAAATTTGCTTCCGAAAGGGCAACTCCGTCGGAATATACCTACCTACCTACCTACCGCCGGTGGATAGAGGCCGGTGGAGTAGTTTTGATTTTGAAAAAAAAAGTGAAGCCAAGCCGGAGCGTACGGCAGTAATGTTCTCAGGAACTGCGTCTTGATCCTGGCGTTTGCCGCAACTGCCTGTGCACAGAGTAATTGTTGAGTAGTTGGAAAAACCCATAGTTGCAGGACAAGGTTAAATGGTAGTAAAATTTTGTGCGCTTAAGATTATTAGCGTTGGGAAGCCTACAGATGCGTTTTTTGAAATTGGTTCAAAATTTTTTGAACTTAATTTATCAAGAGGCAACTGCGGGAATAAAGTTTCCGACACACAACTCAAAAAGTTTTGACAGCTGCCGGAGGGGGAGCAGAGGTCTTGGTCAGCAGTTAAGTACGATCCAGTAGCGGATGAAAAAAAAAACTGAGTCGACAGATCTTTTATTTTAAGTAGGGGGAGTAGGCAAATATATAGAGCACATGAACGGAAATGAAAGAGGAATAAAAAGTTTAGGATCGGTATCGAACAAAGTTATTGCCGGGTCCGGCATTCCCGATTTGGAGGCACTGTCAAGTCTGGCTGGGAATTGCCGCTTGCCTCTTGCCTCCCACGCAGCCAAAGAGATATATTCCACGTTCCGGGTCCCGCAACGTTCCCGATCCTCTCAACCGATCAGGAGCTCAATTCGACTCTATTCGAATCGATTATTTACTTCCCATGACAACGTTGTGTACATAAAGGAGGAAGCTACAAGGATTCCTGCACTCATCCTCCACATCCGACCATGAACCAATCCTCGTACAAAGACGCTGTAACGGCCCGCGGTATCAAGTACCACTACTTCTTCAGCCCCGCTGCTTCTGGCAAGCCCACCGTTCTGTTCCTCCACGGATTTCCCTCCAATGCGCACGAATGCTGGCGCCACCAAGTCGTTTTCTTTGTGAAGCAGGGCTACGGCGTCCTCGCTCCTGATCTTCTAGGTTACGGGGGGACAGACAAGCCCACTGACGTCGCGCTCTACGCCAAGAGTCTCATGTCCGCTGATATCATTTCGATTATGGACAAGGAGAACCTCAACGGCAAGGTCTATGCCATTGGCCACGACTGGCACGTCCTTATTTCATTTTATATCTATCTCTAATCGTCCTTTCAATTCAGGGGCTGTGCGTTAACCTCTGGACTGGCGACGTTTTATCCTGCGCGCTTCGCTGGATTCGCTTTCCTCGCTCTCGGCTACCTCGCGCCAAACCCCGAGTTCGATATCGACAAGTTCTATGAGGCCTTCAAGGGCCTCGTCGGACACGAGTGCTTCGGCTACTGGCAGTAAGTTTATTATTACACATCGCCTACCATCTTATCTGATCCATTGGTCAGCTTCTTCAAGTCAGATGGCGCCGACAAGATCATCGAGGAGCACGTAAGGACAACCCAGTCCAATCGATCCGCTTCTTCGCTAATCGATTTGCTCAGATAGACGCCTTCATGAGTATTTTGTACCCGACAGAGTCGAAGACTTGGCTCTCCGACATGGCGCCCGTCAACAAGCTCAAAGAATGGGTCCTTAGCGACAAAGTGACGCCACCCCCTTCGTACCTTACCCAGGAGGTCCGTTAATTGTTTCTTCGCCTCGCGATGTTTCAGTATTTATTAAATACTTGCAGGACTTCACCCGACAGAAGACTGAGCTCCTGAAGGGCGGTCTGGCCGGGCCCCTGTGCTGGTACAAGCAGTACGCCACCGGCGTCGTTATTCACGACGACAAGCGTGCGTATCTTTCCGCTGCTCGACCGCCAGATCCCGGACGTTTACGACATAAATAGTTGCGCCGAAGGAGAACTACATCATCAAGCAGCCTGTCTTCTTCGCTGCCGCTCACGAAGATTACATCTGCGTCCCGAAGGCCGCGCTTGTAACCATGAAGGACGTCTGCCCCAACTTGACCGTTAGAGACTACCAAACCGATCATGTACGCTCTCGGTTGTTCCGTGATACTGATACTAATTTTTATTGTAACAGTGGGTACAGATCGCTGCGCCGGAGAAGATTAACAAGGACCTCTTTGAGTGGATCGAGAGCTTGTAGAATTGAATGTATCCAATCTGTTATGTAAATTTGTGGATTTTTACGGAGCGCTCGCTGTGCTTCCATATGGGCCATTGTGGGTCCAGATCAAACCTTCTGATGCGATCAAATATGGAGAACAATTAGCGGAGGACAACATCACATGTCGGCAGCCCTGACGGTACTTCGGCATTTTTACACCGGTTTATGAGCGGCAAGGCCCTAAGTTTGAATCCCACAATGGCTAAACGGCGCATACGTCAGATTTCATTGGGGCAATATAAAATCAGGGCACTATCAGGGCCGGGATGGACCCTGGAGACGACGGGAGAATTTTTGGGATCGCAGCTTGATCACAGCTCGGCGCTCGCTGGCGGCGTCGACGCCCGCGCCCGTTGTGTCTACATACCGTGACTATTAGTACTAGTATCGTAATTCAAGGGTTGGTATAGCATGGTTTTAATTACCGATCAGCAATAAGTAGCGCGGACCTACATAGTAAGTTATCACCGTCTGTGCAGCGGCTAGAGCAAGTAATATTCCCATCAAAACCACCTGGTGTGGTCGTGGGAATGTGGCGGTGCTTACAGAGTTGCCCACCGGGTCGCAATGAATTTAGCCCAAAAATGTCGAGGAAAAAATTGCACGTCGGGTGCGGGGTTTATTCCCATCCCAACCCATCTTTTTTCAAGAGTTTTATTGTTACAGAAATAAGACAGTGAATAGAATCGTTAGCCGGCACCGCCACATTCTCACGACCACCCGGGGCCCGGAGGCCGGGGGTGGATTTTGATGGGGATGTAGTGGTCGCCCCCTTGGGCCAGAGGTAGGTACGGTCACCTACCGTAGGTAGGTAGTTACCGGCGTGGTCCAAACATGGTAATGTGGAGCTTTCCGTAATAGCTAGTGGAAAAGATCCGAACTTTTTAACAAGCGAGGTACGAGCTTCATCCGTTAAAGCGTCTGTTTAGGCGAGATAAGTCTCCGCTGAGTCTGCGTATGAGCCAGTACATCTTAGGAGCATCGAGTCATCAGGCTCTATGGGTACAAAATCAACTACAGTGAATTCTGTTTTAACCCATACTGACTGTTTGAATACTCTGCGGTAAGCCATACTTTCTCATTGCTTTCTCATTGCCTCAGACAGTGGATTTTCCCCATATTTTTTCAGAGACTTTCCACGTTGCCTGAATAAGCGCGGTCAGAGTCAGAATTCTGGAAGCGATTCTGATAGACGATTCTGAAGGTGATTCTCGAGTGATAAATCAGAATCGGTTTTACACATGTAAAAGCTCCTCTGGAGGTGCTTCTAGTCTCTCCTAGACAGACTAAGTACAATAACTCGTAAATACCTTTGAAATACCTCGCTAGTTGTAAGGCGCTTCTACAACGATTCTGAGACGGTGATTCTCGGTCCAGAATCGACCGATCCTCCGCGTCAGAATCCACATCAGGATCGCCTCAGAATCACCTTAAAATCACTCTTATAATATTTATTAAAAAATCCTTCGCAGATTCCTTGTTGCATAGCCTCCGGGCCAGATACGGCAACCAACTGGAACTTCAATTCGTTTCACAGTCTAAGTCAGAAAGGGTGGACGTTTATTGACTTGGTTCTCGGTATTATTATGCTGCTAAGCCATATTCAAGTTGGAGTGAAGTCGGTAGAAGTCGGAAGAGCACTAGGGTGTGTAATTTCAACTTGAATAGAACGAATCTGAGGCTCTAGTAGTAATGAGTCAAATAAGTCTTTGTTTTGAGAGAATGAGAATTAGTTTCCTGAAAAACACGTGGTATTTCGCGCTTGGACCTTGATCGGCGTCCAAGAGCATCTGCGTCAAATAAACATATACATAGAATTTTTTTATCTCCAAAGGACAATGATATAGTCCTGGAATGCAAGGTCTTTTGCTGTCGTCTCGATGCCGCTCCATCCGTATTTCTTCTGCGCTTGAGTCGATTGGACACCGATTCCGCAGCGGCCCTCCCGCCAAAAAACGGGTCTTTCAGCCTCCATCAGGGCCAAGGCGTCCTGGACCAGAAGGTGGCGGTTACGGCTTTAAATATCCGTCGCAATCCAAGGGTCCTGAGCGCGAAAGTGGCCGCCCCGGTTTGGTTGCCCATAACCCATTGGAAGGCCTCGATGGCGTAGGTGTTAATGCATCCCCACACGACATTTTGGAATATTTCCACCGCACTCTGCCTAGGTGGATTGCACGTAGAGACACACTTGACCGCCTCATTTCGTTCGGCGCACCGTCAACCGAAGCTCAAACTCTCCTCGCAGCCTTTGCGCAGGACGCAGATACCGGATTATTCGACTCCATCGCTGCCTTGGAAAAATACGACATATACAGATTCCGGGACACGGATCCGCTGGAGGCCGACATCGCCTTCTCCAACGTGTTTTTCTGCTGGCTCAATGCACGAGGAGTAATACCCGGCGTGAAGCCACCCACGGTCTCCACCCTCCGGCGCATTTCGCAGGCCGCGGAGTGCATGCACCCCGCAGAGATTTACCCCAATGCGCGCAAGATGCGCCGCAAGATCATCATGCACGTCGGCCCCACGAACAGCGGCAAAACGCACAACGCGCTGCGCGCACTGGCCTCCGCAAAGGTCGGCGTGTACTGTGGCCCGTTGCGTCTGCTTGCGTACGAGATCTGGGAGCGCCTGAACCTTGGCCAGATCGTCCCGCTTGGCGCCACCGAAGAGCAGATCGCGGAGGCCGCCAAGATCGGGCTCAGTGTGGAGTCGCCCTTTGCCCGCCCCTGCAACATGCTCACGGGTGAGGAGCAGAAGATTGTCGCGGAAACCGCGACACTGCACAGTTGCACGGTGGAGATGCTTCAGATCACGACGCGGTACAACGTCGCGGTTGTCGACGAGATTCAGATGATTGCCGACCAGGAACGCGGAGCGGGGTGGACACGCGCGGTTCTGGGCATTCGCGCGGAGGAGGTGCATCTATGCGGCGAAGAGACAGCAGTGCCGTTGATAAAGGAATTGCTCAAGGACACAGGCGACGAACTGGTGGTGAATCGTTACGAACGTCTCACACCACTCGAGATCGAGGAAACCAGTCTGGAAGGCGACCTGAGCCGCGTACGCAAAGGCGACTGTATCGTGACGTTCAGTCGGGCCTCTATATTTCACCTCAAGCGACAGGTCGAGTCAAAAGCCAAGCTCAAGTGTGCGGTCGTTTACGGAAAGCTACCGCCCGAGATCCGCAGCGAGCAGGCGGCCTTGTTTAACGACCCCGACAGTGGCTATGATGTTTTAATCGGGAGTGACGCTATTGGAATGGGACTCAATTTGTGGGTTCCTTTTCCTGTTCTCGATGTGCAGGGGCTGAGTGCTACTGCAGGAAAATCCGTCGAGTAATATTCGAGGCTATCGCTAAATTCAATGGGGTCTACATGGCACCCCTCTCGGTGTCCCAGATGAAGCAGATCGCTGGCCGGGCGGGGCGGTTTGGGATGCAAAGCGTTGACGAGAAACCCGGCGGTTTTGTGACGACCCTGCAGTCTCAAGATCTTCCCGAGTTGCGCAAAGCCCTGCCACAGGTTATCCCCCCCTTGGCGTACGCGCGTGTTTCGGCGGACCGCGACATCTTTGGCAGAATGGTCGGCGTCCTTCCTGCCAACGCGACGACAGAAACTGTGTATACAGCGTACATGCACGCCGCCCGAATGGCGCCCGCTGCCCGCGTCGGCTTTCCTCACAAGCTCAAATCCATCTCCGAATTCATGGATGAGCACGGCCAATTCACGCTGGAGGACCGGCTGCTATTTGTGCAAGCGCCTTTCCCGTGGCTGGACCAGCAGGGGCTCCATGCGATCGCCGAGTTCGTCGTTGCGTATCGCGATACGATGAACGTGGACCTGATGGCGACCTTGGCAAATCTGCCTTATCTGGGGGTGCTCGAGGACGGCGAGGCAGCCATGCGGGAAACCGGGTCTAATACATTTAACCCGAGCGCGAAGCTGATCACGCTCGAATTCTTCCACAAGATCCTCGTTGCCTACCTGTGGCTCTCCTACCGCAACCCAGTATCGTACAGCTCGTATGAGGAGGCGGTAGAATTGAAAGAGCGCCTCGAGCTAGTCCTGCATTGGTCTCTGCAGCAAATCACGCGGTTTGACCGCGGCGAGCGGCCTGCTGCGGGTGTGCGCAGAAAGGCGCCCATCGAGTTCAAGTCGGAGAGGGAGTTCAAGGATGTACAGGTGGCCATAAAAAACGAAAGGAAAAAATCCCCCTCGCCACCCGCCCTACCCGCACCTCGCCCAAGCTGGAATTAACCCAGTCGGCAATAACGCCGTCTCCCTGACTCGTTTTCCGTCTTACCACGCCAAAAGAATACTACTTCCTGGACGAGTGCGCTCCTAATTACATTATTCCTCCCTGCGCCGCTAGCGCGAATTTCCGCTCGCGTTGTTTGTTTCCGGTGGCGATGCGCTTGTTTTGGCACACTTGCCCGATTTGGAAATTGGACTTGTCTTCCGCATTTTACCACCACAAACCAGTCGCTGGTCGCCCGCTGTTCAGGCATCCCCTCCTAGACGCTCAAAAAACTCTCCTTGGGCACCTACCGCATTATCATCATGAAATCCTTTTGCCCTATTGGAATTTTGCGGCTCGTCGTGTTTCTTGGCTCCATCCTCCCATTCGTCGCCGCCCTTCCTATCATATCTTTCGACCCCTCCTCCGTCACCATGCCCATCAGTCTTCGCGGCCACGCGTACAATCGGCGACCCGCGGAGGCGGTCCGTGTGCAGGGACTTGGCCCAGCGAGCTCGGATCCTGATCCAGAACGGCGAGTGGGTGGTGATGGACGCAGTCCTCTCGGGCGCGTTGCGCGTTTCCAAATTGCACAGCAGCGCGCGGTGGATTCGCCTAGTATGGCGGGCACAGAGGGACCGAAGGCGCGCGAAGAGGGATTCGACGCGGGGAAGATACTGCTTTCGCACCAAGAACTCGCTCCGCCCGCGCGTTCGACCTCTTCACCCACTGTCTCCCCCACGCCTACTTTGGCGACCGTCCCGGCTCCTCAGAGCGCGCCGATACCCCCGTTCCACGGCGCGCAGAGCAAGAAGGGGACGTCGAAGCATACGACGACGGGGCAGAAGCACGGCGGGCACAAGGCCAAGACACAATTCATGGGTGTCGAGTGAAGGGCGAGTTCGGTGGAGCGTTCATTCCTTGATAATTCGCTGCGCTGCGTGTCCACTTACCATCTCTATCTTGAATGTGCGCGGGTCATCTCGATTTGTATACTTAATACCAATGCCTAGAATCCCTACTTCCACACACTATGTATTCCATTACTCGTTGTATTATATGGCAAGAATACAGTTTATGCGGCGCGTTTAGTCACGGTCATGTGTTTTGTCGACGCGGCAGGTCACAAAATCTAGCTCAGGCCAATCCGTGCCCGGACCTCAATCATGGTCTGCGCAGATCTCTCCCGCGCAGCAGCGGCGCCCGCTCGCGCCACCTCGTCTAAAAATCCGACGTCTCCCCGGATGCGCGCAAACTCGGCGCGCGGGCCAGATATCAGCTCCTCTACAGAAGTGACTACGTCGGCCTTGAGGTCGCCGTGGTTCTTCGCCGCGTAGAGCTGTGCGACAGCCGCCACGTCTTCGTCTGTGCACGCCGCGATGATGGAGAGGAGGTTGGACGTCCCGGGGCGCGCGACGGGGTCGTAGGTAATCCCGGATGTTATTGAGTCTGTAACGGCTGCGCGCACTTTCGACTTGATCTGTGCAGCGCTGTCGGTTAGCAGGATGCGCGAATTGGGATCAGCGGCGGATTTGGACATTTTGGAGTTCGGGTCTTTGAGGGAGAGGATCCGTTTCGAGGGCGCTGAGACGGACGGTGTTAGTGGTAGTAGAAAGTGCGGCGAGACCACATACTGATAAGCGCCGTGGGCAAGGGGAACATGGAAGAGTTCCCCTTGAATGTGCGGTTGAAAGAGTCTGCAATATCACGGCTCAGTTCCAGGTGCTGTCGCTGGTCCTCCCCAACAGGAACGTGGGTAGCTCTGGGGAGATGAGTCAGGTGAAGCTGAATCCGATGGCGCATCTTACTGGTATAAGAGAATATCCGCGGCTTGCAGCACAGGATAGGTTAGAAGCCCGGCGTTTAATAGAGATTCATCGACCTCGGACTCGTCATTGGCGTTTCGCGACTGCGCCAGTCGAGTCTTTACACAAAAATCAGGGCACTTCGTGTAAGACGCAGAGCGCGCACCTTCCATGAGGTCATCCTGCGCAGTTTCCCTGTGGGCGTGATGCAACTCAGGATCCAGGCGAGCTCAGTGTGCATCGCGTTCTAAACAAGCGACTGGCTCAGACAGTGTCTATCGGTGCGCTTCAAAACCTTACGGAGTCTTGATGGAAAAGAATGCAGCGCTTCGGATCAAGCCCCACAGCGAGAAGAACAGCAAGCATGTCTCGCCGGGAAACGGCCAGCTCTTTGGGATTTTGGGGCAGAGTCAAAGCATGCCATCCGACAATCGAGTATATGAGCTTGTCGTGCGGGTTCTCTTTCTGAATCTTGACCCAGTTCAAAAGCGCCCCCAGATAGTTTCCTAGCTGAGAGCCTTCAGACAAAGGACCGTGTTGCAGAAAACCAGACACACATGAGGAATTCCGGTGGGCTGAATTCCGGAGAAAATCGTTCGGGACTTCGCCTTGGGGCCTTCCTGAGTCTGAGTCGAGTTTTGAACCGAAGAAAAGGTTCTCAAAGGCCGATTGAAGCAACCCCGAAGGCAGTAGACGTGGTTTGAGCGCAAGATCATCGGAATCTGAATGATATTTGACAGCGCGGTTGGAACCAAACAAAAGATACTCTCTCTTTCACCCCTCTTGTTGCGTTCCTTTGTTCATGGAAACTCTGGCCATTACTGAGCTTCCTGGGGGCGACAGCTTTCGCGATGTTACAAGTCTTTTTATCGCTGCTGCGGCTGGTATGCTGGTGTCTCGAGTTTTCGACTTGTATTCAAGATGTCCTAGATATGGAGCCGGGAAGCATAATGCTGCGGGACGGGTTCACTCTGCAGGAGGCCATGAGCGCTTTTGAGGTGCACCATGACCCGCATGTCGATCTCCAGTAGCCTTATAGCGATGCCTAAGATCGGCGAACCGCGTCTAGACAGCGGCATGGCCCTTGAAGGCGAACAGCGACCTCCATTAGATATCTGGGCCCCTCTTCTGCCCCAGGAGATTTGCTGGATCATAGACCGATCCTTTTCGTACGAAGTGGGTTTTTTCTCTATTATGACGGTGTCCAAATATCCTAGTTACTTCCCAACTTGCGGCCAACTTCACACCCGACTTGACTCCAACTTGAGTCGGATTTAGTCTCCATACAGGAGAACGGTCCACTCAGTCGGATGGAGGAATTTGGAGAATGAAGTTGACCGCGAAGTTCGATATCAAAATCGTGGTCCGCGATTTGACATCCAACTTCAGGTTGCGACTTATTCAGGCTCCAACTTCATGCGAAATTGGGCCCGACATAGGATATTTGAAACACCCTCTTTTTTATCTATCCAATACTGACACACGCAGATGCTGTGGCACGCAGGGAACACCCTCACTCACACTGTCTTCACATGCATCTACGCGCTCATAATATCGGAGATACACCCAGACCTTCAGCCGTTTGGTCTGGACAACGACGCGTTGCGACCCCCACATCTCGTCCCCGTCGTCTTGCGCGCCGCTATCTGCGGATTATTAAAATGCTGCGATCTTTCATGGAGAGAGCTCTCGAAAGGACACGTTCACGATGTTTGTCTGTGCGTTTGTTGTTGTTGCCAACGCATTTACCCTCGGCCCTAGACAGAAGATTGGCAGAGTGACAAAGGAGACACATCCTTGCTCGAAGGCATGTCCGTGCAGAACGTCATCGCCAGCCTGGATTCGGCCACCGCCTGGTTAATCAGGTCTAGGAAGGGTGGGGATCGTAGTACATAGGCGCTTTCCCACTTACGCCTATTCTAGTCCCCGAACCATGGCTTACTGCCCTCGTGGCCAGGCTAAACCTTCGGAAGGTACTGCGTCTCTTCACTGGTCGCCGGACGGGCTTCTACATCTACCTAGGCCTTGCTTAATGCCATGGACGCCAACATTTTCAGGTCTCCCTCGGAGTTCCTCGATCTGATCAATTTGACACGAAACCACCTCAAAACCGTCCGAACTTATCCGTCGCCCAGTCTAGAGCCGAACTCGGCCGCCCATTTGGCATTCGACCCCTACATTGCGCGCAAATTAAATAGCAGTGTCCCCATTAGGGTGATCGATGTTCCTCCACTTGCGGAGACATGGGACGCCATCGACGCGCTCCTAGACGGATGGGAGGAGCAGCGGCTCTTGTCGCTGACTTCCAACGTCTCTACGTGGGAGGCATGTTTACCCACTCTTTTTATCATTGTGGCTCACGTTTCACCCAAGCTCGTAGGCAATCTACGTGCGTGGTTGCCAAACCCATCGCTTCGGATACCATACCTTCGTTCGTCAACACAAGTAAGTTTTTGCGCGCTTCTTCGCTCTCGCCTGACCTACTATTCATCAGTCCGTATTCTACGACGGCCTGCTGGTGCTGAGCAAATACAGCCCACTATGGCTCATGGACCGTTTTTTCTTCGAAACTCTGGGCGTCAGCTACCAATCCGTGGTCCATGCTGTGAACCAGGCCACTCGAAATCGGCCGCCTCCCCCCTGGGCTGATCTCCAACGTGTGCACTTCAAGGCATGTCTGCCCGTTCCTCGCATTTCAATTCACTAGTTCGTTGACTTCCCTTCTGCAACGAATAGCTCATAACGGAATATATCAGAGCGCAGTGGTACAACCCCTGTCGGCGCCGCCGCTATTTCATGAGGTTGCTTCTGGAGTTGCATCTATATTACACACGGCTTGTCGACGCCGCTGCGGATCTGGCGAGTCAAGCGAATCGTGGCAGGGTTTGCGGTTGCTGACCACATTACCTAGGACGTCGCCAATGTTGCCGGGCACATTCCCGCCTGTGCGCTAGTCTGGCGGCTGTCCGTCGTTCGCGAAGTTGTGCTGTCGGGGTTTCAGCTGGAGCTGTACACTTCAGAGGAGAAGCCATTTGCTTACTGGTATCTGTCGCAAGTTCTCGAGGCGCACCTCGCCTGTCTGGACGACATGTTACTTGTTGTAGCAGCTGGTGCGTAGTCCACAAATTACGCCTGCACCTCACCTAATTCCATTTTCGTCAGATTCTACTCCCCATGTCGAACTGCGCTTCCAGCATAGTCTCCTCACCGCACTGCAAGCAATGACAGTCCCCATGTTCGCGGTAAGTGCCTTGAATTTACCACTCATACGATGTACGTCTCACGGTCCTTCATTATTCCACAGCTCTCAATGCCGCTCATGTCCTTTTCCTGGCAGCAGATGCAGGCTAATTTCCGTCGGCGTTACAAGTGGGCGTACGAGACAACCTACGACAACTCTCCCGTACCCGTGGTCGCCGCGCCCAATTTCGACGACTTCATGACTGTCTGCTCCGAAATGCTGCAGGTGTGTCTCCGTACTGGTGGTAAATTGGGTTTCCCATTCCTAACCCTGGGTGTCGAAGACCAAGACATTCTCCCCCTCCGAGTCATTCGCACTCGCGCACACTATCCTCGCGCAGATGATCGAGTCGCGTTCTGCGGGGGGGCACGCGGGGCTCTGGTCGGACGAGCGGATACAGGTGCGTTCGTTCCTCTTGCAGCGCCTACGCGAAGCTTCCGGCTAACGGCGCCCAAAGCTCCTGCAGAACCTCGCCGATGCGTCCAAACGGCTGCAGGACGTACCGCGCTCGATGGCGGAGATGCCTGCCTTCGACGTGGGGCTGCTGAAGTGGGATGCACAGGTCGACCCATGGTTTCCTGCGTTGCAGATGGAAGGGGCGGAGCGGAGGCGGAATGTGCACGTGGCAAGGGCGGCACCGTACGCGGCGGTGTGATCTTTAGAGCTCTTTGCTGGCTATAAGGTGCCTCATGACAACGGCATCGCTGGTGCCGCAGACTTCCTTGTGCGGCATACAGGTGGCGGATGGTGCCAGTGGGCCGGACAGAACACGGGCATGATTTCTGATTTATGTTCCACTCGACTAGAGCAAACTTCGCGCCTCACCCTGTGACCCGATGGTAAAAAGCTAATTATGCAGGAATGAAACTATAGAACCATTCGTCGTCCTTGCTTTTAAGTACAGGGGTATTTTGAGATTCACTGTATTTGTTTGTTTCTGACGCTCGTGTTCAATAACTGTGGCGTTCTTCTCTTTTGTCTTTTCAAAGCTAAAGTTCAAGCTTCAGACCTCCACTTGAGCTCTACCACGTTTGGAACGTGCATATAAACGGAATACCAACCTGTCTTTTACCTTACCTCGGATCTCAGCCGTCATAATGTCTGGACTTCAGCGCACATCTCCGCGATTAAAAGCGCGCGCGAGCCCCTACCACAATGGGGTGACCCTGTTCAAGATGGAGGACATTCCTAGCGATGTCTCGGGGCCTTCCCATCGAAAAAAGCGCGTAAAACTCGAATCCGACTCACCCGAAAGTGCACCACTGGCAGATACCATGCCTTCGCCTCAAAAAAGTCCTTCCAAAAGGCCTCCAAAGTCTCCGCAAAAATCCAAAACCGTGTATAAGAAGGCGCTGACTGCACCGCATTCCGCCCCCGCGCGATGGCGCGAGGTATACGACCTCATCAAGGAAATGCGGAGCACCACAGTTGCCCCGGTGGATACTATGGGATGCCACATGGCGCAAGAGAAAGAGACAGATCCCAAGGTAATATATATCTTGAGCATCTGATTTCGGTGGGGGTGCTGAACCTGCGAGCAGAACAAACGCTTCGCCACGCTTGTGTCTCTTATGCTATCACCGCAGACGAAGGACCAGGTGACGGACGCCGCCGTCTGCAAACTGCGTGCTGCTCTCGGTGGAAGCCTCTCACTCTCTGCTCTTCTTGCTGCGGACCCGAGCGTCGTTTCAGGCGCCATAAACAAGGTCGGAATGTGGCAGACTAAATCTAAGTAAGTGTACTTCTCTTCCTCTCAGCATCACCCCGTTTCCAAGACATTTTCAGACACCTTAAACTCGCTGCAGAGCGCCTCCGCGACGAGTTTGACTCGGACGTCCCGAACACCATCGAGGGCCTGATATCCCTGCCGGGTGTAGGTCCAAAGATCGCATTCCTCACCCTGCAGAACGCCTGGAACATGTATGTGCTTTCCTTGCATGGATACAGCATATTTACCCTTGTGCAGGAACGTCGGCATCGGCGTCGACGTGCATGTTTTGCGCATTACGCGACTGCTGGGGTGGCACACAGAAACCAAGCCCGAGGAGGCGCGGGTCAGTCTAGAGTCGTGGCTCCCGAAAGAGCTGCAGAGGGAAATCAACCCCTTGCTGGTGGGATTTGGGCAGACTATTTGTCCGTCCGCCAAACCGCGGTGCGGAGAGTGTAAACTGAGCACGGCGGGTCTGTGCCCCAGTGCGAAGGTGGCAAAGCCCGTGCCAGATTGGTGACCAAATTTCCAACACGGGTATTAATTACTTCAGTACCGCATCCTAATCACGGAATCGTCGCGTGGTTTCCCACACGACGTGTCGTTGGACACAAGTGCGACACTACTTGCAACTACTTGTGATTTTTTTTTGTACTGGCCTGGTTCCAAGTCGAAGGCCTCTGGGAGTGACCAACTGTGTCGGCCCGAAATGATGTGCTCAAAACCGCCTGCTAGACACTGGACCAGTACTATCGGGACGCCGAAGTTCTCCCATGTATCCAACATGTACCGCTATTAAAAATATTCCTCAAGAAAAAAATGAAAGAGAGAAAAAAACCTGCGATGCTTACAGCTAAGCTCAAAACGATAGACACAAATCGATTTGAGAGCTGAGTCGGGCCGAGCACCGCCCCCGACCAAACAAATCCTGAGGCCTCCACCAGAAATGTCCGTTGTCTCGTCGACGTCCTCCACAAAATAAGCTCTTAATGACGACAACGTCAGTGGGGCTCGACCGAATAACTTAATGGCCCTCTCGCAGCTCTACATTTGTTGATATTGGTGGCGGCGGCGATGGTTTTTGGCTTCTTGTTACTGGCCATTCAGTTGCTTTTGCTCTTCTGGTATGTGGCGTCTGTTACCAGCCATCGTGGTAGCAGTCGAAAGCGGTGGGATACATGGTGGAGTGGATGGAGCTTTGTTTGGTCGGGGGCAGTGCTCGGCCCGAACTCAGCTCTCAAATCAATTTGTGTCTATCGTTTTGAGCTTAGCTGTAATGGGGCATAGCCAATAAGTCCCGTGGCACCAAACAGGGTCGACATCTGTGTTAGCTGATGTGCTGCCGGTGAGCTGATGGAGGGTCGACGGGCAGACCCCCTGTCAATCAGTCGTTGTATCCAACAATGATCCTCGACTGCACGTCGTTGCACCCAAATATACGTGCTCTTATTTTTTTCATATCAATAAATTTATGGGGATGCCCCCAAATTTCCGTGCTTCTATAACATTCTACATCCAATTCTGGATGTTTCGCTTTTATTTTTCTGGTATGCACAGAGAATTCGGTGCATATCTAATGGTCTGCATTGATTTTTGGATGCCTTCCATTGGCCTGCACCCACATTTTGGTGCATTATTTATTTCTAATGCCTAGCATCAAATTTTGGGTGCCTCATTTTTTTTTTTGGAATGCACGTAAATGTGGATGCCTCCTCTAATAGTTCCCAGCCACTTTTGGATGCCTTCCAATGGCCTGCACCCACATTTCAGTGCTTTATTCATTTCGGGGATGCACAGAGATTTCGGTGCATCCTCCAGTGGTTCGCATCTAATTTTGGGTGTCTCTCATTTGTTTTTTAGAATGCACGCAAATGTGGATGCCTCTTCTAATAGTACCCATCCACTTTTGGATGCCTTCCAATGGCTTGCAGCCATATTTCGGTGCATTATTAATGCACAGAGCTTTCGATGCATCCAATTTTGCATGCCTTGCGTCGACCTGCACCCGTGCACTATTTATTTCCCGGGCTGCACCTAAATCTCGGTGCAGCCTAAAATACCAGGCATTCAATTCTGGATGCCTGCAAAAAAATTGTTTCGGCCGGCACTCACAATTCGGTGCATTCTGATCTAGCAGACATCCAATTGTGGATGTATCTATATAAGAAAAGACGTGAGTGTCTAAGGATAAAGCTGATTGGCTGAGAGAGCTCCGATGACGTCAGTCGCTCCGCAAACGGACAGCCACCACAAAGCTCACTGCCACTTCACTTCTTTTCCCAGCCCCAACGTCAGCTCCACCCTGCGCCACTGTAGTCTAGGTCGCATATAAAGTTCCGTTCAATATCTATCTATATAAGAATGGACCACTTTTTTTGTGTGGGCGAGACAAGACAATTTGACTCCGGGATAAGTGTATTGGTTCCCAGAGACCCGGGTGAGGTCACTGGCTCCACAGTTTTTGCCAAATATGTGCACGAAGTCCTCAAAGAGTTCTACTGATCCCGGTGTATAGAAGGTAAAGATGGTCTGACAAAGGTTTTTTCGGTTTTTAGGTTGCATTCTCTCAGCCGTTAAAGGTGAAGATTCGTTGCTTTCATCTGTGATCTAGGCTCTACCGTGGGGCACAGGGTGACTTGTGGGATCTGCGAGCTTGGTTTAGAGAGCAGATTATCCCTGGAAACCGGCATTCGTTATTCGGACTGTGCCGTGTAATAATACCTACCTACCACCAAAAACCGTCGAGATGTCGAGTTTTCCGTAGTCGCTCCACTTGACTGTCGTCGAAGTTCCATTTATAAAATTTCGAGATGTTGAAAATTGACTTCATTGGCGCAAACCCATCCAGTTGGTCGCATGAACACCGCATCTGGATACCTTAGACCACAAGCAATTAATTTAGATATATTGGCTTAGGCATAGGAACTCATTGGTGAAATGAAGGCAGGAGATCTAGAGTGCAAAGGTTTTCAACTGAACCTTGCATCGGGCAGAAAAGTTTGGGATGGGTCCTGGAATCGTGAACGATGCACTGAACAGGGGATCCCGATCAATATTACCCGGCACATTCAGGCAACTGAGTCCAAGAACATGGCCGAGATACCCGAGACAAAACGCAGGATATCCTCAAAGATTACGGCAACACAGAGAGAGTTGGGTTAGATGAAGGGTGAACTTTTAAAAAAGAATTCAAAGCAATTGTTAGACATGTTGAATATCTATTACTTCCAGCCGAAAACAGGACCAACATCAAAGTGAATGAAGGTAATTTAAATAATCAGTGAGAGCACACTGGACACCATGACATACAGAGCAATAAAATGTTCACCAAATGAATTGTTTGTTTCCGAGGCACAATGTGAAGCTGAGTTTCACATGAAGGCAGGTTGTCGTTCAATCCGGCATTGGCTGGCAGAAGCAGCAGTATGCAGAAAGAATCAACTAATACATTTTAATACCCTAAACAAAGTAAGAACTCACCGATGGCCAAGGCCATTATTGAACATGAATTTGAAACCGAAAATGAGACCACGAGGAGGGAACTGAAGGTTCACGACAAGCGGTGTCTTCAGTCACCAGAATGGGAACAGGTTTATGAACACGGAGTCCCTGTTCGATGTTGCGGCCGTAGCATAGCACGGGCTAACTGCTAGTACATAATAAATTTAAATGTGCACTCAAATTTCGGTGCATCAAAACAGTACATGTAATTCTGGGTGCTTCACATTTATTTTCTGGGATGCACCCAGATTCCGGTGCTTCACGCCACGTCACGCATGTAAATCTGCGTGCCTGAGCTAGATGCAGACAAACATGTGTGCTATTATTTCTGGCCTGCACCGAAATTGCGCTGCACCAATGCACCGCGCATGTAATTATGAGTGCTTGTTGTAATGTACTCATTTTTGTGTGCTCAGAATCTCATTTTATTTTACACGTGCATTTATTTCTGGCTGCATCTCTCTGAGAATTCTACATTTGCACATTGCGTCATGAATCTATTTCCGACTGCTGCCAAGGCCGATCATATATTATTGCTCCGATCAGATATTGTTGCTCCGATCATTCCGATGCCGCATTAGGATTGGAACAACCCGACATTGATGCGGAACGAGAAAACACGAAATAAATTGCTCTCTGGGGAAGGTTAAGGAGTAACAAACGGCCTGGGCGGGTGGTAATTCATTTCTATTTAATACACTGGGTCTACGCTATCAATATTGATTATTTGTGAGCTGTAGGCCAAGCTGCAGAGGAGGAACATGATGGTTCACAGCTCTACATTGATTCCCTGCAGCAGATAATTCAAGATTTGCTGCAGGTATTCTCTATTCACCCATACCACGTGTTATATAGATGCAGCACAAAATTTGGACTGAGATATGGGCAGCAATTAGACTTCTGGATGAGAAACATGCCAACTTGCTCCCCAGGACATGAGTTATCATAGTACATGGATTCACTGACGGCTGTCGAGTCCTCTAGCTGAACCAAAACTTTTGTGTTCCTGGGAAAAGGCAATATAGGCTTGCAAACTTTACATTTAAATGAGAAACATGATAGTTGGCTTGTTTCTCATGTAATAATGTACCAAATCGCCTCTAGTATGATGCAGGCATGTTCTACTTGTTTAGCCAAATATCTTCCATCTACAGAGTTTGGTGGTAGGTGTTCAGGAAATTGAGCTACACCGGACTTTCCAGCCATCAACTTGTGGTACAAACAATAACAAGCACTGCAACTTTTCGTTCGAACTCGCGCCCAGTGCTTATTGGACATTCTATGCATATGTACTATTCATCTAAACACCATAATATGTATTCCTAGCTTGTTTTTGGTTAGATTCCCATCCTCAGTGGTCATATTTAGAACAAGTTACGGAACTGAGAAACTCCAGTTCCGCCGCTTGTGAATAGAACAAAGCTGCCGTGTGTCATTTAGGCATCT
Organism: Mycena rebaudengoi; assembly: GCA_029282285.1. Taxonomy (NCBI): domain Eukaryota; kingdom Fungi; phylum Basidiomycota; class Agaricomycetes; order Agaricales; family Mycenaceae; genus Mycena; species Mycena rebaudengoi. The sequence continues at coordinate 555,240 of JARJCX010000003.1, read as the reverse complement.
TCTTACACAAAATCTTTTTTTTTGTGCAGGAAACACTGTCTCGGTGCTTGGGAAAATCAATGTAGTGTGGTATGGAAGAGTGATATTCTTTACTGCTTGGACATGGATCTGGAACTGCAGCACAATGTTTGGTGCGCTCCCTTGGTATCTTGAAGAGCACAAAGGACTTGAAAGCATTTTTCCTATGAATATGTACATTTCTTAGAAGAATTGGTTGAAGACCCTAAGACTCTTCTCAGTCTACATACCAGATGCTGCACCGAGGGTTGGTTATTTGGCGATTCAGGTTCAACAATTTTTCAACAATCACACTGACAACGTTCGAAGGCGAGAATCGGACAGAGTACCGCTACAAACAACATATATTTGCACTTTACTCTGTTTGGTTGATATAATATGTGCTTTGGAGTGCCCAATGGGCACTGGGCGCGAGTTCGAACGAAAAGTTGCAGTGCTTGTTATTGTTTGTACCACAAGTTGATGGCTGGAAAGTCCGGTGTAGCTCAATTTCCTGAACACCTACCATCAAACTCTGTAGATGGAAGATATTTGGCTAAACAAGTAGAACATGCCTGCATCATACTAGAGGTGATCTGGTACATTATTACATGAGAAACAAGCCAACTATCATGTTTCTCATTTAAGTTCACAAATTACGAGCCTATATTGCCTCTTCCTAGCACCACAAAGGTTTCCGTTTGGCTCTATTATTCCACTGCCGTCTAAGATTTCATGCACGATGAGAACTCATGACCTGGGGAACAAATTGGCATGTATCTCACCCAGAAGTCCAATTGCTGACCATATCTCAATCCACATGTTGTACTGTTCCTATAGAGCATGTGGCATGGATCAATGGACAATGCCTGCAGTAAAATTTGAATTATCTACTGCAGGGAATCAATGTAGAGCTGTGAACTATCCTGTTCTTTCCGCTGCAGCTTAGCCTACAGCCCACAAATAATCAATATTGATAGTGCAGACACAGTGCATTGCATATAAATGAGTTAATCCTGGCTCAGACACTTTGTTACTCCTTAATCTTCCCCAGAGAGCAATTTATTTTGCGTTTTCTCGTTCCGCATCAGTGTCGGGTTGTTCCGATCCCAATGCGGCATCGGAATGATCGGAGCAACAATATCTGATCGGAGCAATAATATATGATCGGCCTTGGCAGCAGTCGGAAATAGATTCATGACGCAATGTGCAAATGTAGAATTCTCAGAGAGAGACATGCAGCCAGAAATAAATGCGCGTGTAAAATAAAATGAGATTCTGAGCACACAAAAATGAGTGCATTACAACAAGCACTCAGAATTGCGTGCACGGTGCGGCGAAATTTCGGTGCAGGCCAGAAAATAATAGCACACATATTTGCCTGCGTCTAACTCAGGCACGTAAATTTACATGCGTAATGCGTGAAGCACCGGAATCTGGGTGCATCCCAGAAAATATGTGTGAAGCACCCAGAAGTATATGTGCTATTTTGATGCACCGAAATTTCAGTGCACATTTATTACATAGGGCATCCATAACTGGATGTCTGCTGGTTCAGAATGCACCGAAATGTGAGTTCCGGCTAAAACAAGAATTTTTAAAGCATCCAGAATTGAATGCCCGGCATTTTAGCCTGCACCGAGATTTAGTTGCAGGTCGACGCAAGGCATGCAAAATTGGATGCACCGAAATGTGGCTGCGGGCCATTGAAAAGCATCCAAAAGTGGATGGGCACTATTAGAGGAGGCATCCACATTTGTGTGCATTTTAAAAAGTGAGAGGCACTCAATTTGCGAAACATTTAATTTGAGGAAGCACCAAAATCTCTGTGCATCCCAGAAAAATGGATAATGCACGGAAATTTGGCTGCAGGCCATTGGAAAGCATCCAAAAGTGGAGGGCACTATTAGAGGAGGCATCCACATTTGCATGTATTCTAGGGAAAAAAGAGGCACCCAAAATTGGACGCAGAGCATCAGAGATGCACCGAAATCTCTGTGCATCTCCGAAATGAATAATGCACTGAAATGTGGGGGCAGGTCAATGGAAGGCATCCAAAACTCAATGCAGACCATTAGAGATGCACCGAATTCTCTGTGCATCCCAGAAAAATAAAAGCGAAACAGATGCAGGGCGTTATCGAGGCATGGAAATTTGGGTGCATCCCTCAAATTATTGGGAGGCATCCATGATTGCATGCGCCGTATTAAAAAAATAAGAAACACAGAGACTTATATTTGGGTGCAGCGAGGTGCACATGCAGCGACTGATTGACAGAAGGTCCGCCGGTCGACCCTCCATCAGCTCACCGGCGGTACATCAGACAACGCCGATGTGAGCCCTGTTTGGTGCCACGGGACATCTTGGCTATATCTGGCTGTAATAGACACACGGTTGATCGATCATCGATCAGTGATGGTCCGGGTCAAGTTCCGAATTTAATGGTGCCGACAAACGCGGCCGCAGCGCTGTGGCTCTCACTGTCAGTCTTATACGTCGCAAGGTACGCAAGCAGCTCCTTCCCGCCGAACGACGCATGTTTGAATTGCCCTTGAACTGGGGGATTTGGGATGATAGTCTTGCCATTCCTGTGTTCTGCACAGCGCTTTCGGCCTCGATTTTTTGCCTGCACGCGACTTTATCGAGATTGGCTTGGAGGAGCGCGAATGATACACGTTCGACGCGTCGTGGACACCGCTTTGCCTTTGAACTCACCAGAGTTTGCGGCTGCGTGACCCTCCTGCTTTTGAGCTTCATCCCTGACGAACAACGAGGGGCTGTCGGCGCGTTCGAATTTCATCCCCGCACAATAACGATTCAAACATTGCTATGCTTCGTATATGTAAGCCGTTCTGTGTGAGATAATTGGTATTGACTCTCATCCAGTTTTACGCGTCGGGGTTGGCTCTGATGTCGCTCTGTGTTCCCCGGTGGAGCCCCGTTGCTACCAAGCATCTCAATATATTGCTGGTGGTAGTACTATCCACATATCTTTACCGAGATCTGTTTCCTCTCGCCACGTTCGGCAAACGCCCGCAAGATCTCCATGAGGGTTGGCGCCTTTGGACGAAATTGGCCGTATTATGCACCATAGGCATATTTATGCCTCTCTTGGCCCCACGCTCATATGTTCCATTCGATATCAAAGTAAGAGACTATAACCTCTTGGAATGCGCTTCGAACATACGTGTAGGAGGCCATGCCCACTCCGAGCCCTGAACAAACGGCTTCGATTTGCTCCCTCGTTTTATACAACTTCTTGGATCCGCTCATATTACTCGCGACCATGATGCCTCACCTCTCGTATGAGCTTCTTCCTCCTCTTGCCGATTACAACGACGCCAAAAATCTGAAATCTGAAGCCTTCCCAGTTAGTCGCCAATTTTAGCCAATAATTCGTGCTTTACTAGACTGGCTACCCTATTCTACAGCGCCTCGATGTGTTCTCCGGCAGCAGGCGCCGCCACATATTCTTCAATCTCATGCTGGTTTTCCGTTTTGAATACGCAGAGATGGTTGTCCTCAGTATTGTCCAAGTAGCCACAAATTTTAGCAGTCCCGTGGCGATTTATCAGCTGCTCCAGTATGGACCCCATAACTTAAGAAATTCTGAGCTAAAGTTATATTTTCAGCTATGTCGAAACAAAAGGTGATGGTGCGATAATCCGGCCTTGGCTTTGGATTGTTGCGCTCTTCGTTGGCCCGACCATTGGCTCCATTGCAACGCAGTGGTGTAAATTTATTTTTGCAAGTCCACGTTGGCATTGCTCTATATGAGTTACTCATGCTGCTGTCCTTCAGAACCGGGTAGTCATCCAGACGCAGGCAATACTTACAGAGCTCATATTCGAACACTCTTTGCGCGTCCGCGTCAAGGCGGAAACTTCGGAACTTGGTGACGCCTGGCAAAGCTCGACGACATCCCAGTCAACAGGGAAACCTGCTTCACCTCGACCAACGCAGGCGCGCAATTTGGTCGGTCGGATTAACAACTTGGCAACCACAGACCTGCAAAACATCGTCGATTCAGGACAGGGCCTGCCGCAGCTTCTTGTGTACGCTCTGCAAACCTGTCTGGGTGTGTGGTTCCTCTACGAAGTCCTGGGTTGGGCAGCGTTTGTTGGTCTGGGTGTGACGGTTGCACTCTTTCCTTTACCTGGCTACATCGCTGGGCGCATCCGATTCGTGCAGCAGGGACTGATGCAGAGAACTGACGCCAGAGTGCAGACCGTGAGCGAGAGTAAGCTGTTCGCCTGCTCTGACCCCATCTCGTCTTTGACCAATTCCACATCACACCAGCCCTAAGTCTGCTACGGATGATCAAGTTATTTGCCTGGGAAAGAAAAAGCGCCCAGCGAATTGCCGAGGCGCGGGAAGATGAATTGAACTGGATGTGGAAAAGCAAAGCTCTCCAGCTCTCGATTGCAACAGTCAAGTATGCTGTACTTCCCCATCCTGCATCTTAGATATCTAACATGATGAACAAGCTTCACTATGCCGATTTTCACCATGATAGCGACCTATGGAACCTAGTGAGTGCACTATTTCCAGTCGGGAATTAGTATCCTAACTGTAGTCTAGCGTTAGTAACTGGTTCCCCCTCAAGTCTGCCCAGCTTTACCGTTCTTTAGACCGTCATTATGAAGCAAGAATTAAATGCGTCCAAAGTATTTTCGTGCGTAATGAGCTCCATGTCGCGCCGCAGATTTATTGATTTCGGCCCTCGTAGATCAATGACCGTCTTCGACATTTTTCGCACCCAGTTACATGAGTTTTTCGCGACTTCGACCAGCCTAGTAATTGGGAGGGTATCTCTTGACAGGTTGAATGATTTCTTACACGAGGTATGCGTTTTGTTCCTCCATGAACTTGACCCCAGTTTAAATATCGTAGACTGAGCTGTTGGACGTGTTTGACGCGCAAGGGACGGACACTGAAATCCGCCCTATACCTGTGTCGCCGGTCAGGGATGATATTGGCTTTAGTAATGCCACATTTTCGTGGTCGAATGACAGTGACGGATCTCGGACACCCAATCAGCGGCAATTTCTTCTTCAAATTCCAGAACCACTGCTATTCAAACGGGGTGGGTTTAATTTGATTGTCGGGCCGACAGGAAGCGGGAAGTCGTCCCTCCTGCTAGCTCTACTCGGTGAGAACGATGGTTAACATCACATCATTCTTTTGACAAAAACTGCAGGCGAAATGCATTTCATTGCGCCGTCACCTGACTCGTGGTTCAATCTTCCACGAGATGATGGGGTCGCATACGCAGCACAACAGTCGTGGGTTCAGAATGCCACAATCAAGGTAAGCAAAGCCGGCTTCCTCGCCATTCTAGCCTGAAATCAACTGCGCAGGACAATATCGTATTCGGGGCCCCGTTCGATTTAGAGCGTTATAATAAAGTTATCCACCAATGTGGTTTAGAGCGAGATCTGACTATGTTCGAAGCCGGCGATCTCCAAGAAATCGGCGAGGGTGGTGTGACTCTGAGTGGAGGGCAACGGGCGCGGGTAACTCTAGCTAGAGCCCTGTACAGTCGGGCCGCTATTCTGCTGCTAGATGACGTTCTGGCCGCACTAGAGTGAGTTTTCACGACTCGATTAAAGGCTAGGCTCATGCGCAATAATTGCAGTGTTCACACAGCGCAGTGGATCGTCGATAAATGCTTCGGCGGAGACCTATTGGTTGGCAGAACAACCCTCCTCGTTGTGCGTCTCATGTTCAAATTCTCCAATCTTGATATTCTGAAGAGCACAATGTGCAGACACATAACGTTGGTTTGGCTCAATCCATCGCTTCATTTGTAGTTTCGATGGGCCCGGATGGACGTGTGCTTAGCCAAGGGAGTCTCTCTGACGCTCTGGCCATGAACAAGGAATTGGCTCGTGAAGTCACCGAGGAAACAAAAGATCTGGCGGCGCAGCAAGAAGTCGTCGAGAGGCCTCAGGCTAGTGGGCAACTAGTTGTCGCCGAAGAGATTGACATTGGGCGTGTCAGTTGGGGAGCAAGTAAGCTTATTCAACAAATTTATACCCGCTATTCCGCTTATTGCAAAATAGCGAGGTTATACTTGTCAGCTCTGGGTGGGCGGCATCCTGTCTTCTATTTTACAGTGCTTGTCGTGTGCATGGTATGCACTGACGCCCTCATAAATGCCCAAACGGCGTACCTTGGCTATTTTTCATCTCAGTATGAGGACCACCCCGCATCCCAAGTGCCTGTAGGCTAGTGAGTAATGTTTATTTCATGTCAGCCTGATCTGATCCCTCGCAGTCACCTCTCTGTCTATGGTTTGCTTTATTCGTTCTGTGTTTGCCGATAATGTTGAGCATCTCATAGGGGCCATTTTATTCTCGACGCTGCTTATTTACAGTTGTAGTTATGTCTTCTATCTTCTTGGAATGGTGCGGGCCTCCACCATTATCCATCAGGAGCTCATCGAATCGATCCTTGGCACCACCTTGAGGCAAGTACACTCTATCCCATTTGATTTATATTCTCACCTATTCTTGCATGTAGGTGGCTAGACGTGACACCAACCTCGCGTGTGATTTCTCTGTGTACACAGGATCTCCGGGATATTGACGCCAATATCGGGCAATCTCTATGGGCTGTTTTTGATTTAGTATTCTTCGCATCCATCAGGCTCATCGCTATAATCGTGTTGGCGCCCTTCTTCATTCTTCCTGCTACTTTCCTCTTACTAGTGGGGATGGTTATCGGACGTCTCTACACGAAAGCGCAGCTGTCGGTTAAACGTGAAATGTGGGCACAGGTTCCCCTTTTTAAAACCTCGAATGATGGCTCACTTGACCAGGTCAAATGCGCGCGCACCGGTGCTGGCACAGTACGTCAAACACGTCCGACTTTTAGCTCATTTGGTTAACATAAATACAGTTTCGGAGCAGCAATCGAAGGACTAGGTATATCGTATTGGATCTCCATCGCCACTTCATGACTGCTAGCATAGTATCCATCCGCGCGTATGCGGCACAAGAGGCATTCATACTCGAATCGATCAATCGAATAAACCACTACACCCGGACCGCACGGACATTCCACCACCTTAGTTCTTGGGTGGCAATCCGCATGGACGCGCTTGGAAATTTGTTCATAACTATATTGGCGGCCTATCTGGTCTATTTCAGAACACAGGATTCCGCGGCAATAGGTTTTTCGCTAAATATGGCTTGTACGCTCCAGTTCTTTACGGATGTCCCTCTCCGGGCTGATGTTCTTGCAGCGGGATTCGGGATGATCATCATGTTTGGTGTCAGGTATGTTTCGTACTTCTTGGTTGGATGCCCTTACCTACCTGTCCGAACAGCATTATCAACCAGCTGGAAATTCAAAGTGAGCATTCTCATTGTATACCTCTTGTCCTCGGATCTCAGCCTTGTCCCCAGGCAACAGGTGACTAATTCTAGTTCATTGGTCCTCATTATTCATGCATTGCAGTCTTGAGCGCATAAAACGGTATCTCGAAATCGAGCAAGAGCCAAAGTCGACACAGGATGGGAAGCCGCCGGCACACTGGCCCAGCAGCGGGAGTCTGCGCGCCGAAAGCCTCAGTGCACGATACTCCCCGGATGGGCCCGAGGTGCTCAGCAATATTTCTTTCAACATTACGAGTGGGGAGCGTATCGGGATAGGTGAAGACCGGTCCTGATCATTTTCAACACCTCTAACATTATCTGAAGTGGGGCGGACTGGCTCGGGGAAGGTGTGTCTTCTCTCCGCCTTCCTGCTCCACGTGTTGAGAAAATATTCAGAGTTCGTTAACGCTCGCGTTACTTCGTGCAATACTTACGGAAGGGACGGTGTACTACGACGGACTCCCCATATCATCTCTCAACCTGGAAGTCCTGCGCTCCAACATAACGATCATCCCCCAAGTTGTACGTCGGACTTGGTTGACTTTCGAGTGGCTCATCGATCTGTACATTCAGCCGGAACTGTTGAACGGGACCCTGCGTGTCAACCTCGATCCCTTGGAGGAGCACGATGACGCGACTTTAAATGGAGCCCTTCATGCTGCTGGGCTCTTTGCCCTGCAGGGAGGCGATGGCACTCAGATCACCCTTGAGACCATGCTGGCTAGTGGGGGTGCCAACCTCTCTGTTGGGCAGCGGCAGATCCTCGCCCTCGCTCGGGCTCTGGTACGTGGGAGCAAAGTACTCGTATTGGATGAAGGTTTGCCCGATCCACTTTTCAACCTGTGTTGTGCTGAACATTCTGTTCAGCTACTTCGGCCATAGGTATGTCGTTCACTCTAATGATTTCTTCGCGCAATGTTACAACGCTGCCACAGATTACGAGACGGACGAAGTGATCCAGAAGTCTTTAAGAACAGAGTTGGGGAACGATGTGACTCTGCTTACAGTCGCCCATCGACTGCAGAGCATCATGGACGCAGACCGGATAGTATGTGCATTCTATGGTTAGGTTGCCTCTCTAACTTATTCCTAAAGATGGTTCTTGAGGCTGGTAAAATCGTGAGCCCCATTTGCTTATGATGCTCCACCAGGAGATATTAATTATAATGACAGGTGGAGTTCGCAAGTCCGCGGCAGTTGCTTTCTGACAAGACCGGAAAGCTGCGCGCATTAGTGGATGAGTCGCAGGATTCTGCGCTTTTATATCAGATGGCGTTCGAGCAGCGCTGATTAGAAGCTATTAGGAGGAAAAATAGAGGTTGAAATAAACTCCGTGCGCGCCCGATCAGAGTCCCGATTTATCCGCAGTAAGTTAAGTAATGGTGCCCGCTTACGTTCTACACCTCGTTGTATTCCTGTCTACCCGGACTCGGACACGGGTATAAGAACCCACTCAGCTCCGTCTCACCACTTGTACTCTTTTCTCCCTCCATGGTGTTTACTTCCCCTTCTCCGAGCGTGGACGAAATTTTGAAGGATCAAGTTTATCTTGGCAAGTGAGTGTTTTCCAACTCTATGACGTGGCGCTTCTATTTTTCTGTCTTTTCTTATCCATGTTGTAGCTTGTCAGCGGCTGAGTCGGACGAGACCAAGGAAAAATTGGGGATAACTCACATTCTCTCTGTATGCCGGGAATACAGCTCGACTGGAGCCAATCATCTATCAATTCCGGTCCACGACTCGGAGTACGACAATCTCTTAATTCACCTACCAGACGCGTGCCAATTCATAGAGAATGCGCTATGTCATGGCGGCCGGGTGCTGGTGCATTGTGTCATGGGGGTATCTAGGAGTACCACGGCTCGTGAGTCATTTAATCGTGTCCGCACATCAACTTCTGAACTCGAACTTTTCTACATGAAGTGGCAGCGTACTGTGGGTGCCATGTGTTCTGAAATGGGTTAATCTCACATGATATCGTCCAGTAATGAAAACGAAGGCATTAACTACCTCCGCCGCGATATCTCTCATAAAACAGCGTAGGAGTTCCTAATTTGCAGCATTAGAGGTAACCTGAATTGTTTGCTCCAGGTCGACCGGTCGTTCAACCCAATTACGGTTTCGTCAAACAGCTCGAGACATTTTCGGAATGCGGCTGCGAACCAACTCCTCTGCACCCCGCCTACAGGGCCTGGAGGCGGAAGCAGAAACAAGACGTCACGAATTTTTTGAACATGCTTACTGATACCACGGTCATTATACCAGACCAGTTGCTGCTGAGCAGGTATGCAACTTATATTTTACACCATATGCCTCGTAAAGTTGAATGCTTTTCAGCGACTTCCCGTGCGAGCCAGATCAGGCGGAGCTGTTGCTGATAGACCTTGGAGTGACCCACTTGCTGTCGCTATCCCCCGCAACAAAAATAACGGCGCCTGTTCAACACCGTCGTGACATTGATGTCGTCGGCCGCTCCGCAGATGAGCTCCTCCTTGTGTTACCCGAAGCTTGCGAGTTCATCCAGCAAGCGACAGAGGCCGGCGGTAAGGTTCTCGTCCACTCTACTCTCGAAACACGGGCATGCACTGTCGTAGCAGCCTACCGTGAGCTATTTCTCTCATACCGACTGAAATGCAACTGAGCATGCGTAGTAATGTTTTCGCGGGAGCTATCTGCCCGTGCTGGATCAGACCTCGTTCGAGATGGTTGGTGCAGAGCCGGTGTGAATACCAGTCTGCTTATTCCTTTCTTTAGCCCTGCCGCTCTTTGACCCCCCTTCCAACTTCACACGCGACTTGATGTTGTTCGAGGCCTGTAAATACAAGCCAGCGCGCAACCATCCAGCGATCACGACGCATTGTGGCCCCGCGTTTGTTTCCTGGGGTTCGGGACCCGAAAGCGCAAGCGTCCAGGTGAACAATACAACGAGTGCAGCAGCCTCCATTATGAGTGAGGCCATTATTGACAGGGGAGCTTTTGGTGATACTCTTGTTGTCGTCCAGCAGAAAGTAGGCATGGCTCCCGCTTCATGATTCCTCACTTGCAGACTTTCAAGTAGATAGAATTGTACATACTAATGATAATACATAGACAGTAGATTTCTTGGCTTATGGTCGCGGGTGATTTCAAGCCTTTGTCTGCTTGCATACAAGCTTGTGCGAGGGCCATGCAAGTTTTTGGCTGAGGAAAGACACCATGTCAGCCGGAGTCTATCACAAACGAACTCAACACAAACCATTCTCGTCCACAATAGTGGACTAATTTGCATCTGAATCCATGGAAACTCCTTATTAGTACCTGCGTCAGAAATAACACGGACCCGCGAACCTGCTGCACAACAGGAGGTCGTGGGTGTTGATCTTCGCACATTGTGCGCACTGGCGAGGATTTTTGGATTTCCAGACCTCCGACACATCAGGCCTGGCGTCCTTGGAGCCCAGGACTTGGGAGCGCATCGTCGTTGGAACTTTCTTATTGCCTTGCCCGAGTAAGTTGTCGATGCTATCTAGTTCATTTGATAACAGCGACGGGACGAATGTCGTGGAGGTAACATGGAATATTTTGCTTTTGCCGCTGGAAGGTGGGTCAAATGTCTTCAGAAAGAGAGGATCGAGAGCATAGTCATTCGGTCCAGTAACATAAGTGGCTCGGACCCTTGAACAGATGTTTGTGAATAAAAATCGGAAATGATTGTCAAGGGTATACCATTTGGGTGGGCCCTCCTCGTGGTGAAGATATTTCAATAGCGAGATGAATCGATCCGCTTGGTATTTGGTCAAAGCATCATAGTCATGGTGCGAGAAATTGCCGCAGTCTGAACAAGCATAAAAGTTAATTGATCCACGCAGATTTTGCGACTAAGTACTCGGAACACTTACTGCACGTCGCAGGGAAGATCATGATCAGTAGATATCTGGTGGTTGTCAAATCTGTGAAGACAAGATGCCCCCAGTCTCTCTGAGTGGAAAAAAAAGTTCATTTAACAAGCGTTACGAAGGGGATTTCGAATCGTAGGACTTGCCTCCCGTTTGGCTGACGCCTTGACGATCTGAAGCATGAGCATAAGAGGCGAGTGCTATGGCTGTAGCAAAATACTGAACGGACCTCATACAAGTAGAGAATAGGCGCCCATTCATCAACTTTGCTCTTCCCAGCGGCCGACCATCTCCCCACTTCCTCGATGATTTTCTTACGTGCGGTAAAGTCCGCTAGCGTGAGGTCCGTCGCATTCTCAGGGGAACGCTCAAACTTTGCCGTCACATCGTTCATATAAACACCAAGATTGCGACATTGGATGAGCCTGGTCGTAGCGCAGGTCCCAGAAGTGTTGACCATCATCATCGGATTGAAGCTGGGCCAATTGAAGAAATGAGTGAGCACACCGTGCAATCTCGTGGGAAGCTACGCACGCACTATGGAAGACGACCAAAGGCCGAAGCAGCTACATAATGCACTCATGTCCATCTTATGTTTTGTGTGGTGGGATAAAATCAGAACTAAGCAATGTTTGGCTCCAAATAAGATAAGATAAGATAGACTCTGGTGCTCTCACCCTTACTGACGCGTCTTCGCGTTCGTGCATTTCGTGTCCTCTGGCCGACTACATAGCATCGGGGCTACACTTGAATATGGGGCTACTACCTCAATACCACTGCCTGGAAATGGGACTCCGCTCCAGTCGGCGCGCTGGTATTGTTGTGTTCGTTACCGGGCCCCCTCACAGTAGACGGCTAGCTGATGGCCCACGCACGAGCCCGAAGACCTCCTCACCCGCGCGTCCAAGGCCACCGGTCCTCGAGCTCACCTGGCCCGTTACCTCCAAGGCGCGCTACACCATACGCACACGTTCGGCATCCGGCACAACGAGAAGAGCGTGCACATCACCATCCGTGGGCATAAGGTGGAGGAGAGCCTCGAGCGCAAGGTCAAGGTCAAGTAGTACAATCTGCGCCGCTGCAACTGATCTGAGACGGCGTACATCGACCTAGGTGCGCGATACGACTCCGGCATCGGCATCTTTGGCTTGGACTTTTATGTCGTCGTCATGGGCCATCTTGCCGAAAGACTTGCATCAGCAGAAGACGCGCATCGACCCTATCAAGCTGGAAAATACGACGGTGTCATTTAATCAGCGCTTCGATAGTATTATGTGAGCTTTTTTTTCTCCATGAGCTGTTGCTCGTTTCTTTCCATGAGCTTTTACTGGTTTATTTCGCCCAACTGATCAAGATGCTTTCCCCCCCTTAGAAATAATGTCGTCCTACTAGTATGATTATCTTACAGGTCCGTCGTTATTTGCGACGCTCGGGCGCATCTCACGATAAAAATTGCGTCAAGCCCATGTCGCAGCTGCGCACAAACATTGCTACAAGACCCCAAGCCTCCGAGCTCGCATACAGGCCTGGGTGCGGCCGCCGCGATCCTCGCGAAGAGCGCTGGGTGTGCAAGATGTGTTGCTTGCGCATAATCTCGAGCACGAGCACGCACCCATGGCGCTGCATTCTGCGTCCGCTCTGTTGGGCCACGTCTCTGCGAGAGAGAGAGCCGCACGCTGCGTGCGTGAGATGCCGGCGTGTCCATGCGAAGCATAAGGCGCGACGCGACGCGCCGCACGCCACACAAGCCGCCCACGCTGGACATGAGGTGAATACGCAGGCGTGGAGGCGTGTGTGGCAGAATGACCGGGCACCGGGCAATACTCGCGGTTCCATGCTCCGTGGTCCACAACGCAAGCTCGTGCGAACAGCGCTGCTCGAAGAAGCAGCGCGAAGCGCCTTGCGCATCCGCCTTCGCAAAGGGGCGAGGCGGCATTTCTCGTGTGCCAGCGCACACCTCGTCGCGGTACGCAGACCAACCGGTGCACGCCTCGTCCACGTTGGTTAGAATACCAACTGAGAGGAATTATTTGTTTTCGCTCTGACAGTTTGGTATATTACTATACTTCCATTTTTTTGCTGCCACTTTTCCTCTTGTACTTGGCAACCCAAAGATGCAGAGAAGCCGGAAGCTGTTCTACCACCGACCGTGAGCGGGAGTTTTTTGTAGCTACTGTACCTACTGTTAATAATGCTGGTCTTGCGGCTTTTACATAGATGCATCATTTATGGGAAATATGAGAGCAGAAAAAAAGTAAACGGTGTGGTAAAAAAAGTACGACGCGCGCAGAACTCGAACATCAATTACCATTACCCCACAAAGTGGGTAGGGCATATAGGCCGATGTACTAAACACTACACCCCTGCATGTTCCGAAATGGGACCACGCAGGGTAATATATTATCCTGATATTTATCCTGCAAGTGGAGCGAACTCAACCCCCACTACACGGGGACAGTTCTATTTGAAAAAAAGTTTTTTTTCCAAATAGTTGCGAGGACTGGAGTCAGTTAACTTATCGTGACCCGAATTTGTCTCTCACAGTGGCTCCTCGCACTCGAACTATTCTGGGAATTATCGTGAGAGGGCCCGCACTGGCAGAATGACCGAGATGTTGGAAATGCATGCTTACTGCTTTGGGTTGAAACTTGACCATAACTATTACAGCTGCCTTCAATCTGGAACTACAGGTACAGTTATATCGTGATAAACGCTCCCAAATTACCAAGTCACGAATGGCCTGAGCACGATGTACGTCCGTCAGCAACGTCGAGATCCTGACATACTAGTCTTCAGGGACAGTCAATATTTCATTCCATGCGAGTATATTTTGGATCCTCTTGATTTCGTCCTCCAGAAAGCATCAAGGCGGGTCGGACAAAGGATGCGAGAGAAACTTACATCAAGCTGCTGGGCCTGCTCTTTCTCTTCGGCCAGTTTTTGGGCGTGTGCCTGCAAGGCACCAGAACAGTAAATACGCTGGCTCCGAGCGGTATGAGCTATAACGCACCTCGGTGTCTTGATCCAGCACCTTGAGGAGATTATGAAGTTGAGCATGCTTCAGGTCATTCGCCTTGCATTGCATATCAGTTGCTGCGACGAGTTTGCTCAAATAAAGGTGTGTACCTTCTTGATTTGCTCCTTCTCCGCGATTATAGTTCTCTTCGGAATAATATCAATATAAAATGGGACGATTAGGAGCAAAATGCTCGCTCGTCTTTTGAGCCTCCCTTCTACGTCGCATTTGTCCCCCGAAGGGCGCGCTCTCTTTTGACTCGGAGATTCGTTCTTCTCACTCTAGTCCCCTTCGTTATTAAGGCTAGAAGTAAATATCCCGAAATGGAAACAGCTCACCGGCTCGGGAGGTCGAGTTTTTGCTGCGTCGGCAAACCCATCCGAGTCCAAGTCGATAGCTTCAGGGGACTGCGTTTGAACTTGACCAGATGGCTGTCTCTGGTGGTTCGAAGTCGCGGCCACTTGATTCACCTTCTGCGGAGGCAGCTTGTTATTTTCATTCGGCCTTCCGCTTTCCCCAGCTGGAGGGCGTGGTGGAATATTGGTATTAGATTGGTCCTGACTATTGGGACGTCGCGTGTGTGGATTGTTTTTGCTTGATTCAGAGCTTTGTATCGATGAGCTGCTCCCCGAACCTCTCCTGCTAGCTGCGACCGATCTCAATGGACGAGCTGCGAATCAGGATATAAAGCCATTGGAAGCTCATTGAAATAGAACCCACTAATCATCCCTGGCTCTGGTGCTGCTGTTCTGAACTCGAATTTAAAAACGATGTACGGGGGACTTCCTGCCTTGGGGTCGTCGCGCATGTCGATATCCCACTTGTATCCGATGGGAGTAAGATTTTTGTTGTCTGAGAGTTCTGTCTTCATCGGCGGTTTATTCAAGCGGCGTATCTGGAGAGATACAAAGACTTCAAGCTGATCGTCAGTGCTGCTATCGCAGTCAACTACCGTAGAGCAATATAACCTGATTCATTCCAGATCTGTGTCGTGAGCCAGCTGTCTTTCGCCTGGGGGATCTCAAGGCGACCACCTGATGACCGCGACTGTGTCTCCTCCTCTTCTTTGACCATAAAATGATTCGCGATGAGGACGGCCTTTGGCTGCTTCGACGTGGATCGGAATATTTCACACCATGTGCTCATAGGTCTAGCTCTTGAGTCTCGGCACCAATGTACGCGGTAAAGTTGTGTCTGCGGGCGCGATTGCATTATCGAACCTATATTCAGGTCCTCAGTTGCTGCTCTTCCTCTTACCTTTCCGACCGAAAGGTCGATGGTCGTAGTGATTTGATTCCCATCGACTACACCTGATCCGTGCGCTAGCGGTTTCCCTCCTTGTCTTGGAGCCACGCAGAGATACCGCGGTGTGTTAACATTGTCCAGCGGTCGTGGTGAAAGAGGAACTGGCCACTGCACAGCCACATGACTGATTTAAACGCGGTCACGTTTCGATCTGCGAGAAGTCGCGTCCTAAATTAAAAGCTGAATCTTTGCAATTTACAAGCAGAATTCGAAAAATTAAATAGTTTCAGGTAGGGAGGTCCATGTTCTACGGCTTGTATATAAGAAGTACCCCTCCACTATGCAAGGCCCCGCAGCAGTCCTCATGTCCTCATAGCCACGTAATTGGGAGAACCGAGCCCAGTAACCGGATCCCTGGGCCAGACAGTAAGAAAGCGACGAAATCGCATGTGTAAAAAGAAACTAACCATCCAGATTTTGCAGGGAATCCACTATTCAAATTAGTCCACATACCGCAAGCAACATTCGACGCACCTCGTCCCGCAGCCAGGGTTGCTTCCCGCCGTGATATCATTGAAAACCTAAATGCCGGAAATAGTGGTCAGGGGAAGGAAGAGCCAAAGAGCCGTCTCAGACACGTGCCTGAGGATTAGCGTATAACCAAGGATTGAGGAAGCCAAGAACAGGCCTTCCCGCGTTGAGAAGCTCGTCATTGAGGAGGCCGATGACCGATGCAAAAATGGGGCTCGAGGCCGAAGTCCCGCCAATGAGGATGGACCTCGCGCGCCATACGACCGACACGTGCTCGCCAATACACGAGACATCAGGATAAGCTCTGCCACTAGCGTTGTAAAGGCCCTCGTGCAGGGTTCCGATCTGCGAGAGATAGTTATTCACAGTGTCCGCCTCTGGAAGAGAATGAGGAATTCCACTAAAGCCAAGCCGAAAACATGCACGTACGCCATAGCTGTTGGGGGAAGTAGTTCGAGAACCCGCCTGCGGTGATCGAGGAACCAGTCTCGGGCGCAGAATTGACGGTAGCTCCGACCAGTGTTACGCTGGGAGCGAAATCAGTCTCTTCGTTACTCCAGTTATGAAGTCCATACTAAGGACAAGAAGGAAAGGTGGGCAAAAAAGGCTTCCCGGTGCATTCGTTGCCCTGGCCAGAAATCAAATAAGGGATATGTGAGCTCTGCTTTCCAGGGAAAACTGACTGGGGTCGTGGCAACACCGCCATCACCGGATGCAAAAAGAATGGAAACACCTGGAACGCCAGGGTGAGTAGTAATCGTAAAGAAGAAGAAAAAGCCACGGGAAAGGAATGTACCGCGTGCAGTGAGCTGAACACCGAAGTCATGGTCAAGAAGGAAAGTCCAGAGATATGCCAGAAACTGACTTGGGCATACGCGTCACACATCGAACTGTGAGCGAAAATATGAGACGTGAAATGACATAAAAAGAGTCAGGCTGCGCGCACAAAGTAAGCGCTTCCGAAAGGTCGGCCTCCTGTGAAAATCCATAACTGATCGTGAGGACCTGCGGAGGCGAATCTTCGGCCATGAGGGCGGTGAGGATGTCCAGGAAGCCGAGACTGTTATCTCGAGTCGCGTTTCCTACAGAGACAAAAGTGACAGGCACACCGGTAGCCACCCCGACTGGACTAGTTATGGGATTTTCTCCTCAAAACGCATTCTGCACAACATATTATCTACGTATTGGACGTCCAAACCTAGACAATATGCCCAGTTATTTTTGAATGATCAGTTCTGGTGCTTGCATACTTACCGGTTTCAATCCCAGCCTGCGAGCGATTCTGGGAGTTGGTGCCGCCGTCGACTATGATCAGATCGAATGAAGTATTAGCTGGGATGTCAGGTCGGTGAGTCTCCAGGAACTGGGTCAAGTCCTCCTGGTAAGCAATCACATCAGCTTACCGCCTCCATAACACGATAATTATTGCGGGCACACGCGCCTGGTTTGCCCATTCATTGGAATAACCTGTAATCCGATAGGCTCGCCACAGAGATGCGGAAATGGGAAAACAAACCGGCAACCTCGATCGCGTTAGTCTTGTTCGTCGCGGCCCAAGACGGGATATTATACATAGTCTGGAGGCACGTCGGGGTGATTGTACCTTGAGAAGAGCGTCAGGCAAATTAAATCAAAGCTACGGCGACAGACTGTTGCATTCTAGGGCGGTGGCAACCCGGGAAGGCCGTTCGGAAACAACTGCCGCGCTATGTGTAATCAGCGGACCGCGACGAGGAACGTCAAATCTGAAATTGTATAGCAAGCTGTCGCGACATGCAATAATGTGAGCTTACGAAATCGTAGGAGTAACGAGCCTAATATGCCGGCGAAGTGATGCTGGAATGGAGTACTCCAGTGTCCGGACAACTTCTTGGCCATTTTCGGTATAAGTGAAGACGGAGAAGTCTGCTCTGAGCAGCTCATTGGCCTTGCCGACTGAAAGCGACAACGATATCCAGTCTCCGGCGGCTGAAGCAGTCGCGGATGTAATGTCGTCTCGGACAACCACTGCGTTACCGCAGCTGTAGTATCCGCTGAAGGCCGCGCAAACGCTTCAACCTGAGAGTGATCAATGATTATTAAAAAGCAGATGTTCAGGACATGAAGTGCATACCTCATCTTTGGATAGCCATCTGCCGTATGAGGGACTGTCTGGAGTGCTCGCAGCATAGATCGCACTCTCGAGGCCAGCAAAGTCGTGCTGCACTAGGTTGATACGCAGGTGGAGGGTTTGTTCTGCTGGTGCAGGACCAGAGAACCCAAATCCCGAGGGCGCCACTCTCCGGCGCTCATGTACGACCAGGCTTTCAGAATACGGCTTCGCGGACGCCAAGGTCAGAGCTGTGATGACAAAATACACCGGAGAGAGCATCATAGCGCGGAATAGAGAACGGCCCAGCGGCTTCGCATTTATATGAGAAGGCCAGAGAAGCTGTTTAAGCGAGCGCCTATGTAGTGATGGTCAACTCGTAGCGAGCATAAAGAAGAAGCCCAGCAGCTGCGCATTTCCGTTACTTCATCAGTCTTCGGGGTGTTTGGAGCCATTGCTTAGCGGTAGAGAAGCTTGACTGTCTTCTAAGTAGCAACCGGGCCGCATCGGTCAAGAGTTTTCCGCGAGTCGCCCAGTGCGTATCAACCCACTTCTGTTGGCTGAAGTACCGGCGGCAATGGAAATTAAAGCCCAGGTCCCTACCAATTCTGGGAGGGGAGAGGCAAAACGTCAATGTCGGGCTCAAGTCGGGCTTCTCAAAAATGTAGATATTTCCGGAGCATCAATATGAGGATAGTGTTTCAATTGTGCAAATCTGGCCTTGAATCCCGCAGGTGCCAGGGAAAAAACATGCTTTTCGGTATGTTTTGTTACGGGGCGGCACTTCATTTACACCATTCATGCTATTTTGCCGATTGCCGATAACAACCTGCAAATAATTTAGGTTTATTTTGCATAGTAGGTACAAGATGAGGATCCGGGGAAGTAGAGATAAGTGGTTTTCAACCGATCACGTGAGCGCGTGTTGAAAAATCTTTTATTGAATTTATGCGCTATCGTGCGCTCCAGTAATCGAGCACAGGGATGAACCGACCAAGAAATTGCAGTAATATATATATATCGGGGAGATGAAGGGAGCTGGACAGCCTCTTCAATCTTGGTATTATCACCATACTTACTAAGTAAGCCAAAGGTGTCGCCCAAACTTCAAGGAGAAGGCAGGTTGAGGAAAGATCGAGAGGAGACATCTAGAGCGCTAAAATTCTGATATATAACTGACAGAAACTTAGATTAAGTACAATAGGGGGATGCTCGAAGTGTTCGGGCAACTAGTCCACTATGTAATACAAATCATACTGTCAGGGTACTTTTAGACATCTCGAAGTGGATTGGTTCCCGAGAGCTAGGTAGCAAGTTCAGATATGTAATACAGACATCAGGTCCCGAAACCAAAAGCGTCACGGTTGCATTGTCCATTGCGCGAAGTATCGCGCGAGAGTTCAAGCTATGCGAGAATTGATTAACTCATGGAATTGTTGCTAAAGACTGGATCCGCAGACCTTGCGAAAAGAGAGTTGGAGAACGCTTCGGTGCAACTGAGTATATTGTGATTGGCTGATCATAGAACATAGCTCACGTCTTGTCCCCACAGTCATCACAGAGAGCCAAATGTCTGAGCAGATTGGTTCGTCATATTTCTCAACATGGTGTTCGTACGCACAGTTGCCCTTCATCGTCAGAAACTAGAAGAAATCTGTCAAATACAGGAGGTGGTACAATTGAGCACGGGCATACACAGATCAATACCGTAAGGTAAATGCCACTGAGTGGTGGATTTAATTCCTGGCCGCGGGGCTCAAAGGTTATTTGACCTACCTCGTCAGTACACCGGTTTCTAAGTAAACACGTTAGAGAACGTATGATCAAGGTATTTGCGGACGAACCGATAGTCCATTTGATCAGCTTGTCCAGCAGCGCTACAGTTCTGTCTCTCATCAATATGAGTGTACTGAAGATGCTGGGGCAATACGACTGACCTCCGTTCTGCGGCAATTCGTGCTGTGTAAAAGATATAAACTAATGACACAGCAATGGTGATGTCATTTGCTGCACTGAAGGCCCAGCCCGCGACGAGAAGCCCGTGGAACCGTGCATCGTAATCTGGTAAGGACACCATCGAAAATCCGTAGCTGGCGAGAACAAGGCTGTCCAAAAGTGTGAAGAATGATAAAGCCCAACAGAAGTATGGTCTGCGCGAGAGCCGATAGATTCGAAACGCAAAGAAAGGTTGGACTGGACTTGGTCAGGCAAAGATCAAGAAGGATGGAATATAAAAAGGTACCGGTAGCTGCGATGAGCGAACCGAAGATGACCATAACGGAGGATGATCATGATTGCGGTACTCGCACAAAGCGTTCAGGGTGTCCGTAGTCCACGATTGTCATATCATATAGAGCATTCCCTACGCAGACAACGTGCGCCATCTCACAAGACCTAAAGGAGCTTTGCGTGCGGGGAATAAAGAGATCGCTGTGTGCCTACCAGACGAAAGCAACCTTGCGCAATAAGTATTACATGAGACATTGATTTCCGGTTCACCCATCCCCTCACGCACCAGGAGCTTGAGCCTGCGAGAATCAGCCGGAAATCGTGTGTAGAACATGTAGGCTTGCATTGTTGATACTCCGAAAAGGGCTTAAGATATCAGAGTTCCAACCTCCAAGGCACCTGGAGGCGCTGAGACAGGCCGAAAGTAGAAGGAAGCAAGACTGACCTATGGTTCTGTGGGCATTGAAAGATGGGGTAGGATCCATAGCTGTGAATTGCACAGTCCACCCACTGAGTATATATCCGCGGCGAAATTGAAATTAGTCCTGACAAAATGCTTATCGTGTCGGCGGGAGATGATCAGCCACTGCCCGTTGGAACAAAAAATATGTATTCATGTTCCTGGAGGATCCAGCTTGAGATGTAATCATTAGCGTATAATGAGGAAATGCAGGCTATAGGTTGAAAGTTGAAGACTTCAAGAGCTAGTGCGGTTCATACGATGTCTTGGCGACTTCCAGGAATTTAGGGTCCAACAGCGGGACCATTTGGGGTATTGGGCGTCAATCTGGACGGGGCGTGAAAGTTACTAGAATGTCGGCAGCCTCATTTCTAAAATCATATGTACCACAGCTTCAGGATGGGTATACAATTATTGGGAACCGAAGAGCTCATTTAGTGCGCGAAGTGTCTTGTCGGAGTTCGTTTACACAAAGTTTACAGAGATTTGCGATCGCAGGAGCGCGACCCGGAGTGACCTAAAAATGTTCTTCAAAGAACGAGCGGGACAAACAAGAAAGGGTGTCACCGCGGTTGGATCGACTTCGGACTATATATATGAGGGGCCGTTGAGGCGTGGGATCCATGGGAAGACAAGGCCTTGGATAAGGCGCGTGGGAAAGCTTTGCCTCCGATCAGCCCTTTTCAGACTTGGCTTGTGGGCCATTGCTTCGCATGGCAGTACGAGTCCCAGTTTTTTTTTGGTAATCCTTGGCTCCACTCTCCCTGAGTATACTTAAATACTTGGACGTCAAACACAGTTCTCCCGCAACTTCGCCTTGAAGCGGACAGGCCGATGCCATAAAGTTAAAGAATGCGTCTTTATGTCATTTATATTCGTACGGAGTTAAGTTATGCTCTATGGCAAAGTCCAGTCAGGATAATTTTCAGGTCAGAGCCCCACACTGGTTTAAACAAAGTGCGTAACGGCATTCCCTCAAAAAAAGCCCAGTCAGCATAGGACATTCCGTGCATGGCCAAGACCTGAGTATGCACACTAGGGTCTTGTATGTAATTCCTGTATGTATACCGGTTTATAAACAGCTGTTTATAAACCAGTTTTTAATTGGTTTGGTTGAGATGGCCTGTTTTTAATTATATTCGGACCCCGGGCCGACGGCAATCCCTGAAAATTTGCAAACATTTTTGACTTCCAGTCAACCTCCAGTACCTGTCTGGCGATGAATTGGGGTACATGGAGCCGATTTAAAAACATGATACTTGCCATTGATGCATTTTTTAGTTTTTGGCGGCGGAGTGATGGCCTCAGATTGGTTTTGTGGATGAGATTGCAGGATTTCAAGCTTGGTGGGATGTGCCGAGAGTCAGCGGTGAACTCCAGGCACAAATTTTCCAGAGGTCAGAGCCCCAAAGCTGTTTTTACCCGATATACCGTGATGCTATATAAACAGGTTTATAAACAGCCTATTTATAAACACAGGTTTTTAATTGCTTGAAATGCACACAGACTGACACAGCCTCCGTGTACCGAGGTTGCTTCCAGATGTGATATTTATTACGAACAGATTGCATATCTAGTTTGAACATCTGGAACATCCAATCATGACTCCCCACTCACGAGCTCGAAGTTCGAACCACCTATCTCCCGGGGGAGTGACGCCGAATTCAACGAGGACGTAGCAAGACTACATACATTAAAAGGTGCAACAACAACAATATGGGCCACAAAGCGGTCAGAAGTGGATTGGAGCAAGTGCTTTGAGCTGGGCCGAAGCGATGGGGGATCGGAGAAATACAAATCGGACTTCGTGAGAGCCTCCAATCTTCTTCATAACCAACGAGGGCAATCGAGTTGAAAGCTGGATGTGCGGTCCAAGTTGGTGATCCACGTCTTAGGGAAGTCGGGAGAAGCAACTAGAACATCAGCCGGTGCAGTAGTCAGAACTTGAGAACATCACAGACAATGGCCGACTGCAGCACAAAATACGAAAGTGAGCAGGTGCATGGTGTACAAAGTCGAACTTGGTCTGCAGGCCAGTGCTGAGGTATGATCTTCTAGTCAGGTCAAATGATCAGAATCATTTAAAAGAAAATAAAAAGACGAAAAAGAACATATGTACACGTCGCCATAATTATGCATCACCCTCCGAGGAAAAGTTTCTTAGGCTTGACGCTACTGCTGCTTGCAGTACACGGGAAAAAACACGTAAAAGACGCGTCGGAGACGCTAACGGACGCGTCGAGACGTGTAATGGACGCGTATTACCGTAAGAGGCTGAAACCGCGCAGTCTGCCATTTGTATCTTTAAACATAGTCTCACCTTAGACTAGTCAGACACTTCAATACTTCTAACTCTTTCCTCCTTTGTTGAACCTGCGGACAGATCCAAATAAATTCACAATAAATCGTGTACTGTACGGTGTACGTTAAAAGCAAGTTCAACCAGCGAGTCGAACAATGGATGACAAGATTAATCGAGATTCTAGAGTAGTCTAAGCCCCAAAGAAGACACACAAGTTGCATATGTATGCCTGACATCGCAGCGCCGGCTCCTGCAAAACTTCAAAGTACATGCTAGGCATTCGGAAAATTCTCGGAAAGTCGGAACCCATGACGCGGGAAAGTCCGGAATCTGGGAGGCTACGGTACTGTATTTAAAAGCCGGATGAATCAGCGCATGCCAGACCGATGGAACGAAAGGCCCATAAACAGTAGCTTTCCCAGCAAAAGGCTAAAAATGCTGACACTGAAAGTAGCCCTTGAAGGTGAGTGTAAAAAAATCTAAAAACGATTACCTAAATAAATTTAGGACTCGTAATTTCTGATCGAATGTGGCACATGTCCAAGAAACGGAGAGGCAACGCTGAACCAATTAGGTACGAGCTTCATACTGTTAAAGCGTCTGGCTATGAGAGACTAACCAATAGCCTCGCTGGCCTACCGGAACTGGGAGCACTGGCTCACCCTGCATGGATTATCTCGGAGAATCGCAGTTTTTCAAGCCTCTATATCGCAAGAAAAAGCTCAGCGCGGAATACAATCCCAGTCCAAAAAAGGCCAAATTGCGAATCTCAATGCTGGCGGCCCATTATAGCACCCGCTGTTCCTGACGCTTGTGGGTTTAATACGGAATTTGGGCCAGCACCGACACCTTCCTAATTCGGAAGCGGCGGCAATCAACGGCAAAACATGTCGCTGATGTATTGATGCAGGATGCTGTCCCAAATTGGATCGTAAACTACGGTGGCCCAGCATTGTTCGAGCAGTGGGTGGCAGGATGGCATATTCTGCTGCTTGCGCCTGTACTAATAGCTGCAAAATATCTTCACCACCTCTGTGCTATGGCCGGATTCACCTTTATATCGGAGAACGACAACTTTGGCGCGCCTGGTGGCCCCTATGCTGCGACGATACCCCCCGCACCCGCCCCGCCGCCGTCAATACAAGAAAATTAGATTCGGCGTGTTCACTCCAGGGGAGCAGAAGCACTCCCTAAATACGCGCAGCCTAGTGTCTGATGTGCGCCTGGCGCAACTCATGGTCTCAGACTCTCAGCGCGCGCTAATCGAGTCAATATACACGATTGACGCGTCAAATCCAACGCCACCCATCATTGATAGTGTCTTCTCCACGGACATCGAAGGGCAACTGCAGGCGTCCGCAGTTATGGCGCAGCACGCGTCAGATGTTGGTGCCTGTGACGATCTCAGTAATCGTTGGACATCGCAGTGGAGCGAACAAACGGGAAAAGAGGGCGCCAAAATTAAGCGAGTCCTCTATCTCTGCAGCTGTGGATACGAGCACACGAAGCGCAACACGAAATACGACCGCCAGCAGCCGCAGGATCATCTCGGTTCGCGGGAACGCCATAATCCCCTTCCCTTCACGGGCTGCCTTGCCCATGCAGAAGTGACTTTACGTGGCAATTCAATTGTCCGGCCGAGCGCACCATCTCAGGCATCTGCTGGTTCTTCGTCATTAAAACGAACGGCTCAACTTCTTGCTCCCTCACCTGAGAAAGCGCAGAAAAGGCATGAGTCATACGCACCTCACTGATTATCGATGTTATTATTTTTTCTCAATTGGAGAATATGTCTTTGTACGGGCGGTAATGGTCACTGTGCAAAGAAACTGTGATGAAATTCAGCACGTCTTGCATGACCTTCTGTCATTAATTTCAGTACAAAATGTTGTGAAAATGATGTTGAATCCCCTGCTTTCATGACGAAACATCATGAAGCACTTCAAGATGTTTATGGGAACATCCATGATGTACTTTTCACGACGATTTGTGATGCATTTCAGTACGGTTTGTCATAAAGGTTGGCGGCCCAGAAGGCACAGAATGGTACACCTCATATTCAATACACAACGTGATGAATTCAAGACAAAAAATATTGAATTCGGCAATTTAGCTACAGTACATTGGGCAAAAAAACAATAACCGGGCGCTTCACCGGTGGTCCACCGTATCATACTCATAAAATCCGTCCCGGCTATATGTGGGGGGATATGTGGGGCCCTCCGAAGTCCCCGTTCACCAGGAAAAATCCACCTGGCAGCCAACCAAGATTAAAAAAAGCCGAACGGTCAAAGTACATGACATACCACATATCACATGAAGGGAGAGAATGATGGAACAGTGAGCGCTCGTAGATAACAGGCTAGCAGTGGCTGCTCACCCATACTCCGAAACTCGACACCACTCTCAGACTTGAGCCCGACTTTCGCGGTGTTGTCCACTCAAAGGCGGAGTGGGCGGCGTTTTGTGGCAAAGCATAGTGTCCACAGCGGCGACAACGGCGTAGGCGATGTCAGCAGGGTATAAAGGGATGGTGAAGAAGGTTCTGGTGGTGGTGGTTAGAGTGAGAGAGGCGTGTCGTCGATTGTGGGGCTATTTGTTTGTAACTGTGGAGTAGATGACATCATACATTAGGGTCGGCTTCAGAACACCGTTAAAGGCCCCCCATTAATTCTGACAATGATTTTCATGACGAAAGACCATGAATTCTATGATCTAGAAATCCAGTAAATATTGGCAAAATTAGACATCCTGAAATTCACGGGGTGTATCATGATGAAGCATCATGATTCCTGAATTTCATGAAAATAGTATTGAATTTCAAGACAAATCCTTTTCACAGTGGGTACTTGTTTAAATTTGAGCAACGAGACGATGCAATTGAAACAATGGATCCCAAATGGGCGACGGAACTTGCGGTCCATTGATGCGCATCACTTGATCTTGATAGCCGTGTCATCCCAAAAAGGAAGGTGTCGGTGTCGGCCTTACTTCCGTTTAATACTGGCCTTCCTCAGCGCACGTCAACTTCTAAAGTCGTGGCCATGGCG
Organism: Mycena rebaudengoi; assembly: GCA_029282285.1. Taxonomy (NCBI): domain Eukaryota; kingdom Fungi; phylum Basidiomycota; class Agaricomycetes; order Agaricales; family Mycenaceae; genus Mycena; species Mycena rebaudengoi. The sequence goes on along the minus strand of JARJCX010000003.1, from coordinate 529,064 downwards.
AATGCATTGGATTGGGCGTTCATGCCTGACAGTGCCTCATCTTTCCTCATCCAAGAGTCAACGGAATTCCTCGCGCCACCTCGTTCCATCTTCTGGCCCTGTTCTTGTCCTTTATTCGGTCTATCAAAGTTTCATCGACCCCGCCTCACGTTATCTCCAGCTCTCTTGAGCGGCTATCAGCGCCTTCACGGTGTCAACGGGGAGAAATTTTCATTCTCTAGTTTTGCGTCTCCAAATATTACCCTCATCGAGAGGCCGATCTTCTCGAAACCTGCGCTTTACGGTTATGGCCACAAGTTATTTTGAGCGGATTCGGTTTCAATATCAACGCGGCCGCCTCGCATCAAGAGGATAATCTCCTTGATTGTCGCATTTCGGATGATCTGTATGTGCCCTGCCGACCTAATGTTTCCGGGATGACTGCCACTTCTATTTGCCTTGATTGAAGTTGTAGACGCAGTGCCAACGAACCCGGTATGTGAGACGTAAATGCTTCCGCATCACGACCATCCTCGCTTGAAGAATTGTTCATCTTACTCTCGATTTCACCGGCTACCGTTGCGGAACTGCGGCAGGATCGCTGGATCACTTAAGACTTCTATCTGGCTATTTTCGTACCCAATGGTTGTCTGCATTTTGAACGAATCTCTCACAGATCAACGACCGGTACTCGTGATCTGGACTTCTATCTGCGGCGTTTGAGGTGTTTTGGAGCAGCGTAGGTGGCGCCTTGAGGATCCGACGTTATTGGGCTGAATGCCTAGCGACATCCGCGACTTGGGTTCTTGCTTCCCCCGGCTAGCAATCGTGTGAAATTTGATGCCAGTCGTATAGATAAGATGGCGGGACGCCACCTTCCTCTACGCCACGATGTCCACCCCGGCTATGGTGACCCTTGCGCAATTGTGAGTCCATCCCCAGCCCATCCTTCTGTAGGCGCCACTAAAACACGGACAGAACAGTACCGATCGTCAGTATTGTTCATTTCAAGCATGTGTTTCTGATTTTCATATTCTTATACGCTTCCCAGTTTGTTGGCACCGTTTTGAATTGGGCGTTTTTCGGGGTTCTCTGCGTTCAAGTCTGTAAGTACCCTGGCCACACGCAATTGCGTTTGAATTCTTAATCACACGTAGGCATCTACTTCATCGCCTTCTCCCAGGACCTAAAATTACTGAAATCGCTCGTTGGATTCATCTGCGTTGCGGAGGTCGTGCAGATAATTACCGATACTCGGAATACTGTCCGGATTTTCGGAGCCGGGTGGGGGGACCACGAGATGCTGGACGAAGTGGGCTGGGCGTGGTTCAGCATCCCCATTTTCGGTACATTCAGTACGTGGGCTACTCCGTTCCCAGAAAATTTGGCATTGAAGCTATGTCTAGTTTCCAGCATCGGTCAGCTCTTCTTTGCATGGCGCATACACACTTTCTCAAGAAAGCACCGCGTCCCGGCCCTAATTGCAACGGTTGAGTAACTTTCACATGCTATTCAAATAATCTCATTCTGCTATCACAGATCACTGCAGCACAAATGGGTGCTGGTATATGGACGGGTATCCAAATCCTCAATGCGAAGAAGTTTTCTGTGCTACAAGAGCAGACTATGACAGCCACCACGGTCCGTTCGATTTTAAACAGCTGCCATCCGAGTCATCCGATATATTAACCACCTGTGCTACGTTCAGGTCTGGCTCACCGCGACGTGCTCAGCGGACCTGACGATCGTGGCTGGGATGGTATATTATTTAGTAAAGTCGCGAACTGCTTTCCAGCAAACTAATATTGTGCTCGCACGGCTGATCGGAGTGGGTGGACTTCCTTCTTTGAGCCGCGTGTAGGCTGACTGTTGCGCATCACCAGCTTACAGTGGAAACCGGCGTTCCCTGCGCAGTGTTTGCCCTAGTTGACCTCTTCCTCTTCGCAAAATTTAAAAGCACGAACTACCACCTCGCCGTGTGCATTGGGATGTCCAAGGCATATTCAAATAGCGTCCTGTTGGTACGTCGTCCCTCATCTCTTCGATATGCGGATGTCTGGGCTTAATAAATTACTAATAACAGATCCTCAACTCGCGAGCAATAATCAAGTCAAGGGCGCTCTCCACGGAGCCCAGCATGCACTTCATGTCGGACATGATGTTCAAAATGAGTGAAACTGCAACCTCCAGGACAGCAGCGGCGCGCAGTGGGGTTTCCCACAGCGAGACGCATGAACTTACGGCGACTATGAATGACGAGGAGTCGAAAATCGCGCTGTAATGTAGCGGTGGCAGTATGTGGGCAATATAATTAGCAAATATACCATTATATCAAGGCGTCAAGGTCTTGCATTGAGAGGCGGTATTGGTAGCGACCTTGATGGCGGGCGCGCGCAGGCGCCGCAGGCGGTTGATGGCAGCGAGGGTGCAATTGTAACTGTACATTGCATGAATCAAGCCCATCTGAATATCTAAGGAGGTTTGTTCAGTCCGCATGTTTTCCTTGTCCTGGATTCATCCTAAATCCTTCAACAATCCTCCCATCCCATCCTCACCGCCGTCCGGTTCCGTCCCCTTTCCCCCCTCCCGGCGTCCCATTCCATCCATCTTCCCTCCTTTCCCTCCCCTACCTCTTCAGTCGATGTCGGATTATTTGTTTCAGCCAACAATAAAAATTCAACAATCAAGTCCAGAGGAAAGCCAATGATCTCGTCTTCCTACGCGAAGAGCGTAATCACCCGGTATTTCCACCTGCCGAATCTTGACCAGAGAGCAGATAAAATCAGAGGAGGAGGCTTTCAGGACCACATGTTCCGTACACCGGTTACGTTCCGTATGGGACCCAGATGGGATCAGCCCAGGTCTGATGTACCTGGTTACCACGTGAGATTTACGAATACGGGCAGAACGTTGGAGATCCAACGTCACTTTAGGTGAAAAAGGCAGCATTGCTTGGGGTTCGATCCAATTGGAATCCAAAGGCCTCAGGAGCCAAAATAATAAGGAAAAGCACAGCATAGCAGGTGAGCTAAATTGCATGTAAGAGGCACTATTCCACAAAGACTATATGGCATAAAGAGGATAGACTGGGATAAATCTCATCAATTACACCGCAAACGGGTGGCCAGAGTTGTGGGCTATAGCATCTAACATAGATATAATAGGGTGTTTCACAGTTAACTTTTTCGGCCCAACTTCTGCCTCAACTCGTGCCTCAACTTGACCCCAACTTGAGCAAAGTTGGGGCATGAGTTGGGGCTTCAACTGTGAAACACCAAACAGCGTTTTACCTGAAAGTTGGGGCATCGCGTATCAAATAGGACGTGATACAGGCCAGTTAGCCGAAGTTGGGCATCAAGTTGGGGCAGAAGTTGACTGTTGGGTGTCAAATCGTGGTGGTATGCACGATTTGACATCCAACTCCGATTTCATGCCCCAACTCGGTGTCCCAACTTGATGAAAGTTGGGGAACGAGTTGGGGCAGAAGTTGGCCCCAAAATCTTAACTGTGAAACACCCTAATGATATAATACTGTTAATGAGGGTCTGGAAAGCAATAAAGACTCTCAACCACCAAAGCTGAGGTGGACTAATGTGAATGATGCACAAGAATCAAAGTACGAATTCTCTTGGAATTCTCCAAGTCCAGTGCCTAGGTAGAATCAGTGTCGCATTCAACATTGGTCCCAGGTTGGTGATTATTGGTGAATCCCACGTCAATCCCGGCTGATTTTGGCCCCGATTCGTTCCGGTTCCCACGACGGATCAGGCCCACCGAATCGACGCTGAATCTGTAACAGTCCCAGGTCGTTTGATGCTACATTGATCCCACCGCAAAAGGGCCTCAAATTTACATGAAAATAGGGTTGATCGCTCCGCTGCCCGTTTCCATCAAATCAATACGGGAGAACAAACGGCGGTGTAACATTCGGAGCCGGAAGTAAACCTTCAGATCAGTGGCACTGTTAAAAACAAGATCAATCACGCCACTTTTGAATTTTCCGTTGCTTTGCTTGCCTCCGACGCTGACCACCGTCGCCATTGAACAACGGCGACGACGATCGTGGCCTCCTATAAACGACCCTATCCTCTTCATACGACTCATTACTTGCCCGTACCCGAAAGTACCAGCAAAAATTCTAAATCGACGTGAAGACGAGTAATCTACAATGCGCATGGAGCACCACATCCGGCGGGGTCACCCCAGTGAGTGCTCCTTTTTTCTGCCTGAAAGGGCGTGGATTGACGGATATTTGCAGTAACATTCGGCCTCATCACTCTATTTGGACTATTTGAGGTGCGCATGTGCTGGTATTCGTGGCGGCTCCAGTTGCTAATGCTTTCAACCCAGTTAGCGCTCACCGCATGGCTCACAACGCGCTTTGCGGGTCAGCACGACGAGCGCAACCGCACCGAGCGGGACCGCGTCCATTTCGCGCTCTTTGCGTCTACGTGGACCGTCGCGCTCTCCACGCTCATGATGCTGCTGTTTTGGCATTCGCCCGACGGGAGCAAGCTGACCAGCGTGCTTGCGCATTTGGTGTTGTAAGTGCCCTTGGTTGTTGTCCTTAGCCTGCTCACGAATTTCCTATGCCTTACTTAGCCTGGGACTCACATGGATCATATGGGCGGCAGCGGCCGCAGCGATAACCGTGACGCTCGGCGGGGGCCTCAACTGCGAGACGCAGGACGTGTTCGTGTATTGCAACCAGCTGAATGCGCTGGAGGGCTTTGCGTGGATCGAGTGGTGAGTCACGGTCATTGAGCGCCGTTTTTTGAATACCCTTGGTTTAATTATTTTTCTTCCTCAACACCCCAGGCTTCTCGTAACGTTCGCCATTATCGTTGTCTTCGTTCGTGCTATTGCTTCCAGCCGCCGCGGAGACGGATTGCAGGGCTCGCTTATATAATTTCTCTTCACGAATGGTGCACGGCTCAGGAGATGTTGGACTCATGATCAAAATATTATCGACATGTATGAATTAATGCGACAAGGTGAGACGTGTGCGTGCAGGATATGGACGAAGATCGAGGCTTGTATTTTAGACATACGTATGCGTGCGAGGTTTCAATTCCATGTGCCAAACGCTCAACAGTATCCAGGCTCACCTCAAATTAGATTCTTGCATACGATACTTGCGCGCATCGCGCGTGCTGTGTCTTCTCTGCGGCGCATGTTCACATCAACGTCTATTTGTGGCTTACGACGGGCACAATCTTTTGCCAGAAGAAGCGCGATGGAGTCAGATCCTCGGAAGTCATAGAAAAGCTCGCGGCTCTTGCCATTTTTTTCGGGTGCGGTATGATGTCAATGGTAGCAAAATTAGCAATCGGTTGACTTGCGTAGGCTGCTATGAGCCTCAAATAGCATTTTTGGGGCCCACAAGAGCATTTCCCCATGGAACGTCAGTTCTAGGAGTACATGCTACCACAGAAACTTCACTAAAATTACTCCCCCTTCTCACCTACATTCGCTGCAGCTCTGTTGCTCTCTCAACTCCCGCGCGAGCTGTGGTGGCCACCGCAGCGTCAGGAAAGCAGCTTGTCTAAGAGGGGACAGTCCTGACAGGGACTACACCTGGCCTGTTTATTATGCTTGACGCGACGCGCATCGATTGCCGACACAGTTGGAAATCATATCTGGTGTGATACCGCACTTGTAGTCAGTTCGACTTTCGACTGGTGACATCACCAATGCGTTACACATTTTCGTGGAGTTGGTGTTTACAAGTTGCAGGGTTCGTGGACATAGGTCGCGTATGGAGATCTCAATTAATATTGAGGAAGCTAGTGCGAATCTCTTTGATAATTATGGGCTTGATACTCGATTATCCAAAGAACAGGCAAATTAATTAGTTAAATAATTCACTTCAACTTCATGAACCACGTGAGATGTTGAAAATAATTCACCTCAGCGTGTAATCATTATTTTTGGCAGACCGGCTCCAACACGGTGAAGTTGTCATGAGCCAGAAGCAAATATTTACCGTCGGAATATATCTGACTAACTTGTCTGGGGTTCGGGCCAAGTCCTTCTGTGCCAGTGCTCTGCATCTCGATGAAGAAGAGAGAGGAAGAGGAAGAAGCGCATACACTGCTTGCACCTTGAAATAATAAGAGTTAAGAGACGTCGGCTAGCCATTGGAACTCAGCTTGAGGGGCCTTTACCATATTTCCGTCTTCGGCCATTCTCGGCACGGGATCATCCGAGTCTCACGCTACGTTGGTACCACCAAAAGCCACGTTCAACGCTTTTCTGATCGCTTCATTTCACTATGCTAACTCATAACAACATACAAGCTTGTCTTAAAGACTGCATGGGCAGGGAGTTGCAGCACGGACCGGCTAAAATTGAAACAAATACTATTACTGCGGTCATCGAGTTGGAGGACCCCCAGGTAAGACGCACTACTAGCGGTCTTCAGCCCGAAGGCGCCTTAACCATACCTTTCAACTCAGAAATATCATATTGAATGGCGGACAGCTCCAGGCACTCTACCTATCAGTGCCTGGTGCGAACTGTTCAAATCGGACATACCTGAACGGATCGCGAACCATTTCATGTCCGATAATGATGCCAATACCCAGGTCCGGTCGTCGAGAGGCCGCCTCGAAAAACCGCTCTCAAGATTTTCATGGATCCAGACGCCGGACTCGAATACAGGTCAGTTTGTAGCCAAAGTTCAAGTTCCATCCAGACACTGATGAACGACGACGAGGTTCTGTGACTCTTGAAATTTATCGGCTACATCAACCAGCTGTGGAAACTAGGAAGAAGACAAATAAGCACACCTGGGAGTACCAGTACGAAACAGACCTCCTCGATGAAGATGCCAATCCCTTCTCTATTTTTCGATTTGAATTCAGACCAAAAGCAGAGCCTAGTTTAAAGAAATGTAGGTGGTTTTTTTCCGAGCGCTAGCAGGCTCATATCCGCGCTTCAGGCGTTTCTTTGGGAATCCGGGGAAGCGACAACTTACGATTCAGAAGCACTCTATGGCAGTCTTCCGACCACTCACAATCAGAAACCTCTGGCGCCCCGCGGACCCCAGCCGCGATGAACCAAAGGCATAAGAAGGTGTGTTTATTTCTGCGCTTTGTCTAATGATCGCCAACCTCTGTAGATCTCCCACTATAAGAATAAAGCGACCCGCAAGTGAATGGGCAGTTCACCAGAGACGAACTCCACTGGAGACAGAGCAGTGGAGCCGGCTTCGAAAAAACAGGCAAGCAGCCGCTCTCTCGTGATTAAATAGTTCTTACTTGTGTGCAAATAGAAAACTGGAGTTTCTCAGCGCCAAATCGCGAAAACTCCCATTCGCACATGGCGATTCGAACATATCCGTCCAATCATGATTAGCGATCCCCAGAACTCGATCGAAACCGCGGTCGCCAATGACGTTGAGAAGGAACCTTACCGACATGTGGATGTTTACGCGAACTGCGAGATTCCGGAAAAATCTGATGCTGAAGCAGAAGATGGGGCGTCCAAAGGCAGGGGACAGCGCGAGAAGATTACAGCGAGGCGTTACCAGGGCGCTGCTTGGATGGGGCACTAATTTCATTTCGCATGCTTCATCCGCACATACTTCATTGTGTGCTGAAATTCAAGTGTAGTATATTTCTATTGCTCCCCAGACTTTGAAAGCTCTTAGATCTGTTATCTGACCCGCTTTCGTGATTCCTCAAGAAATTCTGGTCCTCCTGGACCAATCTTCGGGCGGAAATGACCCAGGAGGGCTTAGGACAATTTAATTTTAGATTCTTTGATTTCTTGGGAAGGTTGAACCGGTGGCACGTGATTTATTGAATGTGGTAAAACCCACTCTGCGAGACAAAACAGACCTTTCGTGCCTTTCCTGGCATCCTGCACGCCTATAAGTCTATATATGAAGAGCAACTCTGTCCCAGTTTTGGGGGTGATCCGAACTTTAATTCGGTCAGGTTTCGTGAGCGGACGAAGGCCACGCTCACAGAACAGAGAAGCTGAAAGGAAAGAAAGGAAAAGGAAAAGGAAAAAGAAAAAGGAGGAAGAAAGGGGATGGTGGTGGGGTTTTTTCAGGCGAATCGCTCGACGCATTCAAGCGCACAAGCAAGTCGGACGGTACAAGGACATAGCGAGAATCAAAGACGCAAATTGATTTGCGGCTGTTTGGCTGGCCCTTGCGGCACGAAACCTGTTGCTCACGCCCCTCGTGCCTCGGGTTGCGATCACTGTCCTTTCGTGCCTTTCCTGGCATCCTGCACGCCTATAAGTCTATATATATGAAGAGCAACTCTGTCCCAGTTTTGGGGGTGATCCGAACTTTAATTCGGTCAGGTTTCGTGAGCGGACGAAGGCCACCAAAACAGAGAAGCCGGAGGCGCGTCTGAGGAAAGCGAACGACAACCCAAAGACGGTCACGTCAAGCCGACGGCATTTATCAAGGAATTTCGCGTCATCTGAATATCCGCGTGGGGAAAAGGGGAGCTATAACTGTTTGCAGAAACATAGGACGAAACCGGTGTACGATCGCGGAGGCGTGGGGGTCAATGAGGCGCTACTGTGCAGTGGCTGCTGTCGTAGGTTTTTTCGCCGGCCATGCCCGTAATAAAGGTGGGAGGAACTTCCCGCAGTGCAAAGATAATTGTTGATGAGCGATGTTATAGCAGACTGTTCCGTGAGGGTCTGTAGCGATGTGGGCCCAGGATAGCGAGACAAGATATCGGGCAACGCGGAAAACCAATATTTGCTCATTGAAGGACCGTTGAAGGCCTCACCAGTCTGAAGCCAGATCAGGAGAAGGTGATAAAAGCGAAATTATTTGACGAGAGGTCATGCAACCAGTAGGGCCATGGGCTTGGAATTATAATGGTATAGATGTCGGAGGGAATTCAGAACAATGTTGTGACTGGAGAGGAAATTTTGAGCCAATTGAATAGGATGGAACCTCCCAGAACATCAGCTCCAAGTGCGGTGTGGAGAAAATCCCCATCCGAGTCAGGTGAGATCTCAGCATGATTTGGCCGGGTCACAAAATCGGAGGCCTGAGAAGTGTGGAATTGAGGCCTGTCAAGCTCCGAGGACGCCGTGAAGTAAACTGTAGGGAGGGATGACACTCTCGAGGATGAAATAAGATGTGGGGAAAATTGAGGTGAAAAGTGTCGAATAATAGTCGAGAAGCGCGAAATTGATGTATGACCAAGTTACAATTGCGACTGGACTGCCAGGCAGGAGGTCTCCCAGAAATGACTGGCAAAATACGCAGCCATAAGAACGGAGTCCGAGTCGTAAAGAGCCGTGAACGCATGCAGTGAGTAGAAAGAGCATATCCGGAGTTATTGTCTGCACGGAGACCGTGTTTCGGCTGGCTTTGTGGCTCGTTGAGTGTGAGAGCCCAAGTGGGCCAGGGACAAGGGAGCAGCGGGTTGTATCCGATCGTCTGGGCTAGAAAGGTAGGAAGCAGTCGACAGGAAGGGCTTCCAGCACATCTTGGTCGGTGCGGTGAGAAGAAGAGACAGCGAAGGCGTTGTGAGGTAGGGGATGGGATCCTATTGAAGGAGACAAGGTTTGGCAGGTGAAGGATTATGTTCGAAGAATTTCGCAGCCAGAGTAATAGCAGTGTGAACTGCGTAGAAGAATTATGTGGACCCGGGCGGCCGCCTATTAGCCGCGCCCACGCAGCCAAGTGATACCCAGCAGAACCTACAACTAACGAGGTACAAGTTATTGTCTAGGAGAGACTGCACGAAACCAGGTCTGGGGCCAGCCCGTATGAAATGGAGACATTCTAATTTCTGCGTGGCGAGGGAAAGCGCTGGGTCTGACAGAGGGAGGAGACTGGGAAAAAGGCTGCAAGTCTGCAAAGCTGGGACAGGAATTTGAAATGGGACAGCATGAGAACCTTCTCTTGGATGTCCAGTTTGGTTGCATTGACGAGATAAGTACCCTTGAAGTAGAGTTTGGTACGGAACCCAGTTGTCTGTCTGAGTCTGAGAATGGATGGTCATCATGAATATCGCCTTGAGAGGTCCCAGATATGTTGGGGTGAAGGAGTACTGTGGCTATGACTCCGAAGAATATAAGCGTAATAAATATTTTGAGTCCAGCAACGCGGAGAAAAATGAGAGCAGAAGTCGTTGAGAAGTCGGCGCCGCTGAGCGGCGGTTGAAGAGTGCTAAAGCATATTTGGTGAGAGGAAGAGCTATATGTCGGGGTTGCGAAGGAACGTGAATGGGGAGTCTACGAGGCCTGTTCCAGGTATTGTTTATGTGAGCTGTGATGGTTTCGGGGAGAAGGGAGAATATAAATATTATCCGGCGGTAGTACTTATCGTTAACGACCGAGATGTGGCAATTGCAAGTGTACAGCACTGACGTCGGGGTGTGTGTGCACACCGAGACGGCAGAGAATGTTAGCGGTACGGTACCAGAGCACAGGTAGAGTTAGAGATGGCAGAAAGACAACTTTGCTTGTCTTCTGAGTAGGGTAAGGGTGGTCGAAAGCCTGTTCATGACTAAAGCTAACGAGCACAGCTACTGCCACAAGTTAATACTAATGAGATTGCAAGCATAAGGTGGGGAGTACAGCAGGGAGTAGGTCCCACGAGTAAAGATATTCAGACAAAGCATGAATGTGTAATGAATGGAGGTGATCATAGCCCATATAGCGATCTGCTAGGAAGGTCATGGGTGGGTGAAATGTGTGGGTAGCGAACGAGAGTGTGAATGATGGCGACGGAAAAAAACCGCGAATGCTAGGCCGCACCAATTAACGGGCGGAGACATCACCAAGTGACGGTATGCCGTAACACATTAAAATAGCGGGACTTGGAAAGCGAGGGGCACATGTCTGAACCAGTTGAAGTAGCCAAGCGGAGTGGATTAAGCGCGAAACCTTCCCTTGGAAGAAAGGTGGAGCGGTGCTCGGATCACAGCGGCCGGTGCAAAGACAAACCCGGTTGGTGCATGAAGCGCGTGGATGTTGAATTCGGGGAAGAGCGTGGAAGTGGAGACGGCGCGCTGTGAGTAAGGAAGCCACACAATAGGTAGGCGAACCGAATCCTGATGCAACGGCAGCGAAGAATTGGCGGGCATAAAGGCTGGTTGCGGAGCGATAGCACCGACGAGGTAGAAGATGTGGGCATCGCCGGTGTATCCACTAGGCAATGAGCGTGGCGGCGACCACTGGGAAGCGGCAAGTCGACGCGACTGGTGAGTATCGAAGCCACGAGTGTGAGCTGCATCTCCGAACTGCTTTGAGCGCAGACCGTAGAGGCGGCGGCGGAAAATGGGCAGCGGGTATGGGGGCCAAGGCCGCGGTTAGGCTGGGGGTACGAAACCTATTGCACGCAATCCGCCGAAGCTTGAAGGAGCGATGGAGTGGGCACGGCTGAGGCAGCGGAAGGAAGAGGATGCATCCTGAGGCGGCGGTGGCCGTCACTGGCAGGAAGTGGACACAGCGTGCACCGAGTCGAAGGCTGCCAATATGCTCTCGCGCGCAGGCACTGAGGCAGCCAGTGAGAAAGGGGGCAGAGGCCAAAGGCATGTGGAGACAGAGCAACGGCGCTGACATCGAGTAAAAAGGCACAAAGGCCGAGTAAAGGCGCTGAGGCCGAGTAGGGGCGCAGAGGCCGAGTAAAAAGGCGCTGATGCCGAGTAAAAGGCACAGAGGCCGAGTAAAGGCGCTGAGGCCGAGTAAGGGGCGCAAAGGCCGAGTAAAAAAGGCGCTGAGGCCGAGTAAAGGCGTGGAAGCCGAGCAGAGGGTGTAGAAGCCGAGCAGAGGGAGAAGCCGAGCAAAAACGAAGAGGGTCTGAGAAGGGACAGCTGTTGGACTCACCTTGGTTACTGTACACCCTCGCATGCGGACACTGAGGCGGCCGCAGCAGAATGGACACAGCGTGCACCGAGGCGAAGGCTGCGGGTACGTACACCCTCGCACGCTGGCACTGAGGCGGCGGCGGTAAAACTGGGCACAGCGTGCACTGAGGCGAAGGCTGCGGGTACGTACACCCTCGCACGCTGGCACTGAGGCGGCGGTGGCAAAAGTGGACTACACCCTCGCATGCAGGCACTGAAGCGGCGGCGGCAAATGTGGGCACAGCGTGCACTGAGGCGAAGGCCGCGGGTACGTACACCCTCGCCTACATGCACTGAGGCAGCGGCGGCAAAATGGACACAGCGTGCGCTGAGGCGAAGGCTGCGGGTACGTACACCCTCGCGCGCGGGCACTGAGGCGGCGGCGGCAAAAGTGGACACAGCGTGCACTGAGGCGAAGGCTGCGGGTACGTACACCCTCGCACGTAGGCACTGAGGCGGCGGCGGCAAAAGTGGACACAGCGTGCACTGAGGCGAAGGCTGCGGGTACGTACACCCTCGTACGCAGGCACTGAGGCAGCGGTGGCAGAAAAATGGACACAGCGTGCGCTGAGGCGAAGGCCGCGGATACGTACTTACACCCTCGTGTGCGAGACGCTGAAGCTTTAAGCGGCGGGTGAAATCGTGCTGATTGATGATGGCGGCGACCGAGTGTCAGGAACCTGGTCGCCAACTGGACCCGCCCAGGATTCTCGAGCACGCAGCGCGCAGGTGGGACTGAACAGGGCGGTGCGGTCATGGAAGCTGCACCATAGATCGACCACTTGCCTGAGCTTACGAGAGGACGGAGACCACCCAAAGCAGCGAGCCAGAGGCACGTCGAGGTCCGAGTCGTAAGTACACATGTCGATGTTTTTTCAGGCGAATCGCTCGACGCATTCAAGCGCACAAGCAAGTCGGACGGTACAAGGACATAGCGAGAATCAAAGACGCAAATTGATTTGCGGCTGTTTGGCTGGCCCTTGCGGCACGAAACCTCATCAGGAAAACCGTAGCCGAGCCATAACAGGTCATAGCACCCATAGTGCCATAGCGCTATGTGAAGCGCTATGCAGCACTGTGCGACCTTAATTGAACCGCTATACAGCACTGAGGGTGTCATCAAAATCATGCAAGCTAACTATGATGTACAGATCGTCAAGGACCATATACTTATATCCCGCCGTTAGTGTGCCAGTCCGCGGGGCTCGCACAGAGCCCCATCTACCTCTGACCGAGGTTCGAGTCGTCCATTTCTACTTCTTTTCCCTGCCTGTGATTGCCTGACACTCGTCCAAATCACCAACGTCTCCGGCTACGACCCCGTCTTCTTTGATGAAGACGACTTCGCGTCCACCACGGAAAGCGCCGCGCGGTCATACAGCGCGACTTTCTCCAGATCGTCTCGTTCTCATACCGCCGGCCTCATCCCGCTCACACCTGTCCCGTCCCTCCCAGGCGGCTTTGACCCCACGACGGACTTCATTATCATCAGCATCTCGCTCCCCACCGTGTCCCTCACCGACACCTGCTGCTCGTGTCGTGCTTCGGCTGCACGGGCTTCCCGGGCGCTGATGCGCAAGGGCCAGTTGGTGCGCACGGGTGAGAAGCTGCGCTTCCAGGTCGGCGTGTGCGGGCAGTGCAAGCCGGCGCCGGTCGAGACGGTGCGCACGTACGCACTGGATGCGGCCGACGAGGTGCGCAACACCGAGTACGATGTGAGCGCGGCGCCGCGGCGCGGCTGTGGAGGAGACCGCCGCTGCCGAGGAGGATGCACCACCGCCATTGGAGGGTGCCGCATCGTCGGCGACGGAGGAGATTGACTAGATCTAGATTTTTCTCTGCTGTATTACCTCACATTTTTGGCTACTATCTACGCATTACATACATCTAAAAGCTCAATCTATTTGTTTCGTCTCATTTCTCTGTGATGTGCGCCTGAAAGACCAAGAAAAGTTCGCATTCAAAGTATCTATCGGGTATCGACCTGCCTCGTTAGCACCATTCCTTCGTCATTCCCCTGCCCCGTCCCAAAGATATGTAGTGCCCTAATAAGGTGAATATCCAGCTGCAACTTGCGTGCGCACGCATTTATTGATTTCGCCTCGAAAACTCGACCCTCTGTCCATAATCTGTAGGGGACTCAGTTGTAGAGGATGGACGACAATGGGAATTTCTCACGAGGCGTATCATTGCCGGAGTGACTTCATGGTCTAAAGTTGGGTGAGATTGGGCTAAGGGTGATAATAATTAGCGCACCAGACTCGACCTCGTCCTCTGATCCTGCGACGGCCTTGATGGCTTCATTTAGGCACTCGGCGGCGTTCTTTTGGGCTGTAGTCGTCGACGGGAACGCGCTCTGTGTCATAAGATAAGAACTGTACATCGCTTTGGCACGCTCAAGGACTCGGGTCCACTTTGGCCAATTGCCCCCTGCTCAGTAAAGTCAACAAAGATCTTTGACATCGGAAAAAGCATACCCAGGAGCGCCTCAGCCTGCTCCACAATCCTCTCATCCTCATCCGGCGATAACTCATCAATTTGAAGTGGGTGGGCTAGAAAGAAGACGTGTCAAACATGACAGGGACCTAACATGAGCAAATGCACATACCGTCCTCCTCACTCTCATCGTCGCCCCATCCTTGGGAATGGCCACCGGGTCTATCACCTAGTTCTTTGTCTTCATCTTCGTCCCCCCCCTCTTCCTCTAGCTGAGCTGGCCCCGGGTTCGTGTCTTGGGGCTGATCGTTTCTATCTTCGGATACGACTGGAGGTGCTCCCGGTAGCGGCGTGAAGGTTGCGAGACCTTTGGATGGAGCTGGCCCTTGATCTACTTGAGGATGCCTGTATGGGGGCGCATAATTCGGGCTTCAATTTTCAGCAACACTTACCAGTTCCACCACCCGTTGATTTCGCCATTTTTCGACCTTGACTGCCAGACATGGTAATGGTTGAAGACAAAGAACAACGAAATCTGTTTCCCAAAACTGTTTCAAACAAATAATGATTACATTCCAAAACCTTAACTCTTGATTGCCTCGTCTCTTTTAGACACTTTCTACTCAAACAAAGAAATTTTCCTTCGTGAACTGATCTCCAACGGTTCCGATGCCCTCGACAAAAACCGCTACCCCTCCCTCACTAACCCCACTGCTTTCGAGGCCGAGAAGGACCTCTACATATGCATCATCCCGGACAAGGGGAACAAGATGCTCCGCATCCACGACACTGGTATCGGCATGACCAAGGCCGACCTGGTGAACAACCTCGGAACCATCGCCAAGTCTGGCACAAAAGTGCATTTTCTTCATTTCTATCCCATTGATTGTACTCATCGATTGTGCGTCACCACCACCACCTCTACGCCGCCACTCAAAGTGCACCATTCATACAGCTCGCAGGCGTCGCATACGTCGTACGCCAGCATATCGTCGCGTGCCTCGCTGTCGCACACCTCGCACACCTCCCACCCAAGCTCATCGCACCATTCACATGCAAGCACTTCGTCTCACGCGAGCTACACGTCTGGTGTGGGCGGCGCCAAGTCGCCGGCGACGACGAAGCGGTCCTCATACTGCTGCTGCTGGGCATTCGGCTTGGGCTAGACAGCGTGAATCCCGTATACTACGGGACTATCAAGGTGGGCGTCCCCTCCTCTTCTTCTATACCACGCGCATTCGCTGAGTCTTTTCCAGATGTTCTACACCTTCCCGCAGTCCGTTGGAATCGCAGGTGGGCGGCCTAGCTCGTATTACTTCGTCAGCGTGCAGGGCGACGGGCTCTTTTACCTCGACCCGCACCACTCTTGCCCGGCCGTCCCGCTGCGCTCGCCACCCACGCCATCTTCGGTGTTCTTGTCCTCTGCATCGGAACCCTCCTGCGTCGCGAGCAGGGTCCCTCGAGCCGCGGGATTCTGCGCACGCGGCCCGCCCGCCGATGACGGAGGACGAGCTCGTGCTCAATGCGCAGCGGGCGGAGGACAAGCTCGTGGACGACGCGAGCGGGATGATGCGTGCGGAGGAGGCGTTCTACCTGCGCGTGCACTCGCCTGCAGAGCTGCGCACGTTCCACTGCGAGAAGGTGCGCAAGATGCCGCTGAGCGGGCTAGATCCCAGCATGCTCATCGGCTTTGTGTGCCGCGACGCGGCAGAGTGGGTAGATTTTGATTGCGTCGGTGAGTCTTGCATTCTTTACCTCGCTTTTTGGATTGATGCTGATTGGGGATGGTGTGCGCAGCTCCCGTGGACGATCTTTGCTACGCACGACGAGCCGCCGACGTGGCTGGGGGCGGACGACAACGACGAGAGGGGCATGGAGAGCATCTCTGACCCAGAGAGAGAGTGCGTGAAACGCCGAGGGGCGGACGACGGCCAGGCTGGGTTTGGACGTCGACAAGGAGGAGGAGGAGACCGCCGCTGCCGTGGACGATGCATCACCGCCATTGAACGGCGCCGCGTTGTCAGCGATGAAGGAGATGGACTAGATCTAGATTTTCTTCTGCTGTCTTTCCTCACGTTTTTGGCTACTATCTACGCATTACATACATCTAAAAGCTCAATCTATTTCCTTCGTCTCATTTCTTCGTGATCCTCAGTTGGAAACGTTCATTCGAAAGTAAGGATGGATAAAAGGGACAATTACATTGCTGCACACCATAGAATAAACATCAGGGGACTTCGAGACTACCGGGGAGCTCTTGGCAGTACTGGCAATCATGGTCCACCTCAAACATGACCCTCAAACCCGTCGATCTAATGGCGGCCCTGACCATTCCAACGTCGTCATCGGCAGCCGACAGTTTGTCGGCAGCTTTCTCGAATTCTTCGCGAAGGATTTGGAGCAACATAATAGTTGAGTGAAGTCTTTTTCGGGCGAGGTTTTTTTCGATCTCGCAAATATCGCGATTGGAGCGAACGAAATGAAGTAGCCGTTTAGCATCGCCGACAGTACTTGGAATGGTGACCGTAACATCTCTGACAGATGTCAGAGTCTTGCCGTTTTGTTAATTCGAAGAATGATGATGAGGGTGAATGGCTCACAAGTTGGTTACTCGGCGTAGCCGCGTGAGCGGGAGTTGGGGCCCCCGAAATTCGACTTGGGCCACCAGAAACTCGGGATATGTGTGCGTCCTTGTCCTGAGAGACTGCACAGTTCCAGTCCATGTAGTGGATGATTTGGAGCGATATCGTTGGTGGGGATGGAGAGAGATAACACGTGATCAGGTGACTGTTTCCTTTTCGTTTGCAACCATGTCCGAATTCCAATGCCCAAACTGCCGGCGCCCATTTGCCGATTCATCCTCGCTACTAAAGCACTTGAACCATCCATTATCCAGCTGCCTCCCATGGTACAACATTGGCCAGCAGTGGCTCAATTCTGGCGATCCAAGAGGAGAAGTGTTTGAATTGAAACTTCGAAAGGGCTTAGGGTTATTATCGAAGCCCCAGACCGTTGTTGAACCTCCTGTAGGAGTTCAGGAGGATCCACATATACCCATGGATGTCGACAATGTCGAAGAGGAGGAGCCGGCTTTTTTAACTTACGAGGAAGAAACAGACACATACGAAGGAGCTGCACAGCCCTTGAAGGAGAGCGGCGAGAGCTTGGATACATGGTTTAACGGGGACCAGTTCGCACACTATCGTTCTGACAATGTCTACTACCCGTTTGCCTCCAAGGAGGAATGGGAGCTCGCGAGCTTTTTATTGAGGTCCAGCATGACGATGAAAGATATTGATGATTTCCTTAAATTACAAATGGTGAGTGCATTATTGACGGTCGTTCTTGTATACTGATATCCCAGAAGGTTTGCAATAGACTATCACTATCGTTTCAAAACCGCAAAGGAACTACGTGGACGTGTGGAACTTTTACCAGCAGGTCCACAGTGGATGTCAGAAACCATTACACTACCAGGTGTCTCTACGAAAAAGCCTATCGTACTTTATTATCGGAACGCGCTTGAATGTATCAAGTTTCTTTTCAAGAATCCGTTCTTTCAACGCCATTTGGAGCTGACTCCAAAAAAGGTTTATCGAAATGGACACCGGCTGTACAGCGAGTGGATAACGTCTGAGGGAGCCTGGGATATGCAGGTATGTACGATTTTGATGTCGCTGAGTTCCGACTAATGCCACAGCAGGCAGAGCTACCAGAAGGAGGTACACTCCTCGGTATAGTCGCGACATCGGATAAAACAAATATATCTGTCATGAACGGCGACCGGGTCGCGCACCCATTCTTGCTCTCAATTGCCAATATCCCCATGGACATTCTCATGAAGGCGTCAAACCACGGCTTCATGATGGCGGCTCTGTTCCCCGTCGTGAAATTTGGCAAGACATGCAATAAAGATATTGTTGGGTTACTGGAGAGGCGCCTAATGCACAGATGCATCGATATTGTTTGCGAACCACTGAAGACGGCGGCGGCTATCGGGGCCACCATGTCCGATTCGACTGGCGCACAATACAAGTGCTTTACTCCGCTCGCTGCCTACATTGTGGACACCCCAGAAGCCGCAGACATCGCCTGTGTAATGGGCAAAACCTCCCATGTAACTATGGCATCATACCACTCGTTTGGCGACTCCTTTCGACATGAGGAACGCTCTGGAGCCCACACCTGGAACTTAATCCAGAATGTCAATAAGATCGCCGATCCTTGGACGGAGATCTCGAAGTATCAATCAGAATCCAAGAAATACCGCCTTAGCGGAGTTGATCTTCCATTCTGGAGAGACTGGCCTCTCTCGACAAACCCTTCGAGGTTTCTTACTCCAGAGGCTTTGCATCACTGGCATAGGGGATTTTACGACCATGACTTTCAATGGGCGTGTAATCTTCTCACTAAACCTGAAATGGACTTCCGACTTTCAGTAATCCAGCCCAGAGTCGGCTTTCGCCACTTCAAAGAGGGTGTTACCCACCTAAAGCAGCTTGGGGGTAGAGAGCACCGGGAGCTGGAACGTTGCATTGTTGCAGTCATTGCTGATGGGGTCTCAAGAGAGATTGTAACCGCAATTCGAGCGCTTCTGGATTTCCGATTCTTGGCCCAGGCACCAGAAATTGACGAGGAAACGATTACCTGGATAGAGGCGGTGCTTGCAGAGTTTCACAAATTTAAACACCATCTTATTCAACAGGGTGGACGCACTCAGGATCATTTTAAAATCCCGAAGCTCGAATTCATGCACTCGGTCACTCCAAGCATACGCTGGGCAGGTGCTCCAATACAATTCACAGCCGACGTAACGGAGAAGCTACACAGCACGGAGATTAAAGTTCCTGCCCGCACGCAGACAAACCACCGCGAGTACAAGTCCCAGATCGTTCGCTATTTGGATCGTATGGAGAAGATGCGACTTTTTGATCTGGGAACACAGCTTAAAAGCTCCGGGACTCAGCTCGACCTTGAATCGCCAGCGGATGGTGACGAAGATACACCAGCAGCACAGATCATCGATCCTAATCCCGACTCCGACTCCTCCCCATCCCTGACTGGGGAGTCGGCCAGGCAGATCCGTAATTTGTTTAGTGCCGGGGAGCTTCATCGCCAAAAATACTCGGGTCTTGAGAGCCGAATGTTCAACACTCCCTCCACAGCATTTTGCTTGAACCGGACTCCAGCGTTGACAATTTCAGTTGATGATGCGGCCACGTTGTTCAGACTTTCAGACCTTTGACCAGCACTCGGCGACTATCTCGAACGGATGAAATTTCGGGATGATCAAGATCGTTGTATTATTGGAGGAAGACGAAGATCAGCAGCAAACTGTACTCTACCATTCACACATCTCCACGTCTGGTTCGCAGTCCGTGTTCAGGTTATGTCCCCCCACAAGACCAATGCTCGCCCACTTGCCACTCAAAACCTTCAGGCCCATCCGCCAAAGCCTCCGCCGAGTTTGGCCCATCTCATTCATGCAGATGAATCGGGGGATTGGGAATATGGTCGATGTGATACAGTTATCTTGTGCAATGATCGCGAATCTGCCTGGCCAGGCGAAGGGTTTCGATCTGGGATCCAAGGTAAACCACATGAATTTCATGACAAATAATGACTTACTTGGTTAGGGCACACCATTGCACAGATACGTCTCATCATGCGGCCGTTCTGGGGGAAGTCGCGCCGACTCACCTCTGCATACCTCATGTATGCCCAGCGTTTTGATGTCTTCGGCTATGAGGAGTGCACGGGGATGCACCTACTTCGACGTGCGTTACGGGCGGACGACTCCAGGATTGGGGATGTGGTCGAATTGGATCACATCCGTACACCAGTGGAAGTAATTGCGCGATTTAGAAACAAGGCAGACAGCAGACTGACACCGTACAACAGTCTTGAGTGTAGCACGGAGTTTCGACTGAACAAGTACTCGAGTAAGGAGTTTATGTGGGTACATGATTCGGTGTCCCTAGCGTAGTCGTTATGGTGAATTCTTGGATCATCAAAAATTAAACTTTAGTTTCCGTGATCAATCCAAACACATGTTCGAATAGACAAACAACTCACTTCGTTCGCTCCCACTTTCTTCTCCTTCCATCCAGCAGGGTAGAATGAGTGGCGGGCGAGGAAGAGGACGAGGAGGAGGAGGAGGAGGAGGGAAGGCAAATCCCACCACTGGTAAGATACTGTTCGACACCGTAATGTTTGTTTACTTACCTGCGCACCAAGGAAGAAAGCGGCAGGCGAGCAGTGCACTCGAGGCCGAATCCTCTGGATCAGGGCGACCGCAGAGGACAAACCAAGGCCAAGGTGGGCATGTGGCGCGGCTCCAAAAGGCGGGTGAAGATGTCCAACGGGACGCCACCAAAAAACGGCAAAAATTTGCGCCAGACAACGACATTGAACCCAACTCGCTCGCTCCCGCTCCCAAGTCAAAACAGGTCAGAAATCCCGTTATTCTTCAGATTTAAGGCTCAAGGTACCACAGACACGATCAAAGCGGACGGCGGAGACAGTAGCTCCACCCCCACCCGTGCAGCCCGTTCAGATAACGAGGAACACACTATTGCCACCTCCAGGTGTGCCCCTCAATCATTCTGCCCCAGCTCGAGACGTCCCAAGACCGCAGAAGCCGCTTTCAACCTCGCAGTTGCTGCACAAGTAACGACCAGTAGCAGGGCCCCAGCGAGCTCAGCAGGTTACGGATCCACCACGCCCACAGCAGCAGCACCGACCAATCCTTCCTTACGGAGATCCACCACACCCACAGCAGCAGCACCGACCAGTCCTTCCTTACGGAGATCCTCCTCGTCACCCACATTCACAATTTCAGCAGCAGTCGACATATACCCATCCAGAGCAGCACCAGAACTTGCCAGACGAGAGACGAGAACAGTTTGAAGCACAGTTTGGAGTCCACCGCGGACCCGACGACCACCAGTACCAGACCTTCCAGAGATCCCAAGAAAGGCTTGAGGAGGATCCAGAGGATTGGAGTAATCATGGAGATGAGCGAGATGAAGATGAAAGTCAGTTGACGTTTATTGTGACATCTGCCGTTCGTCTCACCATCACTTCCACCTAGACTATGGCCGACACCAGGGACACGACGACGACGACGACGATGATTTTGTCGTTGATGAACACTCCCCCGACGAGGACGACCGCGCTGCCGAAGACTTAATCCACCAAGGTTCTCTCTCTCCCTAACATTTAGTGTATCTAATCAAATGGTCTGCAGGATTCCAAAACGATAACGAAGACCACGATGACCAGGGCATGGACTACCACCAGCAGGACATGGGCGGCGACGGCCGAAACGGGGACCAGCATGATGGTCAACTCGCTAGGGTACGTATCTTACGATTCTTATCCATACCAGACCCTGAGGCTCTTGTAGTCTACCCCTGGGAGTGTTCTGGGTACGCACTGGGAGCGAAATCGTGCACCAAAGCCTCCCCACCCAGACATGCTCAGGCAGGCATCCGCGTCTTCTCTTGGGTCTCAGCCTTCAACACGCGCACCCTCAAGAGCCCCATCAACTGCGCCAGAGTCGGACTGTGGCAAACCCCGCTCTCGAGCAACGCGGAACTCACAGCGGCCGCCTACTAATGAAAACGCGAAAGCGTGGCACCTGCGGTTCTACAAGGACGCTCCATACTGGACCGAGGTGCTCGAACAGAGCAAGCTGACATTCAGGAGCTATCTCGCGTCTGCCGATGGATATCCGTCGAAAGTAGATGCAGACAGCCAGGCCCGTGAGGTCCTCACCGAGAACAAGAACACCTGGATTCAAAATAACCCAGGGCTTGATCTAGAATCAGGTGGGCATACCACTTGCTTGGCGTCGCAACGAATGACTTTTTTTTTCCAGAACATGCCATCGACCAAAATATGGTTAAACTGGTACGATCTAATACTTTTCAAAGAATGATACTCATCATTTCCATAGGTCGTCAAGGATGCCCCAACCTTTCGAGGTGATATCAAGAAAATCGTCCGCAATCTTATTGTCAGTGAATACCAGCTCTTCCCCGTGGACACCCAGGAGAAACGGCACAACCCACAAGAACGGGAATCTTACTGCGCCAATAAAATCAAAGAGTTTGGTGATGCGGAGAAAGATGCTCGTTTCATGAATAGTGCTAAGGTGAGCTTTTGAATATGAGGCGGACTCATCTCTGATATGCATCGTAGACATGGGACGGAAACCAGAACCACTCCGCAGTTGTATCGACAATCAGGAGCGCGTTCTATTTAGGTCCTCATTCCCTCGCTTCCAAATTTCCTGGACTGTTCAAAGAGGAGGTACCCGTAGGTGCGGTGGCTCTGGTTGGCAGCGTGGTAAGTTTCTGTACCGTCTATTTAACCATCTCACCGGGTGTTCCTCAGATCCGGAATGTCTTAGATGAATATAAAACGGGCGTCCACAAAACGGTGGAACTGGAAAGCACGCGTTACTGTGGGATCTATAAAGTCATCCGCTCCGAAATCCAGCAACTTCTACGCTATAAAAAATCGGGCGGCTCGTACAAAACACAGCTACGTGACTGGGCTAAGGTCGACGACGAAAGGTGACACATTCCTCCATTTCATTACGCGCCGCTGACGACCTCGTGAAGCTCCAGCTCGGTGCCGATTCCCCCTGTCAAACTCAGCCTGACTCTTCCATCGGACGACGAGATTTGTGATGAACCGTAGATCCTGTTTTATTTTTACTTCCTGCTCATGAACGATACCATCGTACTATTCAATTGATATTTGTTCTTTCTTCCCTCGACTGCGTCCTGTAAGCCGAATAATCGCGAGGAATAATACGGCAGATATATATGTTATTGGAGGCCAGAGCAGAGCACCGTATAGCTATCAGACGTGTGCTGCATAGTGCTACATAGCGCTGTATAGCAATGGTATGCGAGCTGCATAGTGCTGTATAAAGGGGATGAAGGTATGGAGCTATGGGGCTATGCAGCGCTGTGTGGCGCTGTCAAGTATCATCCGGTTTTCCTGATGCTGTTGCTCACGCCCCTCGTGCCTCGGGTTGCAATCACTGTCCTTCAGTAGATGCTGGTAACGGGCTTGCTACCATGCTATCAATGCTATTGACCACCAGATAGCGCACAATAATTGGGTGGGAAACAGCTCCATTCATAAATGTGTAGTATTAATTAATTCATTACTGTGCAGCCGTTGGTACCGGAGCTGACTGCTCGACATCGACAATGACAGTGGGGACGTCACCGATGGGCCCCTCGGCATCAGCCTCAGGTTCAACTTCCGCCTCGCTATCTGTCTCCCCCGTCCTGCCTTCCATCTCGTCGCGCATCATATCTGCCTGCTCCTTGTCGAGATTGGTGAATGTTGTGGCCGTGGCATCCGCAAGTCCGAGTGTTTCGCTGGCAAAGTCTCAGCTCCTACTTGCATGCTTATATAAAAACATACCATGCACGTTTCGTCCACTTAAGCCGAACGTTCTCGGAAAACGACGGGTTGAGCTTGCTCCAGTTTTGTACATCTTGAACGTGGATTTCGTAAGACTTGGCGACATCTTTTTCAAAGAATTGCGCCGCGACGTAAGTCCCTGTTTTCCACTCCCGTGTCAGGAACTCAAGCTGTTTATGGCCGGTTAGACTCTGAGGAAAAGATAATGCTACATAACGTACCACGGTGAAATCGAGAGCAAGGTTGTTGAGAGTGATGGGCTTGAAGCGAGAGCGAAAGACGGCACCCAGGGATTGCTTGTCCTTGAATACTGTCAGCTGACGAACCGCCGCGATGATTGCGCTCCCGCCGTATCCGCTGCGGGCTCCAACATCCTGGAAATAAATTAGCACTGAAACGTGGCCGAGGAGCTCCAGTACCTTAAAATGGAAGGCCGCTTTTGTAAGCAGGTTTGCTGCTAGCGCGATATTGGCTTGAATCGCAGCCGGCGTCGAGCTCCGAACGAAGCCATAGTGCGCAGCGAAGAGGATCCTGTACCTCTCAAGTATCTTACCCCGGATCTGCGAACCCCTCTTCGTGATCTAAACAATTATTTAGATACATAAAGAGAGAGAGAGAAGACGTACGAGCTTGGCCATACAGTCAGTCAATATGTATCGCTCTTTCGCCGCGCGACAGGACACCGTCCAGCAGTCAGCTGCCCATTTTGTTTGGGTGGTGACCGGGGGGAAGGCGTAGATGGAAACGATACGTGAGCAGTAGTCTGCCATGGCACGCAGTAGCAGTGCCTGAGCGACATCCTGGTAGTCAGCCGCCTTGGCTTTGACGCCCGGAGCTGGAGCAAACCCTTCCCGGAATTCCGAAACTTTGCCCTTGGTTTTTTTGGCAGGAGGGGGAGGTGAGGCTGATCCAGAGCGGGGCCGCTTATTTGCTGGAGTCGCCGCCGCCGGCGCGCGTCCTCGTTGACGGCCGTTGTCACCTATAGTAGATGCCGACGACGACGACGCGGCCGGAGGGCGTACCGCATTCTTCGCAGGCACTGAGGAACTTCCTGGGCGCACGGGTGCGGGAAGTGACAGCTGGAGCCCGCTGTGGCCGAGCTAAAAAAATGACACTGAGGAAGAATACCCTTGTTTCATAATAGGAAGAGACGTACACGGCGAAGACTTCTCTTGGTCATCACTATCAAGCCCATCAATACTGTAGTTGCCCTCGGCGTCAGAGGCTTCGGGTAGGAGTGAGTAGAGGCGGCGAGTAAGGATTAAAGCTCACCTAGGGGGTCGATGTCCATGGGCGTGTCACGATGAGGGGGTTGGAGCTGTGTGAGGTCATCATACTCGTCGTCTGATTGCTGAGTAGCACCAGCAGATTCTCCAAGCCCAATAAACATTCGGGGCGACTTCTTGGCGGTAGCATCGGATCTGTTAATTTTTCGAAGGCTTCCCTTTAGGGGGCGCGGTGACGGGAGAGGGAGGCGACCCATTGGGACAATCTACACGCCAATAAGGAGGAGAAATGATATCTAAGGACTACGCACACTGTTGCTGGAGGTAAAGGCGATGCCGCCTTCCTCATCTGACTTCTCCTCGCTCTCAAGATCGTCGTCATGGGAGGAAGCTATCGACCATTCAGCATCTTCAAAGTCTGCGAAGAAGGGAGATACCTGGTGCGTTTTTTTGTGCCTGCTTGGCCTTATTTCGAGCGTTCTTGAGGCTCTTTTCGAGCTGCGCAATCTTGAGTGCGACAGAATCACCGTTTTCCTTGTCTGGGAATATAGTTAGTACTGCCGATGTGCCAGCGGATAATATACTGGTGGCGTCAGCTTTCTTCGTCGGGCGACGGTCGTCTTGGTGGCGAGTCGTCCGAGGCAGAACATTGCTGATATCGAGGCCCTCATTGCGCGGGCCTCGAGTCTTCTTCTTGGTCTTGGGTGAGGGCGGCTCGTCGTCGGCGGAGTCGTAAGGCATTAAAAGTGGGAAAGGAAGGGAGAAGGTGATCGTACGACGAAAAGAAAAGAAAAGATGGTTTTCTTGTTTGTCGAAAACCGTGGTGCGCATGGCGGATCATGATGCTTGAGATCAGCTGGAGATCGCAATAACTCCAAGTCCGCACCAGCGTCCAGCAGGCAGCAGCTATGACCTTTTCCTGTGACTATTGCTCAGCTCGGATTAATACCAACCAGGGATTGCGCTCGCACATATCTCAGTCGGCGGCTTGCGGCAGAAAATACTTCGAGGCTAATGCGCCAGCAGACGCGGCATCTGATTCCGGTGAATCGGTGGGCTCCGAGGTGGTGGACGCTGGCGAAATTGGTGAGGATTTTGGAGACATAGCCTTGGGCTCCGAAGGACATCCAGCGATCTCGGAAGACGAAATGCTTGATCCGCCTCAGCAGGAGGACGGGCCGAATAACACAGATCCTGCTTCAACACCACCAGCTGCAAGTCCCGCAAAGAAGCGTCCGCGGGCCACGGTAGAAGAGGTGGAGGACGAGGATGATTGCTGGGCGCAGAATTTTCCCGAGGCAGCCCAGGCCGGCGCAGCGTACGAAGCGTGTCGAACCCAATTCGAGAAGCTGCGTGACGAGCAAAAAGGCGCAGGTAAAGCTCCGTGGTCACCGTTTGAGAGCGAAGACCAATGGGAGTTGGCACGCTGGTTGATGACGGCGGGAATCAGCTTGAAGAAGACGGACGCCTTTTTGAAGCTCAAGACGGCACGTACCTTTATTTTTAATTCCAGCTTAGACTAATCAGATCTTCAGGTGAGCGGCAAGATCGATCCCGCGTTCCACAATAGCCGTTCGCTCTTGCAGCATATTGACTTGCTACCCGAGGGCGCGAAGTGGTACTGTACTCCTTTTGAGCTGGAGGGAGACGAGTTGGATGCGGAGAACAAGCCGAGGAAAGAAACCGTGGAGTTATGGCACAGGGATCCTGTCGAATGTGTGAGAGAGCTACTTGGGAACCCATCGTTCACGAACCAAGGCTACGCACCGGTGCGCATGTTCAAGAACGAGGACTATACGAATCGGGAATATAGTGAGATGTGGACGGCAGACTGGTGGTGGAATATTCAGGTTCATACCACCCCCTTTGTGCGCATTGCAAAAATGTACTTACCTCTCGACGTAGAAACTCCTGCCCCCTGGCTCAACGCTAGCACCAATCATCATAGCATCAGACAAGACCCAGCTAACACGTTTCAGTGGCGATAAGCAGGCCTGGCCGGTGTACCTCACCATTGGCAACATCGACAAGGAGACACGTCGCTCACCATCCGCCCGAGCCACAATCCTGCTAGGATATATCCCTGTGTCGAAACTCGAGATCTTCTCCAAAGCTAAGCGCTCTGCAGTCGGTCACCAACTGTTCCATGATTGCATGCGTGCAATCTTCGAGCCCTTGAAGGTGGCAGGAAGGAACGGAGTCTGGATGGATTGCGCCGATGGCTTCGTGCGAAAGATGTTCCCAATTCTTGCCGTCTACATTGCCGATTACCCCGAGCAGTGCCTCGTGGTGGGCTGTCGTGAGAATTCCTGCCCACGGTGTCTTGTTTCTCCCAAGAGCCGCGGCGACACCATCAGCAGTCCATGGCGAAACCCTCAAGAGACTCTGACAGCACTCGTCGAGGAGGCTAACGGCCAATCCCCTTCTGAATTCCGAGACCAAAATCTGCGTCCCATCAATCCGTTCTGGTCGAATTTGCCTCACTGCGATATATTCAGTTGCATGACTCCCGACCTCCTTCACGAGCTTCACAACGGCGTCTTCGGGGACCACATTGTGAATTGGACAACGACTGCCGCAGGCGGGACAGGCGGTACTAAAGCGGGCACTGAAGAAATTGATCTCCGATTCCGAGCGATGACCCCTCATCCCTGTATGCGTCACTTCAAGAAGGGCATCTCCCTGACGACTCAGTGGACGGGCGGAGAGCGCAAGAATATGGAGAAGGTATTTCTGGGAGTTATTGCGAACACCACCGATCCTGGAATTCAGCGTGCCGTGCGCGGCATCCTCGATTTCATCTACTACGCCCACTTCGAGACCCACACCGACGAATCACTTGCCAAATTGGACGCCGCTTGGGCCTCATTCCATGCTAACAAGGATGTCTTTAAAATCCTGGAGATTCGCGAGCATTTCGATATCAACAAACTTCATAAGCTGAAGCACTACGTAGACTCCATCCGGTCCCGGGGCACCGCCGATGGCTTTAACACTGAAAATACGGAACGGCTTCACATCGATCTAGCCAAGGTCGCGTATAAAGCCACTAACCGGAAAGCTTACACGCGCCAGATGACGATTTGGCTTACACGCCAAGATTCTCTTTACAGATTTGGTACGTACCTGCAGTGGGCAATCCCTGGGTATGTTGCCAATTCATCTGGTTCTTCCGACGACGAGGATGACTGCGACATCGATGCCCCCGAGTCTGAGCCGCCGAACGATGACGAGGATGCTCCGGAGGCGCAGCCCGAAGCGAATTCGGTTGACGTACCCACATATAGGGCTGCCACCCGTTGCCGTGACGGCAACGGCCGTTGATTCGACGGGTATGCGACGGGCACGGCCGTGGTTTCGACGGCCCGTTGACTGAAGGTTGTGAGCTCTCACGGGACGGGTCGGTCAACGGGACGGCCGTAAACGGTAGCACGGGCCGTGGATCTGAAAAAGCATGGTGTGTATGGCTTTCTATCACTGTCTGTATTGGTTATTGTGGCTCAGTAGGTATTTGTGTTGTGCTACAGTGGTGTACGGTTCGAACCAGCTGGGCTGCTATCATTTTTACATTAAAAGTACATCAAATAATTGGCGCTAATTCATCGGAAGCTCGATGCTTAAGCGCCCATTGCCGAATTATTTTAAATTGTGCTCAAGACTTCTCGATGCAGGAAAGAAAATTCATTCAGGGTGCACAGAGATAATTAAACTACCAAAGAACTACCCCACGATCTCTTGGACAGCGTTGCGTGCAAGTCGAAGACGCTGTTTGACCATCATAAGTGTTCTGATGGTGTCGGGCTTGAGGCTCGCTCTCCTCAGAGAGATGGTGTCACGGCCACCCGAAAAAATGCGCTCCACAGCAACACCCAGGTTTTTTGGCGACGGAGTATGTGGGCCACATACTCCGTCGCCAAAAAACCTGGGTTCCTAAACCTTCCTGTTGCAGCAATTACGACGGAGTTCCACGCCCCGGATTTCCTGCTGCATCTCGAGCACTTCCTCGACTCTAATTCCATTCAATCTACATTCCCCCCCACAGAAAATTCCTCCTTCCCTGTGTACAAACGCTTTACGCTCACCCTCCCTCGTCATCGTCAAGTTGGATCGCATGATGTCGTGGACACGATCCGTGCCGTCAAAGGTGTTGCCCAGAAGATCACCCGCACGGGAGTTCAACCGACAAGGCCCGGACAGTTTGACACTGTCCTTGTGCGGGAGCGTCCACGAGCGGCAGGAGCAGACCCCACCGATGGTAGGTATTCTATTTCAGTACGCACATTGACTGATCCATCTATTTCAGGCCTTCGTGTAGCGCGTATTCGTGTCATCTTCAAGCTACCAGAAGAATACGATGTTTACCGGCATCCGCTGGCATACATTGATTGGTACAAGCCGCTGCAAGCTCCCGTTCCCGACATTGGGATGCACCAACTCTCCCTCTCGTCCCGAAACCATCGCCAAAATTCTACAATTATACCCATCAACCAGATAGTACGTTCATGTCATTTAATCCCCGTTTTTGGCCGCCACATAGATCGAACATGGAGTGCGGACACCGTTCTTGACAACTGTAAATATTTTTATCTTAATCCCTACCTTCGACACCATGACTTCTTTCTTTTTCGCTATCTTGTAGATTTACATACCACTAGGGTAGCAGCAGAGCGACGAGCTGTACAGATTAGACTACTGGGCCGTGCCGGTCGTTAATATATTTCGGTGTTGGTGCACGCCTCTTATGACTGATCCGTTTAAACATCAACGAGGAAACGATTTTGACTAGCGGGAATGGCAGTAAGTGAGCGAAATAGATAAAGTAGAGAAGGGAACTACTGATTGCTACCTACTTCACAGATATTACTACTAGAGGCAACCACACTCTCAATGAGAGCTACCTGTGCTACCAATCATGCAGTGGAAGCTAGCACTGCTACCAACCGCAACCAGGGGATGTGT
This sequence comes from Mycena rebaudengoi, assembly GCA_029282285.1. Lineage (NCBI taxonomy): Eukaryota > Fungi > Basidiomycota > Agaricomycetes > Agaricales > Mycenaceae > Mycena > Mycena rebaudengoi. The sequence goes on along the minus strand of JARJCX010000003.1, from coordinate 499,177 downwards.
CATTGCTACCCGAGCTACGCGAGCATCAGATCTCAGGCGTGAGCTACCTCACATTTTGGTTTTTCCTGATGTGGAGTCTTGCAGCAAGAGTGAAGCCAAGAAGAACACTTGATTCCAGCTCGCTTGATACAGTTCTTTGACATCCTACTGTTTCAGGCTGCCAGGTCACCGTTGGCCCTTGTCATCGACGCGATGAAAGGAAAGGCAGCGAAGTTGAAGTTGTCTTCCTTATCTCACGCTCATCTGCTTCTTTCATCTGTCTTGCTTTCTTTCAAACTATGCCCCGTCCCTATGGGCCGTCCTCTGCACAACCCAAACTCAGTTCATCGCATTCGCGAAACGCCAGTGATGATGCGGCACTCAGGGGTCCTTCATCGCATTTATCTTCTCCCCAGCGCTGTCCTTTGCGTGGTGGTCTACTACGAGGAACTTTCTATGGACGTCGGTCGCCACTAGATAGCCCCATGAATATACGAGCCTTTTGCATGCAGTACGCTGACATGGTGACAATTCCTCTTTCACCCATTAATATTCGTCCATCTCCAGCCGCCTCTCTCTCGCCATCTTTGGAACATTCTCAGCGACGCGAACTTCTGATGCGACGTGTCGACGTTCGTGTGGATGACTGTCTTTTAATTACCGATCGGACTCGAATCTACTCTCGAATCTGTCGCTTGAGTCACCCGGTCAGGCCTGAACCCAGCCTGCGCCATAAGTGTTCTGGTGAAAACAGCCGTCTCCGCTATTGTTACGCGGATTAGATATTTCTTCTCAACCGACCCACATTTGACCGATTCAGGAATTGCTGTTCCTCCACCCGCTGCGCGTTAGTAATCCTTCGGCGGCGGTCGTGCTCCGTACGTGCACTCGCCCCTGCTGGCGTTTTGTTTTTTCGAGTTCTCTCTCGTTCACAATGGCATTCAATTGGTTGCATTCGCGTGCTCAAGTTTACGGACTGGGGTGATGATTTTTTGTTGGGGAAGTTATCTACTGTATCTCCAGGACGTCATTCTGTGGAACAAGTGCCGCGCTTTCTTCACCCTCCATCGTTAACGATGACTTCTTCCGCGCATGAACGCCATGTGGCGATCCCTCCGAATTCGCGAGGTGCATGCAGAACTGTGAATCGTTTGCGACATATGTATTTTGTAAATAGCTTGGGAGAACAATCGATGGTTCATGTAAAGAAGAAAAGAGGTTTTTGGAGAATGCAGTTAGTGCGAAATCATTAGGTTCACGCCACTGAATTATTTTTTTGGCAGATTCATTATTATTTGCAAATCGTACATCCGCGGTAAAACATACACAACGCGCAGGTCGAAAGACTGAGTTCAAAACATGGGCATCCTACATACAACGCGAGGAATGAACATTAATTGTGGCTCATAGGACCAGGCATCGAGTGCTACTATTACTCGACATTTGTAAACTCATCCTTTGCAATGAAATACACGTCTCCTGTAGTGCCAGTCAGGCGGATACTCGCCGTTCGACACGAGGGAGACTCACTGGGAACCTTGCCTCGCCGTTTCAGGCGGATGAAGTTGTCCGCACGGACCCAAACATCCGCCTGCCCCCACGCCCCGCGAATCCAATCTCCGACAAAATCGTCGTCGTATGCAGCCACGACGAATCGCACGTCATGGATCGGGTACGCCGAGACAGGGTTATAGGTGCCATTGATAAAATCCTTGTACTCCATTGTCAAGATCAGCCCCTGTAGGAGCTTACACTCCTCGAGGAGCACATGTAGCAAGTGCGCGGAGACACAGGAGAAAGAGTTGAACGCGAGATGTGTCAGGGACGGGAGCGAAGCAAGACTCTTCCGGAATTCGTCGTTGTAGGCCGAGATACCGACATCCGTAAGCTCCAAATGCGTAATGCTGGAAAACAGGGAGTGCGAAAAGTCCGGAGGGCCAGCCAACAATAGATCCTCGGTGGCGATGTACAGTCGCTGGGGACGTATGCGGTCTAAATAGGGTATGAAGGACGGGTCTATCTGGCAGTAGCATGCGAGATCTCGAACTGCAGTGCAGATGGCGAGTAGTCTATGGATTTCTGCGAGCGGAGACCCATATGGATTGTGGATCAAGAGATGTCGGGCATGCTTTTGAAGAAGTGCGGCCCGCTCTGGAAGTAGTTCGTCGCCGATAGGCGGCAAGCGATGCCTCTCCGAAATATCTTTGCTCCCGACGGATACGAGAACGCGATACAAGATCGGCTGCAGCCTGAGAGACATCAAAGATTCAGAGATTGGGGGGAATTAATGTCCTTGATTTCATTACCACGTATGAAATCTCTGGGCGACTAGCATCAATGTCGGTATCTGTGTGTGGTAGAGAAGTGCGGCGGTCTCGAACACCGCACGCTCCAGCTCCGGAGGGAGGGTGACCCCGCCGAGTTCCATATGATGACCTGAATAGATGAAGGAGAAGTATGCGGCCGGGTTCTTGCTTGCGACGCAGTCCACTCCAAATGGGCAGACGTAGGCCTCGATGAGGCTGTGCTACCAATAGTCACGCGTTGATCACATTTCAAACTCCGTCCTCCAGGCTGCACAACCTCACTGGAGACTTGTGGAACACGAAATCACTGGTCTGATCTTCGGGATTTTTTTTCTTTTCTACTACCCTCAGCTTACTGGTGGGCGTCCCAGCATCGATCGTTCCAATCTTCACCGAAAATACTTCCAGCAGCGTATGTCTCATTTTTTAAATAAATGTATCAAAGGTACCACGGTTGCCCAGAGGGCTTTCCCGAATAGCCACTCGGAATTTCAGAATACGGACTACATACGGAGCCGCAACCTCGCATTCCCACAGATGCCATTCTGCGCTTCAAACTCTTCTCTTCTCCTTTGCTCCCAGATGCGCATCTGCGCCTTCTGAAGACTTGTCTGTGCGGCCGTAATGAATTCCCTCTAGTTTTTACGTAGCTAACATCATTTTTCTCTTTTTTGGCTAGCAGCCGACTCGAGAATATTTTCTGTTTGACTGTTGAATGGTGAGTCAATAAATTTCTGACTTGTCCGCCGCGGCATATCCGCTGTTTGTGGGAGGAATTCCCCTATTTCCACCGCCCTCGGAAGTCCGGATCTCAGTGCCTCATGTCCCATATCGCTTCTCCGCAGTCTTCATCTTGAATCTTGAAATCTACCCCTATGTTTTTTTTTTGCACACAGCTCTCGGACCATGAATATGCATGAATCACGACCACGATTCATATTTCTAGATCTCACAGCACTAGAGCTGTTTTGTTAAATTCTTCTCACAGAGCTTGATAAGAGACTCGGACTAAACTTCCCCACTTTGGGCCCAATCAAATATGCCGGAGCGAAGCGAAGGCACTTCTTGTATCTATTTGGGAGTCTCAAACATCGGAGGAAGTTTTACAAACTACAGCAGAAAAAGCTGTTAGCTTCCCTGTGAATGTCAATGCGGCGGCTTGGGCGCTTTTCATTTTCAATAAAGTATTTAATCACCATCAAAGTAATGTATCGGAGTTCACAGAAGGCAGTCATAGAACCACCCCAGATATGCAAACATAATTTAGGGAATGAAAACTTTCCCCCAAAAAAATACAATTTGCACGGGCGCAAAAGTATGTAAACCGTTGCTTGATCATAGGAAGTTGTGATGGTTTTCCGCCATGGAATAAACTCTAAGGGTTTGAAAATGAAGGATTCGGAACTTGCCGGAAGGAAGTTCGAAAATGGTGTTAAAAATTCCGTACTTCATTCACGAGGAGAAAAGGAGACAATCATTGCTGTTTATGTCGTCGGCGTCTAATAGACGCATGGAACTGGTTCCGAATTAGGACTCTACAGGACTCATACCGCCATGTGAAGCATTGGCCTACAAGCCAAGTACACTGTATGTGCAGACGACCTTTCAGAACGCAGTTCCGGTTTATTGGATCTGGTCCGCGAGCGAATCTCATCCGTTCGGAAAGATGGCAGATTGTCGAACATTCAACGTGCTACATATGGTATGTCAGGTTGGATAAGTACTTAGTATTTACTTGTAGCGCGTTATGCCTCTCTCACTTTCCTGTTAGCACCATGATCATATCTGGCCTTGAGGTGTTATTATACAGCACGTCTGCCACATTCATTTATTCGATGTCCGATTCATCTGATAGGTATGCAATTGCTTGACATGAGAGGACCGATGTCTTACGCCGACCCGTGGAATCACTCCATCGACGTACGTGGATTTCCCGCTGACGTTCTAGACGTCGCCGCACTCAATGCTTCCCCCGGAACCTCGGCGCTGGGATGTTTCAAAGGTCGCCGCATTCATACATCAATAGCTATAAGACAAGATCCCCCTCTTCAAGGACCTTCTAGATGTTCCTCCGACTCGCTTTCGTAGTAGCCTCTGTTTCTATCGTACGTTCCATGTCCTGCTCAGCTGTGCGACTCATGTCGCTTATTTGATTCTGCCACAGGCTGCCAGTGCCGCAGTTACACCAACACGCCGTCAAGGCCCGCCGATAACTCCTCCTGACACGATCCTGTGCTGCAGTAGCGTCCAACGCTGCACGGACGCTGGTCCCACGGCGGTCGGCGGTGGTATCAATTGTGGGCTGTCCTGCTCACCCCTCACTGTCATTGGGAACAACTGGTGAGAGTGCCGCTATCAAGTTAAATTCATCAGAAACTGACTCCGCATCATGTATTTAGTGGATCTACGACCACACAGTGTGATGCGCCTGAGAAGGAGTGGGGTGAGTGCCTCGCACTTTCATGTATTTACAAGCAAAGTTTGATGTTTTACTGGATCCCAGGTGGACTCATCGCTTTCAGCTGTATTCTGTGGACAGCGAAAGCACCACGCTCGTTTGGTTGACATCGCGTGCTGTATCAGGCAATGGGACTGCTGGCACTCCGTTAACACAGCCATTTGCAGCTCTGCCGAAACCTCCCTAGCATACTGAGAAGATTAAAAGTAAAGCACCAGCTTGCCGAAAGTGCTGTGCAGAAAAGGGAACGGTCGGAGTCCGTCGGACATTTAAATGATCCAGCTCAGTGGAACGAAGGAATATATATAGATTAACTCCCTCGCATAAGCGAGTCAATACAACTAGTTCAAAGCTACAAGATTATTATGATACACAGTCCTTGATCGCGACACGTGATCAAGTCGCGTCGACGCGTTCTTGCCGTTTAAACTAATTCAACGTGTTGCTAGATGGTGCATGGAGCGCTGAACCGGGCATGCATGTAGGGGGGTATCTGCGGCACGTTAGGCGCCAGCTTGAAGCCACAAGAGCATGAAATCCAGTAAATTGTCGAAAACCTCTCTACAAATTGGGATATTGGAGGAAACAAAATGTCCCCAAGGCTTGTGTGGGCCTCGTATCCTGGATCTAAATCTATTCAGCAGTTCACCAGATTTGGTGAGGGGTATATGTTGAGTGGAATTTGAAGCAGTTGAAATAATTATCAAATAACAGGTTGAATGTTTTTACCCACCTCAAGCATAACTTACCCTCCCCCATCCTATGAGGTCCATAAATCCAACATCCGTCCGTAATACCTATAGAATTAGTCCTAGTCGCGAGGCAGAATCCGATGTTCACGAAGCCCATGCTGCATTGTCGTGTCAAAAAACAACAAAGGACATTGGATGTCTCCGGTTAGAGTCAAACCACTCACTATCTTTCCTGGAACCTTTCTGTACCCTTTACCTTGTGAAAAATAGTTGTCACAACTTGATCAAATACAAGGACGAGCCCTTGGCTTATATTGGGATTCAACGGAGGTTGAACCATTGATCACATGATTCGCTGAAGAGCAGGAACGGTGGCTTGTCACAGTTGATTTTCCACAATAATGGGGTGGCCACAATAGCATCTAGTATCGACGAATATCCAAGCCTTCGCAAGCGCTTATCTCCCTCTGGTGTGGCTGAGGCGGGTCGTGCGGGGGGGTTCCATCAGTCCGACTGCCCGATACGGCAAGCGATGTCAATCAAACGAGCGTGGTGCTCTCGCTTTCCGTACTGATACAAAAAATATTGCATTACCAGTGCTTCTGCCTGTGCACAATGTTGCTGTGATACAGCATTGTGCGCTTTCCCTGAACAGTCGGCGCAATTAGACGCTATCAAATTCAAGATTACAAGTTCAAAAATACACCCATAATGCACAACCTTCTCTTCGTGCTTTCTTCTTCCACCACCACCTTTCACCCACTCTCCCCACCCATATTATGCCCAAGAAGGCCCGCCAATCTCCACAAATGTCGTTGACGAACACAACTCAGCTCCAAGCAGCTAGGTGTGGTCAGTTTCTACGTGAATCTCTGTGGTACTGATGCACGCCAGACGCGTGGTATTCGACAACTGCCAAAATTGCACTGTCACCGGGGGTACCTTCATTGTACAGGCAACCAATAGTGATGTGGATGAAAGCGGTGAGATCCCATGTCGCTCTGGAGTGTTTCAATTAACTCTTGATCACGTCGCTAGATTTTCGGCGTGTGAGAATGGGCGATCTCAAGCTTGTGAAAGAAGTTGCAAAACAAAATATTGTTGAATATCGAGAGATCCCCCACAAGAGGACTAGAGTTATGAAACACCGTGTTCCTGAGGTCGTCGGGGTTCGAAGAATCCATCTAGCACGTGTCCATGGGAGCCAGGAGGACTTCACCGCAGTCGTGTATGAAGGATCTGACTTTGAAAAGGTTAGCTATATTACCTCAGTGAACTATCCTCATAACGCACAATTCCTGCAGCACCGGGCACATGCAGAACAGCGTGAAGAGTTCCGGCGAGAATATTATCTATAGAGGATTTTACACTATCTGATATTCAGTCAGACATCCTTCCCTGATTCAATTATTTGGTGTAACTTCAAGCAATCGGCTCAAGGCTTTAATCTACAATGACGGTACATGAGAGCTCGCACCTCTGCAGAGACTAATTTATATACCATCATAGGACTGATTCCACTGAATGAATTTCGGCAAATGCATAAGCAATCTCCACTGGCATCAGCCTTTGTGGAGTATGAAACTGTGTGTTATCACCTTATTTAGTGCAATACTTTCCCTCAATGTGAATGAGTTAGGGCAGGCACTTCCTTGTGAGCTCAACTCAAGGATAATTTGATATTCCACTCATGATGTCAAGGCTGCACTTTATCACTGGCTGGATGTCACCGGACAATGGCTAATTGTCTCGGATTCATATGGTTTGCGGAACGACTTAATGACTGGCACAATGCTGTGGATCGGCATCTCCACTGGACAGTTGTCCATTGAGGTCAGTGACAACGAGGAGCGGAATTACACAAGGTTGCCTGCAGGACGACAAGGTAACCCCATCTCGGGAGTTCATCTCACATCCGACATCAATTTGGAAGATAAACTTCTTTCCAACATCTCTGTCAATGATATCCACCACATATTTTGCTACTCTGGCTGGCGGCATGGGATTGAGATTTCTGATCCTGGCAATATTCTGCTTGGCTCTCTTTCATGTCCCACAGCTACCTGCACACATCTGTTTAATCCATTTTCCGAACTTTCTGTATCGGATAGTCTGGGATTGCCGGATGTTTATGTAGGAAGTTGGGAATATGGAGAGTTGTATATGCAGAGCTCATCCGAGGGGCCGGCCATATTGCCGAGTGGGTGGACACGGTATGACTGGCTATCATTCAACCTTTGACTGCAGCTGACCAGAACCCTAGTGTTGCACTAGCGGATTTACTCATCCATGGGGAGAGTCACTTGAGAAAAAAGATATATCTAACATGGGAAGCATAACAAGAAATTCGTAAGACTTGGCTCTCACAGGCAAACCACATCATGGATAAATCGGGCTTGGATGCAGGTCAGTTCTCTTCAAAATTAATTTCAATCCTTGGCTCAAGGATATATTCCCCTAGATGAATTATGTATGTTACAGTTCATGCAATTCACCAGTGTCTAATCTCTTGCAGACATGATTGTGGACCTTCTTTTACAATTCTCGATATCATCCAAGGTGGACGAGTTCTCATTACAAGGAACCTTCATGGCCGACTCCCCCACCGATGATGTTTATCTCTTCCTATTCCCTGCCGATGTTGACGACTCAAATGGTCACTTGGCTGTGCCCCTGCCACCGGGCAACGAAACATACTACTGGTCCTTCGATCCTGAGGGACTCTATCAGTTGCCTCAGGATGCCTTGGATGAATTCAGCCTCCCCAGTGTGAGTTTTCGGGCCTTCGTATACGGGAAACAGCGGAGCCAGGAGGAATATGATTCAATTGCCGACTGCTACCACGCAAAAGGCTTCGACCCTACCACCCAAGATGTCGCCATTGAACTTGGGTATCTCCTTGTGGATGTCGAGAGGTTGAATGATCTCATAAATGGTGGCAAGGTATGTGTACCCTTTTTCATCATTGAGTGCAAATAAAACTCAACATTGGTTTGCAGATTGAAGCAGTCGATGGTGTTGAAGCCTAAGAGAGTGAAATTTGAACATATGTACGGGTCAGTGATGTGGACAATATTTTGCTCTATCATGTATTCAAGTGTCCTCAAAATCGCTACCCTATTATACGAACAGGCATGGCATCGAATCGACTCATTGCCAGAAATTTATTCTATTCTTCTAGGTCCTCAGAGAAAGCAAGCTGTCATAATAACTACAGACCGCCAACACTCGAAATTAATTTCGCAGACGAAATAATGCAAAATTTTTGCTCGGGGCGTAGCCAGGCTCAGGTCCACCTCCCCCGCAGGCAATTACAGCCAACGATATCATGTCCATCACAAAATTAATGACGTGGTATGACTCACACATCCACAATCTATTTCAAAGCATTTCATCCACGGATGGATATTTCGCTCGAAGCGATGGATTTGTTCATGGTGCCACTAATCTTATAGGAATACACACACCTACAACATGAGGGGCAGGCACGCAAGTTCAATATTTACGCGCGCCCCAACGTGCATGTCAAGATGAAATGCTGTGATCTCCGGCACAGCGACCAATGCGCTATGCCGCCGGGGACCCATGAGAGCCCGGAAGACCCCCAGCCAGCCCCACCCCCCCTATATATATAAAAAAAAATTAAGAAGTAGCCAGGATGTAATTAGGAAAAGGAGTACGTAACGCAGGAGAAGAAGAATGCGCAAAAGAAGATGAAACGAGAAAGAAACAATCAAGGTGGTGTGTAAGACAGCGCGAATGTGAGATTATCAGGTACAAAAGAGACATGCCACGTGGATACCTCTGCAAAAACCAAAGGAACAATATGAATATACCCACATAGATCAATATACCCACATAGATCTAGAGAATACGACATGAAAAACTCACAATCTCAACAGACTGCTCCTTCGAACGCACAAGCTGAGCCCTTGTCCGCAGCGCGGAAGATGCGCTTGGCTGCGCGCAGAGTCAACCATCTAGTTTCGGGGGTCTGATGCGCGGGAGGGAGGTAATAAGCATGCAAAGAGCTGGTGTGAATTGGAGAAAGCGGGGCGAGGATGGAATAAAATAAACGCGTAAGCAAGCGCGAGTGCAAGAAGGGAAAAAAAGTAATGGGAGCGTGGGTGGCTGAAGGAAATACATTCACGCTCAAAGAAGAAGGGGGGCAGAGAAAGAATGGAGGAAATGGTGAATAAATTGGGCACGCACGACGGGAAAGAATAACAGAAGAACATCCTTGCATCGTTCGTGGCCATATATATGGAGAGGCTTCCTGCGGGGACGATGTATTATTCAGAAAATAGAAATAGTGACCTTCCAAAAATGAAGAAAGAAAGGCCCTGGCTCCGATGAATAGAACTGGCCCAATGTATGTATGATAAACGAAAAAAGAAGGGAGCCACTCACTCACCCTCTATCGTCGCGAAATTTCAACCCGTACGGGAAGATGCACATATTACAGCTAATAACAGTACCGAGGGCGCGGATGAAAAAATTCCCGTTTTGGGATATTTTTGATCCCTGCGACTGATTTGCCCATAACTCAGCGGGTTTTGTGTCAATCAACATAAAAACTATATAGAAATGACCGCTTAATTCATGCGCAATTAGTTATAGAGACAGATTCAAAAGAATATTGTTTTTTACATTGTCAGACCAGCAGGGCACCTTTTGGCTGGAATCTGGGCTGGCATGCCCAGATCATGTTCAATCACTCTGAGAATTTAGGAAGGAGGATTTATAGGGTTTAGTAAAACCGTCATAGAGCCAAACAGGGAATATTCTTTTTCTTGGGCTTGGTAGTCCAATTTGAGAGATTTTATATGAAAGCCACTTCCTCTTTCCCTCACCAATCACCAACCACCACTCAAATTCTTATGGTTTTCCCACAGGCGGCCTTGAAACGATTAGCAAGGAAGCTTCACATAGCCTACATTGGTCTCTGCATCACCCGCAGAAATCTCTCCCATTGTTTGAGGATTCTGCGAGAAAGGTTTTGCCTTTGTTTACCATCACGAAGTTCAGGAACTGTGCCAAGACCTGGTGATCGGCACCACCCGAACTGATGTTTGCAAGGGGTTGCCACACCTTCACCATGGCTTGCCGCGATTCCACCAGGCTGCCAACAGGGTGTCATGAAACAAGTTCATGACAGCCCCTGTTTGATTTTTCCAATTGCGGGATATATTTTGGCAACCCCAAAATATATCAGTGGACAACAATAATGACGACAATGGGCAAAGGGACATAAAGGAGAAGGTTATTTGTCTTGAAACGGACAGGGATGATTGGTTTCCAGATGAACCGATCATAAGAGAGACATATAAAAGCCAGTAGATAGAACCATGTACAGTAGATTCTATCTCATCTATACTCTGGTCTTACTTCGACCAGGGTGCTGCTTTATAGACTTACATCTTGATTCTCCCTTGCTGCAGGATTGCTCCAATCCATATCCTGCATTCCCTATCCCGCCTTCCAACTTCAACACCACTCCTTCACTCAGTGTAGTGAAGCATTATCAGTCTATGTCCATATTATGGGCTAAGTGGGATATGATCCCGCCGCTTCATCAATTCCATTGTCCCAATCGTCGTCGTCAGCTTCCTCCTCTGAATCATCCCCATGCTGCTTCTTCCCAGAGGACTCATCCTTGTTATCATCACCCAAGTCGTCATCTTCTTCTTCGGGAGCTAGATCTTCGGGTGGATCACCGTCGACGGATTCTGAGTCATCGGTGGGATCCGGTTCGTCCGCATCTTCATCAAGAACATGTACCTCATAACTGTGACCCACGCCGCCGCCAAGATATCTCATGAACATGTCGTGGTCAACAAAGCTGACAGGTGCATGTCAGAAAGTACAAAGAGAATCAGAACAAGCACTTACAAATTTACATAGTGAAATTTGTCGTCAAACTCCCCAGGTTTCCTCGCCAGAGACGTATAAGCAACTGGAGTGGTGCCCTCGTGTGCGAAGGCAGGGCTCAAGTGAGAGGCGCGAATTACTTCATCAGGATCAATAAAGCCGAATGTGCGAGGATCAGAATTAGGCATGAATTCGACACAGTGCAGGCATTTGCGCTTGAAACCCCCCTTGAAGGTCGCATCGAGCCGGAAGCGATGTACCCAGAGGAAGCTGAAGGGAAGGGTCGCAGTAGCTGGCATGCCGTCGATGATTTGCAGAGCCTTGCAATGGAAAACTCCGAGGATATGGGCATAGAGGAAGGGGTGCGCATCTGGGGAGTCGTCCTCTGGTGAAAGCATCATGAAATCGCTGTGAGTCCGCGGGTTCATGGAATCCTGGCCGCGACGAACATCGTAGGAAGTGTAGTTGATGCGACAGACCTTATGCCGATAAATGCGGTCATTCTCAATCACGACCTGGTCTCGCTCCTTGGGGGTGAATTCAAGACCATCCCCGGACAAGGTCGGGTGGAGCATGGGCCCAAGAAGGTGCTCCTGCAGTTTCGGAAGAAAATCCTGATGCAAGCGGTGAGTAATGAGTCCTGGAGACAACTGCTCTCATACCTCAACCGCTGGGTCGCCGTAGCTGTCAGCCAGCCACCCCGTCAGATTCGAGGGAAAATTGAGAGACTGAGATATATGATAGTGGGCATCTGGGGGCGTGTATGGCAGCGATTTCGACTCTGCAAAGTCAACGGTAGGTAGAGAACTCTTCGCGAGTTTGGTGCCGGGACATTTGCGCTTGGTGGCGGATGGAGTGTCGATGGTCTTGATGGGAGGAATGTTCTGAGCGCTCTGCTGCTCGCGAGATATCTTGAGCAGGGCTGCCTCACGATGTTCCACCAGTGTGATCTGTCCAACAGCGTCGTTCTTGTTCGTTCACGCGTAATAATGTTTGATGCAGCAATGTTCCAGTTCACCCTAAAATTTGCATCATTGAAAGAAGGGAAATAGATGAAGATCTCGGCGTACCGGCTGAGTTGAATAAGAATTGATAGTCCCGAAGAACAGGATGGTGAGGAAATAATCTCCGACCGAATGGCCCTTGTACGTGAACATATTGAATATCTTCGGCCTACTTCTGGCTGAGCGAGGCGGTGGAGGATCCACTCCCGCTGCGCTTGTTGCTGCTGCTTTTTTGGCAGGACGACGCCCGCGAGCGGCCTCCTCACTAGGCAGCTCCCATGTGGCAAAAGCAGCACAGGTAACCTTCGTGAAGTAACGCAATTGGCTTCCGAGCTGAGAAGTTACCTTCTTCAGAATCCCGAGGGTGGAATCTGTGTGCAGGCAGACTTTTGCCAGGCCGTGCCAGTAGGCGAGGGTGAAGGGAAGGTCTTGAACGATTTTGTTGTGTGGCTCATCAAGCAGGTCTTCTAAAACAGGCAGAGCGCACTAAATCAATGTTAGCAGAAATGATGCCGCAAGTCCTATATGATCTGACCTGCAAGATATCCTTAAAGTTGCGTGCTGCCAGTTTCTTCATTGCCGACACATTGTTCTTGAACGGGCGGCGGGCGGATGACGGCATTCCCAAACATCAGGACCAGGTTGTACCTCACACGTCATTTTCAGCTAGAGCGTGTAAAATTGACAAATGGAACGCACCTGTATGGTGTGTCATAATTATCTTTCATGCAGGTTGAGAGTTTTTTGACTAAATTTACACAGGTTGGGATTGTTTTCTATAAAAATTTACACACCTTCAATATCTTCCAGGAAAAAATGCACACCAGGTATGGATGCGAAAAAAAGCACACCCTGTGTCATTTCAACACACTGCTCCAAAAATTGAACGAAAAGATGCCACTGCTCATGTGAAAAATTAGCAATGCTCAAGTTTTGTAAAAAAAAAACACACAGGTTCCAAAATTACAAACCACACAGGTCTTGGCTCACACAAGACAAAAACATAGCTTCACCAGTACTACCAATGTGGTGGCTGGTGGCTTATCGCACACATATGTCTGTCCTGATCAATGCACTGTTCCGCTGATCCGTGCGATTCCAAATTGGCCCCCAACACTATGTTCACTGACCGAGGATAAGCGCATATATATATCAGTGATCAGCAGATCTAGGAGGTTCTACATTTTTAAGGGTTTAAGGACCCGCTGAATGCAGTGAACAAAAATATCGGAACATCTAAGATTATGTTTCAGGATCTGAGCAAGCAAGGTCAGAGACTGCGAAGCAACAGGCACCCAATTAACACAATATACAACAACCAGATACCCTACTCAGGGAGAAGAAGTATGTATATGTGCAAGGTCTGCAACACAATAGATTTGCAGTGATTCCAGTGGTATATTCTCATTATGGAGACCTTGATGATCTGTCCATAAGGAGTTCAATGACGGTTTTTTCTCAACCAACAACGGTGGTGTTTTTTTTCCCCAGCAGTGGTGCTTTTGGCTCAACAATTGCCTGTGTCGGATTATAGGTCTCAAGAGGGGGGTGTTGGGTTCCCAGGGGGTTGTGCATTTTTTGCATGGTTCTCAAGCCTGTGTTTTTTTTTTCAACATGTGCAAAGGCAGTGCTCTTTCCATACTACTCACGACGAATCTACAGGCTTCCGTTTGAAGTTGCTCCAGCATCGGAGGATATTGTGACGAAGCTCCCTACCTCAATCAAGGTATATTCCCTATAACTCAGCCGACCGCCTACTGATTTCTTTCTGATAGATCATTAATCCGCTGTAAGTATTATTGATCTTTCACCGGTCCTGTATGGCTTGATTTCTCGCATTTATAGGTTCGGGTTGGCTGTACCTGCTGCCTCCGCTGTTGCGCCGGTAATTGTCGATGTCCCAGTGGTTCTCGCTGTGTCGGCCCCGGCAGGAGCGGCCGTCGACGGGGGTGTTCCGGCTGTCACTACTAACTTTATCGCTCCGTTGAAAGCGCTTCCGGACATCGCAAATACCCTGCCACCGGCAGGATCCTTAGTTGTAAGAGAGCCCAAAAGGTCGACGGCGAAGCCTGCGAGGGTCATGAAAGATACTAAAATTAAACCAGGAACATCGAAGACGGCGCAGTAATTATTTTTTCGCATCTGGCGTAATTTAGACTGATTGTTCCCAGGAATCTCTGCTTGATTGACTGGTGCCCCAAAAATCCGGGAGCAACTAGAGAACAATACGCAGTGTATTGGGACAGCATCGTTAAAACTCCGGCAGCAGAGGTGCGTTCTTAATTTGTCTTTTGTACTTGTATCTAAACAAATTAACAGGAGTGGTCTCGTGCATCAGCTGCTGCGGCAGCAGCAAAGAAAAAGGTATGTATCTTTGCATGTACTGATTTATAGTCATGGGGCTGATCTTGACTGTGCAGGCGGCTGCTTAGGCGCGCTGTTTCGTGTCTTCCGATGCCCCGTCGCGTCGGCCGTGTCATCGTAGGGTGTGGGAACGGTAAATTAAGTGGCCGAATTTGGGGGTAGACAAAAATTAATATCCATTACATTTGCCACGATATGTATTGATGAGTGAAAATATCCGCCTCGATATTGCACCATCCGAATCGACGAAAATATGGTACGTGAATACAGGGCATCAAATACACATCATTTTTATTTATCCATCTTCTCGATCTCGCTAGATTCTATCCACCGTACAGTGTTCCACCGGTCAGTGAAACAGTCAAATGATACAGGCCATAACCATTTGCATGAAATATATTAATGAGTTCTGAGGAAGTCAAAGCATTTCTATGTCACTGTTGCCCATTCAGTATTTTTTCTGGGCACATTGGCCAAGACGTGAGAGAGGAATGGGGTACATTGACTGTTTCACTGACTGGTGGATCAAATACACTGCCAAACATTAATTTTTGCTTTCCTCATTGCAAGGCAATCCCTCAACCATATATTCTGAGAGTTGGTGAATACATTTTTTGAGAAGGAAACATGATTATCAAATAGTTTGGCAGACAGGATTGTGTAGGGTAGATTAGATACAGGGTGTTTCACTGACCAGTGGTGTTTCACTGACTGGTGGAACACTGTATAGATGTATGCTAAGTTCATCGAGGGAAATTGATGAACAACAGGTTCCCTTGACCTACCTCTTCATCACTCAATCTCCCAATGCGGACTTTTCACTGGGGATGAACATACGCTAAACAAATCGAAGATACCGTGGGAAAAAAGTCCATATTTTCGTTCGCACGGTACCGCACGAATTCGTTGAAATTCGATTGCACCGCTATTAATGTATACTTAGTCATTCGTGTTTTCAAGCACTGTGCCGATACGTAATTCGAAGTCTTTAGCACACATCAAACGCAGCTCGATATGAAATACGGAAACCAGAATGAGCCGGTTCGACATGGGGGTGTTCGGGAAGAAAGGCTTTTTGATGCGTTCACTGCCACTGATCGTCGATCCCCCTGATTGCTTTTCGTCATCTCTTCTCGTGAGTAGATCTTCTGTCGGAAACGGCCGCGCCAAGGCGCCAAGGCATCCACACACACGCATCAAGCAACCCCGCCATTCCAAGGGCTTCCCAAATCGGTTGAGTGACCGATTAAATCCGACCATCTTTGGGACGGAAACCATGGGCATTTTGGGGCCATTTCCGGGCAGTTTGAAGCCCTTGGAATCTCCGATTTTTCCTGAGCGCAGTGATTAACCCGTGGATATTTTTCACAGAACGTGGGCTGTTTCTTCCGATTATATCCAAGGCTGTCAAAATTCTTTGAGCCACGAGTTACAACTCTAACTATATTGACCGAACTGAAGGACAATGGACAATAGCTCAACAATCTAAAACGTCGCGGTTTCCCATTGCGCCCTTCTCCTGCCGCATCTCACAAATCAGGTCAAAACCAGACAATACCGTGGCGACAGAGACCGGGGATGTCATCACAGCCCAGACGGCATAGCACTGCAGCACCCACTCCGTGGACGACGTAGTGTGTTCCCCTGCCATCAAAGCAGTAAGGCCCATGTGCGATACAATATCGCACCAACACCCGATTCTGCACGCGCAAACGTCGCAGCACTTGTCTTCCGTTGCGATGATCGCAGCGCGTCGGATCATGGACGCGCGTGCCACGGCGCGACAACCGACTACACCTGCAGGGAGCCCTTCGACAGCATGAATTTCGTCGCTCGCGGCAGCGTCCAGTGCGGCTTTGAAGGACACCATGCAGGTCGGGCAGAGTTCCGGAAGCACACTCTCGAAGATTTCTGGGGTTCTGGGGCGTGTGAGAGGTCGCATCCATTGTCATGCGATCCCAGGCATCTGACACGTCCAGCAGGGGGAAATCTGCCAAGACAACTTGCTGTACAGCCATCTCCGCTATACTTCGCACTCTCGTGCTCGTCGAGCGCGATATCTGGCGGCTGTATTTAACGAAGCGCTCCCAAGTACGATCGCTCGCTGAACCCCGCCCACGCTGATGCACCACACACCGCGTTGTCGCCAAAGAGGGTATTTTCCTCGGCGGTAGAGGCGCAGAGGCGCCTCGCAATTGCATCGACAACCGAGGTGGCAAATATACAGTGCAGGTTGTCCTCTACGATGCCCGCAGCCGCGGCATACATCACCGAGGACATGAAATTTGACGTTGCCAGATCGTACAGCAAGTCGTGCGTGTTGGAGACGAGGAGTCCGACAAAAGACCCGACCTTGCTCTTCCTGTAGACAGCGGGACCCTCGTATGCATATGCACAAATGCACGTACTGTCGGCAACGGGCGCTGCAACCCAGTCTGCCGAGGGGAGGCGTCGCTGCGAGCGTTGGTGGTCAAGGTGGTGGTGGTAAAAGGAGGACGAAGAAAATTGGTCGCTACACGTAATCCATCCGCGTTGGGGCCAGCTACCAAGCACGACACGTAAGGTACCGGGAATGTGCCGCAACTGCGTAGATGTGCCGCATATAGCTGAATGTGCGGCACATCAGATAAATGTGTGCGTTGCATCTTGTATATCCTCGGGTGATCATGCTTTGAGGTTCTACCGTCCGTTTGAGACCTCGTTTTTCACTGCAATGTTGGTAGTTGCACAGACCTCCCTAAGAATCAACCTCTGTCTCAGCAGCTTCGGAAGTACATGCTAGAATTTTGCACGCGGAAACGAAAATAGCCACCGTGTAACCCATCTATCCGAGCGCGGACTGATGTCACGATCTCGTTAAAGCCTGTTCGGATATGAGTATCTCCTGTTTCCTTTTTCCTTATCTAGTGCCTCGTGCGAATATCAATCAGTGCGACCTTCTGTGACTCCCGGCATGTCGCCTTTTTTCCATCAGCGGAAGTCAAAGCTGGAGTAGCAACAACATCAGAATCCACTTCTGAATCACTTCGAGAATCAAGTCAGCGTAATCCGTCAATCCACCATCAAAATTGGGAGGTCAAACCTGATTTGGATCCATGATGGATTCTGTTGGATGAATCTAACGAGAATCAACGTCTGAATCGAGGTCTAAATCGCTGTCGTCAGACAACTTTGACTTCCCCTAATATTACTGCACTCTACCTCGCACGTCGCGTTCTTGGATGCCGCATGCCACACTGACTGACTTCCGCGGCCCCTTCCGCTGCCCCAGCCGCTGCCCCCGCTGGACTTCCGACCTCAGGAGATGCCGTCTGGCTTGTGCCGGAGGAGAAAAGATTCATCAGCGCATCGAGAGCGCGCTGTCACGCTGCATCATGCCATTCAGCGGAATATTCTCACGAGGTACTAAATAAGGAAAATGGAAACAGGAGATGGAAACAGAAACTCGTATACGAACAGGCTCTTATTAGATCTCCGGAAGTCATCATATTACACTGTCGAAATCATAATATCTTGGGTGATCATGCCAGTGCTTTAAGATTCTGCCGTCCATCTGAGATCTCGTTCTTCACCGAAATGTTGGTAGACAGGCACGAGCCCAAGTGAGGATTTACCGCCCTTAGGTCCTATTCAATTTTGGGATCCTTCTTTCGGCGTTCCTCAATCTCCACATTGACCACTCATCTTCCGTCTATGCTCCGTTTCGTTTCCAGAGTTAGCATCGCAGCTGGGCAAAATGATCATCTCGCCCTATTGTCTTGGCCACCCGTCCCTGAAGCAGTTATCGTCCGCCGGCAACCCCATTTCTAGGGGCAGACGGCGATCACTTGAACATGTTACACGGCATCCGCCGCATCCCACGTCATCCCGCAACTACAACACCCGCCTTCTGGTGGAACGCCCACAGTTTTATCTTGGGAGCATTCCAAATTTTCGATCGGTATGCCTTCCACGAGCCCGTAATCTTCTCATGACATTGAACATCGAGCACAATTCCAACATAGCTTCAAGTTTCAAACGTTGTGCCGCAGCAGACAGGACATCTGCCATCAATTCCCAAATTATGGTGGAACAACAGACGATCACCTATCCCGACGGCTCCATGACAGCTGCTGGGCGATGCGGTTAATCACAAAATCTCCCCAACAACGCAGGACTGAAACACACACCTCAATTCCAAGGACATTGATGAAGTGGGCCTGGAAAGCGCGCAAGTCCTTAGTCAGCTGTCTCAGAGGTCTCCATGAAAGTGAGTAATGTAAGCTGATCACCCTCGCCCTGCTGGAACCATGCCGTGCTGTCCGTGATGAAGCGCTGGACAGCAGTGTGGAAAACTTCGCGCTCGACTCCTTCCCCAATCGCGGCATCAGCTGTCCTACAAGGTCTGTTATATGCAAACAAGATGCTGTTCAGGATCAAACTCACAGCGCAAACATACGTTCAGGCGCAAGGAGCTGGGTGTAGTCACCACGCCCACCAAATCGGCTCCCTGCCTCATCCAACGCTGCACAGAGAAAATCAACCAGCCCATCGACGTCCGCCGCACGCAAGCACTGCATAATGGTTGCAATACGGGTGTCGCGACGATACGGCAGGACGGGGCTTGGCTGAGCAGGTCCTCGGGCGCGTCGATTCACCAAGGCAGAGGTGGCGCGGCGAGGTAAAGTAGCGCTCGCATGGTGGACCCGATCACAGTTGACGCTGGAGGTAGCGGCGGAAGCGCGTTCCTGATTTGTGTGAGACGTCGCGAGGTTGGAAGCAGACGGAGCAAGCGTGTGCATCCCCAGGAACGGCTGATAGAACGGAGGTGCAACGAGCGGGGCTGCCTGGACGCGCGCGCCTTGATCTACTTGGGTAACTGGTGCGGCTACTCTGCTCAGGTTCTTGTGCAGGAGGCGCAGTGCGGATTGACAGTGTTGGGGTAGAAGGCGGGGGTACAGCGCCACCGTTAAAATTGGGGTTTTCTGCTAGAAAGTGCTGGTATTCTTGATATTCGCGGAAGGAGATGCGCTGCTCATTGGACTGGGCAAGAAAGTGCATTAATCACAAAAGATGCGGAGGGAGAAGGACCAGCTCACGGCCATATCTCAACATGAGATTGGGGGAAAGTGGACAAAGGAGTGCATATGGGAAAGCTGGAAGAAAAGTAAAGTCGCCTCGCAAAGTTCCTTGGCCATGGTGTGGCTAATGTCCTTGTCGGAGTGTAAATGGTGTGGCTGTTGTCCTCGTCGGAGTGAAAGGGAGGTGTGGCTGATGGCCTCACCCTGCTTTCGCATCAGCTACACCCTAGGTTAGCTGTGGCCAACAGTGCCCGAAGCTCCAGTGCACTGAGGACTTCAAAGTAGAGACTTTGGCGTTGCATGTCCGCATTTGGAAGTACCGCGTATGTACGGTGTTCGCCGCGGCACTTCGTCCTACCAGCGGCAAAAGTTCAACTTCAATGTTCGTTGTCAAACTTCAAATCATGATTTTTTGACGATAAATAATGCCATAGATGACGGACTGGGAACAGCCAACGGGAAACTGGTAGCAGCCAACGGGAAGCTGGGAACAACCAACAGGGGACCAGGTACAACCAACACCTATCTAGAGACAACCGACGGAAATGAAGACAATGTCCCCCAGTCCCCGTGAATTTCTTCACAGGTACCAACTAGTCCGTATAAAAACAATTCGGAGGTCTGCTAGACATCCACAACCTGTGCTTCCAGCCATTCCCAGAGCTTCCGTCCGGCTTCTGGATCAGCGGTGCTCAGAGCAGCTTTTCCTATTTTTGCCCATGGAATGAGGAACTACGAAGGCAGAATAAGATGTGGCCGTTAAGGCGACGGGTGCGACAGGACATACCTTTCCGTTGAAGCTCTCACCTTCTGGGGAGGTACCTGCGTACAGCTGGGTAAGAGCCCCATATTCTGGCGGGTATATCTGTACCGCTCTCTGTGGTATACGATCAATGGATCATAAGGATTAATACAGCGAGTGAAACTTACTATCATCCAATAGAGATATCCGCCCGTTACGTGTTTTGTCAAGTTTGTATCCTTCAGGTTACCTGGGACATTTTTCAATCATGGATAGATGGACAAGATTCTCAGAACCCACCTGGGTTGAGAGATGTAGAGACAATTCCGTCAGTTCCAAACCGACGAGCAAGCTCTGCCGCGAAAACCACGTTTCCCTGTGGAGTCGTCGAAATAAGAGGGGATACAGATGGAACGAAATATGTACATACCCATTTGCTTTGACTATACAAGTTCACCGGAGTCTGCCGTCTTCTGGCAGGGCCGTCTTTGAAGGTATCGAAATTGATTTTGGCGAGATAGTTGGTACTGGACGACGTGTTAACGACGCGGACTTTTTCACCGGAATCAGCGACTGCAGCCAATAAAACCGGCATGAGAAGCTTTGTTAGGTAGAAATGTCCTGCATTATACGATGAGTGACTGGAACATCAAATTCGACGCACACAAACCGAGAACATTAACGCCGAAGCACAAATCATGACCGGCGGCGGTGACCTCGTTTACTGGCGGCAGCATAACTCCACTACATTAAAGAGATAAGTTGAGTAACTCGTATCAACTCGAAAACTCACCCGTTGTTGAAGAGGATATGAAGGTGTTCTTCGTTTCTGTGTGGTGGAGCAGTCAACGAACCGGGTCGCCGAACGGGGAGATAAGTCACTTCATGAATTCGGAAGCGGCTGTCTTAACGGACGGAAGAACGGCAAGGTCTAGCTGAATGAAGTAGGCCGTCTTCCCCGTAGATCTTCGTAGTTTCTCTATGACATCTTCGGCGCTCGTGCGGTTACGAGCAAGTATGTAGACTTTGGCATTATGCTGTAGCAACGCCTTGAACGAGCATCAGTGTCAATGAGAGAAGGCTTGCCAAAACGACGCTATTTGCCTCGACCGTCTCTTTTCCTATTCCAGAGTTGCCCCCAGTGACAATGACCACTTTGCCAGAAAGGTCCGGTATGTCGGCCGTGCTCCACTTTGGCTTCCCAGACAGGTAGGCTTGACTGAAGACGGCGAGGTAATTTCCTAAGGCGTTGCCCATGAGATTGCAGGTCGACGGGAGATACAAAGTGGGTGCAGTGGGAATTGTACTTATAAAGACGGACCCACCATCAACATGCGGCGAGCGAATATTGCAATGGTCTAACTCGGGAGAAGTAATGGGGAGCCGAAAGTGATGCGGGATGTCTCCGGGGCGATCTGGTAGCTTCTATGAGTAACTTTTAGTCAACTTTTAGTCGTTCTTTTACTCAAAATTGAGTAAGGTGGGACACCCGATAGCGGCAGCCTTCCGGCAAACTTCAAACTCCGCAAGCGCGAATAACTTGCCGGAGTCCTTGGCCACGGTATCACCAGTTGTTCCAAGAAACTTGTGGGTGGCTTCGAATTAAATGTGGCCAACTCACAATGTCTCTAACAACTGCTGAAAAGACCGCACTTTGTAGTATTTTTGTGTGAGCGGGATTGATGGTGCATCAACCAGGTTTGATCTCGCAATTTTTGCACTCGCATCAGCTCCAGGTCTTGGAATACAATTTCTAACTATGCGGAGTCAAAAAGTGAAGTAAAACCTATCCTGATTCTAGGCGCGAAGGGGAGAAAATATAGCCGAAAATGCTACTTTGGTCATTAACAACAGCTTGCCGTCGTTTGTGCCGTCAGCCGATCGGTGTACCAAGCGCCGCCTCGATAGGTCAAGTCAAGGTAAAGTTTACATACTGCGTATCCCGCCTCCGCGCTTCCTTCCGGCGGCGTCTTCTGCCGAGTTAGACTAATGCACCCCATCCTCCCTTCGACATGAAGCTCGATGATGTTACACTTTACCGTCCCGATCCCCGTCGCTCGACGGGGCCGAATAGAGAGCCACGGCTAAAGTCCGGCGAACTAGTAGCCGAATCTCATAATTAAGATTCGACCCAACTTGAGCCCATCTAGCTTGACCCTAATTCGCCAAATTGCAGGACCAGGCTAGAGAAATTGTTTGTGGATGCCGCGGAATCCCGTGGGTCGGTGGGCATAAAACCGTTCTTCAGCCTAAGCTGGTATGACCAGAGGGGCGAGCGCACCTTGAACCAATCGCGCATCGCGTCCATCGACGCGAACGTAAACTGCTTCACGCCGGCCTCGGTGGTGTTGCTCCACGCGCTCGCGTCTGGCTATAGCGAGCAGTCTCCGCTCAAAAACGATCGTTAGTGTGAGTCAGAGAAGGAGATGAAGAGACTCACCATAGTGCTACGTCCCGTTGATGCCGGACAGGTACAGTCCGCAATCGTCCATCAGCGACCGTCGCCCTGAACGCGCTCCGGCTGCAATTTTTTTAAAAAAAAAAAAAAAAGGTCAGTGTCCATCTCCATCCAAAAAAGTCCGCTTTCCACCGGCCAAGATGTCTTTCAAGTTCGCTCTGCGCTCAGATAATATCTCGTTCGGTGGTTCTCCACGCAGAATAGGCATAGGAGTCATTCAAGTCCAAGTACACGAGTGTCCCGCACCATTTTATTATTATTATACTTGGGGTTGTGGACCGTGGCGTTGCCCGGCAAAAACTCGTACTTGTTTTTAAGTATTAAAATGAGTGATTTGTCGAAGTGGGAAAGTTTTCATACTGCCTGTCCCCTCAAAATACAACCGTTGATGGCCTCATATGTGATACTCAGCCCATATTTCTCGACACATCAGTGCAGGTAATCCAGATTCCCTCCAATGAGCTATTATATGGGTAAGGTTTGCATATCCACCAATAGATTACAAATCTCAACCGGCAAGTACTCATGTGAGTGAATGCAGTTGTGCTGGAAGTTACTTGTTTCACGCGAACTAGAGCACCGTACCAATAAGTAAGAAAACCATGTTTCACATCCAAATTCTCCAATTTCAGGTCGGTTTTGGTTTTGTGCATTATGCCGCTGTCCCATCATTTTGCGTTTGACGGCCGTTTATTTTCTCCGAGACAAGCCCGACGCGAGGCACGAGCGGCTTGGGCTTGTCAGAGGATAAGCTAAACGTAGAGGGAATCGGCGATAGGTGACGCGAGCGTGACTCTTGTCACTTCTTGCTCGATCACGTACCACCACCGCAATTCGCCTCTTTTCTTCGCCCGCCCTCCTCTTCCCTGTTTGTCTTTCCGTTGTGAGGTAGAGTTGGCTCCGCGCCTGCGGCGCGCTTTGCCGTCCCCTCCGGGGGGCTCTCCTCGCATCCAGAGTCGTCGGCCCCCCGGCGCTCGCGCCCTTTCAAGTTTCCCCCTGCGGCGGCATGCAGCGCGACCATCCCAGTCGCGTCTCGCAGCTCGCTGCAGGCAGCCGAGCGGAAGAGCCTTTGGCTCTTCCCCCCACACTACGAAACAAAGACTCACCTTGAGTGGTTTGTTTCGTTGTGTCACGTTGTCGCGAAACTGGGTATCATCGCATCAGCGATCTCTGGTTTCACGACCTCCCGTCTCTCTCACCGTGTCGAGACCCAGCTTAGCTTATCGTCCCACACGTCGGCGCGTTCGGTGGTACAGTGAGTAATAAATACGTGTAATCGGAGGTGCAGTGAAGGTGCAGTAGTCACACTGCTAAATGCAAGCTTTCAGGCAGGCTGATGATGTAGCTTAAATTATTAATATCAGAAACCAAATTCAGTGTGCCTGAAGTTGCACCTTAAACCCTTATTTTCAGGACACCTGAAGGTAAAACTGAATATATTATATTAATTTATAACTTCAGGAGGCTGAGTTTTGGCAATGACTTCTGCAAGGCTGTAATAGCACCTTAAGTTATATGTTTCAGTTGCAGATTCAGCACTCCATATATAGTTCATTGACTGTCCTTGAACTTGTGGAGTCTGACCTTGTGAGACTAATTCAGCACAGGTGAAATTAATAATTTAAGGGTGCCTGAAAACAATAGTTTCGGGCAGTGTTTCGGTCGACCTGAAACAATAAGATTCAAGCACAGTTTAGGCATTCGCCGACTGAAAGTGTAATAAATTATCCTGAGTATTATCCTGAATCTTATTGTTTCGGGTGGACTGCGATCGCCACGTGTTGGTAGCACAGCCTCATCCGGTCTCTTCCCGCTTCGTCAAGTACACTCATCTGATAATCCTATGGAACTCGGCGGCGTCATCCTCCCTCCGGAGCTGGAGCGCGTAGTGTTCGAGACCGCCGCACTTCTCTACCACACACAGATACCGACATTGATGCTAGTAGCCCGAAGAATTCATAGATGGTAATAAAAAATTATACGCATTAGTGCCCTCCAATCACTGACGTCTCTCAGGCTGCAGCCGCTCTTGTATCGCGTTCTCGTATCTAGCAAGAGAATCCCGAGCTGGAATCGCTTGCCGTCTATCGGTGACCCACTACTTCCAGAGCAGGCCGCGCTTCTTCAAAAGCATGCCAGACATTTCTTCCTCCATTCCCCCTTTATGGTCGCAGAAATATTCGCCGTCTGCACAGCAGTTCAAAGTTTGGCATGTTACTGCAGGATGGACCCATCACTGTTCATACCCTACCTCGACCGCATACGTCCCCAGCTATTGTGCGTCGACACCGAGGGTCTATTCGCTGGCCCTCCGGACTTTGGTCACTCCCTGTTTTCCAGCATCACGCATTTGAAGCTTCTAGATGACGATATCTCTGCCTACAGCGACGAATCCTGGATGGGTCTTGCTTCGCTCCCGTCCCTGACACATCTCGCGTTCGAATATTTCTCCATTATCCCCGCACGCTTGCTACATATGCTCTTAGAGGAGCGTGAGATCCTACAGGTGCTGATCTTGATAGTGGCGAACAAGGAATTTTTAAATGACACCGATAACCCTGTGTCGGCGTACCCGACGCATGACATGCGATTCATCGTGGCTGCATGTGGCGATTATTTCGGAGATTGGATCCGCGGGGCGTGGGGGAAGGCGGATGTTTGGGTTCGCGCAGACAACTTCATCCGCCTGAAACGGCGAGGCAAGGTTCCCAGTGAGTCTCTCTCGTGTCGAATGGCGAGTATCCTCCTGACTGGCACTACAGGAGACGTTTATTTCGTCGCAGAGGGTGATTTTGCAGATGTCGAGTCATAGTAGCAGTCGATGCCTGGTAGGATGAGCCGCAATTAATGTCTCAAAGTTTACTTCATGGGCAAGTTCGTCCCCGGCAAGACCGGCGCAGAACTGAAGCAAATCTCCCCCCTCCCGGCTTTTTTATATTCAGTGCAATACCATGACCAGTCTATGACCAGTCAAGCTCTTGTCTTTAAACTCGAGAGACTCTCCGATGCCAATGTAGTGTCATTGGGCATAATCCACTTGAACCCACAGGGAGTTTCGAGTCCCAGATCTCGAATCTTACAACTTGAATGCAGCGAAAGGCACGTTTTCACACAGAAGGTTTTCAAAACAGTAATGATTATTTTCCGCATCCAAGCCTCAACATCCACGGGAAGGTACGACGCCAATATACGACAGATTCCCTGTTAAAAAAACCTCAGACAATAGAGCTGTATGCAACTAGGAGACAAGTCCGTACACTGTTCAGACTGCATCTTCCCGACCCCGACATTCTCGCACGACGCCCCGAGCCTGACGCAGGTTCCGCAAATCTGCTCAGACCATGTCGGCATCAGAACAACCCACAGGATGGATACATAGATCGATCGCCAACGCACCTGGTTATTCACCCCGCAAGTTGCAGCAGGGGAGTGCATTGCACGGGACCCCGCGCCCTGGCAGGTGCCGCGGACCTGGTAAATAACGGAGAGCCATTGGTATTTGGTCAAAACTGATTGAGACGCGGGCCAGACTGAGGTCATTCACTGATTCATACCTGAATTCATACCTGAGTGGTTGTGGAACAAAAGAGCCCCGCGCAGCACGCGCTGGTGGTTTGGGTGCAGAATGAGCCGGCCCGACACTATTTGGCGTTGAGCGCTGTTGCATCTGTCGGCGATGTATGCGCGACATTAATGAAGCTGGAGGCGAGTGCAAAGCCGAAAAATTGCCCGAAAAGCACCAAGTCCGTGCGAGCTATGCAGAGCCGTTCGACTGTCTGAAACTGGCTGGTTTTTCACGGAATTTCAGGTGTGGGGCAGACGGTCACGACGAAAATACCAAAACACGCCCCCTCATTGCCATGCCGAAGTCAAGTGTTGGCAAGATCTTGCGACAACTGGCAGAATTTTATTCCATAGAGATGAATTATTTATTTTTGCCTGAAGGCAATGGAGTGGAGTGGTCCCATGTCGGTGAAAAATTGGCATCGTCAAGCGCATAAAAACGTACCGTTGGAGGGTATAAGTATTTAAGAACTTCTTTCATGGCAGATGTCAAAATATGTGAAGAATGCGCCTCCAATATTCTTCAGAGTAGCAACCAGCATCCGAAAATATTCTCTCATGTAGAGTCCTGATTGAAACCGAAATAGGTATCGCGCCCAGAGAGAACTTGAGCCATGCAGATATAGGCGCAAACCGCTCGTCTTCGGACATCAGCCTTTTCACAAAAAACCTGTCAGGTTGTTAATTTTTTTGGACTTTTTGGTTTTTTTACAAAAAAAATTCGTCATGACGATTACATAATAATAAAATAAAAAAGTTGGAGGTTGGCCAAAATGACCCCGAGCTTTTCAAGTTGCCAGCTTTCCCAACTTTTCGGCTTTTTGGGGCTTGTTTGGGGTTGTACAACCCAAACAAACTCCACAACTTTTTTGTGAAAAGCCTGATGTGACTTGACAGAGGGCCTATTATATTTTCGGGTGGAAGGCGTAACTGTAAATTTGAACTGTAGCCCTGAGCGCGAGGGATAATGAATGTAGAGAGAATCCGCAAGTGGAAGACATAATATCTCAGACCCAGATATAGGCTCGCGGAGAAAAACCACACACCGCCATTTCGACGAATGAGAAACAAATCCTACTTAGCGTGCAACAGGCGTGTAAATAGCGGATAGTTATCTGGTCAATGAGTATGAGAGATCGAGAGAAGTGATTGTAAGAGCCGGGAGAGCTGAACAGAGCGGAGATATTCGGAGTTTGAAATGGGATTAACACGTGTTGTCAGCACCTGCACAGCCTCATCTACGCTTGCTTCTGCCCATTACTTGCCATTACCCTGCTTAATCCGGCTGTTCTCCTTCATTTATTCGGCCTATCCTATGGAACTCGGCGGGGTCACCCTCCCTCAGGAGCTGGAGCGTGCGGTGTTCGAGACCGCCGCACTTCTCTCCCACACACAGATACCGACATTGATGCTAGTAGCCCGGAGATTTCATACGTGGTAATGAAAAATTAAACGCATTAGTTCCCCCCAATCACTGACGTCTCTCAGGCTGCAGCCGATCCTGTATCGCGTTCTCGTATATTTCGGGAGCAAAGATTTTTCGACGTGGCATCGCTTCCCGCCTATCGGTGACGAACCGCTTCCAGAGCGGGCCGCTCTTCTTCAAAAGCATGCCCGACATCTCTTGATCCAGAATCTGTACTTGTCTCCGTTCGCAGAAATCCATAGACTACTCGCCGTATGCACTGCAGTCGAGATCTCGCATGCTACTGCCGGATAGACCCGTCCTTCATACCCTACTTCGACCGCATACGTCCCCAGCTATTGTGCGTCGACGCCGGTGATCTTTTCGATGGCCCTCCGGACTTTTCGCACTCCCTGTTTTCCAGCATCACGCATTTGGCGCTTACGGATATCAATATCTCCGCCTACAGTGACGAATCCTGGAAGAGTCTTGCTTCGCTCCCATCCCTGACACATCTCGGGTTCGATGCTTACTCCGGCGTCCCCGCGCGTTTGTTACATGTGCTCCTCGAGGAGCCTAAGCGTTTACAGGTACTCATCTTGATAGTGGCGGACATGAGATTTTTGAATGACACCGATAACCCTGTGTCGGCGTACCCGACCCACGACGTGCGATTCATCGTGGCTGCATACGACGACGATTTTGTCGGAGATTGGATCCGTGGGGCGTGGGGGCAGGCGGATGTTTGGGATCGCGCGGACAACTTCATCCGCCTGAAACGGTGAGGCAAGGTTCCCAGTGAGTCTCCCTCGTGTCGAACGGCGAGTATTCTCCTGACTGGCAATACAGGAGACGCGTATTTCATTGCAGAGGGTGATTTTGCTGATGTCGAGTTATAGTAGTGCTCGATGCCTAATAAAGTGCGCCGCAATGAATGTCCATTCATTGTATTGTAGTTTGGTCAAAGTTTGGTTCATCCCCAACTTTGTCCCCGGCAAGCCACAGAACTGGTGCAAATCCTTCCCGCCTTTTTTATCTTCAGCGCAATACCATGATCAGTCCATGACCAGTCAAACTGTCCTGATTTGACACTCGGGGAGCCTCCGATGCCAGTAGTGGTGCTATTGGGCATAAACCACGAGAGCAGCCGAGTTCGAATCTTATGGTTGGTGAGAATTAATTTTTTGGCAGTATATCGCTCATATCGTACTTCCTGCGCAGAACAACGCGACCGGCATACAAGACGGTCTAGTTGACAATTTATTGATAGTACTATGGCATTCGGGCGCGACATTTGGATGTCAGTCCCGCTAGCGTGTAGTCTTCAAGAATATCCTCAAAATCTCGATTGGCCGAAAGATCTTTCCTACTCGCTTGTGCAGCGGCGTCAACACTTAGTATGTCGACATTATCAACGATGTACATATTCAACTTACTCTTCTTGACTTGATAGCTAACGATGGGAAACGCGATGAATAATCTTTGCATTCGACATTATCGTACATAGCTCAGGCCCACCCCTGCGCCAGAGGAATTTCTAATCTAATCGATTTTCAAGAGCATTCGGTGGAAAATGTGCAGAGAGCCTGGAATTGGAAGATGTAGAACGTTACGGTTTGATCGGCAGTGTAAGCCAACTTTTACCCTCCACGAAGTGTTCTTACAATTCATCAGGTTCTCTCTTTCATGATGGACAACTTGACGAACAACGATCCTCTCGTCGCAGCTATCGAACCCAAATGCTGTTCCGCGACATTCCCCAAACAGCGGATACGCCGCAGACAAGTCCACAATTCAACGGCGAACAATTTAATTTTCTCGGTAGGGAATTAATTCTGATTGGCTACAGAAGGCAATAATCATCGTATCGATGAAATGCTCTGCTTATATGAGTAATACCTTAATGGCTCTTCCACAGAAGTGAATTAAGCGAAATTGATATTGTTAACCTCTCCTCTGCGCTGCAAAGCCTGCCTGGCATCATAACGAATTTCGCTAAGACAGGGACAGTAGTGACACTGGTTGTTCGCGACTCGCAGACGTTATGAGGAGGTTTCTTCTACGTGCGACACCGAAACCAATTTCATACATATGAAACATTATTTAGGAATCCACAATCATAATAAAGATTCTACCATAAATGAAGCCTTCGCTCTTTAGCTATAACCTTTCCCTCCTCGAGTAGTGGCTCATTCCCTTCAAATAGCCGCCGTGCTGAAATGGTGCGCCAACCGGTGTACTTCAGAGCCTGGACAAGTCCATGAGGGTTTACACCAGGACAGTTATCAAGGCTGATCGTGTCGTAATTCCTCCCCAGGGTTGAAACAGTTTTCCGCAACACCGCCAGTTCCGAAAGAACGTCGCCTTCGATACGCAAGCTGGAAAGGGAGGCGAGATGGCTCATGGCCGCATCAAGCGCATACTCCTCCTCGTCGCTCGCTTTTGCGATGGAGCATTTCTCAATGTTGAGCTGTTGTAGTGTAGATGCAACTTGAAGGAGCCAGTCCTTCAAACCCGCATTTGAAAGGCCAATGATTCCACTTAAGTGGACATCGGAAAGTGATGAATGCGATCCAGCTGTGAGATTGCATAGCTGGGGCCGTGTGATTGGTCCATTGCAAAGTGTGATACTCCTAAGGGCGCAATCTAATGGTGGAGTTTGTTCAATCTAGGTGACTATGAGAAGATACCAGTTATGAGCAACCAAAACATACTGTGAACTGTTTGACAGTTTGTAGGAACGGATTCGGTCCATCCCAGGCAAATAGTTTGAGTGTACGTAGTTTCGACCACCTTTGGAAGCAACGGAAAAGATCAGGTAAAGTGGGAAGGCAACGAAATGTTGGTTGCTCTTCAATCTGATAGCTGTTGATCAGGAAGCTTCTAACATCCCTTGATTGGCTGAGCGCCTCTACGAACTCCTCCCGCAGAGATGAGTGTGTATCGATAATCTCCAACTCGCGAACATGTTTTGCTGAATGAATGACATTCTTGAATGCAATCGCCAGATCCAAATATTCCGGCTCGTTGTGGACTACAGCGTGGCCGAAATGGCTACGAGAAAGGTACCAGATAGCGTTGCCGAACTGTGGCTCTGCTTGAACAGCTTTGGACACAGCCACCAAATCCGGCGCAGTCTTCCCACTTGTGTAAGACCCGAAGTCATGGAAGAGATGCTCCAAGGCAATGACCCAGTCGCGACAGACAAGTGCGAGTGAGATTAATGTTGGCCTCCAAGACCCGTACTTGTCCTCGACCGCACAGCCAAAGATGGCTGAGAGAATTTCGACGGGAGGTTGCGCAAAGATGCGCCGTTCTCGAGGACAGATATGCACGGAAGAGGCGAATATGCCTATCGAGGCTGGGTATGCGCATACCAGACCCGATTTATTGTTTGGCTTGAGTGATCCACGAAAGGTGTGGTTGAAACTGAGATAAAGAACGATGGGATCGTGGGTAAGTTGCACAAATTGGTATGCGATTCTGCGAGTCGGTCCATCGGTGATCGGCCAAGAGGGCAAGAGAATGAGTTTGGCGCATCGCCAGGTATCGTCGCTGATATCCTGCACCTATATAAAGTCCAATATTAGTCGAGATCTAGCTATAATATGTTCGTCAGACGGTACCTCGTACGCTATTGTACACGGCGGAAAGTCCAACACGGGCAAGCCTTGTTCAAGCAAGGTGTCTGAGGCTTTATGAGCCGCCTCTTATTCCAAAAGCAGGTTTTCGTTGGGACCCACGTCGAGTCCGTGTGCAGCAGCGTTTGGGTCTTTGGCCATGTGCTCCCTCTGCCACCTCGTAAAACGGACATCTTCAATACCGTCTTTCACTGCCTGCGGTGCGCGAGTTTACAAGGGCATTATGATCGAAAATGAAATACGCACCAGATCTTGCAGTTCGGTATCATCTTCTTTAGAGCAAATGATAACCTGAACGCCGGAAAAGTGTTTTTCCGTTCCCGGTTCCAACACGACAGATATGACAAAGTGATTCCCACCCTGTGTCTTGCCAGGCCCTTCGAAATGCGACTCGATACGATACAATTCGGAATCTAGAGTCATTGGATTGAGAGGGTGCTGGGGAAATTATATTGGCGATAAAGGGAACGTGAATCGTTGTGGGTCAAAAGCCAGCGGTAAGGAGATGACGCGAGGTCGGCGGGGAAGTCTGCGTAAGCTCTGGCCTCGAAAAGGTCTCGATTTTTCTGCCGTATATCGCTGAAAGATGCGCCATCTCGCAACTGCGCTAGTGCCGCGGCGTATACCGATGGATGAACGGGGATGGGAGGTATGTGGCCGATATTGGCTGTTTTACACCCCTGGTTGTGCTCGAAATGGCCTCGGACACGCAGAATTTTATTTTCACGGACGGTAATCTCGGCATGCGCAAGACAACCGGTGAACAGGAAGCTGGTGTGGCGCTCCTGGGTTCCCCGCGCTCCATCAGGCTGCGAGCGGTCGTAGTTCGTGTTCCGCTCACGGTGGTCATACCCGCAGGCGCAGAGGTACAATATTTTGTGGACATCCACCTTGGCCTTCTCGGAATGACGGCTCCATTGGTGTGACCAGCGGTTACCAAGGAGCTCTCGGGATTCGGAGTCGAGACCGTGCTGAGCCATAACTGCCGATGCCTGCAGCTGGGAATCATCATCGAGCGCGTAAATGTGGTCAACTATGGGTGGCGTCGGGAATGAGGCGCTGCTCTCGGGGTGATACATCGCTTCGATAGACGCGCGCTGCTCATCATTAATTTTAAGATGAGAGATGGGGACGGCTGCAGCTGTACTGCGCGCGTTGAGCGCTGGATTTTGGTCCGGGGGAACGTAACTTCCCCATCGAAATTTTTTGCGGTAAGTGGGTGGAGGGCCGGTGGCGGCGGTGGCGGCGGCGGTGGCGGGGGGTGCGCCGAATTTCTCGTTCTCAGAGAGAAAAGTGAATGTAGACATCGAGAGAAATTGTTTGAGGTGTAGTAGTAGAAAGAGTTTATCCAAAGCGCCATCCTTGCCACCGACCTGAAGGACAATGGGTACCGAGGTGTCTGCGACGCGTCGAGCATTTCCCAATTGAGCGATTTGATGTATGATAGCCGGACTTCTCAAAAAGGAAGGTCGGTGAGTTGGCCCAAATTCCGAAATCGAGTGCATGGCAAAGAATGGGTTCATATAAGTACTGCGGGTGTCGTGAATCAGTAACCATGGTACCGAACAATCAAGCTGATGGACGGAGGTCAGCATTGTACAAATTAGGTTCGGATCAAACCAGCCGTTCATTGTTTTCCGATAGTTTCCGATGCGGACATCGTTTGGTAGCAAAACAAACGAAGATAGGCCGGGTATCCGGTCCGGAGAGAGGCTTGTTCCGAACCTAAAAACGAAGCGACGAGCGTTGACAATGACATGTTCGGGCAGCCGGCTTCTTGTCCGAGGACATTTTTGTGTCTCTACAAGTCGGAGTAATAAGTGCATTACTCTAAATCAAAGAGAAGAACGTCAAGAGAAAGCATAAAGAGCGGGTCCGGATTAGGTACGAAGTGATCGGACTCTCAAGGGTTGAGTAATGAGTGAGTCATTCCGACGTCGGCACGCCTGTATGTGTGCATGTATGTCTACGCCGACTGCCCCAAAGTGGCTCTCAATATCGTGTTTAATATTTTTCAGCCCCATTCCTAAGGCTACTTGCCATTTGATTACCATACCGACTTCCCACTATACTCTACATCCCTGAAAAACATTAGCAATGAGATGGGCATTTTTTACGCATTTTCTTCCAAGGTCTTTTGTGCGGTTATTTCGACATGTTATTTTGGGGGGCAAAAACTGTCCCAGTGACTTTTGAGGTCCAGAGAATCACATAGAAATAGATGGAAAGCCTTTTATTAATTTAACAGCAAATGTTTGGCTCCCAACACTCATAGCGCACTCACTGTAGGCCAGGGCGGGATCCTGGTGATGCGCCGCCGCTTGTTTGTTAATTTATGACAAACAAGTATCATATCTAATCTAGTCCGGGGCTGATCCGGACTCCGGTGGCGCATCACATCATTTTGATTTAGAGTAATGCACCCTTTCCTCCTACAAGTCGCTCAATTGGAGGCGCGCTTTGACATACTTGTCAAGTTGTACTGTAAATGAATTTTACCATCTGTCACTTGTCGTTCTAGAGGGGGCGGATGGGCGGGAGTCGGCGGGAGGCAGAAGGAGGGTTGGGATTGCACGGAAAGACCCGAGTGATGGGTCCAGACCGAAGTGACAAGGGCCGAATCACGCTGAAACCGGCCAAGGTGTACACTTCATTTTTGGCATGGCCGCTTCAGCGAAGCCGGCCACCCGAGCAGGCCCTGACATCTTACGACCAGCAAGAGTGCTCTAATCCACAAGTACAAGCCAAAACATATGATAGTCCCGAAAATTCTATACATAAAAGGATTGAATACCAATCAATGTTCTTGTCACTGTGCGAGGAGTAAATACGCCGGCTGTACTGACTAGCAGTAGACGAGGCGATCGGCAATCGCGGCGCACCACACGATACGACGCGCGGCGCGCCATACGCGCACATCCCAAGGCGTGGGGATGCGCGCGCGCGCTGGCATAGCGTGCGAGGGGTGGGCGTAGCCGGCATGGAGGACATGGGAGGCACACTCGGGCACAACGCAGTTGCCGCACATGGTGCGAGACGATACGACCCGAAGTGGACGGACCCTAACGCTAGTCAACGCGCGGGCGCAGAGAGCAGTGGTGGTAGGCGTGGAGCGAGTGGGGGTGAGGGTGTGTTAGCCAGGCACAGCCGGCAGCAGACGACACGGCGAGAGCGGGGCGTTGGTGCACGCGTCGGGTTGAGTGGGCGAGCGGGGAGGCGTCGGGGACAACGTATTTGTTGGGGTCGGTGGCACGGAGGGCACGGTGGCGGGCGCGTTGTCGGTGCCCCGCGGGTCTCGTGCCGCATGCGGGGGCGAGTCTGGGTGCTGCGGGTGTGGGTGTTGTCGACGCGAGCGTCGTCCCTGATGCGGTGTGGGCACGCTCAGTAGTCTCCTAAAAGAGAAAGCAGTGAGCCTAGTTAAGAGGGCCGACACCCTCGAGAGACTCACTGGGGAGAAGGTTTAACTAGCCTGCAGCTGCCGCCTCAAGAGGATGATGTCGTCCGCCCGCGCCCAAAAATCCGCGTGCCCCCACGCGCCGGCCACCCAGTCGGCCACCACGTCGGCCACCACCGTCACCACGAAGCGCACATCACGCGTCGGGAACTTCGCCCTCCAGTCCGCGACGTCCGCGTCCGCTCTGCATATCACGACGAGCGCGCGCAGGCCCGCGCTCTCGCGCAGGAGCTTGTGCAGCGCGCGCGCAGGGACGACAGCGTACGCCATGAGCGCGAGGTGCGTCAGGCTAGGGAGCGACCGCAGGCTCGCCCAGGAGGCGGCGTCGAAGGCCGAGAGGTTGAGGTCCAAGAGCTGCAGATGCGTGGTGCGTGCGAAGAGCGGGTGCGCGAAGCGGGGTGGGCGGCGGGCGAAGAGATCGACGGCGTAGACGCATAGGCGCAAGGGGCGCATGAGGGCGAGGGGCGGGAGGCACGACGGGTCGACGCCGTAGTAGCACGCGAGGTTAAGCACGGCGCTGCAGACGGCGAGGATGGGCGCGATGTCGATGATTAGGGCGCACCGCGACAGGTCCAGCATGAGATGCCGGGCATGCGTGCCAAACCCGCGATATGCGCGCGTGTTTAGACCGCGATACACGAGAACATGAAACAGGAATGGCTTCAGCCTGGCGAATAGTCAGCCAAAAAGAACTTGGCGCAGGTTTTTGAGGGTACCACGTATGAACTCGGCGCGCGACGAGCAACAGTCGGGCGATGTTCTTGTAGTCGACAACCGCAGTGGCCTCGAATACTGCGCGTTCCAGCTCTACGGGAAGAACGACCCCGCCGAGTTCCATGAGGTGGCTTGTGTCACGAAAGTCACATCACGCCTGATTCAACTTTCGAACTCCGCCCATCCGCGCTTTCAACATCTTCCCACCGATTTGAAGAACCCATCCCTCTCGGCTAACATATCTTTCAAGTCAAATACTCGAAAATCTCCGCCGAAAAAAATCTCTTGCTCGGTGATCCACACGGAGGAATAATTCAAGTACAAATGTTCCGCACTAAATTGGGGGAGGCGGTGGGGGCCCCGTCCTCCCAAAAACACCACCTACTACCTACTTACCCACCCGGTCCACATCCATAATTCGGATCGGCAGCTAGTGTCTCCAAGTAATTATATGTGCAATACGCAGTAAACAATAAATTACTCTCTTTGCCTGACACACCCATGGCCAGATACACCCAGTTCGCAGAAAACGACCGGTTCAGGTTCGCACATACATCCTCCGACTCCCGTCCCCGATCCTCCCATACATATATTCAATTCCACAAACTCTTTTGACGGTCTCTGTGTAGCATCATTCATCATTGAGTATGTCATACAATACAAGCTCAGCACTGGCGAACATATCTGCGGAGTTGACGCCTCCGGCAGACACTTGTCTTCCAGATGTTCATTTACTCTCCACTCGTCTATTATTTTCGTCCCACTGATTGCTTATGCGCCACTCAACTTCGTGAATCAATCACCCGCGATGACAGAGTTTTCTCCGTGTAACTGTACAAATTTGGTTTGCGGTATGTGTTTTGACTCCTTTTCCTGTCGCTTTATTCATCGTCCTTCCTACTTAGTTCACACCAATTCTTCGCCACACCTGCCCATTTTCGGTGCGCCATCTTCCTCCCACTTTGTTCCCTGTTTTTTTTCCCTCTCCTGCACCCTTCCTTCAACCATGGAGGGTTCTTTGAGTCGGATCCCGCCAATTCAACGCCCATACATCCAGGTCTAACCGTGGCGTTCGTGATGCTAGCGTTTTACCGTCGTTAGGCAAGCGTGGCCAGTCCCTTTGCTCGCATCTTCTGTCGCGCGGCGCGTATATGAAATCGGAGATCCCACTGAGCACCGCGGTGTGGCCAGTCCTCAGGACCAATGATCTGCTCTGGCGGCAGGAAGATTTATCCAGCCGTCTAATTCAGTCTTTTCATTCCTCTTTTTTATTCCTCCCCGTTGATCATTTCGCAGAAGGCGTGTTCGACTACGGTGGATCCTTTTGTTGGGTTTTCCGGTCCAGATTGCGGTAATTCCCGCATCCTCAAAAATTCCTACTGCATTCCTTCGACCGTATTTTATTTACGAAGTGGACCTCCTGTTCCCTCCCGTGCTATTCTGGTGGAAATGGGAGGACAAAAAGGGTACGAAAAGGGCGCGAAAAGGGCCAAATGTAGAACCCCCGATCTGGGGCTCAGTTTTTCCTCCCTTTTCTGCTTCCCCTTCTTCATTTTATGCAGTCTTGGTGTTCTAGTTAGGCAAACAACAAGACCGCTCTGATGGAAAGACGGCCTCCAGTTGAACTCACTGGCATGTGGTACAAAAATTGGCGTACATTGAATGAGACATGGATAATGGTTGTCTGTATACTCTTTGGCACATCCTACACTTCTACACTCGCCTTGCAGGGAACAAACTGGTGGACAAGCACTCCCAGGCCATTTCATATCAGTCTTCAAAGTCACATACCACCTCAAATGTTCAAAAAGGACTGAGGCGATTTTTTCTAGACTTTATGGCACACTCAGTTACATTATCTGCCATATATGAAAGGGTGCAAAAAGGCCGCAAAAAGGGCGTAAATAAGGGCTACCCTAATCATCATCATCACGTCGTTCTGATTCAGAGTCCTCCCCAAGAAGAGAGGCGGCGAGACCGCCTATAAAGACAGTCCCGAGAAGAAGAATGTACAACATGCACCCACTGACCAACTTCACTCCCATTGGCGCAGCAAAAAAGATCGAAGCGACAAAGGACACCGGGGCCCGTGCACTAGTCGCGACCATTTGAGCCAGAGAATTTGTCAGCGATAGAGCGGACGGCTGGGCCACACAGCGGACAACCAGGACTTGTATCGAGGCTACAGAGGAATGATTCAAGGATCAGGGTCAGTATTCAGAATCTGTTCCCTTGCGAGATGGCGAGGACACGCACAATACGCCATCGACATGGAGAGGTTGGATATGATTTGCATCATCGCGACGGGAAGCCTCACCAGACGCACCCGCCGGGCCGCAAATATTAACGGCGGTAGGGCTCCGATGCAGAATGCGAGACTGGAGAACGAGGAGGTGTATATCTTCCGCGCTCCAAGAAGCCGGAAAAGTCTGGGGATCATATATATCTGGATAATGATGTTTCCAATGTCCCGCATGCGTATGCCCCTCGAGATACCGCTGATAATTTGGTGGTCTGGGAGGAAGCTGGGTGTTTCGGCGCTCTGCGGCGGTGGATAAGTCAGTGGCAGCAGTATTACTTGAAGGGAAGCGAATCGTCAGTATCCGGAATCATTACTCTATTATGGAGACACCTACATAGATAGACGGTCTGCACGATGCTAAACAAGCCGTGATTGAACAGCGCAGTGAGGAGACGTGGAGTGAGGATGTCGCGAACTTTTGACAGTGTCATTGCGTCCTCAATATCTGAACTGCTTCGAGTAGTGCGAGTTAAGGTCTCGGTCACTGAGATGGATCCATAGGAAGCATAGACTGCAGCAACCAACGAAGTCGCCGGCGTCGATTCTGTGGAAGTGGGTGTCCCAAGTTTCTCCACTTTCTTGCGCTCCAGGATCGCTGGTGACGACTGTAGATGATTTTTTTAAGCTATATTTCCTCGGCATTGCCGCGATGAATAAATGCATTACCTCCTTCAAACCGAAACACCCTATGAGGAAACATAACAGCGAAAGTAGACCAACAACCCCACATGGCAGCAAGTTCGGATTTTCGCGCAGGACTCGCAGTTGACCCAGGGTTTCTGGCCACTTGTCCGCGGGATTGGACAAGTGCTGCCCAATAATGGGTCTAAAGATCGTCAGGAGTGACATGAGTAACAGAAGAATAAACCTACCCGAGCGTAGAACCTGAACTCCATGCGATTGAGATGAAAGTCATCGCATACGCAAGGGTAGAGGCTTCCGTCATCTTAAAATCTATTAGTCAGAGTCTGTTAGCTTGTTCAGATACGCTCACCTCCGCCAAAGTGGTATTAAGAACACCTATTGAAACATTAAATGGTGATTGGCAAAATAGTGATGCAATGACTTGCCTGTATTCCCGTTGAATACGCCCTGGGCGCTGCGGAACATGACGCGGGCCGAGTAGCTTTTCGACCATCCAAAGCCAATCAGCGAAGATGCTAGGCCCAGCGGGGCAAGAAGCAGAATGGGTCGTCTTCCGAAGTTGTCTGATGCACGTCCCCAAGAATATACAGACAGAAATTGAGCGACGAAAAAGACCGATTCCTACATGACATTGTCATCAAGCACTCGTCTGAACAGTGACTCAGAGATGTAGGCGATTCACCTGGACAATTGCTAAGATATAGCTTGTATTTGAGACCTCCATGCCTAGCAATAAATTTCCAGGAGGTACCGGAACCTCTTGAGTCAAGGAAAAAATTAAAGTGCTTTTTACATTTGTTCGTCAAGTGATTCGAATAGAGGTACCAAGACACTGGGACCTACTTACGTCGAGAGTGCCTCGACTGCTTGAAAAAGCATAAGGATTGCGAGCTGGGATCTCCGGAATGGTGCCATGGGATAGCGCTGGCGCAGTGG
Source organism: Mycena rebaudengoi (assembly GCA_029282285.1). Classification (NCBI taxonomy): domain Eukaryota; kingdom Fungi; phylum Basidiomycota; class Agaricomycetes; order Agaricales; family Mycenaceae; genus Mycena; species Mycena rebaudengoi. Next base: position 459,582 of record JARJCX010000003.1, on the reverse strand, counting down.
GATGAGCTAGGCAGGGGGTTTGGGGCGCCTGAGCCGATTAATGGATCCCTAGCCTTCGACATGAAGCTTGATGATGGTACGTTTTACTGTCCCGATCCCCGTCGCTCGACGGGGCCGAATAGAGAGCCACGGCTAAAGTCCGGCGAACTAGCAGCCGAATCTCATAATTAAGATTCGACCCAACTTGAGCCCATCTAACTGGACCCCAATTTGCCAAATTGCAGGACCAGGCTAGAGAATTTGTTCGTGGACGTCCGAAATGGCTGCACACAAGCCCAATTTCAGAAGTCGGCGGTACGTAAACGCAACGTCGGCCAAGATCCGAATTAGCTGATTCCTGAAGTTGGGGAAGAAATTGGGCATCAAGCTGAGGCCCAAGTTGGACGTCAAGTCAGGCTCTTTTACACGTCTTGATGTCTAAGTTGGAGGCCAAGTTGGCCCTAAGTTAGCCCCAAGTTTTACTGCTCTTGGCGGAACTTAGTGCGGGAGCACTTTTTCCTAACGATTTTGATCGTTTCACCATAACGGCGATTGTGGGTCCAGTTTTCATTAATTTTCCCTGAAGCCAAAAAAAAAAACGATTCGCAGCGTAAATCCCCAGGCACCTGCATCCTAAAATAAATATTTTGGTCCACGCACACTACCAATAGCATATTTGGCCATGTATTTAGCATAACATTTCTAGCAGCCAAACTAATTTAGTTGGATGTCTTGGTTCTGTGACCAATTCAAGGGAATAGTGTTGCTCAGGTGCATCTGTGTCCAAAATCACTTTGCGACATGTCCAAGAGGCTCTATTTCGATGTCGCGCCAGGGGCAGTCATACGCAAGTGGAGTAACAGTGTAACTCTCGCAAAATCTTTTGGACGTGTCGCAAAGTGTCTTTGGACACGGAAGTGCCTGAGAAACACTATTTCCTTAAACTGACCATAGAACCGAGACATCCAACTTCATTAGTTTAGCTGATAGAAATGTTATGCTAAATAGATGACTAAATATGCTATTGGTAGCGCGCGCAGATGAAAACACGATATTAATGACAGAGGTAATCCCACCGGTCGAACCATTTGTCGGAATGGCATACAAACTCAAATCCTGGTTACAGACCACGTCAACCATTCCCAACGCAGGCCATCATACAACGTCGTCCTCTGCAATTCAGCGTCAACCTTCATAGTTCCCTGGGGGAACACGCTTTCCCACATTTCACGCCACGATTCAGGGGAGTGACAAAACATTGGGCGCCCGTCAGAGGCGGCAAGCAAAGGTAATCCGAAGCCCTTGGAGCTCTGTGCGATGTGACAACCAAAAATCATCGACCCAGAGCAGGGGAGAGCAACCCCCCAAGAGCACTCGCAAGATGAAGTTGTTGTTTTTCAGAGAACAGGTGGAAAACCGATGATATGTGAATCGCAGAGATATGCCCACGCAACGGCGTCAGGGAAGTTAAAGATATCAGCGATGGGGGGGACTCGGTGTCTTTGGACGGAGCGGTCAGTGGGGGGGATGGTTCAAGAAATCGGGGGTCCAGCGCATCGCCCGGGAGAAACACGACAGGGAATGTTTCGGGAGTTGACTGGAACAGCTCATGGCCAATATCCCAGAAATCTGCATGCAATATGCAAATAAACACCGAGTCAGACGACTCTCGATCAAATAAATACCTGCTATAATGTCGCTCGCTATCAAGTTCCCTGTGGGAAATCCACTTTCTGATGTCCGTGCCGCCTGGAAAGCCTTTTAAATCAATGCGGAAAAGCCTAGAATTATACTGACAGCAACATCCGAGATCCAGAAGGATGGCGCCTTCCCGCTCTCGGCCTAACTTCAGAACCTCTCGGTAGGACGGAAGTGTTGATATCTGTGTCCTGAATTCGCCGAAATCAGTGTGGTCGATCTGTGTTCAGCCAAAAGCACCGTCACATTGCGAACTCGAACTTGCGGATGCAGGGGAACCAATGGAGCTGGAATGGATAACGTCAGATGTATCGACATTAATTCATAGTCAAAATCCTACCGAGTATGCTTTCTCTTGGACGGCGATAACATGTTTTTTCAAGGCATCGGGATCATCAATTCCAGTCTCTTCCTTGATGAATGCGACGTTCTCCCCCTGGATGTTGTTAACTCGGGATTTCAATGGCTACAGAAGAGCGAATGTGCCTGGTACAGCGTCCCATCGAGCGGGGTGGGTGTGTGTTGGGACATCGGAGTATTGATCACTTGATATCGAAGCGGTCCTTAAATACAAAGATAAGAGCCTTCTTCTCATTGGTCGGGTGACACGCGGGATGGAATACATGTCCAGAAATAGCCTTAAATGCTATCTCCTTCCCAAATCTCCCGCGGGTATTACTTGTATCTTAAGCAAATGCCTTGATTTTGTGTGCGTATTTTTCCATGTCCTTAATTTCTCGACCACTTTCCGTGTTTCAATTCGTTGGAAACAACCTTACTGCATTTGTTCCGCTTTCTCCCTATTAAATTCCACAATGTCAATGGCGATCGCCGTTTAACTTTGGGGAATGCCGCCATGTCTCATGCCACTCCACGCACAGTACTCATGCGACCCGCAGGCGACGCTCAAGGCCCGCTCAAAAGGCAGGACTGTCTGTCGTTACTGCGCTTTCCTTTCCTCGAGGGCTAAACTACTATTCATGTATAACAATAGGTATGTTCTGTGGGGCCTCAGATACCTGAACTGACTGAGAAAAATATTTGCCTTGTGTTCGGATCGCAATTTGTGGTTGCATGCATGTCCCAAACACATGCATACAACAGTTTACTTGTCCAGTCTTGCTACCACCGGAATTGAATAAAGAAATTTATTTGTTCTGAGCTCGGACCTTAACTTGTATTCCCTTTTTTGGGTTGTATACCGGCCGAATCCGCGACAGTATATTGGGATCGAGGTGGGTTCCCACACAAATTTCTTGCAGATTTTGAGTTCTTGGGGTTCTAAGCATCCTGGATACAGCATACCACGCGATAAGAACAATCCAGCACGTCTGGTTCTCACGTGGGGACTGCCTATAAAATCCTGAGGGCGCCTCCCAACCCGTGGCAGTGTTTTTTTGACCAAATGGGGACGGGCCTTGAGCAACCGAGTTCAGACGGTATGCCTGGGAATAAGAAAAAAGAGTTAGACACGGAATGAACACCCTCATTCTCAGATCAGATATATAGGTATCTCTGGAAAACAAAAGTTGTATAGAACACTGTTGCAAGCAATTTTCTTGTGAGTGATCTCTTGATTATCATTCAAGTTGTGGACTTCTATAGTGAGATGAAAGACCTTGTAGAAGCACCATTTATAAAGAGGCCTGGTATCATTTAACATGGATTCTACAAGGTTGGCCAAGTGCTTGTAGAAGTTTTGGCAAGACCAATCTCTGGACTTCTTGATTTACTACCATAATCCCGCATTACCACCATAATCCACTTACCCCACCTCGACCATATGCGCCCCCATCTATTGTGCGTTTACACCAGGAATCTATTCGCTGGCCCCCCAGACTTTTCCCACTCCATGTTTTCCAGCATCACACATTTGGAGCTTATGGATGATGATTTTTTGGCCTACAACGACGAATCCTGGAAGAGTCTTGTTTCGCTCCCGTGCCTGACCCATCTCGCGTTCAATTATTACTTCGACATTCCCGTGGGCTCGCTACATTTGCTCCTCGAGGAGCGTAAGCTCCTACAGGTGCTGATCTCGATAGTGGAGTACAACTACTACAATGATTTTTTCAATGACACTGTAACAGATAACCCTCCGTCGGCGCTCCCAACACATGACGCGAGATTCTTCGCGCGGACAACTTCATCCGCATGAAACGGCGAGGCAAGGTTCCCAGTGAGTCTCTCTCGTGTCGATTCTGTCGATCGGCGAGTATCCTCCTGACTGGCACTACAGGTGATGTATATTTCATTGCAGAAGGTGATTTTGCAGATGTCGAGTTATCGTAGTACTCGATGCCTGATAGGATGAGCCGCAATTAATGTTTCAAAGTTTGCTTCGTGGGCAAGTTCGTCCCCGGCAAGACCGGCGCAGAACTGAAGCAAATTCCCCCCCCCCTCCCCGGCATTTTTATATTCAGTGTAATACTATGACCAGTCAAGCTCCTGTCTTTAAACTCGAGAGACTCTCCGATGCCAATAGTAGTGTCATTGGGCATAATCCACTTGAACCCACAGGGAGTTTCAAGTCCCAGATCTCGAATCTTACAACTTGAATGCAGCGAAAGGCACGTTTTCACACAGAAAGTTTTCAAAGCAGCAATGATTATTTTCCGCATCAAAGCCTCAGCATCCACGGATTAACAAGCGATGAGTTCTCCAACTTACTCAAGCCTTACAATGTTATAATATTCGGAACCTTGCCTTATGGATCATCCTGCAGATGGAGTGATTTTGTGATCTCTCCTCTGCCCTGTTTCTCAGGAGACAGGTGCTTAGTTGTGGTCTGTCTCTTATGAGGCAGATCCTCCAACTGTGGCAGTCACATGCATCTGCAAAGGGATGATTTAGGACAATATTGTTGAGACTGGTGGACACTGGGGATTTTTACCTGGGAGGAGAGTCAAGCTCTTCCCGTACACTTGCATACTCCGCTTGTGGTCAGGTCCCACGAGATTCTAACCAGATGTCCTGCCATACCAGTGGTTGGCCAGTCTCAGGTTTATCAGTGTCTTGTGATGATCTACCCCCTGGAATGATGTTGTGTTCTGTTGGCTTCTTGTAGTTTCTTGGACAGATAACCACCTTTACAATACTGCTTGTTAGTCTTCTGTAAACTCGTTGTTCACTTGTTGGACCACGCGAGTATAATATATCCCCCCCCCCAACAACAAAGACGGGATTGACAAGATGAAAAAAGACATTCATTTGATGTGAAGCACATGCCATTTAGATGCAGTACATTCCCCTTTCAGCATAGCACATTCCGCTAAATAGAAGCACATTTCGGGGAGATACAGCACAAAATTAGCTGTCCATCAGCACCTGAGATCAAATTTACAGAGGAAGAGAGTCACAGAATATTATTCTATTCTATTCTGTGGAAAGTCTAATAATGCTAGTTTAATAAAACACAACTCCGAACAGCGGACTTGAACCTAAAGAATTAAAGGCCAAAATTAAGCAGCTGTATGCTAGGAGAAAGAGAGCGTATCTTTTGAGAGTTCTCTTCCCTGCACTGTCAGCAACTCACCCCGCATATGGTTCAAGGAACTCCTCCCCCCCCGCCCTCGCCTGCGTCATACGGATATGAAGCCGCCGGCGCTGCAAGCACGGATGCACGCGTGCGTTTGTGCAGCATCAGCCCAATCCGCGCGATAGACATTGGCCCTGACCGCGAGCGCGAGTGGGAAAGGGTGAATAGGGATTTGCGAAAAAGGAGGGGGAAGGGAGCACGGCGCCGCCGCTAATGAAGCGCGCGAGGGACGGTGCATGTTTGGGAGGGGGGAACGGAGTATCCTGCGTACGATGCGCACAATGCACTGCGCCGCGACCCGCCGCTTGTGACGCCCCCGCACGTTTGGTCGAGTCACACCTAATGAGGTGATGATACTCGCTTCATCTGCCTCCTTCCGAGCGCAGCGCATTTTACGGTTCTAGAGGGCTTGTACGGCTATGGGAGAAAGCAGTTGGGTCGAAGGAAAAGGGAGATGTGGTAGACTCGTGAACCAGTCTACGTTGGCGCGGGTGATAAGACAGCGGGCGGAAATACGGATTAGGAAGGAGAACAAACAGGAGCAACATCAGAGCAAACATAATCAAGAGGATCACCCTGCCAACGCGGAATAGCGAGCCTTGGCGAGATCACGTCATCGTGATGACACACCGGGGGCCGACTGGGGATAGAGGGATGTGGCAAAAACGCGACGTACGTAGTTTTTGAATGCGATCCGAGCCAACTCTCAGCCAGACTAATTGTCGATGAAATCCTATGCTGTACTGTGATTTGAGGTCTAGTCGACGTTGAACACCGCTTTTATGCGACTTCGACGTGTCAAGGAGCGCGGAGGACGGTGGTCGTAGTGGTGGGGAAAGAGAGGATGCAGGTCAGTCCGCATTTAGCGAGGCGACATCAGCGATCGACCGGCGCGATACATTCTACATCTTGTATATCCTCAAACAAAGATGAGAGAATTAAAGGGGATGATTGACTTAGAGGTATGTCTGGGTTGAAATTGAATGAATTTTGAAGAAATGGGAACGGCTGAACTTGAAGAAAAATGAAGGCTGGTTGGACGGCGCCGGTGTACGGCGCCGATCGGCGGACGCGGCGAAAGATCCTAGCCCCAGTAAAAGGCTCTCCTGAAGTTGAACGGCTTGATCAATTGATTGAAGGGCGGAAGTCGGACCAGAGCTTGTTTTCTAGGTATAAGTGCTGTGGAGCGGGTGTGGGATGCTGCAGGCATATAAAATACTTCAACTTTATATGAAGCAGCTGCGGGGCAGCATACGTGGACGGCTCTACTGCGGCGAGCGTGTACATCCCGCAGGATGCAGTGTGAGTTGAACTGGGACCGTCCAGATTACTTGATGTGATGAACACGCAGCGTGCTTAGCCAAGGAATAATTGCCCGAAAATACAGCAGTTCGACCACATGATGACTGAGCAATTCTGAAAGCAAGATTTTGGGTCGTCGTAGCTGCTTTCAAGTTTTCAGATGTCAATTCAGGGCCCTTCATTTTGAGTCCGCAGCGAGTTCAGAACCACGGGGTAAGAAAACGGAGTTCTGCCAAGGCGAAAGGGGAAATGCTGTGGCACTGCTGCGAAGGTGTGGGAGCGGACTGTGCAACGAATACAGCACAGTAGAAGAGAAACAGTTATGGGGATAACACTGAAGGGGATGTGCGCAAAGATGTACAAACGAACTCGAGATTTCGTTAAGCGAACGGATAATCTGTCGAAGCCATAAGTCCTGTCCGATGTCGACTTTGTGCATCCGGCTTCAGAACTTTCGGGCCCCGAGGCACGGAGATCATCGTCAGCAGCAACGAGAGAATAAAGGAGAGGAGGAGGGAAGGAGCCTCCGAAGAGGGCTGGTATTGTAGTACCCAGTCGATGATCATCAGCGTCCGCGCGGTTTTCTCTCGCTGGTGGTATAGGACATGGTGGCGTCTTTGAGACTCACATTGTGAACGATATAGCCAGCCAGGGTAGAAGGTTTGGGTGTCGGAACGGCGTGTCTCGAGTTTGGGGGATATTGATGGGCTGTAGAAATTCAAATTATCAGAAACTTGAACGATTACGTGAGCAAGCTTTTCGGGAACGTGTGGACCCTGGTGAGAAACATCAGGACGGCGCCCACAGTCGCCCACCAACGCCACAGTCCGATGCCATGGAGGCGTCGCTAACGTGTCTCGAAATTACCACTGTACTGGGTCGGACTTCGGAGGAGGAGGAGGAGATCTATTATACTGATACGGTCCCACAATGGGAACAGCCAGTCTACTACGTACGACATCAGAACTTTTTATAGGCTAAGAAGTTATGTGTCGTAAGTAGAACACACGTTCCTTCGGCAGTCGGACCGACTTCCTTGGCTTCTCTTCTTTCTAATATTAGTTATTTCCCGTTCTGGGTCTTGGCCTTGATGCTGGGTTCCTAAATCTCAGCGGCTTCGGGCGGGGTGTGTGCTGTGCATCTTGTGGTGTAAAAAATATGAAGCGGCAGCGGGATCAATAACGGGTGATAAGGGTCTCCAGTTTTAGGGTGTAAAGATGGGTGAAGCACAACTCATTGTACACAAACACATTCATGTATTTTAAGTTGCAGTTCATGAATCATGTGTCTATTCCCACCAATACATGGGACAGCCGTCGATTCCCATGTCCATTTAGAATAGAATTTGTTTTTTTGCAAATAATGTCCACGCACCGGGCCGAGTTCGATAATGTGATTGAAAGAGGCTGAGGTCTGGGCTTCAGATTGCCATTTGGGCTCAAATTGTAAATTCTGCGTAAGGAGATCCTGATAGGGTAAATTGTTTATCCACTGTCCACTAGCCAGAATCATTTTTTCAGCAACGCAGACTTGCGATACGGAATCGCCTGGTACACGTTGACCTCATTGAAGTGCGGAGCCGCCGGCTTTTACGGCAGAGGAAAACAAAGTTGGCAAATTATGACAGAATTAAAATTTAATACAGGAGCCTTTCTCTTTTCGTCTGGCATCTATTTCTCCGCTGGCGCGAGCAAGCGGACCCGTCGATGCTTCTCAACAAGCAGTCCATCTTTTCCAAAGTAACGCTCGCTGGCGAATGACCATTTGATGTTCGTGTAAACCCACAAACTCATTCCGACGGCGTACTCCTTCGCCAAGTTATCGATGGGAGCCGGGAAAGTCGGAAAGTTCTTCATATCCTCGCAAAATTCCCGGGAGATGTGGTGGTATTGCTCGCCAATGTGATCTACAGCCTGCTGCACGCTGAGATTCTTCTCCCTCATGGCGACAGTTACCATGTTATGCTCATCGTCACCGCGAGATTGCTCAACATTGTAAGAATAGAGATCCTGGAACTCCCAGTCAATGATTATCCAATATCTAAAACGGGCTTACATTGGCAAGGATTGTCATGTCGATAGCGCCGCAAGTTAACCTCTCGATGTGAGGATGGTCCACCACAGAGTCAGGAAGGTCGTCAGTCAAGAGAAAGAAGTCGAACGAGGGGCGGACTCCAATGGTTCCTCTGCGTAGCTGCAGGTACTCTGAAATGGAGCGAATGCGCCCCATTTCACGGTCCACGGCCTGCTGCCGTACCGCATCCGTGTACTCGTCGAAATTCTTAATGAATCGTTGAGCCGAGGACGGACTCGCGACGAGGAGTGTGCGTTTCCAAAAGCTAAATCAGACAGATATTCAGCGGTCAATTTGGACAAGGCAGGCCTGATGGTTTACCTTCTCGTCATGGCTCCAAGAATACCTTCGCCTGGAATATGCTCTGTTGGATTTCTGGTCATAGATATCAGCTCAAGCTCTACCGAAGAATATGGGGAACTTTACCTCAACGCGCCCATGATGTCGGCGGCCTGCTTAGTGACATCTTGTCCGCTGGCCTCATCACTTTTCTCATCGAAGACAAAGAAAAGATTCATGAGGTCGCATGCCGGCCGAAAATGGTCGGGGCCGGCATTTGCATAGGCCAATGATGAGAAGATTCCGAATTTGCAACGGTTGAATGCGATCTGAGCCCGTGGGCTGAATGCTCCGAACGACTCGACCCAGGCGGCACTATCCGCAACAATGTTTTGCAGAGGGTTCGGCTTTGTTTCAAATGGCCAGTGAGCCAGCAAATCTGGGAGGATAATATCGGTGGTGTTTGTCATGGCAGGCGTAATCAACCCTCTCATGGATCAAGCGGGTATTTCGTATCGGAATGCTGGAGCGGCTCAAAAAATATATAAAGCCTTTTAGATGATCACTGCAATCAGCAGGTTCCTAAATTCAAAATTTGCGAGAAGTTGTGAAACGGCATAGACTAACTTCCAACCGACATAAGCGGAGTTAGAGCTAAACGGACTTAGGCAGACACCCCATTTTTGAGGTTTAGGAACCCGCTGAACCAAGAGGCGTCAGATCTCGGGATCGGAACCCCGATCAGCTTGCGTGGGAGATCACGTGGAACGACAATTGCTTGGTTGAGAAAAACACTCAATCAATTCAAGTAGGTAACACACGAGCACTTACACAACTTGGTAGAAACGCATTGGAATGTGCCCCATGGTGTTTTCTGGCATTTTGTGACGACGAGCAAAAAGTCGTTGACCGGCAGTACCAGCTCGTCACCTTGTCTTTCCCGATTTGGGGGGGCGGTCTCGGCCTTCGGATCAGGTTGTTCGATCCAGAGATCTGACGTCTCTTCCGCTTCTCGCAGTGAATCAGTCGGTTAATTAGTTCTATTTATGTTCGACCTCCGGAGCTTATGGATGTTAAGGCGGCTCAAGTGATAGAAAGCCTTTTAGATACCAATCAGTCGTTTAGTTAGTTCTATTTATGTTCAACGTTCGAACTCTATTGGAGGCGCTCAAAAGATAGAGTGCGCTTTAGATTAGTTCCCCGTAGACAGACGCTTTACCGAATGAAGCTCGTACCTCGCTTAGTTTTAGATACCAATGGACTAGTTACTTAGTGTGTTCCTATACAACATCCGGATATCCGTAGACCTCGTCCGCCGACAGACTGGCTTCATATAAAGTTGGCGAAGAGGTCTGCCGATGTTTACCGGAATCTGGATGCTTGCATATCTATCCCAGGCCGCCCCAGTTGCTCTCTCTGACATGGAGTATACCAGCCTGTTCCTCGTGTGTGGACTAATCCTGCCTCTTGGGTTCATCTTGCTCGCAAGTCGCTCTCGCACCTCTCTCAAAGAAATACAAGGCCCGCCATCGTCGTCCTGGATTTATGGTTGGTAGTGCATGCGTTCCCATCCTATTGAAGGCTAACTCTTCCCAGGTCATCTACGGGAGCTTCTATTATCGTCTGAATACGGCGAGCACGAGTTCAAATGGCAATCTCAGTACGGCTCCTTGTACAAAATTAAGGGCGTCTGCGGAGTGAGCCCCCTCTGCATTTCGTCGCTTTTGAGCCCCCATAACGTCTCTCCCAGGAAGATCGACTCATGGTATCCGATCCTGGCGCATTGAAACAAATCATGGGAGACACGGAAACATTTGTGCGGTCGGACCACCACCAGCAGATCGTCCTTTCCTTGATCGGTCACAAAAGTCTACTCTATATGCGGGATATGCATACTTTCCGGAATTTTGTTTCGTCCTGCTGAGAAGGCCACGCCAGGAAGAGACCATTCGCGGCTTAGGGGTATCATGAACCCTGCATTTTCAACTGCGAATATCCGTGCCCTGCCCCGGCTCTTCAGGAATGTGGCGGAACGGGTTCGTATCGGCCCAGGGCATACATTGATTGACAGTAATTGCAATGCATTACAGATGATTGAGAAATTGGAAAAGAAACGCACGACTCTGGAACTGGACCAGCCGATCGACGTGTTTAATCCCCTCCATGAGGCGGCCTTGGACGCGATCGGGGAAGGTAATTGTGCTCTGTTGAAATTTACCATCAGCTAACATTACCACAGCGGCAGTGGGATATCTGTTCCACGCAGAGAAGGACGGCGAGGAATATGCACGCAGCCATCATAATCTTATGTTAGTTCTAGCCGTTTGCTCTCGTGAATTGCGACTCATTCCCACCTTGGCGTGTCAGAGCACTGTCATCCACCCGCTCGCAGGCAGGAATTCTAGTGGAAGCCATTCTGCCTCTGCTACCGCACTTCATTCACAGAGCCCTCCTCTATCTCCCGAGACCAGAGCTGCGCGCGATGCGTAAGAACAGAACGATGGCGGCGCGGGTTTCAACGCGGCTGATAAAATCGAAGACGGCTGCTTTGCATCAGGGCTTTGGTGAAGAGAAGGACTTGCTCAGCGTCCTTGGTAACGATTTCTTCGCTTCGTGTCTGTCCGAGTTCGCTCATATCCAATGTCGGGGCAGTCAAAGCCAATACATCGAAGGACGGTGTTCCAAAGATGACCTCACTTGAATTATCGCAGCAGATTCCAACTGCGGTTGTTGCGGGGCAGGGAGGAACCGTGAGTTTGTTTTTAAGTTTTGGGCTGGATTAATGCCAATGCAGGCCACCACCCTCGTGTGGGCTCTGTACGAGCTAGCCAAAAACCCCGACTTCTAGCACAAGTTACGGGTGGAGATTTCGGAGTCAGGTCCGCCCGACGGGGAATTATCGTATGCTGACGTCGAAGGGATGCCCCTGCTCAATGCGTTCTTGAAGGTGAATGTCGTCTTCTTGGTGCCTGATCTGTTTCATTCAACCTTCTCCTCAGGAAGTCTTGCGGTTCCATACGGGCCTCCCGGTCTCAGAGCGTGTTGCTACCAAGGATATTGTTCTGCAGCTATCCCAGCCGATCACTAGCACCACTGGAGAGCAGCTCAGCTCAGTAGCGGTCAAGAAGGGGCAGTTCATTTTTTCCGCTCTCTGGTCGTACAACAGGTGTGCCCTAAGTAAGGTATCCACCCTGGTCAGTCATCGTGATATATTTATGCAGATTACCGGCCATTTGGGGACCCGATGCGCATGAGTTCAAGCCCTCAAGATGGCTTGAGGGAACACCTTACCGTGGCCAAGCAATGGGGCCGTATTCGAACCTGCGAGTATGGTCTTGTCTCAGTATATGCCTGTTTAACAACCCACTGCAGACTCACCTTTCTCCAGGGACCACGGATGTGCATCGGGTAAGTTAATATAGCCGTATTCCATCGGGGTTTCTGAGTCTGATAACCGCACCAGATGGCGATTTGCGTGGGTTTTTTTTCTTGATCCCATAAGATTCAATTGAGCTCAACTCGGCGAAGTATAACAGAAGTGCAAGTAATCCTCACCGAGTTGGTAAAGCGCTACTCGTTTGAGCTTTCAGCCAACGTCCAGATTCACTGCAACGTTGCGGTGACTTTGATTCCGGTGACGGTCGACGGAGGAGATCCGGAACTTCCACTGATAGTGCGACCGGTGGAGTCCAACTCTCTATAAACTTATAGCTTCGGATTAAGCCAGTAAAGTTGCCTATATATGCCCGAAGCCTTTTAATTTAAATAATTCCGCTCTTGGAAAATCACAGTAAAAATTTCATGGAATCCCGCGTCCGGCGTTACTATTAGTAAATTTGCGCTAAAATCAAAATCCACCGTGGCTTATGTCAGAGCAAACATCACTGTCTGATTTCAATCTTATCCTGACATCCTCCGATTAAAGAACCATTATCCTGATTCTGATCTAATGTACATAAAGTCGCACTTCCTATAACTCCTGTGATACCGGTACCGACGCTGGTTCACTGCATACTCCCTATTATCATACTACACTAGATCCTTTTAATTCCCCAATCTCGTCCACATCTACGTCTACAACGTTACAACCACTAGAAAATACCTCCTCCCCTTCTCATTCAACTTCTCATCCGCACCCTCTAGATACTACACAGTTACTTCGTATCAGAAGCTGGAATATAGATGGGTCTTTTGTTCTTCTTATGAGCTGCCCGGATAACCGCATAGAAAACCAAAAATATGACATCAATTTCTTTCAAGAAACCCATCTTCGACCACAGCAACATGACTCCATCCGGCTACCTGATGGTTTCTCGATCGTCTCACGAACCCGCCGTCCAAAATCCAACTTTGCAAAGTCTTGGGGTGGCGTAGCATCGGTGATAAATTCTGCACGGGTCCCATCCAAAACGCGTGAAGATCTCTCTGGGCCCGATTTCATGGCCATTCAAGTGACCGACATCGTCATATACAATGTCTATCTCCTTCCAGAAACTACCAACTGGGCCGGCGACCTCGAATGTGATCCCTGTCTGGCACTAGCATCATCTCTGGCTATAGCTAGAACAGGCGGATTTCGAATAATGATCCCTGGTGATCTCAATGGCAGAACGGGCTCGAAAACACCATCCGTATACGATCCAAGAAGGAAATCCAAGGATGATAAACCAGGCTCCAGCAGAGGAAAATTCCTCTTCCGCTTGTGCCAAGACTATGATCTCGTATTTGTGAGTGGAGCTGAATGCTTTGGACCGGCAGTAGGAAATACACTTCATTCCAAGGATCTAGATCCACCGTCATCGACTATGCGATCGGGAGGCTCCCTTTTTCCTCGAGTGAAATCCTTCGAGGTTGAACCGCGCGTATCGGGCTTTGACCACGCAGCTCTGATCCTCGAATTTGAAGTTGATGCCTCCATCCTAGGAGCATCCGCTTTCCCCCGCAAAAGAGCCAAACGAGAAGAAGTCGTCTTGCCTGATGACACTAAGCTGGACAGGCTTCTCATCCAGATCATGGCAGCTGGGAAAGATGACTCCACAAAGTCTGGGCTACTATTCGGCTATATCTCATTCAATACCGATCCCGTAACTGTTACTATTGCTGGAACAAGCAAAAACACCGGAAAACATACTGCACAAGCTGGAGCCGCTGCATACTTCGGACCAGCATCAGGTCTCAACCGCACTTCTCGTGTTTGGGGCAATCAAACCAACGCACGTGCTGCACTTCTACTTGCGATTCAAGCCGCCCCAAAAACTAAAACACTGCAGATATCAACACGTTCCGAGTATGCCATAAGGTCTATTAAATATCATGCCTACAAAAACGACGCATGCGACTGGAAGTGTCCCAACGGCGACGTCCTAAAATTGATCATACAATGGATCAAGTCTCGAGCTGCCCCACTTCATCTCACGCACATTAAAAAAGGTCCTCATACTGTGGTCTTCAAAGAAGCCCTCGCACTAGCCGAAAAAGCATCCAATCTGCCATGCTCAAACTCCCCTGAATTTTTCCAAGCACCACCGCCTATGCCATTGCATTCACAAAGGTTAAATGTTGAAAAGGTGACTGCAGACATTCCAAACGATGCCGGGGAAAGCGCTCCGGATCAAATCTCGCGTCGCCCGCTTTATCCAGCTCCGCACAGGGGGAGAGAGCGGCTGGGTCAAATCCGTCAAAGAAATGCCGAAAAATTAATAAATGCACCGTCAGGTGGCGTGTTCTGGCGGGAATACCGTCGTCTTGCAGATCCTGCTCCCATCCCAATCTCCGTGACGGCAGAGAGCCTCAAACAAGTATTCGAACAGCGGCTTAACCCTCCAACAACGCTTCCAGAATCTTTTGATGCGGCCCAACACAGGATAAATCGATTTCATGTGGAAATGGTACCAGATTCAACCATAGATTCAACAGCAGAAGGCTTCTTTTCTCGTGAATGGACTGAGGAGAATATCGCGTGGGTCAAAAATCACATACGTAAACATGGAATGGACAGTGCAACTGGCGAGGATGCCATTCTCTATGCAGAAATTCTTGAAATCCCTAACGATGTTCTCGCTCACTTATGCAATGAATGCATTCGTAAAAGAGATGGGCCTACTTCATGGTTCAGAACGGTCATAATCGGTCTTCTGAAGAAGGGAAAGCTCAACATTGACCCGGAGAGCTACAGGATAATCGCTCTAGAAAGCTGCGTCCTCAAAGTCCTGACTCTCCTCATCCACAAACACATCACGGACTGGGCCGATTTCGCGTGGACTCATACCAGATTTCCAGAACGGCTTCCGAGAGGGGTACAGGACCAACAACAACCCCTTTATCCTACGCTGCATAAAGGAATGGGCCCGAGCGCATAGACGCACGCTGTATGTTGCGGCAGTGGATACAGCCAATGCTTTCCCATCCACAGATCACCCAACATTGTGGCTAAAGCTCCGCCGAATGGGAATGGGGGGCGCAATTTTTGACTGGCTGCGTATGCTCTATCAACGGATGGAATACTATGTGAGGCATGGGGACCACAATTCAGCTGACTTTAAAGCTTTTATTGGGTTACTCACTGGCGATCCCTCCTCCCCTGTCCTCTGGAATCTATTCATGGCAGATCTCTTTCTGTTGGATGATACAGATAATCCAGTCCTATCCGGTGTTAGAGTTGCCCTTCTGGCACAAGCCGATGATATACTTCTCATTTCGCTCTCCCCATAAGGTCTACAACGCAGATTAAATGCGCTCAATGCTTGGTGTGCAAAGAATTTCATAAGAGTCAACATGATTAAAACAATCATCATGATTTTTGGAAGCGCACCTGCAGGCAGCCAATTCCATCTAGGAGTTAATGTTCTGAACATCAAGACCCAAGAAAAATATGTTGGAATGAACTTCCGAACCGACACGAGAAATATGTTTGAAGATTACTATAAAATAAAAGGCAAGCACAGCCAGGTATTGCGTGCATAGGATAATGGGAATTGACGATTCCACTGGTCGTTTAACACCGAAGCAATACAAAACCATATACATGGCACGTGTAGATTGCCATCTCACTCATGGATGCGAAGTTTCGCCAGATAGTGAAGATGTACACGTGAAAGAATTATGCGCGGTGCAAATTGACTTTCTTCGTCAGATTCTAAATGTCCATTCCCAATCCATGCATGCGCCTCTATTCACCGAGACTGGATTAATGTCGCTTCGAGTCCGCCGTTTTATGCTGTTCCTTAAATATCTGCAGTACCTACTGGGTGACTTTCCATAACGATAAAATAGTCCTGACCAATATCCGAGCTTGTTTGAGAGTGCCATTGATGGAATCAAATCAGTTAGTTGTAATACTCTTGTGGGAAGCACAACAGAAATATTATTTGCCTTATCCACCCATATCTATTGGTTTCTTGTCTGGTTCCATGAGCACCACATCCTCACGTCGCCATACTCTGCTGGAGAATAATCACTGGGGCTTCGTGGCTTAGACGTCACAAGACACGTAAATACGCGTTGGAGACACGTAACGGACGCGTCGAGACGTGTCGCGGGCATACATGAACGCGTGGTTTTTGATGCCCCCCGCAGTGCGAAAGTGTTTTTGGACGTTTCAGACTCGCAAAGACATACTCCACGTTACTCACGCCCCAGTTGTGGAAGGATTTGATCCAATTGGGTTATTCAGGAAATTCTGCGTCTATTGGAATCTGTTCGGGGGGTCGGTACCCCCTGGACAGATTTCTACAGATTCAAAAAGATTCACAATAAATCGTGTACGTTAAAAGTGATGGGGTCCTGACAGCTGTCTCGGCATCGCGGCGGAAATTGCTCAAATACTCCCCAGGAATTTTTTATCGTTATGGAAAGTCACCCACTATCACTTAAAATGCCACATCTTGCTCGTGCGGCTTTCAATTCATCAATTGAACTTGCTGCAATGGGAAAGGAATCGTGGGCTGGGGATGTGCTAACTGCAGCGTCGAAATTGCCTTTTGAATGCCCTCGTTTGGATTTCACCATGGCCACGGAGAAAATCGTGGAGGCATACCTGAAATTAATCGAGGAAAGTGCATTGAAATGGTTGCAGCATGAAGTGGATTCATCAGACAAACTTTATTTGTTGCACGGGCGCCGCGAGCCTCAAAAGGACAAACCTGCCGTTCAGCAAACACTTTATCTAAGGCACTACCTATCTGCAGGGCTCGTACTGAAGGAGGCATAGTCGCGTCGAAACGGCGGGAGACGCGTCAGATAGTTGCTTGTCACGCTCAAAGTGATCAAATCATTTGCATCTTCTCACACTACTATATATGGAAATAGATGCAGATGCAAAGCATTTGCATCTGCAGCCGAACGGGCTCTACTTTTCCCGTGTCTCAGGTTCAAAAACTTTTTGCACCCAGGCCAATCCCAGTTCGTTGTCGGTCCAACCGTTAGGAGAAGCCGCAATGCAAGCCTTATCGAGCAACGAGTCTTTAGCCGACGAGTATGAGGGCAGCTTTCCCTTCATGATGATTAATGGGGGAAGCACGGTGCCATCTGCACAAATGCAATCAAGGACGGTAATTAGCTCACGGTTGCCGTCTAGCCAGAATTTAATCTCGGAAAACAGGGAGAAAGGGCTTGAGTCGTACCTTGTGGAACTACCGGTCCATTGGGGCGCTTTCCCATTTGCCGGTCGAGCTCTGTGCGACGAAAAACAACGACATGTTCCCCAGATGAAACACCCAGCATGAAGCCCTTCTCGTCGACGTTGTACATGTTCTCCGGGCGGATGTTGTAGGGGGGACCATAGACACGCGCAAGCTGTAACTCAGATCACGAATGCAGCATTGAAATAATTTAGGTGAACTCACATTTGCATAAAACTCCGAAATCTGTACAAGATCCTTTTCTGCTTTACTTCGCGCAATGTCCTTCCTCTGGCTCAAAGCTGTGCGCAGGTCAGGATGACGCCCTATGAATCTGATAGACCAGTTCACTCCGAGGCGATGAGACGCGTCGACAAACGCTGTACCGCCTTCAGGATAGACTCGGCGCGCTGAATCACCAAACTTCGCCGTAGATGCAAGCTCCAGCTGTCAAGTTCTCGCACAAAATCAATAATCTCATCCTCCTGAGCACCCATTAGACTCTGTCTCTTCTCATTCGCAACCTTTATCCCGGTTCTGCCGTGGTGGCTATGGTACACGGTGGATCTTGGAAGGCCAAACTTCTGCGCAGCGATGTCGTAGCTTGCCTTGCCAGCATTCACCAAAGTCACGGCTTCAGTAATCTTCTCTTCGCATTTCTGCTCCTCTACGGCCTCCCTTTGACCTTTAGACCCGACTGGACGAACCATGAGACACCAAGAGCCCGCGTACAAGACCGAGAAACACGATGAGAAGAGAAAAAAACAGGTGTGTTTGCTAGCTAGTAGTGTTTCGCTCTCACGTGAATCGGCCAAATCGGCAGTTTTAAATAGTGCCCTCGTTCTCCACGAATACTTCATCAATTGCCACAAATCCTTTGACGCCCATGTACCTACGAGCCATCTGTCTTGCCTAAAAAAAAGAACAGAACAGAAATCTGCCGCCGTGCCTCCGAAAACCGCCGCGCCACTTGAGCGTTTCGCTCAGCCGTTAATTTCTGTATATAGGCTTAGACTCGTAACAGTCCCTACGTTGAGTAACTAGACAACGGAGTGTGATGCAAGTGATTTGAAGTTGATCCGATGAAAACTGAGAAAGAAAGAAAAAATGCGGTAGGAGTTACTCGAACGTAGGGACTGGGAGAACTTAGTACGGAAATAACCCATTAGAAATTCCACGTGACGATTCAATCTGACTTAGAAAATTTTCGCAGTTTGGATTTTCTGATTTGCACACAATAACATTCCGAGTTGTGGAAAAGTTTCCAGAACCATTAAAAGTTGTGTGAAAGCATTCAGATCCATGCAAAATGTCTCTGTGGTAGCGCAAAAAAGAAAACGGTGCGCGGCGGTACCACGGACCGGTCTTCACAGCCACCGCACAGCTTCAGAACGGTAGATGCCGGTCCAGTTTGTCTCTTCCATTGCTCCTCTTCAACACATTCCAGAGGGTTGAAACATGCTGCGTGCACTTTGAAGAGGTTGATTTGGACTTCACTGCCTTGTACTTAGCCATATTCTCACTTGGAAGACATATGAGATGCAGATATTCCCTCAACTGCATTTGAGGTTGGCCTGTTGTAGATGGAAGAATTCAATGAAGGAGAATGCTCCAACCTACAAAGATACATACCTAAATCATAACAATCTCCGAAAATATTTTTTATCACCTATATTTTGACTCTTGGAAGCTTGACATCAAAGTACCCAAATGGGACTGTTTTATTTCCTGTGCGGTGAAATGCGGAATTGAAACAGATTAGACCACACGGGAGGTGTATTTAAAAACCTCTGCAACTTTTCTACAACTCAGAATTTCATTCTGAAGAGCTGAAAAAATCCAAACGGCGAAATTTTTCTAAGTCAGATTGAATCGTCACGTGGAATTTCTAATGGCCATTTTCCGCACTAAGTTCTCCCAGTCTCTACGTTCGAGCATTGTTACTCCGCTTTTTTTTTCTCGCTCAATTTTAACTCAATCAACTTAATTCTTTTTGCATCACACTCGAGTATATATTTGCTCAACGTAGAGACTGGTTCCGAGTCTAATATAGGCTCGCGGAGAAAAACCACACACCGCCATTTCGACGAATGAGAAACAAATCCTACTTAGTGTGCAATAGGCGTGTAAATAGCGGATGGTTTTCTGCTCAATGAGTATGAGAGATCGAGAGAAGTGATTGTAAGAGCCGGGAGAGCTGAACAGAGCGGAGATATTCGGAGTTTGAAATGGGATTAACACGTGTTGTCAGCACCTGCACAGCCTCATCTACGCTTGCTTCTGCCCATTACTTGCCATTACCCTGCTTAATCCGGCTGTTCTCCTTCATTTATTCGGCCTATCCTATGGAACTCGGCGGGGTCACCCTCCCTCAGGAGCTGGAGCGTGCGGTGTTCGAGACCGCCGCACTTCTCTCCCACACACAGATACCGACATTGATGCTAGTAGCCCTGAGATTTCATACGTGGTAATGAAAATTAAACGCATTAGTTCCCCCCAATCACTGACGTCTCTCAGGCTGCAGCCGATCCTGTATCGCGTTCTCGTATATTTCGGGAGCAAAGATTTTTCGACGTGGCATCGCTTCCCGCCTATCGGTGACGAACTGCTTCCAGAGCGGGCCGCTCTTCTTCAAAAGCATGCCCGACATCTCTTGATCCAGAATCTGTACTTGTCTCCGTTCGCAGAAATCCATAGACTACTCGCCGTATGCACTGCAGTTCGAGGTCTCGCATGCTACTGCCGGATAGACCCGTCCTTCATACCCTACTTCGACCGCATACGTCCCCAGCTATTGTGCGTCGACGCCGGTGATCTATTCGATGGCCCTCCGGACTTTTCGCACTCCCTGTTTTCCAGCATCACGCATTTGGCACTTACGGATATCAATATCTCCGCCTACAGCGACGAATCCTGGAAGAGTCTTGCTTCGCTCCCATCCCTGACACATCTCGGGTTCGATGCTTACTCCAGCGTCCCCGCGCGTTTGTTACATGTGCTCCTCGAGGAGCCTAAGCGTTTACAGGTACTCATCTTGATAGTGGCGGACATGAGATTTTTGAATGACACCGATAACCCTGTGTCGGCGTACCCGACCCACGACGTGCGATTCATCATGGCTGCATACGACGACGATTTTGTCGGAGATTGGATCCGCGGGGCGTGGGGGCAGGCGGATGTTTGGGATCGCGCGGACAACTTCATCCGCCTGAAACGGCGAGGCAAGGTTCCCAGTGAGTCTCCCTCGTGTCGAACGGCGAGTATTCTCCTGACTGGCAATACAGGAGACGCGTATTTCATTGCAGAGGGTGATTTTGCTGATGTCGAGTTATAGTAGTGCTCGATGCCTAATAAAGTGCGCCGCAATCAATGTCCATTCATTGTATTGTAGTTTGGTCAAAGTTTGGTTCATCCCCAACTTTGTCCCCGGCAAGCCAGAGAACTGGTGCAAATCCTTCTCGCCTTTTTTATCTTCAGCGCAATATCATGATCAGTCCATGACCAGTCAAATTGTCCTGATTTGACACTCGGGGAGCCTCCGATGCCAGTAGTGGTGCTATTGGGCATAAACCACGAGAGCAGCCGAGTTCGAATCTTATGGTTGGTGAGAATTAATTATTTGGCAGTATATCGCTCATATCGTACTTCCTACGCAGAACAACGCGACCGGCATACAAGACGGTCTAGTTGACAATTTATTGATAGTACTATGGCATTCCGGCGCGACATCGACGTCACAGCCGATTTGGATGTCAGTCCCGCTAGTGTGTAATGCTCAAGAAATCTCGATTGGCCGAAAGATCTTTCCTACTCGCATGTGCAGCGGCGCCAACACTCAGTATGTCGACATTATCAACGATGTACATATTCAGCTCACTCTTCTTGGCTTGATAGCTTACGACGGGAAACGCGGTAAATAGTCTTTGCATTCGACATTATCGTACATAGCTCAGGCCCACCCCTGCGCCAGAGGAATTTCTAATCTAATCGATTTTGAAGAGCATTCGGTGGAAAATGTGGCAGAGGCCCTGGAATGGGAAGATTTAGACCGGTATGATTTGATTGGCCGTGTAAGTCAACTTGAACCCTCCACGAAGTGTTCTTACAATTCATCAGGTTCTCTCTTCCATGATGGACGACCTGACCAACAACGATCCTTCCGTCGCGGCTAGCGCATAAAAAAAAATTCGATCAAATTATCGACCAAAAATGCCCGCCCCCGAACGACCACACGGCCCGCGACATTCCACGAACAGCGGATACGCCGCAGACAAGTCCACGTTTCGACGGCGAACAATTTGAATGTCTCGATAGGGAATTAATTTCGGGCGCACTGACTGTCCGACTCCGTTGTAATACACACCAGTACAAGCCAGACATATGACAGTTCCGACAATTCTACATATAAAAGGATCGAATAAAATTCTATACATAAAAGGACTGAATACCAATCAATGTTCTTGTCGCTGTGCGAGTAGTAAATACCCCGGGTGTGCTGACCGGCAGTAGACTAGACGATCTCAACAACCGCGGCGCACCATACGATACGAAGCGCGGCGCGCGGTGGGTGCGCGCTAGAGCAAAGCGCGTTGGTTAGCGCGGGCGGGCGGGCGGGCGGGCGGGGAGGCGTCGGAGAAAACGTATTTGAGGGGTCGGCGGCACGGCGGGGGCACGGGTGGCGGGCGAGTTGTCGCTGCCCCGCGGGTCTCGTGCCGCGTGCGGGGCCGTGCTGTGGGTGTGGAGGAGGCAATGCCATGTTGTCGACGCGAGCGTCGTCCCTAGTGCGGCGTGGGCATGCTCAGTAGTCTGCTAAAAGGTAGTCAGCCTAGTCAAGAGGGCCGATACCCGCGAGAGACTCACTGCCGCCTCAGGCGGATGACGTCGTCCGCCCGCGCCCAAAAATCCGCGTGCCCCCACGCGCCGGCCACCCAGTCGCCCACCACGTCGCCCACCACCGCCACCACGAAGCGCACATCATGCGTCGGGTACTTCGTCCCCCAGTCCGCGGCGCCCGCGCCCGCGCTGCATATCACGACGAGCGCTCGCAGGCGCGTGCTCTCGCGCAGGAGCTCGTGCACCGCGCGCGCGGGGACGGCGACGTACGCGCTAAATGCGAGGTGCGTCAAGCACGGGAGCGTAGCCAGGCTCGCCCAAGAGGCGGCGTCGAAGGCCAAGAGGCTGTAGTCCAGGAACTGCAGGTGTGTGGTGCGCGCGAAGAGGGCGTGCGCGAAGCGGGGCGCGCCACCGGCGAAGAGATCGACGGCGCGGATGTGTAGGCGCAAGGGGCGCATAAGGGCGAGGGCCGGGAGGCACGACGGGTCGACGGTGCAGTAGCACGCGAGGTTATGCACGGCGCTGCAGTCGGCGAGTATGTTCGTGATGTCTGTGACTGGGGAGCGCATGTCCAGCATGAGATGCCGGACATGCGTGCCAAACAGCTCGGGTGTGTCCGCACCGCGATACACGAGAACATGAGACAGGAATGGCTTCAGCCTGGCGAATATCAGCCAAAAAGAACTTCAAGGTGTTTTTCCAATGTACCACGTATGAACTCGATGCGCAACGAGTAACAGCCTCGAGATGTTCTTGTAGTCGATAACTGCAGCGGCCTCGAAGACTGCGCGTTCCAGCTCTGCGGGAAGAACGACCCCGCCAAGTTCCATGAGGTTTATAATTGAGCTTGTGTCACTAAAGTCACATCACGCCCGTTTGGAGCTCCGCCTTGACTCCGCCCATCTCCGCTTTCCACCCGCCAAGATGTCTTTCAAGTTCACTGCTCAAAAGTCTCCGCTCAAATAATATGTCTCTCGGTGGTGCTTCACGCGGAATAGGAATAGGAGCAATTCAAGTCCAAGTACACGAATGTATCATATTTTTATTTTTATTTTTTTTGGGGGGGGGGGGTCCTCCCAAAAACACTACCCCCATCATTCGGATCGGCAGCTAGTGTCTGTGGGTAATTATTTCACATGTATGTACAATTACAGCAAGCAATAAATTACTCTCTGTGCCTAACACCTATGGCCAGATACCCACGTCGCTCGAGCCGGCTCAGGTTCGCACATACATCCTCCCGTCTCCCATCCTCCCATACATATATTCAACTCCACCAACTCTTTTGATGGCCTCCGTGCAATATCATTCATCATTGAGTATGGCATACAAGCTCAGCATCTGGCGAACATACCTGCAGAATGACTCAGTCTGACACCGAATACGAGCCCTCTCTCCTCACGCATGGAACTTATAGTCCGAATCACAAACGAACGGTGGCAAGTGCGAATCACGAACGGCGATTACCTACATAATTGTCCCTTGCGCTTCTCCGAGTTTACTCAAGTAGAATCATTTTCCATATCATGTAGTATTTTATTTTATTTTATTGGAGGCGCCGAAATGAGTGTCTGCAGTGCTTGTCTGTAGTACTAATACCTGCATTGCATATATAGGTATAGGTCTTCACCCTTCAAGTGTTTCACTCCAGTACCAAGATTCGAGAGCTTGCGGCGGGGAGAATCCGAGGGTCGAAAAGCCTGTAGACCATACAACTTATGATGATTATTATTACTTATATCCGACCGCTCTATATATGTACTTTTCGAATTTCAAAGAACAAGCAGATGGGTGTTTAGATAAATAAAGTTTTAGTCCAACTACAGGCCCAGTTTCGTCTCAACATACATATTTAGTTTTGGTACTTGATCTGTTGCGAACAATTCTCAATTGGTTTAGATAAACTAATTCGCGTACAGTCCCGAAGGAGTCGAGTCAAAAAAATCTGTGTACATACACACACACGGAGAATCAACATGCGGTAGACCGTTGCGTGGGGGGTGCACATCATGCGATATTTGGCCACAAAATTGTCAAGCCACGCCTGCGAAAGTTCATATATAATACCAGACGTTTCTCTAAATCAACTTGGGCCAAATCCGAGTGCAATTTGTAGTCTCCTATGTAGCCTCTTTCGTACTAACATTAGCATCCCTGATAGCATCGTCCTCCGCGATAGCTCGTCTTACGTGTTCAAGCCCGGGGGCCGAATTCCGAGGCTCACGGCGTCCTTCAAAGAACTATCCCCCTCCCCCCCCCCCAGCTCCTCCCATGGAATCAAAACGGAACAAGCCCCTACTCTGAGCTGAGCCATGATCAGCTCAGATTGTACGCAAACGAGAAAAAAGGAGCGCATTTTATACAGAGCGGAGGCCGTTGCTTTGATGGAAGACGTACCATTTCAACGTGCGTTTAAGTGCAGCATCAGCGCGCGACAATCCCAGCTGTGATGCTTCCAGAAACTGTGCCATACGGTGAAAGAAGAGAGAGAGGTGGCGGGCAGGCGCAACGCCCGCAAAACGGAGCCACGGTAGTAGGTGAGAATCCGTGAGATCGTGGAGATAAGTACTCGGAGTTTGAAATGGGATCAACACACGTGTCAGCACAGCCTCATTTAGGCTTGCTTCTGCCCATTACTTCAACTTGCCATAACCCTGCTTAATCCGGCTGTTCTCCTTCATTTATCATATGGAGCTCAGCGGGGTCATCCTCCCTCCGGAGCTGGAGCGTGCAGTGTTCGAGACCGCCGCACTTCTCTACCACACAGATACCGACATTGATGCTAGTAGCCCAGAGATTTCATACGTGGTAATGAAAATTAAGCATATTAATTCCCCCCAATCTCTGAATCTTCGATATCTCTCAGGCTGCAGCCGATCTTGTATCGCGTTCTCGTATATGACGAGGCCGGAAGTCTTCATCGCATGCCGCCGATCGCCGACGAACTACTTCCAGAGCGGGCCGCACTTCTTCAAAAGCATGCCCGACATCTGTTGATCCACGCCCCGCAAGATGCCCATAAAATACTCGCACTCGCCGTCTGCACTGCAGTTCAGTATTTCACATGTTACTGTCGGATGGACCCATCACTGTTCATACCCTATCTCGACCGCATACGCCTCTTGCTATTGGGCCTCTACACCGAGGATCTATTTGATAGCCTTCCGGACTTTTCGCACTCCCTGTTTTCCAGCATTACGCATTTGGAGCTTATGGATGACAATATCTCGCGCTACAACGACGAATGCTGGAAGAGTCTTGCTTCGCTCCCGTGCCTGACACATCTTGCGTTCAACTATTACTCCAACGTTCCTACGCGCTCGCTACATATGCTCCTCGAAGAGCGTAAGAGTCTACAGGTGCTGATCTTGATAGTGGATTACGAGAATTTTTTTGATGATATTGATAACCCTGTGTCGGCGTACCCGACGCGTGACGTGCGATTCGTCGTTGCTGCATATAGCGATGATTATCTCAGAGATTGTATCCGCGGGGCATGGGGGCAGGCGGATGTTTGGGTTCGCGCGGACAACTTCATCTGCCTGAAACGGCTAGGCAAGGTTCCCAGTGAGTCTCCCTCGTGTCGAACGGCGAGTATCCTCTTGACTGGCACTACAGGAGACGTGTATTTTATTGGAAGAGATGATTTTGCAGATGTTGAGTTACAGTAGTGCTCGATGCCTGATCAAGTGCGCCGCGATTAGTGTTCATTCCTCGCGTTGTATGTAGTTTGGTTTTCCACAATGTCATGCAAGTTCACGATGGTCCCTATACCACGCCCGAGTAACTTCCTTGCTTGGCTATAAATTTTGGCTCAAGTGCATGAGTAGTAGTACAGTTGGGCGACTGCTTGTGATTTCTGGCTTTGCATACCCCCGCCTCTTTTTTTGTGGCCGAAAATCGACGGGGCAGTTTTCGCAAAGTTCTCAAGTTCTCAGTGGACGTTTCGAGCTCAGGGATGGCCCGAGGACGCCTATGGACGCGGCCTATCTCACTACGAAATAGGTTGCATATACTAACGGGTAACCAGCCAAGTGCCGCGCGAACTGTCCCACGCCATCTACGGACGTGTCAAGGGCTCGGTCTATGACACCAAGGAGTACTGGACCATCCCGTCTGGCCAGATGCTCAACCTGTCGTTCTCCTTCGGCAGCAAGATATTCTCGAGTTAGAGCTTTGTATTCCAAATTGAAGGAATGTATTGTTACAATGAATTTTACTGCGCTTATTGCTTGTCGTCCCCGATGCTTATCGTGATCGCTGTTGTTCACGCATTCGGGCCTCGAACGCCGTACATTGGGTCAGGAGCTGCACCAGTGTCGACCGCTCGCAGGCATCACGGATGAAGGGACTCTAAATGAAATAATGGTGTCACAACTGAAATCTCGGATGGTTGAATAAAATGCACCTCGATCAACGGCTGATAACCCGCGCTCGTGAATGCAGGGTTAAAACACATTTTGATGAATTGTTGAAAAGCAGTTGTGCGAGATGTAATGGAGGACAGTGGTGCCCAGTCCTCCAGATCAAAATACATCCCCATGAATTCGTGGAAGGTGGGTGACGACACAGAGCCGTCCTCTTGGTCCGTCTGGGCATGAAGCGGTGGATATTGCCCAGTGGCCATGTCGCAGACCAGTAAACATAGGGAAGAGGCGTTCCTCTACCTACTCAGGTGCGAAGTGCGATGGAAAATGAGCGGTACTCACCTCGCGATATTGTGCAATGGGTGTGTGGGACACTTCAGTGCCAGAGAATGAGGACGCGGATAATTTTATGGCATTCGAAAGATTCGCTGATCGATATTCAGGTCAGTGCACAACAGTTCGTACCGAGATGCCTACATACTGAGTTTGAGAACACCGTAGTTGTTGATGAGCACGTTCGCAGAGCGTATATTTTGTGGTGCTATATCATGAACTCGCAAATACTCAAGGGCAGAGATAATCTGGGCGGAGAATCAGATCCCATGGTGGAGACTGTGGCAACAGGATATCACGTACATCTTTGGTACAACCGGCAATGAGTCGATCTGATAGGGCCAGGCCCACTCTGCTCAGCTCAATGATACTCGAAAGCGACCTGGTCATGAGCTCCATGCGGACCCACAGTGTGTCCTCCACAGGATCAACATACAAAGCATCCATACTGAGAATATTTTCGCAGTGAATACCGCGCATGATAGTTAGTTCGCGAAGTATTTCATTGAGTTTTGTACCGCCTGAAGGAAGAATCGGCACGCTCTTGATTGCCACAAAAGCCATGCGCTGGTCTCGTTCTTCAACGTGCGTGGGTAGTGCCAGGTCGTCGAATCTAGAATCTGCTAGACGTGCAACGTAGAGGATCGTTCCACCTGGGCCATCTGAGATCTCTCGGAGATCGAGGTAATAGTCTCGCGGATTGATCGTCTTGTCGATATATTCGGTGAGGGGGGAGATAGCGGACTCAACCCAGCCCTGGTACCGTGCCGGAAGGGTTGAGGACGTCGATTGACTCGTTTGGTTTATGACTGGGCTTATTGTGGCCCCAGTAGAAGTAAACAACAACTCGTCTACACGAATCAGTAACCACATGGAAGACCAGAACAGCAATCATACCTGAAAGCAATTCGTTCATACCAAGTTTAAGAACGATCCCAAGTATACTTGGCCGGTCATAATAGTTGTGGGCCCAGGCGCTTTGGATTAAATCCCACACCGAGTCTGGGATAACTGGCCCTGCGGGCCGAGTGGGTCGGACTCCCTGTGTGACTTTTAATATCACAGTAGCATCCTGGGAAAGTACGCCATGAAATGGCGCGTAACCGGTATACAGCTTCGAAATGATTCATCAATTGGGAAGCTCTCGAGGCAGCACATCAGCGCCCACCTCTAGACACACGCACGCGAACGCGTAGATGTCGCTGGCTGGCATGCGGGGTTGGTTTTCGACACCCCAGGAATTTGGGTCCAGTGTTTCTGGTGCCATCCAGCGCATGCATCCCCCACCATTCCGAGTTGGCGACATGCTTGTGTCCAAAAGTACGGTAAGCCCAAAATCAGTGAGGCACGCATTACCAGCATTGGATACCAAAATGTTCGCGCCACGCAGATCCCCGTGTACAACCAGCTCATCGTGGAGGAATGCGAGACCTTGTGCAATTTCTCGGATCTAATGCAAAGCAGGTCATTAAAAAAGCTAATGTCGGTCACTGAGAAGGACAGACCAGGCGATTAACAATACGCTGTCTGATGGTCCCTTGTTTCCCCTTCAAATAGTTCATCACTGTCCCATTTTTCATCCAAGGGGACACCAAACATAGGGCTGGCGGAAAACTTTCCGTATCGATCCCAATCAAGGGGACAATGTACCGATGACGGAGACGTTGCCAGACCAACGCTTCACGGCAGAACCTCTGCGGAAGCTGTTTCAATCACTCGGTGTTCGCGTTGTGAAAAGCACGCACTCGATGTATGTCTCGCTGGTCTGTATCCTGGAACATTCGCATATGTTTCAAGGCCACCGGCTTGCCTTGGTGCATTGCCCGATAGACATCGCCATAACCGCCAGGATACGAGATATGCTCGTCGCGTTGCGTAACTCCAGTGATTAGGAGAGACGATGGAAGCTTGCCACATTTTTCGCAGAGCTTTCCCATTAGCCTGCGAGCTTTACTGGTGGCTTCACGAGCGTGAACCAATGCATGATCCAGAGCCTAAAAATGATGAGGTCAACGGGCTTGAGCAGATACCTGAATACGTACATATTGCATGATGTCCAATACAGACTGGGCAGCATCGTCTTCCAAGGCGAGAATAGCCTGCTGGCCGGAGGGCGAGTACAATACCTCTAACAGCCTGGCAGTCACAGCGGTTTGATCCTTCTCAAGCGCAGCCTGGAATCTTGGATCATCTGCAACTCCGAGGTTCATGGAAATCTGTTGCTTTCAGATCGGATCCGGGAAACACTAGACTATGTTTCACCTTAACGAGTGTGTCCCTATGCCGCGTGGCGCAAACCAAGTATTCCACAGTTCCGAGATTTCTCGTTGTTCCTCGGAAGTTGTCAAGGTCTGTCAATATCCTATGAAGAGTGAATCTGGATTGGAATTCTATCACGCGCGAGCGCCTTACCGATGTTGATTTGTGCTAGATGCTATATCTTTGAGATTACGGAATGTGTGCTGATAGGAAAGTGAGTTTGTAATCAATACTATGGTTTGGATGAGCTACCGCGTATAATAGCTCCATGTCCCTGTGGGGTGTAGCATACGGGCCCCGTGCACCGGCAGGCAGTGGAGACAGACCTACAAGGGAGTAAATGTCGGAATTGAAGCTCGCGATGGCGGAAAAAACAAACGCGGGCGACGGGTATGCGCGGTGTGCGGCGTTGAATCATTAAATGTCTAACAGTGGGGTTAATGAGAAAAGACACTTTGAGTCGATTTATCTACCAGCGGAGGAGGTCGTTCGGGAATGGGATGCGCTTCCTCCTCACGTGCAGATGTGATGCGAACCGTTGGTGATCGAAGAGGCGAGGGAGGAAGGGGTCGGGGTGCTTCCGGAGGCCGTTGAATATTACGCTTAGACGTCCTCGGTTGGGAGGTTCCTTCTTGCAAATCAGGCGTAGAAGCATGCAACGCCATTTGTCCCGATGGGCTAGAGGGGGAGGTGGAGTAAGGTCGAGGGGATCCGCTAGGTGTGCTCATGGTTGTCTCATAAGATGGTGGCAATCCACGTTCGCAAGAACTGCGCGGTTCAATAGGAGCAATTCGTTGGATCTGTCGAGTTGTGAGTATGGGGGGTGAAACCGTGCAAAATTTAACAAGACCGGAGACTGGTTTCCGCTTTGATCCAAGTTATCAGAGCCTCCAAGTACGAGGTCGCGGGCGGTATAAGACGATTGGCCCTGCGAAGACAAGGACGGGGAGGTGTCAGGAGAAGAGGCATAAGGGGAGGAGGAGCTGGGAGAGGACGTGGTCGGTGAGGACGTCATAGGAGACTGCGTGGACGACGGGACAGTTGTGCAACCAGGTTGAAGATACATGGCATCGCCAGCACTCTGGGATAATATTTGAGCTGGAGGGTATCTTTGCATCAAGGATCTCGCCTACCGGAGTACTGCGCAGGAAACGCGTTGGCGTCGAGGCGACGCGGGGGGTATTAACTAGCCCGAGAAATTTTAGCATGTTCCTTCGGTGGAACAACAGAGAGCACAGTAGGGCCTCATTATAAGGACGAGAGTCGTATACAGCACTTCAGTGGCCTAACTTTGGATAAAGACGATCTGCCTGATCCCGGTACACCGTGATATCGGGACACTGAATGCGACTGGGACCGCCGCCCAGAGAATGTGGACTCCGTACGTGTTGCCTAGATACCAATGCGGACGTACGACGGGACTTGCGTCATCACTCACAGCAGTGGGCCGCAAGAAGGAATACGGGAAAAGATAAGGCCGGACGAGGTAGTATTTCGCCCAACGATATGTACGGACTGGGCGCCACACTGAAGAATGCTGTAAGTGCAAAATTAGGACAGCCATATCGACTTAGGTGCCAGACTTACCTTACTATGGCAACGAGGGCTGTGGACCCAGCTTTTCTGTGTCCAAGTCGGCCCTGATAACCGGCGCGGTGGTGGGAAGAGGAAGAAACAGGTCCGCGCATGTGACTTGGACCTGATGTGAACACCAGGTAGACAAGGGCAACTATCGAGGCGCAATCGTTCATTCAACAAAATACCAGACTAGCCATCTAAAACACCCAATTTGTGATTTCTCGTTGCATCGGGGTCGCATTAAGAAAAATTATTGCGGGGTTTGCCCGGCCAGGGCGCTTCATGGAAGATCAACATCTCCAGCTGATGTGAATAAGGCCAAAACGAGCACAAGGCACTGCACGGGCGTCCTTTGTCCCAAACTTATAAGGTCATTGGCGCCGAACACACTTCTGCGGCAGCACAACGAACCTACCACGCTAGATCGGCTTGAATTGGTGGCTGGCAACTTGCATGTGCCGAGTCCGCCCTGTCGGGACTTTCAAATAGCCAGTGTCGGGGTCATTTATCCGGGTCTTGTCGCGCGAGCTAGCTCTGCCCAGATCTGCGCCTTCTGATAGGTAGATAATCTTCGGGTCGAATTGCACCAATAATTTTCCGGTCTGTTGAAGCTCCATCTCCGTTCGTAATAACGTGGTGAGTGGTTTTCATTCTGGAAATGCTGACCGGAGCTCACTTGGGACATAGTTGTACATCGCAATGAAAAAACGCGATGGAATAATCATGGATGCGTTGTCGGTTCACCCAAGGTTGATCAGCGGCCGAGGGCTTTCACTCACGCTATACAGCTTCTATGAATGTTGGCAATGAATGCAGTTCTCGGGCTTCTGGAATCCGAGCAGTGACGCCACTATACTAGTCCAGTGGAGCCGATTAGTTCATAAATACACCAATCCCTCCCGCCGACAAGTTACAACGCTCTTTTGCTTGTCTCCAACTGTTTCACTCTGCGTGTGGCTCCCCACAGCTTTTGATTTTTGTAGCTCATATTGCGGCCATAGACCCGGTAATGCATGAGACGGCCTATTCGAGGCCGTTCGCAAAAACTATAAAGCCAGACATCTGACTTGACAGATTGTACCTTGGTGCGCTGAGGGCTGGTACTCGGCGACATATCGTAATTTCAACCAACCAAAGGCGTGGGCTCGATTGGGACCTTTCGGGTCACTGAAGTCTACTAATGGCGTCAGGTCCTGCAGGGGCGAAAGCTGTAAGAGGGCGCGTACCTTTGTGGTCGAGCACATTCTCACAACCAGGCTCTGGCTTCTTCGCAAGTCGCAAATAGATCGCGTTCCCAACGGAGCGCCCAGAATCGTGGAAGATTGGGCCACGGATACCATCTTCCGCAAAAAAAGATGTGGTAGAACTTGAGATGAACATCTGGATTACTATCAAACGCGTTGGAGGGGGGAAGGTGTTGGGTAGGCGGTCGATACGAGGGCGTCTTTTTTGCCACTATAGTCGATGTCCAGTGCCCATAAATGTACTTACAATTAAGTCCGAGCTTTTGCCGGGAAACGCGGCCATGGCCCACAGCCCCAAGTACAAATAGAGGAAGTTGGAAAGTGCGTACAGAAATGCTGGGGAACAACGTCGCCGATCCCCGTGCTAATGCCTCCCGGAAAAACAAGAAAAAATAGAGACTGACATTGCATGATGGACGGCGAGGTATTTGACATGCGATTTTTCGGCCACGCCGCTCAGAGTATCCTGGAAGCAGAAAACCCTTCCAGAAAGACAGCATTCGTTTTCAGCGAATTTCATGAAGCCAGGCCCGGGGTAGGTAGGTGGCGGGGATTTGTGGCGTAATGCGAATAATCCCACGTCGGTCGGAGTTTGAACGGTTTAATCCGAGGACTGCGATCTGCTGCGCTTGTTATTTCAGGGCGTTGAGGCCACTTCTAATTCGAGGGTTAGGCTACATGCCTACACCTAGATGTAGACATACTTCGGCATCCACCTTGGACGAGCTGTAGCAATACGGTGTAGACACGCCGGGTCGACATTGGTCAGGGTGGTCTAGTTGTGTCTAGTTGTGACTATCCCAGTAGAAACAGGTACACCCTGGAGGTAGAACCAGGCTAGAGTTTTGTCATCAGGCCTGAACCATTATATTTATATAAGTATTTTTACATGGATACTTTGTTTTTTAACAAACTTGATTTCTACCAGATGTGAACAAGAAGCTTCGAGGTGCTGCTGTGGCTGCTGCATACCAGACTGATTCATCATTCTGCACTGAGCTCGATAGCTCACAGGTGTACAGTGGAGTAAAGAGGGTTCTTTGTCTTTGCTGTGAATTTCTCCAACGCATCAATAACTCTCAGCCGTGCGGCGGTTGGATAAATGTATTACATGAAACTTGAAGATCGCAAAAACATCCATGAACACCTGGGTCCGAGCCGAACGGGCAACTCGACAGAAAGTGGCGAACACCTAGAGGTTGTGGATGCGCGCAGTACGCGACTGAGTCGGGCTAGATCTGCGGGTGTACTGGAAGCAGATCTCTAATTTTCTGTGTCCAATAACCAATGTTTCTGATTTTGCCTGGTGTCGTTCAATCCAACTGGCTCATAGATAGAATATACAGCAGGCATAAGTCGGCTGGTAGCAGTTGAATTTCGGAGCATTGCTGCTGGACGAAGTGCACAAATAATCTGGCTGCTCCGTGTTGGCGTTGTTGGGATGGAATGATTGTAAGAAGGCAAAAAAGCAGTCGGTGGCCTGGATATGTCCAGGGCCCGAGTCGAACGAGCAACTCCACACAAGTGATATCTCGAGGCTGGGGTGACGACAAAATTTGGATGCGTACTATGAGCGTGTGCGGTACACGCGGAGCGATTCGCCCGACGTCCCATTGCGCACTGACTGAGAGCGATGTAGGCCAGGATGGCTGAGTCGTCGAAGGGGGCCGAGAGGTCATCCACGGACGCGGGCGGAAGGCGGAAGATAGGGCTACGAGAATGAGGGAGGTCAGCTTTGAATGAAACGGTAGAGTGACAGAGAAGAGCGAAGGACGTCGACGAGCAGGCTCTCGCACTAACGTGCACCCTGAGGAAAGCGCGGCAAGGGTGTGAAGCAATGAAAAAAAAGAGAGGGAGAAAAGCGCTTACCCCGCATGTACACCCGCTGCTCAGCCTGATACTGCTCCGGCTCTCGCCATCGATCTGGGTCGCGAGGAACACCCTCAGCTCACTCTCTGCCTAAAAACCATCACCATCTCCCCGTCGTCAACCACCGCTCCACCCCCCGTCGCCTCTTGATCCTCCTCGCCCCACTCCCTCATCACACCGGCGAAATCATCCACATCACACCGAGGTCCAATCCACACCACCGTGCGCACCCTTGTTCCCCGCCCGAGGTACGCCTGCACCAGCCCCGGTTGCCGCGGGTAGATAAACACCAGTCCTTTCGCGCGCTCCGCTTCGCCAGGCACGACGGCCCAGGTGCCCAGGACGACGGCGGTGTTCGCGTCGGGCAGAAAGCGGTTTATTGGGCGGGCCTGGGCAACCTCGACGCCGAGGAAAGAGTCCGGGCTCGAGCGGTGCGGGTGGCGCTGCAGGAAAAGCGCTTCAAGAAGCCCCGTCCCGGAGCCGACGCTGAGGGTCAGCTCGGATGGTGGCGGCAGAACGGAGTCGAGGAGGTCCAGAAGCGGGAGGGAGAGCGAGGCGCAGCTGGAAGGGTGGCGCGATGCAGAGGCCGTTAGCATTGGGAGGCCGTCCATATCCTTGGAACTTGGAAGCTAGTCTCTCAAAGAATTTATGTGAAGCAGGGTTTCATGGGTACCCGATGCGCGACGAGTGCGGGAAGAATTGGAAAGGACGACCCTGTCACGAAAGTCACATCACGCCTGATCCAAGTTTCGCCTTGATTACGCTTTCATTTCTGAATTTCGTGTATTTGCCGAGTATGCCCAACGCCTCCAGCAGCCGGACCCTCCGTTGAATTCAGAACGTCAGATCTCTCCTGAATTCAGTGACATGATTACAGAAGTTCTGAAATTCGCGCCGAAATGCCTTAACGCGCAACCCGCCCGTTCACAACTTGGGGTGAAGGGCCGTGGCTTTGCCCGGCATGAACGAGTACTTATTTAAAACCCAAGCATATTGCCATTGGAATAATAATTCTTCGTAAGATGATCCAAAAAACACCGGTTGGTTGCGGTGCTCACCTATTCGTGGTATGGACTGTGGTAGAAGCTGCACCATATGAAGCTGTTGTGCATTGAATTGCAGAGCTGATGCAGCCAGTCAGACTTTAGCAATGGATATCAGCAATCTGATCCTGAGGCTCAACAACCAGTAATAACTAACGGACAATGGAGGCTAATCCTGGAAGTTCAAAAAGTAGTTGTGCTATTGAAAATCCCACGCTTGTGAGATCTCAAGCAATATTAATGAGACTCCTCTCGGTCATAAATTTAATTCAATACAGTATCCACATAACCACTAAGTATCTTCAAGCATGATTTTAGTTCAAGACATGAGCTTGTTCTTGCAATTGAGTTGTAAGCTGCTGAGTTGAACGGACATTTAGGCGTGGAGAAGAGGGCACTAGGAGTAGAGCGTGGTCCACTGATGGCGGTGATTGCCATCGGAACAAAAGCTGTAGTAGACCGTTTTCACCAAGTATGAAAGTGTGTGAGCATTTGGGAGTTGGAAATACCGAACGTTGATCATACCAGCGGCATGACGGCTGGTATAGCGGCCGGTATGATTGGTCGGTATTTTATTGCGGCATACCCGGCAACATAAGTATCCATGTTCAAAATTGCGTTGAATAAGGCTCGGAATAGGTGGCAAGTTGGCGGAGCCACCCTGGAAATGATACTAATATTATATTAATACTTCCCGACCCAAAAAAAAATGCGCAGTGAAAAGCGAGGAACAGGTAATCATGCATATCATTGGCTTTGTGACCTGTATAATAAGTCTGTTGGAGCACCTCTGGAAGCGGTTAACTTATATGCGTGGACCCACCACCTGAATTTTTTGTCAGCCACCCGGTTTCCGCCGCCCGTACATTCCCGCCATCCGCCGCCCCGTTCACCATCATAAGTGCGCGGTCATTGGGTGGTGTTGGTGTCGTTGGAGTGATCGAGCATCTGCTTGCGCGAATGTGGGAGGTGAGTTAAGATTTGACATTCAAAGTCAGACAGGGGCCCGGCATTTGCCACCGGTATTGATGGCCGGAAGTGTAAGAGTGGAAATTCAACTAGGGAATGCGGACGGAAAAAGCCGAAGACACCTTTTTTTTTTGGTCAATGTTAACAAGGTAATCCACAATTTACAAATGCCTCGTATTTGACGCTCCTCCATTGGAGATGGTCAGACCAATCAAGACGAACCAATAGAGGTATGGCTACCAGTGTGTATCTACAGCGACGGAACCAAACATGATGCAGCCCCTGCTGCCATGCATGGCCAAACACCGTGCCCTGTCCTATTTCCCGCTATGTTGCCGCTATATCACAACTACATATATCATGAGTATTGGTACCATTCCATAATGCTCTTTCTTTGAGGAACAATGATATGAATCTTGGCTGCACCACAGTTGAGCAGCTTGAGCTCCAGTGCAGATTGACACTGGATTATCGGCATATTGACGCCGCTTCTTTTTTTTTCACCAAGTCCGGAAGGGTAAGGGTGCAGGAAAATGCTGACGGATAATGCCGATGACAAAGAAATTTTTTGACAATGTTTGTTCACGTTATGGTTTTTCACCGAGTAGGGTAGGCTCGTCCCCATCCGGCATCCAGGAAAACAGCGACAAACCCATCACCATCACTCGCTAACGCTCGGACAGCAGTCCTGGATACCGGCTGGGCCCTCTCGGTACTGTTTTAGCGGGGTTTCCGTCGTTCCACCAGTTCAGAGGTGCGTACTTCATAAAAATTTGGGCTTGACCTCGAAAAAAGTGCTCAAATTTCCTACATGAATAACTGTTTGTTTTGGATTAGGGGTGCTCAATTCTTGGCTCATCTTGCCCATCTAATTTTTGCTCATCTCATATTTGTTCGAAACAAATAAAGAATTCAAACGCCGCGTAGCCTGCCCAGCAATTAACAACACCTTTTCGATATCTTGCATGAGCACCTTGTTTGCCCCCGCAGAATGGACTGGAAATTTGTGTCTGATAATCAAATCTCTACAACATTTATTTTGATTTTTTAAAAACCCAATATATAAAGGAGTTCTTTGCTCTATTTTAGCTAGGCTTTAGGAACTTTCATGGCGGTGACCACAAATAGCTCCTGCCTGCATTTTTAACTGACTATGATGGTTATAATACTAAATAAATGTCTTCATCTTTAATTATTCTAACCCTAAACTATTGACTTGAGTGCCATTGTCCTGCCAGATGAGGCGCTGCAAAGCGAGTGTGATTCTTTATTTGTTTCGAACAAATAGTGATATGGGCAAAAAATTAGATAGGCAAGATGAGCCAAGAATTGAGCACCCCTATTCTCTATCGAATGAGGCATATATGTTTTTCTGATGGCACTTTTGATGTGGTTGTCGTCATCAAATGGTCCGTGCATGCACGATGAGCTCGATTTGGTGTAATTTTGCAAAAACATGTTGTGCTCATTCTGCTTAGAATTGGAATTCACTCCACTTTGATATACGGACTTTTAACACTTTTTCAGAGCATTTGGGACACCTCGAGCCTGATTTTTCCTAGGTCCGCACCTCTGAAATGGCGGGGGATCCAAAACCCCGCTAAAATAGTGCCCAGAGGGCCCAGTCCGTTAACGGTGATCTCCCTGTTGTATGCTCTTTGTCTGATTTTTGTCCTTATTTACTGATGTTCCTAATTTAGATTTAGGTCCGGAATTCTCTGAGTGAGATCGCCCGTTAACGTCGACTGGTTCACGAGTCTACAAGTAGGGGGTAATTTTCCCCGAGTAAGTAAACATGAGCATATACTCAGCCACTAATTTCATTAGAAAAAAACGAAGGGGGATTTTATCACTGCCACTAGAAAGTGCCTCAACGAGATCGCTCTCTAATAAAAATTTCCATAAATTTTGATGCTGTCGAGATCTGAAAGGGATGAAAGGGATGATAACATATGTAAACATAAGTACTCGTAATGCATTGTCATTTTTGGGGCAGCTCATTTCATGGAACCAAAAAAAACTTATTTCTGCTCTACGATATATTATATATATATAGATGGAAGAGTTTTGAATTCCTCGCAGTATGTACTTGCCTGAAATTCATTTCGTGCAAAACATGCTGTATATACTTATGCCGATCGACACCGTGTGCCTCTTTTGGAAATACTCGGGTTTGCACCCCTGGTGAAATTGTTGATGGCTATCCATGTTGGTAGTAATTTCTGATGTAACATAACCAAGTCCCCCCCCCCCCAAGTAAGTGAGTGACTTCCCATAAGCATTAAATATTCCTGTGGAATATTTTTTGAATTTCCGCCATGATGCCGGAGGTACCATCAGGATCCCATCGGACTCAGATCTCGCTTAGACCCTGGAATGAACCACTATTTAATCGAATCTATTCGAGGGGGGGGGGGGGGGTACCCCTCGAATAGACTTGAATTGTCATGAATAACCCGTTTTGGGCACTTTGCTGATGCTATCATACTATGGCAGTGCTCATCTGCCCACGTTCACACGCTCACGACGCGCTACGACGCGCATCTCTCCGCCCTCCGTGCTTCCTGAGCTCACTGTTCTCCAGGAAATCAATGAGTTGGACCAGGGACCATTTATGGGAGGGGTCTGGAGGGCTTGATGGCCAACGGCGAATCCCGGCTGTCTCCGTGCCGCAGACATATTTATACAGCATAGGTGCAGCTCATCATTTTCCATGTCGGCGGCAGAAGTACGCGTTAATGGATGTTAAGGGACGGATGAGACAGGAGCTAGTGTGCCAGGTGTTCAAAATACTCATGAAAAAGAGGAAACCCTTATGGGAATCATCCTCGATTATATTTAATCTCAATATAATTAGCCGACTTCATTGGCACCGCTGGAAAATTCAGCTGGAATATAAAAAGCTTATGGGAAGTCACCCAGTAATGGTTGTAAAAAAAAGAGAATGTGGTGAAATTCACCGTGGGCTCTGAATTCAACACTCGGAATATACGACGTAAGTAATGGCATGCCCTGCACATTATTTTAATTTATGCTCCGGGACAATCTCCATGCCTATGTCTATTTTTTTCTTCTTTTTCCGTCGCACCGTCCCTCCGGACCGTCCCCAGGCGAACCGATACTCTAAGTTCTTATAATTAATTTCGCCGTCATGGGCCCGAGAATTTAATCCTCTCAGCCCGGAGCAGCACAATGCGCAGCGCCAGCCGCAGCCAACACAAGAAAAAAAGCCCTCGAGCCACCCCGTGCACCCCGAGTGCCCCGATACAGAAATAAAATGAAATGAAAAATAAAATAAAATCAACTCGAGGTTTCGGGCAATTGCGCATCCACGGGTGGTTCAATCCATGCGCAGTGCTCGCCTCTAAAACTTGTCCAGCAGGGGGGGGATGCATGCATTCATGTATGCGTCGTCGCACGCCGAAATCTAATTGAAGGAGGAGAGGATATGGCTTGCGCACAACAGTACCCGGCACTTAGGATTAATCCTCGCGGGAATTTCTGAGCCAGTTTTGATTAATCTAATCCTCTTGCTTTTTTTACAAAGTTAATAACAACAGGCTGCAAGCCGATACCAGTGCCGGAATGCCGGAATTAATGGTGCTCTGAAACTGACCATTTCGGTAACATTGTCGGCATGCCTAAATGTTGCATTTGGCCGGAGATCTGCGGAGATACCGAAATGCGATCAACACGTGTTGGGAGCACAGCCTCATCCGGGCTCTTCGCCAAGCACACTCAACCTTCGTTTATCACTATTTCGTTCAACTCGAAAATGCACGTGACTTTTAGTTTCTCCGACAAATCTCCAAAATCCGCTAAAATCGAGAAAAAATTGTTGCAAGGGTTTTCGGAAATCGGCTGTGACGCGTGACATTCGAATTGAATAAAATAGTACAGTAGTACTATGGAACTCGGCGGCGTCATCCTCCCTCCGGAGCTGGAGCATACAGTGTTCGAGACCGCCGCACTTCTCTACCACACACAGATACCGACATTGATGCTAGTAGCCCAGAGATTTCATACATGGTAATGAAAAATTATGCGCATTACTAGTTCCTTCCAATCACTCCTGTCTCAGGCTGCAGCCGATCTTGTATCGCGTTCTCGTATCTGCCGGGAGCAAAGATATTTCGTGGTGGCATCGCTTCCCTCCTATCGGCGACGAACTACTTCCAGAGCGGGCCGCTCTTTTGCAAAAGCATGCCCGACATCTCTCAATCCAATCCCCGTTCATCGTCGAAGAGGTCCATAAAATACTCGCCGTCTGCACTGCGGTTCGAAGTCTCTCATGCTACTGCGAAGTAGACCCGTCATTCATACCCTACCTCGACCACATACGCCCTCCAGCTATTGCGCGTTTACGCCGTTGATCTATTCGCTGGCCCACCGGACTTTTCGCACTCCCTGTTTTCCAGCATCACACATTTGGAGCTTATAGATGGCGGCGGTATCTCGGCCTACAGCGACGAATCCTGGAAGAGTCTTGTTTCGCTCTCGTGCCTGACACATCTCGCGTTCAGCTATTGCCCCTCTGTTTCCGCGCGCTTGCTGCATATGCTCCTCGAGGAGCGTAAGCTCTTACAGATGCTGATCTTGATGGTAGTAGACATGAATTTTTCCAATGACACCGATAACCCACTGTCGGCGTACATACCCGACGCATGACGTGCGATTCGTCGTGGCTACCAGTGGCGATTCTATCGAAGATTGGGTTGGCGGGGCGTGGGGGCAAGCGGATGTTTGGGTTCGTGCGGACAACTTCATCCACCTGAAACGGCGAGGCAAGGTTCCTAGTGAGGCTCCCTCGTGTTGAACAGCGAGTATCCTTCTGACTGGCATTACAGGAGACGTGCATTTCATTGCAGAGGGAGATTTTGCAGATGTCGAGTTATATTAACACTCGATGCCTGATAGGATGAGTTGTAATTAATGTTCATTCATCGCGTTGTAGTTTGGTCAAAGTTTGGTTCATCCGCAAGTTCGTCCCCGGAAAGGTACAGAACTAGTGCAAATCCTTCCCGCCTTTTTTATATTCTGCGCCATACCATGATCGGTTTATGGCCAGTCGAATAGGCTGTCCTGATTGCACACTCGGGGAGGCCAATAGTAGTGTCATCGACGAGAGAAATTGAACCCACAGGGAACTAGAGATCTCGGCTTGAATGCAGCGAAAGCCACGTTTTCAGGCGGAAAAAAAATTAAACAGCAATGATTATTCTTCGAATCCAAGCCTCAGCATCCGCTGCAGGATATTACAGATTCCCTGATAAAAAATGTCAGACAATAAAAGCTGTATGCAAGCTGGGAGGCAAGTCCATACACTGCTGTATCTTCCTGACTCCGAACAGCACGGAAAATTCGCGCACTGATGCCCCGAGCCCGAAGTAGGTCCCGCAAATCTGCACAGAGCACATCGGTGTCAGACCAACGGACAAGATGGATACATAGATCGATCACCAACGCACCTGGTTATTCAGCCCGCAAGTCAACCCTGTCTTGCAGCAGGGCAGCGCATTGCATGGAGATCCCGCGTCTGACAGGTGCTCTCGGAGGCCCCGTTGGTATTTTTTTCAAATCTGATCCTGGCGGGTGGCCTGTGGACTGAGGGTCATTCGCAAATACGTACCTGAGTGGTTGTGGAACAAAAGAGCCCCGCACAGCACGCGGTGGTGGTTTGCATCTGACGGCGATGCATGCACGGCGCCAATGAAACCTGGGGCAAATGCGAAGCCGAAGAATTTCCTGAAAAGTATTGTAGTATGTACAAGCGAGCTGGTGGAATTCTTTTGCCTGTCTGGACTGTTCGAACTCGGCCGATCTTTATGCACCTGGAACTGGACGGTTTTTTAGGGAATATCAGGTGTGGGGAACCAAAGGTCCAGCTGGATTCGTCACGGGAGGCTTTTTGTCGAAGGGTCAGCTCAATATCAAGGACGAATATGACGTTGATGGCGGAAAAAATGGCGAGGCCTGCGGAGATAGGTGCGCTGGCCGGCGAGGCGCGCAGGCGGTGGTACCACCCCCGACATCGGTGCAGAAACAAATGAACGGGACGTCCAGGCCGGACTGAGGTTCGTATTCGGCCGCAGTGGGAGGGCCTGTCTGAGCATCATCGGAGACCCAACGCCGGGGCAATTCCCGGTAGGCAAAGAGGAGGCCCAAGAAAAGGCCTATGGAAAGGATCAAATTCAGCCCCGGTGCGAGGAACAAGGAACACACTGCGATGGAGAAGGCGGGGCAAAGCACGAGAGCGAAGTGCGACTGGGTTCCCGAGGATGAAGGTGGCGGCATTCTCGATGGCACAAAAATTTGCGCTGCCGAAGGAGCGCGACCTATTCCATAACCAATGGTGAGGTGGAGCGAGTCAAGTACAAGGACAATTCGGTTGGAAATTTCCTTTCCAGCGGGCTGCTGGTGTGATTGGGTGGCGTCGGGCTAGACCTGGCGGAAAGTTTAGATCGCAAGAGTGAGAATGAATGACCATGCTCTCGAGTTTATTACGCGGATTCATGTTGGCGATTTCAAGCTCTTCATCGACAGCTACCACAGTCCTGGAGACATGATTGAGACATGGCGCAGACTCCCAACCTTATTATACCTTGAATTTAATGAGAGCCGAGAATTTCTCCAGAATATGCATCATCCACGAGCACAATTTGATGGTTCCAGGTTGGCTCTTGTGCTGAATGTAGAGAAGTAAATGAGTGTGTTGGTGTTGTTCATACCGAGGATTGTGCTCGCGTAGAAATTCGAAAGCCGACGAGAGATGAAGACAGCGAAAGTCGTGATAAAAATGGTCGTAGATCGAGTCTCGACCGAATCCAGCTCGTAGCGGTCGATCTCTCCATCCCAGAGGGCCCAAATGACCGGAACAAAGAGGATGAATTCTGAATGTAGATTGCTGCCCGGACACTGATCCCGGAAATGTCAGGATCTGCGCGAATACAGTCGAGGGATTTCATAAAGAGAAGAAGTTTCGTCAGCCTGATCACTGGATCCCTCTGAAGCCATGGATCTAAATAAAAATTGGCTGTTTACGCAGCAGCAGAAAAATTACGCAGTTTTTGTCAAATCATACATGTATGAGCCAGTCCAGGGCTAGAATTTTCTCCGCAATGTCGAGCATCCGTTCCGTATCCTGGAGGCGGTCCGAAAATATGTCTCCTAGTGTCATCAGACCCTCAGAGAAGAAAACCATGCGCGCGCCTTGGCAGC
Source organism: Mycena rebaudengoi (assembly GCA_029282285.1). Taxonomy (NCBI): domain Eukaryota; kingdom Fungi; phylum Basidiomycota; class Agaricomycetes; order Agaricales; family Mycenaceae; genus Mycena; species Mycena rebaudengoi. The sequence goes on along the minus strand of JARJCX010000003.1, from coordinate 416,382 downwards.
AGCCGTGAGCCGATTGTATCAAGAGTGGCGTCGAGTCAAAGCTCCCCATTCGGCAGCGGCCATGGTGGTAGCCACAGAAAAAGCAAATCGCTGTTGTACCCTAGGCCTGTTTGCATCGCATCATTGACTGTCGGCCAATTGATTGCTTTCAGGTGCCGAAATGATCCGACCGTATCCAAAACGTATCACAAAAGCCACGAGCATTTTGATTGACCACCCGCCACACTAGTTTTTGACTACTTACACTTGCTCAGCCAACTCCTAATGAAATCAAAGACTAGCTCCCTTTCCGCGAAACTCTGAGATCTCAGACTTCTGTAATGGCGGTTTTGAGCTTGATTTGACCCTTGACTCCATCACCGGTTCAAACACTGTTTAAACCATCGGCCATTTCTTATGGCCACGAAGTTCTCAGCGAAATTTAAATACGCTTTTACATTGACATGCTGCTGGCTCAATCGAAGTTCCTAGAGATTTATCCTGTTCGCGATGCAGCTCACGGGACTTGATTGACCTCAATGAACCCTATGTGTTTTTGTCGTGTCTGATCTACAGAGCAAATAGTGTGGGAAGCGCGAAGCCGAACACAACAGCCGCCAGCATAGTGCACATATGAACGCGACCAAACTCGGCTGATCCTTTTTTATCCGAAGACGAGGGACTGGAACCGGCATCCGACCCAGAGCTGCCAATTGAACCTCCGTTGGCGGCGCGCAATGCTGTGGAAGACGAATGACTGATGAGCACAGACCGGCAGACGCACATCCGAAGAAGTTCGATATAACGCACCAACAGCTCCGGGGCATTTGGACGTGCGATCGACGGCGGAACTGAGATCGACGGCGAACTGTGCCCTTGTACGTTTACATTCTGCGAGCGCGCACGCCGCGAAGCTCGTCTGAAATGCGGAGTTCGCAGCACACAAGCAGGCTTGGTCATCACTGCTGCTCACGCATAAATGGTTAATTTTTGAGTAGAGAGTATATTCAAGCGCACGCTGATAAGCATTTGCTGGACTTGAACGCGGCGGAGGAGCAGTCATTCAAGCACCCGAATTTTTCTGGGTCGCCAGGGAGATCAGTATGATCATGCGATGGTCCTGCGGAAGACAACACACCGCATATTGCATCATTTATACCACTTGCTAGGTCACTGGGAATCCCACACTTGCTAGTACCGCACGCAGTGTAGTTCGCGTTCAGACCAGGAGTGGTGCAGATACATTCACTGAAATTCTCAGTGCTATGCGCATGCGTTAGAAGCGAGAACGATCACTAAACTGAAGCCAAGACGCACTTGTCGCAGGTGGATCCCAAACACTGATCAATCTCGCACTGCAGTTGCTCGTCCGTAACTTCTGCGGCGGTACACAGCACCCGCAAAGCGAGAATCGCGCCGAAAACAGTATTGAATGTAGCCCGCATTCAAGTTTGGAGAAGAATTAGTTTACGCACAATGGGGAGGAGAAGTCTGCCTACCATCTATCTTCATCTATCTGACTTTATTCCGGAGGATTCGCTTGGCAGTCGGTGTCTTTTCATCTCCGGTTGGGAGTGGGACTGTGGACAGCTTGGGGCCTCATTGCTGTCCTTGCAGAAGAAAGAAGCAAGTCATGAAACCTACCTACACCCGCAAATGTCATGAATGATAATCCACACCGAAATGCCAAGAAGTCGAAATCTCATACTCAAGCGCCAAATCATATCGCATAGCGGGATTGACGAGATGCAGAACACACAGGCAGCGCGGCACGTCAGAGTATGTAGAAATTACTCGAGATCAGCACGTACTACTCTTCGCACGGTGACAAGAACATTGATGTTGTCATCTTGGTCTGATCTCTTATCGATCCTTTTACAGAAAATTCTGTTGTAGTTATGCTCTGGCTTGTATCGCAACGGAGTTGGACAGCCAACTGTTGTCTCCGCTTCTCTTCCAGATAGGGACACTTACAGCCTCACAGATTCACGGTCACAGTGGAAGATTGATGCCGTCCGCTTCAAACTCTTCGACTTTGCTTCAATTGCGGGTTGTCTGTGCGGTCCCAAGTCCCTCTGGGTTTGTGTGTACCGAACACTCACTGTGTTCAGCGGGCCCATTCGGACAGCCCTGTGGACATGTGTAGATCTTAGCAGATCATGGTTACATGCTGATCCGCCAAATGGGGTTGATCTTTTGAAAATGAAAGGCAAAATAACTTCTCTATCTATGACCTGCTGGACAATCACTGCAAGTATATGCGCACATCTCCGCTCTTTTATACACTCTGGGGACGACCACCGTGTGAGCTCAGGGTTCCAACTTCCCAGGCCGGCATCAATTGCTCGGCATTTACCTTGTGTTGGGTGGCACAGAAACTCATCTTAGCAATAGAATTTTGGAGTCGCCTTGAAATAATAGGTGTGCGACTAGATGAGTTGGCACGGGGATTAATATTCAGACAACTCAGGCTTATGTATTTTTCTCCAGCACACTCAGATTCCACTTAACGGCTTATGGACAAGTCAGACTCATATGCTTGGAGCAGCTTAATGGCGGCTTGGTGTGGCTGGAGTTGTGGCTTAAGCGGCCGGCTTTTGGTGGAATCATCAGCTTACACATATATCTACTTAAGCCGTGCTTAAGCCACGGCTTAAGCGAATTCATGTGTTATTACTACCTGTATATTTGCTCTATACTAGCTTTACGTACCGCTCGCGGAAGTTCCCGAAAGGGCCGAAACCCGAAACTCCGAAATTGCGCCATTTTGCTTCACGTGGATTCACGTGCTGGTCATGTATTTATCTTAACTGTCTCTATTACTACCTGTATATTTGCTCTATATACTGATATACAACCCACTTAAGCAGCTTAAGCCTAAGCCAACCTACTGTACTATTACAATCAATTCAACAGTCACGCATCACGCGGGTATCTGTCGATGGTGAACTTTGGTGGTTGGTCATGCATCACACAGGCAGTTGTCGAACCTACCAGGTGGTTCGTCACGCAAAAATCCATTGTCCCCTCACAAAAAAGCCCAAATTCAGCCCAAATTTTGTCGAATTTGTCGAATTTTTTCGGGTGTCACGCAAAAAAAAATCGGTTGTCGAATTGTCGAATCCGAAAATTGGGTCACGCGTCACCCCCCCTGTCGATTTGATTGTAATAGTACAGTAGATCAAAAACTTTTGGCTGCAATGGTGTTAGCTTAAGCGAACTGGGGGGGGTGACAGCTGCCTGTGCCCAATGTCCTGCACCATGGCCTTCACCCGCCAATCACGCAAGTTTGCATGATCCACCCCAATGGACTCCCAAGCTCTCAAAGAGAACGGCGGTTATAGGATTGGTGGTATGTTTAGAATATATTTAGTGCTTGTGTCATCGAGTTCTTGATGTAAATATGAAAAAAAAGCAAGACACGAAGTATTGTATGGAGGGGCATGGAATCGAAGAGCTTTTTGTACCTCAGTGTGTGACAGTGTCCTGTACACCACCCACTCCTTCGTCACTCATCAAATTCCTCAATACATGCGGAACTTCAAAAGTTTTTTTTTATACCAGATATTAAGCTTGAAAAGGTTTAAATTGCATATTGCCAACAAACAGCCATAATCTGGCTCACGCATATTCTTGTTCGACCCTTGCCTGTACACCACCCACACCTTCGTATGTCACCGCATTTCCCAATACTGTATTGGGAAATGCGGTGGCAATACATGCTGTGGTGCTGCGGACATTTGCGAGAAGATCAATTTACACATGAAAAAGAGACAGCTTACATGTACAGTATCGGATCACGCAAGGGCGTGAAGTCGTTCATCATGTCACTTGCTATGACTCCAGCAAGTCATGGACATGAGTACTGGTAGAATATATGGATTTCTGCAGTTCTTGCGTGTAAATTCGAACCACCTTAGGAGCATTCAATTTATTTAAAAAATCGGCAAAGCTGGGATGACTCCCTAAATTGAGAAACACGTAAATAAAAAGCGAGTGCCATCAGGTATTTTCAGGATTTGCTATCAAATAAGGGAAAGCAGTTACCTGCCCTGTAGTCCTGCGTGAATTGCGGAAATCAATTGGTCAGATGGTAGAAAATTTCAAAGTATTATAAAAGAAATGAAAGCCGTTGCAGAGTCGACGAATTGGTGTAAAACAGCTGAAATAATTGAGCTTAGAGTCACTTTTTATCCCAGACAAATACATGAACGGTGAACAAGGGGTCAAGTTACAAGAAACAAAATATCTGACAGGTGGAGAATTTGTAATGACTATAGTCCATGGTGAACAAATGGAACCCAGCGCTGAAAAGTCATTCCAGGCTCCTTGTAAAGCGCAGTCACAGCGAGATGGAGCGCTTTGGCTGCTTTGCTGAGATCAGGAACTCTCGGAGGCACTGAGTCTGGACTGCAATCTTTAAATAGATATTCATAGAATGTGTCTGCAATCTTGGGACCATCATCGTCATTCATTGTCCTATATCACAGATCAGACTTTGCAAAGGAAGATACTCCACTGACTAAACTCACCACATTGTGGATATGACCCCACCAAATCCTGCGAACAGCAGGCTTGCAGCAAGGTTCATGGCTTCATCCGGTGTTTTAGCGTCACCCTTTGCGGTTTCACGGGCACTGAGAAAGGCCAGTTTCATGCTATTCTTCATCATGTATATATTATCATCCACTGGTATGCGCATGATTTTGGACATATCAAGGCAGCCATCCGAGAGAATGAGGCCACTATTAAGAGGGTTTTCGAAATCTTGAGTCGCATGGCATGCAAAGTGGATCACTGATGAATTATGTAGATGATGCATGACTGTGTCTCGAGTAGTGCTCTTCAAGGCAGTGAGCCATTGGCTGGGGACTCTGGCCTTGATTTTTTCGAGCTCCAGCTCTGTACTTGGAAGCAGATCACAATGTGGTGCATCCGGTTCAATCACAGCCGTCATTTTGAACAGGGCTGGATTGTGAGCTGGAGGATCCAACAAAGCTGTTAAGGTGGGTGTGTTGGATGAAATGACATAATCTGAAACACAGTCTGTTCCATCTGTGGTATAAATCCCTGCTGCATGAATAGGAACAAAAGCAAAAGGCCCTGTTGGACACCACCATAAGCGAGAGGGATTTTCTGACTTCTGTAAGGGCCCCTTAAATCAATGTAAAATGGAAAGAATATGGCAACTTACCTTCAAATTCAGGACCTCAAACACTGGTTTCACAATTGTTTGCCAGATGTCTGCCAAGACTCTGCGGAAGATATCATTTGCGTTCATGTTGGCACGGTCCTCTTGGCCCCCAAAGAGACGAGCCTCCAAATCAGATCGGTGATGAGAATTGTCTCCATGTCCTTGGTTTTCCAGAAAGTCGTTGACATTGAAAGTCCGTTCTGATAATGCACGGGGGAGATCGGCATAGTATTCCACTATCTGAAACTTCAGTGCAGGGAGTTTGACATGCTGAACATTAGAGGACTTCACAATCAGAGCTGAGCAGCCTGGGTCACTAGCAAGCAATATTATGATTGGTCCAGATACTGCTGCCTGCTGGAGAGAGGCAGTGCTTTTAGGTTGAAGGAAATCCTCAAATCCAGGCACCTCTCGAACAGCAGTGACAGTCTCATCCCATGCTTCATTGAGTTGACGGTACCGAGCTCCTATAGCCTCAATTGACATGATTTGGCGCTGTGTGTCCTTGGAGACATTCCTAGAAGTGTCTCGGAAAGATGCCTGCTCTAATTCCTGTGATAAATGCCTGAGCTTGCTGGCAAGCCCAGGTTGTACATCTTCTAACTTGTCAACCGGAGTTCGGAGATGTACTGGCTGTGCCCAAAACATTGGGTGGCTGGCCTCCAAAAATTCCACAGCAAGATTATTCTGATTCAGGTCAATGGCACAAGTTGCGGCAGCAGATGGAAGGGACACAATATCTTCTCTTGCCAACATTTGTTGGCGGGACTTGAGATCCAAGGGAAATGCAGCCAGCTTAGGTAGGAGGTTAATGGCAGTATGATAGGCTTCCAATAAGGACCCATGACCATGTATGCTGGCACTCCTGATCCATTCAAGCGAGGCAGAGAAGCGTGTGAGTGCAGAAGAATAAATATATGTTGACATTTGTCTGTGCAAGGTGATTGCCTCATCCATGTCCTTGGGATCACCATGCTGCTCAAAGCGGGTGCGAAGTGCATTGCCGAGATCATTGAAAGAGGTTTCCCGGTTCGGATGAGGTGCGGCACGGATCTCGAGCGCCTCTCTGTGCAGGCTGATCACCTCATTGATGTCATTGGGATCACCGCCCTGCTCAAACCGTGCTCGGACAGCAGCTGCTACATTGTCAAGGGACATGCTCCGTTCAGGATGAGGTGCAGCATGGATCTCCAGTGCCTCTCTGTACAGTGTTATTCGCCTGATCAATATCCTTGGGATCGCCACACTGCTCAAACTGTGTTTGGACTGCATTGGCCAAGTTGTTCAGGTACCTTCCCCGGATGGGATGAGGGGCAGCATGGATTTCCAGTACCTCTCTGTGCCGCATGATTGCCTCATCAATGTCCTTGAGGTCACCACACTGTGCAAATCGTGTTTGGAGTGCATTGGCCAGATTGTTGAGGGAGCTCCTCCGGCTGAGAAGGGGTGCCGCACGGATTTCCAGTGCCTCTCTGTGCAGCATGATTGTGTCATCAAGATCCTTAAGATCTCCACACTGCTCAAACCGTGTGTGGACTGTGTTGGCCAGATTGCTGAGGGAGTGGAACCGATCAGGATGAGGTGCAACACGAATTTCTAGTGCTTCTCTGTGCAGCATGATTGCATCATCAAGATCCTTGAAATCACCACACTGCTGAAACCGTGTGTGGATTGCATTGGCAAGATTGTTGAGGGAGTGGAACCGGTCAGGATGAGGTGCAGCACGGATTTCCAGTGCCTCTCTGTGCAGTGCGATTGCATCATCAAGATCCTTGAGATCACCACTGCTGCTGAAACCATGTGTGGACTGTGGTGGCCAGATTGTTGAGGGAGTGGAACCGGTCAGGATGAGGTGCAGCGCGGATTTCCAGTGCCTCTCTGTGCAATGCAATTGCATCATTAAGATCCTTGAGATCACCACACTGCTGAAACCGTGTGTGGACTGCATTGGCCAGATTGTTGAGGGAGCTGCCCCGGTCAGCATGAGGTGCAGCATGGATCTCCAGTGCCTCTCTGTGCAGCATGATCGCCTCATCAATGTCCTTGGGATCTCCTCGGATCTGAAACCGTGTGTGGATTGTGTTGGCTAGATTGTTGAGGGAGCTGTCCCTGCTGGGATGGGGTGCAGCACAGATCTCCAGTGCCTCTCTGTGCAGTGTGATTGCCTCATCCATGTCCTTAGGATCACCATGTTGCTCAAACCGTTTCAGGACTGCATTGCCCAGATTGTTGAGGGACATGCCCCGCTCAGAATGAGGAGTAATATCCAGTGCCTTTCTCAGCAAGGCGATGGCTTCATTCTCCTGTGTCTTTTTTCTCAGCAGAGCTAGCTTACAAAGGGGGCAGTAACTCACGTCTTTATTGCTGGCCACTGTTAAACCACTATTTCTCTCCGAGTCGGAAGCTACACCTTTACGCTCCTATGCATTATATCAGTAATCACCTCACTTCTTTTATGGAACAATTATCACCAATGTGCCCACTGGACTCAAATTGGCAGTATCCTCCATGAGCTGTGATTTGTAGCAGTGGGATATTCAAATGCGAGCGAGTATAACGAGACGGTGCTTGAAGAGGAAGAGAGACAGATTAGCGCAGCGACGAAGCCTGTTATATGGGTGGCACCATTTCAGTGCACGCTGTCCTCGTGCATGCGAGCTGTCATGCCTAGGTTAGGCCACAAGCCAACGCCAAAATTAATCAAAGATGGCTCGATATGTGAGTACTGCTGTGAAAACCGGCGATAATCCAAGCGTCGCTGCCTCCAGTAACGCCTGTAGCTAGTAAGCTCATTTTCCTGTTTAATGACACCACAAGCACAGCAGGACCCAATCCTAGACGCCGGCAAGCATGCGGCGTCAAAATATCCAAGACTGCGGTCGTGTTTCCCACTTGGAGACGCGCACGAGGAGGCGCCCATCAAAATAGACGCCTACCAAGAGCTGTGGCAGACCTTCCGAAGCTCTTGAATGTCAGATGGCCCGCCAAGAAAAATGGACGTAAAAGCGCCTTCATGTCGAAGAACTGCTGGCATTATTCCCGTGCGGCTTTCGTTTTGCCCTAGGAGATCAACTGAACTCTTAATTGAAAGATAGTCCCGATCCTAATTATCCGCAAAAACTAGGGAGACGGAAGGAGGGACGTTGCGGGCAGGCAGTGCATCTTTAGTTATATATAGGATAAATGCCACAGTCAGCGGGCGTCCAAATGAGCACCGCCTGTGCTGCCGGCTTAACCCCTGAAGCGGCATTTAGTCACTCCAAGACGGCAGGTCTAATACTTACGGATGTGATGTTCGTGTGGAATGGAGGTTCTGAATTGAACTGAACTGATGTTCTATTCGTTACTGTACCGGAGTCATGATGATGCGCGCCTCCGCCGGCGAGCTGCGAGGATGGAGCGAAAACACGCAAGCGCCCCGCGCCATCTCGTCGCCCTACAACTCGCGAGAATGATGCCCGCCGTCGCGTCCCGAGATCCGAAGTCAAGCACCGGAGCATCCCAACCACCCATCGCGTAAACCACCGCGAGCGCACGAACAGCGCGGTGAGACGGGACCCCACAAAGGAGATAAATACCACTACCCAAACGCACGCGAACGGGCAAACCGCCGCGCAAACTCGTGGTTCGCAAGCAGCGCCACGAGAACACACCGTCGGGCCATCATGCCCGTGTCCCACTCACGGAAATAGGAATGGCACAAAGCCGACCTTCGGGGGAATAGAATGGAACGGCGCCGCGTCAACACTGCGGTGCGCACGGCGTCACATTATCTAGCGCGCACTACCAAAGCCGCACGACCACCTCGCGCACGAGCACGCGAAAAATCGCCACCGAACGCGAAAAGAAGAGAAAAGAAAAGCCGCCAAGAGAGCGAAAGAAAGAAACACAGGTACTGGCGAAAAATCCCGACCAAGGCGAGGGGAAGAAGTAATAGAAACGAGGGGGAAGAAGGGGAGGCCGAAGAGAAAGGGAGCACAGCGCACAGTATCAAAGTAAATTCGGACAGCACCAGCGCCCACCACTAGAGCCGCACACAAACACGCAAATCACCGCCACTGAATGCGACAGGAAAGAGAGCAAAAGGAAAAACATGGCGAAAATAAGGTGAAAATAAGCCCCGCCAAAGAGCGGGAGGGAAAAATAATAGATGCGGGAGGGACGTGATAGGAGACCCAACGAATGGGCAGGGAAGTCCCGAACGGAGGGGGGTTAAAAATCAACGGGGGGGCCGGTAAAACCCCAGGTAAACGCAGCAAACGCAAGGGATGTAAAAACCCGTATGAAGTAAAGAAGAAAAGGATGGCTACGAAAAATAAAGACGGAAGAAAGATGACCCACGCACGATAAAGTCATCATGATGCTCTAGCTTCCTGTTCGCGCCCATGGCCTCAGCGAGCACCAACTTGTCGACATGTTGGGGTAGGCTTGGCGAGGCACAGGGAGATGACTGGATTAAGACAAAGAGGTTAGTTGGTGTGTTATTTGAGGGTGTGGTGCAGCACCCGTCGAGCCAGTCCGATCTTGGAGGATTCGGCATAAAGAATTCAGAGTGATCGCGGCGCGCTGAAAGGATGGCTAGGGCAGCGAGCAGTGTGGCCGCCCAGGCCGCAAAAGAAGGAGGGTATCCGTGCGCGGAAGAAAATTTAGAAGGAAAAAGGAGGGTAGCGCGTTGGGCCCGCCACACATAGTGAGCGTAGTAGAGGCGGTGCGACGTGTGCGATGACGGCCGCACGCCAGCCAATGAATAGGGCACGGACGCCCGCGAATGGGAGACCAACGCGCGCGGAGACGAAGGTATGAAACATCAGGGAAGCACAAGGGGTGGCGAAAACCTTAATTCCGGACGTCGACTCCTACCGTGACCTACCTGATCGAGTATCCGGGGTCCTGGCAAACCACTTTTTGCCTCGGTTTTGCGAAGGTTTTTTTCCCGGGCTTCTAGCGCCAATTTTAGATATGTATTTTGTTCCAATTAATTCCCTGAGTCCATCCATGTAACTATCTTGAAGTTGCCTGAAAATCTATGGTCGGAGGAAGCAGAAACGGGATTTGCCGAGACAAAATTAACAAGTACAAGAAATGCCTTCGCTCCGCTCCGGCAGACTGGGTGAGTAAAACGGCTGCGGCAAGCGGCGACACGTAAATACTGCTTAAACCCCACAACAATGCCACATATGGCCTAAATTATTTCAAGTCTCATGATCCTTCTGCGGCGCCGGAGTACACATTTTGTGTTTGGCCACATACGGTCTTGACCGCAGATCTACCTTGCAGATCTCGCAGTAACACAGCACCGTCAACTGCGTTCCGCAGCTCTCAACTTGTTACTGATGTAATTCCCACATTTGAGATCCGTGGAGGGACAAAAATAAGCGGTTCTTAAAATACTTGTAATAATGTCCTAGTCCAGTGGTACTCTGCTGCAGAGGGGATATTCTCACAGCACACGTGGTATAAGTTGGCAGAAGCTCGAAATCTTCAGGATGAATGAGAGTATAAAGACAAATCATATTTCAGATGCTATAAATTGAGCACATTAAATACTGGATGAGTTTTGCAGAATGTTGAGCTGAGAGGATAACATTCAGGCGCTGGGAAGCAAAGAATATGCTTGTGGTTGGAGTGGTACGGTAAGATTTTAAAAATGGAAATGTCTCCAAACCATGCTGTGCAGTCTAGTGCGACATCCGTGGTGGGCAGGTGGTTCTGGCTGAAATAGAATGTGCCTCACAGTCCCCAGGGAAGGTCATCTATTGATGGTTCGACTGAGCCGACGGCGGAAAACGAAACAGGAAAACTCACATTTACATTATCTACCCTGCAGAAGCCTCCAGCCTAATATTGAAAAGTGGGGGAATGTAGGTGGCGATATGCAAAGCATGGTTTTCAAACAATGTATGCTGCCAATTCTGATGTCACCGGATGCCATTGACCTGCTAGATTCATCAGCAGCGGTGGAGTGGATGAAAAAACGCGTACTATGCACCAGTGGATGTTGTGGAAAATACTACCGGGATGCGGCGTGGGACCAGCCAGTGCCTTCTGAGTAAATTAGGTCAGCGAAGGATCCAAAAGGTGCGAAAACGTACAAACCATGGCGGCCATTCAGCGAGAAGCGTTCATCGGAAAATGATTAGGATGTGGGGGAAAGCAAGAGGCAGAATGCGAAACCTGGTTACCAATTGCTGCATATAAATGAACGTGCTGCGGTATAGAAGACCCGGATCTTGAAACGTATCGCAGCGGCTCTGCGCACAGACACAGCCGATTTAGGATATGACAGCAGTGCAGCGGAGCACGTAGTGGGAAATGCAGCAGGCAGTGCAGCGCGTAGTTGGCCATGAGGCGCCAGCCTGCCCGTTGAATTTGAAGAGGAGGGGATAGATATTGATTTCTAGATTCATTCCAGTAGGAAGGAACACCCCAAAAGAGCAGAAAAAGGTGAATGAATGGAGATATGCACCGCAGACTAATTTGGCCCAGAGAGCGGGGCGGACAGATGAGAACGGGGCCAGTCGTTTTATACCGCAGCAAGCCACGCAAGAATAGGTGGTCGCAGCAAGTCCGCAGCATCGCCGCCCAGCTGCGGCACTGCAGAAAATGCTCTCCCGACTCTATTTAACTATGGCACAGATCTTGTGTTCAAATAATGGAGCTTGCTGCAAAGCTGCCAGGGTCGGCAGGTACGATCTGGTGACGAGTTACGTAGCTAAAAATGCAACATAGCTGTTAGCATGCTGTGCGAGTGTGGGAGTCAAAAATGTCCCGAACGAAGCACCAGAGAGGAGGAATAGGCATGGGGATAGACATATGGGGATGCTTCACAAACATGTACAATCTGATTTGAGAGATTTCGTTAAGAGAACGGATAATCAACAACACGTATCGCGACGTGAATGCGCACTCGGACGGCCTTAGACATCGCCAGCTACATGCACATCCACGATATTGTTCCCCCCTACCTCCTGTTTACCTCAACAACCCATTTTAACTTTCTCAGAGTCTCTGGGACCCAGGAAGTTCAGTGCTTTCACCGATTAAAATCGGGAAAGTTGCATTCCAGAGAGTAGAATAGTAACAAAACTTAATTATAATGGTATGAACATACCGTAGATAGGTATTGGATCTTTGGGGACACATACAAGTTGCAAACGAAACTCGGCGCAAGCGCGTTTGATGTATCGTTGATGCCTGATCTGATCCCCTTCGCTATTGGCCCGGAGGCACGGCCCACTGTTCCAAATGATTGCCGACTGGTAGTGGTGGTCGAGCGAGTTCCGGGGTCCTGACAGGAGGTTTTTGGTAATTGATATCCGACGCTTTTTACTTCGCCACCCCTTGGGGAAGCAAAAGAAAAGGGAACGAACGGAACGAAAGAAAAAAACGACCTGAAATGAAATGGAATCAATGACACTACGAATGGGAAAGAGCAACAAAAGGAAGCACGCACACGGCTCCAACACGAACCATCGACCCAGGTTGACCTTGTTGCCTATCAACGGGAAGAGGTAAAGTAGAGCCTTATCAGGTGGTTTGCCGTTTGCGGTGCGCGCGAGCAGGAAGCAGGCAAGATCAGGGGCGCGGGATGGTCATGGATCAGAGCGCGGTGTTGGAGGGCGGTGTGGCAGCGGACATTAGGCCCAAGGAGTTGGTTGTGGAGTCCAGAGGACGGGGAAACTTAAAGGCAGAAGCGACGGCCATCAACAGATCGGTCCGATTGATCCGCCACGGACTCGGCTTTTGCCTGATGTCGGGCCTTGGCGAGAGGTTTGAATAAATTGAGTAGCCATTTCAATGAGAAAAAAGTGGTCTGGTGTATATTTGCACGGTTTTGGACTAGGCATGATCATCCTGAATTTGGCCGAGAGAAGAATTCGTCAGGGTTGCAACGGCGACGCGACGGGCCAAGCCAGCCACGCAGCCGCAAACATCGCAATTTACCTCAGCGTTGTGTAAGAATCAAATTTGGCGGTGTGAGGAACATGAGAATCAAATAGCCTCCTTGGTTATTAGGACAAGAGGGTGTAATTTACAGGCTTTTATAACGGACGTAACCACCGTTTGTCGGTCCGTTTTCCAGAAAAACATCTTTAGTTCGGCTCCAAAAATATATGTGAGGTCAAGCGCCTGAAATCGATGATGCATTCCTCACAAAAGAATTAAATGGCATGCATCCTGGTGTGAGAAACGTAAATAAGGTCCATGATAGATGGTCTGCATCAATCAGGCCTAATCATATCTGCCACAGCAGTGAATTCATATTAAGTAAAGGCACCATCAAACTCGAATCCATCTTCTCCTGCCACTCAGGTACTTCATCAACATACCTGATCATCACCCGCTTTCCAGTGTCGATTGATCATTGCTGTACCGGATTACTACAATTATCGCGTTGACGGAAGCTGGGTCAACTATGGAGGCGATACAGTATGATTATCAACTAGATCTAGCTTGATCAACAACGTTCAACCTATTGCCGGTTGGTCTTTGGTTGATTCGATTCAAATTATTTTATAGGCTGCATGTGATCTTACTGACCTACCACTGGTTGAAATATAGGTTGATAATCATTCCTTTGCGGCTGCCCCAGAGGTTCTACCTATATAGGGAGCTCCCAAGGGGACGTGTCGCCCACTGATCTCGTCTCCGCATGGAAAATCCCCGCAATGAAAGCAGCAACTGACTCCAGATCCCGGACATCGGCGTCGAAAGTCCAAGCCCTTCAGCTCTTTGGACTTGCTGCGCGTTGCGCTAGTTCTCTTCGGTGCCGTTGGCGCCGTTCTAGCTGTGTGTGTCGCTGGAACGCTTGGTCTACAGTTTGTGAACCCGCCACACCTGTCTCTGTATCAAACGAAGTTGGGATCAAGGTACCAGCCGCAGCGCTGTTGCGAGACCACTCGTTTCTGGCGACGACATATTCGACATTATTGCCACTGTGTGGCTTCACGGAAATACCTCACAGCAGGCGGTCCTATCAGCGGGATCGGTACCCAGACACTGCGTTCCGGGACCTCCTAGACTGAGCCTAAGTCAAGCCATCTAGGCGGACCTAGGCAGAGCGCTTGTTTAGTCGGCTAAACAGAGTATTTTTAGGTCTGCCCGATTCTGTCTAGGTCAGCGCAGGTCAGTAGAGATTTGTGTAGGTCAGTGTAAGTAAGCATGGGTCTATCCAGGTCTGTCTAGAGACCTAGGGCGACTTATTTCCTGGGACAATTCATCAGCCACAGTTCAGTGTTTTTTTGGTGTTGCATCCAAGGGTTAGGGACTGAAGCGTGCTTTGGAATGATGAGAACCTGATGGTAATTAATTGGAGTGAAACATGTGTACCTGTCCTCGCCTGGGCCATGCCTTCGGGGCTTACTTCTTGTGCAGCTCCTCAAAAATTAAGCGACCTGGAGCGAGCGACGTGTGCAGGTCTAGTAAACATCAATACCGCGACAACGACGATATGTCACTGCATTCCGGTAACTCCTAGACTCAGTTAAGCTTCCTGTGGGGGGTTCAGCCTAGCTGAGTGTAGGTGCCTAAACTGACCTAAAATGCCTCTGTCTAGGCGCCTACACTCAACTCAGACACTCAGTTAGGCTGAACCCCCCACAGGAAGCCTAACTGAGTCTAGGAGTTACCGGAACGCAGTGACTGAGTGGGCATTCCATGAGTTCTGCCTCCGTACTGGCGGTGCACTCCCCTGGTTTGAACGTGAAAGCAAGACCGAAGTGAGGAGTGGAGGAGGCGACTAGATGCAAGGATTACCTGCCCATCTCAACGTCGTTGTCAGAGAGTTGAGCTGGCCCATAGTCGTCATTGCTCAGATCTCTTTCGTAGTAATAGTGAGCCAGAGGGTGATTGCGCTGGTTCTCTCGAAATATGGGAGTGAGTAAGAAGGTGGGCGTTCAGTGTAAGGCGTCGAATGGCAAAACTCGCACGACATAACGACCCTAGACGATGGCAATATGTCCGTGGCGGTTCTTGAGCCTAAATCTTCTTAAAATAGATGACAATTATCTTGTTCGTGTAGGACAGAGATGTTTCCGGTGTCGCAGAGTGCTACTTCTAGTCTACCCATGAGACAGGGATATGTCTGGATGCCGAGGCGGAACCTCACTCACCTACACAGAGGCGGGATCGATGACCTAGGCTAATCTAAACACAGCTAGGCTGATCCGCCATCAGAAGAACTCAGAATGACTGTAGGCGCCTAGACAGAGGCATTTTGGGCACCTACACTCAGCTGGGCTGAACCCCCCACAGGAAGCCAGACTAAGTCTAGGAGTTACCGGAACGCAGTGAGATGTAGCCAGTGAGCTGGTGGAAGACTCGAAAGACAGCCACATCTACAGGGAATTCCCTATGCCCAACATCGCCCGATTCACCAATATTAATATGACAGTGTGGATTGATCAGGGAGTCAGGCCCACCAAGGCACAGGACGACATCTTCGAAGTGGCACTATTTTCCGGAGTGATCATCCAGAACTCTGCCTTAGTCGACAAGGGTCTTACAGCGGAAGTTCCTTTGGAATTTCCACTCGAAGTTTTGTGAGAGTTTCCTCCATTTTCGGGCACCAAACATTGACACTTGCGCGCATCCTTCGTCATCTTGCTGTCTATTTTCAAGGCCAGTGTCGCTGCGGCCATTTGGATGTCGGAGGTTCTTCAAATGCTCATGAACCATCGCGCCCGAATATTTGGAGGGATGTACAAAACGACCGTATGGTTTAACGGGAGCTACCAGCAGTATCGTCGACCAGCTGGGCCGATTATGCCCGAGAGGCTGTTAAATTTTCTGTTCCGCAGGATGAAAACCAAAAAAACTGGCTTCCAACAGGATAGCCGACGGATGATGGTGCTGTTAATCCCGTGGCGAAGCACGGGCAATTGCTAGTTCGGTAAGATATGCTGAACATCGCCTGCATTGATGTATTATAATAATTTTCCACTTTTATTAATTTGATTAAAAATATCACTATCTTCACATCAGCAATCTCTTTTATGTATGGTCCTAAAGGTTACTACTTATCCAAATGCGGGCAAGATGCGAGTCCGCTCATGGATAAAGTTTTGATCATAAAACATGTGTCCATGTTCGGATTGCTATCAATCATCACGTCCCTTCTTTCCTTCTCCCACCATTCGCCCTCCATTGCCCTCCTACTGGAGCTCGTTCGTTGTCGTTCGCTCCTGGCTCAGCAACTCCTCAAGCCACATGACCCTGAAAGTCGTAGCCTAGATGCCTCTAGATCAATTCCCCAGACGTCTGCGGCATTGACCTCAAGCTGTAGCGTGCGCATCGGTCATCGCCTCAACGTCCTTCCTTGGCCTTCGAAGTGGTCGTTATGTTGTACTCCGTCAAGGATCTCACTCAAGCCTCAAACACCCGCTCAAGACATCAAGTCTTTGTCTGCCTTGGGGTCCAAGCCGTTAATACCTTTCGCCGAAGCTAATATGAATCCGCAGCAAAATGTATAAAACGACTTTCCTCGTATGCCTGTATGTCGAATCAAGTCCTCCGAATCCATCCCCTCCCTCGTCCATCGGCCTCGGTGCGTCGTCCTCACGTATCTGTCACCCCATGCTGACAAGTCTGACACCCAGTGAGTTCAGTTGAGGTCATTCAAACTTGAGGCGTGAGTGTGTCGCGAGCATGGATATTACGGATGATTCTATTGGGAAACCTGGTTTCTCGGAGAAACCTCCCGTATTAGGGAACATTACCATCAAACACCAGACATCAATCGGCGACACCGGGGGACGCTACAAGTTCGGTAGTGACTTGCAGACACCGTTATTATTACCAGGAAAAATTGAGAGAGTTATTTAGACTAGTTCATATTGGGTCTGAATTGCAATGGGCTTACAAAGCCCTCTTATAGCACACACAAATACGAGATATCTCTCTGTGTGATGGGATCAAACCAACTTCAACCCAAGTTCGGCAAGGCAATTTCAGTTGCTCTGAGGATTTTAGAGCTCTAAGAGCCGACAGGGTATTCATTACACAGGCATGAAACTTTTGCCTGAGACCTATATGAGCACCGGCTTGCAGGTAAGGTCGTGATACCAATTACAAAGTTCTGTGATTCTCAATGAAGAAATATAGCCTTGTGAAGTCAGTAGCGCCTGTAAAAATCCGGCGAGACACAAATTAATTTCCAAGCCAATAAAAGCCACATTATGTGGAATTGAAGTCCAGGGCTACTCAAAAACTTAGGCCTGAGTTCAGCGGTCGCCGGCATCAATTATCTCATACCCCATTTGGAGGGGCTCCTCCGAATTTGCCGAGAATCCGGGTTTCTCAATAGAATAATCCGGATATTACCCTTACCTTCTGTACCGCTGTCGTTAGTCTCCGCGTGTAAATATACCATTTTGTCTTCATTTTTTTTGCCGTCATTCGGGTGACCGGCCCGAACGCCAAACTAAGCCAAAGACCATGCCGAGAGATCCGACTGGGATCCCGAGTTCCCACGCCCACATCTGGATGACGCCCACAGCCCAAATCATTTCCTTACAGCAAAAAATGACGCGGGTCTCAAGGAGACTGTTCAGGACCATCTCGAGGAATCAAAGAGCCATGTTTTCATTATTGTACCAACAAGATGTGCCTTCGCTACGCTACGGCAAGGGCTTCAATAATGTGATGCTCAACTTGAAGAGCAAGGTTGTTCTTGAAATTGAAATACTCATTGAAATCCTAAAAAATGGCCAGCTTGAAGAATGAAGAAACCTCGCTTGAGCTGGAGGATAATGGTGATTCCGCCCATCCGATAGCCAATTGCCGCAGGAAGAAAATAAAAAGCAAGCAAGAGAAAGGAAGATTATCGCACTGAACATCGGAGAAACAGGGAAATAATTGCATTCAAACTGCACTGGACAATGTGTCTGAAGGTAGACCGTAGGAATAAGTAATATCCACTCGCTGAAATTGCGGGTATCCAAAAAAATCCTTTGCGGTGTAATCCAGTTAAAATGAACGGCACAAAGAGATTTACTGTGGGTTGAAATGCAAACCAGTAGATTTTTGTCTTCAACGCTTTTGCAAAAGCTGAATACCAAATCGGATTAGAGCGGCCCCCAGGGGTACAAATAATATCTTGCATAATGTGTCCATTTGTAACAGTAGCACGAGACCAGTAAAAGGCTCTCTTGAAGTTGAACGGCTTGATGAATTGACTGAAAGACGGAAGTCGGACCAGAGCTTGTTTTCTAGGAATAAGTGCCGTGGAGCGGGTGTGGAATGGTGCAGGCATATAAAATCCTTCAGCTTTACATGAAGCAGGTGCGGGGGACGGCTCTACTGCGGCCAGCGTGTACATCCCGCGAGATGCAGTGTGAGTTGAACATGGGACCGTCCAGATTACTTGATGCGGTGAACACGCAGCTTGCATAGCCAAGGAATAACTGCGCGAAAATACAGCAGTTTGACCACATGATGACTGAGCAATTCTGAAAGCAGGATATTGGGTCGTCGTAACTGCTTTCAAGATTTCAGATGGCAATTCAGGGCCCTTCATTTGAGTCCGCAGCGAATTAAGAACCACGGGGTAAGAAAACGGAGTTCTGCCAAGGCGAAAGGGGAAATGCTGTGGCACTGCTGCGAAGGTGTGGGAGCGGACTGTGCAACGAATACAGCACAGTAGAAGAGAAACAGTTATGGGGATAACACTGAAGGGGATGTGCGCAAAGATGTATAAACGAATTCAAGAGATTTCGTTAAGCGAACGGATAATCTGTCGAAGCCATAAGTCCTGTCCGATGTCGGACCTTTTGCATCCGGCTTCAGAACTTTCGGGCCCCGAGGCACGGGGAGATCATCGTCAGCAGCAATGAGAATAAAGGAGAGGAGGATGGAAAGGAGCCTCCGAAGAGGTCTGGTATTGTAGTGCCCAGTCGATGATCATCAGGTTCCGCGCGGTTTTCGCTCGCTGGTGGTATAAGACACTAGTGATGTCTTTAAGACTCATATTGTGAACACTATAGCCAGCCGGGTAGAGGGTTTGGGCGTCGGAACGGCATGTCTCGAGTTTGGGGGATATTGATGGGCTGTAGAAATTCAAATCATCAGAAACTTGAACGATTACGTGAGCAAGCTTTTCGGGAACGTGTGGACCCTGGTGAGAAATATCAGGACGGCGCCCACAGTCGCCCACCAACGCCACAGTCAGATGCCATGGAGGCGTCGCTAACGTGTCTCGAAATTACCACTGTACTGGGTCGGACTTCGGAGGAGGAGGAGGAGATCTATTATACTGACACGGTCCCACAATTGGAACAGCCAGTCTACTACGTACGACATCAGAACTTTTATAGGCTAAGAAGTTATGTGTCGTAAGTAGAACACACGTTCCTTCGGCAGTCGGACCTGACTTCCTTGGCTTCTCTTCTTTCTAATATTAGTTATTTCCCGTTCTGGGTCTTGGCCTTGATGCTGGGTTCCTAAATCTCAGCGGCTTCGGGCGGGGTGTGTGCTGTGCATCTTGTGGTGTAAAAAATATGAAGCGGCAGCGGGATCAATAACGGGTGATAAGGGTCTCCAGTTTTGTGTGGTGATTAGGAGCTACATAGGACAGGGTGTAAGGATGGGTGAAGCACAATTCATTGTACACAAGCACATTCATGTATTTTAAGTTGCAGTTCATGAATCATGTGTCTATTCCCACCAATACATGGGACAGCCGTCGATTCCCATGTCCATTTAGAATAGAATTTGTTTTTTTGCAAATAATGTCTACGCACCGGGCCGAGTTCGATAATGGGATTGAAAGAGGCTGAGGTCTGGGCTTCAGATTGCCATTTCGGCTCAAATTGTAAATTCTGCGTAGGGAGATCCTGATAGGGTAAATTGTTTATCCACTCTGTCCACTAGCCAGAATCATTTTTCCAGCAACGCAGACTTGCGATACAGAATCGCCTGGTACACGTTGACCTCATTGAAGTGCGGAGCCGCCGGCTTTTACGGCGGAGGAAAACAAAGTTGGCAAGTTGTTATGACAGAATCAAAATTTAATACAGGAGCCTTTCTCTTTTCGTCTGGCATCTATTTCTCCGCTGGCGCGAGCAAGCGGACCCGTCGATGCTTCTCAATAAGCAGTCCATCTTTTCCAAAGTAACGCTCGCTGGCGAATGACCATTTGATGTTCGTGTAAACCCACAAACTCATTCCGACGGCGTACTCCTTCGCCAAGTTATCGATGGAAGCCGGGAAAGTCGGAAAGTTCTTCATATCCTCGCAAAATGCTCGGGAGATGTGGTGGTATTGCTCGCCAATGTGATCTACAGCCTGCTGCACGCTGAGATTCTTCTCCCTCATGGCGACAGTTACCATGTTATGCTCATCGTCACCGCGAGATTGCTCAACATTGTAAGAATAGAGATCCTGGAACTCCCAGTCAATGATTGTCCAATATCTAGAACGGGCTTACATTGGCAAGGATTGTCATGTCGATAGCGCCGCAAGTTAACCTCTCGATGTGAGGATGGTCCACCACAGAGTCAGGAAGGTCGTCAGTCAAGAGAAAGAAGTCGAACGAGGGGCGGACTCCAATGGTTCCTCTGCGTAGCTGCAGGTACTCTGAAATGGAGCGAATGCGCCCCATTTCACGGTCCACGGCCTGTTGCCGTACCGCATCCGTGTACTCGTCGAAATTCTTAATGAATCGCTGAGCCGAGGACGGATTCGCGACGAGGAGTGTGCGTTTCCAAAAGCTAAATCAGACAGATATTCAGCCGTCGGTTTGGACAAGGTAGGCCTGATGGTTTACCTTCTCGTCATGGCTCCAAGAATACCTTCGCCTGGAATATGCTCTGTTGGATTTCTGGTCATAGATATCAGCTCAAGCTCTACCGAAGAATATGGGGAACTTTACCTCAACGCGCCCATGATGTCGGCGGCCTGCTGAGTGACCTCTTGTCCGCTGGCCTCATCACTTTTCTCATCGAAGACAAAGAAAAGATTCATGAGGTCGCATGCCGGCCGAAAATGATCGGGGCCTGGCATTTGCATAGGCCAATGATGAGAAGATTCCGAATTTGCAACGGTTGAATGCGATCTGAGCCCGTGGGCTGAATGCTCCGAATGACTCGACCCAGGCGGCACTATCCGCAACAATGTTTTGCAGAGGGTTCGGCTTTGTTTCAAATGGCCAGTGAGCCAGCAAATCTGGGAGGATAATATCGGTGGTGTTTGTCATGGCAGGCGTAATCAACCCTCTCATGGATCAAGCGGGTATTTCGTATCGGAATGCTGGAGCAGGCTCAAAAAATATATAAAGCCTTTTAGACGATCACTGCAATCAGCAGTTTCCTAAATTCAAAATTTGCGAGAACTTGTGAAACGGCATAGACTAACTTCGAACCGACATATGCGGAGTTAGAGCTAGACGGACCTTAGGCAGACACCCCATTTTTGAGGTTTAGGAACCCGCTGAACCAAGAGGCGTCAGATCTCGGGATCGGAACCCCGATCAGCTTGCGTGGGAGATCACGTGGAACGACAATTGCTTGGTTGAGAAAAACACTCAATCAATTCAAGTAGGTAACACACGAGCACTTACACAACTTGGTAGAAACGCATTGGAATGTGCCCCATGGTGTTTTCTGGCATTTTTGAGGACGACGAGCAAAAAGTCGTTGACCGGCAGTACCAGCTAGTCACCTTGTCTTTCCCGATTTGGGGGGGCGGTCTCGGCCTTCGGATCAGGTTGTTCGATCCAGAGATCTGACGTCTCTTCCGCTTCTCGCAGTGAATCAGTCGGTTAATTAGTTCTATTTATGTTCGACCTCCGGAGCTTATGGATGTTAAGGCGGCTCAAGTGATAGAAAGCCTTTTAGATACCAATCAGTCGTTTAGTTAGTTCTATTTATGTTCAACGTTCGAACTCTATTGGAGGCGCTCAAAAGATAGAGTGCGCTTTAGATTAGTTCCCCGTAGACAGACGCTTTACCGAATGAAGCTCGTACCTCGCTTAGTTTTAGATACCAATCGGACTAGGTTACTTAGTGCTGTTCCTATACAACATCCGGATATCCGTAGACCTCGTCCGTGACAGGCTCATACTGGAGCTTCATATAAAGTTGGCGAAGAGGTCTGCCCGATGTTTACCGGAATCTGGATGCTTGCATATCTATCCCAGGCCGCCCCAGTTGCTCTCTCTGACATGGAGTATACCAGCCTGTTCCTCGTGTGTGGACTAATCCTGCCTCTTGGGTTCATCTTAGCTCGCAAGTCGCTCTCGCACCTCCTCTCAAAGAAATACAAGGCCCGCCATCGTCGTCCTGGATTTATGGTTGGTAGTGCATGCGCGCCCATCCTACTGCAGGCTAACTCTTCCTAGGTCATCTACGGGAGCTTCTATTATCGTCTGATTACGGCGAGCACGAGTTCAAATGGCAATCTCAGTACGGCTCCTTGTACAAAATTAAGGGGGTCTGCGGAGTGAGCCCCTTCTGCATTTTGTCACTTTCAAGCCCCCATAACGACTCTCTCAGGAAGATCGACTCATGGTGTCCGATCCTGGCGCATTGAAACAAATTATGGGAGACCCGGAAACATTTGTGCGGTCGGACCACCACCAGCAGATCGTCCTTTCCCTGATCGGTCACAAGAGTCTACTCTATATGCGGGGTATGCGTACTTCCCGGATTTTCGTTTCGTCCTGCTGAGAACGCTACGCCAGGCAGAGACCATTCGCGGGTTAGGGGTATCATGAACCCTGCATTTTCAACTGCGAATATCCGTGCCCTGCCCCCGCTCTTCAGGAATGTGGCGGAACGGGTTCGTATCGGCCCAGGGCATATGTTGATTGACAATAATAGCAATGCATTACAGATGATTGAGAAATTGGAAAAGAAGCGCACGACTCTGGACTGGACCAGCCGATCGACGTGTGTAGTCCCCTCCATGAGGCGGCCTTGGACGCGATCGGGGAAGGTAACTATGCGCTTTTGAAATTTACCATCGAGCTAACGTTACCACAGCGGCAGTGGGATATATGTTCCACGCAGAGAAGGACGGCGAGGAATATGCACGCAGCCATCATAATCTTAGTGTTAGTTCTAGCCGTTTGCTCTCCGTGAATTGCGACTCATTCCCATCTTGGCGCGTCAGAGCACTGTCATCCACCCGCTCGCAGGCAGGGATACTAGTGGAAGCCATGCTGCCTCTGCTACCGCACTTCATTCACAGAGCCCTCCTCTATCTCCCGAGACCAGAGCTGCGCGCGATGCGTAAGAACAGAACGATGGCGGCGCTGGTTTCAACGCGGCTGGATGAAATCGAAGACGGCTGCATTGCATCAGGGCTTTGGTGAGAGAAGGACTTGCTCAGCGTCCTTGGTAACGATTTCTTTGCCTTCGTATCTGTCCGAGTTCGCTCATATCCAGTGTCGGTGCAGTCAAAGCCAATACATCGAAGGACGGTGTTCCAAAGATGACCTCACTTGAATTATCGCAGCAGATTCCAACAGCGGTTGTTGCGGGGCAGGGAGGAACCGTGAGTTTGTTTTTAAGTGTTGGGCGGAATTAATGCCAATGCAGGCCACCACCCTAGTGTGGGCGCTGTACGAGCTCGCCAAAGACCTCGACTTCCAGCACAAGTTACGGTTAGAGATTTCAGAGTCAGGTCCACCCGACGGGGAATTATCGTATGCTGACCTCGAAGGGATGCCCCTGCTCAATGCGTTCTTGAAGGTGAATGTCGTCTTCTTGGTGCCTGATCTGTTTCATTCAACCTTCTCTCAGGAAGTCCTGCGGTTCCATAGCGGGCCTCCCGGTCTCAGAGCGTGTTGCTACCAAGGATACTGTTCTGCAGCTGTCCCAGCCGATCACTAGCACCACTGGGAGAGCAGCTCAGCTCAGTAGCGGTCAAGAAGGGGCAGTTCATTTTTTCCGCTCTCTGGTCGTACAACAGGTGTGCCCTAAGTAAGATATCCACCCTGGTCAGTCATCGTGATATATTATATGCAGATTACCGACCATTTGGGGACCCGATGCGCATGAGTTCAAGCCCTCAAGATGGCTTGAGGGAACACCTTACCAAGGCCAAGCAATGGGGCCATATTCGAACCTGCGAGTATGGTCTTGTCTCAGTATATGCCTGATTAACAACCCGCTGCAGACTCACCTTTCTCCAGGGACCACGGATGTGCATCGGGTAAGTTAATATAGCCGTATTCCATCGGGTTTTCTGAGTCTGATAACCGCACTAGATGGCGATTTGCGTGGGTTTTTTTCTTGATCCCATAAGACTCAATTGAGCGTATAATCGGCGAAGTATAACAGAAGTGCAAGTAATCCTCACCGAGCTGGTAAAGCGCTACTCGTTTGAGCTTTCAGCCAACATCGAGATTCACTGCAACGTTGCGGTGACTTTGATTCCGGTGACGGTCGACGGAGGAGATCCGGAACTTCCACTGATAGTGCGACCGGTGGAGTCCTACTCTCTATAAACTATAGCCTCGGATCAAGCCAGTAAAGTTGCCTATGTATGCCCGAAACCTTTTAATTTGAATAATTCCGCTCCTTGGAAAATCACAGTAAAGTTTTCATGGAATCCCACGTGCGGGCGTTACTATTAGTAAATCTGCGCTAAAATCAAATCCACCGTGGCATATGTCCGAACAAACATCACTGTCTGAGTTCAATCTTATCCTGTCATCCTCCGACTAAAGAACCATTATCCTGATTCTGATTCCTTATAAGGCATTGCAACGCCTTATCTTCTAAAATAATGACAACATAATGATTTTAGGTCCGATTAAAACATCGCCGATAGCTGATGAGTACCTGATAGCAGGCGCTCACCAATCCGAATGAATATTTTTTCGTTGGGGAGAGCCGCGCGGGTCTCCGAATATATGTGGACCGGGAATTTCAAAAGTCGCTTTTGAAGTTCCCGGTCCATCGTCTGCCTGCCTTGAAAGAAGGCAGACGAAGGAATCTTCTACTTGCGTCCTATCCCCCGCAGGCACATGCACGCCCCCAAATCCCACACGACGCGGCACAATCCCCGGATTATCTGCTATCACCACGGAAGATCCAGATACGCCCCCTCCCTCAATGCGATGCAACCACAGCCGACGCAGCAACGCAGTAGCCGGACTGCCCCAGGCTCCGGAGTACGAGAATTCGCCCACGGTCGATCTCTGACCGCCACAAGACTCGACCACTCTCCTGCCGCCCACATCTCAGGCTCTTCCCTCGGCCGCACCTTCCAAGCGCACCAGAAGCCCGACCGCCTTACAACGACATACAAAGCGCCGTAGTAGCGCGACGACGGATCTCCACGCCCGCGCGTGTCTTGAGGCCCAAGCCGAAGCCGGCGAGCAGCTAGCGCCCTCGACCGCACCTTCCAAGTGCACCAGAAGCCCGACCGCCCCGCAACGACATACAAAGCGCCGTGGGACGCGACGACGGATCTCCACGCCCGCTGCGTATCTTCAGGCCCAAGCCGAAGCCGTGGCACTAGCACCCTCGACCGCACCTTCCAAGTGCGCCCCGCAACGATATACAAAGCGCCGTGGGGCGCGACGACGGATCTCCACGCCCGCGCGTGTCTTCAGGCCCAGCCGAAGCCGGTGAGCATTGGCGAGCACGCGTGTCCCCACACGCAAGGCGGGCAGCAGATGATACGCAATGGACACACCAGCTGCAGAGTGCAAAAATCTTCATCGTGATTCAGGTTGGATTCGAGTGACCTGGTCCGAAAGCCAAACTAAGCCAAAGACCATGTCGGGAGAACCGACTTGATCTCGAGTTGACCATTTTTTTTCGCTCGGGAGACACTGCACGGCGCGACTTTGTGTGGGGAGCCCGAAACTCTGATGGGATTGCCTGATTGGGAATGATACACATAAGCGCGTTTTTTCTTCTAAATTCCATCTCATACCTGCTCTGCACCACTGAGTACCCACCAAGGTGTTCCGGCACTCCGAGATCCCGCTTCATAAAAAACCACTCATCACATTGTAACACTCAGGACCGGAAACTTGATAATGGTTCTAACGCGTTGAAAGCACTGGAAAGTCAGACCGAAGTTGTGAGATTAGAGGATTTAAGCATGAGAGTTCCTAGCTGAAGCTAGATATATTCTGGTGTATTCATATTCAACGTAGGACTCCCGAGCCGTGTCGTATTCTACTTCGCAAATGTTTAACCAGCGAGATACGAGCATCATTTATTAAAGTGTCTATTTAGGAGAGACTAACAAATGACCATTTCATCTATGAGCTCAGTGAGGTCAACGGTCTCTCATGCCGAGTGGACTCCGGCCCTGGCTTTTTGTATAAATAGCGAAATAGAAGGAAATACTTCCAGCCGGAGTCCTTAGCATTTTTCTGCGCACAACTTGTGACAAGAGATTTTCTTTACGTTCGAATCTGTTCAATTTGTCAGAAAAAACCGATCTGGAAAACATATCCTACTTATAGTAGCCAATTCAGGCGCCTTCCATAGGACCATACCCACCATTTACCTACTTGCATTGTTGGATAGGGATTTAAACAATTTGTGTCTAGATACAACATGTTAAATGTCAACGCAAGCAGCGGCTCATGCTTATACGGGGCGGTTTAATCGCGACAAAAACCCTTTTTTTCACCGTGATTCGAATGGCCCACTGCGACTTCGATAACAGCACAACAACTGGCGCAAAAGGTGGTTTGAATATTCTAAGGGCCGCAGAGGGATTAATTGAGTGCTCCAATGGCGATGATAATAATAAATGGATGGAACACACAGCGTCCAATATCAGCCTCGCCTCAAGGATCCTCGATTGAAGCAAATGCTTAGTCAGGTGTAGCCAGGGAATAAGATAATGGGATCGAGCCGCTGAAATCCCTTGAACCAAAAAGCGGCTTGGAACAGGTGTCAGAGAACACTGTTCTAATTTGAAAATCACTTTCCACTCGAACTAAAATCCCCAGGCCTTAATTCTGGAAATCCCTAGCTTCCTGAAATACGGCTATTGAACCTGTTGAAGTGCCGTTTGAAAACAAAAAGTCAGATTTGTATAGACTCAAGGACAAGCCAACTCTCATTGAGCACATCTTACAATTAACTCCTTTATTACGAGTATGTAGCTAGTTTTAATGGCAGATGTTCGAACTCAGAACACAGTTCAATATCCTGAATTTCTGTTGAACCACTCGAACAGTTATTGCGGTTCACCAAGAACGTTATAGGCGTACAGAGGCGAACTCGTTCAACTTCAAACTCCTGCCAGTAGGCCGTTGGCTCTAAATTCTTTCTAATTTATTTATAGTTGCTTTGTATTCAGCATTTTGGCTCAAAGGTCGCACCTAGCGTTGAGAGGGATTACTCAAGCATTATCATCCAGTGGGATAGGGCTATGTCCAAAACACAAGCCGTTTATGCAAAAGTCCTATAGATTCTTATTTGGAGAGAGTTGTAATAAAAAACCACACACGTGTAGAAGTACTCGTTGATGAGGACCGGTTAATGCGCTTACACTCGGCCTTCAGGCCGGATTAGCGCACCTCGAGCCGGGGGCTGGAAATCGGTCAAATGAGTAAAAGGTCTGGTCTGAGCAGAAATAGATTGCTACCCTCTTGAGCAGTTGAGTTCGTCATAAGGAAGAAGAATGAAAAGATCACTAAGAAAAGCTGTGAACGAAATAATAACGGGGGCGCCTAAGTGGCACGATCCTAGCGTAATTTTCGAATCTTGACAGTCGTCACATAGTGTACCGCAGCCTTAACAAGCGAGGTACGAGCTTCATTTGTTAAAGCGTCTGTCTACGAGAGACCAGCCGCAGCCTGCCGTAGAAATTGCCGATGAACACAACAGCGACACTCCCCAAGACACAAAAGCCTTTACTGAAGCGATATGCAGCGTGGAGGATGACTCGACTGGATGTTACATAATGTATTACAAGCCGCGAACTCGAGCGTCTGCCACCACCACCACATGACCCAGTAATTCCAACTTCAGAAAGTCCAACCTGTACCTGCGGCATTCGAGATGCCAAGAAATATACCCATCTCTCCAGTTTCTCCACTGAATCGCTGTCTGAACATCTGCCTCATCCAGATTATCCAATCCAGTTTCACCCTTCAACTTCCTTTCGCAATCGTCCAAACGCAACAATCCATCAATTCTGCGGGTCGCCTCTCGAATCTCGTCGCAAAGGAGATCAAAGGTATCACTGGTTGTCCATCTAAATGCGTAAGCTGCAGCTATAAACTGACAGTTCCTCCGAATACTATAAACTACTGGTACTTTCCTTGGAGTGGACAGCTAATTCCCGGAATCAGCCAGGTACTCACAATACCTACCCTCTATATTTGAGTTTTGAGATGCCTTGCAAGCTTTCTGGCCAGCCTTCATTGGTGTGGCAGGACTCATGGTTGAAACTGCATGGGGCCTGTCCAGAGTCCTCTCTCTTCCCGCATTTATGGCACTTCTTTGGATTGCTTTTTATAATCAGTATGCTGAGAAAAGGCGAGAAGGACAATACCGAACGGCAGGAACAATACACAGATCAGACGGGTAGAAACGGGCGGCAAGAAGAGCCGAGTAACACGAAAAAAAACTTTTTCTTTTCCCGAGACGTAAACATATGCAAAGGCACTGCCGCTTGTTGGAATCAATAGAGCAATCCAATATTAGCAGTGAACCCGTTGCAAACGCGCGGGGCAATCTTTCGTTATCTACGGTACTTAAATACTAATTAAAGATACAAATTTAGGCTTTCGGGTACAATAACGGGTATCAACAAGAAAGCACGAATGAAGGAAGGAATGGATGGCGGAGACTTGGTAGCAAAGTGCGCCGCAAATGCAGCAGTGCGCGCACATGCAACTCGTCTTCCAACATCGCTATTTGTATTAGATTTAGATCTAATGAAACCACTAAAACAATTAGAACACAGATCCGCCAGCGTCTACGATCAACACATTCCTGGTGCCATGGTCCACCATCTTTATCGATGTATTCGCGCCTTTTGAGTGCGCGCGCATCATCAGGTAGTTACTATTGCTCACCGGGATGCCAAAAGAAGGATTGGCGCAATGAGGGCCACCGGAAGCTTTGCGAAGGAATCCGCAGATTCCGTTTCGGTGCGTTAGACATATTCGTGCAAAAATCTGGTACTCAACCAAAAGTGCCTCAGCGACTCCTGACAATTGCAACTTGAACCTCAGCAAACGATGCATGTCATTCCTTCGCGCTTGGCCCATTACGACTACCACAAGAATCGAGAAAAGTCGTGAGCGACATAATGACCCTGATGAGCGTCCGGGATGAATCCTACATACATCATGACCTTCAATTACACCGATATGGATGGCCATCTTAAGCTCAAAACTAATAGGTTGGCAGCCGATATTGGGGAGAACATATCCCCCGCATCTTGGGACGGATACGTCAAATCGCGCGCGCAGGAGCCTCAGAGCTGCATGGACGTACATCTGATCGCGACTTGGGAGGGCCCAAATACATACGCCAGGTTGATTCCGGTGCGGTTCAGCGCCCCCGCCATCTACGATGGCTTGAAGACAAAAGTCCTCCAGGGATCCCTATATCCAAGCTTCAGCGACGCTTTCCCGCACTGTATTGAAAGGTCCAAGCGGTACTCAACACGAAGGTGGTGGAAATTCATCGATATTTTCGATACGTCGATCGATACCTGCGGAGAATGCAAGAATGCTAAAATCCGATTTTGCATGTTGTTAGTTCTTATTATTTGACTGCTATCATTCTACACCTCGATTCACTACATGTCCGGTGGAGGCACAGTGTCGCTAATCTGCAGGACTCGAAAGTCTGGATCCTGTGGCATATATATCGCAAGAGCAAACCAGCGAGTATCCCAAGCGGATGCAGTAGCATCGGGTAACAGACTGTCCTCATCAAAGCGCACAAAGCGCGAGTCAGCATTATCGAAGCGCAAGTTCGGAGCCTCCACTCCCCAGCATCATTCTATCTATATCCGCGCCAGCCGCGTCCAGCAATGGCATAATACAGCCACGAGTCGAGGAAATTTTGAACGTTTTCGAGAGACAGATGTGACTTCAGGAATGGAAGCGGTGCGTTGCCTTCTTTATTTAACTGGCGGTTCGTATATGGGACATCAATAATGATATTGAGCCGCTACAATTCGACATCGGATATGCTTGTGTTCTAATAAGTAACAATCTTCTGTAACACGCAGTTTTAGTAGATAGTAGGATCATCTTGGGCCGATGGGGAGGTTGAAGTTGAGCTGCCTCACTTGGAATGTCTCCTTGCTGTTTGCGGCGCAGAAAATTGGCCACCCGCACCCACACATCCCCCTCCCCCCAGCACCGCGCACAAAATCGGCCACATAGTCGCGGCACACATCAGTTATTACGAATTGGGTGTCGTGCAGTGGGTACGTCACCAACGGCAGCCAGCGCGCTGGTCCTCCAACGATGCCTTACTTGAACGTCACAATGAACGCCTGGGGGGCGCCCGGCGGACGAGGTTGTGGGGCTGCTCGCGGGGACAAAGTTGGGGCAGTGGTCGAATGCCATGTGTGTCAGGCACGGGAGCGACAAAAGGGTCGCCCAGGACTCGTCGCTGAAAGCGGAGAACTCACCATCGGTAACTTCGAGATGTGTGACGTTGGTGAACATGGAGCGCGAAACAACCAAAAAACAACCCACAGATTTCGAGAATCAACCGGCTGGCGCGTATGCGATCGAAGTAAGGCACGAACGACGGGTCCACAGTGGAGGAGCATGTGAGACTCTGCACTGCGTCGCAGGTGGCGAATATTTTCTTGATGTCAGTGTTCGAGGAGTTGATTTCCAACATACGATGTCGGACATGCCTTTCAAAGAAGACGGCACGCTCTGAAGATAGTCCGTCGCAAAGCGGCGGCCACGGTCACTCTTCCGGATCATAATTACAATGCGCTCAGTCCGTATCGCAATATACGAGCACATGACACAAGAATAGCTCCAGCCTGGGGATATGGAGGAATGAGCCAAAAGAGAAGGAAGGTGCATATATTTCTTTTCGTCACCACGTATGGACTCGGTGGGAGACGAACAACAGCCTGGCGATGTTTTTGTAGTCGAGTGCAGCAGGCTCGAATACTATATGCACGGCTCTGTGGAAAGAACGATCAGGCCGAGTTCCATGGGGGGCAGAAGTTCCACCCCGGCAGCTCTCTTGGGGCCGTCGCTCGCAAGGCCGCGCGACAAGGGGGGGAGAAAGCTGTATCTGTCACCCTCACTTCACGCTTGATATAGTTTCGAGCTCTAAGCATCTCCGCTTTCAACGTCTTCCCATTCTTTTGAATTGCGACCTTGAAATTCCGCCGGAGTACGAGTCGGGAGCAAGGCACAGCTCGGTGGATCAAGGATCGGAAGGAGGGAGAAAACTGCAGGATGAGATCAGCGGGCGGATGCGCGAGCAGAGGAGAGACAGGGAGAGGAGGGGAGGGCAGGGTGGGAACATGAGGGCGGGGCGAAACGGGACGGGGACGCAGGACAAAGCACAGGGTGGAGATGCAGGAAGACGCAAATGGTGGTAGGATAGGGAGCGCGACGCGAGGGCGACAACGGCGCGCGAGTGGAGGAGAGGAGTGAGGTGGCGGGGAGAGTCGGAAGCGCGCGAGAACGACGGTGAGGCGGGGAAGAGCGGATGGCATGAGGTGGGCAGCGACCATACTCGTGCATAGAAAGGGGCGTACTGCGCGGGCGTACTGAGCGCAAGGAAACGCGGCGCGCGCGTCCAGTGAACACAGCACCGTGTAGCCGTGGATCATGGATGGATAGATGGAGAACCCCGCGGGAGGTAGGCAGTGATTCCGCGCGCATAATGTGGTTCTGCAGTCTAGTGCTTTGGCACAGGGTGTCGGCACGTCGAGACGCCTGTCGCAGATTGGTCGCAGAACGAAAGCAAACAAGTCCCGTCATCTGGGCCACCACGCGAGAAAGCAAACGCGTGCACGTAAATGGACCGCCCGCCCAAAAGTCGGCCTTGCGCCGGTCCGAAAACGCCTTGGCCGCATCGCACTAGGAACGCAAAGAGCAGAAGCAGACAGTGTATGCACATATTTGTCGACACCTCTGCCGGTCCACTTCGGCCCGGGTCTGAATTCAACCCCGCTTGCGATTGCCCACTTGGACCGCATCCGTAGCTACGAGGCAATTGCATAGCTGAATTAATGCGAGAACGCGTCCACATAATTTCCCCGGTGCAATGTTCACTGCGTTCCCTGGCCGCCGAGGCAAAGGCTGTGCCGCGATAGGGCGGCACACGTCGGCACAGATGGACGTACAGGTCTGCCAATCCAATGGCGACAGGGTCTGTCCCTTTAAATACCAACACGGTAGATGCCGGATAGTGTACAGTTTGACGGCAAATATTGCGTGTCTTGTTGTGCATGTTATATACGTTCCCATCAATTATGTCAGATGATGCAGAGTGATATTAGCACCGCTTCATCGCCGCCTGCAAACCCCGCCATGGCCACCCTCTCCTCATCGATGGCAAGGGTCATCTCCTTGGTCGACTGGCCCCACCGGATGCCCGACTATACCCGCCAGCATTTCAATCAAGGGATCGCAAAGTGCAGGGTTAGCGGCGGCGAAGCCATGATAATCAAAGTTTAAAGTTTTAGAATGAAGCTAATTTTATATTAGCCGTAACATACGGACACAGTAATTCCAGACGAAGCTGAGGCAGCACTGAGCTTTGGGCAGATCTGCCGTGGTGCGTGGCGAGAGGGAGGCAGAGTCTGTGGCCGTCACCGCCGCAGGGGTTCGGCACAGGGCGGCACAGCTGTGCAGCCCTGTGCCGACATCATGGCCACAGGGTCTGCCTCCGGCTCTCGGCACAGCTCGGCACAGGGACACAGCCTCTGCCTCGGCGCCCAGGGAACGCAGTGGTTCATGTCTTTTTGGTTTATCACTTCCACCGACCCGCAAAAATTGACATCATCTTATTGTGTGTACTGCCCAAGTACTATGCGAGTTCTGTGGGGGCCCACACTTCTTCTTATTTCCTGCGCACATGGCCAATATCGAATGAGTGTCCTAATCTGTACTCTTTTTTCCCGTGCTAACTTTCTGTGCGTGTATTTCATTGCTTGTAGAACTCGGGTTCAGTGCATACAGGGCGATGTACAATGTGCATGCAGTTGAAGTTGTTGTAACCCATACCCCGCAATTGATGCTCTAGGGTATTGTGGGTTCTCGCAACGTGAGAAATATTCCGGAAATAGCCGAAGTTTGTGATATGGACTGTGAACTTAATTGGGAACCGACTTGGTGACAGTAAGAATCTGTGGGGTTTTCCGGATTACGGATTTAGACAGCTGTACATCCCTATCCCTCGCTACATATGCGCCTACATATCCAATTCTCACGTCCGACGCCCGGTTGCTGAACTGGCGTTTATCCGAGGAATAACGTATAAAAGATTGCCTGAGATTTAAACGGGTTCAAACCAAGACCGATTTTGAGACCAAATTAAGTCTTACCCAGCGGTTATTATAGCGCTATTCAAGACAGCCACCCGTGCTCGCAGGAGCCAGTTGGTAACGAGCGCTCAAAATGCACTTATATTCGGCACACGAGATGACGCCGGCCGCAGAAGAACCGCCTCCTTCTCCCGTAATTATGTGGGATGTGGCGCCGGGCGTCCCGACTGGAAATTTAATTCAGAATTCATTTGGGCATCGGGTATTCATAAGCTCCTGCGAACACGGGTGGGTGTTCAGAATTTTTTTCTTTTATTTCTCAAACCTTCCCAAAGACATTTCTGAACACTCCTGCATTGCAGTCCACAAAGTCGATTAAGCCCTTTGACTACTGTCTCGGCATCTTCCGGCAAGTACCCCTTGCTCCTATGGATAGGCAAATGTTGGGAGCCAGTGACAGTCTTGGCTTATACTGTGGTCCTGGACGGAGCCAAATATGGCGGAGGTGGTGGAATGCGCAGGATTATCCGTTCTCTTAACGAAATCTCTCAAATTGGTCTGTACATCGAAATTACCACTGTACTGGGTCCGACTTCGGTCCTTTCGGTAGCCGGACCTGACTCCTTTGTTCTTTCTAATATTAGTTATTTTCCGTTCTTGGTCTTGGCATTGCTTCTGGGTTCCTAAAATTCAGTAGAGGAGAAACAATTATGGGAATGACACTGAAGGGCATGTGTGCAAAGATGTACAAATGAATTCGAGAGATTTCGTTAATAGAACGGATAACAAGATGCACACACCCTGCCCGAAGTCGGGAACCTAAATCTCACCGGCTTCGGGCGGGATGCACACTTCGGGCGGGGCGTGTGCATTTTGTTATTCGTTCTCTTAACGAAATCTCTTGGAAATCTCTCGAATTCATTTGTACATCTTTGCACACATCCCCTTCATTGTTATTCCTAAATCTCACCGGCTTCGGGCGGGGTGTCTCGAATTCGTTTAACTACTTACTACGTACACGCACCGAAGATACAAACTCGCGGAATTCGCTCTCTTTACTTTACTTACATATCGCTAGCGTAGGTACTGGCACCTTCCATAGTGACTGTGTCTTAGCCCGTGATGGCTTGTTGCGGTATAGAAATATAGAATTCTCTCTCTCTCTCTCTCTCGAATTCATTTGTACATCTTTGCACACATCCCCTTCAGTGTTATCCCCATAATTATTTCTCCTCTACTGTCCTATATTCGTTGCACATTCCGCTCCCACACCTTCGCAGCAGCACCACGGTATTCCCCCCTTCGCCTCGGCGTAACTCCGTTTTTTTACCCGTGGTTCTGAATTTCCTGCGGACTCAAATGAAGGGTCCTGAATTGTCATCTGAAAAGCAGCTACGACGACCCGATATCCTGCTTTCAGAATTGCTCAATCATCATGTGGTCAAACTGCTGTATTTTTGCGCAGCTATTCCTTGGCTGTGAATGCTGCGTGTTCACCACATCAAGTAATCTGTGTAACGGTCAAGGGACTCCAGAAGGAGAAAGGAGCTGGGATCTCTAGAAATGAGGAGAGAGAGAAACCGAGAAGGGGTCTTAAGGAGGGGATCCCGAAACTGGCGTTGATTCGGCGGTGCTTACGATGACGAACCAAGAACTAAATACTGCTTACAAGAGTTAAGTAATGCTCAAGTAATGCTGATAAGCGGCGGTAAATATCTAGGGGCATAAAAACGCGGGGAAATACAATGTCGGAAATATATCTAATTGGGGAAGCCATGCCCACTACGATCTGGACGGTCCCATGTTCAACTCACACTGCAGTCCGCGAGATGTACATGTTGGCCGCAGTAGAGCCGTCCATGTATGCTGCCCCGCAGCCACTTCATGTAAAGCTGAAGCATTCTATGTGCCTGCACCATTCCACACATGGCACTTATTCCTAGAAAACAAGCTCTGATCCTACTTCCGCCCTTCAATCAATTGATCAAGCCGTTCAACTTCAAGAGAGCCTTTTACTGGTCTCGTGCTACTGTCACAAATGGACACATTATGCAAGATACTATCTGTACCCCTGGGGGCCGCTCTAACCCGATTTGGTATTCAGCTTTTGCAACAGCTTTGAAGACAGAAATCTGCTGGTTTGCATTCCATCCCATAGCGAATTTCTTTGCGCCGTTCATTTTAACTGGATTATTCGAAGAACAGCAAAGGATTTTTTTGGATAACCGCAATTTCGGCAAGTGGATATTACTCATTCCTACCTCCAGACACATTGTCCAGTGCAATTTGAATGCAATTATTTTTCTGTTTCTCCGGTGTTCAGTGCGATAATCCTCCTTTCTCTTCCTTACTTTTTATTTTCTTCCTGCGGCTATCGGACGGGCGGAGCCGCGGAATCGCCGTTATCCTCCAGCTCAAGCGAGGTTTCTTCATCCTTCAAGCTGGCCATTTTTTAAAAATTTCAATGAGCATTTTAATTTCGGGAACAAACATACTCTTCAAATTAAGTGTGAAACCCTTGCTGTAGCGTAGCGAAGGTAGGTTCGGATCAAGCCAGCCGTTCATTGTTTTGTGATGCGGGCATCGTTTGGTAGCAAAACAAATGAAGGGGCTTGAGCCAAGATGGGGAAATCGGGGGGGATGTTCATCGCGTCCTGCCGTTTTAGTTCGCACGAAAAACAATGGTATATATGAGAGAAAGTTATTCATAGGAAGCAAACTTAAATTTTCAGCTATCCAGAATAATATTCTGAAAAGAAATCACCAACTTCCGAAGTGCTCAAGGTGTGCTTCCGGACAATTCTGGAAATGTGTAAATCGGCTGTTTTCTGCAGCTATAAGGCCCGGGGGAAAAAATCTTAGAGTAGGAATACTTCAGATTCATTTCAGAAGGCTGTTTAAAAAGTAATTTAAATATTCTGTGCCGATTTCAGAGCGTAATGTGAAAACCTGCTAAAATTGATGGGCGGGATCGGATGAGATCCCAAGTCACGCAGTGACATTTTGGCGCAGAGTCACATGTGTGACCATATCTCCGAAGCGTAAAACGTCGAATGGAAGAGAGTTTGGGACACCGAAAAGAAATCAAGTCGAGGGATACCTTTACTAATGGTATATGAAGAGCTAGGTGCCGCTTTTATACCAAAAAAGTACCACCTCAACACGGTCTTAACTCAACTTCCCTGACAACTGATGGCACAAAAAGCCCGCAGACCATAAGTGCCAGGGCTCAAAATATTTTTTGAATGCCTCTAGAATATCTAATATGCTCTTGTATCAATGGCTGAAGGTGATTTTTTGCTGAAAAGCATTCAGTTATATGCCAAACTGAGCTTGAAGATCCCCTCTGTTTGTCCCACTTTGTCCCAAGCTTCTCTCTGAGATAGACCGGGTATCCGGTCCGGAGAGAGGCTTGTTCCGAACCTATAGCGAAGGCACATCTTGTAGCGGTTAATGTAAGTACATCTGGGAATAGGTTCAAGTTAGTGCCTACATAGCTCCTGATAGAGCCTAGTAGAGCCATAGAGCCGTAGCAACCCCCCTCCCCTTTATATAGACGCTGATAGAGAGGGCAGTCTCTACATACATAGAGCCGCCATAGAGCACCATAGAGCCCGCCAAGATCACGAATATTACGGAAGATGCCATACGCGAATTGATCTGATCCCATCGAATGGTGCCGGCAAGCTTAGTCTCGTTCCGGCACTCGCAAAATTTTCCTCCTCGTCATCTCTTCAGAAACGAGAGAATAAAGAAAGAAGTGAAGTTCCATAGATTTTATTCACAGCTAGTAGGGTATTAATACAGAAAACAAAACAAAAATAGAGCCCCAGAATACCCGTTGTCGAAGTAAACTGGCTCAAGCAGACTCAGAGGGAACTTGTGCATTCAAGTTGATGTGAGGTTGATAGATTGATGACAGGTCTTGCAAGCAGGGCCCAGAACAGCACAGAGTCTTGTAGATGCGAACAGGAAATCTTGAAGAGAAAGGCTTGAGGGCTTGAAGTACTTCAAGACGGACTTGCGCGCAGAAGATGGTTAGAGGGAAAGAGTGATAAACATGCATGGACCTCGGCTTTTATCACAAATACTTAAGTACTGGCGCCAGAAACACACCGCATGGAAAAAATGATGAGCAGTCACCCATAGACCCTGGTAGAGCTTCAGGGGCGATGGTAGAGTAACGGACTCTACCAGGCTCTATAGAGAAGGCATGCTCTATGAGGCACTATCAAAATACCAGGTCTCTATCACACGCTATCAAGATGTCAGCGGCTCTATCAA
The DNA here is from genome assembly GCA_029282285.1 of Mycena rebaudengoi. Taxonomy (NCBI): domain Eukaryota; kingdom Fungi; phylum Basidiomycota; class Agaricomycetes; order Agaricales; family Mycenaceae; genus Mycena; species Mycena rebaudengoi. The sequence continues at coordinate 378,512 of JARJCX010000003.1, read as the reverse complement.
CAAGCCGAGGCTCTATCTGGCTCTATCCGCCAGAAACCTGTTTCCAGATGTACGTGTTATCGGTCCGACTCGGCCCGTCCGAGTCCGGGAGGTTTGCACGTGTTGTGTTTGGTCACTCGGAGTGACAGCGTGACCTCCCGCAGCGTCCCGCTTGTCTCGTTCTCCCACTCGTCCCGACAACTTACTTGCTTGTACTTGCCTACTATCACCCTTTGGCGATTCGTGAGGTTGCCTTAGGTCGCATATTCTTTAGTTTCTTGCTGTAACTTGTCCCAAATCTCGGGAAATCCAGCGGCGGCCGCGCCACCCAGTCCTTTTTTGAAGCTTGTCTTTCTATGCTGTCAATTTCCGACAAACAAAGACAATTTCACGCCCTGGATATGTGCCTGTGCATATACTTAAATGCTCGATTCTGCCATCTCATCTGCTCTATATAAGTAATGCTTACCACAATTAACGGCCGGATCAAAGCAGATCAAAGCCCAGGAAACTTGACGAGCTACGAGCTATTCAACATTTGAAATTTGATCATCCTTATCCATCAATGAAGATCAATGACCGCATGGGCTTCGGGATCTACGGCGCCTTCAGAATCATTCTTCCTCGAGAAGTGTAAGCAGCTCATATTCATATCCGCGCGAACTCAGAAGACTGCGAATCATCCAGAAATTTTCGAAAGCTGTGTATTGTCATAATGTCATTGCCTATCATTGCAGGGTCTTACAATGTTCACATCCGGAGGAGCGGGTCTGCGTGCACGAACAACAACACGTGTGTCTCTCGGACATATTATAATTTTAGTGGACTCGTCAATCCTCGGCAATCACCATCCGCACCTCGAGATCGAATGCAATAAAATAAACGGCATTCATCTCCGAGTTGCTGCTCTTCCCTCTAGCGTCCGTGGCCGATGCCCCCGTTTTTTGGCCCGGTAAACGTTGGACAGATGTGAGTGGCCGCGGCGTCCTGGCGTGCCCCCACCCTATGCTCATCATACGTATATGATGAAGCACGAGCCCGATACTTTTTGGCGGCCTCCTGGTTTTTCTGCTGTTCGGCGCGCTTTCCGTCCAACTATGTGCATATTCCGCTCATTCCGGGCGGACAATTGTTAAAGAAATCTCTAGATGTTTACAGCGTCTGTTTCCCGCAGGACAGGCGCGCAGTCAAGACCCTCGGTACGTTCATGACGCCTTCCAAGTACTTGCCCGCATCTCAATTGGTTTTTCTCGCAGTTTACGGGATCTATTTGACGATGCTCGTCTTCTTCTGCCTCGACGCGGCGGACATGCATTTCTGGTTCGGCGCCGGCTTTGGCGACCTCGACAAGTTCCAACGGGCACGCTTTTCCGGAGTCAGCGGCCCGATCGGCGGGTCCCTCGTCGGGCTCTGCGTCCAGCTATTCTTCGCGTATCGCATCAGCATGTTCCGCCAGGCCGTCTGGTTCAGCGGCGTCGTGGTCTTGGTGCGTCCAATCGCCTCCTCTAAATATCACAGATGCTTATCGAACGGGCTTTTTCCTACTTGTACATATAGATTTCCTTGATGCAAACCGCGGGTGGGATCGGAGCGGGCACCACGCTGTACCTGGCGGACAGCGGACATGTTGAGCTGCTCGCCAGGAACAAGTTTTTCATCCACGTGCGTTTTCCACCTGGCTGCGCGCGCCCCTTCTGCTCGATGCTGATTCCCGCGGACACCTATGCTGCTGCAGATGTGGTTGATAGGCTCCGCCGTCGCAGACGTGCTCATAGCGAGTTCCATGACTTATCTCGTGAATTTTGTCTTCTTGTCGCTTCGCATTTTTCACTGATGATGTCCCTCCTCCTCAAGCTTATGAGCAGCGCGGAGCCGGGCACGCACCATATCATCAAACGCGTCGTGCGCCTCATAGTCGAGACCAACTCCCTGACTGGTGTGCTTTCTTTCTTCTCTAATACTTGGGCTACTGTCTCTTAATAACTTATCCAGCGATCGTAGCGATCGTTGGCGCCGTCCTCTTCGGAATCTCCGTATGTCTCCTGCTCTCTCCTCCTCCATCCAACCCAGCTCTCACAAATAATCCAAGAACGAGCACACAACGTACTTCCTCAGCGCGTACGCTCCCTTTCCCTCCAACTCTTCCCTCACCTCACGGGCTATTTTCTACCCCGCAGAACCATGATCCTCCCCGAGATGTCCATACTTCTCCCATCTCGCATCTTCACACATACTCACGCGGCCTGCCCACAGCTACGCCAACACCCTCTTGCTCGTGCTCAACAACCGTGCCGCGCCAAACCGCACCGCTCCGCAGCGTGCGCCGTCGAACAACAACATCGGCTCCGGCTCGGAGGGCACGACCGCCCACACGCCCACGCCGGGCATCCGACGCAGCGTGTACGGCTACGGCGCATCGGAAGACGTGCCCATGAAGACGATGTCGCCCCCGCCCGGGTCCAACCAGCGCACGTCGCTCGAGAAGAGACCGAGCATGACGCACGACACTACCCCGATGCCGTCACTCGACAGCACACGGAGAATATTGTCGCCCCCGCGCTCCGACATGTCCCTTCCGTTCCAGGCGATTAATGGCAATAACAGACCGACGGTGGATCTCGACCGCCACGATTTTGGGGTGCGTGGTTTTTTTCCCTTTGGTGAAGTTCTCCGTTTCGTCTCGCGGGGTTTCATAAGGTTCTGGCCTGCGTGCTTGTTTGTTCTGACCTTGCAACGCCGTCGGGTTTTATCGTATCCTGAGCTCCCCCATCCTACTCTCGAACTTTGTTTGTTTCGAAGCTCTCGCCATTCGCGGGGTTCTTCCTCAATCTGACTGGTCTTTATTATTTTTCTCGCTCGTTGTGCTGATTATCCATCCACTTCTGTATCAAGGAGCGACCATATTTGAGCAGCTGGCAGTAGCACCTTTGCTTGGCGATACTTGTTGCCTCCATTTCGGGCGTAGTACGCCGCTCCAGGATGTGACCTAATACTGTCGTGGAGAAACCCAGGATGCTCAAAACAAGATATTTTGTCACTACGCTCCGGCAACAAGGATGGAGATCACTATGATGATTATGTCGTTAAATTTGAGCAATATGGAGGATAACCCAAGGTCCATTACGCTACATGCAAGTATTCGAATTAAAATCTGTGAAAAATTGGGCTCTAGTTCTTGTCAGCCACCCAAGTCCTCCAAAAAATGTACTTACTTTTGCCTTACTTGCAGCTGATGAGGGGGGTGGAGAGTTTGCAGCGAAGTCTCAGCAAGATGGCGAAAGAAATGAAGACCATTCCACTGTCGATGCTCTGCGTGGGAATCTCCTGCCTCATTTGGGTAAAAAAAACTTTTCGACCCTATATACGATTATCGAAAGCCGCCAGCCCATTGTGTTAAGAGAATGGCGGCCTGTGGCCGAAACGAGAAGGCTGACAGGAACGCCGCGACCCAGCGGCTGTTAGGGCGCTATTCTGAACACCCACCCGTGTTCGCAGGAGCTAACTAGCAAAAGAGCGCCAATATTGCAATGTTTTCGGGACACGATATGAAGCCTGCCATAAAAAACTGCCTCCTTCTTCCGTTATAATGTGGGATGTGGTCATAACGCGCATGGCGTCCCGACTCTCAATTGAATTCATTTGGGTATTGACTATTCACAGGCTCCTGCGAACACGGGTGGATGTTCAGAATAGCCGCTGGGACGCGGCGCGCTAGTGAGCCTTCAACTCAGTTTGTTCTCCAAGTCATACCGGTAATTTAAACTGGCCTGTTGCACTGGCCGCGCAACACTCAATATTTAACTTATCTGTGAGATATAAAAGCAGACCGACGAGAGCTATTTCATTCCAGCACTCCAAGTAGTACTCCCATTATTCCTTGCTTCGAAGCAATGTCCAGCTTTTCCAAGCTCAGCTTTATGGTGCTCGCCAAGTTGTTTGGATTGGGATTTCTAGCCCCATCAACATAGGACGTGCATTCCAACTCAGCATCTGATGATACCCTCCCCCGCAGATCAACCATCGCGCCACTGGAGGCCCCACCGCCAGCATCGGCGGACACGGTCTAATCAGTATTTTTTACTGCGCATTATGCTCATGCCTTACCTTACCCTCCCAGGCTCCCAGGCTCCCACATGGATCCTAACTTCGGGAACTGCGTCAACCTCAACTTCGGGAACGTCCCCACGGGCTGTCTCGGCATGCCTGCAGGATGGAACGACCACATCACGAGCGCCCAGGCCGTCGCGGGGATTGTGTGTACCCTCTTCGTGTGCGTGCCTCCTCGAGTCCTGCTCTCATAAATCAATCCATTAACTCATGTCAATAGTGACCCGGGGTGCAGTGGAAGGAGCCTCGTTGTGTCAGGAAACGTTCCCGACTTCAGTCCCGTCGGAATGGACGATTTGACCACGACGATGTCCTGTGTCAGTACCTAAGGATGGAAGAAAGCGTCTTCTGTCACGTACTGTTTTCTGTATATGTGTTCGTTTGTACTCGTGGATATCGTCTCAGAATATTTCGGTTTTCATTTGGCTATACTTTGGGTACTGAGTTCAAAGTGAAGACTCTGGAAGGGATACGCAAATACTGTGACATTGTTGGCTTTTGCTGTGGACAGTGAGTGGTGCGTAAATCGGTGGCATGAGGCTCTATTCAAAGTGGTCCTCTCACGAAAATGCAAATCTCTCCTTTTTGGTGACGCCTTCGCATTTTAAATGCTCAAGGGAGCTTTGAACTGTGCCAGTGGCGTCAACTGAACCAGCGGAGTTAGCCCGCCACAAGCAACACAGCCAGCTTCCAGACTTGTGTTGAGGCCATTGCTTCGCATGGCATGACGAGTCCTTTGTCAGTCTTCACTTGAATTGCTGTCTGCGAGAATTCAACAAAAATTACACCACTTATAGTGAAATGATGTCACCATTCACGACAGATTTCATGGCCAAGCGGCATGCCAAATGCTTTCACACATTCCTTCAAATTATGGAATATTAGGGATAATCTAGGTATGAGAAACAGGTCCCTGTGCCTCACCTACAGAGCCCATCCAACAACAGATGAAATATTGACCTACAGTAGTATTACCCAGCGCGGCCCAAAGCTCGCACAGTCGATGCTTTTGCGTCGACCAGCTCTCATTGGGCCCATACCAAAAACATTGCCAACTTGGCCAACAATTGCATTGTTAGTGCCATCCAATAACAGTAGCATTTCTCGATTTTCAGCTCTCCCGCGACCCGCGACAAACCTTTCTTATCATGATGAGTACCCGCTCCTTTAGAAACATTTCTATTTGACGACGGATTTTATTCCCTTCAAGCACACTCTGGTCTCTTAAGTAGTACCTAGCGCCGCTTTTCGAATTATTTTTCGATATTTGGGCTCCCCACGAACATACCTACTTGTTCCTTTTATGTACTACTTAATCAATTCGATTTCTGCAGGCTCAAATTCTGCGCCAGAAATTCCAAATTTCGCCTTGCCTCCATCAACGCAGCACCTTGTTTCAAGTCTTTCTAAACTCGAAATTCTGAACTCCACGACGCTCCCGGAGAAAAACTCCGACTTCGAAGCCTACAAAATCCAATCAAGCTATCGCCTTCCCGCGACCTACGCAGCGCCATCTTTCAAGCATTTCTTACTATGCACACTGCACACTAGATGAGCCCGCCGATTTGGCGCGCCATTCTGCTGATTTTCCGCGGTTTATCTCAGTTCTTCTGCTGCGGACTTAAATTTGATTTTTTTTTTTTAAATCCGCCATCGCCCGCGCCCAGAGCTCGAAAAAAAAAGGTCGAGATCCTTCCTTCCCGTCCTCGACGCCGTCTTTCTAACGCGTTTTCTATCCACTTGTCGCTGTTTCTTTCTTTTTCTACATAACCGGCTTCGTGGCCTCGCCTCAGCCAACCAATTGGACACGACTTTGGCTCCTTTTGACGCTTCCTTGCCAGCTTGCGTGCCTCTCGGCATATTCCGGACTTGGCTTATCTCTGGCCAATGCAGACACGTCTCTTGCGAATTTGACGTGTCTCCTGCGAAGTGGCCACCTCTTCTACGAATTTGACGCGACTCCCACCAACTTAACACGCCTTGATGTGCTGGCACCCCGCCGTAGCTTCTCTCACCCGCATCGGCGCACTGAAACTTTTGTTTAGCATGCAGACTTTATTTTTGTGTTGTCCCTAGCATCCCATACCGTGGCTACTGGTTTTTTATTCCAAATCCCGCCCTAACCGCGCGCGATTGTATTGGGCATTTGCCGCAAGTCCAACACGCACCGTAGAGGTACTTATGTGCTCTTATATTTTGTAGGTTTCCGGCCTGAATTTTTACAAAAGAAATTGAGCTTGGCTGCAGGATACACCATGGTTGCAACTTGGATTTCGTTGCTTTTAATTGGCCAAAGCCACCAGATTATGATAGCAATGGAGGCATTATGACTATTTGTAATAACTCCACTACCTCTCTTACGTCTCCTTCCGCAGAGGTTGTACTGTATATTCCATTACTCCATCGTCCCATTCATTACACATATCCATTTATATTAATATTGGACTTCAGCCTTTCACTGTGGAGTGCTGAAGGCACCAACGGACTCGTTGCCATGGGCATGCAAGCCTAAGTAATATCCGTAAATAGAAGTGCTCGTAAAAAAGGCCATACCTATTACAACAAAGAAACGAGATGTTAAAGGATGGTTCAAGGATTCGATGGAGAAGCAACATTAACAAAATATTGGTGGAACTCTGTGAGAAGGATGGTTGCAGTAGCGGCATCGCGAATTAAATTTATAAGCCAACGGTAGTTGGAAGGTGTCAATTCACTGGCTGTGCGCAACGCCGCGTCTGTTTTATATATATTCAATTTTTGAACGTCTCACAAGGAAGGTGTCACATCTCTAAATTAACTTACTCATTGCTTCCCTCTTCCCGACGTCATGGAGGCGCCATTCGCCGCCAATTTCTTTATGCGATTTTTGGACTTCCCACAAAGATGATCATGACCTCAAATGTCCGTATGCCTTGATTGCAATTTTATATTTGGCGGACTCGAGGTGGTCGGGTGTCCTCAAGCACCTCATTCGATTTTTCTTTAATCAGTTCTTTACCAGCATTACCAGCTCCTTCAGGTGCGATCTCACATTTATACTTCTGCCCCCAACCAACCCCCAACTGAGCCAACGGACCATTTGAGCTCGAGCACTTTCGAGTATGTCGGCGGCGGGCGCTACTATTTTTTTTTCGATTTCTGGACTTCCTGTGAGCGCGATACTGTGATTAAGTCCTGTTCCCAAGATCAGCACTTGCACGGTGCGTAGTAACTGGCATCTCGCAAACCACCACTCCAAATTCCGATTTGATTTTCGGACGGCTCGCAAGCAAGGCGTCCAATGCATATATGCGCTGCCAGAATCCAAATCATGGTTCTATTATTTTGAGCGCAAACCAATACTGAGCTAAAACCAAATATGGACACACAACGTTCTGCGCCTTCGTCTCTTTTTACTTTTTTTATTGCGAAATCAGCGTAGGGAGCTGCCAAAAAAAAAAAGAGGAAACACACGCCGGCCTGTGCAAACAACGCCCAAACAGTCAACCAGTCTTGCTTCCTACCACCATCTTCCATTGTCCCAACGTCCTGGAACCTCCTAGAACGGCTTGAAAACTCCCAAATCTACCCCAAATAATCCATATGAAGTAGTCGCAGACCTCAGTATGTCGGGGGTCGCGCTTTCTTCGAGATTAAGGACAATTTGCTCATTTGAAGCTCTCGCTCCGTCCTCAAGCCAAAACACACCATTTCCACCTCAAAGCCTGTCTGAAACCACCTCAAGAATGTTGTTCTGCGTTCTACGCTACCCCAGCTAGCAACACTCTGCCCCGATCTTTCGATTTTTCAGCGCTCCCACGAACCACGTAGTTTGAACGGGTGAGTGCCCTTCTTATGAAGCTACTTCTTTCATGGGATAACCCGTTTGTTCAGAATCTCAACGTTTGAATCCCCTCGCATATCCGGCCAACCAGAATTGTAACTTCCGCTGGCGGCGTGCAGTGCCGCGTTGTTTCTTTCGAATTTTCGACTTCCCTTCAGCAGGGACCTGTTGGAATTCGTCCCAACGAGGCTAGAGTTGGTGAGCACGAGGGGAGAAAGCCAGCAGCAACAAAAGACCGTTTGTCCTTCCAGGTATATGGTGGTACGGAGGCAAACGGATAGCGTACACAGCGGTGAAGCGATAGAATATCATGGAAAGCTTATGTGAGACGGCCCGTGTTTTCCGACGACAACTGCGAGCTCTTTGCTGCTCGCAACTTATTCCGGTCCGGCCCGGAATATTCCAACAAGACCTACGATTGTTATGAGTCCTCATATTTTACACTAAATAACAGATGCTGACATGAATACTTCAACGTAGCGTCGTGTTGCGATTTGGTATTCGATATGATTTTGACTCCCCCCTCGAAGCAAGGATATGTGATTTCCGTGCCAACTTAGTTCCAGGTGTATTTCAAAGTTCTTGACAAGGCGCGTTGCGCAACTCTCGAATTTCCCCTTTTGGAAGGACGGCGAGCTTGAACTGGACCATTAATGTGCCGTGTTGGTGGATTTACTGCTCATGACGGGGTTCCAGGGCGGCCCCGTTGCGCTGCAGCAGCCCTGGGCCCAGCCCGCTCGCCCATACACACCCACATGGCTTGCACAGCACACTCAACGGCTATGTACCGAACTATCACAACATACCGACCTCGGAGCCACCCGCATGCTTCTGCAGCACACTCAACCAGCCATTCACTGAACCATCACAACACGCCGACCTCGGGGCCACCCGCATGCTTACGCAGCACTCAGCCGACCATTTACCTGACAGAAGAGACCATCACTATGACTACGCAGTACTATCCCCAGCGTGTCATTGGTGTGTTACAATGTGCGCGGCGCCGCCTTAGAATTTTCTATTCGACTTTTGGTAGTCTCACAATCTCCTCTTGCAATATCGCAGCCCCGCCAACTCCTTCACCCGCCACCGTCACCTTGGACGCGTAGGTGCCGTGTAACGCTGGTCCGAATTTTTTTATTCGACATATCGAGTGCCTGCGAACTCGTCGCAACGTATAGGCGGAGCGGGGTGCTTTATAATCAGCTATATGGACTTCCCGCGAACCTCTTCTCGCGCCATCGTCGCGCCCAGACCCACAGGCGACGCATAGCGCCGCCCTTGACTTTCTAGCTCGTGATATTGCGTCCACACCAACTCCTTACCTCCGCTATCCTCCCTCCCCAATAGTGCCGCCACCGCCTTTTTTATTATTCCCCGCGAACTCTTCCACCTAACAATATCGTTCCCCGACCTTTAGGCGGCGCTGGCGCATTTTTTCTTTAAGATCTGCGGTACCGGCTCACCGCGAAGTCCTTCACTTGTGGGAAATCATTTCACGATCCGCAACGGGCCGCCGCGACTAGTTCTGCTCAAGATATTGCGTCCCCGCGAAGTGTCTCGAATCTAGACCTGTGGGCTTTTTCCTCTCACCAACCATCTCGTGATTCCAGCGGGGCATGCACTGCTGGCGGCGCCACCCCGAGTTTTTATTCAAGATTTGGTCTTCCCTCGAACCCCTTTCCGCGCACCGGCATCATTGTCCTCACTAGCGTTGCCACCAAAATTTTTAACTCGTATATGATGCTCCCGCCACCACGCCCCGACTCGTACATTGACGCGCTTTGCCCTTACTCAAGATATTAACTTGACTTTTCTTACTTTATGATCTCGAATGCCTGACCTCCCTCCATGATCCTTTGGTGTTTATTTTTTTATTCAGCATCTCGTGTCCCCTCCACCCACTGTCTGATTTTTCGTCCTCCGCACCTCTCCTGCTTGTCACGCCGCCAGCGCATGAGGCTTTTCGTCGTTTCGATCTGACTTTGTGCGTCCCCGCGAACTTCCCTCAGCACCCACGCTGCCCCCATCTTTTTATATATATTTGAGATGACTTAAGCACTGCACTCATTCGGCTATTTATAGTTATCGAACCATCACAGCACATCGCCTCAGAGCCACCCCATACTTACGCAGCACGCTATCAATGTCCACTTACCCAACTATCGCAACACACAGACCTCGGACCACCCGCATGCTTTAATTCTTCAAAACTTTCATATAATGTTTTTCCAGGGACAAGGGAATCCGCGCTTCAGTATGCTTTCTGAAGGGCAGTGTGAGCAGGGAGCACACTTGAAGTGACACTTCGCAGTCACAGTGTTCGGTAGGTAGGTAGGTAGGTAGTATTACGGTATGTGAATTCCTCAGGCTTGTCTGCGGCTTGTCTTCCGGCATTGTTTGTTAGCCATAAACACCACTTTTTGGTCTACAAGGTCCGCTGCGAAGAACTCGGAACCACCCGTATGGCTTACGACGCAACGAAGGGTCGGACCGGCCCACTTTATTTAGCCATTTGCCGAATCAAGCACACTCGCTTGAATCGGAAGCGCAAGTTTGGAAGGGTTATTTACCAGCTAAGTATAATGCCCCCGGTCCGCTAAAAATCGGAAGCGCTGCGATTTAAAAATAAAATAACCAAAGTGGAATACCGTAGTAGCAGTCTCCCAGATCAGACCAGCAGATAAAAATTAACCCGGAGCTGTGCGCGCGCCTTAAAGCGAAACATACATAGATGGAAAAGCGCCTCCATAGAGCAGAGCATCACGAGTTCACCGAACCACCACTCCTCGGAGCGAACCACCACTCCTCGGAGCCTACCTATGCCTCGGACCTACCTGCATAATTTACGCAACACACTCAACCGGTGACTTACCGAACACTCAAGGCCGTGGCCTAATTGCATTCGCTTGAATCGGGGGTCACCGATGAACACTCGAAAAATCAGAGCCACTCAGCCATTTGTGTGGCTGACGAAGCAGGTTCGGTCTGTTCGGAGGCTAATTACACTCGTTGAGTCGGAGATCACGGATGGATTATGAAGCTCACGTTCGGAAGGAAAGGCTCGGAGGAGAAGGAACAATGGTACTTCCCACGCAAAGTCAAAATTAAGACTACTTACAGAATTTTAAAAGTGGCTGTAAACCGTCGGTAAAAACGAGACCTAATAAATTAGGAATCGTAACGGAAAACGGGAATGAAAAATAGCAAAATAACACCAGGAAAGTCAACAAACACTCTTAAAAACGACGCCATATCCACCAAACTCCCCCAGGACCCGCTTTTGATTGCACTGGTACTTCCGGAGCTGTTCGGATACCGCAGCACAAACCAAGTAAACATGAACAGCGAGGACAGAAGTTTCAAGGCGCATTTCCTCGCACCTTCGAGCTCCACACCCCAGCTACCGCTCTCCTCATCCAACAACTTAGCAGACCTACTAGTCCCCGAAATACCAGTCCTGCAACCCATTCAAAAAAAAAACTCCTCAAAGCGGTGATTCACCGACCACACTCAAAATAGCGAATCGGAACGGCAACTCACCGAATTATTATAAGCACAGAAAAAAAAGCGGAAACCAAGAAAAATCCACAGATCCAAGGCACCCGCGCAGCTTCAGCTTCAAAAGCAGAAGGTTGAGAATACAGAAATACCACGGTCCCGCAGCACGCTCGCAATAAGCTCACCGAAAGCCACGATTCACGCAGTACACTCTAAATAGTCGGTCGGACCGGCGACTCACCGGACTAGTAGAAGAAGAAGAAAAAACCAGAAACCCATAAAATTCTGCAGATCCGAGGTATCGGTACCCTAATTCCGACCATACGGGAATACCACGGTCATGCAGCACGCCGGAAAAAAAGCTCACCGAAAGTGGCGATTCACCGAGTACCCTCTAAATAGCCACTCGGAACGGCGACTCACCGAAAGGCTGTTAGTACAAACATGGAAAAAGTCGGAAGAGAAGATCCGAAGCACCCGCGCGGCTCAATCCGAAGATCCATAAATACTACAGTCATACAGCACACTCAAAAACAGGTCACCGAAAACCGCGATTCACAAAGTACACTGCGACTCAGAATAGCCAATCCGAACGGTGACTCACTGAATTGTTATAAATACGGAAAAATCGGAAACCCAGAAAATTCTATGAAAAAGATGGAAGGGCACCGACACGCTTCAAAGCACCGCAACCTACCGCATCACCATTAACACTCTTGCGCACTGCTCTCAACAATAGCGAACCGGAAGCGGCAATCACCGAGAACATGAAACCGGCGAATGGCGGAACAGAAAAAGTCGAAAACCCAAGACTACGGTAATTCCCACACAAAGTCAAAATTAAGACCACTTACACAGTTTCAAAAAGTCGCTCTGACGGCTTAGTAATAAACGATACCTTAGTAAACTAAGGACTCGTAAAAATGATCCGGATGCACGCTTTCCGAAGAATTGGTGATTATCCGATGCAAGGTTTCAGTGGTTGCAAGTTTCGGCGGAAACTGGGTCCCTCGAAGACGGTTCTGACAGACTTTCTCCATATATCTGATCCGCTCTGCCTCTGCCGCTGTTTGTTTTTGGATTTGCAATTGGTGCGCAAAAGACAGTTGTATTTATTTCCTTCCTCTTTTTGTATGCTCTTGCAGTATTCACAGGCTTCTTTGTCTTCAACATCCGTTTTTTGGACTTGGGTTTTATCATTATCAGAATTGACATCATCTGGGGACAACTTTCACAGACATGAGATGACATCAGTTCCTGTGCTTCATTGACAGATACTTGTGAACCCATCCATACTTGATGTAATTTTGCAAGAGTACAAAATTTTACCCGACGAATGTAAAGCAGCAAATCTGATAGTGGTGTAGTCACAGATACATAAGCTGGATTTTCAGCTAGTGCCGCATTCACTTGATCGAGTGTACATTGGCATTCATAAAAAAATGACGCAGATATCAAATCCTGCAAGCCATGTTCGTTACGAAGATGGGGAAGAATAAGTTCAATCGGAACATGTCCGTGTCTCCCACCAGCACCAGCCAGAGGTTCATGGTGGCGGCAAATGTGACACGCCAATGATTCTTCCACATCTGAGTCAACAGTCGCTCTGATGGAGAAAAAAAGTCAAACCATGCACTAATGTCAGAAGACGGGACAAAAACTTACCGCATCATGAGATAGATTTTCCCGCAAATGAGAAGGACACAGAGTATGTGGAACATATGCATATCCCAGAAAATAAAATTGCCGCATGTAGGTGATGTTTGAGATGGGGATGTATTACCTACTAAATTTGGCTGAGCTTCCAGAGCTAAGAAAATCGACGAGAGTTGCATTGTGTTGCTACCTGTGAGGGGATTGCATATGTAGGAAATCTTCACCCCATTGTGTATGTATTTATATTTTTATCAAGTTGGCTCACGATGGAGCAAGCACTGCATTCGCTCAAGCTCGGAGTGCCCACCGAGAGCCCGAGGCTTAATGCGTGTCCCAAATAAATCCCAGGCTCTCGATAGACGATGAGCGGGGAAAGCTGTTTATTTTAAGATTGGGGAGCAACCATCATACAATGCGGTGGAATCATCCGCGGGCTTTTCAGTAACTAGGCGCTCCGACTTTGTAATTTTAAGATTGGCAAAAGTTTATTTTATCATGCTGTTGGCTGGGATCAAACGCGGGCTCTCGGTGGGCGCTCCGAGGTTGAATAATTTGAGTCATGAGTCACAATAAGTGGTCGGAGACTGTCCGAGAGCTTACTAAACTTCAAGGTTTTAATTTTGGCATGCTGTGCAGTCTGGTGGGGGATCAAACGAATGGGGATAATGAATCAGAAGTGGGGACTGAATGCGCCAAAATTTTGCGAAGTACGGGCTGACAAGAACGAATCTTATACAAGTTAGGACTTGTAACCGTTTTGTCAAGATTTGGCATCCTTACAGATGCACAAAGGTCCCGAGCGCGAAGGCCAAGGCCGCCGTGAACACGTGCATGACGCTGGCGGGCAGAAAGTCGGGGCATCAGCGCGTCGTGCTGGAAGGCAGAAACCGATCGGTGGGATGATGTCATTGTTCTTACAAGTCGGTGAGGAAAACAAATGAATATATTCAGAATTGATTCAGAAGCAGACTAGAATCAATGTTCAGAATTGGGGTGGTCAAAGTTGTTTCCGATTCTGCACCGATTCTTAAATCAGAATCGGTGCCAGAATCGGCATCAGAATCCGTTTCAGAATCCATTTTTGTGATATCTTTGACTTCCCCTAATGTGGGATGTGGTCATAACGTGCATAGCGTGACTCTCAATTGAATTCATCTTGGTATTGACTGTTCAGAGGGTCCTGCGAACACGGGTGGATGTTCAGAATAGCCGCTGGGACGCGGCGCGCTAGTGAGCCTTCAACTCAGTTTGTCCTCCGAATCATACCGGTAATTTAAACTGGCCCGTTGCACTGGCCACATAATACTCAATATTTAACTTATCTGTGAGCTATAAAAGCAGACCGACGAGAGCTATTTCATTCCAGCACTCCCAGTAGTACTCCCATTATTCCTTGCTTCGAAACAATGTCCAGCTTCTCCAAGCTCAGTTTTATGGTGCTCGCCTTGTTTGGGTCGGGAGTCCTTTCGGGCCCCACCAACGTAGGGTCCCGCTAGACGTGCATTCCAGCTTAGCATCTGATGATACCCTCCCTGGCAGATCGACCGTCGCACTGCTGAAGGCCCCACCCCCGGCATCGGCGGACACGGTCCAGTCAGTATTTTTTACTGCGCATTATGCTCATGCCTTACCTTACCCTCCTAGGCTCCCACATGGATCTAACTTCGGGAACTGCGTCAACCTCAATTCGGGGCAAAATTTCCGGGCTGTCGAATTGTTGAATCGGAAATTTTGCGTCACAGCCACACCCCCTGTCGAATCGATTGAAAAAATACAGTAGTGAGAATATGGAGAACAATGCATACCAGTATAAACTTGAAGCTTCAAAATTGAGTGCAAGGGGCAAGGAGACTTCCAGCCAGAAGTATGTCATTATTTATCTTGTGTTTATTCTTACATCGTAGTCCGAAGTCCAAACATCCGGCTCGAAACTTTGATGTCCTGTCTACGAAACGGGCCAAAACTGAAGTGTTGAAGGCTTGGCTGGACCAATTGTACAGACCACAGTACGGGACTAGGAATAAATGATGAAAAATGAGCTCATATGGTATGGCATTATTTATCGTCTTTTATTCTTACATCACAGTCCGAAGTCCAAATGTCCTAGTCCGAAGTCCGAAGTAACGAGGCTTCCGTTTATTCTAACAGCAGCCACAACACCTTACACCGACCAACACAGTGATTGGGTTCAGTTCTCAGTCAAAATACCGTTCAATGGAACACAAACTGTTGGGGACCTGAAGCGCGCAACGAGGGAGGGGAGGGGCATCGAATGGTTGGTCCCCTTCCGCAAATGAACCAAAACTGATGTGATTTCTTCTGTTTTTA
Source organism: Mycena rebaudengoi (assembly GCA_029282285.1). NCBI lineage: Eukaryota > Fungi > Basidiomycota > Agaricomycetes > Agaricales > Mycenaceae > Mycena > Mycena rebaudengoi. The sequence goes on along the minus strand of JARJCX010000003.1, from coordinate 363,118 downwards.
GCGAGCAAGTTAAGGCCCATTGCCTGAAGGAGAACTGAATGTACCTCGCATCAAGTGTGCCATCTTGTATATCCTCCTACCTACCTACCTACCTACCTCCTGCCCCGCAGTGACATGCAAAGAATCCCCGGGCTTAATTTAGACGGGTGTTGGCCAAATAGCCGGTCAGTTCGCCGCCTAAATCCGGACAGTTTTGGAACATTTGTTCCCGAGTCTGGGAAACTTTTGCAATTCATTGAACGAGATGGATCCAGATGCAAAAAGACGCTATAAAGTATTGGGCAGGTATACGAGGCTCAGTTCCATCGACGCGACTCCTGAAGTAATGCATGGATGGGCGAAGGTCGAGGGAGGATCTAAACTATCTAGGTTACGCACCGACCGACAGGATATTGGTGCGACGACGGAGGCAGATCTGGTCGATTCACACGCGCACTGCGATAGATACATACGTGCGCCATGTCAGGACACATCGTGACGCCCGGTGTATGATACACTGCCAATACATTATTTATCTCGTCATCTTCTGACCGGCTTGATTTTTTTCAAATTGATGCAATATTATTCTGAATACGCTGGAACAAATAGCAGCATATCCTGCCCCGATCCACTTTTTTGCCATTAGGAAAGCAGAGCAAGTCAATTAATAGCAGGAAATTGGAAAAGGTTCAAGATGATAGACAGAAATACGGATATTTCTTTTTAAGGCCCTCCAAACTCCGCTGTTCCGATCATCGCGAGATGCTGGATCAAAGAATGGCGGTGCGTCTCTTCCTGCTCCCACTTGGATCTTACTTGCCTCCTTCAAGCTGCAAGAACTCATGTTCCCCTCAAGAACGGCTTTTTAGGTGCGCCATCCGGAGAGCCAGGTTCCATGCAAGATCGTACCGCCATACAATCTCCGCATCAAAGTTGCATCAAAGCCCTCCCGCCACTGATGAATACTTATGAGAATCAGAACGTTTGATGAACGCATCCGGCGGTTGCGTTGGCACCATCCACGACTTCCGCAAAGTTTTAGGTATAGGAGGCGGCCTACTGGGGAGCATCACAGAGATGATAGTGAAACCTGAGACGGTGTCGGAAAGCCGTTGGAACAATTTGAGGAGGGCGGGAACAGGAAGATCTGGTGGCGCGAGCGGGATGACCTACCACCGGGACGCTGGCACTTTTACATAACACCGAGTGTTTAATTTTGGGCGGCCCTGGGTATCAAAACTTTACGGGCGGTGTTCTTTTGACTCGATAACCATCTTGCGTGTTTTAACCCTGGAGTAACTTAGTGTTATTTTCAGCTGACATCCTGTAGAATTCTAGAAGGATAAAAGCCGGATAGTATGGCTTGTTTGTCTTTTGTAAACTCGTCGTGCATGTTGTGAAGATTCGAGTCGCCATGTCAGCATTTGCTCGCGAGCGTATACAGAAAGGTGCGCATTATCAGGCTTTTCTTACTTTCGAACTCAGTCTTCTTTCAGCTCACAAAGGCCGTGAGACGCGGGGCGTCTTGATGGAGTCCACCGAGCGCACCGTTGGATCATCATTCTGGTCAATTCTGAGGTTTTTCCTCGACTCCTGCCTGCTTTTTTCATTGCCTGCTCTGGGCTGCCTAGCAGTTTTTGCATCGTTATCGTATGCACTCTCGCCCTTGACCGCTATTTCTATTGCTCAGCAGGCCCTACGTTCTCCCGAGTTTGTAGGTGTTGCCAGCTACATCTACGTGTACTGGACGCTCATCTGCACGAATATATGTGCGCTATTTCCTCGTCTATGTATCTGAGTCTCATTTACGAGCACACAGTGTATTCGATCCGCCCAAATGCGCTCAATGCCGTGAAATACCAAACGTTCCATACGCCATGGAGGTATGGGCGCGACCATGTATCGAATATGCGACTCGACCGTTTGCGACACGTATGTGGAAGTGGGAAACGATCGTCATCGCAAAGCACAGCTGAAACCAGTGATTCCTTACCCTCTGTTTGATTTCACACCCACTAATTCGTAGTAGCTATAGAAGTCCCTCCGGATGCTACCACAGTATTTGTGAATGTATCTAACGGAACCATTGCCCTCAGTGAGCGCATCCTCTTCACAGACATTCTTGACTTACCGTACATCGATTTCCAGCCGTGACGCCCACCACCACCGTGCTACACATCCGTGAAGCCGTTTATAACCGGGGATACGGATCATGTCGCAATTATGGACCCCTGTATCTTTCCGGTGTCTGGCGCCCGTTGAACCTTTACGAGACAATGGCCGAGCTCGGCGTTCAAAATCTCTCTCATTTTGTCATGCCGCTTCGTCTGCGGGGTGGTGCACATGGTCCGTCTCTAGTCTCATAATATCCACGAATATACAAGTTGATGGGAAGTAATCCACAGCCTCAAAGGTGATTTATAACGAGAAGGGCTGGGAGCAGGGTAGATTAAATCCGGACGACTCCTTGAAAGACGCCGAGGACATCGATTTCAGACCCGATGCCGGTACTCCACCAGACCCATCAACTTTAGCATCCGGTACGTTTGTGATCTCGCCTGATTGTAATGTCTTTTGACATTTTTTGAGGATCTGGGAGACCGACACATGACAAGGACCAGCTCTTCGAAGATGTTCCCGAGGCCGATGACAAGAAGAAGCCAAAGAAACGAAGGCGACGGGGTCCTGCACCTCAGACAAATGCCAAAGGGAAGGGAAAGCAGACTAATGACGTCGGAACCGACCCTGAAGATCTCACATATTCTGGTGATGACCTGGGCGATGATTCTGACGGCGAAGCAGACGCGGCGATGGCACATGAGAAAGTACGCTCAACTAAGTTACAGAACCATTCGCAGTGCTTACAATATATAGGACGGGCTTCCCTCTAAAATGGTTCCAACGGGTTCCTCGCGCCGCCTGAAGGAACCGAAAGCCAAAGAACCAATAAGGAAGCGTAAAAAACCAAGAACGGAAACCTTAGCTTCGAAAACCACGCCTAATACTCAGGTTTGTTCGTCTTTTTTGAATATGAAGACGAGAGCCCTCAAATTCTGCAGGAGTACGTTCACACGCCAACCCAGGTAAGCTCTCAGGAGCCTGTGTTTATGGGCACCATGACTCAGATTCTGTCTCTAGCGTGCATCGCGCACCCGCAATCCCATTTGGCACTTCTTCACCAATATTACCGACACGAACCACGGTCAAGACGCCGATGAAGGCGATAAATTTTACCGTTGCCGCCACGGAGAATCTACGAATATCCACAGGATAACACTCCTCATGCGGCATTGTATCAATGGTGCGATCTTTCGCAAACTCATTGTTGAGCTAACAATTATTGACAGGGTTGACCGGACACCTAAGGACGCACGCGCCGGACATGTTTCGATTCTACGAAATCTTGAAGAGGCGGGGCACACCTCTCACGGATGAAGAAGCTGCGATCGCGGAAGGAAAGAAAAGATTTCCCAGCCGAGATGCGTTCATGAAGTTCCTTGATGTCTACGTGACTACTTCCAAAGTCCAATGTCAACAGTCTCTCCCGGAGTCATTTGCTCAGGCTGGTGAGAAGAGCCTCGTGAGTTCATCGTCGCATCTGAGCGCTCATGCATCTCTAATACATTGTGCAGAGTGATTGGGACCAAGCAAAATTCGAATGTCTACTCACAGAGTGGTTAATTGCTTGCGATCAGCCCTTTCAGGAGGTCGAGCGACCAGAGTTTTGCCGACTGCTTGAATATGTTCATCACCGTCCGGCAGGATTATGTGTTCCTTCTTCGAGCACCGTGGAACACCGGGTAACAGAGATGGGAAAAGAGTTGGAATTCGAATTGCGTTCATTCTTTGCCGTAAGCTTTGCTCTCGGTCGAGACCACTATACTCAGTGCTTTCCAGTCTCTGGAGGGAATGATCTCGATCTCCCTAGATGGGTGGACTTCCTCAAATGGTTATACATTTCTGGCGGTAGTGGCCCACTATGTGTCTAACGGTGGGAAACTCGGTAATTATCTTTGCATTCGACATTATTGTAGTTCATTGCTGTGCCAGAGGAACTTCTAATCGATTTTCAAGAGCTGATAGGCCAGCATTCAGGAGAAAATATGGCGGAGGTGGTATGGGAAAGCTTAGACCGTTACGGTTTGATTGGCCGTGTAAGTCAACCGATGCAATACTCCTTGAACTGTTCTTACAGATTATCAGGTTCTCTCCTTCATGATGGACAACACGACAAAAAATGATACTCTCGTCGCAGCTATCGAACGTAAATGCGCAGAAAAATCAATCAAATTTTCGGCCAAAAATTCCCGTCTACGATGCATGCCTCACACGGTCCATCTAGCTGTTCTCCAGGCAAGTCCACAACATTCACTTTCGTGCCCTTCGAGTTCTTCAGAACATACTAAGTCCATTTATAGCTTCTGGAAGCAATTGGCGCTGTCGAAAAGAGTGCACGTTCGTCTCCTTATCAGGAATCCGTCACTGTTGCACCCGAATGCGAAGAGCTCGATGGAGAAGAAGCAGCAGACACCATCCTCTCTCCCGCAAAACTTGTTGCGGGCATGCAGGACTGGAACGCAATTACCCTAGTTTCCGACTGGCTGCTCAATTTCCGTTCTGCAACAAGTCAAATGTCGACGAGATCACGTCTCATGCTGTCATCTACACATTCCACCTTTCGCGGTCTCCAGAGAATGTTGAAAGATAAGCTTTCAGCACTTTCTCCTGGGTCGCCTCCCGAACTCGTTGAGGGATTGACAAAAGCGCACCGGAAACTGAGCGAATATTATTACAAGTATGATCATTCCCCGTTTTATATTTGGGCTGCTCGTAAGTGTCTCAATACGTATCCCAGTTCAAATCACTGACATTGTCCGGGATTCATAGTTCTCGACCCTCGCTTCAACTATAAAAAGCTCCGAAAGGACTACGCTTACGACCCGGACCTATTAAACTATCTCGAGACGCAGAAAACCGCGCTTTTTGATTATTTCGATGAACATTACCCACCCCGGACTGCGACAGCCTCTAGCACATCAAATGGATTGACCACTCGTCCCGGAGTCATCAATTTTTCGGCCTATGACCAGGGTTCAGACGACGAGGAGGAAAGTAACGAGCTGCAACGTTATTTCGACGCATCTCGAGCTTCCTCCACGACCGATCCGGTTCAATGGTGGTATGCACGGAAGACGGAATTTCCACGCCTCTATCGAATGGCCCGTGACATCATGTCTATCCCAGGTACGAGCTCTATTTCCTCGACGCACAGTTGTCGTTGCTGACGGACCTTTCTGGCAGGATCCGCAGTCGCTGTTGAGAGGATCCTTTCGAGTGGGAGAGACACAATCTCCCTCCGGCGTGTACACTTGAAGCCAGGCACTATTCGCACCTTGATGATGGTCAAGCACCACCTCCATCTGAAACGCAAGAGTCTTGAAGACGCTCTAAAATCTTCGCAGCAAACTTAGAAGTAGCTTATTCACTTTTTATTCAAATTAATACAGGTGTAATTACGGGAATGTACCATAGATGTCCAGAATCTACCATAAAAAATAGGAAACTTCAGAAAAGGATAAATCGGATGCAAATGAAATTTTCATGGAAGTTCGGCCCAGCGTTCACAGGTTTATTGACCACCATCAAGACTTGAATATAAGCAGCTCAGAACCAAACACTGTAAACTCGTTGTTTACGTGGTGAACCATGCGAGAATATAATATACCCCCCCTGAGCATACTAGCCACTAGGTTACAAACAGAAATGAGGACAGCCTCTAAAAGTCATTCAACAGAGCCAATTTTTTCGAGGCGAGAAGTGGAAACATTCCTGAATATTTCCCGCTGCGAGGTTTAGAAAACAAGCTTCGTATTTTTCTCACAGAAGAGGTTCGCAACTCCGAGTCGTAACTTCAAGACTAATACCTCCTGATACTTTGCTACTATTAGTTGCATTCATTGGCTGTTGGCAACTGATCCGGACAAACTAAAACTCTCCTGGTCATTTTCCCAATGCTCCAAGCAGTCGCCTAAGTTCTTAAGGTTTCGGATCCGTAATGGCAACGAGCGTTGAGTGAGTAGTGAACTCACTGCGATCAGGTCCCAGGTAGCAGGGCCCCGTGGCGAGCCGTATAGCCATGAAGTAGTCGGTGCCAACTGTCGAGGACGCGCTAGCCGCCTCGACGAGAAGTGTCTAGCCGTGGCTAGCCATCTAGCCAGAACTAGCCAGGGCCCTTGTCTCGCCCGCATCTCTAGACATGTCTTAAGGCATCCGGTAGAAGTCAGAGAGTCAATGGGATAAAATCAAGAAAAATATCTACAGCATGGGTCAAGTGTGGGTGGGTGTTTGTCCCGTGTCAGTAGCGGTGTTACTTGATCCGAACTTTTGTCCTCAATCTTTGTGCGGGCGTGCACGGTGCGACTCCATACATCGACACAGTAGCAGGCTCCTGAGTCCTCTGTTCCATCCCTGAATATGATTACCGTGCACTGTGGTGGTTGCAATAGTGTTTAAATAATATATTATTATTACATGTTTGCGTCCATGTCAATGACTCGTAGTGTAACCAAATGAATAGCTAGCACCAGCAGAACTAGCAAAACTGGTGTCGAGGTTGTGCTAGCCGGCTAGAAAAGCTGCGTCGAGTTGAGCGTCGCGGACCTACAATGGTCTCGCAAATTGCAATTGCTCTGACTAGCCGTTGTCTAGGTGAGCTATTTTAGACAGCTAGCCGGACCTCGCCGAAGCTCGCCGCGGCTACAAGCGGCTAAAATGGCTTCGGCTATCCGGCGCCTGAACGCAGTGACTTTCAGGATGCAAACCGTTAAATACTTGAAATTCTAAAAATTCATTAAATAATAGGTAGTTATGAATAATTAGTAATTACAACAGTAAATAGTTTACACAGTCAAATCAAAGAGAGAAAATCAAATGAAGGAGAGGCGTGCAAGTAAGTAGTACTGAAAAAAAATACTTCAGTGGGATCCCTTGATTATATCGGCTGCACGCTCGGCCAAACAGTAGGTAGGAATCTGAGTAACACCCGACGGAACGAACGGCTGCGAGGCCCAAGTGATTCAGTCTTGCAGGCCATTTATAAAGAAGGAGACATACATATACGGACGCATCGACAATGCGCAGGCCTTGAATACCTTTAACCCGCAAATCCGGGTCAACGACGCCCCAAGAAGCACCGACGGCCGACATGGACGACGTAGCGACCACATGTGCCCCGTTCTGGACATTATTCCGCACGAAGTCCTCGAATACAGAAGAATTATTTGTTTTCAGTGCTTCGATAGCAGGCCCAAGGCCGTTGGCCGGGGCACCAAGATACGACTTCCAAGCCTCAGAGTCCGTGAAATTAAGGGCGGCTTCGAAAGCTTGGCGCATAACGAACATGTCATATGGCGAAGACATGTAGGCCGGGTCGAATAAGGGAGGCTGGAGATATGATGAGATAGGCCAGATGAAAGAAGCATCTCACTCACTCCTCGTGGGTCAGAAGGGTTCAAAGAAATGCTTCCGCCTGGTGGATCATTTTTTAGTATCGACAGGCTCAAATGGTTTAGCGACTTACGTGACATGGCAGATATTACACTCAGAGTCATACTGAAGAAACTCTTACTCTCAGAATTCCCAGAGAGACCACCATCCTAAAATGTCGGTTAGGATGAGAAACAGAAGGTATAATTGCAACATACGATGAAAAGGAACTGAAAATCCCCTGCCTGGGGACCGGCACTCGCATCACCGAATTCCTTTATTATTTTCTGAACCTCGGGTTTCGATCTGTTCATACGTGCAAAGCCCGACATGTTGATCAGCCCGTTCGCCATCCGTCCGGTCCGGGTTGCATTCCACTCTGCAAATGCCTCGTTTCGCGCGGTGATGTTGTTCAACAGGATATCAAACGTGGCGTTGGATTTCACTTCCCAGCTTATGTACATCAACGTTGTGTCAGTCAAATTTTTCCCGACCCCAGGAAGGTCATGCACTAGAGGGATTTTAAGCGACGACAGAGTCTTTTTGTCGCCGATCCCTGAGTTGAGCAGGATATGCGGAGTATTAACCTACGAGTGATGATTTAGCAAGCACTTGTCGAGAGGGAATTGAAGCTTACCGTCCCGGCAGACAAGATGACTTCGCGAGTGGCATGCACTTGAATGTCGGGCTCTGCAATGACAAAAATTAGCACACAACGGCAGCATAAGCACGATTTAACTGACCTGAAGGATCCTGGTGGAATTCTACTCTGTCGATCTTCTTTCCTGTCGGAAGAATGCGGGAAACCATAGCATTCACGAGGACATCTAAATTTGGGCGCTGGAGATACTTATCAGCGAGATACGCTGTGGCCGCTGTGGTCCTTGTGCCATTGTGGATGGTAGAGACTTGCCATCCTAAACGAAAATTTACAAAATTTAGCAATCCCGTGATCGAAAAGCATGTCGTCGAATGCTGACCAAATCCTTTCTCCACGCCGCTGCTCAGATCGTGGGTAAAAGGGAATTCACTGTTCCCGGATTCCAGAACCATCTTATCGATCTGCTGAGAGAATCCCGGGAGACTGACTCCGAGTGGACCCCGAGTGTTGTGATTGGTCGGAATGACCTGGCCTGTCGTGTCGTGGTGGTCAGCCGGTGGACCTAGCCCCTCCATCTGGATGTTGACTTTCAGCTACCTGAATTTGAATCGGCGTTTCTAGAACCAACCTTTAAGAAGTAAGGAAGCATACTATCCCATGACCATCTATCGTCCTTCACAGTCCGAGCCAGCTTGTCATAGTGGTCTTTGCTTCCGCGGTCATAAACCATGCCATCTGATCCATGATTAGTTATATAGTGTTAAAGATCGGAATACAGAATACACGCACTTAAAGCGCTTGATCCGCCCAAAACGTGGCCGCGGGGATATAAAACAGGTCTGTTGTTGAGATGTTGCTGTCTGAGAGAAAAATGGGTTTCAGGTTGGACAACAGGCGAGCTATAAAAAGAAAAGAGCGTACGGAACAGTGGTGTAGTCTGCGCGGAGTTAGGCCAGCTATCAGGGACAAAAGATGGTGGGCGCACTCCAGCTCAGTCTATCCGGGATACCCAGAAAGAAATAAAATGGGACCATGATCTCATAGATCCCTTTGTGCCTGCCCGGCTTCTGCGTCAGAGGCACGAACATTGTTCAAAGACAATTGGACTAACGACGGGCCGGCTTCGAGCAATAGCACATTTGTATTAGGATCTTCAGTCAAACGGTTAGCGATAACGCTTCCGGCGACTCCTCCTGTTTTGTGTTAGTCCGATATACGCCAATGGCAAAAAGCAACCCACCTCCGACGACAACGTAGTCATAGTCGCGGCGCGGTAAATCTTTAGCAGTGTCATAAATAATGGCGCTGCAGCCCGAGGCTAGAAGAAGAGTCGAAAGTGCGGTATTAAGAAACATGGTAAAGGAAAATGAGGGCGGCGCCGAGAATGACAATCATACAACGATCGTCCTTTTTATGCTGTTTCCTGAAAGGCCGTCAGCTTTGAAATCATCGCCGTACCTGAGTTCCCGACACCGTATCAAATGGAGACGAATAAAGCCCGGGAAGCCGCAGCGCATCATCTTTGAAATTGAAACCTGACAGTTGTGCTGCCACATTGAACGGATACTTATCAATTTCAGGGAGTTTGTCGCCATATTCATAGAGCACCGGAAGTGGATTGGGCGCATAAATGCTGTACAGATTATCAATCCTGGAGTGATGTTTTTCTTGATAAAGGTCTTGAGCCGTTTGTCGTCTCCAACGTTAAACGCACACTGAACGCTTAGCCCTTGGGCCAAAAGATGGAGAGACACAGTCCCAAAAATTGCATATCCAGAAGGCAATGTGGTTTACATACTAATCTAATTTTTGATGAGCATTGTGGCCATTTTTCATATTTCATCTGCGCTTGCCTCGAATTGGCCCCGAGGCCTTCTGGAGCCTTTACCCTTTGGGCGAACACTGTACTGAGGGGGACCGAGAAGACGAGAAGTAACACCGCCACACCGTATTTAGCCCCGTCGATCCTGCTTCTGTTTTCGACGTAGCGGCCGCATGGCCGGTAAATATCAGTAGTGGTTGCCCAAGGTAGGTCTCGGAGGCAACATGATTTGCGGATACTTGTCAATGTCACACCCAGAAAACATCCCACGAAACAGTTCCGTTCGAGTTCCGGCTTGGAAGTCAGGGACGAAGGTGTACATAGAACCTTGTAACTAGCACATCGGGATACTCCATGGCCCCGGCGTTCCTAAGCGGGACCGTGCCGTGTAATGCTACCTATCTACCTACCTACCGTGGGCTGCCGTCACAAACTAATGGCGACTTTTTTTAAACAGGGGGATGTCGTATACTTGCGGACCTTCAACGGGTAAGTCCTTGATTGTTTCCTAGCTCTATTCCTGGACCAGCCACAGATTATGATCAATAGTTCAAGGTGATTGGTTATCATGGATGGTCATGGGGCGAGATGCGTCGGTACTTAAAGAAGATGAGGATAGAGAGATTTTAAACAAAATATCTAACTAACCCACTCCATTCTAGAGGGAGAGTTTCACTGCTCCACTTGACAAGCACAAACAGTCGCCCCTTGGGTTTCGGTACGGTTTCACAATTTATTTCATAGACTTGACTGGTCCGTTAGGAAGGAAACAGGTAACAATTCGCAATGGGTCCCGGAGCAGTGCGGGCCAGCCTTTCTTGACACCGTTTCTAGGAGGCCTAATCTGGATCCGGGTTTCACGGTCAGTGCACAACTGTCGTTGAAAATTTCTGCGGTTGAACTTCACCCTGAACAAGAGGGAGGATTAGGCCATTTTGCTGTCTTGGCCATGTTGGATTGTTAACTGAATTGCACACAGGACAGTCGGCTGGCTGCATCTGAGCCCGACCAATCCGGCTTTCGACGGAGACGCAGCCCCCGGCCCCAGTCGCCGCACATGGAACTCCGTCCGCCAAAGCTTCACTTACGGGTATCATGGACTCGATAGGACTCGCGCCCAAATACCATAAGCCTTTCCCCTCGATTTGGTTTCACCGCTCTAATAAGCTGCAGGCGGGACGATCACGTTCCGTTGAATCCCGCAGATCCATTTGGGCCTTTGTTAATTGGATACAACTTTTATAGCCCCTACCGGGACAGAGAAATGGTGCGGCTGGCCGTCCGTGCCGCATTTAGTTCGAATGAGCCCGAAATAAGCTAGCTAGCCGCCGTCATTGATGCCATGCAGATTCAGAGCGGTCCAGTTGACGGGAATTCGGCGATAGATCGTAGTAGAGCCGTACATGTATCCGAGCGGCTACTTCATCGCATTCCATCTGTCACCGAAGAGATCCGGATTGGGCGTCGTCAACTCCGACTCGATGTTTCTAGTCTCCGGATGATGGCGAGCCTTGTTTTTTTTTCTTCTTTGGGTACCTGTGTAGGCGTTGAGTAATGACGAAACAGCCGCCCCGCAGCCCACGTCCAGGCACCGGTCTGGGCTATCGCAGAGTGCACAGTTAATGCCATCAAGAGCTCTTGTGTTGAACCTATGATATGATACACTACACTCGTTTGATTATTTTCTAATGGAGGGTGCAAATTGGCCAATACTTTTATGATATTTAAATATACCGGTTCGAAATTGTCGCCGGGGAAGTGGTATTAATAAATGCTAATTTGATGAATATTCGAAGCAACAAAGTTAGAAATTTATCAGCTGCACATGTCCGATTCAGCGCTTTGACCGATGAGCTTTTTCGGTGCGAGATCCGGAGAGCTGTGCCCTCACAACTACTGTCGGCTTCGAGGAAATTACGACATGTTCAAAAAAAAGTAGCAGAAACATGAGTGCCAATTTGGTGAGTATTCAGAGCAATAATACGTGAACGTTATCAGCGGTGCAACTCTCCGATTAATATTCAGTCGACCGATCGGCTCTTTCGGTGCGAGATCCGGAGAGCTGTGCCCGTCAATCAATCGCAGCAAATCGCAACTGCGACCTAGACTCGTTACCAGTCTATAACCAAAATCCGAAAAATTGTGGCAAGCACTTCCGGTGGTTACCACCGAAAGTGCTTGCCACATATTTCAGCAACTTTTGGTTATACTAAGGCCCTCCAGGCATCCCCTGGTACCTCCCAGTACGACCTGGACACCATTAGCAGACGACTGGACAACAGTTCTGTGTACACTTCTTTACTAGAGCGACAAGTAGACCGCGTGAAACGGGAGAGAGTAGAGATGGCCGGTATTCACCTCAGATAGCTGTCAGCATCTTATATTTTAAACAATTTGCAATCCTTGTGACATTCAAATACAAAAACATGAAACAAATATGTAGGATAAGTGCCGCGAGGACAACATCACTCATGAGATCCGAGCAAAACCCTCGCGCAGAAGCCTGAATTGATGTTCAGTTCCGTTTGCCGCAATCAAGCGATGAAATGCAGAGAACCGAATAATAATACATCTCACCAGTGCGCCATCCTCTCTGTCCATGTTGATGATTTTTTTTCCCTCTAGAGGTGCCGTGTTTAACGTGCATAACAGGCACCTTGACCCAGATGCATTCCCTAACCTGATCGCTGTCAGGGTACACAAAAGCCGTTTGGAGGCGAAGGAAGCGCTAAAGATGGGTCTCAGTAGTCCGTCGGGAATGGGATCAGGTGTTCAATCTAGCATACGGGAATAGCGCGTGCAATATTGTACCGAACATAGTCCAACATAGCCCATCCCATCGAGACCAGGATGGTAGTGGGTGGGGCTGGCAGTTCAGGCAGGAGTAGAGATTCTTGGTTGTCAGACATTGTTGGGTGGCAAGGGGCAGTCCGTTACTTTAAAAATATTGCAACTTCTTTTGACAATTTTGAGCAGAGCGACAACTGCAACCGCAGCACTGCATCTCTGGAACGGACTTGTGTATGGTTGGCAGGTAGACATTGTCAATTGAAATATAGTCATGTGGATTAGCAAGGAGATCCACGGTGCAGATAAAATGTATGAAACAACCGCATGAGCCCTAAGTCTGTTGCATGTGGGTATTCCAAGAGGAAATGCATCAGGGATATGGAATCCACTTCTTTGAAATGAACGATGCAAATATACCTAAGGCACCCTAAATCTGTGGAGGAGGAGGAGGAGGAGGAGGAGGAGGAGGAGGATTGCTGGCACGCGGTCCCAAATTGAAACGACATGTGGTTCGAAATCATAATATGGGATGAACTGTATTAAGAATATGGAACTCATTTCTAGGAAAAGAATGTTGCAAATGGAAGCACGCGAGCACGGATGTTTCACAGAAGTGGGTATTAGCGGATTACACCGGTTGGAAACAGAAGAGCGCGACCTATTTCCAATTATGGCGCGTAAACAGCGGGATACAACTGTTGCATGTGCAGAGCGCGGACATCATGGTGACTGAAAAAGAACGATGGTACTCACTAGATGTTCACTGTCCACAACCATGCAGTGGAATGTACATTCCAACACAAAGGTCCGGCCTTGCCAATGAGGAAGCTCGGAGCCCGCTTGATGGACCCACGTAGACATAGCCAGTGCCCCTAGCTGGATAGGCCACGAATAGATAGTGCTGGGCAAGACATTCACTTTGATGCTAGCCTTCGAGGACCAAGACTCAATGTGCGGCGACTGTAATTTGCATTGAGACACCAAGTTGCCCCCAGGAACATGCATCAGAACTTACCAGTTTTTACAGCCATGCTCTAATCTCGATGTCTTTTTCTGTCATGTTGAGCACTCCCAACTGGCGAGCCCACAGGTCATGGAAGACAGAAATTTCCCAGCCTTGGGTGGTCCAATCCGGAAGAATCTACATGACATTTGTTTAAACAATTTGCGTCTAGACGCAAATTGCCGTTCAAACAAGTGTTTAATCTAAACATTTTTAACGGCACGGCGCGGTGATCAGGGCCGCTGAAACGGCGGTTTAAACCGTGTTTAAACGGGTCAAAAAAGCATTTTATACCGGGATTCAAACTCATGCCTCAGTTGCATGTACACATAAGCAGGGAGCCAGTGCAGCACACTTCTGACTGGACCAACTTAGAGTGATAATTCAAGAATGTGAACCTCTTTTATTAGGTGTGTGTGGCCCAGTACACTCAACTTGCTGAGTTCGACTGGACCCAAGGTGGAGCTAAACAGCCTCACAAGAGGCAGTTTAAACACAGTGTGAGACTGCCTCAAAGTGAAGAGGAAGAGGAAGTTCAGGATATACTTCCAATGAAGTGAGTAGTTAGACCTTGAGTTCTTCGTTCAAAATGCTCACATGGTCCCTGAAAGCATGGCTTATAATCACACACCTTTTTATGAGTTGTGGAGAATGAAATTCTGGTGCACCTGATATAAATATACGAAATCTGGGATGGCCAGCATTTTGAGTCAGTTGGGAAGTCTCAAGTTGATCCACATCATGCTTACATTCAAGCGGACTTGTATACCTACCATGGTGTGTTCTTCAAGCCTCAGTCACGCCGTTGGAAATTTTATGGGAGGACACCAACCATTTATATTCAATCAAAATGATGCATGAGGTGCTGAGCTCCTGGTAATTACGAGTCTAAAATTATTTTAGACTTGTTCTTGCCAGCTCTCTACCTGCCAAAATCTCATCAAGGTTTAATGTTTTTTGATTGAGGTTAGAACTCTGCCACGCCTCGTGCGCTCCTAATGCAGTAAAGAAGTCCCACAAGATATCCGAGAATAATGCGCCAGTCAGGGCTGAGTGCCGTGGGTGGGGGGAACTGGTGGGAGATTATTCCGAACTGTTCAACTTGATACATCATGAGAGCATAGATAGTTATATAGTTGAATTCAAATGGACAAAGCCAGAGTAGCCGCAGGACATGCGTTGCGGATCTTCTTTGAGCTAATGCAGCCCGAGAGAACCAATTTTGTGGACCAGCATCGTGATTTTTGAGGGTTCAGGTGGGGCGTACATTATTTGATCGTGTTTCCTGGCCATCTGGCATCTCTATAGTCCCTTTAATTTTATAATTTGTATTCTTTTGGTTATCCGCAGTTGGTTGGGCTGGGTTAGCACTTCAAGTCAAGAGCTTCCTCACTGTTGGTGGACAGTGCAGAATATTCAATTACTTCCAATTACAACTTGGGATTTGCAATCAGCGACTTTGCTTCCGAACACAGACCCCGTCCTTCGTACTTTGTACAAAAATCACTCCTGGTACCTAAAGAGAACTCATTTAGCTTTACTTTTGGCTTCTCTCTGTCTAAAGTAAATCTGGACACTTGAAGTAATCACCAGCCCAATGCGGAGATAGGCAGAGGTTAATGTTCGATATTTAAATTTATTCCCACTAATCTCGGTGCCAGTCATTCATGTCCAGCCGAGGAATCCACAAACAAATCAGTGAAACTATATAATATATTAGGGACTTGTTTTATTCAAAATAGGTGACAGGACTTGTACTGCCATGCGAAGCATTAGCCACAAGCCAACTGCACTTTTAAACCTTGAAGCAGCAAGGATCAAAGTCAAACAAATGGATCTGAAAACGGCCGGTCTGAGAGAGGGAAAGAATCACAGATCTGTTTGTGCCTGCTGTCAAAATATGTAAACACTGAAAGTACATTGGAAATTGTTAAAACCCAAGTGGTGCTACTCTGAAACATTCACTTCTCACAATGGCCAGGTCAATCACAGAAATAAATGGAAAAGGCCATTCAAATTGCACATCAGGGGCGTGATTTCAGTGGAGGACTTCAACTGCTTTGCCTCAAGGCCGGAGGAGTGCATTAAAAAACGAGAATTCACTCAAGTGTGGCTGTACTGACTCATCTTAGGTGCCTACAAGTACAGATGAAATGATTGATTCAACTGTGTTGGCTCAACCAGCAGAAAGAAATTCTAAGAAATGCAAATTTGGATCTGGGCACTGCTAAACCAGTTGATTAGACAAAATCTTACCTCTAAGCGGATATCTATAATATTTTTAGATGTAAATGAGCCGATGGACCGTTGTTGAATCACTTAGGAAATCAGAACTGAGTCACTCACCATACACAGAAATGAAGCAGTGTAATCACCGTGATAATATCGAACACAGTACTTGAAATGAGGATAAGGAAACCTCAAAGGAAGAAATTGACCATTGTCTGACAAGATAAGAACGAAGAACTCAAGGTCTAACTACTCACTTCAGTGGAAGTATATCCCGACCTTCCTCTTCCTCTTCACTTTGAGGCAGTCTCACACTGTGTTTAAACTGTCTCTTGTGAGGCTGGCTGTTTAGCTCTACCTTGGGTCCAGTCAAACTCAGCAAGTGGAGCATGTACTGGGCCACATGCACCTAATAAAAGAAGTTCACATTCTTGAACTATCACTCCAAGTTGGTCCAGTCAGAAGTGTGCTGCTCTGGCTCCCTGCTTATGTGTACATGCAACTGAGGCATGAGTTTGAATCCCGGTATAAAATGCTTTTTTGACCCGTTTAAACACGGTTTAAACCGCCGTTTCAGCGGCCCTGGTCACCGTGCCGTGCCGTTAAACATGTTTAGATTAAACACCTGTTTAAACGGCAATTTGCGTCTAGACGCAATTTGTTTAAACAAATGTCATATGGTTACTGAATCCGGAGCCTGAAGCGTGAAGGTGTGATGGTCATTTAATGATTGCTTTAGACGAGGACGGTCAGTCACCGAACCCAAATGGTGGGCACGTCTTACAATGGGTTCAGCGAGTTGTCCAATAATCCTCGCCCTGAAGTCCCCTTCGACTGTAGCGGATCCACATCCCGCGCAGGTACGCTCAATACGATGGGTTGTGCGGAAGCAGTCATTGGGAAACTGCGGTGGGAAAAAGTCAGCACGAAACTCCAAGAGAGCGAGGAAATCAGGGTGCTGTTCCAGGTGGTGGATAAAGTCGGCCGGCATCATTTGCGCTCCAAATTCAACGCACACCATGAGAGGTAGAATGTGAGAGGCAAGATGTGAATTACTGATGCAGTATTTATTGCGTCGCTAACGTTGCGCTCATATAAACTGTTGCTGAGCCAATATTGTTGTTGTAATGTGTACCTCGGGAAACATGCAGTCAACAATAAAACCAATTATATTTAGGAGGTATATGTAGTTATAGTTCGCAGCTCGCAAGTTAGTCGGTGTCAGCGTTTTCACCTGTAACACAGTTAGAGCGTATATGTGAAAGGATTCAATGGACCTACCCTGTCAGGTGCCGCTTAGGCCCGGGTCCGCAGCTTATGCGAAAGCCTCGATGTCGTACAGGGGTCTTGGGAGGCCTGGACTACTCTCAGCGAGGCACCAGGCTCATGGACAGCGAACGACGAAGATACAGCCGTACCCTCTTCGAGCGAAGTGTGGACAAAGGCGCGTGCCGGTAAGCTACACAATCTATTTAAGCACTGAATGGAAGCTGTTTGTTTTTCCTGTTGGCTTTTTTTCTCAGCAAACATCGACATTTTCCAGTGCTGCATATGCTTTTCGACACCTAACAAGCCGGTCATGTAAGTTTCGGGCAAAGTCTGAGCAGCTACTAACGTCTGAGTAGGCCCATATATTTTGCTACTACTATAATCGCAGAAATTTGGGCATTCGTTGGGCATTCAGAACTGCTGCTCCATGTGCAGAGCGCCTATCTATGAGGCCCCGATCAGAGATAATGCATACGAAATGGAGTTGTCAGATGCAGTTCGCGAAGGGTTGGTGGAACCATCCGCGTTTGACACACCAGAGAAGTTATATGACTGGGACGGAGTTGTATTTGCGATAGACTAACAGTCCAAACTGATTCTGTGTTGAACTATGCGTAAACTACGGCAAGGTGAGCGATCTTCGGATCTTGGGTTCTGATGTTACTAAACGAAATAATTGATGGACCGCCGGAACACCGGCAACACAGCCTCTTCTATTTTTGGCTCCAATTTGCCAGCACTGGCAAACTCGTGTTTTACTCTCATCCCATACATTCCCTAATGTATTTAACCATACAAGTATTCTAAAACTCCTTTACTACATGAAGACATCAACATTCAACAAAGAAATGGGATCAGATCCTTCACGGCTGTTTCTCAAAAGTCACAGTATTTGACGAATTATGCGCAGCATATACATTGCTAGAGTTCCATACTGACTGTAGGGCAAGGCTACAAAGAAAAACAAAAGTTAGGTGTATGAGTGGCGAGAGGTTAGGTTCGGATCAAGCCGCCGTTCATTGTTTGGTGATGCGGGCATCGTTTGTGAGCAAAACAAATGAAGGGGCTTGTATCAAGATCCATAAATCGGGGGGGGATGTTCGTCGCATCCTGTGCTCTCCAAAACCGCGCTATCCCTCGGGAAAAAAATAGTCATGTCTTCATTTTTAACTAACTTAGATATTTGCCTGCGACAATTGTGGCACAGCTTCATATATATAGTACACTGTCGGTGCCAAGAGTCGACGAGTGCTTTTTAAAAACCCGTTTTTATTTCACTCCTGTGCACTAATTGCGAAGTAATATAAAAAACTGGAGCGGTAGAAGTCGAGAGAAACACTCTTAGATTGGTCCAGCATACTTTTAAAGCTCCGTTTTGTGAGTTTCCCGTCAAACGAGAGCTGAGCAGAATCTTGGCCGCATTCGGACAACCGGAAATTCGGATTTTCTATTTTGGGAATGATCGTCGATCGCTTAAATTTTTGCTTAGCGTCCTCCGGGACATCAGGTAAGGTAGTTTCCCTCATGTTTTGTTTCACTACTTTGCTTCTACTAGTCAACTGGGTTCTACAGCGTGACGGGAAACTGGGTGCGTGAGCTCGGCTCGGGAGACTAATGGAGGCGGGGAACAATGGCGTACATAATACCTGTAGTATGCCGGGATACTTCCCCAAACCGGCGTTCCTAAGCGGGACCATGCCGTGTAATACCTACCTACCTACCTACCCAGTATTCAGAGTCGAATTTCAGAATAGCCATGGTGGACGAAGCTCATTGGGTTATCGATCGCGTCAAGTCACAATGTGACATACTGTGACACTAATTAGCGGCGACTCCGCAAATTATTTTGACGTGTCGTAAAAATGCTATTTAAAATTTGAGGAGGCAGAATTTACTTAATTTAATATCTGATCCAATAGAGCCTATAAAAAGTCTCATCCCAATTACTTAAAAGTACTCGAGGCAAGTGCTTGCTGCCAGCAGAGAGCGTGAGAAAGGCTCAATTACCTTTACACCAACTGATGACACGGGAATCTGGATTAGAGGGAATGAGTCACTGGCATATAACGAACATTTTATCCCATATCAAGTAGAGGATATAAAAAAAAGTAGTGGCGCAAATGAGTCTTAAAGATCCCGCCCATTTCACGGATCTTGATCCAAGCCTCTCTCTGAGATAGACCGGATATCCGGTCCGGAGAGTGGGTTGATCCGAACCTAGCGAGAGGTGGCGAGGCGTTGACCAATATTGATCGCTGATGTAAAATGATGCCAACTGATGAAATTTCCTTTTACAGGGGTGGGTAGGTCGTGGGAACGGAACCCAAGATCCGATGCAGCATCCCCACCATTGCGGGTCCGGTCCGGACCTGTCAGCAGGTACATAATAAGCGGTCCGGCTGATCCGGTAAAAATGCGCATGCAATAGACAAGTTTTAATTCTGATTCTGAGACCTGGTACCTGAGTCGGTACCAGGAACAGACTGGTTACGAGTCTAACTGTGACCTTCCCTTCTCGACTCTGACTCAACACTTCGTATTCGATGGCCCTACCGGATTACTTTGAACAGCTCGCGCCTGAGCTGGTCCTACTCCTACCTCCATCACTCTCTACGGCTTCTCTGAACTCGCTGATTCTCACCTGCCGACGCCTGTGGGAAATCCTGCAGCCAGACCTAGAGGCGCGCCTTACCCCTTCTCCCGCTAGCCGGATCTTGTACTGGACGGCGGCGTCCAAGCCACACATTATAAGAAGCTACTTTCCCCGCCCCACAATATGTTTCCTAACACGGGATACGGCTATTTCAGCCACACCCCCCTGCATGTCGCCGCAGATGCCGGCAACGTCGAGATCGCTGTTGAAGTGGGAAGCGCAGATGGTCTCAGATAGGGGCCGAAAAGGCAGGTCTCAGATGGGTCTCAGATGGGAGGCGAAAAGCCCAGATCCATTCAATCCTAGCTACCTATATATGTCCTAGAACAATAGAGATAGATAAGACAATAAGA
This sequence comes from Mycena rebaudengoi, assembly GCA_029282285.1. NCBI lineage: Eukaryota > Fungi > Basidiomycota > Agaricomycetes > Agaricales > Mycenaceae > Mycena > Mycena rebaudengoi. The sequence goes on along the minus strand of JARJCX010000003.1, from coordinate 342,934 downwards.
ACAATAAGGGGAAGATCAGTATCAGTGAAGACAATAAGAACAATAGGATACTGATCCATATCAGGACAATAAGAACAATAAGAGCAAGATCTGTATCAACACAATAAGCAATCCATGTGATCGTCCGAACCAAACACCAGACTCCAACAATCGCGGCCCTGCTCCTGGACGCAGGGGCAAACCCAAACGCTGAATACGACCAGCAGGAACTCCGACCGCTCGAACAGGCTGTGCAGAAACGCGACTTCGCACTGGCAGCGCTGCTGCTGGACCACGGCGCGCAGGTCGACGCCTGCTGTGGGGCGGACGGGGCGTCGAGCAGCGTGCTCCACATGGCGTGCTCGCGAGGCGATCGAGAGATGGTGGATCTTCTGCTTGCCCGCGGCGCCCAGCTCGAATGTAGAGGCCATTTTGGCACCGCCCTCGGCTTTGCCGTGCGCGCTCGACGGCTCGAGCTCGGGCGCTATCTCCTGGAATATTTTGCTGGACGGCGCCCCGGCTGCGCCGCTCGATGCAGAGCTCCTGTACGTTGCGATGCAGCTGCGGTGCCCGAGGGTGGAGTTCGAGCGACAGCTGTTTGCCAGGAGATGCAAACAAGTGCCATTGCCGGCGTGGACGGGGGTGCCGCTCGAGGATGTGCAAAGGGGGGTTATGGTGTTGCTGCTTGCGCATGGGGCGAGCGAAGACGCGACGATCGCGCGTATTTCGAACTGTGTTCCAGGATTGTGATTTCAGACCCACAGCGATATCCTCTCTTCATTCGTTCGATACCTTGTTTTCATCTTGCTGATATGGATTTCATTCTCAACGAAATCTGCAATTGGTGTCCTCCTTTACGTCTCTGCCATTACATGTCCCGCATTCTGAGGTGCTTCTTTAAGCCTTATTTCTTTCTTAACTCGCCGGTAGGTCTACGGAGCCGATCGTCTATTGCGCCGACTCAATCCTGTCTGTAACCCTCTTCTGTGGCAGCTGAGGGCACATTGTTCACGATATTCATGGCGCCACAACTCCCATCTTCTCTACGTGCCAGCGTCGTACACCGTTCTTTATTGGCTTCTTGATATGCATATGTTGGATGAATATGATCCAGTCAGGTACTTATAGAAGCCGCACTTGTGCCACACATATTGTTCAGGCACTGTGAGCAGGAACTAACGACTTTGTCACCACCCTTCACGGATGGTGGTCATTTCTGAATATAGGCGATGGAACTAGGTTGGTGTCTCGTTTTGAGATGATTCTCAATGACAGTACTCGCGGCCATGGTTCAGTGACAGTGGATATCTGAGTCGAAACGGTAGCGCAAGGTGGGTCATATCGTCTTTGGAGTTTCTTTTAAATCACTGTTTCTTTCTGAAACCAAGTATACATAGAAGCAAGAGCTCAGGAACAACTGGGGCCTGTCCTGGGAGAGAACGATGCGCACCCGTCACATCTCGAACAGGCCCACGAGTTTACTGAATGCAGACCGGCGTGCTTCTCGACTTCTTGCCCTTGTTCCTTGATTGACACCTTTGGCTAGGGTCCAGAACCTTCGACAGCTGTGTTCACAGGTATGACCGGTGCAGTATAAGTAGCCTTGTGAACCTCCCTCCGTTCACATTCCCTCATGGCGCTCTGTGTCCCGAAAGGCGGCTTCACCCATGTCACTGATTTTCAAGGTCACGTACTCGACAAGATTACTACTGGCAACAATGTAGTGAACAACAAAATTGTCATCGGCTTCACCAGGAATGTTCCAACTACGGTGAATCAGCTGGTGAATTAAATCACAATACGGAGTTGTAGTGAGACTGAATGCTCTCGCTAGTGGTCGTTCACCTCCGTCCCATCCCCTGGGAATGACACATACATTATCATGAGCGCAGACGCAAACGTTCCCTTTCTGTCTTCCATGGCCACGGGAGTGGCCCCACTGGCCCAGGCAGCAACGGTGATCGCACCGGTGAACTTTACTGTGGAGTGCCTCACCACTAACAGTGGCCGGTATGTTACATATTAACACACCCTTTCAGCGGGACCCCGTAATTCATATGCGTTCTCATCCAGTATCCGGGACGCGCTGTTCCAATCGGTGCTGACAAGTTGGCCCTCGCAGCCGGGACTCACAGGAAACCCGGCAAGTATATCTGCTCAGAGTCCGGAGAAATGAATTATAACAAGCCGTATGTGCGTATAGGTAACCTGGGAAGGCTTCACGGGCGGCCCGCAGCAGACGTGGTCCTTTGTTGCTTGATACTATTAGTAAAGGCTCGCTGGATAGGCAGTTCAACCTGTCGCTAGCGTACAATATTAGTTTGCGTGAGTTTTTGGCAACGTACTTGCAATGCCCAGCTTCACAGGACCGTGTCATTTCCTTGAAACAAAACCAAAACAGGCAGAGCAACATATGTGACAAAGCGAAAAATGTCGAGCATTTAACTTGCATCTAACCAGAAGGCAAAATACATGAGCCTTAGGGCTTGATGTTTCGGGACTCATGAGGAGCCGCGGCCCTCAGCCTCAGCCGCCACGATTCTGTTCGGCAGTCGATTGGCCATGTCGGTGATTGCCGTTTGAGGCATCATCTTTGATGGGTGGCTCTTTCTATTTTTGCTTTCAACGAGCGTATGAGCGCTCTGCACAATTCCCTACGCCGCGACAGCATTTTGCGCCTTCCTGCTCATCTGCGGGTACGTATGTCGAACCGTCTAAGATGCCTAAGTGATTCTGACCCTCTTATTTAGAAAACCGCAAGCGACGCAGCAAATGGCTCGGAGGCGGCTCTCTCACGGGGGGCGGGTTATCTTCGTCTTCTAGGCAATCAGAATTATATCTGCCGGTCATATACGCACTTCTGGATCCTGGACTCATCCCCACTGCGCACGAGCTTGATATGGACCCCCCGCCCTCCAGTGCCGTTGCCGCGACTGCAAATAGCTTCATTGCAATGAAAATACTGCATTTCATTTTTCCAAGTACATCCCCCGATGCCCGTCCTCATCTGTGGTTTTTTTACTATCTTCTTGTCTGTCTCCTTCTCGTTCCCCCAACGCCTCCTGGAGGGTGCCCGGCGCATGTTCGCCCACCAGAGTTGAGTCACGGCATGCGGCGCCCAGAGCGCTCACCAACATCATAGGCCGTGCGTGCGAGGGACGGCTCAGGCGCGTTGCGCGCCAGCGCCCCCACACCGACTCACATCCCAGTCGGTGAGGCATGCTCGCCGCAGCGGCACGCACGGGCCCAGCTCCGCCTCCATGTCATTAGCTGGCGCAGCATCGCGCGGGCGCATCTCAAACCCGAGTATTCCTCTTCAGTTCCACCTGTACTCAAGTCCACGGGCAGAACTGAAGTCCTCTTCTGCGACTTAAGTCTAGTTCAGAATCCTACGTGATCTTCAGTTTATGACCAAAACTTGAGTGATAGGGGGGACTTAAATTCGGGATAAACCCCCATGAAATATTGCAGGTATGCTACGGTAGGGATAGTATTATTTACCAGAACTTAAGTTATAGGAGATCTTAAGTTCGAAAACCGGTGTGGACCGGCCAGAACTTAAGTTCAGCTAATAAAGTATTTGTAGCAGCTGGGATATGCACATGGGAGTCCGGGAAATAGCGAACCGGCTACCTGCGGGGACGGATATTGCGTCCGCGGCGGTTTCTGTCGCGCTCAACGACATGATTGATGCTTTGATTAAGGAAAAGGATGATAGCACTGTACAAATTCACTGGGCTTAAATATTACAGCTACAACCAATGACATTTTAATGCAATGCTCGTCTAAACGCGCTAACGTTGTTTGGATGTTGAAATATTGTTTGCGGACTCATGAAGCCTGCAACGCAAGATTCGACAAGTTTCAGTGGGCATCAAGTATCCCGGGCGGAGTGTTGGGTGGGACTAGCCACTCACTCATTCAAGATATTTTACGATATCAGGAATGTCCCTCCCTGTTATTGCACCAGTAAATCATTTGCGAGGTCTCCAGAAAATAAAGATATTCACTCCACAGGTACAGTTGCGATTCACAAACAAATCATAATTGAAGACCCTACATATTTTGCCATAAAAATATCATTCAAAACCAATGATGTTGCAGATGACCGCTGGAACCAGGCTAGCTCTGAAACAGAATATAATACATTCTTCCAGAAAAAATATGATTACAGTAAAATCCAGTTGCACATTAATGAACAGATGTTGGCCTCTGGCCGACCACCAGGCTCTCTCTGAATGAAAGTCATTGCGCGCTCAGCGCATGGGCGGTGTTACCCGGCGTCAAATCTAGTCGCTGCTTGACAGACATTTCAACAATACTAACGTGTACCACGTTTGTTGAACATCAAATCAGCGTCGGGTTTTTCTGACTCGCGGGCTGCACCTGCGTGCACTCCACAGCACGCATTTCTCGGCTGTAAGTGTATGTAAACTGGTGATAAAATGATTGATTTTGGGAGCCCAGAAATTTGGGAGCCCAGAAATTTGGGAGCCCAGAAATTTGGGAGCCCAGAAATTTGAAAGAAACGATAAAATATGTAAACATAAGTACTTGTAACACCATAAATATGATATATATATCCATGCCCTCAGCAAGCAGGATCCTCTCTTCCATCAGCTACATTGTGGCCCTGGCCCAGTCAGCTCCAGTAATTTCTCATTGCTAAAAAATTCTTGGATCAACTGTAGCAAGCCTTACTTCAATTTGAGCAACAGCCGTGGCTTGAGATGACCGCATGAAGAGAGGCCCCGCCCCCTTCCACAATTTTACGGACTTCAGGACCTCTCCCCTCTCATTCAAGATATCGGCAATTCGAACCATGCAGTCAGCTTTCCAATGATGGATGTCCATGTGAGTGAAGCCATCCAGAGCAACCTCGAAGAGGCAGAGGGCTGTGTCAAAATCGCCTTTTGCAGCAAAAATTTGGCCCAAACAACGGAAGGCTTGCATTGTATAGAGTTTTTGTGGCAATTTCACTGCTGATAGGCCGAGAAGTATCACTGCCCATCCAAGTGTGTCTTCAATATTATTCATGCCATGAGAGAGATCTGCCAGTCTTTCCAGACAAAACAGACACCCTTCTACCAGGACATTCCCAAATGATTTGTAACAGCTAACTAATATTGTATTTGCCTTGTTGAGTTCCCCATTGCGAAGGTGCAACACCGCAAAACCTGCATTCGGCATAAGACTTGTTTCCATATATGAGCATCCAACTAATGCTCTGAAGTGAATCTCGCAAGTCTCCAAATTCTTTTGAACAAGTTTTGAGTCTACTCCAGTGACCGTGTCAATCAATGCAATGTTCAGCATTGCGAAAATTGAATAGTACATATTAGGGTGTGTGGATAGGATCAACAGCTGAATTTGCCGAGATTCGAGATACTCTGATTCCAAGAGATGTATATCGGCCTCAACTAATCTGAGATGTTGATCTATTGTGCAAGTCTGTAGACCACAGGAATCCACAATGTGTCTGCCATTTTGAAGCAGGATTTGAACCCTCTTAAAGTTTGCCAGCAGTATCTGGCATTTAGCTTGTAGTAAAAATGATACTGCTTGACCATGCGCATCCTCCAGATGTTCGGCATATTCCAATGCCAGTGCTGCATGTGCCTGTGCACCTGGGAGATTTCCCATGTTGAGCATGACCTGAGATGCCATATAGTGGGCATGTTGGCTAACTCTGTTTGGGCTTCCATTCTTGTCAGACTTGAGGAGTGCTAAATTATAACAATCAAGAGCACCAGCATAATTGATTTGGTCCATGAAGTAATAATCTCCAAGGGCACTGTGCTATTTTGCTGGTCAGGAATGAGTATGGAGGATCCCAGTATATACATTGGAGCTTATCTTGTTCCATTGGGGCTCTGGAGCTAAAATTGACATTTCCCACTTCAATTTGTACTTCAGCATCATGATGAGGTAAGTAGCTACTGCTTTGAAAGTACTCAATAAGATAGTCCCCAAAGATGGGCTGATCTCGCCAATGTGCCATTTTTGCAGATATAGACAGGAAAATTGGTGCATGGGTAGCTCGTGTCCTCCGATAGAAATGGTTGAGAGCTAGAATCATGTGGATACTCTAGACAACATCGAGTGACTGTGTCTCAACAGCCTCCGAGAGTATAGTGTTGAGATTCCCGAGATTTTTGGAAATTTCTGGGGCTATGTTTGTAATGTTGAGATTCTGAAATTGGTTCCAGAGAGCCAAAAGTCCATGAAAGTGCTGTCTCAGTTTGATTTTCAGTTCATTTTTGGGGGGATGAATCCTGAGAGTATGTTCTCTGATAGGTATCAGAACCTTGACTCGGTGGTTGTTATCCACATATGCCAGGCATGTCTTTAAAAGAACAGCTTTACATGCCAGGATGTTAGAAATTGGGAAGTCTGCTTGAAGCAGATTGGCTTCTGTAAGCCCATCTGGGATCAGAGACAGTATACTGAGGAGCTCCTGAGCTCCTGATGTCACCCGAGAGCTTGTGAACGAAAGCATTATTGAAATGTCCAAACTGGATCTCTTGTCGTACCCATCCGAAAGCATTTGAGTACTTTCAGATTTCCACCGAGAGAGTGCCTTGTCACAACCTTCGGATCCAACAACACTGGCAATGAGACTGACCACTAGTGGTAGATTTCCTGTAAGGTCAAGCAGTTGCCTGATGCTGTCCTCATCATGTGTGTCATCTGCAATATCAACAAATGTCTGAAGGGCAGCAGAGGCAGAAAGTGGCCCCAACGGAGGTAAGAATGGGTGACTCCAGCTGACTTTGGCTGGGCGTTCAGCTCCTCTCATTGTAATCTAAGTCAACGTGAGATAAAAAATTCTATACATTCAACACAGAACACACCATCAGACCTACAGTGTCAAAACCCAGTTGTGAAAAAAATAAAGTTGACCCAGTATTGTACAGGAATAGGTGCGAGTTCCATCATAAGATTGGATCTGGGGGAAGTTCAGACCCTGAAATCTATGCACAAATATTTTCAAGATTTTTTGGCACCCTGTTGTGTCGCATGCCACCGTAACTTATTTGGCCGGTTTTGGGGGTTTGACCCAGATCCGAAAATTCCGATCAGAAATGCCCTCTCACTCGCTCTCTCTGCACTCTCTTTCCCTCACACGGCCTCAGATGCCCAAAGACACCTCCCACAGGCGACCATCTAGGCTGTTCTGGGGGAATAGACCTCCAGAGGGATCGACACATCAGAGAACTCGAATCTGCCTCCACCACTGGGCCAGAGAAGATGTGCGCTCCTCCCCGTTGCCTATACTGACCAAGCATGGGCAAAAATGTCTGAAAAGTACCCTAAGATACAATAATTTCTCTTTAAAGCATTGTAGATGTGAATGGGCTACTACAATGTACAATTCTCGGTCGCCATCATTGAGATTTAGCCATTTTTGGCAATTGTTTGATTTTTCGCGTGCGCCCAACAGGTGCAATGTTGATTTTTTGTGGATTATATTACTCATAGGCCTTGTTGTTATTCCACAAAAAAGAATCAAGCTGAACACTGGTGGGGTTCCTGTTCAAAATGTAATTTTTTTGGATCCGGGCATTTTTTGGATCCGGGTTTTGACACTGTATCTGTCTTTTTCTACTACTCATGTCCATAATGCAAAGCCTAATAAGTCAATGCTAGCTAGGCCAAGCGTCAAGCAACTGACAGCTATCTTTTCGGGAATATCAGAGATTGATTGCGAACATTGTCTCTACGACGCGGTTATTTCTCTGCTCCCTTTACCAATTTACAAATATGATACCTATCTATGTCTAGAATCCCTTTCTGGGCCAAGAGGATGAGGAAAAGAAGAACCCATGGTATTGTAAGGCCAATTTTTACTCCGCCAATTGAACTGTACCTCCGGGGCAGCAGTACAGGCGATACAGTATACTACTGCAGAAAAGTTCAAACAGGGTGGGAGATGGCTAACTAAGAAAATATGAGTAAGCAGAAGCAATATTTTTACAGCGAGGGCACTCCTGTGCACTCAAAAAGGCACACCACGTAACCCCAAACACCAGCTTTTGCACCAATTGCGATTTCAGTTGGCCTTGTTTGGCATACTTGATGGCATCAAATATTTGCGGGCCGCTGAAGGGCGGCAAAATCCTTCCTCATTTGGAGGGGTAGAGGGGGTCAGATTTCTGGCTTAAAAAACTTGTCAACCCTATATCCAAATTTCGAAAGGAGCTCAAGGATGACCCTTGTGAGGAACGGCTCTCCGACCTGACAGCATTCCGACACTTCAGGTCCGTAGACTCTGTGGCCTGTATCTTCTTCCGGTCTCCGGAGCGGTGACGGCCTTTACGGTCGCGAGAGTCATCACGGTGCTGGGATGAGGTGCTCTTGCACAAGCGCAGAGAAGAGGCGGCTTCACAATGTATCTGTTGAATGCACCTGAGCTGGTGGTTTACATTAAATATGGGAGATCATCTTGGAACAACTCAGCTTAAGATCAAGACAGAGGAAAAATACATTGGAGTGCTATTCCGGACAGATACACAAAATATCCTAGCAGCACATTACATGGCCAAAGCGCGCACTGCTCGTTACTATGGGCATCGCATCATGGCAATTGAAGACATGACAGGCAGGCTGACCCCGAAAGAGCTCAAAGAACTCTACATGGGGCTAAATCTGCACTCTAGTTCAATGGTAGCGCCCTTATTCACAAAAACTGGGATAACACCAATTAGAGTTCGACGTCTTCAATTGATCCTACAGCACCTCATATATTCCTTGGAGTCGATAACAAGCACTACGCCCGTGCAGCTTTAAATAGCTCACTGGAGCTGTCTGCCGCAGGCATCAAAAAGTGCTGGGCCTCGGAACTAATCACTGCAGCTGCAAGACTGCCATTCAATTGCCCCGACCTAGTTCTAAATGCCACAACTTCAATTGAAGATGCTCAGAACTATGCGAAATTGGTGGACAAATTAATGCTAGAATGGCTCCAAGACACGATTGACTCATCAGAGAAGATGTACTTTCTTCACAGAAGATTAGAACCTCGGAAGGACGAACCGCCAGCGCATAAAACCTCAACCATGCGGCACTACCTAATTATGGTTAAGACTCAGGCACATCGCAAGGCTTTAACCTCAATAATGCTCTCAACTCACCAATTGGCCGTTGAAGTTTTGTGCTACACGGATCATGCGAACCAGACAGTGTCCCGGGCGAATAGGATTTGTAGACTCTGCAACATAGCAGTTGAAATTCTAGAACATGCATTAGTCACCTGCGCGTCCCTGGATGCGCTTGTCGAACTGCGCAAGCTATTTCTGGAACAACTGTTCGCAAAAGCACCAGAGTTACAATGTGTCTTGGCAGAAGACTCCGAGACAGAGCTTCTAAAAGCCATAATTTATTCTAGACCCACTATTGCACTCGTAGCTAAATTTGCTCATGATGTCCTCCAAATATTCTATTCAATTCCTGTATTTCGCGCGAACAACTGCGGGACCGTGCTGTGTAATCCTACCTACCTACCTACCTACTGGATATAAATAATTGGTCCCACTTATTCTGTGCTGATTTGTTTTTTTTGCTTCTTTATAGTTCCTTGGATCTACCGCGGCGAGTTAGCGCGTCCGTGAGCTCGTCTTTGGTGCTATGGAGGAGTCCAAGGCAATAGTGTATTTGGGTGCATGTACACTTAGATAATCCCTGGGAACCAGCGTTCCTAAGCAGGACCGCGCCATGTAATACTACCTACCTACCTACCTACATATGATGCCAGCTGACATGAAGCTGTATTCAGGCTGCAAAAACAAAGCTGGCTACCAGCTGGAAACACTGTAGGACCAGCTTTTATAAAGTGTGGCCATCGGCTGGGCGGTCCACATGGAGGCAGCGTGCGTGCACTTTGGCGGTGTAGTTTCAACAACTCTTGGGTAAATCATAGCAAGTACAGTCTATATTTCATCCTCAGTGGCCCTGCATATATACAGAGGTCTTTCCACTTCATTCCGCAAGCTTCTGACTGGATTTAGTCATGCCGCGTTAGTGCCGCGTCAATGCGCGTCAGCCGCGTCAAAATATTCTGACCCGAGGCTGAGTGTTGAGCATTGAAATCACAGTAGAAAAGAATTCAGATGGGGCGAATTAGGGCTATTGAAGCACAGGTATCTATTCCGCTTCTTGCTGATCTTCACCCAACCTCCCCGGCCACGGTCAGTGTTCGCCCTTAAGCCCTTAAGAACGATTTTGAAAATACTGAAGGGTTGATAAGGCTTAAGGGTTTTTTTTTTTTTTTTTTGTTGCGCACAGCTGCTGCCCGGCCTTGCCTCTTTCATTATATATAAGTTTCACTTTGCTGCGAAGCCGCGTTCGGGAGATGCAGCCAAAATGGTTATCCCTATTTGGAAACAATGTCTCTCTGCCCCCCAATCTTGTTACATGGTGCCCCACCATTCTTTGACAACTGAAATCACTCTTCAGTTTCTCATTTAGGATTTATAAAAAATATCCCACCAGTATTGCTTGGCTGAATTCGAATTTCTGGGGAGATTTTGCACGTATTACAGCACATATTGCGGAAAAGAGACGCTCGCATGCGACAGAGTCATCCGATGTGTGTTCCATGATCCTGAGATGGGCAAGGGCAGGTGCGTTGAGCGCCTCAGTACCTGGTTTCCCCATGGTAGTCGGGAAAGAGGAGGGATTGATCCACTTTAATTTGAATTGATCCGCTTGCGCTTGCCTTGTGTGCGAGGCGCCTCTGGTATCTCTAATTCCTCGCTCATTCCAAACGACGTGCAGAATCAATGATTTACGGCTGGCTTTAGCCATGGGAAAATTTCGTGGGTCTTAAGGCTTAAGAATGGTGGAAAAATCCTGAATAATACTTAAGGGTTAAGTTAAGGGTTCTTAAGCCCTTAAGGTTCTTAACCCCTTAACCCTTAAGGCGAACACTGGCCATGGTGGGACGACACGGCTTATACCCGGAGTTTAGACTAAGAAAAACCTGCCCATTCGGCTAATCCCGGTGTGACGCATTCAGCGGTGGGAGTGCGGCTCCCGGCTTTCCGACGGTTCCGCTGGGTGTCCAAAAGGGGAAAAGAGCGAGAAAGAAATAAAGAAAAGAGAAACTAGGTGATTGGGGGAGCTTGCGACCTCATCTATCAATGGAGACCGAATTTGCTAGTGGCTGTGCTGGCGACTGACGATGACCTTATTTGTTTGATGGTGCCCCCGTGGGACATCTGTCTGATGCCAACATTTGTCGCTCAGAACATAACTTAAAAGTTACGGACACGGAATGGAAGGGCTGCTGAAAATTGGTTAAAATGCAGTAAGCTGAATATGATATCTCCGCTAAGTAAAACGCGAGTGGAGTCCGGAGTACCACAGTCCAAATGGTCCTCCACTTTTCGGCAGAGAAGACTTTTGAACAATATTGAAGTAAACAATAAAACGGCGGCAACTCGGATCAGGCAAGCTTCCCCCAACTGTAGCCGGGCACCGGCATACAAAATCATATTTTTCAAATGAATTTTGCGAGATTGCAGTGGTAATTTGTACTGTATATACTAAGTGACCTCCCATGCGCTAAGCTTTGCGTGATCTCTTTCCTAAGTGCATTTCCTTCCTCTGTCGACACCCAAGCGAGACATGACAAGCGTGGATGCTGGCTTCATACCTGCATCTGTCGCAGCTGTTTTGGGCTGAGTACAAGGACGGCCTCTTGGTGGCACACCTGGAGGACGCGGTCTATCCTTGGAGCCTTTGGAACGAACACACTTTCGAGGCTGAGCGTCCATTTACGGATTTATTAAAGGGCACTTTGGGCGGGCTTTGGGCAGGCTTGTAAACCTGGGAGACGCGACTTTTCGTGTTCAAGAGAGTTCAAGAGTGAGTTTAACGGTGGATTCAAAGATTTGAGAGCCCTGGGGTCAAGTTGAGGCCAGCAGAGGTGTGCGCAAGAGACGCGGCCAAGACGCGGCACATAGCAGCGTGACATTACTACATAGCATAACACATAACAACGGCGCGGAATTCACAGTCAGTGATACTGGGGATGGTTTTGGGCCCGGTTTTCCTGCATATGAGAAGGAACTCCTATAGAGCACTCATATATACATTTTCATGGCTGCCCGAACACAAGAAACCTCCAGAAATAGAATGCCGCTATGTGTCATCAGTGGCTGTGAGACATAGCACCACATAACAGCCCTCCCCAAGTGATGCAGAACCCGACCCCGAGTAAGGCTCTAAATAACTACACAGCCAGATCTCCCACCGGGAGCAGACGCGCACGTGGTACCGAACGCGCGAATTGTATGACACCATTTAGTGAACGAGGTACGAGTTAGATCCACTAAAGCGTCTGTCCCCTGAGAGACTAATGACACCGTTCAATTTGAAGACTGAAGTTGCCCGGTGGGGGCGTGTTTTGACCGCGGAGCAAGGTTCGAGCTTGGGTCCCTTCTTGGCGAAAGCACGTTTCTAAGAACTACCATGGCAATCATCTGCGGGAGAACCGGTTCAGATTTCACTAGGCTCCCGGACAATATGTTTCGCGGAGGTGGATCAAAATTTGACTGATTTACTCTATGAAGTTTCAGTTTGAAGGCTCTTTTGCTGTATTTTGCATCGAATCTTTGGCAGATATAGAAGATTTCTTCCCGCTGGGGCACTTGGTGTGAAAGTTGACCAAAAAAAAATCTCGACCTCAGTTTTACTCTGTGGTGGACCTGATCAGACTGTCTGGAGGCTGGTCTACCCTATACATGAGACCGAGGAATACCCGCTCTTGATTCACTCTATCGCGAACCGCCGGGAAAGGTAGTGTCCGGGGGTCTGGGGGGGGGGGGGGGGATTTATTATACCCGCGTGGTCCACAACATGAACAACGAGTTTACGGAATACAAACATGTAGAACTATCAGGGTGATTATCCATCTAGAACTCCACAAGATGCAAACCGAGCATATCGGACCTGTCGGTCAGATGATCGCAATTCAGTTTATTTACAGAACCAAAAGCTATGCACGATCCCTCCCTCTCTCTCACCATGGAAGCAATCGGGCTGCTCGCCAGCATAGTCCAGCTCGTAGAGGCAATTCGTCCCGTCTTTGAATATGTCAAAGACGTCCGTGACGGTCCTGCGCAACGCGCCGAAATTGTCGCCAATGTAGCCGCCTTAACAGCGCTACTCGGCGTTTTGGAAACTCAATCCGCGGTGATCAGGACGAATGCTGGTCCATTGTTCACTGCAATTCAAGGACTGACCGCGCCACTTGATGAGCTGCGTGACTTACTCGAGAGACTTGGCAGGAAGGTCCAGGATCCCAAAACTGCAGGCCAGAAGTTAAAGGGACGACTCACCTGGACGCTGGATAAAGCAGATGTACGAGAGCTCCTATTCAAAGTGGAAAGAGTCAAAACTCTCGTTACACTGGCTATTCAAAATGACCATCTGTGAGTGAGACGATCTCCTTCTGGACTTCGCCGACCGCACCTCAGCGCTCTCTCGCTCGCAATTCAAGGTGACATAAAAGGCGTCTTCAGCGAGGCTTCCGCCATCTCTGGGAAAGTGACCGGTGTGGGGCATAAAGTCGATCATGTCTCCGTGCAAGTCGCAAGTGTCTCCAGTGATGTCTCCGCTGCCGCTGAGAAGATCAGGGATGTTGGCTTCAGGATTGATGATGTTTCACGACATATGGAACCCTTAGCAGCTGGAGTTCTACAGGTTCACGGACACACTATTAGTATGTGCTTATCTTTGTCAAGAGCCAATGGAGCAGCACTCAGAGTAAACACATAGATGCAGATATCCGAGCCTTCTCCCAGTGGATATGTTCTATCAATTTTCAGGCCACAGAGGAAAGCTTCTTCTCGAGATGTACTCGCGGTACAGGCGCATGGTTTCTTGAGCACCCCAAATTCAAGGAGTGGACTGTCGGAGACAATTCCAGGCTCTTATGGTGTCCAGGCGGCCGTGAGTCCTCATCTCAAGATTTGGCAACACATTTGGTTGATTCAGGACTTTTGCAGCGGGTGTGGGAAAGACAATGCTCGCGTGAGACATGTCCCGCTGGAAGCCCAACGACTGGAAATTGATCTGTTTCTCTCTTAGCTCTCTGGTCGTTAAGCACATGCGAAATGTGTATCCTCATGCAGGAGTGGCATGCGTCTTCTGTGACTATAAACAGGAAGGTACCTTAACTGCGCCCGAACTGGTCGCCAGCATACTGCGACAGCTCATGTTGGGCCGCTCCGTAATTCCCGAGTCTATCCGCAAATTGTATAATGACTTCAACGCGGGTTACCCTCGGCCGAGCGATTTGACTACGCTCACCGGTGCTCTCGAGGCCCAGGTCAGACTATACCCCCGCGTCTATCTCATAGTAGATGCACTCGACGAGTGCTCCACCTTGGACGCCACACGAGACCATTTCGTCTCCACCATCCGTTCGCTTGCCACACATAACCATGTGCACCTCCTCATCACCTCCCGTGACGTATTGGACCTGTCTCAGCAGTTCATCGGCGAATCTTGCATTATTATCGGCGCACATGAGGATGACCTTCGCGCGTATATTATCCATAGACTTGACACGGAACACCGACTCAAACGCCTCGTCAAGGCTGATGCGGACCTGAGAAATGCCATTGTGGAACAGGTTATTGAAAAAGCGGCAGGAATGTACATCTCATGATCTTTCACCCATCGATTCATGGTCCTGACTGAACATAGGTTCCTGCTCGCAAGACTCCACGTCGATTCACTTGCAAGCAAGCTCAATCTCAAATCTCTTCGTGCGGCTCTAACTACATTGCCCAAAGAGCTCCACGGCTCATACAATGAAACGATGCTAAGGGTACGAGCACAAGCAGACGAGGAATCAGCTCTGGCATTTCGAGTCTTCTTGTGGCTGACCTACACCAAAGCTCTATTGACCGTTGGCCAGCTGGAGCATGCCTTGGCTGTCTCAACCGATATGAATGATATGGAATACGACACCATTGTGACTGTTAACATTTTAACCTCACTCTGCGCTGGACTGGTGGTCGTTGAGGACGAAAGATCTGATTCTATCGTCCGATTTGTTCGTAAGTCCTCATTGGGCACAGAATGAGGTCATTGCTGACTACTTGGAGATTACACAACACAGGAGTATTTCGAAGGCGAGGGGAATACCTTGTTTCCAGTTGCCCATTTGGAAATCACAACAACGTGTCTCGTGTATCTTTCATTTGATACATTCGGCCATAAGTCCTATGACAGGAAACTCGAGTCACAGCAGTTTCCACTGGTGCAATATGCTGCAACATATTGGGGCGACCATGCTCGGGAATGCGAGGAAATCCTCTGCACTGCCCATGCACAATGGATACTCGAATTTCTCCGGGCCACTCGCAAAGTAGCGTGTACTGCCCATTATGCTTTTGTTGGACCAGGAGCTTATCTTGGGGCTCATGTACTTGCAAGATTCGGCTTGCCGCGACTCATGGCTATGCTGCTCGACGAAAATACACCTCTGGACATTCTCGACAGCACAGGGTGTACACCGCTCTTTTATGCTACCTCTTATGATCATTTTCCTGTCGTCAAGCTGTTAGTGGAGAGAGCAACCCGTGTAAACCAAGTGTGTTAAGTCCATCTTATCGTCTGTACAACAAGTTCTGACGTGAAGTTCGTTAAGCTTTCATCTCAAGGATACATCCTGAATCCAAATTGCACTGGAGATAAAAATGAAACACCACTCCATTATGCAGCACAGCACAAATCCATCGAAATCACTCAACTTCTCCTTCAACTTCCGGGACTTAATCCTAACATCCAGGATGCCTATTGCGGAGAGGGAACCGGGCGCACACCGTTGTCGTATCTGGCAGAGAGTGGTCCAGCTGAAATCGTTGATCTACTGCTGCAGCGAACAAAGGCTGATCCCAACTCTGCCAATTTCCTTGGCCGAACACCGCTATCATATGCGGCACAGGCTGGCAATTTAGAAGTAGTTCTGCTTCTACTAAAACACCCAGACATTCAACCGGACTGGTGTTCTGAAAGGGGTAGAGGTAGAGATGCCACCCCACTTGCCTATGCTGCAGAACAGGGTCATTTGAATATCGTCGAGAAACTCATTGAACGGGAGGACATCGATGTAAATGCCACCGAAGCTGATGGACAGACACCTCTTGCCTGTGCGGCGGAGGGAGGCCACCACAGAATCATAGAAGCTCTCCTCAGACATCCCAAGATACAGCCGGATGTGGGAGATAATTGGGGAAGGACACCAGTTATGCACGCCGCTCGAGCCGGGAATGCTTCCGCATTCCAGCATCTCTTTAATCGTAGCAAAGTGATGGTCGATCAGCAAGGGATCGGACTGTTGGAACATGCGGCTCAAGGTGGCAACATCAATATATTTCGTCACCTTCTAGTTCGTTTCCAACAAGGCGCAATGCAGGATCCTCCTATTCACCCTGCAATAATCCCCGCTGCCCGCCACGGTCACCTAGACATTCTGAATCTTCTCCTCGAGTGTAAGGATGTTGATCCCAACTGCCTGGACCTTCAAGGCCGTACAGCTCTATCTTATGCCGCAGAAAACGGCCATCTCGAGGTCGTTAAACTGCTACTGCGCATTCCCACCATTCAGGCCGACTGTACATCTAAAGACCCGGGTTCCACAGGGCGGACACCTCTTTCTTATGCAGCCTACAGGGCTCAGGTTGATATTGTGGCACTTCTACTTGGACGCATGGATGTAGATCCAAATGCGCAAGACTCCTCCTTACGAACCCCTACTTCGTATGCTGCAGATACCTCACGGCAGCTCATCCGTGGCAAGGTAGAAGCTCGTGGCCAGCCTGAACAAAGGCTTGAAGTGATAAAGCTGCTCCTGAGCCACCCAGACATAAAACCGGCACTCCCTGATGACATAGCAAGGACCCCGCTGATGTACTTCGCGCACTACGCTTCCACCTCGTCAGTGGACTCAGCTGTGGAGAAACTTCTGCTCACGCACTATGCAAACGATGCAAACGTCTCGCACATGTATGGGGGTGGTATGCTCATCTTAGCGGCCAAAAGGGGGTACTCCAGCATAGTTCAACTTCTGCTGGACGTTCAAGGTATCGCTCCAGATCCGAAAGACGGTGAGCTTCGGACGCCGCTGTCCTGGGCAGCGGGAAAAGGACATATTGATACAGTCAATTGTCTCATTCTGCGCGACTCAGATCCCAATTCCACCGATACAAACCAGTGTACACCCCTTTGTCACGCAGCGAAAGGAAACCACCTTGATATTGTGCAGGCGTTTCTCGCGCTTCCGAACATTCAGGCTGCTCATGCGGACAAGGACCAGTTCACGCCACTGATCCATTCTTTCTTTGTCTATTCGTACTCCACCCGGGAGGCATACAAGGCAACGGAGCTCTTGTTGCAGCACTATGTTAATGATCCCCAGCTCGTGAAGATCCATGGAGGGGCAATGTTGATTGTCGCAGCCGGCACCGGGAACTCTGAAATGGTTCTCCACTTGCTAAGTGTCCATCACATCGTACCAGACTTCAAGGACAGGGATCTTCGGACAGCATTGTCCTGGGCTGCGGAGAATGGACACTCGGACATCGTTGGTCTTCTCCTCCGCAGAACTGATGTTGATCCCAACTCCAGAGACCGCAATGACTACACACCAATTCATTATGCTCGGAAGAAGGGACACACAGGGATTGAAGCACTTCTACGGCAGCGCGGTGTGGTCGAGGAACTGAACCCAGGGAATGTTGGAATCCTAGGTACAGCGGATTATGATGATTGTGAGGATATGTGGGAGACGCTGTTCACTATGGGCTCAAGAAACGATGTTTTTCAGTCCCAAGGGGGGTAGACAGACTCATTTAGATTTGACGGCCGTCATCATAGTACTTCCCTGACTCATTATTCCTGTACACATTTCGATATATATTGATGATCCCCCTCGATACTTGGAGCGAGGAAGGACGCGTGGTATTAATCAGGGGGCGAAGTATTCTTATATCAATTAATTCAGGAGAGCACCGGGGTGGATAGGTGTCGAATACGTAGTACGGTGGGTATTTGTCGAATGGGAGTTAGCTAGGATTCCGATCCCTCTTTTTCTTTCCTTTAGAAGTCCTTCCTAGCTTAGGCTGATCTTCTTCGCCATTGGCCTGATTATTCAAACACTACGACTTCAACGTTTTCTTTCAGCTGATTTCTCCATGCTCACTTTGCTTAGAAGTACGCTCAAGCTTGGTTTGATCAGAATCGGTCGCAGATTCAAGGAATCGTCATCGATTAACGTTGATTTGTTGTGTTTCTTGACATATCCCACAGCAGATTAAATAAGACACTTAGGACGACAGGAAAAATGGAGAATAAGAAATGAAATCCGGTCTCTCAAGTAGGTTTTTGGTTGAACAACATTCGGCATCAGCGGCCATCACTCAGTGGAGTGCGAATCTGCGTGGGAAGTATCGTCAACAAGGGCAAACGCGTCGCATGTCTTTGCTTCAACTCTGATCCTGTACGTGGCAGCTATCGAGCATACTGCGGGAGCTGTCGCATATGGTCCGCATAACGCAGCTTCAGGACGGAATACAGTAGCTCCTCACCATCATGTCCAGCACCATCGCCTCATAAAGTGGTTACAGTGAACTGGCTACCTGGCCTCATTTGAACCGGAGCGGGATTTGGTGCAATGACAGCGGTAGAGGTGTATTATTAATATATTATTACAGCTGTTTCCGAAAAGCTTGACACTGGCGACGTTTTTTGCCAAACTTGAATTCCACCTTGGAAAAAAAAAGAATCAGAATCAGAATCAGGGCCGCTGGGTACCAAAATATTAATATCGACGATGGTGTCGTCCTGCCACGTCGACTCGCCAAGAATAATCCAACCATGTGCATCCCCGATTTAGAGCGCGCTCAGTGGCGCAATCGAGTCACGTGGCATCTCAGTCATCGCCTCTCTTCCCGGAACCCCGCGTTGCCCAGCTCTCAGTCAGCCCAGCCCGTCTTCACCGCCATCTGTGCTGCGCTCCTTGTAATCTGCGCGTGAGCGTGCGACCCGCCTGCAGCTACTTAACGCACCGATTGTCACTGCAAATCCTCACTTACAACTCTTTCTCCTCATTTACTAGCAACTGACCCAACTATGTCCGGTTCGCAGTCCCTTTCCTCTTGTATGTATGTATACTCTATAACTAACCTGACTTCCTAACGCAGCCGCCGTCGCAAAAGAGATCGCCATCTTCGCCTCGGGTTGGTCATCCCCTCCTCGTACCTCGTACCCATCCTCAATTCTTAACGTTTAGGCTGCTTCTGGGGCACGCAGCACATCTTCCTCAAGCACTTCCCCCCCGCCGCCGGCTCCGGAATCCTCGCCACCGCCGTCGGCTACACCGGCGGCGCCTCGCACATTACCAACCCGTCGTACAAGGACGTATGCAGCGGCACGACTGAGCATGCGGAGGCGCTGCGCATCGAATTCGACGGTGCGAAGCTCAAGTACTCCGACTTGGTCGAGTTCTTCTACCGCAGCCACGACCCGACGACGGTGGATCGGCAGGGCGGGGACGTCGGCACGCGTAAGTCGTCCCTCTCGTTTGTCATGGGATTGACGCGATGTATTTTTCGACACAGAATACCGCTCGGCGATATTCACGACGACGCCGGAGCAGGCTGCGATCGCGCAGCGCGTGACGGAGGAGGTCCAGGCGAAGCATTTTACGCCAAAGGTGTGTGCCATCCTATTTCATCCATTCCTCCCTTTGCAATTGTCCCTCCCTTCATTCGCTATCGCCGCCCCGCGTCGTTCGAACCTTGCGCACATTCCATCCTCCCCCAAACATACACACCTAACCCCTACGCGACATACCCACCTCCGTTCCATAACTACAAGAACTCGATACCCATTTCCTCCCTCATCCCTCTCTCCTTCGCTGCTTGATTCGAGCGTCGGCCAATCCTCGCGATGCATGCCGCGTCGGGACTACCTTGCGCTTAATTCGCGAATCGCGATTGTAACCTTGCGCACTCCTCCTCTCACATACCCTCCCCATTCTACCGCTCCAATATACACACCCCACCCCTACGCGAACACCGACCTCCCTCCCCTTTTCACAACTCCTACGCCTCGATGCCCATTCCCTGCCCCCTTCCTTCTACGCTTGTTGGCTCGTTCGTTCGAGCGTCCGTTTGTCCGTTCGCGCGATACGTGCCGTCGGACTCCTGGCGTTTGGGTATAACCCTGTGCGCGCCGCATTCCCCATATATCCCTCCTCCGACTCCTCCTCTAACCCCTTCCCCTCCTATACCTTCAACTAACCCACCCGCACACAGGGCCTAACAATCGCCACCCGCCTCACGCCCGCGGGGCCCTGGTGGGATGCGGAGACATACCACCAGCTGTACCTCGAGAAGAACCCCGCGGGGTATCAGTGCCCGACGCATCGGCTGCATTGGTGAGCGTGTCGTATCGTGTCGTGTCGACTTGGCGCGCTGTGCCACCACCCCCGTCCTTCCAAATGTCCATTAAAATCTTTGTCGATCTTATCCATGTTATGTATGTATAACAGATTCAGACTTGAGCTTGATCCCGTTCGTTCGTCTGCTGGGGCAGTGTGGGAGTCGGTCCTTCTGCACGCCTCTGGGAGATGTCTATATCCGTCCGAACGTGTGTGATCGCTTCCATCGTCCCAAGATCCCCCGGGATGATTTCCCAGTGAGCGGGAAAATCCGGGCCAGGTATGTATTGACGTGGCTGGATATTGATAGCCATGGCCATGGGTGGATGTACTGAGGATTGTGTGCCTCATCCGAACCTGCGTGATCGCTTCCATCGTCCCAAGATCTCCCACGGGCTGTGATGAATTCCCAGTGAGCGGGAAAATCCGGGCCATGAGATAGCCATGGGTGGATATACTTAGGTTTGTGCCTCTCAGGATCGCAAGTAGCAACCGACATCAGAAGCAGATCTCACGCAACTATCACGGCCATCCCACCATTCCACCACGATCCAGATTCCACCAGTCGGATGTCCATTTTATCTTCTGAACTGGAGGAAAGGGAGGATGTTCGCGGTCCACCGTTGGTGAGTAGCCATTATGTGCGCACCGCGATCCCATGATGATTTGGACGTCCTGTCGAGATAACGATGGTGGTGGAATAGCAGATGGGATTGAATAGAATAGGGGCGTAATACAGTTACCTCCATCTGTCAAAGTGAACAGTTGTTGATTTCGAAGTACTTGAGCTGTAACCAAGCACCTGAATCCTGCTTGTTTGTTCTCGCCCACCGCGCGCTGTTACTTACATTCAGCGCTGGCGCCATACAAGTTCTGTCTGCGAGTTCAGCAGGACCCTTTCGTGAACCCACCAATCTCTGGCAACCGCCCCCACCTGGAATGCGGAAATCCCTCTCCATCCCCCGAGTCGTTTGTCTGTGCCTGATATTCGGAGCAAGTTTCGCGCGGCGCGCAGCCGCCGCCTCCAAGTTCGAAACTTTCAATTGCCAGCCAGCGGCGAAGAATGGGATTGCCTTGCAGAACGCGCACGGATTTCCGGGAAAGGACCGTGCGGTGGAATGCGACTATCCGAGCGCAGGCTCGTGTTTCTATGATCCAGACGTGCGTCGTATGCTCGTTATCTCGACCCACCCGGCGCATGCACTCACACAATATGTGGGTGGCAGGGATCCCTCATTACCCAATCCGCGTCCCCGAATTGCCCCGATAACCTCGTGCAAGACGAGCCTCCCGTGCAAGACGATCCTCCGCAAGACGAGTGAGAGATTCCGCCGAATCACTTGTTGACAGTGGTAAATAACGAGCCGCAGTACCACGTCCAGTGAACGGGACACAGCACCATCAACACCCAGCCAAACGCTATCGACGACGACAAAAAGCGAATCCCCAACAACAGTAGGGATTACCGAGTCCGCATCCAGCACTGGAAGCCCAGTCGAACGAAGCTCCACCGAGTCCGCTCTGAGCACCACATCAGTTTCGTCAGGCGGAGCAGGC
Source organism: Mycena rebaudengoi (assembly GCA_029282285.1). Lineage (NCBI taxonomy): Eukaryota > Fungi > Basidiomycota > Agaricomycetes > Agaricales > Mycenaceae > Mycena > Mycena rebaudengoi. The sequence goes on along the minus strand of JARJCX010000003.1, from coordinate 320,940 downwards.
GAAAACATCGTCGCAAACACACCAAGGTCCGCCCCATATGTTCCACGTTGTCCATCTGAAATCCGACTGACTTGTATTACATAGCAACCACGCCCGAGCTCCCGCCATCGCAGGAGGCGTTGCAGCCGCTGTTATCGTTGTATTAATCCTGGTGGTCATCCTCATTTGGCTTCTGAGGCGGCGGCGGCGGCGGCGGCGGCGAGGGAACGATTGGAGTGCGTCCGAGTCCCCACCCCAATATCCGGTGGATGAAGTCCACGCCTGGCAAGAAAAAGGGGCAGTTCCTCTACCAACTGTCCAACCACAGCCAGCAGCGCCTTCGGCCAGTGCCTCCGATGCCTCCGATCCAGATTCGATGAGTAGCGCTGGACAGGAATCCGAAGTCGCACAGGAAGGAAATGCGGGTAGCGAAGAGAGCACCGAGATGCTGAAGCTGCGGCTGCGGAGAGTGGAGGCACAGGTGGAGGCACTACTGAACCTCGGAATTCCTGAGACAGCTCCACCTGGGTACGCAGCATGAGTTAGTTGTTGTATTTAAACGGGAGGAAGTACGCCATATTTATATATTGGGGTTTGAACCGCAAATGGGTGGAATTTCGTGTGGGGTCAAGTGTGCGAGAAAGAACGTTTTCCATGAGAAGCGAGGCTCTGTAAAGGGGGGGTTAGAGAAGTCGTGCGGGGAATCGAAACACACCTCGCAAAGATGATTCTGTTGAAAGGGAATCCAGTAAAATGCTGAGATCTGGATTACGATGAGCGGGGAATAGATGAAGTGGTGGGTACGAAAGGCCGTATCGAGCATGTGGCTGGTGTGGAGGGAGGGAAGCGAAAGTAAGGTTTAGAGAAGACCTCAGCCAGCCAAATTCAATCACCAACTCCCAAGTGACAATTCACCGGTGCTCAGTGCTCAGTTCAGTGACCGCGTCAGCCAAAGAATGGTCAACTGGGAAGCACACAAGCAGACAGCTCGGTTTACAGACGAGGAATGAGTACTCGAATCTCGGCCTGAGGCAACGGCTGGCTTGCGAATATATATCGCTGGGACCTAATCGTCCAACAGTCCAGTGTCGGAGAGCCTGGGAGAGACTTGAGAGACATGCGAGTGGTGCCGCCCTGCCGTGACACCGCGACCGGCAAGAAGGGGTCGTGGACAGATTTATATTGATCCAGCATGGATGTGAGAATCTATGCAGCCAACGAACGCTGCTAGCTCGCAGCGGCGACCGGACGGGATGAAGGTGAGATGGCGGTTTTGATGCCGTCACGGTCAAGTGCCAGATTGATGCGCCATCCTGTACGCGTCGTCACAGTCACGTCACGTGGGCAGCGTTTATTTTTGATTTAACCAGTAGCGCTATGAATTCGACTAAGGACTGGCAAAGTGGTCAGAATTGCTACTCCTGTCAACGAGGTACTCATAGGTTTCCACATTCTACCATTGGAAGGCTTCAAGGAGGTGTGCACCGTAGGAGCTGTACTTTCGTTTTACCTTTACCTACCTAATTTTAGCCGGCATTTATACTGATGCCAGTTGGGGCGTTAGGCGGACGCTTGACCGATTCGGGCTGTCTTCATTCTCCTCGTTGGGACCGCACACCCCACTTCAGTTCTTGCGGTGCACATCAGGCTGTAAACACATTTGAATGTCCTGCCCCGGACTCTTTCTCCGCAACGGTATTCTTTTCTGCACGATGGAGGCTTGTGCCGCAAATTGATTTCTTACGCACTGAACTTCGCTTGATCCCCCTCGAATTCATATGTGCTGAGGATTGAGAACAAATACTGTAGATTACACAGATCGCAACAAAACAACCCGAGCAGCTCGATTCTATTTTATAATTTCCATGTTATTCCTACCTTCCTTCCCGTGTTACCACTTGTCTTGAAGGCCTCTCAAACTATGGTGGACATAACTATATGGCGCTCAGTGCAATACCAAAGCTCCATTCGCGGAGCTGAAGGCAATAGCACACCGAGATTAGGAACGATAATATTCGGGTATTCCTGGTACGGTGCCAGATAATTGAAAGGCAAGCGGGGTGAGAGGGTACATCCACCCATTCCGGCAGGGCGAGCACAGTAGTTGCGACAACGAATCGCAGGTGCAGCGTAGTGCAGAGTAACATTGACCTCGTTTTGGCACATCCCTATTGGGACTACATACTCCGCCCGAGATTCCTCATTATGGAAACCCGGAGCACCACGCTCGTTTGATTGACATCGCTTGCCGTATCGGGCAGTCGGACTGATGGGACCCATTCTGCGGACGGCGCGACTCGCTTCAGCCACACTAAGGACATAAGCGCTTGTGACGTCTTCGTAGATATTCATATTCGGTGATACTAAACACTATTGTGGCTCCCCTATTGTGATAAATCAACACGTGGTAAAGGCTAGTGTTCTTCTGATACTCCTGTGATCACTGGTTCAACCTCCACAATACCAGCGGCAACCAATGGCTTGTCCTTGTATTTAATCAGGGTGTGACAACTTTTTTTAAATCTGCTTGCATAGAGAAATGAGAGATGCACATTTGATTTTGAATTGGGTCCAACAGCCAAGTCCTGGAACTCAACGGCGGTCGGTCAGCCTCTTATGTTAAGCAGCACTATTGTCATATATTAGCTTGATATTAGCTAGTTTTGCAAGTGGATATTCGGTCATAGAAAATGTAGCCATATATTAATACATGCACACTGTGTTGGGATTGTGCTTGCGCCACAGGAAAAGAAATGATGTGAGTTTAAATTGGACATGGTGAGCTCGTTGAGTGCAGGCACAGCTCTGAACCATGTTCTTTTTTTTTTGGTCAGTTAAAGTTACCCGTGCCCGTGATGGCAATGGCCGTCGATTCGCCGGGTGGTCAACAGGCACGGGCCATGGCATCGAGCGCTTCAGACCCTGGCAGGACGGCCGTGACAGGAAAATGACTGCATTAGAATATTATTTTCGGTTTCGGTTCAAAATGGGAGTTCTCTTGTATGCGTGAGGAACCCAAGTTGAATGTAGTGTTCTCAAAGTTCTAATAGGTAATCTAGTAAGTAAATGTCGACGAGCAGTGGGGAAAACCAAGAAGCTCGACATTCACAAAGCCTTAGATAAACCTCAGTTGGCCCAACAGTTTATTTGGGCCTACTTGGATTCCCCCTAAATCAGAGAAATATATAGATCACGAAAGTTGAAACATGTTGAGGTTTATTGAAACTCCGCCATCACTCATGGGAAGTGCCGATATGAGCACAACATGAGCAGAATTTCAGTGTTTCTGCCCTAGAAATGTTGATGGATCCATGGAATAGGTACTCAGTGAGATAAATGGCATTACATTCGCCAATTAACAATTGCTTCGGCCCTCCTAAGCGCAGAAAAATGGCCATGACAGCTGTCGGACTATTAAACCGTGCCGTTGACCTTGGGTCAAACTCTGCGACAGAACGGGAACGGCACCGGTCCAACAGGTTCAACAGGTGCCGTCGAACCGTCGTGACGGTCATGGGCGGCAGCCCTAGGTTAAACATGTTTAACCCCTTGTTTACAGACCCTTAAACAGCAGTTGCCTGCGCACTGTGATTTAGGATTAGATTAAATGGCCATTTAAACAGAAATCCAATTGTTTGCAAAAAACCACGACAGTTACTGGCCTCAGTCTGTGTGTGTATCCGCACGGTTCGGGGACACCAGTATGGCTGTGTTGGCGGAGTGCCAGCGGTCCCATTGCCTGATACGGTAAGCGATGTCAATCAAATGAGCGTGGTGCTCCGGGTTTCCATACCTCATTGATCCAAGCAACATCGTTTTCAACAATTCCCAGTGAGACCAGGCTTCCGTAATGGTCGTCGATTGCATGCGGAGTTCCTTGTCGGTACGTGGAACCATTACTCTTTTAGACGTTGCTGGCCCAAAAAGCACGAAGCGCGCAGGACGGAGAATCGGAGTCGACGAAGTGGAGGGACGAAGGCGAGTACGGGAATGTACGCGTTGTGCTGGGGTTTGCGCTGTAACCTCCGCCGTCATATTCGCCACCCAGTTCGTCAACGCCTGGCTCATACCCGGTCACCCTAAATGCGAGCCTCTACGTCTTCGACACGGCGTTGCTTGGGATTTCCTCTTGAAGACGCCTCGACGTAGCCTCATCCCTTGGGAGCAACTCTGGGGAAACGGGCATAATCGACAGCGGTGGACGCTCGGCCAGCGCAGAGAGTTATACGGCAGTCGGGGGGCGGTCAAGGAAGGACGTGGCGCATAGCCGCGGAGGACGCTTTGCCACCGTGCTCGAGGATAAGTATCCGAGTTGCCTTATTGCACTGAACAAGAAATTTTTTTTTTTCAATTTTTCACTGAGTGCTGTACACACCTGTAGTGAAGCAATCCAGAATTGGCTGGGACAGCACCATTGCTTTTTTCAAAAGCAACACTCATGGGCGGAACAATGACTGTTGCTTAAAAAGGCAATGAGTGGTGGGTGACTGCACTGAAATTGGGAAGATCAATCGGTTGAATGAACAATGCCCCATGCCAAAATTGTCCCTCTGTGCCGCAGAATTCATGTAATATATTTATCGGGGACAATGAATTTTATTTCTCTAAATTTCACACTGTTTCAAAAGCAACGGCCCTCACTGGGGGGGGATATATACTCGCATGGTCCAAATGTCTGAACAACAAGTTTACTGAAGACAAACAGATAGTAATGTACAGGTGGTTATCCTTACATTCTCCATTCTCCTAATGAGATGTCTCGAATCAGTTTGCACGTCTTTTACCACATCCCCTTCAGTCATATCCCCTTTCCTGTTCCTCCTCAATAGTTCTTCACACAACAGAACTTCAGCTCCCACCATCCTGCAACCACGACATAGCACTTCCCTTTTCCATAGCAGAACTCCACATCCATTCCATGCTCCTGCTGTGGCTGCAGCTCAGGTGACTGACCATGGGAAATTAACACAGTTTATGTGTTGAACTCATGACCCAGGACCAACTGTGCCCCAGGCTTGCACTTCAGTACTGATTGTGCCGATAGGACGCGCCATTTACAAGCTCCGGTGCCGTACTGCACCACAGGGGAAACTAAGCTGCAGCCATGTATATCAGCATCGCCGGCTGTCATATAAAAGCCTTGCATACCCACCGCTCACAGATGTCACTTCTGCATCCCCAGCCCCCTTTCCTTTCGGCCTCTCAAATATTACTGAAAAATATTCACGACTGGGACCAATCAACCGTCAAAACGCGCTTGCTGGCTGGCTGGATCAACTCGACCGTTTTTAACGAGATTTCTGTCTACATGCTTAGCTCATATTGTGCTCCTCTCTGCATGCTCCGCTCGTCATGCCTCCGTATCTCTGTCCATCTACCTGCTTCTGCGCATTTTGATTCTGCCCCGCTTACGCGCCGCTTCAACTCTATGAGGGAATGAAAACCCTATCGATCTTTCCAAGTTCGACCGTCTGCTTTCCTGCAGCTGTCCCTTCATCTCATATCCTTCGACCACAAGTCTCTCGGTGGTGTCTCGTAAGGGTCAAACGCTTTCCATTTCAAGTGAGATCTGTTAGGGGCCCCACTATGCATCTGGGACTCTGAGGATGTCCTATTTAATTCAGTACAGTACCTCAACTCATAAAATTGCTCGGTTTCTGAACTAGTGGCTAGGCCTTAACACGGAGCACTACAGCTTTCTTCATCCGCTACAGTCGGCCAATCACTCTGCCATTTGCACTCGCGGAAGTAATCAGTAGATATCATGTGATGCATATCTGTTATGAGTTCCCTGTCGTTGACCTCCTCAATTTACTACTTCTTGCCACTCTGTACTGTTCAAATATTATGTTTATAGGCTCAATTAAATTTGCCGGAGCGAAGCGAAGGCACGTCTTGTAGGACTACAAGATGTCAACGGAGCACACACCATTCCAAGGGGTCGATAAACTAGAACTTACTGTGAACTGGCTGACCTATTGTATGGCAGGATGTGTGGTTATAACCCATGGGACCTGACCACGAGCGGAGTACGCAAGTGTACGGGAGGAGTTCCCTCCTCCCAGGTAAAAGTCCCCGCAATCCACCAGCCACAGTCAGTTGTTTCATGTCTTTCCCTTTGCAGAATGCATACAAGCAACCATATCAGCATGTTCAACTTCCGAGGAAGGTCCACAACCGACGAAATATTATCTCGAAAGATGAATAGGCCATGATATGATGAGACCAGAGCCAAAAAAATAAAACTGAGACAGTTCCAAAAGCAAGCCAAGAGAGCCGGTCAACAGTCACTTGTTTAGATGTCCGTTCATTTCCAGAATGCGCGCACACAATAACTGCGGGCCGGTGGGTTCAACAAAGCGTTCGAAGCGCATTGTAAGAGTACAAAGGCGGACGCTCGGAAGCAGGAAAAGAACGGGGTACAGCGTCCAAAGGGGAAACACGGAGAAACGCGGAGGGCAGCCTGGTGACAGTTCTGGATGACAAATCCTGGGGGTGGAATGGCAACGGCGCCAAAATGCTTCAACAAACGAGGTACGAGTTAGAACTGTTGAAGCGTCTGTCTAGGAGAGACTACCAAAATGCCCCCCAAAAAAACTCCACTGGTAGTTCTTGCTGTGCCCGACATGCAGCAAGGGAGGAACACACCCTTCTCATTCGGCTACCAGCCGTGCCGAGCGAGCCCGCGGGCGCTCGGCGACACGGGATTCGAGGGATGGCCGGGAGGTATAACCAGAAACACATCCACGACGCTGGGACCACTGACTTAAACACCTCCGCCCATCGGGATGGCACTCTGAGGCCGTGCATGGGGTCCAGGTGCAAGAGCAGGGCACATAGAAACGGGAGCCAGGAACGGTGCAAAGAAGCCAAAGAGCAGTATGAAGCCAGATTTTTTTCGATTTTTGCCTCCACTGGCACGTAGAACCACAATAGCATCCTGCTCCTTGACAGTTGCGGGAAATGGGCCGAGATCCAAGGGAGAATCGAGACCACAGATAGAGTTCGCCAGATTCGAGTGTGCCAGAGAATTTCTGAGTGTGACCCCACAGAAAAAAGGCAACACAACGGACGCCGTGACCGTTGCTTTTGAGTAACAAGTGTTTTGTTTTTCCCCGAGTACTGTCCCAACATATAGGGAAGCAACGGTCACGGTAACGAACCGGCCATTGCGTTGCCTCAGTCACGGTAACGGTAGGCCTGGCTGCTCAAAAAAACCGTGACATTGAATAAAGATCTAGCGCCCAGTAATTTGTAACGTTTTTTTATGAATAAAAAGGAAAGATGGCCTCAAGTTTCAAACACTAGATGTCTGGTGGAGGTATGTTCCTGGTGCCGACTCAGGTACCAGGTCTCCAAATCAGAATTAAAACTTGTCTATTTTTTGCCGGATCAGCGGACCGGTCGTTAAGCTACACCGTGACAGATCATCGGACCTGGAGACCTGAAGTCCGAAAAAGGTCCGAACCTCCTGCAGATTCTGATTTCAACAAGATAAAGTGACCGCTTTCAACCTTCTACTAAATGTCTAGATACAAGAAAATTCCCAGAGGGCCATCCAATGGCTGTAAATATTTTGGAAAGAGCTACCACTGTCAACTTTAACGGACTCAGAACTGTGACTCTGACCTTGGGGAATGCCCGTAGGGCCATCATATAGCAACTGCTGGCTACAAAGTAATTGTTAACTGGTCCAGCTGTCTAGTAAGGTGTACTTGGAGGTGCCAGGGGATGCCCGGAGGGCCTTAGTATTTGAAACATAATGCCTATATTCCAACTGAACCACTTGACAGTATAAATTTTTCCGTTGCTTAAGGAGGCAACGGTCACGGTAACGGTACCCTCCGTTGCCTCAAAAATAGGCAACGGGTTTGTCACGGTCCCCAGACCGTTGCTTCCCTACATGTTGGGACAGTATGTTACGAGTACTTGTGTTTACACATGTTACCGCCCCTTTCAGATCTTGACAGCATTAAAATTTATGGATTTTTTCATTGGAAACCGATTTTGTTGAGGGACTTTTTAGTGGCAATGCCTGATATTTTTAGTGGCTATGCTAAAACTAGCTCCAAATGTTTCTAATGAAAATAGTGGCTGCTTGTTTACATACTCGGGGGAAAAACCCCCTACTCGGTGAAAAATGATCACTTGCATAAACCTTGACCAAAAAAAAATTGTCTACGGCTTTTTCCGTCGGCGCTCCTAATTGAATTCCCCCGAGGAAGCGCCGACTGCGTCGGCCGAGACCATGCTTGTGAACCTTTACGAAGTTCACCTTTTTTACCCGGAACCTAGAGTGTGTAAAAAATATGCGGCAAGTGCAGACGGGGGCAATTAGAGTTGAGCCGTCCTCGGAGTTTGAAATTTTGACAGGTGCCGTGATCGGTCGGACGTGAGCCATCCGTTCACCATCATTCTGCCATAAAGTCCTGTCCCAAGATCAAGAAAAATAATTATGAGCAGACAAATGGCATTCGCATCTACTAAGGAAGACTTTATATATTTCAAAATTATTTAAATAAAAACTCAACCCAGAACACGACACTCAAAGGAATTCAAACTCCGCCATCAGCCCGATCCTTCTGCCCGAGTTGCACCAGTCTATATTGCTTGCCACTTACTGGTTATGAAGTTGGCTGCTGTACTAGCCTTCAAATTTTGGAAGACACTGTAAAATGGCTATTGACAATACAGACATTTTTGAAGCACAGATGAACTTTGGCCCAAATTGGTGCTGGCCAAATAGGAATATGATACGCAACATGCCGTATTGTATTCATATCCAAATCATATTCACTGTAATCACTGCGTTCAGAAGGCTCCTAAAACCAGAAAAATGTAGAATCTGTGAGACGGGTCTAGATGGTTGATAACTGGTCTATGTGTGCTTGATTGGCTAGACCTGTCTGGTCTAGACCGGCTCGACCAGGCACATGTTGAGGACCTGTGAGACGGGTCTAGCTCACATAGTGCAGATGGGTCTGCCCATCTACACTCATGCTGGTCTTACTACTGCGAGAGCCGCTTAACCGGCTAGACCGGGGTTGCCATGCCACCTAGACGCACGTGCGCGACTAGCTCCGGCTATGACGGCTTGACACAAACCAGTTTTAAGGACCCTCTGAACACAGTGAATATGAATATATCTTGAGGATGTCAAATATATTCAGTGTGGTTACATCAGCTCACAACTCGGCCGGAAGGTCATCATCCAGTGGAATGGGAACACAGCTTGAACGAAGATTCAGGGTTCCATTGAGTCACTCACCAAAATAATATTTCACCCATTTTTCTCTCCCTGACCACAGCTCAAGCAGTGAATGCCAGTGGGACAGTATCCCATTAGGAGGTACAGGCTGTTTTAGACTCTACATCCATTTCACACGAAAAACCGCTGCCGCCTATTGACAGGCACTAAACTCTGGATAAAAGAATAACAATAATAATATTCTGAATTCATTATACACCATACTGAAGGAAGTAATATACGTAATTCATAATTACTCTTCAAAATCATAAGTACTTGTTCATACCGGGCATAGCCACAGCCCTTCACTCCAAGTAAATATGAACAAAGACACAGCCACAACAAAGTCCCTTGGAAACTAATAAAATCATTGATTTTGGGTGCCCTGAGATTTGAAATAAATGATAACATATGTAAACATAAGTACTTGTAACACCATAAATATCATATATAGCCATGCCTTCCGCAAGCAGGACAAAATTGAAACACAAAACCTGACTATCCGAGATCCCAGCTGCAATTCAAACCCAGACTTGTTCTCCTCCCCTTGTCCCCAACATCACTTCCTTGAGCAAATTCATCCTCTTCTTCCTCCTCATCCGTAGGTGCACTAACAGGTACTTGCAATTCCAAGAGTTGTTGAAGTTGTTCCTCATATTTGACCAAAACAGCAGAGTCAGTCTCTGCTAGCTTTGCATTAATCTTGATTATATCCTTCATTTGTGAAGATCGTTCAAACAGAGGCCTTGCTATCTTCCACAATTCAACTGCCTTCATGACCTCTCCCCTCTCATTCAAGATATCAGCAATTCGAACCATGCAGTCAGCTTTCCAACGATGAATGTCCATGTGAGTGAAGCCATCCAGAGCAACCTCAAAGAGGCAGAGGGCTGTGTCAAAATCGCCTTTTGCAGCAAAAATTTGGCCCAAACAACGGAAGGCTTGCATTGTGTAGAGTTTTTCTTGTGATTTCACCGCTGATAGGCCAAGAAGTATCACTGCCCATCCAAGTGTGACTTCAATATTATTCATGCCATGAGAGAGATCTGCTAGTCTTTCCAGACAAAATAGACACCCTTCTATCATGACATCCCCAAATGATTTGTAACAGCTTGCTAATATTGTATTTGCCTTGTTGAGTTCCCCATCGCGAAGGTGCAACACCGCAAACTCTGTATTCAGCATAAGACTTGTTTCCATATATGAGCGTCCAACTAATGCTCTGACGTGAATTTCGCAAGTCTCCAATTTTTTTTGAACAAGTTTCGAGTCTAGTCCAGTGAGCATGTCAATCAATGCAATGTTCAGCATTGCCATAGTTGAATGGTACATATTAGGCTGTGTGGATAGGATCAACAGCTGAATTTGCCGAGATTCAAGGTACTCTGATTTCAAGAGATGTATTTCACCCTCGGCTAATCTGAGATTTTGATCTACTGCGCAGAGCTGTAGACCACAGGAATCCACAATGTGTCTGCCATTTTGAAGCAGGATTTGAGCCCTCTTAAAGTTTGCCAGCAGCATCTTGCAGTTAGCTTGTAGTAAAAATGATACTGCTTGACCATGTGCATCTTCTAGATGCTCGGCATATTCCTGTGCCAGTGCTGCATGTGCCAGTGCACCTGGGAAATTTCCCATGTAGACCATGACCTCAGCTACCATACAGTGGGCAAGTTGGCTAACTCTGTTTGGGCTTCCATTCCTGTCAGACTTGAGGAGTGCTAAATTATAACAATCAAGAGCACCAGTATCATTGTTTTGTCCCCTGAAGTAATAATCTCCAAGGGCACTGTGCCATTTTGCTGGTCAGGAATGAGTATGGAGGATCCCAGTATACACATCGGATCTTACCTTGTTCCATTGGGGGTCTGGAGCTAAAATAGTCATTTCCGACTTCAATTTGTACTTCGGCGTCATGATGAGGTAAATAGCCACTGGTTTCAAATAACTCAATAAGATAGTCCCCAAAGATGGGCTGATCTTGCCAATGTGCCATTTTTGCAGATAAAGACAGGAAAACTGGTGCATGGGTATCCCGTGTCCTCCGATAGAAATGGTTGAGAGCTAGAATTGTGTGGATACTCCTGACAACATCGGGTGACTGTGTCTCAACAGCCTCCGAGAGCACAGTGTTGAGATTACCAAGATTTTGGGAAATTTCTGGGGCTATGTTTGCAATGTTGAGATTCCGAAATTGGTTCCAAAGATCAAGAAGTTGATGGAAATGCTGTCGTAGTGTTAACTTCATGTCATTTGCTGCAGGATGAACCTGGATTATGTGTTCTCTGATTGGAACCAGCACCTTCAGTTGCAGATCCTGGTCAACAAAGGCCAATGCTGTTTGAATCAGAGTTGTCTTGCAGGCAAGGATGTCGATGATGGGGAGTTTGGCTTGCACCAAATCGGTGTCTGTGAGCCCATCTGGTAGCATGGATAGAATGCTGAGCAGCTCCTGGGCACCTGGCGTCATCCGGGAGCTGGTGTATGACAGCATGATGGATATGTCCAGGTTTGATCTCTGGTCATACCCTTCTGAAAGCATCCGAGTACTTTCCAATTTCCAACGAGAAAGTGCCTGGGCACAGCCTTCAGAACCAGCAATACTCGCAATGAGGCTGACTGCCAGTGGAAGATTCCCTGTTAGCTCAAGGAGTTCTTTGATGTTGTCATCATCATGGCCTTCATCAGCAACCTCAATGAAGGTCTCCTGAGCAGCCTCATTGGAAAGTGGCTTGAGGGGAGGCAGGAAAGGGCGGGTCCATTTGACTTTGCTTGGTCGTTCAGCACCTCTCAGAGTGATCTGCAGAAAGTTGAAGACATTATTAGATAAACTCACACACATCACTCACAATGAGAGCCAGGTGGGAGACATCAGTCAGGAGAGATAGAAACTCTTCAACCTCAGAGCGAGATGCCAGGGATTCCCAACAGGTCTCCAGATTGTCAAGGACCAGAAGGGAAGGAGGAGCATGAGCAAAGTAATGTGCAATCTTTTTTACCATGTTTGAGCCCTTCTCCAACCCAACATGATCTGCAATTGTAGTGGCCAGTTCTGTGCAAGTGGGGCTTGAGTGGCATGGAACAAAGTATCGCTGGGTATATTTAGCCTCCACTTGCGGATTGTGGAGGGCTGCTGCGGCAAGGCTGGTCTTCCCCATGCCCCCTGCACCAAGAATAGCAATGTGGGCAGCATCCTGCACTAGGATATTCACTACATCCTGCAGCTCTGTGTTGCGACCATGGAAGATTCTTGGGCAGGGTGGAAGTAGACTAAATGATCCTGAGCTATTCCAGAATTTAGCTACACTGATTGTGTTTGCAGGTCTGGCTCACCTATTATTTCCCAATTTTGCCAAACTTCCTGTCATCTAACACCGTGAGCTAAAAATGTTAGTCATGGTAATATCTACTCACTGAAGAGCGATCAGAACTGGTGAGGTCAGAGTCAGACTCCAAAAGGGCCACAAGCTGTTCATGTTGCTCCTTTGCATCCATTTTCATTTGCCCCATTTGAGACAAGGTCGAACCTGTAACTTGAGCCTGCAATGAAAGGCAATGAATTCAAAATGTATTGAAATAATTTGTCTGACAAACCTTGAACAATCCAACCATCCTACTAAGCTCCTGCTTATATTTTTCCAATCTTTCGACAGCCTCTGGTTGTCTGAAAAGTCCCTTGATTTTTGCCAGAGTGCCCTTGTGTTGCCCATCCACAATTGTGAACAACTTTTGAAGCACCCTGGTGTAAAGTATTAAATTAATACAATTTCATGCTCAAATCTCCCACTGACTCTGCGAATTTTGCAATGTCATACAAGAGTGCCCTTTGAAGGACACCCTTGATTTCCGAAGTTGAATGAAGCTGAACAATGATACAGAGGATTTCATGAATGTGCTCCATAATCTCAGCATATTCTTCTTTGTTCGATTTGGTTGTCTATTCTTTTGTTAAATATTGTGCCCATGGCCAGAGGAAATGGCTTACTTCAATGCACTTGGTAATTGACAAGCATAATGTGGCAGTTGAGGCAAGGAAAGGAACTTGAGCTGTCTCTGCAATGTTCTCGGCAGTAGTCGCAGCAAGGATGACATATTGGATGAGATTCTTGAAATTGGCCGTAGTAGTAGTCATTGTGGGCATTTTTGACAGGGATACGGGGAGAGGTGCCGTTCATCTGGTCTCATATATATGTTGCCGGGTTCTTCCCACGGATATTGTTCTATGTGGATTCTAAGCATCATACGGATCACATCAAATGTGTAGATCTATATATGTATCTCTTGTGTTCTACACCGAAAATAAGCCCTGTGGTTCAAGTGTTGCAAACAAAAGTGAGACTGAGACTTGAATTGGGGTGAGCCTTGATCCGTCATTACAAACAGTGGTATATCGCATCTCGCCCCGAATTCAGGAACCGAGAGCAAAGGTAGACGGCAGTAGAGCGGCGCGGAGATCCGCTGATGTTCCTCAACATCTGCTGTCGGTTGAGCTTCTTGTCACATCAACGCAGAACATTGTTGAAATCAGGAACCAAAGGTGAGATAGTTCCCAGCTCCTCAAAAAAGAAAAACGGTGCAATGATCATCCGAAATGAGTAAATTGTAAACTGAGGCCATCGCCGAGCACGGGAAAGACCATGCCGAAAGACGCGGGGCCGGCACCAGAAACCATGACTGCTGTCCCATGCTTATGGGGTCGTGTCCCATGCTTGTGGGATCCTGCCCCAGGCTTGTGGGATCGGAGACTTATGTCCTAAAGGGGGTCGCGCCTTTCAGGCAATGCGCAGGCCAATTAGAAGAGTATGAGTCTGAGAAAAATAATCACAGGTGGTGCCTTCCTAGGAGTTATTTGCTAGGTTTTGATATCCGGACCCACTGAAGGGACCTGATATAGCGGTATGAGGAAGCGGAGACGGCTGGCTTATACTGGCAGCAATTAACTTATGGCACGAAGTATGTTGATACACAGGGATCCCACCGAGAGAAACAAAAATGCGAGGTCTTCCCATCCATCGCCGCGCTCAGTGATGACGGGAATTGCTTGGTTAGTGTGGGTGAAATCAATCCAATTCGTTGTTTTCACCTCTGAACGTGTATCTTGAATGTTTCCCGCAGCCACCGACTCGGGCACCATCATCATGGATGCAAGAGACGCGTTGTTGTGGCATCTTTATCACCTCACGTGCGACCCGTCCTCACGGTGGCAGGTACGTAGCTCCCACTTCTCCTACCCTCTCTCCACATGCTAGAATGGCCACTTCTTCTGCACGCACTCCTCGCCCGACGCCACAATTCCTCTCACAAGCGCACGCTCCCGCCGAAGATGACAAGTTCGCCACGCACGGGACGGGGTTCCGGCCGCGGCCGATACAGGGAAAGAACGCCGCTTCTGTGTTTACGTCTACTGGCTTTCCAGAGAAAGCTCAAGTCAAGCGTCCGAGATTAATCCGACAATGCAAGCCGGCCCGTGCCCGCTCGCGCACCCCACGATCCGCGAGGCCGCACCCCGTCGTCTTGTTCGCTCCTTCCGTGATGCGGCAGGCATCCATACGCCATCTCTCGAACGGCAAACGCACCGTCTCCTGCACCAGTCCCACCCGATGTATCCGCACTCTCGATGCTGCACCCGCGCCTCAAGACCCTCGAGAGCGCGCCCGGTCACCACTCTGCTCCCGTCCACTGCCGCTGCGGCATCTACGTGGCTACGTCGGCTTCCACCGCCGCGCTCCAATCTCAAAATTCCGCCCTAGAAAACCACAGCTGCAGTGCAATTCAGTCTCTCCACCCTTCGCACCGCCGAAGGGGCGGCGCGTATCTGCTATTGCGGGGGCGGACGGCGTCGAGGTGGACATGCGACCCGACGCACATCACACCGTACCTCTCAAGCCGGCGGGAGATCTTGCTTGCCGCCATGGAGCGCGAGTTGGACGCGGTGAGCATGGCGCTCAGGGATGATTGGCGGCTTGGGTTTCATTAGGTGCGTTTTTATTATAGTTTAGGTGGCCAGTTTATGCTTACGCTGGGGACAGCGCGCGCATTGTAGCGGTGCGCGTTGGCGAGGCGCTTCCTGTCGAGTTTCGCCGTCGGCCTTCTTCGTATCGTAGTGAAGCTGGCCCGTTTCCGCGCGGCGCGGCCTGGCCCGTCGTTCTCACAACGTGCCGTGGCGGGTCAAAACCATCGACGGCGCGCCCCGTCGGCTTTCGCACTTGGCCCCACGCATTTTACTCTATTCTGGCTCATTAATTGCACACATACGCCGGCCTTCCCCCCCTCGTCCACTCACGCGGATTTCTTTGCGGAGATTCAGCAGTTGACACGGGGCGCATTGATGGGTGCTTTTCTTTCTGATCCTCCTTGATTCTCTTTTCTTTGTATGTTCCTTTATCTGTTGGCGTACGTCGTACCTTCTCATATCCGTTTCGCGTATTAACGCCCTTCCCCGCTCTCCTTTTATTTCTTTTGCGTCGCATTACTTGAACCTTCCTGTATTTCCTTTTCAATTCTTCACGGTGCTCAATTGCCTTTCAATTTTCATTTGCATCCAAGCACGTCGTCGTGGCTTTCATCACCATTATCTTACTTGCTCATTATTCCCTTGCCGGCACTGACTTTATACAGTCGCGTACGGGCAGACGAGCAGCGAGAATAGCTGAAACGGTGAGGAGTGGGTGATTCTGCTTTCTTTTTGTTCGTCTTATTTTGTTCGTTCTTTTTATTGATGTTTCATTTGGAGGACGGTGCAACACGTGGGCGATTTCATTCGGCGGCGTGCGCGCGTGAATGATGCGGGTTGCTCTTTCGCAGTGCTCTTTGAGCTACCCACTGAGGGCGCTCGGTTTCACGCTCGGGTGGCACGCGAACTGCCTGCGCGCTGCGCGACTTTATTTTTGGATGACGCTTCCACGCCCTCTTCCTTAATTGTTCAGTGCCTTTTACCTGCGAGTCGGAGCGACCGAACTTCCTCAAACTTATTCCCTACCCACCTACTTGGTTACTCGCCGAAACTTATGTGCCGTGGGCCATCTCAACAGGTACGGCGACTGCATCTTCGCGTACGCATGGACAGATGGGTAGCGGGTGAGTCTTCTGCCCCCTTTTATCGTCGTCTCCTGTTTCTTTCCATTCGCTTCCCCCCATTTGGTTTTGGGGGAGCGGGCTTTCTTTGTGGTGTCGGTTATTGGTGCCCGAATACCGCTCTTGATCTGATGCCGTGCATACGCTACGCGTCTTTAATATACCTGCAACCCGACGCCCTGATTTTCTGTTACTATCTTGCCCCCCGGCTTCACCCGCGCGCATTGCCTTTTATTTTAATCATCTCGTACTCATCGTACCTGTCCCTCCTTCTCTGAGGCTCGCACGCTTCGCATTCCACGCCCCGTTATTTTATCGTTTCCATCGCTCATTCACGCCGCCTCTTCTCGTATTATTACTAACTAATCATGTTCCCTCCCAACAGACCCACAAAACCCAAAGAGTGATGCCGCACATCTCGTTATCTCGACCCCGGTGCATGCACTCATATATATGTGGGTGGTAGGGATCCCTCATTACCCAATCTGCCTCCCCAAATTGCCCCGACAGCCTCGTGCAAGACGAACCTCCCGGGCTAAGACGATCCTCCGCAAGACGAGTGAGAGATTCTGCTGAATTCCTCGTTGACAGTGGTAAATAACGAGCCGCAGTGCCCCGCCCACCACGTCCAGTGAACACGATACAGCACCATGCAAACGCCATCGAGGACGAAAAGCGAATCCCCAACAGCTCAGAGCACCGACGTAGGGATTACCTCCGCATCCAGCACTGGAAGCCCAGTCGAACGGAGCTCCACCGAGTCCGCTCTGAGCACCACATCAGTTTCGTCAAGAGAACATCGTCGCAAACACACCAAGGTCCGCCCCATTGTGTTCCACGCCCATCCGAAATTCGACTGAGTCGTATTAACATAACAACCACGGCCGAGCCCCCGCCATCGCAGGAGGTGTTGCAGCCGCTGTTATTGTTGTATTAATCCTGGTGGTCATCCTCATTTGGCTTCGACGGCGGCGGCGATTGGAGTAGTGCGTCCCCACCCCAATATCCGGTAGACGAAGTCCACGCCTGGCAAGAAAAAGCTGCAGTTCCTCACCAACTGTCCAACCACAATCAGCAGCGCCTTCTGCCAGTGCCACCTCCGATCCAGATTCGATGAGCAGCGCTGGACAGGAATCCCAAGTCGCGCAGGAAGGAAATGCGGGTGGTGAAGAGAGCACCGAGATGCTGAAGCTGCGGCTGCGGAGGGTGGAGGCACAGGTGGAGGCGCTGCTGAACCTCGGAATTCCTGAGAAAGCTCCACCTGGGTACGCAGCATCAGTTGTTGTATTGTATTGAAACGGGAGGAAACGTCGCCATATTTATTGGGGCTTGAACTGGAATTTGTGTGGGGTAAAGTGTGCGAGAACGAATGTTTTCCGTGAGAAGCGAGGCTCGGTTAGAAGTCGTGCGGGAATCGAAACACACCTCTTAAAGATGATTCTGTTGAATTGCTGCCAAGGAGAATCCAGTAAAATGTTGAGATCTGGATTACGATGAGCGGGGAATAAATGAAGGGGTGGGTACGAAAGGCCGCGTCGAGCATGTGGCTGGTGCGGAGGAAGGGAAGCGATGGAAACTTGACAAGGTTGAGGGAAGACCTTTAGCCAGTCAAATTCAGTCACCAAATCCTAGGTGACGCTTCACCAGTTGTGTTTACACATGTTATCATCCCTTTCAGATCTGACAGCATCAAAATTTATGGATCTTTTTGTTAGAGAGTGATTTCATTGAGGGACTTTTTAGTGGCAGTGCCTGATTCTTTTAGTGGTTATGCTAAAACAAGCTCCAAATGTTTCTAATAAAAGTAGTGGCTGAGTATGTGCTCTTATTTACGTACTCGGGGGAAAAATCCCCCTACTCACTGCGTTCAGGCCCCACGTAGCAGGGCCCCGTGGCGAGCCGACTAGCCGAGAAGTAGGCGGTGTTAAATGTCGAGGCCACGCTAGCCACCTCGACGAGATCCGTCTAGCTCTGGCTAGCCACCTAGCCAGAGCTAGCCAGAGCTCGCCAAGGACCTTGTCCCACCCGCATGTCCAGCTATGCTCTATGGCATTCAGAAGGTAGGATATTAAATAATAACTATGTTAAAGTTCGTTGCCAGTTCGCCGATCGGCTGTGCAGTGTGTGTGGATGTTTGTTTGTCCGTTTGTTTGCCCCGTGACAAGTTAGGTGATCCGAATTGCTAATCTGCGCAGTACGTGGGCTACTCCATCCATCCGTAACAGGCTCCTCTGTTCCATTCCTGAGGCCCGTGTCTTGTACTACGATTCCGTGCACTGGCCACAATGAATATATTATCACCGATATGAAGGACTCGGATTCATCTTCCCATAGATATTCTTGGATCCAGGATGACCCGCGAGCGGCCTGTTGTACTATGAAGCACATCTAATAGTAACATATCCTCTGGGATTGAGCTCAATTTTGAGGCGAGGCCAGGTCGTGATTGCGGCAGAGGTTAACTTGTAATATCTTTATTATTAGGACATCATGTCCTAATAATAACATGTGACAGGAACCTTGACTCGTCGTAGCCAGAGGAATGGCTAGCCCTGGCGGACCTAGCCAACTGGTGTCGAGGTTGTGCTACCCGTTTAGAAACGCTGCGTCGAGCTGAGCGTCGCGGACCTCGAAGCGGCTCGCATTTGCTCTGGCTAGCCGTTGTCTAGGTGACCAGGCCGAGCCAGCTAGCCGGACCTCGCCGAAGCTAGCCGGGCCTAGAAGCGCCTAAAAATGGCTTCGGCTATCCGGCGTCTGAACGCAGTGACTCGGTGAAAAATGATCACTTGCATAAACTATTGCTAAAGAATTCTTGGATCAACTGCAGCAAGCCTCACTTCAATTTGGACGACAGCCATGGCTTGTGATGACCGTTTGAAGAGAGGCCGTGCCCCCTTCCACAATTTTACTGACTTCAGGACCTCTCCCCTCTCATTCAAGATATCAGCAATTCGAACCATGCAGTCAGCTTTCCAATGATGGATGTCCATGTGAGTGAAGCCATCCAGAGCAACCTCAAAGAGGCAGAGGGCTGTGTCAAAATCGCCTTTTGCAGCAAAAATTTGGCCCAAACAACGGAAGGCTTGCATTGTGTAGAGTTTTTCTTGCAACTTCACTGCTGATAGGCCGAGAAGTATCACTGCCCATCCAAGTGTGTCTTCAAAATTATTCATCCCATGAGAGAGATCCGCCAGTCTTTCCAAACAAAACAGACACCCTTCTATCATGACATTCCCAAATGATTTGTAACAGCTCACTAATATTGTATTTGCTTTGTTGAGTTCCCCATCGCGAAGGTGCAACACCGCAAAAGTTGCATTCAGCATAAAACTTGTGTTCATATATGGGAATCCAGTTAATGCTTTAAGGTGAATCTCGCATGTCTCTAATATTTTTTGAACAAGTTTCGAGTCTAGTCCAGTGACTGTATCAATCAATGCAATATTCAGCATTGCCATAATTGAAGTCATATTAGGCTGTGTGGATAGGATCAACAACTGAATTTTCCGAGATTCAAGGTACTCTGATTTCAAGAGATGTATTTCAGCCTCGGCTAATCTGAGGTTTCGATCCATTTTGTGAGTCTGTAGACCACAGGAATCCAAAATGTGTCTGCCATTTTGAAGCAGGCCTTGAGCCCTCTTAAAGTTGGCAAGTAGTGTCTGGCATTTGCCTTGTATCCAAAATAATTCTGCTTGACCATATGCATCCTCCAGATGCTCGGCATATTCCAGTACCAGTGCTGCATGTGCCTGTGCACCTGAGAGATTTCCCATGTTGAGCATGACCTGAGATGCCATACTGTGGGCTCGTTGGCTAACTCTGTTTGGGCTTCCATTCCTGTCAGACTTGAGGAGTGCAAAATTATAACAATCAAGAGCAGCAGCATAATTGATTTGGCCCATGAAGTAATAATCTCCAAGGGCACTGTGCCATTTTGCTGGTCAGGAATGAGTATGGAGGATCCCAGTATATACATCAGATCTTACCTTGTTCCATTGGGGTTCTGGAGCTAAAATTGACATTTCCGACTTCAATTTGTACTTCGGCGTCATGAGGAGGCAAATATCCACTGCTGTGAAAGCACTCAATAAGATAGTCCCCAAAGATGGGCTGATCTTTCCAATGTGCCATTTTTGCAGATAAAGACAGGAAAATTGGTGCATGGGTAGCTCGTGTCCTCCGATAGAAATGGTTGAGAGCTAGAATCGTGTAGAAACTCCTGACAACATCGGGTGACTGTGTCTCAACAGCCTCTGAGAGCACACTGTTGAGATAACCAAGATTTTGGGAAATTTCTGGGGCTATGTTTGCAATGTTGAGAGTCTGAAATTGGTTCCAAAAATCAAGAAGTTGATGGAAATGTTCTCATAGTTTTAATTTTAACTCATTTGCTGCAGGATGAACCTGCATTATATGTTCTCTGATTGGAACCAGCACCTTCAGATGCAGATCCTGGTCAACAAAGGCCAATGCTGTCTGAATCAGAGTTGCCTTGCAGGCAAGGATGTCAATGATGGGGAGTTTTGCTTGCACCAAATCAGTGTCTGTGAGACCATCTGGTAGCATGGATAGAATGCTGAACAATTCCTGGGCACCTGGAGTCATCCGGGAGCTGGTGTATGACAACATGATGGATATATCCAGGCTTGATCTCTGGTCATACCCTTCCGAAAGCATCCGAGTACTTTCCAATTTCCAACGAGACAGTGCCTGGGCACATCCTTCAGAACCAGCAACACTTGCAATGAGGCTGACTGCCAGTGGAAGATTTCCTGTTAGTGCAAGGAGTTTTTTGATGCTATCTTCATCATGCCCTTCATCAGCAACCTCAATGAAGGTCTGCTGAGCAGCCTCATTGGAAAGTGGCTTGAGGGGAGCCAGGAAGGGGCGGGTCCATTTGACTTTGCTTGGTCGTTCAGCACCTCTCAGAGTTATCTGCAGGAAATTGAAGACATTATTAGATAAACTCACAAACATCACTCACAATGAGAGCCAGGTGGGAGACATCAGTCAGAAGAGATAAAAAATCTTCAACCTCAGAACAACATGCCAGGGATTCCCAACAGGTCTCCAGATTGTCGAGGACCAGAAGGGAAGGAGGGGCATAGGCAAAGTAATGTGCAATCTTTTTTGCCATGTTTGAGCCCTTCTCCAACCCAATATGATCTGCAATTGTAGCCACCAGTTCTGTGCAAGTGGGGCTCGAGTGGCATGGAACAAAGTATCGACATGAATATTTGGTTTCCACTTGTGATATATGGAGGACTGCTCTAGCAAGGCTGGTCTTTCCCATGCCCCCTGCACCGAGGATGGCAATGTGGGCAGAATCCTGTACAAGGATATTCACTACATTCTGCAGCTCTGCTTCACGGCCATGGAAGATTTGTGGGTTGGGTGGAAGTAGTCCAAAGGATCCTGAGCTGTCAAAGAACTTCAGCAAGATTGATTGTGTTTGCAGGTCTGCTCACCTATTATTTGCCAATGTAGCCAAACTTCCCGTCACCTAACAACCGTGAGCTAAAAATGTTAATCATCCTAATGGCTACTTACTGAAGAGTTTTCAGAACTGGTGAGGTCAGACTCAGACTCCAAAAGGGCTACAAGCTGTTCATGTCGCTCCTTTGCATCTTTTTTCATTTGCCCCATTTGAGACAAGGTTGAACCTGTAACTTGAGCCTGTGATGAAAGCCAATGATTTTGGTATGTATTGAAATAATTTGTCTGACAAACCTTGAACAATCCAACCATCCTGCTAAGCTCCTGCTTACATTTTTCCAATCTTTCGGCAGCCCCTGGCTTCTGAAAAGTCCCTTGATTTTTGCCAGGGTGCCCTTTTGTAACCCATCCACAATTGTGGACAACCTTTGAAGTGCCCTGGTGTAAAGTATTAAATTAATACAATTTCATGCTCAAATCTTTCTCACTCACTCTGCGAATTTTGCAATGTCATACAAGAGTGCCGTTTGAAGGACACCCTTGATTTCCGAAGTTGAATGAAGCTGAACAATGATACAGAGGATTTCATGAATGTGCTCCATAATCTCAGCATATTCTTCTTTGTTCAATTTTATTGTCTATTCCTTCGTTAAATATTGTGCCAATGCCAGAGGAAATGGCTTACTTCAATGCACTTTGTAATTGACAAGCATAATGCAGCAGTTGAGCTAAGGAAAGGCATTTCGATTGTCTTTGCAATGGTCTGGGCAGTATTTGCAGCGAGGATGTTATATTGGATGAGATTCTTGAAATTCATGGTAGTAGGCATTGGGGGCATTGTTGATGGGAGCGGGTGCCGTTCACCTGGGTTTATATACCATTTGCTATGTTTATCGCCCAGATACCCTTGTCCGCGGATTCCCAGCATCATATGAATCAGGTTTCTGTTGATATTCCGTCTCGAAAATAAACCCTATGTGTAAATGTAGGAAACCAAAGCGAGAATACTACTTCAATCCTAGTGAACTTTCATTCCCTCGTTAAATTCGAGATCCAGAACAGAAGAGTTCCCGCTCCCACAATCAATTTGCAAAGTGCAATAACTATCTGCGAGCATCATTGTTGCTGTAACCGGCCACGGGGACGATGAGAACATTGTAACCTGAGGCCTTATGGCTGACCGCTGGTAAGATCATGCCGAATGACGTCGGATTCTATATAAGGCGGACCCCGGTGCCACAAACCACGGCTGCCGAGATTGCCTGCAAAAGTGGGTCTCATGCTTGCTATTTACAGTATTTAACCGTTGAGCGAAACGCAGCGTGAGAGCGAAACACTACGTGTTTTTTCCTTGCGCTCCTACACTGGGGCCCGATCTTGCTTGCCGCCGTGGGGCGCGAGTGGGACGCGGTGAGCAGGGCGCGGAGGGAGGATTGGCGGCTTGGGTTTCATTGGGTGCGTTTTTATTATAGTTTAGGTGGCCAGTTTATGCTTACGTTGGGGACGGCGCGCACGTTGTAGCGGTACGCGTTGGCGAGGCGCTTCCTGTCGAGTTTCACCGTCGGCCTTCTTCGTATTGTGGTGGGGCTGGCGCGTTTCGTGCGGCGCGACCCAGCGCGTCGTTCTCTCACCGTGCCGTGACAACCATCGACGGCGCGCCCCGTCGGCTTTCGCACCTAGCCCCACGCATTTTACTCTATTCTCGCTGACGAAATGCACACATACGCCGGCCTTCCCCCCTCGTCCACTCACCCGGATTTCTTTGCGGAGATTCAGCAGTTGACACGGAGCGAATTGATGGGTGCCTTTTTTCTGATCCTCCTTCATTCTCTTTTCTTTTCCTTGTATGTGCCTTTATCTGTTGGCGTACGTCGTACCTTCTCGCATCCTTTTTGCATATTAATGCCCTTCCCCGTTCTCCTTTTATTTCTTTCGCATGGCATTAATTGCCGCCTTCTAACCTTCCTTTGTCTCCTCAATTCTTCACGGTGCTCAATTGCCCTTCGATTTTCATTTGCATACCAAGCACGTCGTCGTGGCTTTCATCACCATTATTTTGTTTGCTCATTATTCTCTTGCCGCCACTGACGTTATACCACCTGGAACAGTGGCGTACGGGCAGATGGGCAGCAAGAATAGCTGAACGATGAGGAGTGGTGATTCTGCTTTATTCTTTGTTTATCTTCTTATTTTCTTCGTTCTTTTTTTATTGCTGTTTCATTTGGAGGAGAGTGCAACACGTGGGCGATTTCATTCGGCGGCGTATCTTTCGCAGTGAGCTACCCATTGAGGGCGCTCGGTTTCACGCTAGGGTGGCACGTAATATACAGGCGGCAACAAGTTATCCAAGTATCCAACTTCATTATCGTAGCGTGCAAAGTGAATATTCGTTTAGTTTATTTCCTCAACGCTGGGAGCGTCCTCTGACGCGGAAGGGAAGCCGCCCCCAAAACCGCCCGCACCGTAGAGTTTTTGCATAATGAGGGCCTCGGGCTCCTTCCCATCACATCCAATGAATTGATCGTCTGATTAACCGCGCGCTACCTTATAAGTGTACGACTCAAGCACGTTCTTGGACGTAGGAACAAGCCAGTCAGCACAAGGAGACACGAAACAAACAAACAAAGATACCTTTATACCCCTCCGCCTCCTCAACCAAGCGATTGATCTCCTCTTTCGACAACCGCCCCTTGTCGGTGTTGATGGTGATGCTGTTCGACGTGCCGGTCATCTTATCGTAGGCAGATACGTCGAGGATCCCGTTCACATCGATGTCGAAGGTGACTTCGATCTGCGGGACACCGCGCAGCGCGCGCTGAATGCCGGACAGCTCGAATTTGCCGAGCAGGTTATTGTCCTTCGCGCGTGCATGCTCGCCCTCGTATACTTCAATGAGCACCGAAATCTGGTAGTCGAAGAGCGTTGTGAACATGCCACTCTTCTTGGTAGGTATGACGGTGTTACGCGGGATGAGGATAGCCATGGCGCCCAGCGGCGCAGTATCGATGCCGAGGGACAGCGGTGTGACGTCGCGAAGGCTTAGGCCTGCGAAGTCTGGTTCTCTCCAAGTCTCGCCGGAGGGGATGGTTGGCTGCTCGGGACCAAAGAGGCTGGCCGCCTGGACAGCGCCGGAGAGGATGGCCGCCTGGACGGCGGCCCCACAGGCGACAGCCTCATCGGGGTTGATGCTTTTGTTGGGCTCCTTGCCGTTGAAGAAGTCAGACACGAGTGTTATGATACGCGGGATACGGGTAGAGCCACCGACGAGGACGATCTCGTTCACGTTCGACTTGTCGATTTTGGAATCACGGAGCACCTTCTCGATGGGCTCGAGAGTTCTACGGAAGAGGTCCCCGCAGAGCTCCTCGAAGCGTGTGCGGGTGAGGGACGTGTGAAAGTCGATCCCCTCGACGAGAGAGTCGATCTCGATGGAGGTCTGTGTGGCGGCAGAGAGGGTGCGTTTAGCACGCTCGCAAGCTGTGCGGAGCCGTCGCATGGCACGATGGTCTGAGGAGAGATCTACGAAGCCAATATCAATACCGCGTCCAGAAAAAGTAAAATAAAATAAAACATACCCTTCTTGTTCTTGCGCTTGAACTCCGCAGAGAAGTGATCAACCAGACGGTTATCGAAGTCCTCACCGCCCAAGTGAGTGTTGCCGGCAGTGGCCTTTACCTCGAAGACGCGGTCCTCGATGGTCAGGAGGGACACGTCAAACGTTCCGCCGCCGAGGTCGACAATGAGAACGTTGCGCTCGCCCGCACCGGCGAGCTTCTTGTCGAGACCGTACGCAAGAGCAGCAGCGGTAGGCTCATTAATGAGGTGGAGAACGTTCAGGCCGGCGATGGTACCGGCGTCCTTGGTGGCCTGGCGCTGCGAGTCGTTGAAGTACGCAGGGACGGTGAGGACGGCGTCCTTGACGGTCATGCCGAGGTACACCTCGGCGGTCTCCTTCATTTTGAGAAGGACCATGGAGCTAATTTCTTCGGGCGACTATAATAGAAACAGTGAAACCAGAGACCATTATAAGAGAAAAAGGAGAGGCTTACAAATTCCTTTTGCTCGCCGCGGTACTGGACACGGATGTACGGCTTGCCTCCCCGACCGACGACGGTGAAAGGGAAGTGTTTTATATCAGCCTGCACCTCGTTGTCATCAAATTTGCGGCCAATGATCCGCTTCACACCAAACACCCTCCACGCAACAAGTCAGAACATCGCTAACGAAAAGTGTGATAAAAATACACACGTGTTAGTCGGATTCATCGCGACTTGATTTTTCGCGGCATCGCCGATGAGGCGCTCGTTGTCGGAGAACGCGACATACGAGGGTGTAGTGCGGTTGCCCTGGTCGTTGGCGATGATCTCAAAACGATCCCCTTGCCAGACGCCGACGCAGCTGTGGAATTAAAAAAGAGTCAGTCAGACAAGTCGACGCGGACTCCCGGGGAGATTACATACGAGTAGGAAGTTCCCAAGTCGATTCCAATAGCGTCTGAAGAAAATTCCATCTCAGGCATGAGCTGCGCACCCGTCTCCGCGACAAAGGGCTGCGCTGTGTCTGTGAGCTCTCGTGTGTGCGGCTGGAGAACCTCTTCGTCACGGTGCGTGTTAAGGTCGTGAGGGATCGTATCTTCCGTGGCAAGAACGGCGGAAGGGATGTGCCTGTGAGCGCCAGAGTGTATTTCGCCACTGGGGATGGTGGTCACGAACACGGATGCCGCTTCCCGGACCGACGCGGGCGTCCACTCGTGCGGTAGCGCGGGTCCCGGTAATTCGGAGGAACTTACAGGCTGCGACAACCAAGGAGTCTGCTTTTCCGAAGCGGCATCACTACCGTCGGCAAAGACGGAGGTGTGGGTCTGCTGTCCAGGACGGGCACGGAAAGCGAGGAATGCAAGAACGCCACAAAGAAGTAGACCACCGATAACACCGCCTGCAATGGGGCCTGCGAGCTTCGTTTTCTTCGAGGCAGGTAAGGGTACCGATGAGGATGATGTCGGAGAAGTGGCTGACACTGGGTCTGCTTCCTCGTGCCTGGTATGCGCATGAGAGCGAGGGGGAAAGACGGAATCACTGGCTCACGTATATATTGCAAAGTCGAATGACCACTGCACATCTTCACATGCGGTAATCGCGGCCAAGGTAAGGGTATGATTGGCGTTTTCCAAACCAGTTTTGGAATACAATGAGCAGTTGTAGACAACCTGCAGAGGCGAAGTGAAGGGAATATCTTCACTTGGACCTCCATCCAGCGTCACATTGGTATTGAGGTTAAGATCCGACAATGACTCGCAATACCCGAAAACATAAATGGCAGTTCCTTGAGTGTATGGACATATTCAGATTCGCACCATAGAGGAAGGTCCTTACCTTCAAAATGAAGGGTCATGCTGCAGTCTCCATCCACTGTGGGCCTCCCGCACCCGTGAAGTGTATCATCAACCGCGGACCAATTAGCGGGTGCGAGGGAAGGAATCCAATCTTCAGTATTGTATGTCGGGTAGGTGCCAGTGCTAGGGTCGCCGTAGGTGTCATCGATCGTGCGATTGACAGAAATAGTCTGGACACGCGGGATGGCAGAGCAGATGAAGAAAAGCACTTGAAGCAGAAGGAGCATCGCCGTTGAGATGCCTCGTTTGCTGGGGAAGGGGGACGACATGGTGGGCGAAGGAAAGCTGCGCCCACAGAACATAATGATCACGCCAGGCGTCAAAGCCGAGCTAATGCAGGATGGAACTTTCCGCCTAAACTGGGAGCCGTCAAGCGCCGACACATAAGATATGGATAAGAGGCTGTTGAGCTTCTGGAGGTTTCTGCTGTGGCGTTTCGAGCTTCCGGTGCGTGTTGCTTGCTCTCTACCAACATGTGCAAGCAGTGTCATAATTCAGTCTTGCTTTTCAGTGTGGGCAGAAACAAAGATCTAGAAACCCGCTCAACGTCCAGGGAAGAAAATAGAGCGATTTTTCGACCGGGAAACAGATATAAAACCCAAAGTTTCGTCAGTGGTCCCCGCTGGGATCCACATTCGAGGTGGTTTTGTTCTCAGCGGGTGAGAAGCAGAGCATCAGCAGACCGAGCAGGCATGGCTGGTGGAAGACGGCAAGACGTAACTTATAAGCGCCGCAACTTGTAAGCGCCGCCTCGTGTATGCCCACTATCTTTAGCAAGTGCAGGGAGAGAGATCGTCGCTTTGGGGGGTTGTAATCCGACTTCCACGAGTAGAGAAATAAGGCTTAAAAAGGCTCCGCAGACTGGAGATGCAGTGCCAGATGAGAAATCGTATAGGAGGGCGCCGTGGGAGGAGCTGCAGATTTATGCGTCGAGAATGGAGTCCATATCAGCAAGAAAAAAACAAGGTACCGAACGAGCGAAGGGAGGATGTCGCTGTGGCTCTGAAGTGACAATCCTGATGAATTCCGGATGTGTCTATTCGGACGCACTCGTAGATCTCCGCACAGCTTTTCTGGATAAACTCTTCAATGATTTACCTAATTTACGACACCAGATAGCCGAACTGTCCAACACGGTAGGTAGGTAGGTAGGTAGCATTACACGGCACGGTCCCACTTAGGAACGCCGGGGCGGGGAAGTATCCCAGTATACAACAGGCAAAATTATGTACACTATTGTCCCCCACCTCTACTAATCTCCTGAGCCGAGCTCACGCACCAGTTTCCTGTCACGCTGTAGAACCCAGTCGACTAATAGAAGCAAAAAGTCAGAAACAAACATTAGCACCTCAGTTCGAATAAGTTTAGTAGACACACGAGAGCTGCGAATGAAAACCCTGAAAACCTGTATCATAATATGAGGGCACGAGAGCGTTGGCGAGATGTTCACAGATCATTGATTTCAATGTTAAAATGAACAGGTCTTCGTCGTTGGTATTGTGTGCATATATAGGGGTCTTTCCGTAGTTTTACAACGTCTCTGAGTGAATCAAACTCGGCCGACAAGTAGACTACACCCTAAATCCATTTCGGCATGAAGTGATCAATTCATTGGCGTGTTCCAAGCGTGTTCCAAGTTCTTAAAAGCTATCATCTATCCCCGATCTACCATTGCGCTGGTTGCTAAATTTGCGTTTGATGTCCTCCAGATTTATTATGCCGTTCCTGTGTACCGTTTGAGTGAAGGCTAACCTGTCTAATTTTGCTTCTTTGTATTCGTCTAGTCTTACCCCGGCGTGTGGAAACATAGCGACCGGGAGCTTTGGCTAGCAGGGTGCGGAGAGGTCCAGGGACGATAGTATACTTAGTGCCTGTATGCTGGGATACTTCCTGGAAACCGGCGTTCATGAGTTGGACCGTGCCGTGTAATACTACCTACCTACCTACCTACCTACCTACCTACCTACCGGACCTCGGATATTCGAAAAATACACGGCTACCTGAACGGAGACGGCTGCTCAATTCCTAGTATTCGTCTCAAGAACGTCCGGGACAGCATCTTCCGCCTCCTTGATCATCGCGTGGCACGCCTCCAGAAACTCTTCCTCTGTGCGTTCTGCCTCCTTCGCCAACGCCGTCAAGTGTTTCGAAATACGCGCGATCGTCGCGTCCTTGCTCGCCCCATGCGCAAGCAGCAACGCCATAATACCCCTTTGCGCATCTTCGAGGGGCACCCCCGTCCACGCCGGCAATGGCACTTGATTGCGTCTCCTGGCAAACATCTGCCGCTCGATCTCCAACCTGGGGCGCCGCAGCTGCATCGCAACGTACAGGAGCTCTGCGTCGAGCGGCGCAGCCGGGGCGCCGTCCAGCAAAATATATAGTGGCACGACGACAGTCGCGTCCGCGCCCTTCGCCAGGAGGTGGCGCACGAGCTCGAGCTGTCGAGCGCGCACGGCAAAGCCGAGGGCGGTGCCAAAATGGCCTCTACATTCGAGCTGAGCCCCGCGGGCAAGCAGGAGATCCACCATCTCCCGATAGCCTCGCGAGCACGCCGTGTGGAGCGCACTGCTCGACGTCCCGTCGGCCCCACAGCAGGCGTCGACCTGCGCGCCGTGGTCCAGCAGCAGTGCTGCCATCGCGAAGTCGCGCTTCTGCACGGCCTGTTCGAGCGGTCGGAGTTCCTCCTAGTCGTATTCGGCGTTCGGGTCTGCCCCTGCTTCCAAGAGGAGGGCCGCGATCTCGACATTGCCGGCGTCTGTTGCGACGTGCAGCGGGGTGTGGCTGAAATAGCCGTATCCTGCGTTAGGATGCGTATTGTGGGGCGGGGAAAGCAGCTTCTTCATAATGTGTGGCTTGGAGGCCGCCGCCCAGTACAAGATCCGGCTAGCAAGAGAAGGGGTAAGGCGCGCCTCTAGGTCTGGCTGCAGGATTTCCCACAGGCGTCGACAGGTGAGAATCAGCGAGTTCAGAGAAGCGTTAGAGAGCGACGGAGGGAGGAGTAGGATTAGCTCAGGCGCGAGCTGTTCAAAGTAATCCGGTAGGGCCATTGAATACGAAGCGTTGAGTCTGAGTCAAGAAGGGAAGGTCGGCAGTTGTTGGGCAGTTGCGCGATTGATTGACGGGCACAGCTATTTCTTCGGATCTCACACCGAAAAAGCCGATCGGTCAAAGCGCTGGATCAGAGTTGTGCAGCTGATAAAGTTCTCATTATTTCTCCGAATATTCACCCGCTAGTTGACTGTGCTTTCATGATGAAAAAAAAAGTACTGGTGTAGCTACAGTGGGACTTACCGGTTTAGTATCTCCCGACGTGCTCCAACTTTTCGAGTGCCTCATCTGTATTCCATCCTGAAGTGGTATGTACCCATTGCAACAATTTTTGAGAAATTCAAACCGTACTTCAACGTCAGACATTTTCGTTGAAAATGGCGAGGGAAACAATATATTGCCACTAACATATTTTACATTCAAAACTGTCTCTAGGGAAGGGATGTCTGCACATATGCAAGCCTGCCTCCTTGCATGCATATCTACCCAAGATATGCCTACCCTGTTCTCCAGCGAACATAATCAAATAAGGGTTTAAAATAAAAAATGTACGGGTATTTAGTTCGGGGCATAATATTACTTATTCGGCGTTTCAGAGAGAATTGTTTTCTTGGAAGATGGGACCACAGCCAGAAGGGGAGAGAAATCGCGGCCCGGGCCCATTCGATGGCGAAGAAGGCGCAAATGCAGGAACAGTAGAAAAGCAGGAGTGTGATTACAGAAAGAAGAACGGTAACAGGATACGGGGTTTGATGTGTTCTAAAGGCACGGCTGGAGCCTGATGAGACTGCGCGAGGGTCATTTGACATCGGAGAATGAGTGCTTACTAGGAAGAGAGAGAGAGGGATAGAAGGGGATTCGAATCTCGATGGAGTTAAAGCGAAGAAGATGCAAAGAATCGCAAAGCATTTGTTTAAGACCGGTTTATGACTTTGTTGGAAGTCTAAGTCACAGGTAAGAAAACCAGAAGGTATATTGGTGACCAAGTAAGTGGGGGGGAACTAGGGGAACTATGGAATACAAGATGAGGAGCGTATATATAGCATGAGTCTGGCGCGAGCTGGCGAGGCAGAATGGAACGCGATCAAATGAAGGGCGCGGCGACGCTAGTCCACGGCGGGACGGAGCGTGACGGTCATTGCCTTTCAACAGACTTCATACAGAAAGCTGTTACATTCTGCCGCGACAGCTGATGTCGTCAGATGCAGGGAAGTGTCAGATGCATATGAATGAAATGGCAGCCGTGCCGATGCAACATTCAAGCGGAGAGAAGTATGATATCCGCAGTTGCGGAACACTTCTTCTAGTTCCAAGATGGTACACAAATCAAAGAAACACTGCAGAATGCATAGCACAAAATAAAATCAAGTGTCCATAATCGTGAACATGACAGCCATCCGTATGGAAGATGTAGTATGGAAGATGTATATATATGAAGACACCGGAGATTTCATAATTTGGGTTCTATTAATGCGCTCGAGAAATTTATTTAATCTGGGGCCTGGGCGTGGCTGATTTGGCATCGAGTGTTTTGGGTGAAGCGGGAGGGAGGGAGAATGGGATAGTCTCAATGGAGATGACTCACCAAAGAGAATCAGAAGATACAAAGAATCGCGAAGATGCTTGCAAAGTTCGGGCGATACGTAACTTCAAATTTAGCGCAAGCCGCGCATTCTTGATCCTCAATCAATATGTACAGTTGGTTATTTTACAGCTCTTCGTCCGAAACAGAATGACCTTACCTCAGTCATGTCCCATCCATCTATGAAAAACAAACTTATGAAGGCGACGTAATTTCGGGGAATATTGTTCAACCGCATTTAAAGATAGCTCGTAACCCATGCACTGCGTTCCGCGGGTCCGTCAGCAGAGACTCTGCCGATGGGGCTGGGCAGACCTCGACCGACCTTATAAACGGGTAGTGTCTGCTGCAATATGCTGGGCCCTGGAACAGTTGTCTCAACATGTAGTGGCCGGAAGTATGTATGGGAAGTATTTTTGGTGGGCTGCCGGCGGCTTAACGTCATTGGGTACAAATTGTCCACAGTTAGATGGGCGGACGTCGGCAGAATCATGCACACCGCAGTTTTGCTGTGTTACAGTGATTAAATTCATTTAGACTTTAGACGCCCATCAAGTTTAAAAATGCACACACAAATCGCCGCCGGTTCCGCAAGCTCACTTCTTCCACCACCACCATCTCGCCCACCTCATGCGGAGTCAGGCCCATCCATCTGTACCCCAGCCTTCTACCAACACAACTAACCCCAAAGGAGCTCGGTATCTGCCTATTTCTCCCTGAAACTTCGACGGTTCTGATGCGTGCTATGTAGACAGACGGTGTTTGACCGCCCCCGCGACTTCACAATCACCGGGGGCACCTTCATTGGTCCGGTGAGCGTTAGCAATTCGGGTGAAAGCGGTGAGATCATCCATGGCCTTGAGTTCTCCTAGATAGCTAATCCTTTCCAAATGAAATTAGATTTTTCGAATATCAGCGTGGGCCATCTCAAGCTCTTGAAAGAAGTCGCCAAACAAAATATTGTCCAATATCGGGATGTTTACCACAAGAGGACAGGCGTTGTAAAACGTCGTGTTCCAGAGGTGGTCGGGGTTCGGAGGATCCATCGAGCGCGTATCCATGGAAGCCGAGAGGAGTTCACCGCGGTCGTGTATGATCAAGGCTCTGATTTTGAAAAGGCAACCCATATTCTAATCTTAGTTGGCTATCCTCATGGAAAGTTCACAGCACCGGGCTCATGCAGAACGACGTGAAGAGTTTCGGTGAACAATTTCTTCGCAGACCTAAACCTCGTCTTCTTGCCCCGCTGACATTCCAACCCAGACATCCCTCCTTAGTTCAATTGTTTGGTGTGACTTCGGGATCCCGCCTCAAAGCATTAATCTACAATGACGGTGAGTGAGACTTTTCCTTCGAAGTCACTTTGAATTCAATAATACTGTAGGATTGATGCCACTAGATTCACTTCGACAACTTCATCAGAAATCTGTACTGGTATCGGGCTGTCTGGAGTCTGAACTCGTGTGTGATTATCTTGTTTGATTCAAGGATGCCCTAACCGTTTCTTAATTAGGGAAGGCATTTGCTTGTAAGTTTGAGAAGGCAATAGTTTGATCTTCAACTCACGGTCTCTCCAAGGCCGCCCTTTATTACTGGATGGATGTCACCGGAGAATGGCTAGTTGTCCCGGATTCGTTTGGTTTTCGAACCCAACTAGGGGTGGGAACAGTTTTGTGGATCTGCATCTCGACCGGACAGTTGTGTATTGTGGTCAATGACGACAATGGCCAAGATCTCACACCCCTGCCTCTGGGACTACAGGCCGACTCCATTCCACTCGGAGTTCATCTCACATCCGAGATAAACTTGGAGGAAAAAATCCTATCCAAGATGTCTCTCCATGCTATCCACAACATGTCTTTCTCCTCTGGCCAGTGGCGCCGAATCGAGACTTATGATCCAGGCACTGTTCTGTTTGGATCTCTTTCGGCACATCTGTTCGATCCATTTTCAGAAGTGTCTGTATCACATAATCTGGGATATCGGGATGTTTGTATGGGGCGATGGGAATACACTGATTCATATAACCAGCATGGTTCTTTATTCTCCGATGAGGGCTTTGTCACAGTAAAAAACGGGTGGACACGGTATGCCTGTCTATGAGTTTTGCACCCATGGTTGTGGCTCAACAGAAACCTAGTGTTGCGCTACCAGATTTACCCATCAACGAAGAGTGTCACTTCAGGAAACGCATATCTCTGACTTGGGAAGCAGACCGAGAAATTGAAAAAATCTGGCTCTCACAGGCAAACCATGTCATCGAGAAATCGGGATTGGATGCAGGTAAGTATCCTTCAAATGAACGCTTCTGTCCTTAGCTCAACGATGATCCTCTCAGGCGAATACTGTAGGTCACACTTGATGCAACCCACAGGTTTCTAACTTCCTCGCGCAGTCATCGTTCATCGTGTCATATTGCAATTCTCAATATCATCCAATGTGGATGAGTTTACTTTGCAAGGAACTTTCATGGCCGACACCCCAAGGGATGATATCTACCTTTTCTTGTTACCCACCACGATATATGACTCCGAATGCGGTGACTTGGGTGTTCCCCTTCCTCCGGAGAGCAAAACATGCTACTGGTCCTCCGACCCTGCGGGAGATGAACGCTTGCCTCAGCATGCCTTGGAAAAATTCTCTCTTCCCCAAGTGAAGTTTAGGGTCCTGGTATATGGGGCACAATGGAGCCAGGAGCTCTATGATTCAATCGCCGAGTTTCATCGCGCAAAAGAATTCGAACCGAATAGCCAAGATGTCGCCAATGAACTTGGATATCCCCTCGTGGACGTCGATAAGTTGAAGAATCTCATTAGGTACGCATTCTCTTTCTTGCTGGTGAATCGAACACTAATCACCGATTGCAGACAATGCGCCTGAAGACTCTTGGTACTGAAGTACAGCATGGTGGATTTGAACAAGCTACAGGCTTGCCGGTCATGCGTACATATTTCAGAGTCATATGTATAGATTTATTGCCACGCCCCTTCGGGCAGACCTGGGTCCTCCACAGGAAGACTCTCTTTCTTAACTTTTCTTATTTTTCTTATTTGTGACATCATTTATGTGTAATAAATGATATAAGCCTCCGCATGAAAAAGAAACGCGAGTCGGAAGCACGTCGGCAGTTAGACTCGTTACCAGTCTGTAACCGATATCCAAAAAATGTGGCGAGCACTTTTGGCGGTTACAAAAAGTGCTCGCCACATTTTTGGATATCGGTTACAGACTGGTTACGAGTCTAAGTGGTAAGCAGCGCGTTGAGAGAGAGAAACCCCGTAGTAACTTATTGGTGACTTAGATCCTTAGGTACGCAGATATTTGCGGTGTAAAATTATCGTTTATAAGGATGGGAGCCGTGGGAGCTTTGTGCTGATGGCGAGTGGCAGGATGCCGATTGACGCGCGGCTGATTGACGCGCGGCTGCTTTTAACTTGCATCCTTTTTGAATCCTGTAAGCGACTCCCAAACTCAGATGCCTTCTCTTCAGGCGGCCAGAATCTCTAATTCTGCATACTGCCCCTCCTATCTGCCTGTGGCCATCTTTGGGGGCGGAACGGCCGGCGTCGGTCACGCAATGGCAGAGGCTTTTGCGCGATATACCAAAGGGCGCGCACACATCATTATCATAGGACAAAACGAGGCTGCAGCGAACACCCTTCTCGCTAGTTTCCCGAAGCCAGTCGGCGAGGACGCCAGTGGCTGGAGGCACGAGTTCGTCAAGTGCGATGTCAGCCTCATGGCAAACCTCCGCAAAATGTGCAGGGATCTGTGTTCTCGTCTCGAGAGGATAAATATCCTTGTTCTAAGTGCGGGAGCGAATACTTTGGGCTCTGCGGGCGAAACGGGCGAGGGGCTGGATTGGCATTTATCCTTGAGGTAGAAACAATATTTTTGGACGCGTCCTCTTCCAACTCCATATCCGGCAGATACTTCTCTCGTTTTGTATACATCCAGGAGCTCGCGCCCCTCCTGAATAAGGCGGCTGAGTTGGGACAGGATGCGCGGGTCATGTCGGTGCTCGGTGCCGGGTTCGGCCTTTCCTTTCCAACGGAAGACTTCAGTAATGCCCAAGCTCGCAGAAGCACTTACAAGTGGCTGAAAGGAGTGGGAGTGGTGAGCAATATCTCGTGTGAATGCCAAGTCCACTGTCTTATTCTGCAAGTCTCTTGCGGCAGTTAGGGCCGCTTCTATTAGTTCCCCGTACAACGACGCAATGGTGGCGGTAAGCACTCATTCCTGAATTCTTATCTTCGTCACTCATATACTTTTTCTCCTCAGTGGTTCGCCATCAAGTACCCTTCGGTTGCATTTACTCACATCCATCCTGGCATGGTCACGACGCCCGGGTTCAACAGCGGGGTGGGCCTCGGATGGCTTCTGGCTCCTCTTGGGTGGCTCCTCCACCTTCTAATAAGAATCCTTCTTGCGGTGTCGCCGGTACGAGTGAATTTCAAGTCTTCCATTCCGGGCGGCTGTTCTGATGTTCAGTTGCAGCAAGACTGTGCAGAATGGATGCTCTACGCGCTGCTCGATCCTGCGCATCCTCGGGGAATGTTCCTGACCAGCCGACACGGTGACATCGTCTCTTCTCGTGTATTCAATACAGGAGATGTGCTCGGAGAATCAGACAAGAAGGTTTGTGTTTGTGTTGACGTGATTAGTCGTTTGCTCAGGTTGGTTTAGGGTTTTCTGAACGGGACTCGGATGAAAGGATTCGGTGGGACAGATATTGCTGTGCGGGTGGTTTGCGAGGTTACAGAAGAGCTCACGAAGGAAAAATAGGCGGAAAAGGTCCGTATTATGTGAGTCCTTTAATTACCCAACCAGGCTTGTTGTAGTACACCTGCATCACGAAAATGTAAATGATTATTTCAGACGCTCTTTTATTGTATATGAAAGTCCAGTCACCACAACTATTACTGGTCAAAAAACTCACAGTCGCTCCATATTGGCTCGATTAGGTCCCCACGCCTTCCCGTCCCGCTCATTCTTTAACTGCGAATCGAACTGCCCGTCATACTTGTTCCCCCGCATCCAACTTTCGAGCGTGTGGCCCGTAGGGTGCATGCGCCGTATCCAATCCATGTCCTTCTTGATCACATCATCGCGCAGCACCCGCCAGAACGCAGAGAAATTCTCGCGGATGGTCGGGGAGCCGTCGCCGATTGTGGCCTGGTTGGCCGCGGGGTTATCGATCCGCTCGTCGAAATTGGTCCACCACTCGTCGATTGTCTGCCGCTTGAACACCGCCGGCTGGCCGGTAACGCGCGTGAAGGTCTGGTGGGGCCGTCAATAAGCACCGCCGTCCGCTTTATGTTTAAATTTGTATACCTCGACGAGATGATCCCACCCTACCTTCTCTGTGCTAATCTCGAGATTCTGCGCGGAAGTTTCTGCGCGGTGATCAAACGTCCAGCGCGCCCACCAGCCGAGGTCTTGCAGCGCAATCATGGGGATTTGCCCATCAGCGACCGGGG
Source organism: Mycena rebaudengoi (assembly GCA_029282285.1). Classification (NCBI taxonomy): domain Eukaryota; kingdom Fungi; phylum Basidiomycota; class Agaricomycetes; order Agaricales; family Mycenaceae; genus Mycena; species Mycena rebaudengoi. Next base: position 283,696 of record JARJCX010000003.1, on the reverse strand, counting down.
AAGCGAAGACGAAGGTGCCGTCTTTGCGCTTGTTCAGTGGGCCGAACATCACCTTGAAGTGGGTTCAGCGATAGAGCCGTGTCAATTAATGGTCAAACTTACACCTTTCAACATCTCCATGTATGGACCACTTGTGACCTGGCTCCAGCTGAGGCCGGTGTCGCTTACGATTGAGGGTTGTGCTTGGAGCCATTCACCGACGCGGGATTTTCCGTCCATGTGCGCGACCTTGTAGTCCGGGTTATATCCGGTATTCTAGAGGAACGATTGTTAGCGCGAAATACAATAAAGTAGAAGGAAGAAAACCAACCTTGAAAGGATGGGGCAGATTACTCCAGACGTAGTGCCGCAATGAAGCCGTTTGTTTGGCGATCTCGAATATTCGCATGCCGCTATACTGAACCAGCGTAAATTCAACATATCCCTCACCAAAACAGGATAAATGTACTTACGATTTCTTTCATTTCCCCGACAGTAAATCCGTCGGTGTTGATCCACGCGCCATAGGCCCCATGAAGAGCAGCCGCGACAGAGTCGAAGTCGTCAAACGCGCCTACCGTGAGTGATATCAGTTCCTCCGAGGGCTCACTATATTTATAAATGGCTGAACGAACCCTTGACGCATTCGACTCCGCGAGCCGCTAAGTCCTTGGCGGATTTGCTGTTGGGATCTCGGGTCAGGGCGCGTACCGCATACGGAGAATGACTTCCGTCCTCGGCGGGCTTAAGAAGCGCGTCGACAACGGCGCGTCCTTGGGCGCCAGTCGCGCCGATAACGAGAATAAGTTTGAGATCAGCCATTCTGGTTGTGTTGGATAATGTGGAGGTGTAGAAGTGGGATGTTGAGATAGGCCCAACACCGTCCTTTTGGACGACTGGAAGTTGTGTACTCGGTCATCGCGGCTGGTTGACGTGAGAGTTCCGGGCAAGGCTTGGTGATCCCGAGTCGTCCGATGCTTCTTCGGGCATACGAATATATGCCCGAGGGTGGCACGTGTTCGACTTGTCTTCTTTTCACGACGACAGCGATAGCGCTCAGCAAGCGTGTAGGACAAGAACTGACAAGAGGACGACTCGGCGCTTACGAATGCCCCCGATACCAGTACTAAGTCATCCAAGCGTTATCTTATATGGTTCCGAGTCAGGACTGCTCGTTCTGCGGAACTCGAAGACATTCAAATCCATCTTCCATACAAATATCGAATTAATTCACCGCAGCAATATTGAGCTGGCGACACGCCTCCGGTGGCATGGCCTACAAATTAAATTTATGTTATCGCTTATCCAAAATGGAGGATGTGCAGATGTTCAACCGCAGAATCACTGTACTGAAAGATGAACATCAACGAAAAAAGGAAGTAGACTTTCAATTAGAAGGCTAACCATCGCGCCTATGATATTCTCGTCGTTCATCATGACGGTCTTGAAGGAAAACTTCTCATTCGACACCGTTTCAACATACGGGAGCTTTGACACGACGCGCCCCATTTCGAACACCTCTGTGGGTATGTTTCCCTCGGTGTCCTTGTCCCCGTCATCCGCCTCCACCACGCGAATCGAAGCGCACACAGTCGTCACAGGCCCAAGGGCACGTTGGGCTGCAACATGGTGGGGGTTAAAGTCCAGCAAGCGAATTGGCGCTGGCGTCCGCCACGCGTCGACACAGATCGTGGCCATCCGCTGCCCCGCGGTCGTGGCGAGGGAATGCATCGAAATCGAGGATGTAGAGAGCCAGCGCGTGGATGCCGGGCCCCACTCCTCCCAGGAGACCTCCATGGAAGAATCGGCATGGGGGTCGTCCACCAGCGCAAGCAGTGCAGAGCGGTGCGCAACAAACATGAACTCGTGCCTGGTACCGAAACTCCAGGCATCGAAGGTGAAGACGATGATTGCGTCTTCGGAGCGAGGCGAGAACGCGGCACGGCTGGGGAGGCGCGTGGAGCGGCACGGGTTGGGGTGGGCACGGCACTTGAAGGAGCCTATGTGGATCTGGTCTTTGACGGGCGGGAGCGCCAGCCATGTGATCAGCGACACTGGTCCTGGTTGGGAGGACGGCGGGAGGTGTAAGATATCGAGCGCCCCGCGCCGGGCACCTGACACGAGAAGTATCTCTTCCGTGAGGAAGACGACACCCGTGTTGGTGATGCCGAATGGGGTCTACGGGTGCATCAATGTCTGTTAGTCTAGATGCCGTTTGCCTACCGTTTTCGGGGTCCCAAGTTTCCAGTTGTACAAATGGAAGATGTTCTTGTCGGGCCACGGGTCGTCTAAGTATACAGTAAGCAACGCCATATTTTCACCAACAATATCGGTGCTGGATTCCGGCCCACCACGTGTTATATGGACGTCGTCGACGTGGACGATCGGGTTGGCCGCCAGTTCATGGGGCTTTCCGGTCGAGAAATCAAGAAGGATTATTTCAAGCGACATCTGTGTGGGGTTGTGTTGTCTCCGCGTACTACAGGCAGACAGAATGAGAAGGGGCGAACGAAATAACGAGAAAAGAAGGAATACTAGGTGACCAGTGCAATGAGATTATGCTCCTCCAATGATGTCCCGAAGTCGATGACGAACCTGGGACCGATGTCGTTGGAGGTCCATATCCTGATCGGGCAGAGTGTGTATGTATCTGACATCAGCAGAAGGAGAGCCGTGATTCGAGGCACTCTCCAGGAGACAAAAGTCTGAAGTGAGATTGTGTATGCCACTGGAGTCGAAGTCGAAGGAGATGTCACGAGAGTACTGTGTTCAAAATTTAACCAGGCGGATTCGCGGTCACGGAGAGCTGCAAGACGATCCGAGACGCTTTCCCCCATCAGTCGTTTTGGATTCTCTTCGACAGCTCCTTGGTCTAGTTCAAGCAGATATTGGATCAGAACCGAGTTTTGGATGATGTCGCTGAGAAATCGGTTCCCAGTCCTCTTGCAGGAGCTCAGATCCTCCGAGGAAAGGTACAGAAGAGACCCCAGTATAAGCCCAGGTGGAAGGCCCAGTAGATATAGACCCATCAGTTCGAATGGTGGATAACGAGTGTCTGTGGGAGCAAGGTGTTTGGTCTAGTTTGTATCGAATGGGCCAGTACCTGTCACGCGTGACATCCTTTTGTACCGAACGGCCATGTGCAAGACTCCGGATATTGCGCTTTGACACCTGTCCGCTTCGGTGGCCTCGAAGCCGAATTCGGCACAATTCTCTGTGGTTAATAGACCAATATTCTCCGGATGAGCACCGGCCACACTCTGGATCCGTCGCGGTCCATTAACGTCGCATCTCCGATCCTAGTCAATCAGCTCAATCAGCTTCTTACGTCTCTGGGTCTGGAAATTGTTGTCGAATCGCCCAGGGACTTAACCCCCTCTCTGCTCATCATTATTGTCGAGGCGTTACTGTCTTCTCGTCTCCCGATACCCAGTGACCAGCGCTCAGCGATCTTCTCGTCAGCATCAGCAAAAGTATACTGCATGAAAATTTTCCTCGGGGTTCTGCAGGCGGACATTCTTCGGCAGGATGTTGGTCTCGGCAACATCGACCCGCACCTGCTGGCGAAAGGCGCAGACACCGAGACAATATTCGTGGGGCGCCTACTCTGCTGGTACGGGCGCCGCATCGGACTGGTCTCGCGCCGCTCCGGTGGTGACGATCGCCGCGGCGCTGCGAGCCCGTCCACATTGACGACGACCACGAAGCGCACGAGCCCCGTACATGTCTTCTCTTCTACCCCTCTGGGGACCATAGAGTCCAATACCACTGTCAGCGACGACCAAGAGGCGGATCAGGGACCATCCCACTCCCCCGCCGAGGAACCCCCTGGCGTATTTGTCCCCCGTTGCATCCACGAGGTGTCCACTCCGTCCTCGTTCTCCACCCACCTCCCGTCAGAGCACTCGCCGCAGAACACGACAGTGCGCTACACGGGCTACATCGAGTTGGTCGACGAGGCATCCGAGATCGCGGTCTTCGAGGCCCGTCGCGCGGAGGAGAAGCATGCGCAACTGGGCCGCTTAGGAAAGCATCGCCAACAGGCTTCTGTCCCTGAGGAGACCCCTCTACCTGATGTTCGTCGTATCAGCCTATGTCCACTACCGTCACTGACATGTCGCCAGGCTCGCTCACTTGCAAATAAGTGCGCACAGGCACACAAGCGCAAGGTCGAGGTGCTCCGCAAGAAGGCCGATCTGCTCGAGGAACTAGCGCGGCTCCAGGTCAGCGAGTATTACGCGGCGCTGCAAGATGGTGGCTAGCGTGGCATCGCAGCTTGGCCCTTTGTCGCGCCGTCGGAGTACGCCGCGCTCTAGGGGACACCTTGTCCCGTTATCAGGCAGAAGCTTCTCCGCGCCGCCAGCCTGCACCGCCGAATAGTTTGCGGCGGCCATGCTGCCATCCGTCACGGAGGTGAGTCTTGGATCCTACACCAACGATCTTCACTGACCCGATCTCAGGCTTGCGGTCCCACTCCATGGCGGGGTGGTGTAATACTGCTACCTCCCCCCTTGTCCGTCCGCCTCGGCTGCGGAGGCGCTAATCCCGTCGAAGTCAGCATGGCGATGCCCACTTATAGGCGCCTGATTAGGCGGCCGTCATCAATTTTTTTTAAAAACGTTCTTGGCTGTTTCCACCGCCATCGGCATTGACGGCGGCTGGCACACCATGTTCCCGCCTTCGATGTACAGCGTCGCTTTCGCGATCTTCATCGCGCTTTATCCAAATCGTGACGACGATCGTCAGCGATCGTCCGAGTCTAATATTAGGCTATGTCTATAATGCACTTCCGTGCTCTTGCGGTCGGAATTTCAATGAAATGTACAAAATTTTTGGCCAGGGCCGCATTTTTGAGTCCCGCCTTGGTCCCGCCTGAGTGTACCTGGGGCCTCTGTTCTAAACATGCGTAAGCTACACCAAACCAACAAGCCCTTTCCCACTAACCCACTTACCTTCGCGATGGTCGTCCAACTGCTCGATCTGCCGCCTGAACTCATACTAGGCCCGCTTCTGTACCTTTCCTCGAAAGATCTGAGCTCCTGTATGAGGACTGGGAACCGATTTCTCCGCGACATCATCCAAAACTCGGTTCTTATCCAATATATGCTTGAACTGGACCTGGCAGCTGTCGAAGAGAATCCAAAACGACTGGGGGGGAAAAGCGTCTCGGATCGTCTTGCAGCTCTCCGTGACCGCGAATCCGCCTGGTTAAATTTTGAGCACAGCACTCCCCGCGATATCTCACTCGATTTCGACTCGAGCGGCATATATGATCTTACTTCCGACGTTTATTTCGTGGGGGACGCACCGGCACCAGGCGCTTCTTGCACGGGGGTTCGGTACATTCACACTTCGCCCAGCCACGATGGGGGATCGCAGTGGACGACCATCGACGCCGGTTCCAAGAGATCCGTCATTGATTTTGGGACAGCGTTGGAAGAACACGATCTCATCGCGCTCGTGACTTTGTATTTATTCCTCGCTCCTTATCTTGTACTCTCCTCCTCATACTGTCTGCCTGCAGTACACGCGGCGAACAAAACTCTACGCAGATGTCGCTCGACATAGTGCTTCTAAATCTTTCAACCGGAAAGCCCCATGAACTAGCCACCAACCCGATAATTCATGTCGACGACGTCGATGCAGCCCGCAACCGGCCGGGAATCAGCATTGAGATCGTCGGGGAAAATCTGGCCCTACTCCTCGTCTACTGGGACAACGAGGAGACCGATAAAGACGCCTTCCATCTGTACAACTGGAAGCTTGGCACGCCGAAAATGGCACCCCTGCGCATCGTAAACACGGGCGTCGTCTTCCTCACGGAAGAGATCATCCTCATCCCGAGCGCGCCCGATGAGTCGCTCGAGCTCGACATCTTCTATATTCCGCCGTCCTCCCAACCCGGAGAGGTGGCGCTGATCACGTCGCTCGCCCTTCCGCGCATCAAGGATTCGTTCCGCGTCGTTTCCTTTCAGTGCCGCGGCGAGCCCAACCCGCGCCACCGCCCGCGCCCGGCCGCCTTCGCGCCGCGCCCTGAAGACGCTATCATCGTCTTCACCTTTGAGGCGTGGAGCTCAGCCACCGGGAACCACTTCATGTTCGTCGCGCACCGCGCCGCGCTCCTTGCGCTCGTGGGTGACCCGCTCGTTGCGCTCACAGGCAACCCCACCGAGGTGCCCTGGAAGGCGTGGAGCGCGTGCACACGCTGGCTCGACGCGCCGACGCTTTCGATGCACTTCATCACCAATACCGCGGGGCAGCGGCTGGCCGCGATCCCCGTCGATGCGTGGCAAACGCCGGCGCCGATTCGCGTGCTGGACTTCAATCCCGCGCACGTCGCGGCCCAGCGCATCCTGGGGCCGGTCACGACCGCGCGTGCGTCGATTCGCGTGGTGGAGGCTGACGAGAATGGACGTGGGCGTCGCAGGCCCCGGGGGACACTGGACCGCGACGGGGAGGGAGATGTGTCCACCGAAGCTGACGGGAATGTGTCCACCGAAGCTGACGGGAATGTGTCCACCGAAGCTGAAGGAAACTTATCCATGGAAGCGCTCGAGCTGGGGCGCATCGGGTCGAAGCTCCCGTATGTCGAAACGGTATCAGTGGAGAAGTTTTCCTTCCGGGCGGTGATGATGAACGACGAGAATATCATTGGTGTTTCGGTTGGCATTCTCATTGCATGTTCACTCTTATTTCATTGATGTGCTTTTTTACAGTACGGCGACACGGCGCTGGAACGTCTGCATGTCCTCCATTTTGGATAGGCCATGACACAAAATAGATGTGTGGACGTCCGCGATTGCATGTTAATTTCTTTCTTTCTATGTGTGTGCACTTTTTTTCAGTACGGTCCCTTGACGCCTCGGCGGTGGAACGCCTCTATATCCTTACGGATAGACAACAAAACAAAGTCATCATGTGTTGTGCCTCGAGAATAAATATATATGATGCCATGGTCAAATACAGGGTATCGCGCAAGGGAATGCCGCGGGTTTAATACACACAAATGCGAGTCGTCCAGTCCGAGAACACAAACAGGTATAATGCGATCGGGTATCATCAAACATGCGCATAGCTCAAGCAGGCTCGTCTTCCAAAAGCAGCGCCGAGAATGCGCTGGAAATCAAGCGCATCAAGCGCGATGTTTGCGCAAGCGGGCCGCCCAGCAGATCCGCGAGGCCGTGCTCGCGGATAATGGCGGGGATGCTCCGCGCCTGGTGTTCCTGCGCCGCAATGATCGCCATGTAACTGTCGGGGACCTCTGTCTGCGTGATATGCACGAGGAAGTCGATGGTGCCGGCGTCGAGGAGGGCCTGCCTGTTCTCAGGGGACGAGGCCATGACTGTGATCAGCCGGAGGAAGAAGAGAAGGCGGTAGCGAGGTCGGAAGCTATCTGGGAGGGAAAGAGAGTGGCCGTCGCGTCTGGCGCTGCTGGACAACGAAGTGTCGTGAGAATGGTGCCTGCAGCTCGCAGATGATATATAATTGCAACAAACCTGTGCTTCAGCATGTACCCCATGAGCTTTGAAAGTAGCCCGATTTTTGATTCCTGGGCGCTCCGTAAAAGAAACACTCGGAGCGCTTGGTCCTGCGCTACATCGAACGTCAACGAATAGATCAAGTCGTCCGGCTCGAGTTTTGAAACGCATGGGAGTTGACACACCGACGGACTACGACGGTTTCGGGTTAATTATCAAGACGAAAGTATGCAGGAGAAAGGCATTACTGACAGATCGAGCGTCAAGTAGAGCAACGAATCGTCATGTGGGACATCCCTCTCTGAGTCCAGGAAAATCGCGCGTTCACGGACTGCGAAGGGGGGGGTCTCAATGGCCGTGATGATGCGGGGGGTCACCCAGATAGTGCATATGGGATGGCCGAACACGATCGGACGATGTTCTTGATACGCAATCAAGTCCAACAACGCGGCGTTGCTCGCAACGAGGAGGCGCCGACGGCGAGAAGAATGGTGTCCGTTTGTTTCGATTTCGGCGATGATGTCCTGTTTATTGAACCCGTGGTATGTGCGAATTAACATCAGAACGTCGAGAATTCCGACGTCCAAAACGGCGCGGCAGATTGAACTTCCCGTTCGGACGAGCCGCGAGATGAAGAGGATGAACGGCAGCATTGAGATGGAGGTCCATTTCTGGGTTCCAGAATATGCGTCCAACAGCGGCGAAGAGAAAACTTTACGGAGGGAGGGATTCCTATTATCGTGGGAGGGTCAGAAATCGGCATGATGATTCATTATTCCTGTTTAATCAACCGACCATAGCGGAGCCAACTGAATCAGGATCTCGGAGAGAAGGAGTCGGAGCTCCAAGGAATCCCAGCGGGAGAGCGCACGGACGAGAAATTGTGTCTCGCCCATGCCGATCTGCCCGAGCAGCAGTCGTAGCGCCTTCCCATTTACTTCTTCGCGGTACAATCCTTGTCTTTTTTGACGTCGGCGATGAGATGATTAAAATTTCCATCTCGAACGCACCTGGAAAATTCCAATACGTGAGCATAGATCTCCTCGACATGGTTTATGAGTGAGGCCTTCTGGTCGAGAAGCGGGAAGTGCTGGGCGATAACAGAGAGCTGCCTGAGGATAACGAAGTGGTCTATGCCACGTATTGTCACCCTCCCCAGTGCCTTGATTGCTTTTCCTGCAAGCGCCCCGGGGCCCGGGATGGTGCTTGAAGAGGACCCGGACGAGGTTTCGTAGGTAGACGAGGGAGAAAGAGAGGGTATAGAAGGCGGGGAGCCAGCCAGCGGTCCATCCGCAGTGGTCGCCATTGTCATCGAGTCAGCCTAACATTGGGGTGAGCTTGAAAGGAAAGCAAGCGCCCATCTAATTCAAAGGCTGTTAATGCTCCGCAGTGCAGTGCATCAAATTTGTCTGCGGAAGGTGAGATGCGGGTATCAGAAACCTAAGTGGGACCGTGCCGTGTAATGCTACCTACCTACCTACCAGAACGTTCTGCTGAGGTACGAAGATTGAGGGTCACGTGATATTTTAACACGTCCATTCAGACCAAGCAAACACAAACTTAGAACCCAGATCGAAGAAATAGTTGCGACAAGAAAAATTGAACTAGTGGATTGAGCCGAACCATCTTTACTTTTGAGAATCCATCTAATAGTGTTTTGCTTCCCGATTAAAATGACTGCATAGATTTTAGGTGCTAAACGGGTAAGGCTTCCGAATGGTAAGAGGGATATACTACAACCAGCCTCCCAACAGCTCACGATCTAAACGGACCTCCGGGAAATTTTTCAGAAGAAGACAGGGTGGTGCCAGTGGTGCATATTTACCCCCCGCCCTCGCGATCTGGCTAATCCGGACCAGATAGAGCGCTTTGACCGACAGGTCTGTGCTTCTTATGAGGTCAGAGAATAATAAGCAAAGAATGACACAAAGTATAAGTAGGCTGCGCTCAACGAAATTCTCATTTCCATCAGAGACAATTGAATAAATCCCGAGTCCCATATATTTAGTGTAAATCAAGTATTTCTTTCCTTAAAGGCTCTAGCATACGCTGAATACGGCCTAAAAAAAGTACAACTGATCCTAGTTTGGTATAAACGACGGAGGAGGTAAATTAGTATATAGCATGGAAGGGCTTCACGATCAACGGCAGTTGGCTCCCCTTCTCCATTTCTGCCAAAACGATGGGCCTTTGCAGCGGGGTGCTGGTCCTCCCGATCCCTCCTTTCGGCACCGCCGGCTGGAATTCGAAGGCACGAATGAGCGTGAAGAGAAGGGCCTTCATTCTAGGGAATACAAATATCAGCAGGTGCACGCAGAACTTCACAAAGACACGGTCATACTCTGCGAGTGAAAACCGGAATCCGATGCAGTTGTGCGGCCCAGCTAGGAACGTCAGTAAATGTGCCCATACACCAGGAATAGAGTTGACAGCATCCGGGAGATGTTCCCAGCGCTCCGGCCTGTAAGGCTGAAGGGTTAGTTTCCGCCGGAGAATATTAGTAATTACGCACTTGAATTCAGCCGCGTCGTCCCCCCAAGTTTCAGTGTCCGTATTTACGGCCAGGATCGGAACATGTATTATTTGCCCTTTTGCAATGCTGGAAGAAATCTGTCAGAAGATGTTCCTACATGAGTGTTAAAATCAGCATACGGGAGGCTGTCATGGGCTCTTCCTTCCTTGTCTATGTACGGTTTATTGAGAGGTAGGACGTCGTCTGCCATTGCCTTCCGTGTGGTAGAGGTGAGGGGGGAATGAACCCTCATCGTCTCTCTAACCTACGAGTTGCGAGTTAGATCGGCTGTAGCGTCTGTCGACCGGAGACTATCTCTGACCACGCTTTCGAGATATGGCAACGCATTGAGTTCGTCCATTGTTGGGTTATCCGTTGATATACTGAATAATTCCTCCCGAAGTTTAGCTTGCGCTTCTTGATTCATGGAGAGAGCGTGAAGAGCCCACGATGTGGCAGTACTGAGTCTAATCAGCACATGGTCAACGCGGAGCAAAGACAAACCTGGTGGTTTCGTGGCCGGCTACGAAAAAAGTTGGAATCTCTGGATTTCGTCAGTGGAAGACAAGAATCCTGGATTTTCGGGCTGGGCTCACGGGAAATCGTTTCCGTGTCGCTCATGCGGTGATGGTCCGGGACATTCTTCGACAGGTTCGCTTTGAGAAGCAGAGAGAGCAAATCGCGCCGACCAGATGAGATCAATGTATCGTCCTTGGATGCCTTTAAAGACGCTTTGCTTTTCTCGACTAGTTGTCGCCCAATAGCAAACATCTTTGCCCGCGCAGCGTTCAGTGCAAGAACTCCAGGCATAGGCTGAAAATTGGATTTAATCAGTGTTGTAGGTTGAGCGCTGGCAATAAGTTTGGTACCAAAAGCAGAAGAATCGGAACCGTGACCTGCGCTAAACGGAAGCCAGCATCACGTTGAGCGGAGGGGGAATGGAACAATGTGGTGAAGGCTTCATTGAGCTCATTGGGCTTTCCCATGTCCATTGCGTTGAATTGGTAATTAAATCCTGGGTGACGTCAGAAGTCGCCTACCACCTTCACATATCGAACTAACCCGCCTATTCCAAGTTAAGTAGAAGGATTACGGGAAATTGCACTAGTGCGAACTAACCTGCCCGATTACATCGAGTGTCATTCTTCTCAGCCAGGACAGCACTTCAATTTGTGCTGAATTCCCTCCAGTGGAAACCTCCCTCGCCCAGATGTCCCGGAGCTAGTGTCGTCTTATAATATTGTATCAGAAGAATGGTAAACCTCCCACACCTGTACCGATTTTTCAATGAAAACTTCAGTTAATCCCCTGATTTGCGCGATTCCGAAAGCAGGATTCTAAAAAATTAGCTTTAAATTTATATGTTCTGGAAAAGCTAACCATAATTCGTCGCTGCGAAGGGGTCATCGTGGCAGTTAGAGTAATGAGATACGCGAATATTACTTGCCTGACGTTTATGCGCATCTAGCTCGACGCCAAGCACCCCTAGCGCAACAGTCAAGCAGAATCAAAATACACGACTTAAACGTACCCTTTCCCATAAGCCGTGCCGAGTTGGCGAGCATTGGCTCGGGTTTCTGATACAGGGTGCCGTTGGCAAAAACATGGTTTAAGGCCTTGAGGTCGGATGTGTGCAGCTCCCTGACCTAGATATCCATCATCAACCAGTATCGACGAGAATGAGAGATCACTGGAACGTTAAATAGTCCTCGTAGCTGGAAATTTGCGCCGTATGTCTGTCGCCATTTATCCGTGAGATAGGCATCGTCCTGGCACATTTATTACTGAGGGTTGAATGCCATGAATTTTAGGCCAATTCCGACTGACCGCCAATTCTTTAAAATGCCCGACTAGTAGACTTGGGCTCTTGGGTCCGACGATATCCCGCAGCGGAGATGTAATATCACGATAGATGAATTGGATAATGTGGAAGAGGAGGTAGCAACATAGAGTCCCTAGAACAGGGAGAAGTAACCCTAAAAACATGGGTGAATATGTGGATGAGTTTGGATGTGGGTCGTGGGGCAAAGCTGACAGCCAACTTTATAACACGAAGTCCTAGAGCGCTCTCACGCTTAAACTTCTGATCGAAGTCGGTTCGGCACGAAATGTGCGCTCGGCTCGGACGCAAATTGAACTGAGAGTAAAAAGTAATGACTGGACGTATACGTAGATTCCGTTGCCGTTCGCAGGATTGAAGTCGAAGCCAGTCACGTCGACAAAGAATGGCGTCGGCGGTAATGACTGGACGTATACGTAGATTCCGTTGCCGTTCGGAGGATTGAAGTCGAAGCCAGTCACGTCGACAAAGAATGGCGTCGGCGGTGATTGCCGTAGGGAAGAATACACATCCAGTGTGGAGAGCCTCAAAAGTGGTAAGTCAGCAGTTTCCGCGACAAGGGAATATGCACCCAGTTGAAGATAGGTCGAATCTGGTCGAAGACTAAGAATAGCCAAGGTGTTCCCACCAACCGAAGAAATATGAGGTATATCGCGGTTAGACCGGTGACGTATAACCTTCGGTAGAGCATGAATCTCACCTCGTTGAATATTGGTTGAATGCCAGGGGGTTGGTTTCATTAATTGTAAAATTGGAAGACCTGTCAGTCTCGGTGAGTTGAGAAGCTAAAAAATATCTAGCACAACTCGGTGAGCGATATTATATTCGCGAGGACCATAATTGCCGTTCCGAGCGTTAATTGATTTCCTCAAAAACTGGCCTTACCCAGAAGGTTAGGAGGTTCTTTTAAATCGTTTGATCCTGTGACGATCATCAACACTGGTAGACGAGTCCAAAATGTGTGAAGATCGAAGAGTAAAACGTGGGCAATTTCGACTTGGCGGGATAATGTCAAGAGGAAGCCTAGTGTCATTTGGATAATGCGGAAAGATCGAAGGGTCTTGCTCCGTTATTGGGTAGAATACCTGTGGAGTGTGGTTGAGAGTCACACGGTGTCGTCAGCTGGCTGCGTTTCGAGTTGATGCTATCACTAGACCAGCGCTTTGGGACCAGATAAGATGTGCAAGATAGGCGGAAGACTGGCCCACCACCGATTCAGCCGATTGTTTTTTTTCCGAGATGTGGCGGCATGTGGGGAGCGCGTCGGACAGCGATTGCTTCGACGGGTAAGTATTTTATTCGGTGCAAATTCGGTGAGGTATGTGCGCGTCTTGTAGGGTCTACATAGATATCTCGTCAATCCAAGTGAAATTTGAATCGTATTGCTGTCAGTGACTCGGTGGTGGTGGGAAGGTTACTCAGTAACTCCTGTCACATCGGCTTTATCGGACGATCATCGGCGATTAATTAGAGTTGATCTCGCGCCCTTCTTGCACCATTGCACCTAAGTTGGAACCTGCCAGCACCATCTTGAACTTTTCTCTCGGTCGCAACTATGAGTTTGCTGTTTCGCAATTCGACTGCTTGTGGAGCGCCGTAGGTTCGGATCAAGCCGCCAACCATTGTTTGTTTTTAGCTGTTTGTTGATGCGGGTCAGGTTTTTGTCCGAGATTGACCGGCTATCCGGTCCGGAGAGAGGGTTGATCCGAACCTAGGTAGGTAGGTAGCATTACACGGCACGGTCCCGCTGATAGGAGTGCCGGATGGTGGGATGGCCGGCAAGCGGCGAGGCACAAACCAAAACTTCATAAGATATCAAGTTGAATTATTACAGTAGATATTTAATGGCTAATAGAGTAGAATGTCAGAGTTGCTCTCCTGGTAACTCAGTGTACCAACTCAGTAGATCTTTGGCACGTCGAAGAGTCTGTTTCGCCAAGGCCTTGAGCCTCTTCTCCGAGTCCTCCGCTCTGACCTCTTCCGGCGCATGAGTCGATATCCGCTTTGGATCAATATTGCCCAGGATTGCAAGCCCTCTTGGCTCTCCTTCATCGCACTTTATCCTGGACAACATCACATATGCCGCTGCGGTACTGGTGCAGCTCGACAAATGGATGACTCCTGCATCAAGTGAGCGGCTCTGTGAATTGTGAGCGGTACAGCTGAAGCCGGCAATAATGGGAACTTGGTGTCGGCGCGCACTGTAAACAGTTTCGCTGCGGCGCCTTTTGTACGTGATATTATCGGCTGTTGGCGCCAGCGTCAGGCGATGTGGGTATTTTGCACTGGGATCAGATGAGGTGTAAGCGGGAATTTCCACATCCACGGAGATCGCATAGCGGCGTCCACCCCGTATTTCGTATCTCAATCCGATGAGGGTTCCACCACTGCCTTTTGAGATACCCAGTTCGACGGCGATATTGTCTACAACGAAGGTCGGCATACCGACCACAAGCGGGAGGCGTCCACTGAGATCATTGGCATTTGATTTTATGGGAGTGTCCCAAGCGTCGATTGCGTTCTGACCGGTTAATGTGATTTTGTGGCCAACACGTCCAATGGTATCCTCGGCATAATAGACGGCAAATTCCTGCCCAGTGAATTGCGCAAAGGCCTCGGTTGAGTTCCAGTTGTGTGCGTTTCGCACATGGTTCGTATATGTGATGAGTGGGGCTGCATCGTTAGGTGTGTCCAGCCATTTGGAGATGCTTGTAAGAGAGGGATCAACCACAGAGCCTGGAGCCCCTAGTTGGTAGCGCCGCAGATAGTCGAGGTCACTGTCTTCACCGTCCACGGTGCACCTCCCGCGGCGAAGACGGTTGAGAAGCTCCACAAAGCGGGGGTTCTTTTGCCGGACTACCTCGTCGAGAATGACACAATCTGTTATGGACCAGAAGTTCTTGATTGCCGTAATGTTCCGGCGGGTTGCAGCGTTCAATCCATTCAGGTCGCAATTCGACTTGAAAATGGAAACATATCTGTGGTCAAAAAGTGATATGGCACGTGGAGGAGTAAGCTGGTACTCGTCGCCGGAGAAGATGATGTCGAGATTGCCAAACGGATCATCCGTGCAGGCGCGAGCCAAATTGATGTTTCGAGATAATTTCTCGGCGTCGCCACAGCTCAAGAAGTAGCCTTCGTCGATAACAAAGGTTTCCGTTCCCTCCAAGCGTGCAACAAGAGCCTTGAGAGAGCTCGAATTCGGCTTTGCAAGGACCGACGATGGGACACGAATTGCACCTTCACTGTGGGTGGTAGAACCTCGAACATTGCTTGCAGCAACGCCAGTTGGGGCAGTGAACGTCAGCTCGGGGAGCAATCCCACCTCGTCATAGAAGGCGCGCAGCGCATCATATATGTGCGATTTGCCTGTGCCGCCGGAGCCTCCAATTATAAGGCGGAACGGCTTGTGCTCCGTAGTAGGACAGTCAAGACGCTTGATGCGGTTGTCGACCTTGAGTAGAAAGGCCAGCTTCTGCTTGGGGTTAAGCGTGAAGTGTTCAATGACTGCAACTGCAATCCTTTGCCACTCTGCCAAACGCTTCCATCGTGCATCGCTGCCATTGCTGGCATTCGCTATGCGTAATCGCACAATTTCTTTCTCCTTAGCAAAGGTGGTCTGACGCGGTTGCACGGGTGATCGATGGTTTTCTCCACGCTGACCACTGGCCGCCGGCTTTTTACGTACTGCGTCTGCACGATGGGGTGTCAATATTTGATTGAAAGGGAGGTATATCGGCAGAACGTACCAGCCCGCTGTTTCAAGATGGCTGCCTTTTCCTCCACGAGAAGTTGAGAGGCAGCAGTAGCTGCTGTCTTGGCTGTGCTGTCCGCTTCCAGAGATTGGCCTGGTAGTCGTGTGAGAATATCTGTCGGTTGCGGCGGTGTGTTGTAGAAACCAGCAGCATGCGCCAGAGATATGCTTGTAGATGTGGAAGCCGCTGTTGCAGCTGAACAGGTCTCAATGAAGGTGTCCGTACCAAGATCCTCTGTGTCGTGAACAGCGTCGTTGTCATACTCCGGTCCTATAGCACCTTGACCTAGCTGCCAGTCTATATCATTTGCGAGGGCATCTCCGAGGTCGGCGGGGGAAAGAAATCCGTTTGTTTCCCGAGCTTGCGCATGCCGTTTTCTCCGCTGCGCAGAAAAGTCGTCGGCAGCCAATTTGCACTCCCACTGCTCCTGCATGTGATTTATCACCTTCAAATGATGCGGCGGCAGAGTCGAAAGAAGAAGTGCCAAGGCATCAGTCCAACTGACATCATGCGCCTTGAGTGCAGTGTCCGTAGAGCGGCTCCAGGGGCGAAAAAGAGCGAGGATGGTGACAGCATACTTGTCGGCTTGATCAGCAAGGTCGCGTCGTGGTATCGGCCAGCCACATAAGACAGGGATGTACCGTATTTTGCGTTTTCGGAGGGCGTGGGTGGTAAACTGAGGGTGCTTAGGGTGAAACAACAACTCGGAGCCATTGGATTCTGTGTGAATGGGTTAATGTTGGTATTATCACAAGCATCAATATTACCTGGAACCTCATCATCCGCCGACTCAGCATCTGAATTATCTGACACATCTGAGTCCGCCTTTCGGCGCTTCTTAGTGCGCCGAATCTTTTCATACTCGCCAATTTGGTCCCACATGGGAACATTTTCGAGTTCTGATGGCCGGTACAGGACATCGTACACCAGGGAATTGAGTGCGGGGGCAGTGGAACCAGCATTCAACAGAACAAGGCTGTCGGAAAGATCCACTGCATCATGACGCTCGGCTTCACTATCTACACTGCAAAAAAATCAATATGGATTGGTTGGAATTGGGAAAACAAACACCCACTCGTCGGCGTGCTCAACACAGTCTGTTATCCTGAGAAAGTATATTGTCAGAGGATTTTGTGAAGAGTTGAATCGCTTACTGGTCGTCATTATCAACTCCTAGTGTGGGCTTCGAATATGCAGGGAATTGTTCGGGGGAAATCCATGTCAATAATTTAGACCAGTAGACCTTCGCAAATCGCGCATCGGTGACGTGGTTTGGTATTCCCACAAGTGCCGAGGCCACCTGTTGCCCGGACAGCTCGCGACGTCCGTTCATTTGATTGAGAGTCTTGAGCAGAAGCTTTCGGCATTGCTCCTCATCAACAGAGAAGGGAGCTCCTTTATTTGCTGCTTGCAAAGATTTCTGCGCTACAGAAAGGGCGCTCATGACCACAGCGGAGTCCAGCGAAGACTTCGCAGTGTAGTTGGTCATGTAGATGCTGAGAGCAGCTCCGAACGCCCCAGAACCAACGAATTTCCCGTCAGTGTTGCACTGGAAGCAGCCACTGATGGTTGGATTGTGGCCCACGACATTGCCTGACAGGCGCTGCTGGTGAACCTTGCCATCGTCGTCCATGAAAGTCTCGGAGACCAGATCTGCGGGGTAGTTGAAACGACACAGCTTATCGCGTTCCGCGTCGTCCAGGCTGCGAAGAGACTGTGGAATGTGTTTGAAGCAGGTCTGGTTATGTTTATGGACCTGGCCAGATACATCCAGCACCTCGCGCAGAAACTGCGGCCAGATTTCGTCGAAACGGGGATGATCAGGATGAGGGGGGCGACCGAGAAGGCACTGCTTCTGTTCGAGGCGCGTGCCGCCTACTTCTTCGGTGTCTGTGGGAAGGTCGTGCCTGAAAGTTGTGTCCAGCCAGCGGAAAAATCGGTCCTTGAAGTCGGCATCATCTGCAGCTTTTTTCTGGATTTGGAGCGGAGAAAGCGCGCCTTCGAGCCATATCAGGATGTGGAGGTGTAGTGAACCTCGGTTCTGTGCCTCGACTACACCGTAATAGTGTTTAACACGGCCAAATACACCGCGTTTGCAATTGCGCTCAAAACCCAGGAACACATCTGTGAATTGGTCAACCATGAGCTTGAAGAACTCTGCACCAGCCACTGGATTGGCTGCGAGTGAGCGTGCACGCTCGAATGTGGTAAACCTAGAATCTGGCCGACTAAACAGAGCATCCAGGTCGATGTCACTGCCGGCGACGTAAGAGGACAAGGGGTTGAAGGTGTCCGCTGGGTTCAAGGTGAAGAAAACGGAGGGAGTACCACTGTCACGAGCCAGCGCGCGCAGTTCCTCTCGCATGTCGGTGATCTCGGCTGTCGATCCCTGTATATGCTCGCTCACGCAATCGACGTAATGGAGGAGCTGGAAGATGGCCTTCTCGGCATCCGTAGTAGTATCGTAACTTAAAAAAGCGGGTCAGGAATGTATGAATACTAAAATAGATAAGTAGTACGCACCGTGAATAATCTTTGCAAGCTTTCTTTATTGCCATCGCAGTCTCAACCTTCTTCAATGTCTCGTCGTCAATTTTACCCATGGCTTCCATCGCGCGAGGCCACCATGCCCGACGTACAGCCAAGCGCGACATGTACGAGGACGCGCGCAGCATCTGGATATTGTGCATGGCGAAAATAAAGGACAGATGTGTCTGAAATCGCCGATCTGCCAGTTGAAGATACCGCGCAACGTGTTTCTTGAGTGGGATTGGTTTAAAATCATGACCATCCACCTTTGCGAGTCGTAGAGGATCTTCGAATATTCCTACACCATAGGGAAATAGAGTAGGCCAGAGCATGCCATAGACCTGCGGGTTGTTGCGTGTCGAGAGGGTGTCAGACGAGGTGGAGGTCTTTACAAACGCACCGCCTGCCCTGAGGTGCTTGAGGGCGGCGATCTTGCGGTGGTTCAGCGATATCTCAGCTTCCTCCACATCAAATGTACCAGTTGTTGTAACTGGTATGTTGCTGTCTGTCTCGTCGTGTTGCGCCGCGAATATGGCCTCGGTAGTGTCGATACCGTGTCCTGTGTATGTAGAACTTTGGCTACGAATCGTGCCGTTTGATGCCTGACGCTGAACGGGGAAAGGAACTTGCCCGTCAACGGGATACTCATTGAGAGTGTCGTAGTCGATGACAATGTCGGAGTATAAGGGATTATTCCGCTTCAACCACTCGAGCGCCCGGATAATATGGCCGCGTCGGACAAGAAAAGGAGTTCTCTCGAAAATGTTCGCCGTGGCCTCCTGGTCGTCGGATACAAAGATCACGACGATCTCGTCATACAATGCTGACATTGGACGTGGAAGAACTGTAGCGAGTTCGGAAATTTCCCGTGCGCCGCTCTTTGGGCTAATGGTCCAGATGATCCGCCAGAGGTTATGCGTGCCCAACATTTTGTGCTATGTGCACGCGCTATAACGAGCTCCTCCACGTATGTGAGGGATTGCAGCTCTGGGGGGACCGGACCGATCCAACAGCCATTTGCCCAGCTGAGCATCGGCAGCGACACAAATTTCCCTCTGGTGACGCATTCGGCGCATGAAGGACAGCATTGATAGCGCCCGTTATATAGGGTGTGTGACTGTATTGCCGGTTGGTGTTGTGCTGTACGAAGATAACGGATGGCGGCGTCTAATATTGCGATGTCGAGGTCCTTCGTCTCGAAGCATTTCAGCTTCACACTGAGCTCATTGCGGTTGCAAAAGGAGCAAGGCCCTCGGCTAAGCTTTTCCGCAGAGGTCTGCTCCCGATGTTCGCGAATAATCTGGGCACGATGATCAGCAACGAACTGGCGAGATACAACCATGGGTCATCAGCAAATCCGGAAATATCTGTTATGACCTGATGTGGTATGTCTTGCCTTGTCTGCCTTGCAACGCTTTCCAACCGCCTTGGAACGCCTTTCATCACCTTGCAAGCGAACCAAATGCGGGATATTCATATGCATTGTGCTCCCCGGTCCAGCTATTTCCTATCAAAGGCCCTAATGTTCATGATGTTCGTGGTATACGGCGGAAACTTCTGGAGAGAATTACACAGGAAAGTTTAAATATTGTCGTACACATTGTATCATAGTTATAGTGTGGCCCACATCGAGCACATAACGATTGCACCGTCAGCATATAATGGGCAGTCCGACGAGCTGCCGACAAACAAACCGACAAAGCCAGTAAAGTTTATAACGTGGCCTCAATGTTACTCAAATTCCATTGAGCTCGAGGAACTGAACGAGTCGGAGCGACTCCGACGTCCATTTCTCCGAGTCCGCTGGTCATCAGACGTAGCGGGGCGGATCTTGGGCGGATCATGATGCGAAAGGCTGTGAAATCAGTGATGAGTTTCAAACTCCGCATGTCACATTGCGTGCTTGTTTGTCGACCAAACAAGTTCATCTTTCTTCCTTTCCCCCACGTCGCTCCTCTCCTTCCCCTCGTCTTTCTTCGTCAATGGCCAACTGTACAGCTCAAGAACTCCAGCAACTTGATACAACTGCCTCCAGATACATCCCGAAGTCCTTCTGATGGCCCTTGCAAGAAACCTGGTCAAGTCGAGCGCGCTCGGGAACGTCAACTTCAAGCATGCTCAAGCTTCAAGCCTCCTCAAGTCACTCAAAGAATTAACTATGTTCTGCAAGATGTTCTGCTCTCAAGGATTTCGATGCCCGACCTACTCCCTGGCCTTTCGCTGTGTCGCGTCGTTGGGATCAAGGCTTAGATCACAAGCCTTCAATGTCTCAAGTGGTCAAGTCGTCAACGGTCCGCTGCGCATCATGGCTCGTTCTCTCGTGGTTCTAGCTTTCGTATTTCTGATGCCTTTTGGATTGCAGCAAAACTTCGCTGGCCTGGTCTACTCATTTGACTTGTGACTGTCCGGCGGACCGCGAGGACTTCGTTGGCGTGTTCTACATGTAGTAGTCGATTGCAATCCATTTATTATTTTATCTCTTCATTTGTGTCTGAGGCCAGATGTGGTGTGGATACACATACAGAACTGACGTGCGGTGTTGGTTTACCATGCCTTATAAGGGACCTAAACCCCGTCTGCTGGATGTGTTTTGGTCTGGCCAGATGACCCTTGCAAACCGCTGTGGATGTTTGGTAAGCCAAGTTGAAAAAATTCATAAGGCTTAGGTGTATTAGATGACTTTGATGCCTTACATGGCCTTATATGATCTGGCAAGGATCGTCCGGTTTTGCTGATGTACATAAAGCATTTTGTGGTCGGACAAAGCTGAGCACGGTAAGACACAAAGCTTCCAAAACAAGTTTTGGTTTGTGAATCATTGAGCTTCGATGGCTCTGGCAGATGTGACATCGCCGCCAGATCCTCGCAGGATACCGCCTCTAATAACGAAGACCTTCTCCTGCACGTGCCAATGAAGTGGCTCTCCGTCTTCGCTGTTCTGCTAATTATTGGCTTGTCTCAATCGGCTTGCGAGGCACAGGACTCGGAGGCCATTGCCAAAAGGCAAAAATGTCGCAATATACCTGGTAGCGCTGGCTACCCCAGTGCTGCTGCATGGAATAGACTGAACGCGTCAATATCGGGGCGCCTGATTGTATCCGTTCCGTCTGCCAAATACTGTGCGAGTCTTCCTGGGGGCGCGTGTACAGACGAACAGTGGGGGAGTGCGCTCTTCCGGAATTCGATTCCCGGAGCCATGAATGCGGTAACGCCGCCTTCAATATTTATATTCCTGTGTTAATATCTTTCCAGGTTAATTGGGAACAGGTATGAACGAGCCGTGCTCCCTCGGCCAAAATTCCATTCACGTCTTTCGCTAGGGTTATGATTTGATACCGCCTTCACTTTGCCTCCGCAATGCAATTACTTGCGGTCAAGGAGATGTACCTCTGTACTCTGTTGAAGCAGTCGCAGTCGCCGATGTACAGGTACGATTCGCCTTGTCAATATCTCGGGGCGACTCACGCCTCCGTTAGGCCGCCGTAAAATTTGCCACTGCGCATAACCTGCGTCTAGCTGTCAAGGCCTCTGGGCACGACGTCCTCGGACGCTCGACTGCGCCGCACTCCCTACTTATACGCACTTCAAACTTCCAAGATATCACCTTCACCGACGCGTTCAAGGTGGGGAAGCACAACGAGGGGTCCGCGGTCACAATGGGCAGCGGTGTACACTTGCAAACGTTATACAAGTCGGCCAAATCGATAGGCAAGATCGTGGTAGGGGGGACGGCTGCAACAGTCTGTGGTGCTGGCGGTTACCTACAAGGGGTGGACACTCTGCCTTGAGTCCGACTTTGGGCCTGGCTTCGGACAATGCGCTTGGTTCGTCAAAGTATCTCCCCACGACCTGGGTCTCATTCCATCGACTCCAGAATTTCAGATCGTCATCGCAAGTGGTGCGCTGCTCAAGGTTAATAGTATATCGCATCCAGACCGTCCGTCCCTTTTGTTTTTCTGTCTGAAAGCGTCGTAACTGATTAGAAGTATCAAAATCTTAGTATTCTACGCCCTTCGCGGGGGTGGCGCCGGCAGCTGGGGCGTACTGGTGTCCGCCACCGTCCGCACATTCCCAACCTTCAACGCGACGTTCAGCTTCGTCAGCCTCGCCTCAGACAACAACACTGCCCTCGCTGCGATTGCCGCCCTACATGCCCAGCACATATTTGACCCCGTCCGCGGTGGCCAATATTTCTTTTTCACCCGAGCGTCCCCAAACGCGACGGCGATGTTCTCTATCAGCATGTTCCTACCCAATATTACCGTAGCGAAGGGCACTGCGGTGCTGGAGCCATTTATTTCTGCCGCGAGGGCGATTCCGGGTGTGTCGGTCGTGGGGGAGGTATATAGGAACGAGAACATAAACGATGTGCTGTTCCAGGCGGACGATGCTGTCGGGCTGAATCTGGCGTTGGGCTCCCGCCTGATCCCGGAGGCTCTGTATAGGAATTCTCCTAAGGCGGTGGGGAAAGTTTACAAGGAACTTTTGGATGGGGGAGCTTTGGGGTGCGTTTAACTTGTGGATTGTGGGCTAGATAAACTTAATGATCCATTTCGTTTTTCTTTCAGAATTTTTGCACGTCTCGTGGCGGGCGGACAGGTTTCAGCAAACGCTCGAATTTCATCGGCACTGAACCCCGCCTGGCGGACAACTAAAGTGCACGTCAGTGATATTTTTCATTGGTGGTTTGGGGCTCTGATTTCAATTTATGATGCAGGTGCTCCTCGCGAACAGCTGGGAGAACTCGGCGACGCTCGCAGAGGTCAACACTATGCGGACTCGTTTCAAGAGTACCCAGCTCCCAATTTTGAAGCAGATCTCTGGACCAGATGCGGGCGCGTACTCGAACGAGGCGGATGTTTTGGAAGAAAACTTCCAGACGACGTTCTTTGGCCCCAACTACGCCAGGCTCAGCACTATCAAGAAGAAGTACGATCCTACGGACCTGTTTATTGTCCGCGTTGGAGTCGGGAGCGAGCGATGGGACCAGTGGGGGCTGTGCACCATTTAAACGGAGTGGGGCGTTAACACCTGAATGAGATTTATTACTGCTCTTACCTTCCGCCTCACCACTTGCACTTGAGTTCAATTGAATATTACATGGAACAATGTGAAGAATTTATTTAACCGTTAACGTTTGTGCACTGGCTTGCAAACTCAATCCGTCTTTGCTGCATAAAGGACGGGTAATGTCGAAATACCGGAAATGCCTTCTGACAGTTAGGTATCTTTCTGAGGGGGGTCACATCACGTGATGTGAATTTCCACATCTGTCACACTCCCTCAACTTCGTCATCGTCTTCCATGCTTTCGGCCAGCCCTTCATCTTGATTGGATTCGAGTTCCGGCTCAGATTGTCGCTGGCACCTAAGTTCGGACGAGAAGGACAACCCATGCGACACTGGTTCGCCGCGTCGTTCGCGCCGATTTGCGCTATACCTTGCTGATATCCGCTCGCTTGATCCGCACCAAACTTGGAACATCTCCCCTCTAAAGCTAGCACTGGTGACCTGCGCCACGGAACGTGTCCACTTTCCCAAGAGACGAGGAGCCCCTCGGCATCTGGTGTACGTGTTATTTTTGGACCTACAATACGCAATTGGATCCCAACCATCTCCCGTGTTGCTCGCGTGGGTTCAACTCAGCATGTAAATCGTCGGAATTTTGTGAGATCCCGTGAAAGACTTGTTGATTTGACTAGCGCGAGAAGCAGCACGAAGACTTTTTTTTCTGCACAATAAACAATAATGTACAAGGTGGATTCGTGGAATTTACAATGCCAAGAGGAACATAGGGTCATCCCTATTCACGTGGCATCGCAACAGTCAGGGCTGACTTTTCCTGCCAGCTGCTAGATCCTTATCCAATCCGTATCCAACAACCTTCGCGACAAATGAACAAGCATGTTTTGAGGCATGTACCCAACCTTCATCGATGCGCGCCTGGACCGACTACCACGGACGTAGACTTGGAACCCACACCAAAGCAAACGGCTTATCATCTTAGACGAGTTTGTCTGGGCCAGAGCTCCCGCCACAAGCACGGGTCGGGAAGCGACACGTCAAGGCGCATCACAAAAAGATTAACGAAAATGACAGCTGCATGTTCTATAATATGGATTAGTATCCCCACAAACCACCTCTCCTCCTCCCCCAACAAGCGCCCGCTCCAAGAATCTCCTTGCCCTCCTCTCACTGTCTCTACTGATTTTACTCTGGCGGCGCAGCCAGCATGTCCAACATCGCTATTGTCGACGACCATGACCCGCTTGTTCAATACGGAGGAACTTGGGTCGACGATGGGGCCTTTCACGAGTTTCAAGCCACCACGAAATGGTCGTCGACCCAAGGCTCAACGGCGTCGTTCACCTTTGATGGTACAGCTGTCTTCATCCACAAAACATCTGCGGCGCTGACTCTCATTTCAGGAACTTCGATTACAGTCTATGGCTCTGTTTCACGCCGAAAACCACCCCAGCCCAGCATGACCTTCACGATAGACGGCTCCTCTTCCCTAAGCGGCTCATTTACCCCTGCTAACGAGGTCTTCCAATACCACCAGGCACTCTGGACATCACCCACACTCAGCAGCGGAACTCACACCATCGTAGTCACCCAAAATGCAGTCGGCCAGAATTCGGTAGCTGCGCCCAGAGGCGGCATCTGGCTCGACTACTTTCTGTACACCACGGCCTCTACCGCCGTGAAGTCCTACGTTATCGACGATGCCGACGCGCGAATAAAGTACTCCGGCGCGTGGAAAAGGGCGGGCGGCGTCAAGGACTTCCAACACACTGCAATTCAGAGCACAGCTGCAGGGGCATCGCTTTCTTTGGAATTCGTCGGCAAGTCTTGCCTCGTCTCATACATCCATTCATTTACACCCGTTCTCAGGGAAATCCATTTCATATTACGGAGGCGCGACCGGGAATCCGATGCATGCGTCTATCGTAATCGATGGAGATGCAGCTGTGAATGTCGTCCCTACGAATCCGACAGAGACGAACAACCTGTATTTCAGTTCGGGAGCCCTGTCGGACGGAAAACACACGCTGGTCATCACAGCCATGGATGCCAACGCCGTATGGGTAGATTATTTCCTTGCCGGCCCAGGCACAGAGTCCGGAGGGAATACTTCAGCAGACCCCGGCACCCCGATTACCCACACAAATACAACAAATTCTGGCGCTGATACGTCGGCCGGCGCACCTCCCTCGAACCCATCGGATACTGCCCAGGTCGGAAAATTAGGGTCGTCATCCTCATCGACTGGAGCAATCGGCGCACCTCCGACTGGGACAGCTCCAGACTTGTCATCCTCGACTACGACCATCGTGGTGAACAACATAAACGCCGCGTCAACGCCGTCGATCTTACCCATTGTTCTGGGTGTTGTCGGCGGGTTGCTGTTCCTCATCGCCCTCATTCTGATCGCAGTTTTCTGTATCCGGCGAAGGAAACGTACTCGATCCGCCGCTCGTAGTAAGCCTTCGCTTTCGTCCCATCGCCTCCCTCTAAACATCCGTGCGCAGTGGATATTTCCGAAGATGCATTCCATTATGGGTCCGTCATGGCCACCAGCCAGCTCGATGTAACGCCGGTAGTCTCTCGTCCCACTTCGTACTCGTGGTCGCAGGCCACGCCAATACCCGATAAACTTGCCCGGGAAGCTGAATGGTTGGAGCTGTCCTGGAAGGATCCCGCGTCTCGCACCAGTACGGAGACAACCATTGGTCCATCAACTTTCGCCGAAAACCCACCCTCCGATGTACCACCGACTCTTTATGATAATCGGAGGAATACTGGGACCACTCTCGCATACCCACGCCCCCCAACATATGTCGAGTAGTGCCTCTCGTTCTTTCTCCAGATCCACTTACTTCAACGAGGCGGATGTCCTGGAAGGAAACTTCCAGACGACGTTCTTTGGCCCTAACTACGTCAGGCTCAGTGCTATCAATGAAAGTACGATCCTACGGACCTGTTTATGAGTCGTGAGCGAGCGATGGGACCAGTGGGTTGTGCACCATTTATTCGTATTTTAACACCCGGATGCGATTTATTACTGCTCTTATCTCGGTATTTCCGTCTCACCACTTGCACTTGAGGTCAAATATTAGCGGTAGAGGAAACGAACACCCCGGCAATTTATTTAAACGTCACACCGGCTTTTAAACTCAATCTATGTTTAAGCATGAAGAGTCGAAATGCCGGAAATGCTTCTGACTTGAAGTTAACCGTTTTTTTAGCAAATCCTCGGCGATTCTTTGCATCTCTTAAACTTTGCTTTACCTCCATCGAGGCTACCCCCTTCTCTCTCTCCCTCCCCTCCTCCTTCCTCGATGTCAAATGACCCTCGTATAGATCCAACAAGATCCAGCTCCATTGCCTTTGGATGCCTCGAGGCTGAAATTCATTCCTATACCATCAGTTTATTCACACCAACCGTGCTATTTCCGATGCGGTGTAAACTGTAGAGTCACTGCAGGCTGCGGAAACACGACGGACTGGGCAAAGAACCCCGTCCCGTGAGTCCACAGCTATTCAAGAAGTCCTAGAACCAGTCCGAGATTCAGACAAGTTGACCGCAGTAGTCATGCTGCGGACACCTATGTCCTTTTGAAAGAGAAAAACCAACATTTCGGTCGTCTTTCTGCACCCACGCTTTATTCTCTCCGCTCTTGCCTGCCATCTTATGCTGTGGTTCTCGGGATACCCAATAAAACTGGTCTTCATCGTCCTACATTACATGCAAGTCCTTCAGATTCTCCTGTCGGTTTGACTGGGCCCACTCCACCTGAATAATCAACCACAAGGCCGCACTGCCCTTCAAAACTGATAATATTCCTTTTACAAAGACGGGCTTCTCTCAAAATCCCTGGGCCGATTTAGTCTCTCCTAGACAAACACTTTAACCAATGAAGTTCGTACCTCGCTTCTTAAAGGGCTGATTCTGGAATTACGCGCGTCGCGGCTGATGGTACCTTTGCTGCCGATTTTCAAGTTGTGACTGAGCTCGCTTCAGTTGCTCTTGGATTCCCATTGTCAAAGCCTCTCGCTCTTTCCCTTACACATCTCTCTGTGCCTGAAAATATCGCTCCACTGCTGATTGGGATCCCATCAACATTATCTATAGGACCTACCTCACTCAATATTATTCAACCCTCTTCACTCTCCCATAATCTAATGTTCACTTTCGGTCTTTGAAGGCACTAATAATCTATTTTTTTCCGTTTGCCGGAGCGAAGCGGAAGCATGCCTTGTTAGTACTTACTTAAAGTTACTTAGCTTTTCCGAACCTTCACGTCGCGTTCTGTCACATCACATGGTGGCACGTTTGTCACACTCCTTGGCTTCATCCCATCGTCTTCATGCTTTCACCCGTCCCCTTCCTCGGTGTTGAGACTGGATTGGAGTTCTGGCTCAGATTATTCTGGCACTTGAATTCGGACGTGAAGGCCAACCGGTGCGACACTGATTCGCGCCGATTTGCGCTACACTACAACTACGCTAAGTAGTAGTACGGACGACAGTCGACTGGCGTCCACTCCTTTGATTCGCACAAAAACTAGGATTAGGAATAGCTACCTTAGCACTTCTCGTGTCCACTTTCCCAGGAGCCGAGGAACCCGTCGGCGCCGGGCGTATGGTGTGCGTTGTTTATTTTTGAACCCACAATACCCGAATCCTTACTTAAACCAAATCTAGCGCTGTTTAACAATTTAACAATTCGATATCCGTCTATGTACGTAGCACTTAGGTATAAATACCTTGACGGACCCAATAGAGAGGAACGTGAAATAGTAAATAGTATCGTAAATCGTGGTACTGTATCATGAAGATCCTTGTGGGTTCAACTCCAGCACGTAAATCGTCGAAATGGGATAAAAAGAGCTCCTGCGATTCGGCGAAAGACTTGTTGATTTGACTAGTGCATGAGCTCGGGAGACCACAAAGACTTTTTCTCTGTGCAATAAATGATAAGTATGTAAGTACATAGTTAAATGGTGGCACTTATGCTTATCATGCCAAGAGGAACATAGGCACATCCCTATTCGCGTGGCATCGCAACGGTCAGCACTGACTTTTCCTGCCAGCCGCTAGATCCTTATCCAGTCCGTATCCAATAGCCTCCGCGACAATTATGCACCTAAGTGGCAAGTACCTTCGTCGATGCGCACCTCTGCCACACACGTAGACTTGACTCCACAAAGCAAACGGCTTATCATCTTTGACGAGCTTTGGACCAGAGGTCCTGCCGCAAGTACAGCTCCAGAAGCGACACATCAGGGCACATCAGGAAGAGATCTCCCGCAAATGACAGCTGTATGTTCTATAATATCGACTAATATGCCCACAAAACCACTTCTCCTCTCCCCCAACAAACGCCCGCTTCAAGAATCCCCTCGCCCTCCTCTCACTGTCATTACTGGTTACCTCTGGCGGCGCAGCCAGCATGTCCAACATCGCTATTGTCGACGACCATGACCCACTCGTTCAATACGGGGGAACTTGGGTCGACGATGGGGCTTTTCATGAGTTTCAAGCCACCACGAAATGGTCGTCGACCCAAGGCTCAACGGCGTCGTTTACCTTTGATGGTACAGCTGTCAAGTTCATCTGCAAAACATCTGCGGCGCTAACTCTCATTTCAGGAACTTCGATTACAGTCTATGGCTCTGTTTCACGCCGAAAACCACCCCAGCCCAGTATGACCTTCACGATAGACGGCTCCTCTTCCCTCAGCGGCTCATTTACTCCCGCCAACGAGGTCTTCCAGTACCACCAGGCACTCTGGACATCACCCACACTCAGCAGCGGAACTCACACCATCGTAGTCACCCAAAATGCAGTCGGTCAGAATTCGGTGGCAGCGCCCAGAGGCGGCATCTGGTTCGACTACTTTCTGTACACCACGGCCTCTACCGCCGTGAAGTCCTATGTTATTGACGATGCCGACGCGCGAATAAAGTACTCCGGCGCATGGAAAAGGGCCGGCAGCGTCAAGGATTTCCAACACACTGCAATTCAGAGCACAGCTGCAGGAGCATCGCTTTCTTTGGAATTCGTCGGCAAGTCTTGCCTCGTCTCATACATCCATTTATTTACACCGATTCTTAGGGAAATCCATTTCATATTACGGAGGCGCGACTGGGAATCCGATGCATGCGTCCATCGTAATCGATGGGGGTGCAGCTGTGAATGTCGTCCCTACGAATCCGACAGAGACGAACAATCTGTATTTCAGCTCGGGAGCCCTGTCGGACGGAAAACACACGCTGGTCATCACAGCCATGGATACCAACGCCGTGTGGGTGGATTATTTCCTTGTCGGCCCAGGCACAGAGTCCGGAGGGAATACTCCAGCAGACCCCGGCACCCCGATTACCCACACAAATACGACAAATTCTGGCGCTGATACGTCGGCCGGCGCACCCCCCTCGAACCCATCGGGTACTGCCCAGGTCGGAAAATTAGGGTCGTCATCGACTGGAGCAATCGGCGCACCTCCGACTGGGACAGCTCCAGACTCGTCATCCTCGACTACGACCATCGTGGTGAACAACGTAAACGCCGGGTCAGCGCCGTCGATCTTACCCATAGTCCTCGGCGTTGTCGGCGGTTTGCTGTTCCTCATCGCCCTCATTCTAATCGCAGTTTTCTGTATCCGGCGAAGGAAACGTACTCGATCCGCCGCTCGTAGTAAGCCTTCACTTTCGTCCCTTCGCCTCCCACTGAAAATCTGTGTGCAGTGGATATTTCCGAAGATGCGTTCCGTTATGGGTCCGTCATGGCCACCAGCCAGCTCGATGTAACGCCGGTAGTCTCTCGTCCCACTTCGTACTCGCGGTCGCAGACCACGCCAATACCCGCTAAACTTGCCCGGGAAGCTGAATGGCTGGAGCTGTCTCGGAAGGGTCCCGCGTCTCGCACCGGTACGGAGACAACCATTGATCCATCAACTTTCGAACACCCACCCTCCGATGTACCACTGGCTCCTTACGATGATTGGAGGAATACTGGGACCACTCTAGCATACCAACGCCCTCCGACATATGTCGAGTAGTGCCTCTCGTTCTTTCTACAGATCTAGGTAGTATCTGCAACTCTTTACCTTTCTAGATGATGCGATATAATATATGTTGGAAACCTCGCTGTTGCATTCCCCTCCAGGGCTCGACTTCGAAGAGTACATAGATTTTCTCGGAATTTCTATTCATTTTGATGGTTTGTTGGTGTCTCGAGCATCCGGTGTTTGCTGCGGTTTGTTTGATAACGGCCGACGCGTTACTTCACGTGATACTTGATTACTTGATCAGAACATTGCAGCCTCTCCCGGTCCCCAACTTCTTCCACTTCCGATTCTGCTGAACCGTTCAGAGGTACTAACTAATACACACGTGTGTGCTGATTCTTTTTGACCGCCCTGAAGGCTTGTATACCTGTGACTTGAAGAAAGCCACGAATGGAGGAGTCTCTGGTGCGACGACTGACGATATTCTTTACGCTGAACCCACTTGATAGGTCACCGGTCACCAGTCAACGACAGTTGGCCCCCGGCCGATGGCTCCCATGGCGCAAAGCTGGGAGTAGCGCACTTCGATCAACTTCCAAGAGTCATGCCTGACATCCACGCTACCTACCGACTGACATCTCGATATCACTGCAACAACCGAAGCTCAAGCCACAAGGCCCTTTCCCTTCTTCTATTCACTCTTTTACCCCCCTCCGAGGGCTGGCTCCCTCCCCAATTTGCCTCTCACCGCCATGTCCAACATAGCTATCGTCGACGAGCGTGATCCACTCGTAAAATATGTGGGAACCTGGAATAACGCAGGAGCTTACCAGGAATTTCAAGGAACTACTAGGTGGTCAGCAACCACAGGTTCCACAATGTCCTTCACCTTTGAAGGTACGTACCTGTCTAGCATATTATTCACGAGCTGCTCTCTTAGTCTCGTCCAGGGACTTCGATTATCGTCTTCGGCTCGGTTGCAGCAAAAGACCCCCCTCTTTCCAGTCTATCCTTCGTTATCGATGGCTCTATAATTGGTGCATATGTCCCCATCAGCAATCCTCCGTATCACCAGCCGCTCTGGACGTCACCTACACTCAGCGATGGATTTCATACCATCTTGATCACCCAGGCTGAGGCACAGTCATCCGGCGTGATTTTCCTCGACTACTTCCTGTATAACACCTCCTCTACCACTGTAGAGTCCTACTTCGTCGACGACATCGATCCGCGGATAAAATATTCCGGGGCATGGAAAAGGTTCGGCGGGGACTTTGACTTGCAACACACAGCAATACGGACCGATGCTGCCGGTGCGTCGCTTTCCTTTGAATTCATTGGTGAGTGTGGCAGCCCGGAAGTGTACCCCACATTCGTTGATGCGAGTTCCTAGGGAAATCTATCTCTTATTATGGAGGCGCCGATCGGGGTGGGATGCCAATGAACGCGTCGGTCGTTATCGACGGTGGCAAACCTGTCTTCGTTGTTCCTGATAGCGCAACCGTTATGACAACGAACAACCTATTTTTTCACTCGAATGGTCTATCTGACGGCGCCCATACCATTGAAATTACAAGTCAGGACGATAATCATGTCTGGATAGACTACTTTCTTGTCGGCCCAGGAGCGCAGTCCTCTACTTCCAATAACCCATCTGTGTCTTCTTCGTCCACCAACCTTCCAACGAAGTCAGCGCTCATTAGCGCAATAGTGGGGGGGTGTTATCGGCGGAGTCTTGCTCGTCGCTCTATTAATAATGTGCGTGGTGTTGCTACTTCGTCGTCAGAGACGCCGGGCTCATTACGCCGCTCGTAAGCATCATAACGCCGTTCTGATCCAACTAATCATTTGGATAAAGCCGATATGTTGACGGTCTCATTCCAGCCCTCACCGTACCAATATCCCTCCAACGACTCTTATGCCTCCTACCCTGCGCCCTCGTCACTCCCGCCTCCTCGACGAATACCTGCCAAACTCGCCAGACAAGAAGAGCTGGCCAGCGCACGGCGATATTCGAATTCGCAG
This sequence comes from Mycena rebaudengoi, assembly GCA_029282285.1. NCBI lineage: Eukaryota > Fungi > Basidiomycota > Agaricomycetes > Agaricales > Mycenaceae > Mycena > Mycena rebaudengoi. The sequence continues at coordinate 251,563 of JARJCX010000003.1, read as the reverse complement.
GCTCAATCTAGCGAAATGAAGAATAGCAAGGGCGTATTGAGTGACCCTAGTGTTCCTCCCCCGGTTTATTCTGTTTAGCTTGACTTTACTTCTGTATGCCACCAGTTGCCTCTAATTCAGATGATATGTATATATTGTATATCACTCTGCGCAATTGGGTTTGAACGAATTTCATCATTCCCTCAACTTCGCGTGCACTATTCATAAAACGGCATAATGCAATGGGCTAAGTGGTTGAACCAAGGTTGAACTTAGTGAGCAAGAAGTACACAAATTGCGTTCATTTAATCAGACAGCGATAGTAGCATGCCACGCGGCGTAATATGTCTCGAGGCCTTGAGTCAAGCTTGGCTTTTTAGCCGACCAACCGAGCAACGCGTTCGCCAAGTACGGGCGAATCAGCGCGGAGGAGGCGAGCGCCTCTTCGAACACTGTGGACGATGAGGAGACAATCCCGCATCGGAGCACGAATGAGCAACTTACAATTTCCTGGCTTTCTGTATTCGTATCCTTTCACTCCCGATATCTCCACAAGTTTTTGCAGAAATTCGTCAACAGACTCGGTGGTGGGATTCGAGGCATCGAAGATCTTCCCTCCTATCAACGAGCCCTTCTCCGCTGCGCGAAGATATAAATCGGCCAGGTCGTCGACGTGAATGACCGCACAACGCCCTCCCGGAGTTCCGGGCCAGGAAACTTTTCCTTGCGACGCGGAGTGGAATATCATACCTATAATTGACCCGGAACGTCCGTAGAGTAGGCCGGGACGGATGACGATTCCGTTCACCAGCGGGCTTTGAATAATGGCTTGTTCGACGGCCGGGCGCCACTTGACCAGCTCTACGGGCTCAGAGATCGGAGTGGTGTCCGTGACGGTGATTTTCCTGTTGTCGCCGTGGACCCATGTCCCTGATGTGTATATGTAGGAAAGCGGAGGTGCGCTTGCCGAGCGTATGTCCCGAATTGTTTTGGTGACTCTTTCGAATGCAGCTGCGGCTAAAACCTGAATTTCCATTCCACCGATGGTATCGATGATACAATCGAGGGTCGGAATGAGAGAGAGCCAAGCATCCGAATTAACATCCCCAATAACGGGAATTACTGTCGTGCATCAGAATTGTGGCGATTATTTCAGAAGGAAAATACGTACTTTCTTCGGCAGCGAGCAGCTTAGCTTTATTTTCTGTACGGGCCAAACCATACACCGTGTGACCTCCCCTAATCAACGCTTGGGCAACTGGAAGTCCGATAAACCCTGTTGCTCTGCAAAACGTATCGGTGAAAGGAGGAGGTTGGAAAAAGAGGAGCGGAAGTACCCTAAGATGAGAACCTTCATGGCAGTTCCAAGGCGCTAGTGAGAGTCGATATTCAAAGGTATTGCGAAGGGAGTCCTTAGTTTACCAAGGGTGTCGTTTTTACAGCCGCTTTTTAAAGTAGTTAATTTTGACTTCGATTGTTCTGGGTCTCCGACGTTACGCGTTCTCAGATTCAGGCGAGTGTGCGTGTGCTGCGTAATGCGAGTGGCTTCCGAGGTTGATGCATTGTGATGGTTCGGTAACTGGTCGGTTGAGTGTGCTGGGTAAGCATGCCGAGGTCGGTAAGTGCTGTGATGGTTCGGTAAAAGTTATTATTATAATCCCGTGCTTCCCACAGCTGTATAAAATAGGGGTGCTCAATTCTTAGCCCGTCCGTCCGTCCCGTCGAAAAATAATTAATATTTGATCAAAACAAACAAGCTTTGTTCCTGCTCAACTTCTACCAAAAATTCAATCCAGCATCTGTTTTAGCATTCGAAGGTCCCTTGACACGCATCTGGGCTGTATATTCATCTGCAAATTGTGTCCGCCTCGATAAAACATCGCATCAATTATTTGTTTCGGACAAATATTAATTATTTTTCACGGGACGGACGGACGGGCTAAGAATTGAGCACCCCTATTAGCGTCACATTTTGCTCACATTTTATATTTATTGGATATCTTTCGCCGCACTCCTTCATTTAAACTGAATATCCTACATTTATTCCAGAAAGTGTTCATCCGTCAAGCACCCCACTTCCAACTTCTGGGTGTATTTTCCTACAATGTACATGGTCATTGCAAGTGCACGATATGTTTCTTTTCGGCGCCATTGTGTTAGACGGCACACATTGCAACTTTTCTCAATCTGCCCTTTTCTTGATGTCTCAAGAAATACTAATTTTGCGCCATTTCTGTATTGCCGGAGCCTCTTCATTCCGTGCAGTTGACAACGAAATAAGTTAATATGATAACATCTTTCCTACACATTTGGACGAGAAATATATATATATATGAGATTCAGACTTCAAGTCAGTTGAGTCCTAGTTAAAATGTAGTCCCACTTTTTACAAATGTTTCATGCATTGAAGCTCTATGGTATGAACTTTGGTACTGCTTAATCGGAATTATAATCTCTGGGACCGCTTACAATGTTGCATTTATGTAAACTCGAATATACAGCCGCTACTCGTATGTGAGAACCGGCACAGATTATTCTTTCCGAGTTCGGTTACCGAGTACCATGCTTTCCGGGTTCGGCTTCCGAGGCAGGATGCGAGGCCGCGGGCATCGGATGGGTACGTCAAACTGCGTCGTTTGCGGAATCACCTAAGGTAGGCGCATTCCGCATCCTGTTTATCAGAGACTACTCGCCATCCGAGTCAACAGTGGCTCTACTGAAAAAAAAATCAAATGATGCACTGGCATCAGAAGAGAGGACAGAAGCGTACCGCATGATGAGATAGATGATCCCGCAAATGAGAGGGATACACTGGAGCGGAACATATGCATATGCCAGAAAATAAAATTACCTGTACGTGATGTTTGAGCTGGGCATGTAATGCAATACCTACGTTGAGCTTCCAGAGCTTATCCAGCCGACTGTCAAGCACATCAAACTCGGAGCGCCTCCCGAGAAAGTCCGGGGTTGATTGATCGATATGAGCTTTATTTTGGGCACAGACTCGGAGCGCCTCCCGAGAAAGTCTGGGGTTGATTGACACAAGCTTTATTTTGTGCACAGGCTCGGAGCGCCTTCCGAGAAAGTCCAGGGTTGATTGATGGATATGAGCTTTATTTTGGGCACAGACTCCCATGGAGAGCCTACCCAGAGCCCGAGGTTACTTGGGGCACACAGCGGAGTGCCTAACGACAGCCCGAGGCTTATTTAGGAAGCTCACCCAGCTTCATGTGTCTGCACCCTCGGCTACCCCCGTAGCCATACATAAAAACGGGACGAAACTGAACAGACTCCATTCTCCTTCCTGCTCAGCTGGCTGAGCTACAATTTCTTTATCTTCTCATCCTAAAACTCAAAGTTCCTTTGCACTTGAATTATCCAAATGCAATTCTCTCTGATCGCCGTTTGCGCCGCGGTCACAGCAGTGGCTCTTGGTGCTCCAGCGCCATCCTTCATGAAGAGAGCTTCGTGCCACATGACGGGTCGGTCATATTCGAATATTTAGATCTCTGTATCTCACCTGGGGTCCACACAACAGCTTGCGTTGCTGAACTTGCACCGTCAAGTGGGTCTTCTCGCCACATGCACGTACAATTGCGCCGACTCATCAATCCCTAGTTACCGCATGCGCTACAGCCGCTTCTAAGAAGGGCAGAGGTAAGCTGTCTTTTCTCAGGACCATTCTAGCAAATTCAATACTTTCGCCGGCAATTTGCAGATCCTCTTGCGGATGGCGACTGTCTCGTCGAAGCAGCAAAGGTCATTGACGACTTCGTGAGTCCTGTTACGCCGAAGCGAGGATGTCCTGAACCTTGCGATGATTATAGCCTTCGGCGTGTCGGGGATGCGTAGACGACTTAGGGAGCGACGTTGAGGATGGCCTCTCCAGCATTGTCGGAAAAATTGGGAGCATATTTTGAGTATTATTGGACTTTGACGTTTGGGAGGAGAGTTGATTTCTGTCCTGTCTATTATGATAATAATGCGAAGTTCAGAAGGGGAACGGTCAATACCGGTGTAAAACCAGTGAAGGATCATGGCATTGAGCTCAAGACCTACCCACGCTCGTGGACCAAAAGCTTTCATGATAATTGCACACAGTTGCCAGCTGCTCACGGATGCTCAGAGACGGGACCTGCGATCAGCATTAATGGAAGTGATTGCCACATGGCCTGGAGGGTCTCACAAAAGCCTCTTGTAATTCCAACTCGAAGATAAATATGTATGCTGGACTCTGAGAGCGACTGGGAAGTGAAGCCGAGACAGCCATTAAAGCTTCAAGTGTATGTAGTCGGTGTCGTAAGGCTTGGTCTTCCACAGCTATCATAAGCAACTATTGTCCCAGAGCGGTTAGTAGGGCGAAGAAAAACAAGTCCACGGTTACTTTCAACTTTAGACAAGTAACCCCGGCGCTTGAAGCTTGAAGCACTCAACAGCGAGAAATGCGCGTGAATTTCCCGTCAATTTCGAGACCAGCGTCATGAGGAAAATTTGAAAGAAGATTTCGAAGATTTCGAGCTCAAACTTCGTGAATGATTGGGCCAATTTTTTAAGTTGATTTGAAGTCGATTATTGAGTGACCATGAGTGTTCCAGATCTTCTGATAGATGTCAATGCGCGCCAGAAGCTGCCAGAAGAAGACAGAATACAGCATTTTGACTTGCACAGGTTAACAGCAGTGGCGAAGAAGGGAAGTGTTTGTTCTTGCTTGGTAATCTTTGCATCTGACCGCCTGGCTTGAGCTCTAGCCATTATAAAGTTTGTCGCACATCTCTGAACGCGATAGCCTACCCCCTGACGAACTTCCATCCAGTGAACTCTAGCGATGCTTGTCGGGAGGCCAACCCGGACATCAGTGGCCTCGGTGTTCGCATTTCTTTCTACGTTCAAACACTCGCGCTGGGTGAGGTGGAACTTGGGCTGGTTGGTGCCATCCGAATTCCTGACGACGACTATCTCAGTTCTTCTAGCTGGCCGCTCCTTGGATGATGCTCTAAGCTCCGTGTGGACCCTACTTGGGACCAGCTTTGGGCTGTCCGTGTCTGCGCTCGCCACCGCAGTCAACAATGAGCTACCTCTTTACCAAGCCATAATCGTAACGGACCTGGTTGCACTCGCCAACTATGCAATATTCATGGCTCTGGCGACGTACAACCGGCACCCCAAGGGGTCGGACGCCGTCCAATACACCGCAATCGCGCAAACATATTTCTCCATGTCCTGCATGCTCTACCTCTGGGCCCGGGCGCCGTCTCTCGAATCCGACGGCCATACGGGCAAAACTGTATTCGTTGTCCTATTCATCTCTACCTCCGGAACTGGCACGGGCAGAACCGTCGCCCTCCTCATCGTCAGCGGTCTCTTTATCGCCTACTCCGTCGTGGCGGCCAACTTCGGCTATGGCCGCGTCTTCCCCGTGGAGGCACCTCCTCCGAGTCCCCCGAAAGAACCTCGTCCTCCGACAGATAGTTCTCGACCTTCAGCGAAACTCGCGTCCGGCCGGCAACCACCACCGCTTTCTATGGACCCGCACCTCCTCATATTGGCCGCCTTTTTCGCGATACCCTATATAATCACTCTCAGTTCTACTGAGCTACAAATTCGGCGGAATCAGCTCTGTTCTGAAAACTCCTTCTGGGGATTCGGCCAGGTCTGTCTCTCGGTCGTCTTGTACAATTGCTGCGCTCACAGGCTCCACAGATTCTGGCCATGACTGTCACAGTCGTCCCCATCTTCACCACCATTGAAGCATTCCGCAAGCATGGATGGAAACAGAAGGAGCGGGGCGCGGCAGACGAACCGGTGGCTCTGAGAACTGTATGATATCTGCCCACAAAATCATGTATTACAAGGCAATTTTTATTCTTTTTGAAAACTAAGATGCGACGTGAAAGCTAGGAATCTACGGTGATAATAAATGTCAATGAGATGTATCTAAATTACAACTAAATGCAGAGTTTTATGTGGCGCCGCGTATATATGTATAATAACGGGAATCAGATTAATCCATGCATCCCGCTCGTCACCACCACTACTTCTCAGCCTTGCCAGCGCTCCCCCCAGACCCCGACCTGCCATTTCCAGCAGCATCGGAGCCAGGTAGGTCAAACGTCACCTTCCCGCGCTCCGTCCCGCTGTCGTCTGGACTCTCCGTCAGCACGGGGGACGACGCGTTGTCCTGGTTAAAGATGGTGGATACGAGCGGCGTGGTCGTCCCGCTTGCCGGTCTACTGTCACTGCCTTCTGCGAAGCGCACAGACCGCGCCGGCGATACGTCTCGCGACGGCCGCGCGGAGTGCATGAGCCGCAGGCTGTCTACCCGCGTGTGCCGCGACTGGCGGGTAGTAGGGCTTGAGAGAGAGGAGCGCGGATAGGCGAAGTCTGTGGCCTCAGGAAGAGAGGACTGACGAGGCGGTTCCGGCAGGGGCGCAGCGGCTGGCGACTCCTCCGAGGACGCCACAGAGGATGAAGAGGCGGTGCGCGGACGATGGTCGCGCATAAACTTCTGCGCGTGCCCCAGCAGGCCCTTCTTGCTTGATGACCCGCGCCGCCTTGCCATCTGCTTAGGCGATTTGGACCGTGGCCGCGGAGAGCCACTGGGTCCTGCTTCCGGTGCCTCGGTGCTGCGGTCGGATGCCCAGCCTTCGTCGTCGTCGTCCTGTTCACCGGCGTCGGCCACCAGAGTCGGTTTATTACTAGCTTCCACAAGCCGCTCTTCGATCCCCTTCCCTATCGCCTCGACATCTAATTCCAATGCGTGGGGGGCACCTTTGATTTTGTCCTTGAGGTGGCGCACCACCGCCTCTGGGCCTCGATACGCGGAGGACCTAGGCTCGCCATCTACGTTGCGTATCACCTCCACCTCCACCTGCACGCCGTGTGAGTACCGCGAGAGATGTTAAGAAAGACCGTAAAACGCACCTCCTCGCCCGGACCCTTCCGCCGCTCGATGACACGATGATGGCCTTCCTGCCACTCCGTCACGAGCTCTTCGCCATCGGGGGGGATGTCGCCCTCGGGGCGCTCGCCCGCATGCACCTTCTCCGCATTCTGGCGCTTCTCCTCCTCGTCGCGCGATCCAGAAGAGGTATCCACCGCCGTCGGGCTCTCGCTCCTCTCCACCCGTACATCGATATTCTCTTGTGGCCGCTCGTCCCCATCCGGCAGCTCCTTCTCCGTCTCGCTCCCAAGTCCCATCTCCAAGTCCTCCCCCTCGGGCCGATCGCGATTGACAACGACGCCCGCGCGCCCGTCCCGCACCGCGTCCATCCAATCTGGCCCCTGCGTGTGCGTCGCTGTGGTGTGCCGCGACCACGTCCGCGACACCGAGTGCACGCGCCGCCCGAGCGAGAACGACGGGATCGACAGCCCGTGGATCGTGATACTGCAGATGACCATGAACGCGCAGATGGGCTGGATCGTCTTGATCAGCAGCGCGACCTGCTCGTCCTCCTCCGCCTTGGGCGACTCCTGTAGCACCTGCGTCGCGAGCGTGGAGATGAAGATCGCGCCGACACCGATCGGGCCAAAGTGCCCGCTGAAGACCGCCTCCTGAAAGGTCTTGATGTCCGGGATCCATCGGTAGAGCGCAAGCATGATGGGGATCCGGCGCAGGAGGAGCACGCAGATGGCGAGCACGATCAGCCGCCAGACCGCCAGCGTCGTCTCGGCGTCCGAGAAGCTGTCGAAAGGCATCCATGCGCCGACGTAGACGAAGGCGGCGACGTTGAAGAGCAGATCAATCACGGAGGAGAAGACGGACTCTTCCGTCTGCCGATTGAAGAAGCCGTCCCACGCAAAGGCAGCGCCGCATGCGAAGGCGCTGAGGAGGTCGTCTGACCCAAGGAGCGTGGTGAGCCCGATGGTGAGCAATGCGAGCGACACGTACTGCGCGACGTACGAGTGCCTGTCAATAAGGGAGTGGCGCTCGGAGAACTTCATCAGGTAGCGGAAGCCGAAGCCAATAAAGGCGCCGATAACTACGCCCAGGATAACCTGGTCTGGGATAAAGTGAGTCAGGACGTGTAATAATCAGGAGGAGCGCGACCCACAAAGCCAGAGTACTACGATCCAGTCGCGGACAGCATCCTTGGCGTTGTGGTCAAGGAGGAGGTATATCGCAATGTAGAGAAACGGAAACGCTGCTCCATCGTTGCAGCCACTCTCCGCCGCGAGCAGATGCCGGATGTGGGCGGGAACGTGCTTGTCGGCGTATTTACCACCAATGACGGCCGCAGCGAGGATGGGATCAGTGGGCGTTAAGCACGCAGCGACCGCAAGGGACGAGATGAAGTTGAGCTTAGGAATAAGGGCGAAGATGAGCCCTGCAGAGACCAGCCATCCCTGAAAAGGCGGTTAGGTCGAGCCGATTATAAAAATTTGGGGGATGAAAGTAGCGGGGCATGGTGTTATGAAGACAACATAGACGACATCTGGGATAGCACGGAGATTAAGTAGAGCAGCGGTGCAAACTCGTCTCTACGGAATCAGCGAGGCCGTGCTCCTGGCATGCCACCAAGGGAACGAAGGGAAGAAGGGGTACTCACCCAAACCATAATGGGTCCCAGGAGATAGAAGAGACTCTTCCAATGTCGCCGCATGTATGCTTTGGGCAACTCGACGCCGATGGCAAAGACGCCGATAGCGAGAACGACACGCGTGAGTTCGAGTGTTATCGTATTAGTCGTTTCGTCTACAGGAATTTTTGCAATAAGCAAGGCGTTTCATGGGCAGAAGGAGCACGTACGCGATGCCGACCATCCACGGGGGTTAAAAATACCGGCGCCGTAGGGACCTGAGACAAAATTCGTAAGTCCCTCGCCATTTCGAATTCACGGGAAGCGCACCTATAATGACCCCGAATAAGAACGCCCAGCACGCTTCACCGATATAGAGCTTCTCGCGCAGGAAAAGCGAGAACATCCCAAACTGGCGATAAAAGATTTTCAAAAAAACGGGGTTAGCGGCCAGCGCGATAAGCGCACTATCGACGCACCAGGACGACGAACCCGCCGAGGGCGGCGTATGCGACATGGGGGATGGTCACATCAATCTGACGCGCAAGTAAGACGTGAGCATCGAGGTATGAGAGTAAGATGAAGAGGGTCTCACGGGATGGAAGTCATCCATTTTTCGAAAGCCGGAATGTTGATGTGTGGGCGGCTAATGGCGTAAATCGCGCGTTGAACCCAGTCGGCGTTGAACAGACGTCAACCACCAAAGAATCGTTTCAAGCGATTCCCTCCAAGAGGAGAGGAATAAAGACAAAGGCGGAATGGAGTGGGAGTGGAAGAAAGGGGCGATGACCAACCTTGCCTTACTGTGACGATCGGTGTGATATATTCTTGGCGCCGACCACACCCGCTGCGCTTGCTTGGTATCTGTGCTCAGACTTGGCTGCCTCACCGATGGTTATATACCAGCCTGCCAGGCACAGCGATATACCAGCCTGCCACAACGAGGCTCAGGGACGGCTAGCGATGGCGACGGGCTATCCACGTGTGGCGGCCATCACAAATAGACGGGAGTGGTTTTCTGGATTCGGGCCTCGGACGTACACTTGTTTCCCGACATCTTGGCCGGTCGAATGTTTGTCTCGACAGGTCTCGTCGCTGTACTTTTCATTTACTCAATATTAAATTAGCCACCAGCAACATCAGGCTCACCGTGAAGGGTTTCCGATTGAACCGCAGTCGCATTCTGGTCTCGCCTCGCTGTCTGCTCTGCTGTCGACGTGGAGCTGTTCACCGAGGACCCGGCGATCCTCGGTGTGATGCTGCCTTCAAAGCTCAGCAAACTTTCATACAACAAGAGTTTACCATTCTTTACCATGCCAAGGCCCACACTTTCCAGGCACATCACATTAATGTTCTTGCGCCTCTTGGCCTGCGAACATTTGAACTGTCGTCCTTACCGCAGGTGCAAATTGGCACTGAAATTTCCGCTTAGCTGGGAGCACATCTATCTTCGGGCAAAGTCCTCGCAACTGTCTCCAGCCTCTGCGTCGGCGGGAAATGCGTCATGATTACTCACCCACCCCAGACTATTTATGCCGTCAACTCGGCGCCAAGACTTCCGACCTGTTGAACCCGGGTTATTAAGAGTCTCGACTGATCACGCTATCGTTCCACTGACAGGTATGACACTATAAGCACGAATACCCAATGGTATTCTTGATTTTACCCTCAGAATAATGCAAAATACTCACTCGAATCTTTTCAGAGCTTCCTTTAAATATCCGGTGTCCGCTACGGCCGGCGGCGAGATTAGAAAGGATACCTACTTTGACCACCACTAGCTTAACGTCAGTTCGCCCGTCGTCCGTTGTGAGCAAAGTCAAAAAAATAAAACCCACTTGAATCATCCTGAAACCTAGTTTGAAATATGTCCAAATCGCGGCAAGGCATTAAATTAAATTCAAGACGCCCGCCAAAAGGATGTCACAGATAGCGAGAGCTTCGACCAGCGTAAGTGAAAACAGTCCCACCCGCCCTATACTGTCAACGCTTTACGCACGAAGCTAACTCTCACAGCGGGAATTGACATGTCCACAATAAGTACGCTCCCTGGAACGTCGGAGTGCATCGAACAGATAACGAGAGATTGAGGCTGCTGAGCTAGGATTCATTTCTTTTTGCTTCCCTGCGGTGCTAAGAGTGTTCTATCACGCCAGGGATTGGAATAGATACGGAACATCCTTTCACCGCATGCACCTCTTCACCATGCCGGTATCGCTCTTGCGTGGACTTGAGGCGTCTTCAGAAGAGGACGTTTTTGGTGTCTTGGCTTGTCCTGTATAGGCCCGTCCTCGAGTACTTCAATGCGCCATGCAAGAAAGATGGAATGATTCTAGCGGCACCGAGAAGATGGACCACCATTAACTGGAGAAAAAACGCACCTACGGCTCCTGGATGTGGATGGAAGAACATTAGCCTTCTTTTACTCAACTGACATGCTGTTTGGTCCGGGTTTGGTTAGAACGCTGCCAAATTCATATCTTCTTCCCATTGAGTGGGCATTCCCCCTTCTACTATGTCCACAGAAGGACTTTTTCCGAGAATATCCAGCACTTGTGGGAGGATGGGGAGATTTGGAGGCGGTACGGCTTGCACGAGGACCACGACCACTGTCCCTTGTACAATTGTTCCCATGCGCACTCTTACTAGCTGCAGGCGATCCACGACGCTACTGCCTGCTACCCTCGGTCCCCACCGGCTTCCTCTACAGCACCTCTGAACCTAGCTTGCTTCCTCGATCACCTTGTACTTTTTGGCCAAGGACTGGTGTTGCATTACGTCGGATATTCTGGTATTGATTGCAATGTCCGCCAGGCCCTCCATCCCTACTGTCTCATTGCTCATTCGCATCATTTGCCTCTTCGATCAGTTTGTATTTTGGCCAGGAACTGCGACGGTGGGGGGGAGTTGCATTACGTCGATTATTCTCGCGTCAACTCCAACGCGTGTCAGATACGAAGCAAACTTTTGCCATTGCCCTCTCAAAGCGGCTCTGACTTCCCTCTTTCTGGTTTCTAGTCACAGTATCTCAAGACTTGCGGGATCAAATATTATCGGTGCCGGTGTATTGGACAACTTCGAATTCTTAGGCCTGCCCAGCATGCGCATCACGCGGACTCAGTCCATGTTCAGGTGAACTGATATCCCTAACAGTAAAGTAACTTTCCATCTTTGTTTAACCTACGCCTTGTAATCGCCGCTCTTCACATCTTTATCGGGTGTGCGCACGCGGGGCCGTTTGCGTTAGAATTTGGGATACCTTAGGCTCGCTTGATCTCAGGCATTGACCCCGAAGATGTTCGATGAAGCCTGGTGCATCGTGTGTACCTCATTTTAGATTTTTTTCCGCGGCTTTCACTGCAGGTTCCCATCCTACGCGCCTTAGTACAGCAAGACCATTTCACGCCAGCCAGATTCCAAACCCCAATAATATTATGAATATAGTAACAATTACTGCTTTACTTCGCTCAAAAAAAACCAACCTCATCAACGCTTAATACTCGCGTCCGAAGAGCTTTCCGAAGATACCTGCGATGGTATCCTTGGCCTGGTCGACCACGCCGCCGATTGCGTCGCCGGCATCCCCGGCAGTCTCCTCAACCGCCGCTGCTGCTTGGTTGACCGCGTCTGGAGTCCGTGTTAGATCATCCAGATATGGCTTTATAATGAATTGGCTTACCGGCAACACCGAGCTGCTCAGCGCAGCCTGAGCACGAGTCGGGCTGATTGACGAGAGTCGTTAGCTGCCGGGGATATAGGGGGATGAACACGACGTACGAGATTGATGGCGATCTTGGCTGCGTCGATAAGGCATCCGCCGTCCGCTACGATGTCTAAATGGGTGCTTGGTGTCAATGTCCAGTGAATATATAACGCATATGAAGAATACGCACCGGCACCCAGGGAAACTGCAGCAGTGCCGCATGAGACGACGGTGGGAGCAAGCGCACTGACACAGCCTGAGAGATGACGAATGAGTTTGCGGTGTGCTAGGAAAAATAAATTATAACGCACCGATAATATCACAGGACCCTTGCCGCGAGAAAACGGGATGTGTGGGGACAGCGGTGACGCCGGTGGCGGCGACGGCGAAAAGGGCAACGAGAGTGAGCTGCATGTTGATTATTTGAAAGGGTGGTTGAATTGAAGAAGTTGAACGAATGAAGAAGTAACGGTGCGAAGAACGTCAAGTTCTGAGAGAAAAAAAAGGGCGAGGGAGAGTGAAGGAATGAACACCCTTGGTGGGGCGCACAGGTATTTATATAAATTTCAAGGACAACGTTAATTGGGAGTTTCAAAGACCAGTTGATCATCACCATGTGATCTAAAATCTATATTTGAAGTTCGCCTAAACCCTAGGCCTGGGATCCGTACGCGAGCTTGTGCGAACTTGAGAGAAAAAGTTCAGTACGTGAACTGTGCAAAAGCCCCATTGACTAAGAGTATTGAAAGGCGAGCAGGGACTCAGTGCAGTGGATTCGCCGAATGGATTAACGACTAGCAGTCCAAAACGCTTGGCATCACGGATATGCGGTCGATCAAAGTAGAGAGGAATATCAGCGCCTATCAACGCCCCATGGGGACTTGAAACATGACGATTATTATTAGCGCCCTTGACAATCATGTCTCCGTAAAAGCAAATTATTTTTAGAAAGGCAAGCTTGAGGCAAGCCAAAAAAATTGCCTCTCGCCGCCCTCGACTTTACGAGGACGTAGAATCCACTGGGATCAATTCTCTAGAGACCTCTAAGCTGGAGAGAACAATCCTAAGCGAAAATCGTGGAGAGAACAAATAATGATGGTGGCCGTTAAGGGCAAACTTTAAAACCAAACCATTCCGACGCATCCCAGCTCCTTCGTCGCGTCTCCCGCTTTGGCTTAAAAACAGCTGGTCTGCATAGCCCTAACATATGTGTTTCGTTAGTCTGCACCTCTGGCCCGGACTCAACCTAAGTGCTTTCTATATTTTATATGAGTTTGAACAGCCCTCATCAAGATCTCCATATAACGAACCCATTTATGTATTAAATAAAAAAATACCACTATCGCTGTCTTAGGAATCTCGTAACTGCGGCTGGGTAGGGGACCTGCGCCGAGTGCTACAGCTCCTCAAGGTTGAATTTTTTGCTTCGAACACTCAGAGGTTTTACGTGCCCCTCCAAATAATAACAATAATAATTGTTGCAGTGAGGCGCAACAAGAACGGCCAGTAGTGTACTTTCTGGACAAGAAGCAGGATAGGTACTTGGCCAGGTAATAATAACTTCTAGATCTGACCTGTCACTGCTGTCGACAGGGAGGTTGTGGGGAGGACGTTCAAGCGCCTGGTGGCGTCGAACAAGTGTTTTGAACCCGATACCTGGATTGATTGAAATATCGTGATATCTCTAATTCCACCTCAGAGAAATTTTGCAGGTTCAACCCTGTATTTAAGCTCCGCCTCAAATGTTCCGGCACGGCCCGTCGGCATCATGACATGACTCCCACGCAACACGCGACATCATCCTGCCAATTAATTCAGGGCTTGAATTGCGTGCGACAGGCCACTTCGCCTGCTGGCTTCTTTCTTTTCTTCCCCCTCCATGTCCCGGAGTCACCTTATTCTTGCAAGTGTCCTGCTTGCGCTCAGCAACGCTTCATGGGCACACTTTGCGGCGTGGCACAAAGGTGATTCCCATCGCGCTGTGCTGGAGGTGCTGAGTTTCTGTGGGTTTCGTTATGAATTCTTTAGGTATGTACTGCTTGAACGGTACCACCCCTGGATACGACGATTCGGACACCAATGCAGCTGTGCAGCCCTTATTCCAAGTCAGTGGTTTTATGGCACATACTTGCTGCGCAACGTTTCTAACGCGTCGGATCGTCCAGCACACAAAGGAGGAGTGGTGGTTCCACCATGTGAATGATGTGAGCCAGGACTTCCTGAATTACTTGAACCTCTATAACAGACATTGTAGTGCGATGAATTTCCTCCTGCAGAAGGAGACTTCCTAGAGCTGTGGGCAGTTTCTCGCGTCATAGATAATCCCATCTGACACGGGCTGCTTTGAAAGACCGGCCAACGGGGAGTTTACAGTGGAGCTAGCGGTCAACCGCGCGTTCACAACGCTCAGCTACGGCGGTATCAAGATCGGCGTGTTTGGCGATGGCCAGAATTATGAAAACGGCCTGGGAGGGACAGATTGCATTACTGAGCTCAACAGTGCGCGGCTTTTTTGCCGGGAAGATCATTCGCGTTCTTATGTTGCTTAGTACACACTCAAAACGAAAGTATGGCTGCCGGGACTGCGTTCGCAATTTCGTACCAGGTACATTATTCTTTTTGCGAGATCCTCGATGAACTGACACTTTATTTTGTCAGTCGGATATCTCTGCAGTGACGCCGGAGAATCTCGTGGTGTTCACCACGCTGTACCAGTGCGCACCACCGGCTTCTTTCCTGGCGACTGGCGTTGAAAGTGATTCACACGTAGCACTCCCTGGAAACGCCTGGCCACATATTCGGTGCCAAACCTGCCTGCATGTCCCGCGGGCGCATGTACATGTGCGGTATGTGATCGTAATCTCAATGTGAATGTAATAAACGCGCTGACGTTCATTTAGTGGGGCTGGGTAGCGAACGGGTGCTTCCCTCCTCATACCGCCGGCCTCCTCACAAAAACTAACATGTTCAATTCAGATGCGGCGAGCCCAACATATATATGCAAGGTTAGTTCGTCGGCTCCCTAAAGTAGCCGTCAATAGCCGACTTCATCCCTGCTTCGACCAGGCTTCAAATGCAAAGTCGTTGGCCGCACAGGCGACGCCGCCCTCGCGCCTGCCCAGCCCCCGGTCTGGTGTGAAGACGCACCTGCCGACTGCGTCCGCGGCGCGCGGCAGATGATATTCTGGAACCAGCTCGAGGGTAACAACATAGAAGTCGACGGGTTCGACGCTGCCGGATCCCCCAAGACCCCCACATACAACGAGAAGCTGGGATTTTCGAATGGTTGGTTCTCCTTTTTTTGTTTGAACTTTGTTGATGTGGACGCAGGCGCGCAACCGGATATTTTCTTGGGATCTGGGACTGCAACGGGCAAGACGGTCCCGTCCAATGACACGTATAGAGTATCTTCCGTGGGATACACGTTTTTCTTCCTTCTCGGACTTGTGCTTGTAACCATGGTCAAATGAACAGCGAAATGGAATCACCCTGCAAGCCTAGCATTTGCGCGAGAGATTGGGACGCGACCTGTTGTTATATATTGTCAATTTGAATGAGTGAGTACTATTATATCTGTAATTATCGGATGAATTTTAAGGACGCTCGGAATCCGAGCTTGAAGATTTTAAATGATTTACGCAGAAGCCTTGATCAAGTCAGCGCCACGTTCTCCGACAATGTACGCAGCGGCCTGGGTGTGTGCGCTGGGGATGAACGGCTAATTCGAATGTCAGCCCTGCGAAATTGAGCACGAACCAAACAGAAACGCACCAGCACCGAGGCATCCACCACGCGCAGGCCATCGACGCCGTTGACCTTCAGGTCCGCGCCGACGACACCGCCCTTGGCCGCCATGTGCGCCGTGCCGACCGGGTGGGCAGACGTCCCCGCGGCGGCGCGCATGTACGCCTCGACCTCCGTGGCGTTGTTGACATCCTTTGGGGTAGCGCCGAAGGGCTCGATGATGTAGTCCTTGAACGACGGCGCGGCGACGAAGCGGTACGCGGACTTGAGCGCCTCGACCATGACCTCGTAGTCGAACTTGGTGCTGAGGTACGCAGGGTCGATGATCGGTGACGCGAAGGGGTCTGCAGAGCCTATCTTGACGGTACCGCCTGGAGAGCGGGATAAATTTTAATTGTCACGTTTCAACGAAGGCCAAAAAAATACTTACGGGAGGATGGGACTACAGTCCGGAGGGTCACGGAAAAGTAGCTCCCGGTTGCCTGCGGCGCGCCGAGAAGACCGTTCTAAATACGTCGGTCAGTGGAAGGTCGCACGCAATATCAATGGGAGGTGGAAATGGACGCACAGAGAAGCCAAGTTCGAAATGGGGCGTGTTGGGGCCGGCAACGGGGTCTGGGCCAACCTTGAAAGCGGGCGAATCCTTGGGAAGACGGTTGAACGCCCAGTGGTTTCCGAACGAGTTGACCAGGGGACCCTGGTGCGTCTGGGACCAAGCTTGAACCAATTGAGCAGCGTAGGTCGGGTTGCGGGTGATGGTATCCCAGGTGGCATTGTTGTCTTGGACCCTCCAGACGGCCGTCGCACGGACGTGGTCGACGAGGTTGGCACCAACCTGCGGTAAAAAGGAATGAAACGAAGTCAAGAATATCTCTCTGGAAACTGACCGGAAGATCGACGAGAGGCGTAACACCGACGGCCGCGAGTTGTGCTTTGGGACCGATGCCCGAGTTGAGAAGGATGTGTGCTATTGTTTGTGGGACAGGTGAGATGGTGATACTTTCGCAGATATATAGACGCACGGGATCCAATGGTTCCACCTGAAATAATGACTTCCTTCTTGGCGGTTATGCTTTGTGGGGCTGCGAGGAGCTTCAATCAAAAGCAGTTCAAGCTACTGACGGGACTTTACCTCCTCCAGTCTGCCTGAACTCGACTCCCCGGAACGCCGGCTTCACTGCAGTTCCGCCAGTTTTCAGGACGCGTGATACTTGGGTGTTGATGACAATGTGCAGGTTGGGCCGGTTCAGGTATTCGGCGGCGAGGTAGGCGGTGGCAGAGTGAGCGCGCTGGCCACCACCGGCAGTCAACTGAAGTGTTCCAAGTCCTAAAGGTGTGCCGTCGTTGGCGTCCTTGTTGAACGGGAATTCGGAGCTCAGGTCCTTCGCAACCTGGAGGATCCTGTCGTCGATGGACGTCGCAAAACCAGGGACACCGATTGGTGTTATCCCGTCGGTGCCGTGAGCGGCGGGTTCATACTGGCCGCTGTCATCATGACCGTCCGCAGGCTTGGTCCATCGTTCGCTCTAGGGAAATGCTCTCAGTTTTTTCTGCAAAAGACGGATCAGATGCTCATCAACCCTTTGGATGTACGGCTGTATTGATGCCCAGGACCACCCGGCGTCGCCGGAAACGGCCGCATATCTGTCCCAGTCCTCCTTAGACCCACGCGAGTACCACAAGCCGTTGACGGCCGAGCTACCACCCAGGACGTGTCCCCGGGGGAATTCGAGCGCGCGGCCCTGAAGACCAGGCTGTGCCACGGTCGTGTAGTTCCAGTTGTAGTAATTGGAGATTTGGATGCAGAAGAAGGGGATGACGATTTGAGCGGCCTGAATGTCGCTGTCGAACGAGTTTCGTTAGGGGGCGTTACAGCAAATGGGGTGGATAATGACGCACGCATGTCCAGCCTCAAGAACAAGAACATTTACACCTGCGTCCTCAGACAATCTGTTGGCGACGACATTGCCAGCGGTTCCACCTGTGAAAGTGCGAGATAAATGGCAAGTGATACGACGAGAACAGCCTGCATACCTCCCACAATAATGTAATCATATTCAAGGTTTGTTGGAACTTCAGAGAAGCTTTGGTACAGCTTCCCGTTAACGAGTGTAGTTGTGGCAAAATAAGCAGCTAGGAGCGAAAGAAAAGGACTTTTGAACATCGCGGAAGATTAATGGTGGGGAAGAAAAGAAAGACGTAAGTGTGAATGGTGACATTTATTCAAACTATTGAATGGCATCACGGACCATGAGGGAATAATGATCGATCTGTGATGCTGGACCTGGTTGCTCAAAGGACACATGTGATTCTCACGAATTCTTTATTGCACTAATAAGGCAATTTTACAACGGCACAACTTGAATCGTATTCGTTCTTTACTGTCCTCCTGCTTGCAAAAAACTGCCCCCACTTACTTATTGGCCAGGTTTTTCGACAGACATCATTTCGGAGATCGTTTCAGAATTCAGCGAGGTTCGTAATTTTGTGGTGACCCGCAAAGCTTTCCGCATTTGAGTGCGCACTTCCCGTAATTTATCGATACTGCAGGCTTAGACAATCACCAACGGCTTTTGTCCCTCTTTTTATGCAATGTCACTTTCTTCATTTTCCGGAAGGTTTAATAGGGACCTGCTGGACGAAATCCTCAAACGGCGCATATTTCACATTCCAAAGATCCCATACAGAAGCCCTCCGGGCACCCTTGGTTTCTCCATCGGCCAAATAGTACAATGTGCTATGTCAGGCTGTTTTTCAGAACTGTAGGACTCTTTGCAAATTGCTCGCAGCAAATATTAATTGCACTGGAAGTCATTCATGTTTAAAAAAATTGAACTCCATCCCCAACTTCAAAGTGTCTCCTGAATTTTCTGGAGATAATTTATTCCAAGATTATGACAGTTCCCTTGGGTTTCGCAGCCGGGAGTGAGTGACGCGAAAAAAAGAAGACCATGGCACCGCTGTGGGTCATTTTACGCCAAGTAAATTCCAGTACCATCGTTACATCGACTCTTCAACCTGAAATTTTCATTTGTAAAATCAATGCGGGAGTTGCCGCAAAGTCGTGAAGTCAACCATCAACCTCTGATGTCGCCTAAAACTTGGAGTACAGTCACCGTGCTGAGCGCTGATGTCCGGCAGTATTTCAACCTGTCAACCAGAGAAGCGAGGTGCTCCAAAGCGCGGCGCGCACAAGTCGCAACTCGCGAGGGAGGAGGAGAAGGAGGCCATGAACCCCTTTGCCAGTGAAAAATAAGTATGATACTCCGATTCACTCGCTCCGATGCTGACTGCCTTCGGCGGTAAACACGACCAACGGAGCCTAGGCCCGATGGCGCATCACAGGCCTTTGACAGAGCATCAATTTGATGACGCGATCGACGACCCTTCTGGATTCCCGACCTTAAAAACGCATCATATGTCCGCCAGCTGCACACTAGCGTAATTGACATCATCCCGAGCTGTCAATCACGGCACCTACTCAAAATTCTTAGGGCCCTCCGGGCATCCCTGGTACCTGGAGCCAGACGCCATATCCAAGACCTCTACATTGTTCCAGTATATTTTCAACTAAGCTTTCAATCAAGTCTAATTCACGGTTTGCTCCGAATACATAATCCGCTATTAGCCCATAGCGCACAATCGCAATCATAATAAACTATATAAATTAAAGGACGCAGATATCCTGCGCCAGAATACTGTAATCCGAAAGACAGACCCCACCTTCACTCCGATCGAAACGGCGCAAGGAGCTTTCGGTCCAGAAAGAAGGGTGTCTGAGCCTATGTCAGCGATAGAGTCGCACACCACGAGACACTCACGGAACAGAGAGTCGTGTGCTGGATCAAGATCAAATCTTCGGCACCGTCGCGCTGACATTGTATGCGGCACATCCAGGGGTGGAGAACTCCGAACTGGACATCGGCGTCCTGGTAGAGAGTTAGGGCCTGCTCGTAACTAGACCGAGCTCGTACCTTTTTGGCTCGGCAGTCATTGATGATAATTCCACGAAGTGCCGAGGTCTGCTGCATGAAGTCTGCGTCATCGGCGTCGCGCGCTGAAAGCACCACCCAATGCAAGTCCTGATAATATCAGTTAAAGAAAAACGTAAGCAGCACGACGGCCGTACGCACAGCGAGTCCTTCGTTTGACCGCCAGCGAACCGGGCATCAAGCTCGCAAGGGTTTTCGAAGAACAACTCCTGCCCCTCAGCGATGCTGTCCAACACGACGATTTTCCGCATGTAAGAACAACCAAGCTTCCAAATATAGCCGCGGTTTAACTCACCGTCTTTACAGCTGTGGGCTCTTAATTTGCCCACTGATACTAAGCCCCCCGCCATGAAATATGCCACGTCCCTTGAAATCCATATGGATCACGACAGTACTCGATGTCTGACATGAACTTCGAGCCGGATTGCATCTTGATGAACTGCTTCTTGTCAAGGCACCAAGCAACAGCCGATGCTTTCATATTGCGAGCGTCCTGGGGCGTGCGTTCACCAATAGTGTAACCAACTGCCTCCATGACCAGTCCATCTCTGTCCATCGGCTCAGGTGGGGCCACATCCTGTCCTCGGTCGGCGTAACCATCCCCGCTTTCGGCGCTCCAATCAGGTAAGCAACATAATTGTATGCCGCTAGGGACTCCCACGTCCTGAATCAGATCTTCAAACAACCCGTCCATGTTCTCTTGACTAGACTCCAGATCCGCCGCGCAATAGACAGCATTCTCTTTTGAAGGCACAGTAGAAGCCCCGCAAAACAATGCGCACATCGCTTCCTGAATCTCCGACCAAGGCTGAGGCAGCACTGTTCTAACAGTAGCCACGTCTTGAGCAAAAATGGCTACGTTCCCCTTAGAGTAGCCTTGCGAGCCTGGGTTGCTGTTTTTTCCCGCCTTTTTGAAAAGGTGCGTAATGCGGGTTGCACGACACCGAGCAACCATCATGATGTCGTACATAGACGCTCCGTGGAACACGGCCTTAACTTTGAGAGGAAGTTCGTCGTGTGCATAGTACTGGAAGTTGGCCATTGACTCCAGTGGTTGACGGGAATCCCGAAGAGCTTTTCTACAAGGACCGCACATTTTAATTACGCTCTTTCTAGTTCTGTCAGTTAACCCGTCGGGACACAATATGGCTCCATCGTAAGCCTCTAAATTGTACGTTGTCGGGAGTGTTTCGACTGGAAGTGCGGGGTTTCGAAGCAAGGTCAAGTCGTAGTCGAGCGGGTTTTCTTGCGTCAACAGATGGGCTACAGTATCCCGCGCACATACTGCGCACGGTACGGGCAGCCACCTAGGGGGATGCATTTTCTCCTGCCATTCAATTGCCGTGCCGTATCGGTCCGAAGCGGTAGCCATGTAAAGGAAGTTCAGTTCAGCGTCAGTCAACGCTGTGCGAGCGGCTTGTTTGACCGTTTGGCCAGCGGGAGCACCTTTGTCTTTCCTTCTGGAAGCAAGAGCCTTGTACTTTAGTTTTCGAGCGCGCTCATTGTCTCGGATGATCTGAATGGTCCGAGGCATGAAAAGGCTCGCACGCGTCTTTCTTAACCACTTGAAAGCATAACTTGGCCGTGACCCGGGCACAGAGGTGTACAGTCATGCTCTAAAATGTATTCTTCTAACAATGGATTGCTTTTTGGGACCACGACCCGGTGGAGAGTCGCGAACCCCGTAAGTTGTTCAACGGAGAAATGTGAAAAATGAGCCACTAAAGATGCGAGCTTAGTGGTGTGAACAGCCACATATTTAACATCCATGTCGGCAAGATGAATCCGAGAAAGTGTTCCCTCGGTGACCGTTTCGGCAAAATCGTACTCTTTGTTGAGGAGGTAAGTCATGGCAGGTCCGCTGCCCGGGGCATAGGAACAGCGGGCACGAAGGGCTGAGCGACCAATTCATTGAACGAGGCCGGTTCGGCGGATAGTCGGTGACCGGCTGGTGCAGAAGCGGGCACATTAAACGTGGTGTGGAAGTCCACGTCGTCCATGAGAAGGACACGGTAGCCGTCGGGTAGGAGATTCGACCGGCGGGGCTCTTCGTCCGGAGCTTCCGTCACAGAGGGCGACCGGCGAGGAGACATGGTAGAGTAAGACATGAGAACAATTTATGGGCGAATGAGGTTTGGAAGTGGGCAGGATGAGGGATGAAGGCAACAGAGGTGGACGAATCGAGGGTTGCAACCGATCACAGAACATCGACGGAAATCATTTCCATCACGGCTTTCGCCGTAGCGGGAAGAGGAGGAAGCAGGATCCGGAGTGTTACGGTTGCCAGATGCGTTTGCCATCAAAAATGGTATGATCGAGACGAGATTTAGGAATCTGGAATTACGGATTTCAGACCTGGTAACCTACATCGGTACCAGGAATTTCAAACTCCGTCCTCGTGAATTTGTCGAAGAATGTGTTCCATTCCAAGATACGGCAAATATATATTTGGCAGCAGATGCAGCAATGGAGGAACCAAGGTTGCCCGGAGGACCATTGATTATTGAGTTATGTACAGCACAAACAGTGATGGAAGCGAGACATCGTAAATTGGTCGTAAATAGTTCGTAGGTCATGATGAGTGTCGGAGAGCAAGTACAAGTGAAAACGATATGCGGTGGGTCTACAGATGCAGAGGAGACGATGTGTAAATAACCCGGGAAAATGAATCACAACCAGTATAGTAGCACCTGTTCGGCTCCGACTGGGAGGCGCAAGCCTAGTCGAGGAAGCCTCCATCCATCTATCCATCCAGAATGGGCGCTCATTATTCCGGCGCCGCACCCCAGCCGCCTCTCCCCGCGAGGATAGCAACGATGATGACGAGCCCCGCACCGCGCGCAACGGTGCTGAGCGCCGCGCGCAGCCCGAGCACGCTGCTGATCGGGTGGGGGGTGTGCCGCCGCGTCTGGAGCGCGCGCGCGCGCAGCAAGGCGGGGAGCGAGTAGTCCGTGGCGTCCTCCTCCTCGGACAACGCATAATTGCCCTTAGGGAGCGCAGCGGGGGTGGAGGGGTACGCGGAGTAGGATGCCGTGGAGTCGGATGCGTAGGAGTCGGACGAATAGGCGGACGAGGACGAGCATTCGGATATTACGGGGGAGGGGGCGCGCGAGGGCGGCGGCGTTTTGGGGATGAGGTGTGCCTCGCTGGGGTGCCCGAGGGCGAGGAGGCCAATCCTGGCGTCGATGGAGGCGGGCGCGCGACAGGAGGGGCAGCGCCCGTCGGACTGCGGTCCGTGGAGCCACTGCAAGAAGCGAGCACTCATTGGTCAGGGAAGGCGAAGATGGAAGGCAAATCGTGATACGCACAGCAGCGATGTGCTCCGCGCAGAAGAGGGTCGCACAGCAGAGGGTGCGGACCGGCGCCACCGCGAGTTCGAAGCTGATGGTTACGCTGTGGTAAGTGGCAGCTCGCAGATTGCGTGGCAAAGGGGGAATGCGTACCAGATGCCACAGTCTCGCTGAGCCGCCTTCAGATGTGGGCTAGGGGCGCTGCGGGCTGGCCGCGGTGGCACTGAGACTGGGCGTCTCGCCCGAGGCCGTACTATGATGGGGGTGGTGCTCCCTGACGACCCTGACAACTCCCCCGAGCCCGATCCAAGGTCGAGAACGTATTCCACCTCGTCGTACAGCGAGTACATTGGGCCCGATTCCTCTGGGATGGATGCTAGAAGACCCCAGGGGCGGCGTGAGTGAGATGAGGGGCGACGAAGCATGAGGCAAGATACTAACAAGATTGAGGCGTTTTGCTGTTCTGATTCATCAAGGGACGCCTGCGATGGGGAAGGACAACAACAAAGAGACAATAATGGCTATTTGAAATGCGGTTTGGGTTACTAACGGTCAAGTAACGATCGGGTCACAGGGCATGTGAATTCGAAGAAATGCGGGGTAGGGCACGGGACTCACGGATCTTATCCGCAGAAGGATCGATTCCTTGAGCCACATGAGGCCAAGTCGAAGGCCCAAGAGAATCGGGGCAGCCAGCCAATGCTAACGGAGGGTTGAGGACGACGGACAACGACATCGAAGGACATCAACGGCAACGGAGAAGGCCACATTGAGCACTATTGCTGATGTCCAGCACTGCACATGTCCGCATCGAGATCTGAGACACGTCAGGAGGGGAAATACTACTGTGAGTAGAAGGAGCTCACTTTGTCCTTTCGGAGGAGATCGGCGTTAGGGGTATTTATGGTGGTCTTGGCGGAGGAAGAGCAAAGTTGTCGACGACGGCATCCAAGTTCGGCGGGCTTGAAGAGTTGTGGAGGGAGGGAGGGAAAGAGGCAGGGAAAGAGCGGGGAAAGCTTGGGGACGCCTAGGGCCGAAAGATCCGTCGGGCGTATTTATGCGAAATCGGAAATAAAAGTCGAACCACTTCTTCCAAAAACTGTCATCCGTTTTTGGAGCACGGGAGCCGACGGCAATAATTCAGGCCAGTCCAATTTCAATTTCAATTGAAGAGAGGTAAGGCTTGGGTAAGGCGGTGATAATCGTTCTGCTCGACGAAGACATGATTTATTCGCACTCTCAGAGTCAAAGTAATGAGAAACGTACCATTCACGCGTTCCACTACAATCCCAGAGGAGTAGGCGTCTCATTACAGTGTATTCTGTTCCACCAGCCTTCCAAGATACGGCGACATGTGAGTGTTCTCCCTTGCGAAGAAATAGGGTGGGAACCTAAATACCTTATGTAATGGTGAACGGTTCGTTTAAGACGGCAGTTGACGGTACCTAGAGTGCAAAGTGTCCGCATATATCCAGTGCGAAGAAGAGAAGAATAACATACCACCGCCGCCAAAAAGTCTCCCAAAGACCAAGCGGACATTTTGCCATGTCTGACGCGTAGTTGCCAGGGCCCGAGGTTACGATCACTGCTACACGTCGGAGCACATACCGTCGAAGAAAGATCCTTCCTTCACCTCTTCTCAGATAGTCGTCCGACTCGGAGTCGCACTTCAAATATGAAGAGATAACGCAGTCAGAGGTCGACTGGACGCGTAGTTAGAGCCCGTATTGGAATACTGAGTGTGCCAGATTCATTTCAGGGAGGATGTGTTGGCTCAACTGTGGTGGCAGAGGGAAGAAAAGGTTGGGGGAAAATGATGGCGGTAGATGCCGAGCACAGACAGGACCAAATTGATGGGCAAGGTGGTTCAACCGAGCGTAAACCCGTATTAATGGGGATATCATATGCTTCCTACGAACATACGCGCTGGCTCCTTTCCAGCAGCTTGCTGCACCGTGGCGTTTGGCACCGCGACGTCAACGGCTCGAATTAGTATCGACTTGAGGCCTAAGGATCTGGAGGAATTTGTATGGTGCAGCAATCCGGAATCAAATATGATATATTGCTTTATGTAAGACACCAGTAACAATACATCTGATCAACTCCAAGGTTCAACTTTCGAGCTCTACTTCAACCAAACATTAATCAGCGTCGGCCTATCGCCCAATCACCAGGATAGTCTAGATACCCACATGTGCTTAACAGTTGCCCGAATCACACGCGAAGCATCCAACCAAGGAGCTCCCGCAAGAGTTCTGCGAAAGGGGAATACATCAGGTACCGTTGATCACACGGCAGAAGGAACTCACGTCGGGGCAGTCGTCGGGGGGGCCACGGTCCTGCGGATAACGACAGGCATTAATATCGCATTCAAAGGTAGATTTAAGGCATAATGACTCACCCCGCAGCGCGCTTCGACGGCGGCAACCAGTGCCAGGGCAGCGGCGACGGTGAAGATGACGCGAGAGAGGAACAACATTTTCGTTGATGTGAAAATAAGTTGGCTGAATGTGACGGAAGTGGGCCTTGGAAGGGAGCGATGACTTTTTCGCCTTTTTGCATTCCTTTTAAACTCAACCCCCACGATGTGCACTCCACAAGCAAGCTATTGTCATGGTTTCAACACCTTCACGAGACCTAGGGGCATTTGAGATTCAAATATAGTTGCTATGGGGGCACCCCACAACTTGACAAGTTATCGCCTAGGGGCACTTGGGGGCTCAGATTCTATGTCTTCTCCATGGTGGAGCAATGGGGTGCGTAGCCTGAGTGAAGCTGACATGTCCAGGTCTGGACCAAACACAGCATTTGCACTGGGTTCAAAGGCGTGGTTTCATGGAGCCGTTAAGATGGGCAGTTCAAGTGTGCCATTTCGTCTCGAGTAAGGCTGCGAACATTTGAGAGGTGAACGCGAGCATTAGCCAAATCAACCGCTCTCCTAGGGAGAGCGACCCAGTGTCTATGTGCCGTTTCTGAATGGCGAGCTAAAGTATGTACTAGAGACAGAAAATACATGTGAGATGTGTATAACAATAAATATGTAGGGCGGGTACTGAAAAAATCGCTATGCTCTCTGGCAAGGCAATAGAATAAATAATAGTGAATAGTACAATATTCGGGAACGCTCACCTGGCAAGGCAGTGGATAAGTGGAATGACCGATAATCGCTGCTTGCCAGGTCAGTGCGGGACCGACGGCGTGAGGAAATGTGTGGTACGACTCTCGCTTTGACCACAGGGGCGGAGGGGAGCGTACTCTTTTACAACCATTGAGGGTTTAGGAATCGGAGTAATCTTGCTCACTCGACGATTAGCCTTGTGTAAAGTTTAAACTCATGTTTAAACTTGATCAAAGGCGCTAGTTCCGCGGAACAATGGAATAAGATGGGCAGTTCAAGTGTGTCGTTATTTTCAGAGTCCACGCCATTTTCGTCACTTCGCTTAAATTTGCGAAGTTTCGTCGCATTGATGGCATTTGTCCAAGGTTCGTGAGTTGAGGGAAATTTCTGCAAAAGCTCGTCACTTCTCGCTAAGCACGTCACTAGTACTTTTGCATTGAATTGCTGACTCGTGTTCATCTCAGGCGGCCGCGTGTCATCCACAAAGTCTGAAGCAGGTGTAAAATTTTAAAGCAACCATGAGGTTACCCAAAAAATCATGTATTCAACACAAACTCAAATACATATATCTGATCCAACTATTGCAGCGCCGAAGTAGGCCTAAGAAATGCGTGAGCGCCTCCCCGCCGCCGCCACGGGCACTAGCTCGAGCTGCTGGGAAAGGCGCTCGGCGGACCCGCCGACTTCCACCACGGCTTCAGCCTCCCGGCTCGCGAGCGCGCGGAAGAAGGCCCCGGGAATCCGGCGCTCAACCAGTATGTGTATGTGAGTACACACAGATTCAAATAATTAGTACGCCTCAGGTACTCACTGATAGTGTTGGGGTGTAAAGGAGCGGTAGCTCAAAACGTTCCCGCAGGAGCGCGCTTGGCTCCGGCGCAACGGAGTGGACAAGACATGCGTCCGACAAGCTGCTACCTTTCCAGCTGCGACGCGACACGAGGCGATGCGGTAATATAACTACCCAACAACAAACCCATCTCGGCACGCTGGATTGTTGCTGCGCGTGCGCGATTCCGCCGAAGTGAACTTGATGCTGCTCTTGTGAGTCAACGTGCGGAGGGAAATGGGCAGGCACACCGGGACACGGGAAACGGTCTTGAGGTAGCTCGTGCTCGTTATCGGCTGTTCCTATCTGGCGCGCGCGACATTTGTGGTGATGGTAGAAGGGAAAGGGTGATAATCCTACGTGATGTTGAAACTCCAATGATCCGCATGAATTGCGAGCTGACGAACTTTCATTAGAATTTATTCTTCTGACGAACTTTCACAGAAAATCAATGGAAGTGACGAACCTTCACCAAATCCCATCAAAGTGACGAACTTTCGCAGAATTAAGCGAAGTAACGAAGTGACGAAGGAGGGTACGACTTTATTTTTCAACAGCTTATTCATTTGGTAGACATTTTAGCAGAAAAACCCGTCAAGCTGAAATAAATAAGAGCCATGGAAACTTTCTCCAATTACCCAGAGCCTGCAGCCGGGGCGGGATCGCCCGCTAGAACATGGCCTCTGATGGATCAGTGCTTCTTTTTTTGATGAGCTTTCAATTCCCTAACAATGTGGGGGGTCTTGCGGAGTAAATCATGGCTCGTACGCCGCAATTCAAAATCAGGATGATCTTTTGCTTCGGGATAACAAATCGGAATCCGCAAGTTCCCACTACAAGTCTACAGCCAATCTACACATGACGGCGGTCATATTTCGATACGTGGTCTACATTAACCAACAGCATCAGTGATGGCTCAACACAAGGATATTGGATTTTGAATACCAACCTGCGCTTAACAGTTGCCCGAATCACACGCAAAGCATCCAAATGCTTCACTCCCGCAAGAGTTCTGCGAAACGGGGCGACGTATGTCAGGTACCGTTCACCGATGCTAGAAAGGATAGAGAACTCACGTCTGGGCAGTCGTCGGGGAGGCCACGGTTCTTTTATGATGAACAGGGCATTAACATGTTATTCAAAGCGCAGATTAATGCTCAAGAACTCACCCCGCAGCGCGCTTCGGCGGCGGCAACCAGTGCCAATGCAGCGGCGACGGTGAAGATGACACGGGAGAAGAACAACATTTTCGTTGCAAAGGTAGGGTGGTGAATGAGCTGGTTGGTAGTTTGGGATCCTTGGAAGGGAGTTATAATTTCTTTTCTCGTTCTCCCATCCCTTTTAAACTTGAACCCCGGCGTGTGGGATGGAGCTTGACGGCATCTCCCAACTTCGCGAGTTACCATCAGGTTTCAACCCCAATTGCGACAGAGCTTTCACCGGAGGTAAGTATTCCATCTCACTCTCTTGATAGCCACCGATCCAGAATCATCCAGTTGAGTTTAGGGCTCAGATATTCGTTGTCTTCGAATTCTCAGAGTCGTTATGCAATACCTAAATATTACCACGTCCTCCCCAAAGGTGGAGCTATTTTCGCCCGACGCTCTCCATACTTAGCTCATGATTGGCATTTGCTTCGAGACCAGAAGACGAACGATGCTTCTTCGCATCTGGTGAGATGCGAAATCATAGCGGGCCAAGATTCCCGTGTGAGCCAACTAACTTCTGCTAAATAAAACTTATTGCTTCCTGCTCTTTGACATTGATCTCAATTTTAGTTACTCCAATTCCGAGAGTTGAACTTTGAACAAGAGGCGACGATTTCGGGTTTTCAAGCTGCTCTCAGTCTTTCCGGAGTGGTTGTATTAATTTCAACTGCAACCTTTAATATTAGTCTTGTTCTTCCCACTCCAGAAAGGGTTACGACACTTGCCAACGTTGTTATGTCGAATACAAATAACTTGACGCAAATCCCTCGTGGAATCACTGATCCCGGCTGATTTCAAGAATGTTACAGTAGCCTCAAGGAGAGAAGTTCAATTCATTGCTTCAGCCCAGTTAAATTCCTGGACGGCGGCTATGGTATAAGCTGAAATTTTCATGGTAAATTTAGGGCGAGTAGGTAAGTAGGTAGGTAGGTAGCATTACACGGCATGCCCGAATCACGAACGCCGGTTTCCAGGATTATCTCGGCACTCAACGGTAACTCAAGTATATGCCAGAAGTAACAGGAGTTGCACATCAATAATTAAGGCTCTCGCATAAAAGTGATGGCAGAAATCGGAACAGCTTGAGCGCTGAAGACGGAAGTAATAGTAGCCAGGTAAAACCGCAGTTTTTATCCCGCGCAGAACAGCTCAATGGAAACCTATCAGAGTGCAGTAATTACTGTCATATTTCAAAGAGCGACTATTCATAGAAGGACCGTAAAGCGCGCCAAAATGTGGGAAAGCCACTGGCGAAAGAGTGTGGAGTCGTGCCAACAAACTGCACATGCAGGCATCGACGTTGGATGGGGTGTACAATGTCATGAACAAAAAAAAACAATTTAGAGCGTAAGAAGCGGGCTACGGTGCGTTGAAGCTTGCTACTGCGCGCTGAATCCCGCGGGATGAGCATGGTCTTGTCCCTGAAAGATGTCAAATGAGCGGGTTAAATCAGGGGGGAATGGAATTGTTAACAGTGGTGTGTGCAACTGGAACTGGAGAAAGAGGCTAAAAAGTATCTGAATCAGGCGACGCGAATATAAGATGGGTTGCAACGACGAACAGTGTGCCCGATGAGGTAAGGGGGATGGGGTGCTTCGACAGGCTACGCAATATAAATAAGAGTAATTCTAAGTGGGTCTAAAATACGCACGGGAGTGTACCCGACGGGAGCTCCATGAGCTGGAGGAGATCCATTGGGAGGCTGGAATGCCGTCAGCGGAGGGTGTAAGGTGCAGCCATGTATTTAACTCACGAAGTACGACGGATACTGTTGTCCTGGAGCGATTACAGCAGTTACGGGAGGAGTCATCTGGACATGCAAAAGTCAGAATTACTTGATATCGTCGGAATTTGGCGAGCAAACCTCTTCGCTATGGACCTTCTCCATTGACAAAGTTGGCATGCCAGGGCCCTGCGCAAAGACATGATTAATCTTGTTCAATTCTATTGTGAGAAAGACTCACGTATGAAGGAGACCCGTAGTTGCCTTGCCCTTGATTATTTTGTGGCGGAGGGTATTGGCCTTGGGGTGGAAGAGGAATCGTGTATCCATTGTATCCGCCGGGACCTTGTGAAGAAGGAGGCCCATAGATGCCTTGGCCTTGATTATTTTGTGGTGGAGGGTATTGGCCTTGGGGTGGATGAGGAATCGTGTATCCATTGTATCCGCCGGGACCTTGTGAAGCAAAGTTCGGCTGATGAATCTGTTGCGGCTGCTGAACCTGGGCCGTGACGGGAAGAATAGCTGCGTTTCTAATAGCTGCACGTTGTTGGCGTATACGCATAACTCTACACGCAATTATGAGGAGGACGAGAACGATAGAGACTGTGGGAAATGTGAGTCAAAAAAAATCCATATTATATTGGGAGCAGCAGAAGCCACTCACCGATGATTATGATTATCCTGGTCGTATCTGATATACCACTATGGTGTACCACCACCACGTACGCCGCGGCTTCGGGCGCAAATTGAGCTAGAACCAGAAACAATAGTGCCTGTAGGATGAACGACATGATGAGGAGGAAATCGGGTCGGAGACGGGTGCGGGAGGGCGGGAGGAAGAGGGGAGGAGTCGATTTTCTTATTGTGTGTCCATATATGGTTTTGATCGGACCTGAAGAGTCATCATTTAGCGCCGTCGCAGTGAGCGGTGCGCCGTGGCCACAATAGGCCACAATGCAGGCTTGCTAATGACACGACGCTTAGATGAACAACTGGCCACAACAGGATGGGAAACAGAGCTAAACGCTCCTCGAGTGTGCTCGTGCCTCAACTGGGGCACTCATTCATTGACGATATTGCCCAGATTGTCTATGACCGCTCCGATTCCATCGCAATGGCTCGAGAGCCTTTGCCACATAAAACCTGTGCCAAGCCTTAGAATTAAGAATGCCAAGGTGTCAGCGATCGCAATCTCGTGATTGCGTAGATCGCCTGCGGCCTGAACGGTGTCATTCAACGGCACTTAACACAGCTTGCAACACAGGTTAAATCAGCAACGTTGGTGTTGTAGATCGCACCTCAGTGTCGAATTTCGGAATTTGAAGTTCGAACTTTAATATTGGTCAATGGGTCGAACAAGCTAACACAACTAGACTTTCCCATGAAGCACTCGGCCTTCAGAGGACCAACGCGGATTATTGGTCCTCACGTTGGTCAAAGCGCTATCGTATACACCATCTACCACGAGCCGGAGATTGGGAGACACTTGAACCGCTTCCATGGACCAGAGTACAACAGCCACAGTGCTGAGGAGTGTCAGAAAGCACTCACCTAAAATGGAGGGACGTACTTTTCGCCATGATAATCGAGTATTCCTTGTGGGACAGGGAACTTGGCTTGAGGTCTGCCAAGAGGTGTGAAGTGAGGTTTTTTTTTAAATAAACGAAGGATACATACCCCAGATTAGCCACTCTCTTCCCCATCATCCAACCATTTACGTATAACAGCGCACGATACGGAGAACCAAGAGGATCCTCGAATGTGAACGACAAGTGCACGTCGAGGAAGCCCGGAATCTCCAGGTCGAATGTGGTTACGAAGAAACCAACCCCAGCGCCAGAGGCAGGCAGACCATCCGAGAGTGCGCGCGATTGCCACGAAGTACTGTCGAATCCGGGCAGGTGCCATCCCAAGCGCTCACCAAACAGTCCACCCTCGTTGAATATTCCGCGGACCTTGTCGGGGAAGCTAGCAGAATATTAGTCCGTAACAATCTCACTGATGATTCCAGGGAGCTCACCCGGTATACCCCCCGATCTTTCCTTGCACTTTCCAATCCGTGAAATTCCCCACATCAAGTGCAAAACCGCGTATACCGCGGGGGTTCTTAGATGTATCGGCATCGGCTAGACGAAGTTAAATATATATGTTCCATCAAGGAGGAATTTTGGCTCACTGCCCTCCGTCTCATTTAAGCCCATGTTATCCTGCGCCGTTTGAATGATTGAACATCACAAATCGGACCCAAGAGCTCACCTGCACGATAGTGATAACGTTATCGCCCGCCAGCAAGGCATCTTCAGGTAAAATAAATGTATTATCGGTTTCTTCAACCATATTCCTGTTGTTGGTCGAACTGATGGTATCGATCAGGGCGGCTCCGACGCGAGAAATATTAGCAAGCTTACTTTCCATATGTCGTATTCAGAAAAACTCCATTAAGCCAGACGCTCGCGGCAAACGCTGAGAACCAACTATCAGAAAGGGGCCAACTGAACAGCAACGTGTGTACCTTCTCCACCATTAATGGATAAATTAACGCTCTTCTCCGCCCCGGAAGAGTTGAAATGGCCCCGCCAAAGCACGATATTCTCGCAACTAATCAAAACCAGCCTTCCCTCAGCCCATTTTCATATCGTCGCAGCAGATGAAGAAACTCACAAGCCATAGTCACACCCATAAAGCACGCGACCATCCCCATAATACGGCTTGAATGGAATATTGGTCCATGTGTGATTCGCCACAGTCCAACTCTTATCATCAAAGTCCTTCCTGATTTCAGGCAAGCTATCTCGGAACTTCCATCCCTTCAGCTCGGGAACCTGCACACCATTCACCGCCGTGCGCAGCGGCAGCTGTCCACGAAATATTCCTGTCGCCAGTACACCGAACTCCCCGCTGATGAGCCCGCCGTTCCACGTAATCGACCTAACGGAGCGCGGTACAATAATGGTAAGCATGACCCCGTCGCGCAGGTCGCCCCTCAGCGCTAACTCCGTGCCCGAGCCCGACATAGTCGCACTGCGCACAAGATACGGCCCGCCGATGAGAATCGAGCTATTAGACCCGATGCCCCAGAAATTTGCGAACGGGTCGCTCGACGGGCCCGCGAGAACAGGGGACCAGAACGTCGCCGCCGTGGAGGAGTCCGCGTACAGAATGAGCTGGGTGTCCGAGTCATATATGGTGAGGACGCCCTCGATCCCAGCGTTGAAACTGATGACGGTTCCGACAACGGCGTGTTGGGTGCGCGCGACGGCGGACGACGTGGTGTGGTACCACGGATTGGGGATGCCAGTGAGGTTGAGCGCGACTTCATGTTCCTGAGACAATGTACCGTGGAGGAAGAGAACATCCCTGCCGTCGATCACACCTGCGAAGAGGACTTGCGCAGTGGAGTAGGCCACCCTGGAGCTCCCAAAGGCATAGTCGGTGACGATCACCTTCGACTGACGGCCTCCGAGGGTGATGGATTTCGCAACGAGCGGGATATGCAGACCACCTTGTAGAGGGCGCACGGTGAGCTTGAAATTCGTTATAGCCCTGTACACCAATTAATTAAAGACCAGAACAAGTAGCTGATCATTGGATGTCGTACGTCGAGGTGGAATCATTCTGCCGTGTGATGTAGAACGATGTCTTGGAGTCGGGATTTTGCAGGTGTGTAACAAACACGTCGGGATTCGAGCTCGCGGACAGCCCGGTGGTTGAGTCGGCGATCCAGTCGGTCTTGTAAAAGTCCGGCGACGACCGTACGAAGAGGCCCTGCAGCTTCAGTTCATCGTATTTGGGAGTCAGCGCTCGGGATTCGGTGATCTACGAGACTTTAAGAGATCTGCAGGGTGCTGCGTGCCAAAACACGTACAGGAGCGCCATAGTCGTATGAAGTATAGACCTGCGGATAGAGTGAGAGCTTGAAGTGTCGAATTGATGAATAGACAAACACCACTAAATGCTAACGCTTTAGGCGCTGTATGTGGCAATAATTATTTATTCACTCACGGGAATGGAAGACCGCCCCACGTCGTCCCTCTAAGGTAGAATAGTGAGCTTCGTTACGTGGTCATGTAATCCCACAAACCCATAAAGCATGTAATAATTGATTAACTTCGCATTGCTAGCCCACAGTTGGAGGTTGAACACCGATTGAAAATCAGGGCCTGTCAGCTCGGCACAAGGGCCGTATCCTGTTGGTTTTAACATCAGGAATCGGGAAGGACTGCCTCAATTTACGGACCAGGCGCAGTCGGACCCCACGCATCGTAGGCCCCAGCCTGGAACTCTATGGGTAATATTATATTAATGTAGAGATTGATCGGAGGCATTCTCACCTGGTATATACCACGGCTGGGACGGATTCACTCGGGCGTGATATTGGTGGTAGTTGGTTATGACCGGGTTCCAGACCGAGGGGTGCGAGCAATCGAATCGTTGAGGGTACGAGTCAAGTCTGCAAGTGGATCAGTTGTATGCAGACACAGTCGCAGAATCCCTACCCGTAAAGATCTACCGCTCCCTGAAAATTGGGATCAGTGTGGGACGAGAGAGAAAATGGCAAGAAAGTACGGTGCCGTTGATGAAGTTGGCGCCTTGGTTGGGATCGTTGTACGTCAGCGGCACGACGATATCCGAGTTGTGGAACATGGCCTTGAGTTCTTCGTAATATTCTGCGTGGCCTGGTTCGTTCTGCGTGTACTCGTTATCTGAATCGTAGAGATTATTCGCTGGGAAGGAAATAAAGTCGAAAGGCGACATACCCAGCTGGATGGCTAACAGAGACCGACCTCAGATCAGGGTTAATGGAATGAGGGTTGCGTACCAATGACCGGGCCCCCGACGTTAATTTGATATGGAGCCGTCTCTTTAATTATTCCCAGCATGTAGTCTTGCCACGCAGCGGTCCAGTCAGAGTCATTCGTCCGCAGGTGGCCCGCAACTTCTGAGGTAACCCAGTGTGCGATGCCACCTGCAGATGTTTCCGCGTTGATATACTAAACAAGTCGTGAGCAGCGACTGGAAGTGAGAGTAATCTTTTACAGGTCCTTGGAGGAGGTAAGATGGATAAACTACGTAAGATACTGCGACATACCAGGGCGCACGACAATCCAAATTCCGGCTACCATGGCAGCTTCATATAAAGGCTTCAAGGCACGAAATCCCTCAAAGTCCACAACTCCGGGAGCCGGATTATGAAGGCCCATATGAGTATATATGCTTATCGCGTTTAGACCGGCCGCTTTCGTTTTCTCGAGGATATCAGGCCACAAAGACGGCACGGGCAGCCTCCACGTGTGAAACTCCCCAGAGCTTGCAAGTTGCTGGAAGGTCAGGCAGGAACTGAAACATGCGGATGCCACGCACTGCATGAATATGCGTTGGTCTCTCAAGATCAGACTGTAGTTGTCGAAACGGACATCCGGGGCACGCTGATACGATTTTACAGGTGGCTTCAAGGTTGCGTGAGGGCGGTAGAGAAGCTACCGTATGTATCAGCGACGCGACTCGACTAAAACCTTCATACATACATTGGATGTGAGCTGAACAAGAAGAACAGCAGAAAGGACACATCCAGTGAGCCAAAGCCTCCTTGCACCGGATCCGCTCTTCGACCAAGAGGCCGCTGATATTGGAGTTGCTGGCTTTGCGTCCGTCATGGTGGATGTTCGGGTCCAAGATAGGCGCCCAGGAACGAGGCGGCCCGTTTTAAACTCCGCCCAAACACGGTCACGTGTGGTCATGCCTCCCTCCGCCGCGTACAGTAACTAGGCTGAGTAACGCATTAACGATGCATTGAACAAAACGCGCCAACAAACAAAGCTCACTGCCCCCTTGGTCGGATAGTCTACAAAAAGGGTTTTATCTGCTTATCATATTGATATCCCGCCAGCCTGCTAACTACACAAATATTTTTGTGGTCAGACCTCATCCACAGACTGGGCCTGTAAGCGTGCGTGACTATCGCAAACAACAATCTATGTTATCAAACTTTTAACACATAAGCATTCCTGTATAGTACAACTCGAACAAATTACAATTGAATTCAGTAATGTAATGCCGCAATTAAAACCTTCATTAACGTAGATATCCATACTGCCCTCCAATTTTCGGCATTCTTATCTTCAGACAATCCATTGCAATACATTCCGCCAAATGCAGCTCATAGTGCTAACCAAGCCAACCAAAAGCTGTTTCCGCGATCCGGCTGGCTCCTGTCGATAACTGCCTGTCGCTCGCAAAACGTCTCCGACACATCCAGTGCATACCCCGGCCTGCATCTCTGTATAATACACACACCGCACTGGCAGGAAGCCGACGCGACGTTTGGGATCCGCGTGCAATCCTGGCCCTCCATCTGTCCGGCCGCAGGGAATCTGCACCCCCCACCTGACGGTTCCCGTCAATTTTACTCAGATATAATTATTTGAACGTGCCACTGACAACTCCGAAAGTCGCTGGTAATGTCAACACATTCAATCGCAGGCGGTACACCTTCTTCTTTCACACGGCGTGGACAAGCAATCGAGTCGACCGGGCATCTCCCGTTGGGAGGACGTGTCGGGGCGACTGGAGTGGCCACAGCATCTGCGAGGACCGCGCGAGTAACGAGGCGACTCCTCCTGCACTGCACCTGAACGGTCGCGGATGCGGCGAAAAACAGCGCCAAGATTATCCCGCCAGAGAAAAGTCGCATAATGGGCGAGTAATGGGGTGGTGAGTTGACTTCACAGAGCATTCGCCTGCAGTCTTTATAAATGAGCCGACGCCTCATTCGCCAAATTACCGAATGCCAAGAGCAGCTTCCAGAATGCCCTCATATGCCCATAATAGGCACCTCGTGGAAGCTCCGATAACGTGTAAATGCCGTCCCGGTGAAGGTGTCGGAGTTGATGCGTATCGCTATATACATGGTGCCGGATCATTCACTTGCATCATTCAAAGTTGCGTCGTCCTCACAAATCCTGATGCCGCTCAAAGAGAACTGGTGCAACCAGTTGTCCGTTAGATTTTCTCGCTATCCTCTGGTAGAAGAGAAGAAGCGATAGTCTGCTAATATATGCTCTAAATAGTTACATGCAGACCGGCGCTCCCAAGGCTTGGCACGTTCTGGAACAGCTCCGAATTCGCTGTTCTCCGTTGAATCACCTCTGAATATATATACTTTCTCGCATGTCATTAATTCTGTAATCAATGAGGACTCATCCAGGGCGCGCCTAGCTCACTGTTTTGAATGGAGTGCGTAAACATGCATTTTAAGCTTTAATTCAACCCAAATTGAACCTCCGCGTTGCGCTAAATTTACCTCCATAGCAACGAAGACAAATATAAGGCGCACTGAGGCTCGCTCGACTGTGCTATATAGCCAAAGCACTCGAGGTAATGTCGAAAAGATAAGCCAGTCGGGTGAACTCGGTTCCTATTGAGGCTAATCTGAGAAACTCGGAATTTGTAGATGGGTCTTCCTTAAGCTTCCTTTCCCTTCCGGTTCCAGCACTTTATGACTCACCCGCCTAAGAACCTCCACGCGGGGATTTGTTTTCTGATCAGACCATCGGAGAAAATCAGGATGCTCATGACGTAAGATTCCGTTTCTCGCCGATGGTTCAACTCGTCATTACCTCTCGGCTAGACCCGTCTCAGACGGTCTCGGCAGACGCCGGGTCTAGACCGCCCAGACTTGACAGGTCTAGGTAAATAGGCACGCCGCACACATAGACGTCTATCTGAACTCAGTGAGTCTCAGATGTTCTACGATTTCCACAATATAGGGGGTACCTGAATGCGATGATTCGGATACTAGGAAGATCAGAATCAAGAAGACTCTATCGAAGAACATTTCTGCTACTAATCTACTGTCCAGCGTTCGTAGCCTTTAAGAAGTTAGAACTCAGCAAAAATAGGTCTCGGGGTAGGTGGTGAGCCGTGACATGAGACTATGTAGAGCACAGATAGCAGATGGATGGACACTGCGGAAGGGGCGGAGGGTGCGGATAAGATGCGATCCGTTCTGCTAAGAGGGAAGCGAATCCCACATAGAAACAAAGGCGTACCAAGTTCCTGAACAATTGCGGTCGAATTTGCATTTCTCCAACCGGATTCAGAGTTCTTCTCGCGTAAGTATCAGAGGCTGAAATGGAATGCTCGAGGAGGATTCCGATTAGGCTCTATTAGGCTCCGGAATATTGACGGATCTCTCCAAGATCTCTCACGTCAACTCCCGCAATGTGTGCGGCCGATCCCGATATTGCCTATAGGTTCCGTCATCGTGACGTCAGTCAGGAAACCAGTATATAAGGAACTGCGAACTGCGAGAGTTCAACACCCACAACATGTCCAATACCACCGCACCCCATCCCCATACTCACGCTACTCCTGCCCAGGCAGTAGAGGCCACAGCTGTGCGTCATCCATCTCCCTCAAATACATCATACTCATTTGTTTTTAGGCCTCAGCCGCAACTTCTGCGATCCCCCACCATGAGGGAGCGGGAACGCAGCATGACCACACGATCCCGGGCCATAACGAGCCTCACCTGGCCACCGGACATGCTCACCCTGAAACAGTCAGACGCATACAATGTCCTTTTGAACATTTATTTACCCAACTTTCAGACAACCGCTCCGCATAAGGAGAAGCACGGCGTCGCCGCCGTCATCGACAAAATTGTCCACCCATCTCACCATGCGGACCACAAACATGCCGACGAACACCCCGTTCATTCCCACCCTGATGTCCCGTCTGTACCGGTTGCTGTGCCGAGGGATATCAGCGATGGTGGGGCACCTTTAGCCCCGGGCGGAAGTTCTGTTGGAGGAATCCTTTAAATGTAATGGGCTCTTGTGATTGTATAACCTTCAGTTATATTTTTGTAGATCTTAATGTGTACACAAACCGAAAAGAGTATTTTATAGGACCTGGTACCGCGCAACTAAAACTCGACAACTTGAGATAATATTGCATAACTTACCTTTCAATCATCGACGGCACAAGCCTGAGTTAGTACGCGTCGCAGTACAAATGGAACTGTCGTCCGTAAATGGTGCGACATTTCATGCTTTTCCATAGCCCAAAAATACAATTTTATTTATTTTGGAGAAATCTCATCACAGACTTAGCAGCGCGTGTTCTGGAACACTTGGGTCGTAAAGCACTACAAACAGCCGTGTGAATTGACAGCGGATTGAATTTGAGGAACTGGAAGTGAAACATACATTGTAGTTATCGGCGTTGACGACCGAGTTGGCGTCAGAGAGCGCCTGGTCGTTCGCGCAGCCGTAGATAATGTCGTCCGTGCCCGCAACGGCGTGGGTGAGCTATAGGTTCGCGTCAGAAAACGATATACATTATCACTGAGGACTATGCGCAACACACCTCGTGCAGCGTGGTTCCGCCACGGACATTCCGCGAAGCGACACTAGTCCCGGAGCACAAGTTCGAGTTCGCGACTTCGGAAAAGAATAATGAACAAAAGTAGATGTTCGTGGTCGAGATGACGGTGTAGGCGATGACACCGGAGCTGCACGCGCCGAAGGAGTCGACGCAGCTCAGACTATAAATAAATAAGTTGAGCGAGCTGCTTAGTTGGGAATAACAAAATATCTTACGTTCGGCTGCTGCTGTTCTCGTTCGCAACGGCATTGAGGACAGAGGTAACACGCGAAGTCGCAGTGGCACCGAAGTACGCGCGGTACAGGGTATCGGATGCGCCGCGCGACGAGACGTAGCTCGACGCGGTCGACGCGAGGGTCTTAGCCTCGGAGTAGCTGTTTTGCGGAACGTCATTCAAAGCACAAGGAAGGGGATTAAAAGAATGCGAACCTCGAGTCGATAAAGGTCTTCCGGGAGGCGGTGGTGCAGATGTCGCGTGCGCGCCTGTTGAGAGAGGGCTCGACGCGAGAAACGTCGCCGGTCACTTCGATGGTGATGGGGCTGGTGGACACCTCGACGGTGACGAGGTCCGAGCGCGCCGCGACCTTCTGGTCGGTGGGGGCGGTCTGGAAAGTGGTCACCGGCGCGAAGCTAAATGCTCCAGTGCCGACAGAGGCGAAGTCGTACAGAGCCGACACTGAATATATCACAACAAACATCAACCAATACGTAAAGTAAATATGAGTTCATTTTACCGTCATGAACCACAGTGACGGCTCCCCCAGCGGGAATCGTGGTGTACGCGGTTTCATCGGCCTCCTCGAGAGACACGCTGAGCTGTAATGCTTGGATCAGCCTAGGTGTATTATTATGTGCTTAACTTCACCTTGATGCCTTTGAACGCGACAACAGTATCCCCGCGGGTGATGGTGAACGAGCGCGTGGGGAGCTCCGAGTCCAGAATCGTCCCGTACTTGAGCACCTTGACGTCCTCCGCGCCGTTATTGGTGATGGCTGCAGTGATCGTCAGGTCGCCGATCGAGTTGACGCTCGCAGCAGGGCCGGAGAGCTCCACCGACAACCCGCCCGCGCGCGGGGCAGGGCCGGCAAACACGATGGCCGCAAGCGAGAGAGCAAAAAGACGCGCAGCGAAAAACATCTTCGAGTGCAGGTGTTGACTAGCTAGTTGAAGGTACCCTGAACACCCCAGTGTCGTTTCGACACGGCATTTATACCTCCAGCTTATCTCTGCGCCAAGTTTT
Organism: Mycena rebaudengoi; assembly: GCA_029282285.1. Taxonomy (NCBI): domain Eukaryota; kingdom Fungi; phylum Basidiomycota; class Agaricomycetes; order Agaricales; family Mycenaceae; genus Mycena; species Mycena rebaudengoi. Next base: position 210,833 of record JARJCX010000003.1, on the reverse strand, counting down.
CGGCGTTTTTGGGGGAGACTTACGGCTTGTCATTAGGTCGCCAATAGACAATACAGTTTGCCAGCAGTCCGTTACGCCCGTGCGGGAGCGCGTGGGTCGCGCTTCTATGGAGCACTTGGAATGTTGGAAAGGGTCACAAGGATAAAGAGTCGCCACCAGAGATCCTAGATGCTAATTAAAAAACGCCGTCATTATTCCGGATGGATGGACTTGATTTGAGTGTTCATGGAGATCGCAGGCCTAGTTGAACGGCGAAAATGCTCAGAACAACACCAGAGCAAAGGGGCAGCGATATAACCGCTGCGACGCCAAGTGGCGTAAAATCGTGAGAAGGGATGCAGGGGGTTGGGGACTAGTGTGTATCAGTGGAGTGGTGGTTCTTCGATAACAGACCGAGATATTTGTGGATCCATCAAGAAAAGAACGAACGCCAAGCCAAGCAAGAACGTCAAAACCTGAGCGGCATGTCGCCGGCAGGGCAGAGTCAAGTATGGACCGCATGTCGCTTAAGCCACACAAGCTGATTGAATGTCCGAGCTGTCCGAAGGAGTGGTTCACTCCAAGTCGAAGATGAAAGAAAAATTAAACGGAAATTAAAACGTTACAAAGCATTTTAGAAGCTAAAATAGCGGCAGTGCAGTGTTTGGAAGATCGCCCCGCTTCCGGAATTCCCCTGATGGCCGCGCTCGGTACCGCGTCGCAAATGGACTTCTCTTCTCTTGCATGCTTCTCTCACTGGCCGGACCGGTATCGGGACCGCACTGGGAGCGCAAGTGTTAGTATCTTGCGTCGTCGTCCGCGCTGTCGCTGCTTTCCGAGCTAGCGGCTTCTTTACTGTAGTCGTACACCTTGAGCAGCGTCTTGTTACTCCGCGAGCCCACTTCGCACTTGAGGAATCACCCAAACACGGTGCGGTCGAAGAACATGGGGGATATGGCCTTCTTGTGGGCATCAAGTTCCTGACGATTATTGGTCAACGCCTCACCGGAGATTGCGAAAAAAATATTTAGAACCGTCTTGTTCGCGAACGTAAAACTGAACTCACCCTGTATACTTCACCTTGGACATCTTCGATCGGTGGCTGAAAAATGAGTAAGGACTAAACATAATAATAATGGTTAAATGTTTGTACTTGCCACGCCTTGACATTTCCCTGCAACCATGACGGGCAAATTAGACGCAGGCTGGACCGAAAAAGAGTTGTCCTCGCTATCCATGGTAACATGAACGGTCCACGAAGCTTTTCAATGTTTGATCTCTCTCGCTCCAATATACAGAAAACTCACAGCCCAATCGTACTCATAAATGACTGCCATCTGCTTATTCTTGCACTCCCCCTTGCTGGCATTCGTGCTCAACTGCTCATCAGACCTGCGAAACACAAAGTTCCTGGTCCTCGATCCGTTCTGTCGCATCGGCGAAATCATCGAAAAAAAAAGTGCGCCGGCCGCGCACGCGGCGCGCGGTTGCGTCCTTGCATTACGACCTCGTAGTCGGCGATGTCTGCCGCGTGCGTGATCGTTCAATACGCCATCTCAGCCTCGTCGTCCGCATCCGGCTTCGGCGTGTCCCTCCCGTACCGCTTGATGTGCCAAGCCTTATAGTTCCCCGAGTACACCTCGACGTACAAGTAGACCTTCGCGACATGTGCGTGGTGCCCGCTCCAGCTAAACATGAACTGGATCAGCATGTGGAGGTTGGAGAAGGTGTAGTTAAGGAAAAGCTGGACGACACGATGTACGCCTTTGAAACGCACGAGCTGGAATCTCAACTGGATGAAGGAGGTGGAGGTAGGACGTCTTGGGGGGTCTGCGGCCTGGAGACGCGCTTTTTGGGGGGGATTACTGGTAGTAGGTGCTCGATTCAAGTTCTCCTTGTCGACCCCAGATTCGGCCTGAGGCCTGAGGTCCAGTATAATGAGCAGGAGACGCCATGGGACTTCAAAACGCGAAGAGGAGATTAGAAAATTGGTGGATACTTTCAGAAACAAGCCGCGGTTGTCACATGTCACATTCCCACGCCCGACTTGCAAAACATCATCACCAACGAACATCAATCACACCGCCAAATGCAAGATTTCAGGAAGCCTGTAAATGTAGCCGAATTTTGTAATTTCAGAAACAACAATAAATCCGCCCTAAAATGTACATACCTTAATTTTTTTTTTAGGATGTCTGAAATTGAAGCTGAATAGATTAGATTAAGTTACAACTTCAGGAGGTCTGAATCTTTGAATTTAAGTAACAATTTCTCAATGACTGAATTTGTACCTTAAATTATAAATTGCAGTTGCAGATTCGGCACAGGTGAAACTAATAATTTAAGGGTGCCCCGAAAACTATAGTTTCGGGCATCATTTAAGTCCATCTGAAACAATAAGATTAAGGCACGATTTCAGCCGAACAATAAGATTCGGGCACAGTTTCAGCCTTCACCGGCTGAAACTGTGCATTAATCCTATTGTTTCAGGTGGACGTAAATGCTGCCCAAAACTATTGTTTTCGGGGCACCCTTAAATTATTAGTTTCACCTGTGCTGAATCTGCAACTGAAATTTATAATTCAAGGTACAAATTCAGTTGTTGAGAAATTTTTGCTTAAACTCAAAGATTCAGTCCTCCTAAAGTTGTAGTGTATTCGGCCTCAATTTCGGACATCCTGAAAAAATATATTTAAAGTACATTTTAGGGCGGACTTAATGCTGTTTCTGAAATTACAAAATTCGGTTACATTTACAGGCCTCCTAAAATCTTGCATTTGGCGGTGTGAATGGACTTCAACAGCGTTGATGCCTCCCATGAGATATACTTTTAGCAACTAAAATCCTCTGAATGGTAAAAAACCTGGAAGTCGAATTACTGCTCTCGTAGCATCGGAGGCAACTGATTCCCGATGACTTCTCTTCCTGGAGGTAGCGAAAACCACGCCTGGCGATACGCCCCCTTGATGGTCGGCCAAATCTCAACGCCGATTCTTTTGTATTTTCACTGCTCGCTTCAGCCGCAAAGGCTTGCAGCGGTACGCCCCCGTGGTCGGTCAATTCTCACTGCCGATTATTTTGTATCTTCGCTGCTCCGCCTTTCGAATCTACGGATAAAATCGAGCAATTATTGACCAGTGTGGCATCTTGTAGGGCATGGTGAGTGGAAGGCGCTGATTTTTTTGTTGATTCAGGTACGCCCAAGGAAGATTGGCGTTTCATTTCCTTAAAGTTACCTGACTCAAAGCCACCGACGACGTCTGCTACTACTTCTTCCCCAACGGTACGGTCTACGAACCGCCTTGCTGCCTGGGGCACCAGTGCACGGACTACATATATGACGTGTTTTATGATTTTCTGGGGGCGGTTCGCGTCTTTTTTATGTATGTTTGCGAGACGATATTGATGGAGTTGAATATTCGACAGAGATGCACGTAGAAGTGATGGCCAGGACTTTTTGTGGTTTTGTTCTGCCAGTGGGATCGGTGAGCCTATCTGACCGACTTATTATTCATACCAGGACTGACACATTTTTATAAAACATAGGGAGGTGCCAAGTTGTATAGCGGAAAAACTCGACGCCTGGACGTATTTTGACTAGTTTTGTCTTCGTTCGAAGTTGAATTCAGGACTATATTAAAGTAGCCCAACCCAAGTGCTAAGCGCGGACGCGTCCACCAGATCCGGCTCGGTGCGATGGTTGAACCCAAGTGCTGCTCTGACAGCATCGACAGTTGGTTCCCGATAGCATCTCTTCACCGAGGCGGCGACTACACGCCTTTTCGATGGTCGGCCAATGCTCAGTGCCAATTTTTATTTTCTTGGACACATTCGGCTCAATAAATAATTATGAATCCAGCTTTTGGATTCTGGGTATACCTTATTGGCTAGCGCGCGTCTCCATGGAGCGCAAAACCAGTTGAAGAATTCTCTGTGCCAGGTACGCCCGCGGCCGGGTCCACGGAGTGCTGCTCCGGCTACATATGCGTGGGCAAGGTGTATGATGCGAGTGGCGATTTTTTGCGACGGTGACTGTCTTGAAAAACTCCGGGTTACACTTCCATTGATGTATGTTCGGAATATTCTACAAGTATGCAGGATCTTTTGGCGGGAGCGTGAGTCCGCTGAGTTTCTGCTGTTATATCAGTGCATCGAGCTGTGGCTAACAAAAATTCTAGTAGTAAAAAGCGACGCAAACATGTGTGGCTCAATTTTGAATTCGCGACAAATTCCTGCTTTTCGCGATTCAATTCAGTTAGATTTTTGGAGACGGTTCGAATTCGAATTTACTGGGTTTAACTTGGTCTGTGCTGGGAGAGGTTGGCTGCACGATATGGATCCGGACGCAGAGTCCTGGCATTTACCATGACAGGAACGCATCTCGTCAGCCCCGCTGACGGAACAAAACGCTTGATTCGGCTGTGGTCACTTTCTTTGCTTCCATGATGGTGAGCATTGGCGAGCATATGCATTGCACAGTTGAAGAAACTTAAAAGTAAAATTTCAGCTCTCCACCCGCCACAAGCCACATCTCAAGGTATTAACCTAGTGTCTCTTGGAACACCTCAACAGCCCAAGTTTTCATTTTACCGACGTTGATGATTTTTCAATTTTAGCTCCGTTGCCTTGGGCGACATCAGTGATGTAGACCAAGGGAACGGATTGATATTCTGATGTCGCCCGATACAAGGATCGGTGCATGTACGCGCCGCGGCGCAGCGCAATCCGCGCGCAGTTTGTGCACATGAAAAGGACGTACTGTACATCCATCGCCTGTTCGATACCGGGCAATCGGATAATTCCATTGCGTGAAACACAAAGTGCATACAAAGAAACGGGTGCACCCACCCTTACGGGTGTAATCTCCATCATTCAGGATTGAACCTTTGGATATTGACACTCCTCTTAGACTAAGACTCAAGAAGCAAGCGGAAACCTTGAAAAATACACGAACCCCAGTCTTTGGGTTTTTTTGGGCGCTGATTCCGAATCTGAAGTTCTTTTTTTTGTTACTCAAAAGTGACTGAAGAAAAGCATGTTTTTGCGTTTCTGATCGACTGTTGCACGAGAAAAATCCGGAAAAATCAGAAACGGAAAGGTGGACCCCCAAAATGAGAGGTATAAAGGGGGTCCGGGACGTCCCTGAGTGATGTTCAAATCAAATATTGTGATGTCCCCGTTGAATATATTGATGTTCGAGCCTTCATTTGCATGAAAAATAAGTATTGTGAGGAGAACAAACGTATTCTCGCGATATTTCTTTTTTTTTACAAAGGAGCAGCATACTCCACACCCATGCCTGCTGTTAGTGAGGACGCGCTATTCCCGCTCGACTTTTGGCCAACTTTCGGCGAAAAATACTTCCTTTGTGAGCTCCTAAGATTCTTTTCGCTTGCAAGGCAAAAGTCAAATAGAGTATATACTAGAGGAGTCGGAATCAGACTCGGCAATTTAAGCGAGTCGGACTATTGATGAGGCTTGCTGATGCGCCATTAGCTTCGGCATTGGCGGCATTCTGGGGACCCCTCCCTTTCGCTAGTGCTGCCTATTCCGCTGGCGCGAGGCCCTTTCGCTGGCACGAGGCCTCTTCCACCGTTGGCCCGGGGCCATTTTATTTTATCTTATTATTTTGGCCAATTTTGGCGGCTTGATCTCAGTTTTTATAGTTAGATCTTACGCGGGGGAGACCCCCGCGGGCCCCCCTTGGCGCTCGCCGCTACGGCCCGCTGCGCGGAGCATTTCAGTGCGCGGAGTTTAAATCTTCTGATGTCATTCCCATTCTTGGCAACGACTTGGCGGCTGAGTCCGACTATTGATCGTCGGCTAGCGCTAAGCGAGAAATAGCCGATTCCGACTCCGACTCTTCTCGTCATTCCTCAGTTAAATTGGGCAAAAGCGTCCACAAATTCCGCTCTTTTTTGAGCATTCTTCAAGCGAGACTTTGATAGAGTGCCGTTAGTTCTGATGTTGGATGACGGTAACGGTTGTTGAGGGGTTATAAAGGGCTGGCTCTTGACCAATTTCTTCAGAGCTTTTTCTTTGCCCTCCTCCTTCATTACACACCGGGTGTGTCTATTTTAACGTCTTCTTCATCCACTACTTCTTTCTTTTCAACCCACCAAACTATCCTTTAAATCACAATGGTCTCTTCAATCATCCGTGCCGGACTCCTCGTCAACTGTGCGTGTTTTTTGTTTGGCCAGGTTGAAAATGCTGACTTGTTTCTTTTTCTTTCTTCCTTTCTAGTTGCCCTCTTTGCCACCGCAGTTGTGATCCCCCGTGTTCCCGCTGGCACCCAGTTCGTGACCGGTCCTTGCACCGCTGACGCCGACTGCGCGGAGGGCTGCTGCGCCTTCACCACCGGCAAGTGCGCTGGCCCCGTTATCGCGCTGACCCGCGACGGTGGCTGCGGCTTTGGCACCGCCACCCCCAACGCCAACGCGGCCATCGCCCTCGGCCAGTTCCCCGGTGCCGTCGAGGCGTTCAGTCAGAGCCTCGCCGCCGCCGGCGTAGCCGCAGCCCCGACCCAGAACGGCGCCGCCGCTGCCCTCGCTGCCACTCCCGCCGCCGCCGGATCTGGCAAGCCCCTCGGCACCCAGTTCATCACTGGCCCTTGCGCTTCTGACGCCGAGTGTGACTCCGGCTGCTGCAACGCCGCCACCGCGGTCTGCAACGCTCGCCGCGTCGCCCTCGAGGGTGCTGGCTGCGGTTTCGGGAGCGCAAACGCTGGTGCTGGAGCTGCTAAGCCCGTGGGTGGTGCTGCCCCTGCTGCCCCCGCGGCTGGCGCTGCTGCTCCGCCCGCTGCCGCCGCCGCCGGATCTGGCAAGCCCCTCGGAACACAGTTCATCACCGGCGCCTGCGCTTCCGATGCCGAGTGCCAATCCGGCTGCTGCAACGCCAAGACCGCGCTCTGTGCCGCCCGCCTCGTCGCCCTCGAGGGTGCCGGCTGCGGGTTCGGTAGTGCGAACGCTGGCGCCGGAGCTGCGAAGCCCCGCCGCAGGTAATTCATGACGATTAGCATCCATCCACGACCATTGTTGTTAATGTAGATAGTTTACCAGGAGTAGCTAATGAAACCTAATTGAAGCGTTAAAATACATGGAGTTTTTTTAAAACACCTCGCCGGATTAGTTTTGAGTTTAGTCGTCTCGAATTGACTGCTCGAGAGCTCAACTTTTCGATCCCTTGTGCTAGAAATATCTAGTATGCAAGACGTTAGTAGTGCTTGACAAAGCTGAACAATGGGTAATAGCACTTGTACAACTGTTCGCGTTTGCAGAGCGACAGCATGAAGCTGAATCTTACCTTCATAGACACCAATCGAAGTGGTATATCTACACGAATTAGCGCTAGTAAACGCGATTTTTTCACGGTCAAATTCAACGGACCCAAAACCACAGAATTGAATCAGAAACTGCGAATGAAGTCGGGCTCGTATTTACTTATTTTTGTGAGGGCCCGGGATTAACTCACGCGCCAAAGACAGTGGAGCAGGCTAGAAGGCCGCCCTCAGGGAACGTTGGTGAGCAGGAGACGCCGTGGGACTTCAAAACGCGAAGAGGAGATTAGAAATTTCGTGGAGACTTTTCAGAAACAAGACACGCTTGTCACATGTCACATTCCCACACCCGACTTGCACCACCACCAACACTCCACCAATGGACTTCAACAGCGTTGATGCCTCCCATGATATGCACTTTGAGTAACTAGAATATTCTGAATGGTGAACATCCTGAAGCGAGTAAGTGGTCAGATTCGCTGCCTGGATCGGCGGACACTGCTGCCACTCAGGGACCAGGAGTCGGAGTCACAGGCTTTAGCTCTGTCCTGAGGGCGAGTCCTTCAACTGGCAGTCGAAGTACTGCTCTCGTAGCATCGAAGGCAACTGATTCCCGATGACTTCTCTTCCTGGAGGTGGCGAAAACCACGCCTGGCGATACGCCCCCTCGATAGTTGGTCAAATCTCAACGCCGATTATATGGTATGTTCCGAGTCACTGCTCGCTTCAGCCGCAAAGGCTTGCAGCGATCGCCCCGGGCCCGATGGTCGGTCAATTCTTACTGCCGATTATTTTGTATCTTCACTGCTCACCTCAGACGCGCGCACCCGCCTTTCGAATCTACGGATAACTCGAGCAATTATTAGCCAGTGTGCCCTCTTGTAGGGCATGGTGAGTGGAAGGCGCTGAATTTTTGTCGATTCAGGTACGCCCAAGGAAAGTTGGCGTTTCATTTCCTTAAAGTTACCTGACTCAAAGCCGTGCCTAGGCCCCTACGTTGACTATCGAAACAAGATAACTGCTGCTCTAGATCTATTTCATCCTTGAGAATCAACAGAAAATCCTTCTCATGCGTGGTACGATATGCTGACCAGTATAAAGGCGGATCCCTGCTCGCCATTCCGCCAACTCGAACCGAGCACACATCACAGTACAATGCAGTTCCTCCAGACCACCCTCCTGCACCTCGTCGTTACTCTGCTCGGCGGCACCGTAACCGCCTCCCTCCTCCCTCCTCCCTGCCCCCGCCATCGCCGAGACCTCCGTCTTCCCCCGACTCTCTCTCTCGCAGGTGTCTCAAACTATTGTGCCACCACCGGCGACATCTGCTACTACGTCTTCCCCAACGGTACGGTCTACGAACCGCCTTGCTGCCTGGGGCACCAGTGCACGGACTACGTATTTGACGTGTTTTATGATTTTCTGGGGACAGTGCGCATCTTTTTTATATATGTTTGCGAGATGATATTGATGGAGTTGAATATTTGACAGCGATGCATGTAGCAGTGATGGCCATGACTTTTTGTGGTTTTGTTCTGCCAGTGGGGTCGGCGAGCCTATTTTACCGACTTCGTCATACCTGGGCTGATGCATTTTTATAAAACATAGGGAAGTGCAAAGTTGTTCAGCAGAAAAATTTGGCGCCTGGAATTATTTTGACCAGTTTTGTGTTCGTTCGAGGTTCAATTCAGCGTTATATTAACCTGGTTATGCAATAGCCATTGGAGCCACCCGGTGGCTTTTTTGACGTGCGCAGCCGAATGGCTCCAACCCCGCCAAAATAGCCATTGTGGCCAAAAATAGCCATTCAAATGGCTTGACGTCATATTTTTGGCGGTGGAGCCATCGAGTTGCGCACGTCAAAAAAGCCACGAGGTGGCTCCAGTGGCTGTTGCGCAAACTCTCTATTAGACCCAAGTGATGGCGCGGCGTCCACCACACATCCAGATCCAGATCGGTGCGAAAGGTTGAACGTTGAACCCAAGTGATCGCGCCTCTTCACCGAGGCGGCGACAACACGCCTTTTCGATGGTAGGTCAATACAGTGCCGATTTTTATTTTCCTGGACACGTTCAGCTCAAGAAAATGATTAGGAATCCAGCTTTTGGATTTTCTGGGTATACCTTATCGGCTAGCGCGCATCTCCATGGAGCGTGAAACCAGTTGAAGAATTCTCTGTGCCAGGTACGCCCACGGCCCGGTCCGCGGAGTGCTGCCCCGGTTACACATCCGTGGGCAGCGTGTATGACGCGAGTGGTGATTTTTTGGGACGGTGACTGTCTTGAAACGCCAGGTTACACTTCCATTGATGTATGTTTGGGATATTCTACAAGTATGCAGGATCTTTTGGCGGGAGCGTGAGTCCGCTGAGTTTCTGCTGTTATATCAGTTCATCGAGCTGTGGCTAACAAAAATTCTAGTAGTACAAAGCAACGCAAACATTTGTGGCTCAATTTTGAATTCGCGACAAATTCCTGCTTTTCGCAATCCAATTATATTTTCGGAGCGGCTCGAATTCGGGTATTTACTGGGTCTGTGCTGGGAGAGGTTGCCGGAGTCGGATCCCTGACATTACCATGACACGAACGCATCTCGTCAGCCCCGCCGACGGAACAAAACGCTTGATTCGGCTGTGGCTTCTTTCTTCGCTTCCGGATTTTTCGATGATGGTGAGCAGTGGCGAGTATATACATTGCACAGTTGAAGAAACTTGGAAGTAAAATTTCAGCTCCCACCCACCCCTCCACTCAAGCTACATCCCAAGGCATTAACCTGGTGTCTCTTGAAACACTTCAACGGCCCAATTTTTCATTTCGGTGACGTTAATGATTTTTTAATTTAGCTCCGCTGCCTTGGGCGACATCAGTGATGTCGCCCAAGGCAACGGATTAATATCTGATGTCGTCCAAAGCAATGGATACGAGGATCTGCAATGGCTGGAGTGGCTGAGCCGACATTAGCGCTAGCATGGCGTGCATGAAATGCATGTACGCGGAGTCCTTACAGTCCGTGCACATGAAATGAACGTACGTCCATCGCCTGTGATCAAACCCGGAACTCTCAGTTCAAACACGACCGGATAATCGGATAATTCCTTTGCCTGAAACACAAAGTGCATACAAAGAAACGGGTGTCCACATCTATGCGGGCATGATCTTGATCGGGTTTGGTGCCTCCGGAAATAGTCCTTTAAATAGCAATTGTTGCCAGGATCGACCGCATTGAACCTTTGGATGTTGGCATAGCGACGTAACGCTTGACCTCTCAACCGCACCACGTTTTTCCATCCCTGCTGTCAGTCCAACAGGTTGAATTTAGCGGTCACCATCGCGGCCAGCATGCCCCTCTCCCCCCCTCTCCGGGGTGCCCGCCATTCCCGCCCATATTCTTGACTTTTGGCCGACCATTTTCAACAAAATATGCTTCCTCTGTGCTCCTGGGATTATTTTTCGTTTGCTAGGCAAAAGCGACCACAAATTCCGCTCTTGTTTGAGCATTCTTCAAGCGAGTGCCGTTAGCGCTGATGCATCGATTGATGACGGCAACGGTTGTTCTCTTTGTGCCTTGGCATCAAGGCAGATCAGGGGTTTATAAAGGGCTGGCTCTTGACCGATTTCTTCAGAGCTTCTTCTTTGCCCTCCCCCTTCATTACACACCGGGTGTGTCCATTTTAACGTCTTCCTCATCCACTACTTCTTTCTTTTCAACCCACGAAACTATCCTTTAAATCACAATGGTCTCCTCAATCATCCGTGCTGGACTCCTCGTCAACTGTGCGTGTTTTTTGTTTGGTCAGGTTGAAAATGCTGACTTGTTTCTTTTTCTTTCTTCCTTTCTAGTTGCCCTCTTTGCCACCGCAGTTGTGATCCCCCGTGTTCCCGCTGGCACCCAGTTCGTGACCGGTCCTTGCACCGCTGACGCCGACTGTGCGGAGGGTTGCTGTGCTTTCACCACTGGCAAGTGCGCTGGCCCCGTTATCGCGCTCACTCGCGACGGTGGCTGCGGCTTCGGCACCGCCACCCCCAACGCCAACGCGGCCATCGCCCTCGGCCAGTTCCAGGGCGCTGTCGACGCATTCAGCCAGAGCCTTGCCGCCGCCGGCGTAGCCGCAGCCCCGACCCAGAACGGCGCCGCCGCTGCCCCTGCTGCCCCCGCCGCCACCCCCGCCGCCGCCGGATCCGGCAAGGCCGCGGGCACCCAGTTCATCACTGGCCCTTGCGCTTCTGACGCCGAGTGCGCATCTGGCTGCTGCAACGCCGCCACCGCCCTCTGCGCCGCCCGCCTCGTCGCCCTCGAGGGTGCCGGCTGTGGGTTCGGTAGCGCAAACGCCGGTGCTGGAGCTGCTAAGCCCGTCGGTGGTGCTGCCCCCGCTGCTCCCGCCGCTGGCGCTGCTGCTCCGCCCGCTGCCCCGCCCGCTGCCGCCGCCGGATCTGGCAAGCCCCTCGGAACACAGTTCATCACCGGCGCCTGCGCTTCCGACGCCGAGTGTGCATCCGGCTGCTGCAACGCCAAAACCGCGCTCTGTGCCGCCCGCCTCGTCGCCCTCGAGGGTGCTGGCTGCGGGTTCGGTAGTGCGAACGCTGGCGCCGGAGCTGCGAAGCCCCGCCGCAGGTAATTCATGACGATCAGCATCCATCCACGACCATTGTTATTATTGTAGATCGTTTACCAGGAGTAGCTAATGAAACCTAATTGAAGCGTTAAAATATATGGAGTTTTAAACACACCTCGTCGGATTTAGTCGTCTTGAATTTGTTTGAGATCTCAGATCCAGCGTTATTGCTCTCATATTCCAACTGGTGTCACCATTGTGGCCATTTTCTTGTACTATTACCAAAGACATACATACCTCTGCATTGGGATAATATTTGCCCGTAGGCTGGCAGTAAATAAATAATTTACTCCAGAGCCTCACACACCGGCAGTGTTCTTTTCTTCTGACGACTGGAGAGTGGGTTTCCGCCGTACAACCAAAACGGTCGCGACGAAGAACGCGAAGCCGAGTAGGCCCATGATCTATTAGTGAATAAGAGAAGAATTAATGTCGCGTTCCATCAATTATACAAGTACTTGCCCCACTGAACAACGCAGGCCGCCACCACGCATACTCCGCCGTGAGCAGCGCGCCGTTTATTGGCGGGCCTAGTGTAAAAGACGATGCGTCGAATTTTGGGACAGGAAATATTTTATGGGCTCACCGATGAGGCCGCCGATGCCCTCGATGGCGAAGGATACGCCCATGCGTAACCTGCGGGTACAATTATTAGTCTCGTGAAATGGGAAGGATACGATACGCACCCCAGCTCCGTCAGGTCCTCGGTCAGGAACGCGACGAGTGGCGGCATCAGCGTGATAACTGCGAACAGACGCGTAAAATTGAATAAATGAATTTGAAGCGAAGGGGGAAAAACGGACAGACGCCCGCACAGAACCCGTACAGCACCCCGAGGACCACCACGCTCGTGATGCTCCTCAGCCCGATCATGCCCAGAATGACCACCGCGCCGCAGCCCGCGGCCGCGGCGACCATGTTGTCGATCCCGAGCGAGTGAGCAAAGAAGCCCGGGGTGAGGCGCCCAACGAAGCTCGATGCGTTCATTATGACCAACTGGAAGTGTTGGTGAGAGAGTAGATAGAGCCTTCAGCGAGACGAAGACGTACCGCATAGAACGCGAAGGTGCGGTCTATTCCGTGAGTGACCGCGTCTAGTTGGAGGAAGAAAATGGGGAAGTAGAATGCCACGCTAAATATTGCCATCCTGATGCAGATTATGTCACTGCGTAGAAGAAAACTCGTTCCGGACTCACCCGATGGTGGCGAGGACATATGGTTTGTCACGACTGAAGCGCCGCAAGGACTTCCAGTATTCGGGGTCTTTTTTCGAGGGCGGCAGGCGCGGGCGCATCAGAAAGCACGCGAGGATTAGGAGCCCGCTGATGAGCGCGGCGCTGGCTCTGACAGAATTCCCAAAGCCCAGAGTTGTGTGCAGTGTGTTGTTGAGCATGATAGGGTGGATCACGGCACCGAAGGAGGAGCCCGACGCGACTACGGACATGGCTATTGCACGACGCTTGTGGAAATAGTGCGAGACCACGGCAACGCTTGGGATGTAGACGATCCCGGCGCCTAGGCCTACCCCGATCCCTTGCGCTAGAAATATCTAGTATGCAAGACGTTAGTAGTTCTTGACAAAGCTGAGCAATGGACAATAGCACTTGATACAGCTGTTCGCGTTTGCAGAGCGACAGCATGAAGAGGCTGAATGACTGGAGAAAGCAACCGCCATAGACGAGGAGGTGGCTGGAGATTTCAGAAAATTATTCAGGGGACAACGAACAAAAGCCACTCACAAATGACCACGGTCATAAAAACGCCCGGCTACAAGACCGACAGAAATGACGAGGAGGGCGTTGACACTCCCAATCCATCTGCAATACTATCAGTGAACGTACTGCAAGCTTGTTAGCGGAGAACTCGCGAGATTGCGGAGGAGGAGGATTGCGTCAAATATTCCCGCACATAGAAATCTATGTAGAGCTGCTGGGATCATATTGTCGTCGCGTTCGAAGACTGACCTTGATAGACACCGAAGGAATTGGTATATCTACACGAGTTAGCAAACGCGATTTTTTTCACGGGTCAAAATTCAACGTACCCGAAACCACAAAATTGAATCAGAAAACTGGAGAAGAAGTAAGAAAATATGCTGTTTTTATTTCATTTGGCGAAGGCCCCGGATTAACTCACGCGCCAAACACAGTGGACCAAGCTCGAAGGCCACCCTCAGGGAACGTTGGTGAATCTTCGTTCCGATCCAACTGTGTGGGCCGAGTAGTTTCCGCCGACGTTTCCGCTGACCCAGACATGGGCTCTGAATTGCGTTTGGAAGCTGCAAGTAGAGCTGAGGGCGTAGCCTTCGAAGAAGGGAGCCATAACGAACCCGGTGAGAAATGCCGCTGGAGCCTGGAGGGAGTGCTGACGGGAAGAACGCCGTACCTATGCCACAGCGCTTCGACTGCAGAGTAGGGCAGTCGTACAGGATCTATTCACAGGCATGTCCAAGCTCGTGGAAATTCCGAAACAACCGAACCGGCGATGCGGCCCGTGGTCACCGGAGCTTGCGGAGTTTGAATCTTCCCTTGACTTGATACTGCATCCCCGTTTGCCAGCGAGCACGTCCGAGTATAGAAAGCTTCTTACTGGCCATGGCTTGGATTCAATCGACCCGAAACACGTGGAAGAGCTCATCCTCGGACTTCAGCTCGAGCTCCTGACACACTGGAAATTCGATGGAAAGAGGCAGCCTCAAATGCAAACCGAAATCTTGAGTTTCAGCTGCCGAGGTCACGTGTATTGCCATATAAGGAAAACACGTGACACTAGCAGCTGAAACTAATGGTTTCGCGATGGATTTGAGCCAACCTTATTCCATCAAATTTCCAGTGTGTGAGGTGGTCATAGCTGGCGAAGTCCATCCCAGGCATCTTCTGGCGGGCAGACTCGCTTCAAATGCTCGACATTTCCCAAAGCTGAATTGAATAAGGGATCAATTCAATTGATCCCTTAAACTCCTGCCTATGTTTCTTCGAAGGGTCTCGAGGCGCTCTTATCTCACCTTAATAAATGAAACCTCCTGCAAAACATGGACGCGTTTAATGGGACATGTGAGTTCTTTGCGCACTAGACTCTGTCTGCTTGTCGAGTGCCTCACTCTGCACACGAGGGGGGCGCTGTCGCATGTACTGCGTTACATAACCGCCATTCTTCGAGATTAGTAGCCTAGGTGTCCGATCCGACTGCCGGTGGTGGCACCACTTGCATTTCTTGCCGGGTTTCGAATCTTGCTCCGTTCTTTCCTCGATGAGGACTCCTCACTCAGCTCTCCCTGCAGCATTCAAAGAGTCCCGTTCCACGCCCATGCACGGGTCTGCAGAAACTATTGACTCTACGCCAGTGACACGGTTGGACCAGAAAGAAGAGCCTGACTTCGCACCAACGTTCCCCGAGGGCGGGCTTCGAGCTTGGTGCACTGTCTTTGGCGCGTGAGCTATGTCATCCCTCGCAGACCAGGTAGTTTTTTACTCTCGTGACAGTTTTCTGATTCAATTTTGTGGTTTTGGGTTCGTCGAAATCGCCTTTGAATATCATATGCTGCTAATTCATACAGATATACGGCCTCTTTTGGCGTCTACCAAGGTAATTTTAAGGAGGAACCAAAATAAATGTGATATCAGCAACTTTGCATAGATTTCTATGTGCGGGACTACTTGACGCACTCATCCTCCTCTGCGATCGCGTGAGTCGTCAGAGGACAAACTCGTATCGTTCTTATTCGTGTTGCAGATGGATCGGGAGCACCAACGCTCTCCTCATCATTTCTACCGGTCTCGTTGCAGGGCGTCTTTATGACCGCGGGCATTTGTGGGTGGTATTCATTGTCTCCGATTATCGTTCTAACCTCTTCAGCCACATTCTCGTCTACGGCGGCTGCTTTCTCCAGTCGTTCAGCCTCTTCATGCTGTCGCTCTGTAAACCCGAACAACTATATCAAGTTCTACCACATATCGCTCAATTTAGTCAGCCACTGACCTCTTGCGCAGATATTTCTAGCGCAGGGGATCGGGCTAGGTCTGGGCGCTGGGATCGTATACGTCCCGAGTATCGCCGTTGTCTCGCACTATTTTCACAAACATCGAGCAATGGCCATGTCGGTCGTCGCGTCAGGCTCCTCATTAGGCTCCGTGATCCATCCCATCATGCTCAATAACACGCTGCACACAAGTAGTGGTTTTGGAAGTTCTGTCAGAGCCAGCGCGGCACTCATCAGTGGCCTCCTGGTCCTAGCGTGCTTCCTGATGCGCCCGCGTCTGCCGCCCTCCAAAAAAGACCCTGAATTCTGGAAGTCCTTAAGGCGATTCAGCCGCGATAAGACGTATATCCTGGCTACAATCGGGTGAGTCTCGACAACGTTTTTCTTTTTAATAACGAATATGTCAGTGACATCCATCATATACCAGCATGACGAACTTCTTCGTCGCATTTTACTTCCCGGTCTTTTTTCTACAATTAGATGCAATCACACACGGGATAGACCGCACCTTCTCGTTCTACGCCGTATGTCTTCCGAGTCTAATTGAAGGTCACACTCCCTCACTAGCGTCACCGTAATGCAGTTGGGCATAATGAACGCATCAGCTTTCGTCGGGCGTGTCGTCCCGGGTTTCTTTGGGCATTCGCTTGGGATCGCTAATATGGTGGCCGCCGCCGCCGGCTGTTGCGCAGTGATCATCTTTGGCACGATCGCGCTCCGGAGCATCGTGAGCGTCGTTATGATCAGCGTCCTGTACGGGTTTTTCGCGGGCGTCTGTGCGTATATTCCACAATCCACCGTTCTCCTTATCTTGGTCGGCTAATTTCACTCATCATCCTTCCAGTGGTCACACTGCTGCCGCCCCTAATTGCACTCTTGACGGAGGATATGACGGAGCTGGGGTGCGTACCAATCCTGCCTACGGTGATGTCAGTATCAAATTTGAAATTCGTGGCTGCAGCTTGCGCATGGGCGTCTCGTTCGCCTTCGAAGGCATCGGATGCTTTGTTGGTAAGCTCAACGTTCATTTCGCAATTTTTGAACTGGATAATGACTATCTCGTGCTTACACCCGCAGGCCCGCCAATAAACGGCGCGCTCCTCACTTCGGACTATGTTTGGTGGCGGCCTGCGTTGTTCAGTGGGGTATGTACAATCGATACCGCTACCCCTCGAAACGCCTTCTGATTATTTGCAAATCTTGTACCACATAGATTATGGGCCTGGTTGGCTTCGCGTTCTTTTCGGCCGCCGCTCTGATTGTCCGGCGGAAAAATATTCCACAGCGGCCAGACGAGAAATGCACCGCTGCTGCGTGCGACGAGTGAATTATCTACCCGGCACATGTAGGGCAGTTTACCACATCGACTTCGCCGTGGCCATCGTTTTTTGTCGGCTTTCACCCAGATTTTGGGCAACATTTAATAAATCGAGGGATCATTGACTGATTCAATCAAGCATACACGGAAGGATCCGGAATAACGTCAACGGAAAGCGGAACTCCATTTATTAAAAGGCTGTGCAACCGATCAATTATTTCCTTTATCCTGTCTTTTATTTATCCTTCTGCAAAGCGGCCAACGTTTCAACTTGTGTGAGTCGGTCAGGGCCCGCTATCTCACCGTGCGCCGATAGCTCTAGAATCGCTTTCATTCAATGAAATCAAGTCAGGAAACTCTACATCCACCGACGCGTCGACTTCAAGTCTCCGACCAACGTATGTCGGCACTTGTATGTCGGCACTTGTTAGGATTTTGAGTCGGAGCGATTCCCCCCCCGAACTCTGTCGGGAGGCTTCGCTCCCGTTAGCCTCCGACTCCCCGTTTGTTTAAATTGCGCTAAAGGCGGTCCCACGTGGATCACTTCCCGATGTGGATACATACGGTACAGCGCAGATTCCAGAATTCCGCGTTCGACCCCCGGGCCCGCGCATTCCGTGACGAACGGGCTCGCACGGGATTTGAAAAGGGTTCAACCGGGTGAACCTGCTAGGTCCCCTTTCGGAACTATGTTCCTGATCTTCCGCGTATCAACGTGGGGTAACTCCATCATCTTTTCACATGCTCTCGTCAAATCACCGCCCACTGAACTCAACTCGATTCGACCCGCGCAATTCAAGCACTTGGAAGATGGGAACTCAATACCGATGCACGTGGAATGCGTGTACTTCTAGGTTCTAGGTAGCCGCCACTCCGCTGCAGCTCACAGTTGACAAAAACAGCTTGTCAATAACATTCTTTACCGATTTGAACGCGGCCCAGTAAGGAAGCTTTTGGCTTGAGCCAACCGGCAATGTCGGCAAGCACGGTGATAATGATTATTATCCACGCAGTTGAAAATCCCCAAAGGCTGAAGCCAAATATGGATCGATTTTTCTGATGAAGAATATCGGTCTGACTGAATCCCGACACTCGATATCGTGACTTTCGCTCCCCCGTTTTCTTGGTACCTGAACGTTAATGTTCCCCGGCTGCCAGCGACCAATGATACCCTCTGTTTTCTTGCAGCCTTTCACCACAACTGGACCCGCGGCGGCGGATCAGCATATGCAGACGGGGCGGCTGGGCTCTGTGGGAGCTCAGGCACTTTTGATGGGGACGGCTCGGCATTGTGGGGGAAGTCGAGGTAACCCAACTGTAGAACTGTAATAATGTAATTGTAGAAAATGGCACAGAAATTGACTGGTGAACACTGGAAGAGTTCAAATGAGATGAAAGTGACTGACCATATCACTACCATATCCGGATTCTCATCAGTGATGGCATTGATCCCGAATAGCTGCATGTGGTGTTGCCAGGGTCGATTTCACCGCCCTCTGAGTTGAAATGGTCGGGAAACAGCAAGGAAACAGGGTTTTTTCATACCCACCTTCTCCAGGAACGCCTATCAACCTAACGCGTTTGAATCCCCGTTACCAGTCAACCCCCCTATGTTTTCGCAAAGGACGTCAACAGGAGCAAATAAATCACCGCCACCGTTGCTCGCACACTTTCCGCATGGCAACATGATGAATATCCACATGGTCTTCCCGATGTCAACTACTACTAAAGGCAGATTCCTTTGAGACCACCAGCTCTGGCGCCCTAATCTCTCCCAGGCACACCGGACAGCAAAAACTCGGCTGGATCCCACCTTGCTCTCCTCTGCGATGTCAACTCCTGCGTTCACTTTCGACAACACTCTTGGGGCGATGGTGGCGGGGTTCGCTGTATCCTGCGTGGTATATGGGGTGTCAGTATTATTGGCTCAGTGCTGCCCCCGTCATTGATGTCGATATTAGATTGCTGACCCAAGTGTGGACATACTTTTGGCGCTACAACGGGGATGGTGTCACAGTGCGTACAAGTAGTCGCCTGTGCTCACATATTCTGATCGCTTTTCACACATATAGTACAAGTTTCTGGTAAGCGCAACAAATCTAAATTAGAGAAACCCTGCTGACCTCCATCTAGGTTGTTCTCATCCTGTGCGCCGAGTTTCCTTCCTTACCTGACGCAGTGAATCTCATTCCTCGGCATATATATAGATTGCTGGAGACGGTGGCCCAGGTCTTCATTGGCCATTTCGTCTACTTCTACACGGTCACGAGCATTCAAGACCCGTTCTCGATCATCAAAGGAACCACAACCTGGTGCGTACATTTGCCTATTTATTACCCAGATACAGTTATCGAAGCTTATCTGACTTTAGGTCCGTCATTGTGAGCACCCCCAATCCCTTGTGTACGCCTTAACTGATGTTCCCAAAGCTGCAAGAAGCAATAGGCTCAGTCGTCGGCACAATCGTCAAATGGTGCGCATCCACATCTGTATTCATCTCTTTAGCTTACACCTTCTAGTTGTTTCGCATCCCGAGTTTACCGATGTGAGCTGTCCATGCAACTCGTCGCAGGACATCAACTTACCAGCCGATACTAGTCAGCGAAAAGAATATATTCATCACAGGGTTAATCGTGAGTGCTCAGTATTGCCCCAAAGGGAACGAGTCTCAAGTATCCGCTTTCTTCCAGGTACTGCTGGCTCTTGGGCAGCTCGGCGTCTCTGCTTGTAAGTTCCATCCACTCGGGGTTAACGTAATCAGCTCACTCTGAGTCAGTCTTTACCGTGAAAGCGTACGCGCCCTCGTCTTCGTCCTTTATCCAATTAACGAGCGACGCAGTTTCATGCTTACTCACATTGCAGAAGTGTTTAACCTGAGGGCAAGTTTCATTGGCGTTGCAGTCGACTCATAAATGCTGACATGCCTCACATCCAGAACCTCGGCACTATTTCACTGGCCCTTGGAGTGGCTACGGACATAGTCACTGCCGCAGCATTGTGCTTTTTCTTGAGCAGGTTGCGGACTGGGCATCGCGAGTAATTGCCTTGTAACCTTCCATAATACCCTCAACTGACGCCTAATTTCCAGAGCGGATTCCCTTGTGAGCCGACTTGTGACAGACGCCATCAACACGGGCGTTGTTACCAGCGCCGTCAGCCTTGCAACTCTGCTAATGGTACGCCACATATGTAACGTTCTTGTACCCTTTCATCTAATCACCCCTTTCTTATCTAGTTCAACTTTTCGCAACACAACTTGATTTTCATTGGAATTTACTTTGTGCTTTCGAAACGTGCGTTCGCATATTTTGGTAGATCGCAGCGATGTTGACTGTCAATTCTACAGTTTACGCCATCTCATTCCTTGCAACGTATGACACACTTTCGTCCTGGGTTTCATGTCTCATCGAACAATCCTGACAGGTTGAACACACGCCGGGTCGTCAGAGGGAGAGGAACAGATCAAGAATACTCAACCACGCGCCGTACAGCAACAGAACTGGCCCAGCAGGAAACCAATATGTTCCATTTAGGAACGCGTTTACCAGCACTGGACGACGAGAGACGCCTTTCGGCGTATTCTGCATTCGACCTGAAGCCTGGTTTCCCTCCACACCAACCTTCTGCCTCACAGTCAGTTCTCTTCTTCTCGATCCATTTTCCAGTATCGCTCATTGCGATCGATGCAGTCACCAACAACAAAATTACGCCTATTGAAAATAGCACACCTGTAGCATTATTAGTGTATTTTTAATGTACAAGCTGTGCACTAGAGTTCCTTCCTGTGACCTGATACATTTTAATTCTCCGGACAGAGTAATATTGCCGCGACTCGAAAAGTCGAGTCGCGACTTGCCAAGTCGACTTCATTTGAAGTTTGACTCGACTTGACTCGACTTTGCCTAGTGAAGTCACTTGGACTGACTTCAAGTCAACTCGAGTCGGCCACGTTGAGGGAACTCTTTTTGAAATTGCTACATGATCACCGTGTCGAATAAGAATACTAGATGAATGCGTATATTTCGAACTTGACGAAAGTTTACATGAAAATAGCATTTATTTCGCGGTCATCCCAACTCCCCATGGCGATTGTGCAGTTCAGATGCATTTATAACCTTACATATAGCACTGCTATTTTTCTGGTTTTAAATGTGCAAAATAAAGCAACGGTGACACTGGCGTCACGCGTGAGTCATTGTCACGTTACGTCACACTCGTGACAATCGTCAAGATATTTTTTTTAAAATTTGACTCCAAGCGCTGTTATTCATGAGAAGAAACATTCACCGACTCAAGTCACTCAAGTTGACTCAAGTCGACTTCCATTGACTTTGAAGTCGCCGCGGAGTCATCAAACAACTCGGCTCGACCTGACTTAAGTCTGACTTTCCAAGTCGACTTCGTCGGGCCAAGTTGGAAGTCACGGCAACATTAGGACAGAGTAATGACTCACAGACATTGGGCAACAGCGTCCCACAACGACTTGAAGACGGTTTTTAGTGATGAGGTACGAGTTGGATCATCTGTTCCCTGAGAGACTAAGTAGGCCCGGCTATGAGCTGCTGAACTTGGAAATCTCTGCTCATCATTTAGTGAGCGAGGTACGAGTTAGAACCACTAAAGCGTCTGGCTAGAGAGACTACTGCTCATCTTATTTTTCGTCATAACTACTCGTTCGGTACCTTGTGTTCAATTATAGTAGTAAACGACCCCAGTAATTGATGGGCCACCATGAGTTTACAGAATGAAGTTGATTGACGTTGGAACTCGGGAGTCTTGAAATGTTCCGACTTCGGATATTCCCGACTTAGGAGCCTCTGCTGCTCTGCAAAGCGTCTGGGTACGTGCTGGTAAGTTCTAGTAGCTCCAGCGGGGGTCTGGGGAGTCGCTGGGGTCTTACTTGTCTGCACAGCCTTGACGAAGAATGATCGTAAGTCTCCGGTGTCAACGGCTTGAGCACGCCTTTTTTGAAAGAAATGCAATTTGATTCCCCTGAAGCTCTGAATATTGGAAGTTTTACAGTCAGCGTTCCTTTCTCATTTAAGCTTCCATATTTTCTCAATTTTTTATGTGGACTGGACAGGGACTGGAAGGTAAAATGAACACAACGGAAGTTGAGCGGAGGACGGTAAAGTCTTCCATCAGAAGGGTTTTCAGGAAATCAGAAGTTCTGATACCGATGCCAGGTCCCTATGGCAATTCCCATCAGCCCGCCGTGGCCATATGTCAGATACAAGGCGATTCTGAGTCGGATTCAACCGACGCTCCCAGTCCCTTGCCGTAATATCTCCATATTTCTGCCAGATGTTATGGTGCAGCTGGAAGACCCTGACTAACTGACCTGAAGCCCACTTTGAGGCCACTCCCGTTCGTCGATTTTGTCATTTTCATTTACTTATTTGTTGAACGACCAGTGGCGATGCAGATTGCCGCGACGGCCATCAAGCAAGTTAAGACTCCGCTCTCATTTTACTTCTCTTGTCTCTTATTACGATTTTTCTGGCCATGAGCAGGAACAGTGAACGGCTTCACATTCGTCTTCATCATCAAGAGGTGTTCAGCCAACATATTGCACCCCAAGGACACGATCAATCTCATCTATGTAGGCTGGCCTCAAACTCGTGCTGGAGCCCTCTGGTGCTAGTGCTTGCCAATTCTTGGCTCTAAGAATTCGACTCCGAGATGCGGGATTCTTCTCCAATTCCGTTTATTCATAGCGCAGTGTCGGGGGTCGTCGTCGTGTGGTGGCTGTGCTAGATCGATTTCCCGATTCGCGAATGCATAGTCTCCTTGAAATATGTCTATCTGGCCCCGCAGGCATGGATTTCTGGCACCTTTGGACCTGTATACACTCTGTATGTTTGAATTGGATACCTTCCACTCACTTTAATTTTGTTTTTGTAGGTACTGGCACCCAAGTTATGAAAAATAATGAACGTCTACTCCTCGCATGTTCCCCACCGGCCAAAATCAGAACATCAGAAGGTCTGATTTAAATTTAACGTCGCCCTGACTATTCCCATTGGCCGAGTTCGTATAAAACGCGGGCTGGAACCTGAGGAAAGGCAGCCAGCAATGGATTCCACACTGGATGCGTATCGTTTGCCCACTGACGTGACTCCTACCCACTACGACTTGAAAATCCGGACCGACCTTGTGGGGTTGTCATTCGATGGAGCCGTTCAAATCACGCTATTGTTCATTACGGATACCTCTTCTCTTACATTTAATGCGTTCGAAATCCAACTTGGGACAATCTTCATAGTCAGCGGGACGGATACTCTTACTCCACAGTCCCAGGCGATCGATATTGTTACCCAACGCGTCACCCTTTCTTTTGCGAAGACTTTCGCTCGCGGATCCACGGCGGTTCTCCACCTCACGTTTCGCGGAAAGTTGAGCAACACCGGATTCATCACGTCAGATTGGGAGCACGACGGTGTGAAGGAGCACTATTCCGTTTCGTTCTTGGAGGTACAAGTCTCTTCAGGTTCCGCTCTACTCCAAAACTTATTCCTCAAATATTTCAGCCAACCTTCGCACGGCGTGTATTTCCGTGCTGGGATGAGCCTCTCCTCAAGGCGACATTCGCTGTATCCCTCATCTCGCGCAAGGGCACGGTCAATCTGAGCAACATGCCGTCATTTTCCGAAGGCCCTTATGATCCTCTCCAAGATGCGCTTGAACCCACCTTCAAGCCCACCGACATTTCGTCCGAGTGGATCATCACCCGCTTCGAGACGACGCCCAAAATGTCGACATATATCGTCGCATTTGCAAGCGGTCCGTTCGCCCATCTGGAAAGCTCGTTCACAAGTCCCTTGACGGAAAGAGTCTGCCCGTTGAGAATTTATAGTGAGCTGTTTCTTCTCCGAGATCGTTCGTGGCCTCTAAGCTATATATGTATTTCAGCCATGCCCGACTGTATTAATCAAGCTCAATTCTCTTTGGATCTCATGGCGAAAGTTGTTCCGATGTTGGAAACCATGTTCGACATGGAGTATCCTCTTCCTAAGCTCGATTTGCTCACTGTGAGCATCGAATTTCATTTTAACCAGGTTTCTCGAGCTCACACCCAACCGTAGGCGAGTGGGGCACTAGGTCCAGATTTTCCGTGGTCGTCATTCTTATTTTTGCTCACGTTTTCGTACAGGAGTGTTGGAAAACTGGGGCTTAATCCTGGGTAGCCCTGACGCCATCTTGTTCGATCCCGCCCGGGATTCTACCAGTACCAAAAAGCGAGTGGTGAGTGTCGTGGCACACGAGCTTGCGCATCAATGGTCAGTATGCCGAACCTCATAAGTGTACCTTCGTTTATCAATCTCAGGTTCGGGAACATCGTCACAATGGCGTGGTGGGATAACTTGTACGGCGATCTTTTCTCTACACCCGCTATATCTCAATATTATTCCCAGGTGGCTTAATGAAGGCATGTGGGCATCATCACATTTGGTTCATTACTTTCTAACGTGTTCCTTTTAAATTTCAGGTTTTGCAACGCTGGTAGGCTGACGGAGTACGAGTAAATATGACACTTACACGGAATAACCCCAGCTCGGTGGACTCATCGCAGGTTTGCAGTTACTCATTTAGTAATTTCTTGTACTAACTAACACATACGTTTCCAGACAAGTGGGCAACATGAACCTCAATTTCAACTCGTTTCTGACTCTCCGCAGGCTTTATCCGGAGTGGAATGGACCTGCAGCGCGTGTAAACGGCATTCTCAAGGTAGCGTTGAATATGGACGCCAAGACTTCCTCGCATCCGATTCAGGTGGACTGTCCCGACGCCAACCATATAACCGAAGTAAGCAGTAACACGCCCGCCATTTTTGGCGCATTATCGAGCGGAACTAGATCTTTGACTCAATTTCGTACATGAAATCGTCCGCAAGTGAGCGAATTACACCGGCTACCTTCCTTTTGTGCTCACAGTCGGTAGTTTTGGACATGCTGATGACACTGCTCGGAGAAGAGCTGTTCCTCAAAGGCGTTTCGCTCTATTTGAAGGAAAATAAATGGGGAAACACCGTCGCCAACGATCTGTGGAGCGCACTCGGACGAGCAAGTGGTACGATATCCCTGCCTTCTCCATCTTCATGCCATTAATTCAGCCCAGGCATGGATGTGGTGAATTTAATGGATCGCTGGACCTTGAAAGTCAGTCGTTTTGCAACATTCGCAACCGATGCTGATCAGAAGTTCTCAGACCGGCTACCCCGTAGTCACCGTCACCGAGGCACCTGGCGGGATAAATGTCCGCCAGAACCGCTTTCTGGCTAGTGGAGTTGTGGAAGCGGCAGCCGACGAAACGATCTGGTTCGTCTTGATCTCGTATTCCATGTCGGTCTCTGAACATTCCACAGGACTATTCCATTGAATATATTAACTGGGATCCCTGCTGAAACCATCGACAAGACAGTATTTCTTTCCGAGCGGGAAATGTTCATTCCGCTCGACACGAGCATTCCTTTCAAATTAAATCGCTCGAACACTGGATTCTGTGAGTCGAATCTCTTATGTAACTTTTATTTCGCCGCTGAATTTCGGCCCTATCAGACAGAGTACTCTATACATCGGAAAGGCTCAACAAGTTGGCGATCGCTGCGACGAAGCAGAGTGTGGGTGACCGTGTCGGAATTATGAATGATGCCATGGCGCTGGCCACTGCCAATCTTGCAAAACTGAGCAGCGCCTTGACATTGATCGAAGGGCTTATTGGCGAAACAGAATGTAAGCAGTCGTATCCACTTGCGATTTCAATTATTCATGAGACCGCTATCCACTAGATCTTGTTCTACAAGGAATTGGTGCGAATATCAACGGACTCTTGGCAACATGGTGGGAGAATGAAGCCGTGTCGTCGCTCCTCAAGACTCTCGATCGGGTCGGCTTTGTTAATATACTACTTGATTCTCGTCACTGACCCTAATTCTAGGAGATTTTTGTGCCGCTGGTTGCTCAGCTAGGCTATACCTATCACGCGGATGAGTCCACGGATACGGCGGCCGCCAGAACACTTGCTATACAAGAGGCAGCGAATTCGGGCGATCCAGCGTATGCGAATCCCATGAACCCGGCCACATCCTTGAAATACTTATTCTCCCGACAGTGTCATTTCAGAGCTACGAGCTCGTTTTGCCAAGTTCACACAAACCGGCGACGACTCAAACATCCCGCCTGATCTGATTAGCATTGTTTACAATATTGTAAGCCTGTGTTCCCATTCCTGAGACATATTCTAAGCTATTATTATATCTTCGCGTAGGCTGTCCACCACGGTGGAAGGGAAGAATATGACCGCATGTGGAAAATTCTCAAGACGACGAAATCCCCTGCTGTTGAGGGATATGCAGCGTATGGCCACAATCCTCTCCCCGTCGTTATTGGCGATTGAAAATATCTTTCAGAGTGGCCATCGGAGCAGCAGAGGATCCCGTACTTGTAGCGGAAACGTTGAATCATTTACTCCAAGAGAGTGACGGGAACTTTGACTGGCTCTTGGCCGGCCTTACCGGAAATTCTAAATCCAGACGCGCCGTGGTGCCATTTTTCAAAGCGCACTTTGAGGAGGTGCGAACAACTTCATTGTTCAACTGCGCTTCAAGACTTAACACGGCTCTTCTAGATAGAGAAACGGTTCGCTGGCAATGGATTCGAGCATTACTGCCAGGTCCGTGGATCTTTGCTCCAATCTGTCATTTCGTGTACCCACTCCTGCCCCGTCAGATGCCTTTCAGGCGGTTTACTTCGGAGCAGGATTACCAAGAGACGGTGGAATTTTTCAAGGTATTCATCTTACATCTTGTTCTCTCGCCGATTCAAGCCCATTATTAGACCAAGGACACTTCGAAATACGCTCGGTCCCTCGAACAAACCTTGGAGTCGATCCGGGCCAACATCAATACTCTCGAGGTGAGGCATAGTTCCATGATTGCATTTGCCTGGCGCTAAAACGCTCCCCCAGCGCTCTACGAAGGAGATTACTGAGTGGCTTGAGGCCTGGCAGAGCCGCCGCAAGCAATCAGTGTAATAATAGCGGTTTAACATGATTTTTATGCGCTTCCAAAATTTCTTTGTGGTCAAAAATGACATTCAAAAGTTGCACATATTCCGCTCGTGTATTCTGGGCACTAATAATGCAGTATCCATGCAGTATTTTACTTCCACGCGCCAATCTCGTGACCGCGTCCGGCACAGCCATGGGTACGTAAGCTGCGCACAGACCATTCAAAGCAGCAATCTAGCAAAGTGTCGGAGGCTCAAATACGATACAAGTACAATTCGTCTACACACATCTCGCTACCGATAGAAAAAACGACTTCTTCAAATTCCGTCCACAATTCCTTCCATGGACGACAGGTATTATTCGCCACTCAAGCGCTTTCCGCGACCTTCTGCTTGATGAGGTCCACGACGCCCGGTTCCGCGACGGTGCTGAGGTCGCCGAGCTGGTCGCCCTCGCCTGCGACGATCTTGCGCATGATGCGACGCATAATCTGCGTGTGCAAGTTAGCGTTATATACGGTGCGACAGTAATGATGATATGTCAAGGGCGGTGGCGACGGGGAAGAATGCGTGAGGAGATGATACGGGAAGAAATAACGCACCTTCCCGGAGCGCGTCTTGGGCAGGTCGGGCACGATGTATATTTTCTTCGGCGCAGCGAACGGCCCGATGACTTTGCGCACCTGCAGCACCAGCTCCTTGGCGAGCGCGGACTCGTTGTTCACGTCGTAGGTGAACTCACTGGGGAGGGTGTCAGTACGAAACATAAGAGAGAACGGGGTGAAGGGAAGGGGCGAAGAGGCGAGATGAATGATAAGGGAGGAAAGGCATCGACATGATGAAGAGGAAGAAAACAAAGGGAGAAAAACAGGCAGAGAGAAATCGACGCACGGCTTGAGCGTCACGAACGCATACACCGCCTGCCCCGTCAGCTCGTCCGCCGTGCCGATGACTGCGTCCCGACAACACCATCAGACCACCACTAAGACAACAATAAAAGAGAACACACCAGCCGTCTCCGCCACACCCTTGTGCATAATGAGCGCGCTCTCAATCTCCGCGGTCGAAAGGCGATGGCCGGATACGTTGATCACATCTGCAGGGGAGCATCAGCATCGCTGTTGAGGAGGGAGCGGGAGAAAGAGAGAGCGCCGGTATGATGGTATGCCACCTCGTCCTCCAAACCACATCTCACAAAACAACGAAACAGAAAAACGCACCGTCAATGCGCCCCTTGATCCAGATATACCCGTCCTCGTCCCGCGCCGCGCCGTCGCCAGTGTAGAACATGCCGGGGTAGGGGCGCATGTACGTCTCGAGATAGCGCGCGTGGTCCTGCCAGATCGTGCGCGCGATGGACGGCCAGGGCTTCTTGAGCGCGAGGACGCCCTCGACGGAGTTGCCGTGGAGTTCCTGGAGTGGGTGTGTTTAGTACGGGGGGGGTGAAGATCGCGGGGAGGAAGGGGAGGGTAGTGGGGAAAAGAAAAGGGAGGGCAGGAGGGAAAGAAGAAACGGGAGGGCGGGAACAGAAGGAAGAGCAGCGGAGGGGGAACAACTCGTGTGTGGGGAAGGACGAAGAGCGCCGGGAAGCGGACGCCAAGGAAAGCAAAAACACCAAACGCACCTCCCCGCTAACCGGGTCCAAAACCGCCGGCTCGATCCCAAAGAACGGCACCGTCGCGCTGCCGGGCTTGGTCGGGACCGCGCCGGGGAAGGGCGTCACGACGATGGAGCCCGTCTCTGTTTGCCTGTGGGGGGTGGGTAGAGCAGGTGAGCATGGGCACGGCCATTCGGGAAAGCGAGGAGGCAGGCGTGCATTGACTGCGCAGTGAAGAAGAAGAGGCCGTCTTCTTCACGGCACCAACCCGAGGATGGCGCAGTCGCGTGGGTGGGAGGGGGGCAGGAGAAGGCTCGAATCAGACCGCCGACTCACCAGAACGTATCGACGACCGCGCACTCGCGCTTGCCCACATGTTCGTTGTACCAGTTCCACGCCTCGGGGTTGATGGGCTCGCCGACGGAGCCGAGGACGCGCAGTGTGGACAGGTCGTGCGAGGTGACGTGGTGGGCGCCGAGTCTGCGATTCGGAGGTGGGTTAGCTACGGGTACGCGTGGAGCTGAATGGCAGGGAGAGCGCGCAAAAGTGAAAAGTGGATGTACTAAGAAGTGAAAGAAGGGCGAAGCAATGAAAAGAAATGGGTACGAGACGAGTGGGCCAGAGCAACGAAGTCGAGGAACAAAAAGCGGGTAATCGTCAACGCATACGAAAGGACGAAATCTGTACGCAAGCACCAGCCCATGAAAAAGCGCCGTCCAAGGACAAAACGGCCATCCCCCAAAAAAAGAACGCACAAAAAAAAAGAAACAAACACAAAAAAAAAACAAGAAGCAAACACAAAAAGCCCCAACTCACCTCCGCAAGAGCCTCACCGCCGTCGGCGCGCTGTAGAACTGCGTGATCCCGTGCAGCGCGACGGTCTCCCAGTAGCGCGCGGGCGTGGGGTACACGGGCGTGGACTCGAACATGAGGGTGGTGACGCCGTTGAGGAGAGGGCCGTAGATGATGTACCTGGGAGGGTGGGTCAGTAAAAGAGAGGCAGGAGGAGGAGGTGGAGGTGGAGGAAAGGATAAAGACAAAAAATATCGGGGGAGAGGTGGGTAGATCGAAGACGGAGGCGGAATCGAAAGGAGCGTAGCTGAAGGAGTGTAGCGAGTAAGGAAGGTGGGGCGGCGGGATTGAGGATACAGGAAGGGAATGAAGGAAGGGGTTAAAAGAAATTAGAGCGAGGCGGACTATCGGGAGAGGGCAGGCGCGTAGGTAGATGGAAAGACAGAGGATGACGGGCGAGAGGGCATGGAAGAGATGGGCTAGGATGGGAACGGGGTACACAGATTGGATGGAAAGGGTCCGCGCATTGGGAAGTAAGGGAAGAGACGAGACGCAGTGGTAAGGGTGGGGATAGACGGCGTGCCAAGAAAGGAAGGCTCTACAGAGGTAGAGTGACAAGAGATAGCAGACGCCCGAAGTATGTCCGCCAGCCCAGCGCTCGTACGGCGGCCCGTCCGGGTTGGGCTGACTGATCTCGGACGCTTTCCCAATCGCCAGCTCATTGGCCAAACCGATGAAACAATTGCCAAAAAAAAAAACCGAAATAGAGAGGGGAGGGAAGACGAGACTCACGTATGCCCCGTAATCCAGCCCACGTCCGCCATGCACGCGAAGCGGTCGCCCTCGTGCACGTCGAAGACGTACTTGACTGTGAGCGCCGCGCAGAGGAGGTAGCCACCCGTGGTGTGTACGACGCCCTTGGGCTTACCGGTGGAGCCGGAGGTCTGTGCGGAGGCGTTAATAGTGGCTCATTTGTGGGAACGGTAGGGAGACGAGTGGAAGACGAATATGAAAGCTAGACAACTCACATATAGAATAAACAGCGGGTCTTCCGAGCTCATAATCTGCGGGGGGCAGTAGTTCGGGACCTGTTCATGCGCATCTGAGTGTACGAGACATAGCATCCACAGAGATCGCGCGGTACCTTTGCTGTCTCCTCGTGCCACCAGCGATCCCTCCCCTCCGTCCACGCAACCTTACCCCCGGTGCGGCGCAACACCAAGCAGTGTTCCACGCCGGGGCAGTCCTTGAGCGCCGCGTCCACGATGGCCTTGGTCGCGATGGCCTTGCCGCCGCGGCGGCCCTCGTCGGAGGTGATCAGCACGCGGCTCGCGCAATCGTTGACCCTGTCGCGCAGGGACTCGGAGGAGAAGCCCGCGAAGACGACAGAATGAATGGCGCCGATGCGCGCGCAAGCGAGGAAGGCTGCGGCTGCGTGCCACGTCATAGGGAGGTAGATGCTGACGGTGTCGCCTTTCTTGACCTTGAACGTCGACTGAAGCACGTTGGCGAGCGAGCACACCTCGCGCAGCAGCTCGGCGTACGTGATGCTGCAGCCCGTGCCCGGCTCGTCCGCCTCGTAGATAATCGCGACCTACATATCGTCAAACTCATGGCAGCGCAAGTAAGACGAAACGACGCACCCGATCCGGGTGGGTAAACGCCCAGCGGTCGACACAGTTGTACGACGCATTGAGCGCGCCCTCGGGGAACCACGCAATGTCGCCCGTCTCGAATCCGCCGCTGCGCACAGTGTGGAACGGGCGGTCCCAGTGCAGCGTCTCGCGCGCTTTCTGTTCACCATCCCCAATCAGCGCCTGATTCTAATCAGTGACCGGAACACGCACAGTCGCCCACCACTCGTCTGAGCCCTCCCCGACGGTCTTTGCGTGCGCCGCCCGGTATTCCTCCAATCCTGGCCCGACGTGTGGCGTGTGCATGCCGCTCCGCATGCGCGGCGCGACAGGGTGCGTGGGCACATCCTCGGCGTGTGGGTCGCTCATACTGTTCGGTGTTTCGTTCACGCAGGCGCAGAGAAGAAGAAGAAACGGAACGCCCCCAGTCAAGTGACGCCTTGGGTTTATGTATCCCAGATCAGTCCCGAATTCCCAATTAACACCTCAATCGATGTAATCCGCTTCCGTCGGTGCTGCCGGTATTACTCCGGTTCGGTCCGCTGGAGCGTATATCTCCCGCGGCTGGTCCCCGGTTTGGCCCGCTCGAGTGGACAAGTCTTTGAACGACGGCCTTCAGCAAGTTGAAGATATGTACCCGCCCCGGACCATGGTGCGCGCCCATCTGATAAACATATCCCCGGATGCTCGGACCCCCTGACCGGGATCCCGCACTAAAAACAAGCGCCATCGCCAAGAATTCATTCAGCCAAGCGCGAGTTGTGCGAGTTCGACTTGAGTTTGAGCGGGTTCCAGTGAGTTTGCCGCGAGCGGCGAGAAACCAGCTGAACCCAGACTTACTTAGTCTTGGCCTCTTAGGAGAGTTGGGTAGGAAGACCCCGAAGCGAAAGGAGCGAGCGACAGATGAGGAGCGGAGTGCGGGGAATGGGTGGGAATATGTATGATCTAGCCAAATGGACTTGTGGACATTGAAATCTGGGGTGGCGGCAAGCGTGATGGTGTCCCGCTGCGGGAATTAAATAATTAGAAAACGGAGAGTTTAGCCTAGAACATGCATTGTGGATACGATTTTGGCGCAGACCAGACCAGCAATATATAGCACCGTAGAGTAAGGAGTGGTTACGCAGGGGTCATGTTGAAATAGCGATAGGGTACAATCGCAGGAATAGACGCGACGAAGAGCGCAGCGGAAGCGAGATTTGTAGGATTGGGCACAAGGAAGCGAAATGAAACAGGTAGATTGTCGAGCAATCGCAATCGCAGCGAACTAGGAAGATCACAGTGCATGGTCTTGGGGAATTGTCTCCGACAAGCGGGAGAAAAACGAGAAATAAGACAAAATCGTGGCCAGTATATCCATGCATGGGCGGGGAGTCGAAAAGGTTTGTGGGATCCAGCAGAGAAAACCAGCGAGAGTGACGGATCGAGGCCAGCGACATGTGTGAGCAGAAGAGATCCACCGAGAAAGGTGAATAAGATAGGACAGGGTGGGAAGTCTGGAGGAGATGCACAGCGGACCAGAAGTGTTAGGTAGTGGGCAGAAGAAGTTTCAATAAAGGGGAAACATCGCTAAACATTGTGTAGATGCATACGACGGCAGACCAGACGCGTCCCCGTCTTTGCGGCATCGGAGTCGACGAGCATGAATAAGCTGGGTGTATGCGCGTAAAGAGGGTGGGTATATGCGCGTCAACGGAATAGGGGTGCGCGCGTTTGAACAATGAGGGTACATGCGCGTATTAATATCTGAGCGAGGGTGTGTCTTTATGTATGCACCAGAAATGGGATCCAAACGCACGGAAAAAAAGAAAGTCCTGGTGGAAGCCCACAAGTCTCGCGGGGCGTGTTTTTGCTCTTGCTCCTGCTCCTTGCGATATACAGAGCGCGACAAAAGCCGAGATCGAGTCATAACAGAACTTTGCAACTCACAGACCAAGGAGCTCTTCCAGAATATATATTCCCAGCTGTAGAGCGCGCGCAACTGGTAATTAGCCATCAGGATATGCGCAGGATATCTGACCGTCCCGAGCGAAAGGAGATGGAAACACGGAACCCCTGGCCCAGTCCTGACTTGAAGCTGAAGGAAGATACCGTGATGATTCCGTCACGCAATCATCGGATGATTCTTGGCGACATTGGATGCGCAGCTGGCTCAATTTGGGATGGCCTGCCGCTGGGCTCGTCGGCAGAGATTCGGCCGACCTTACAACAGGCAGCGCCGTGCTGCAATATTTTGACTTCGGAGGGCCCTGAAACCATTGCCTATGGATTGTGTGGATCAAAATATGGGTATGGGACACATTTTAGGTGGACTACCGGTAGCTCAAAGTCGTCGGGTACAAGCTCTGTCCAGCGCGATCGGCAGACGTCGGCAGGGTGTCAAACCAGCGGGGCAGAATTGTGCCGACCCTGCCTCTGCCACGCCTCCACAGATGTCAGCTCAGCTAGATGGACGGGGTCAGGGAACGCAGATTCAGACGCACCACACAGGGAAGAAATATGAAGAAAAATCGGTCCACGAAATACTTCCGTGATCCCGAGTAGATCGAGCTGATGTGAGGATGCGTTTTCAACGCGTTCTTGACCGTTTGAGCGCATCCAATTTGACTTCACATGGTGTGTGTTATTCAAGCTATTTTGAGCCGCTGAGGAAGCACAGAACACGGTGAATTATCAAAAAATGCGGTTAAGAATCAGAGGCCCAAATGGAATCTCTTGAATATATCGTCTCTGTGCAGAAATAAGCCATGTATTAACCTTCCCCACATAGTTGGGATTTTGACAGTGTTAGTGCGTGTCAGTTCATGTCACTTTTAAGACCCGTATGCCATTACTGTAGTATTTCGACCAAATGTTCAAATAACGCGTAACAGGCAATAAATTGTCCATATTTGGGTTAAAATCAGTGTCAAAATCGGTATTTTCCCACCGGAATGAACATTTGAGCACTACTGCGTAACTTGGACGAAATTGGAGAGCGGAATAAAATGCTCAAAACGAGTGATCCTCTTTCATCAGTCAGAAATCTGTCAACCGCCAAATACACTCTTTTAGGGTGCTCCCATCACCACGAACACGCCACTGGATTTGATATGGATCGTTACAGCCTGGCCTTGAGGTCGCAGCTGTAGTTGGCATGACAGTGAGAGCAAGAATAATAAATGTCTCCAAGAGGAGAGCAAGGGATTTCATGCAAAGGTAGGAGAGGAGGAGAAGCAGAGGTATAGGGAGAAGCTGGGCAGTAACAGGCGCAGATTTGGGTGGAGGAGCCAAGGCTTGGACCAGGCTCGGAAGGCCCTTGGAAGTTGGTTGGAGACTTGTGAGTCCTGGTCAAACGTGTGCAAGGCCGGTGGAAAACCTTGCAACTTTCCCGCCCTTGACAGGTTTTAGTTTTGTTGAACTTTCACGAAGCTTTCAAGTTGATGACCCTGTGGTTCTATTGAGAAACCCAGTTTCTCGGAGAAACCTCCCGCATTAGGGAATATTACCATCAAACACCGGACATCAATCGGCGACACCGGGGGATGCTACAAGTTCGTTAGTGACTTGCAGGCACCGTTATTATTACCAGGAAAAATTGAGAGAGTTATTTAGACTATTTAATATTGGTTCTGAGTTGCAATAGGCTTACGAAGCCCTATTATGGCACAAATATGAGATATCTCCCTGTGTGATGGGATCAAAGCAACTTCAACCCAAGTTCGGCAAGGCAATTTGGCTTGCTCTGAGAGTTTCAGAGCTCT
This sequence comes from Mycena rebaudengoi, assembly GCA_029282285.1. Taxonomy (NCBI): domain Eukaryota; kingdom Fungi; phylum Basidiomycota; class Agaricomycetes; order Agaricales; family Mycenaceae; genus Mycena; species Mycena rebaudengoi. Next base: position 175,891 of record JARJCX010000003.1, on the reverse strand, counting down.
AAGAGCTAGCGGAGTATTATTGCACAAGCATAAGAATTTTTCCTGAGACTTATATGTGCACCAGCTCGCAGGCAAGGTCGTAATACCAGTTACAAAGGGCTGTGATTCTCAATGAAGAAATATAGCCTTGTGAAGTCAGTAGCGCCTGTAAAAAATCCAGGCGAGCACAAAAATTCATTCTCAAGCCACTAAATGCCGCATTATGGGAAATTGAAGTCCAGGACTACTCAAAAACCTTGGCCTGAGTTCAGCGGTCGCCGGCATCAATGATCTCATACCTCATTTGGCGGGCTCCTCCGAATTTGCTGAGAATCCGGGTTTCTCAATAGAATAATCCACCCTGGAGCCACGAGCGGTGATTATTTCTAAACGTGTACTAAAACCCCGTCTCCGCATCTCTTCGTCGTCCCTCTGAGTCAAATGTCGTACCAGTTCCTTGTCGGCGCATCCGCCCTCGGTGCTGCTTTTTTTGTTCGGTTATTGTGCATTTCCAAGACCAGCTAAGTTGTGCCTGCCCCCGGGGCCGAAAGGATACCCGCTAATCGGAAACTTGCTCGGTATGGACCCGTACGGCCTAAGCGCTGAGACTAGTCTGAAGGTACCCCGCAGAACTCCCGACGAGCTACGAATGGCTGATTTATTCCAAATGGGCGACAGTCTATGGTTTGTGGAGACATTCATTTGCCTCGATATTCAATAACTCATGCCACCCATCCAGGCCAGATTCTACATCTAAATATCATGGGCCAGCCAATGATTATCCTGAGCGCCGTCGAGTCAGTGTTCTACCTAAGACTTAAGGGTTAAGTCCACTTAAGGGTTAAAATGCACTTAACTTAAGGGCTTAACAAATGGGCCGGAATTTCTTAGGTCTTAATTAAGGCTTAATGATGGCATCACTGTATATTTTGATCGCACAATTTTCTTGACCTACTTGTACACCCAATCATTGAGGGTATTTCTACCGTGTAGGAAAAGAAACTTCAACCCATGTGAACTACAGTGGCTGTGGATTTCTTTGTCAAACACTTTAGCCTATCCGAGGGGAATGGGACGGCTATGATCGATGATCCACCTGATTCAAGCAGGATTTGGCAACAGTAGGATAGCTGATTGTCCGTAGGGATGCATATAGACACATGGGTAATGAGAAGTAAAGAGATGAAATAAAATAGAGAGGTTATATCATGGAATAATATACGACACGTGATACTTAAGGCCTTAACATACCCTTAAGTTAAGTACCCTTAATAAGACTTAAGGGCTTAAACAAAAATTTTACCCTTAATAAGGGCTTAAGGGAGAACACTGCGTCGAGTCCGCAACAGACCTTCTCGACAAAAGGTCCTCGACATATTCAGACCGGTCGCACCTGGTCTGTCTCAGTTTTAGTCCTCACTCTTACCAAAATCCTTCATAACATACTTCCCTGCGCAAGGTGATGGCTGGAGATCTATGAGTGGCCCTGCTTCCCATCCAAATCGTTGTTTATATTTCAACAGTGTCGGATTCAATCTGTCGATGGCCCTCAGTCCTTACAACGATCGTTACCGACATATGCGGCATATGCGGAGGCTGCTACGTCTAGAACTCAGAAAGGCCGGCCTGGAGCGGTATTGGCCTCCACGAAGAAGAAAGCAAAATTCTCGTACGGAGCGTGCTCAAATCGCCGTTAGAATTGCTCTTACGCATTCGGCTGTTCGTTCGACTGCTTCATATGTGTGATTCTTTTCCATTCTGACCCGTAAAATACCAGGTACGCGGGTGCCGTCGTGCTGAAAGTTGCCTATGGATATAAGATCCAACAAACGGACTCCGATCGCTAGTAGAGCGTGCTGCTAAAATGGTGCACGTATTCTCAGAGGCTGCCACTCCGAGCGCGTGGATCTGCGATATCCTCCCGGCTAGTACGTGTCTCAGAAAATCCTATCGAGGCACCTTTCAAAAATGCATCAAATAGTAAAATATATACCGCGGTGGTTTCCTGGGGCCGGGTTTCACAAACAGGCCGCTATTTGGCGGAAAATGAATTTCAAAGTTCAGGCGGATCCATATACATGGAGCAAGTCCAACCAGGTGCAATACCAGGATGTTCCCCACTGAAATTTGGGCTGATATACGCACTACATGAGATTAACAAAGACCTCGTGAAACCGAATCTTATTTCGACCATTCTCGACGAAAATATCAACGAAGGCGCATCATTGGACGAAGACTCACTCATGTGGGCTGCTGGATCCCTTTTCGGTGGTACGATAGCTCGCTCCTCATTTTATAAGTACATTATTTACACCGTCTTTCAGCTGGCTCCGATACAACAGTCTCTGCAATTTCAACATGCTGTCTCGTCATGCCACATTTCCCGGATGTTCAAGACAAAGGCTCAGGAGGAACTCGATCGTGTGGTCGGCCGCCAACGCCTACCAGCGGGGTCGGACATTCAGAGCCTTCCGTATATCACCGCAGTGATCACAGAAGTCCTCCGCTGGCGGCCTGTAGCACCCCTCGGTAGATTCTTCTCTTCCCCGATCGGTTTTGTTTTTATCTCTTTCTCAGGTTTACCGCATCGGTCGACAGTGGAAGACGAATATCAAGGATATAGAATACCGAAGGGCACGCTGTTCATGGTCAACGTGTGGTGAGCATTCGTATCTAATTTCGTTGAAAGATTTCCCCATTGACGGACCTCCTTAGGCACATAATGCACGATCTCCTCATATTCCCCGAGCCCGAACAGTTCAAACCGGAACGCTTCCTGGATGACGACGGCCAACACGCCGATATCGTATACCGCTGCAATTTTGGGTTTGGTTATATCAGCTTCATCAGGCTAACCGCCAGTTCAGTGCCTGCCCTCAGGCTCGCCGGTGATTCGCCGAAGGCTCCATTTTCATCGCCCTCGCCACCATCCTCGCCACCTGCGAAATCAGCGATGCCGTCGATGACAATGGCTCGGAGGTTGAGCAGGAGCCGGTGCCTACGTCGGGTGGGATCAGGTCCGTTCTGGATGAATTTCAACATGATGATATGGATACTTAACCTCAGCTGCAGTCATCCAAGCCCATTCACTTGCAGGATTGTTCCGCGACACGAGACGGTGGATATGTTGCTCTCCGAGGACCTCTGCGTTTAAATGATTCGTGTTTCCCCTGCGAACTAGGCCCACTACTGTACACACCATTACAGAGGCAATGAGTCTGTAACACTTGTTATTGAATAAAAAGTTAACAGTGGTTACTACTGGTGTAATTAGAACAATCAGAGCAAGACTCAAGGCTGTGTTACGGGATTTTTTAGAGTCAATCATGCTCAGCCTGAGGCGTGGGGGCCTTGTCTGTATTGATGATGAAATACTGAGATCCAGCGTCGCGAGTTAAGTACAACGAAGAACAGATCAGCCCGCGGACAACTTGAACATATGGATAAAAAAGAACGAAGAAAATAAGAAGAAAGCAGAATCCCCCACTCCTCATCGTTCAGGTATTCTCGCTGCTCGTCTGCTCGTATGTGACTGTTCCAGGTGGTATAAAGTCAGTGCCGGCAAGGGAATAATGAGCAAGTAAAATAATGGTGATGAAAGCCACGACGACGTGCTTGGTATGCAAATGAGCACCGTGAAGAGTTGAAAAGGAAACAAAGGAAGGTTGGAAGGCGGCAATTAATGCGACGCGAAAGAAATAAAAGGAGAGCGGGGAAGGACATTAATATGCGAAAAGGATGCGAGACGGTACGACCTACGCCAACAGATAAAGGGACATACAAGGAAAAGAAAAGAGAATGAGAGACGATCAGAAAAAAAACGCACCCATCAATGCGCTCCGTGTCAACTGTTGAATCTCCGCAAAGAAATCCGCGTGAGTGGACGAGGGGGGGGGGAGCCCGGCCTATGTGCGCAATTCGTCAGCGAGAATAGGATAAAATGCGCGGGGCTAGGTGCAAGAGCCGACGGGGCGTGCCGTCGATGGTTGTAACCCGCCACGGCAAGGTGAGAGAACGAGGCGCTGGGCCGCGCCGCGCGAAACGCGCCAGCTTTACCACGATACGAAGAAGGCCGACGGCGAAACTCGATAGGAAGCGCCTCGCCAACGCGCACCGCTACAACGCGCGGACCGTCCCAAAGCAAGCATAAACTCGCCACCTATACTATAATAAAAACGCACCTGATGAAACCCAAGCCGCCAATGCTCCCTCCGCGCCCTGTTCACTGCGTCTCACTCGCGCCCCACAGCGGCAAGAAAGATCTCCCGCCGGCGGGAGGGGTACGGTGTGACGGGCGTCGGGGTCGCATGTCTACCTCGACGACTTCCGCCCCCGCAGTAGCAGATACGCGCCACCCCTTCGGCGGTACGAAGGGCGGAGAGACCGAATTGCACGGTGGCTGTGATGTTCTAGGGCGGAATTTTGAGGTTGGAGCACGGCGGTGGCGGCGGTGGATGCGGCAGCGGCAGTCGACTGAAGGAGAGTGGTGAGCGCGCGCGCTCTCGAGGGTCTTGAGGCACGGGTGCAGCATCGAGAGTGCGGATGCGTCGTGTGGGACTGGTGCAGGAGACGGTGCGTTTGCCGTTCGAGGGCGCGCGCGTGGATGGCTGCCGCATTACGGGGAAGCGAATGCGAGACCTCAGACGGGGTGCGTGAGCGAGCAGGGGAACGTCGGGCCGGCTTACGTTGTCGGGTTATTCCTGTTCGTACTCACCGTAGTTGAGAGTCACCTGTTGGCGGATCTTGAGGCTGTGCAAGCTCGAGCCAAGCCGCGGAGCGGAGAACTCTCGTGGCGCCGTGTCTGCACCCGCTGGTCCCCGTCTCAGCTCCCGACTAAATTGTAGGAACGAGAATGCAGTCTGCTTTCTGTCAAATGGTTGCTTTATTATTTTACTTTAGGTTTAATAACATTTTCTCAGTCAACTCGTAGTTGTATAAAACATGTACGCTCGAGTCGACTCCCTCAGACTTCGTTCCACTGCTGTGCGCGAAGACTGAGGTGAGCGACTCTCGCATTCTTACTTTGTTCTTTATTAACTCGTATCTAGTTACTTATTATCTAGGTGAATACTATAGACTTCGTTCCACTGCTGTGCGCGAAGACTGAGTTACTTATTATCTAGCTCTACGCGCACTTTCTAGTCTCTACATCACCTTCGGCGGGGAGTCTGCGCTTGTGCTGGTGTCGGGCGAGGAGTGCGTGCAGAAGAGGCGGCCATCCTACCAAAGGTGAGCATGTGGAGAAAGGGTAGGAGAAGTAGGAGGGCGGACAGACGTCCGAGGCTTACGTACCTGCCACCGTGATGCATACTACGAGGACGGGGCGTAGGGAAGAGAGAGACTCGGCAGGTCTCGGCGCTTTTGACACGTCGCACGTGACGGGACAAAGATGCCACAACAACGCGTCGCTTGCATCCACTGCGGAAAACATTCAAGATACAGGTTCAGAGGTACTAGGCTTTCGCGTTGCCGAGAACAGGAAAACAAAAAGAAATCACAGCTCACAAACTGGCTCCACTATGTTTCGGCCAAATCGCAATAACTAGATGAATTATCGGCGCCTTCTCTTAAGTTTCTCAAACTGCAAAATAAACACCAACCATTTAGGCTTGCGAGAGAGAAGGAAAAGCTCTGATTTAGATTTGTTCGCATATCTTCTAGGACCTAAATGGCAGATCATACCAGCCTGAGACTCGGTTTTGCGGGCAATCTCGGCAACTGCGGTTTGTGGCGCCGGGGTCTGCTTCATATGGAGTCCGGGGTCATTTGGCAGGATCCCACCTGCACTCCGCCTTAAGGCCTCAGTTTACAATGTACTCATCGTCCCGCGGCCGGTTACAGCAACAATGATAACTATCTTGTTTTCTGTTCCGAATCTCGAAAATACCCTAATGCGAATTGCTGTCGGTGGCGCATTGAATTGAGATGTGATCTTCTGTGATTCCATCTCCCGCCAGAAGCTCAAGCGGCCGATGTCAGCGGATGTCTGTACAGCTCTCCCGTTTTTTTCCCCCTTTACTACGTTGTCATCTGGGCTCCGAAATAGTCGTGAGATGACAATGTATGTAAGAAAGGAATGAAAGTTCACCGGGATTGAAGTCGTGTTCTCACTTTTGTTTCCGGCATTTAAATATAGGGTTTATTTTCGGTGCAGAATATCAAGAGAAACCTGTACTTGGCTGTATGATGTGATCCGTATGATGCTGGGAATGCGCGCACAAAGGTATCTGGGTGATGAACACAGCTAATGGTATATAAACCCGGGTGAACAGCACCCGCTCCCATCAACAATGCCCCCAATGCTTACTACCGCGAATTTCAAGAATCTCATCCAATATAACGCCCTCGCTGCAACTACTGCCCAGACCATTGCAAAGACAAACAAAGTGCCTTTCCTTGGCTCAACTGCTGCATTATGCTTGTCAATTACAAAGTGCATTGAAGCAAGCCATTTCCTCTGGCCATTGGCATAATATTTAACGAAGGAATAGACAATCAAATCGAACAAAGAAGAATATGCTGAGATTATGGAGCACATTCATGAAATCCTCTGTATCATTGTTCAGCTTCATTCAACTTCGGAAATCAAAGGCGTCCTTCAAACAGCACTCTTGTATGACATTGCAAAATTCACAGAGTGAGAGATTTGAGCATGAAATTGTATTAATTTAATACTTTGCACCAGGGCACTTCAAAGGTTGTTCACAATTGTGGATGGGCAACAAAAGGGCACTCTGGCAAAAATCAAGGGACTTTTCAGACAGCCAGAGGCTGCCGAAAGATTGGAAAAATGTAAGCAGGAGCTTAGCAGGATGGTTGGATTGTTCAAGGTTTGTCAGACCAATTATTTCAATACATATTGAATCCATTGGCTTTCATTGCAGGCTCAAGTTACAGGTTCAACCTTGTCTCAAATGGGGCAAATGAAAATGGATGCAAAGGAGCAACATGAACAGCTTGTGGCCCTTTTGGAGTCTGACTCTGACCTCACCAGTTCTGATCGCTCTTCAGTGAGTAGACATTAAGATGACGAACATTTTTAGCTCACGGTTGTTAGGTGACAGAAAGTTTGGCAAAATTGGGAAATAATAGGTGAGCCAGACCTGCAAACACAATCAGTGTAACTAAAATCTGGAACAGCTCGGGATCATTTGGTCTACTTCCACCCTGCCCACAAATCTTCCATGGCCGCAACATAGAGCTGCAGGATGTCGTGAATATCCTAGTGCAGGATGCTGCCCACATTGCTATTCTTGGTTCAGGGGGCATGGGGAAGACCAGCCTTGCCACAGCAGCCCTCCATAATCTGCAAGTGGAGGCTAAATATACCCAGCGATACTTTGTTCCATGCCACTCAAGCCCCACTTGCACAGAACTGGCAGCTACAATTGCAGATCATGTTGGGTTGGAGAAGGGCTCAAACATGGCAAAAAAGATTGCACATTACTTTGCCCATGCTCCTCCTTCCCTTCTGATCCTTGACAATCTGGAGACATGTTGGGAATCCCTGGCATGTCGCTCTGAGGTTGAAGAGTTTCTATCTCTTCTGACTGATGTTTGCCATCTGGCTCTCATTGTGAGTGATGTTTGTGAGTTTATCTAATACTGTCTTCAACTTCCTGCAGATCACTCTGAGAGGTGCTGAACGACCAAGCAAAGTCAAATGGACCCGCCCCTTCCTGGCTCCCCTCAAGCCACTTTCCAATGAGGCTGCTCAGCAGACCTTCATTGAGGTTGCTGATGAAGGGCATGATGAAGACAGCATCAAAGAACTCCTTGCACTAACAGGAAATCTTCCACTAGCAGTCAGCATCATTGCGAGTGTTGCTGATTCTGAAGGATGTGGCCAGGCACTTTCTCGTTGGAAATTGGAAAGCACTCGGATGCTTTCAGAAGGGTATGACCAGAGATCAAACCTGGACATATCCATCATGTTGTCATACACCAGCTCCCGGATGACGCCAGGTGCCCAGGAGCTGCTCAGCATTCTATCCATGCTACCAGATGGGCTCACAGACACTGATTTGGTGCAAGCAAAACTCCCCATCATCGACATCCTTGCCTGCAAGGCAACTCTGATTCAGACAGCATTGGCCTTTGTTGACCAGGATCTGCACCTGAAGGTGCTGGTGTAAACCCGCTTACTTACTTCCGTCACGTTACCTATGTTTACTTACGGCCTTATTGCCAAACAGTCTCGTGCTCTTCTTTACCTACCTTTATCGCACCTTCCTCCAGCTAGCTACCCTCTCGAATTTACCCCCGCAAAAGGGTCTTGTTTGTTACCTGTGTTCCCCTAAGCTTCCTTTTCTATCGTTCCCTGGTGGTTTTGGTCTCAGGTGAGCCCGAGCTTCCATTTTTTAACAAACACCGTCCTTCTTGCCACCGAGCACCCGGCGAGCGAAGTAGAGCGTGAATCGCTCTATTTTGAACGCCTACCGACCCACCGCTGAGCCGCCGAGCTCGTACCGTACCTACGACCGCCGTGTCGCACCGTTCTGACCGCCACGTCACAGCACTGGCGACCAGAAAACCCTCCGTGGCCAACTCGCTGCTCACCCGCAGCCAGTCCAAGGTCCCCACCATCCCCGAATCACCGCCCGTACCGTCCGCTCCGTCCACACCGCCCCGGCCGCCGACGCCGTCACCGGTTTCATCACCCACGCACACCGCCGCTCCTCCGCCCATACCGACGCAACCACAGCGTCGCGCAATCCTCGACTCGGACTCAGACTCGTCCCCCGTCCGCGTCGTCGTCTCCTACACCACCGCCACCATGTCCAAGGCCGCCACCGTCGAAGCCACGGCAGGCAAGCCTCCGACGCTCCACGAGGGCGATTGCACCCCCGCGGCCATACGCTCGTTTGAGCTGCATTTCACCAATTACTGCACCCTCAAGGCTATCGCCAGTGCGGACCAGACCGCCGTCGTCGTGGGCTGTTTCCGTGATCATCGTATCACGGACTGGCTTTCTATCGAGACGGAGCGCGACCGCGTTCTCAAGATGGATTTCCCTGCATTCATGACGGAGCTGCGTGAGCGCACCCTTCCCGACGACTGGGAGCGCACGGCGCGCCTGAAGCTCCGCGGACGCCGCATGACGGACACCGAGTCGTTCTGGGATTACGCCACGAACGTTCGCGCCCTCAACTCCCTCCTCATAAACACCAAATCTTACCTCACCGACGACGACCTCCAAAAGCACATCGAGTCACACATGCTCCCCGCCCTCATCGAGGACTACGAGGCCGATACCGTCGCACAGGGTGCCGGCACGCTCGAGAAGTGGCTCGGGGAGGTCAAACGCCTCGACGTTAAACGCACCAAAGCCCGCCAACGTTTGCTCAAGGAGCTCGCCGACGAGCGCGCCCGCATACAGGCCGACGACCGCAAACGTACGGCGACCAGCGACAACAACGAACGCGCGCAGAAGCGCAACAATAACAACAACAACAACTCCTCCTCGTCGAACACTGCCCCTTCCTCAACGTCCTCCTCATCGAACGGCGCGAAGCGCTGCCCCATCCTCACCGATGCAGAGCGCGCTCTCCTTGACGCCAATCACGGATGCCGCCGGTGCCGCAAGCCGTTCGTTAAACATCGCGCTCAGGACAAGAGCTGCGCTTTCCCAGCCGGAGAAGGGTACCGCCCCCTCACTGCCGCTATCTGTACTGCTGCGCTCAACGCCCTGTCCACCGACGACCTCGCTCATTTCAACGTCTCGCGTCCAAAGCCCGCCGCCGCCGTCATCGATTACAACGCCGTCGCCGCCGTCCTGCCCAACATCGACGATCCTAACGACAGCGGGACAACCGATGGTGATTTGTCGACGCGTAACGTAAGTTCCGATTCCCATACTGCCCCCCACCTCATATGGGATTTCTATATGGACGGTCCCCTCTGTGATCTACCTGTACGTGTACGTGGGCTGATCGACGACGGGTGTCATCTAGTTTTGATCGATTCCGTTATCGTTGACAAGCTCGGTCTACGTCGCTTTACTTTGCATACGCCTGAAGTCGTCACTGTCGCATTGAATGAATCGCCTACACCCACGAGTACCAGCCTCACCGAATACGTCAAATTCCGCGCCGTGTCGCGCGATCAATCTTGGAAATCCTGCACAGTACGCGCTCTTATCGCACCGGGGCTTTGCGCACCCGTTATTCTTGGCCTTCCTTGGCTTGAACGTAACCACATCGTTGTAGATCATCACGCTCGTACTGTCATAGATAAACGCACGAATTACAATCTTTTTGATCCTGCACCCCCCGTCCCTCCTAAGCCTCCACTCGTAAAACTTCGTGACCGTTTGAAGAAGACGAAGGCGGATCATAAGCTAATGGCCACCGAGCTCAAAGACATCTGCGAGGCCCGCAGGCAGAAAATGGTCGACGATGACCTTTTTGAGCACGTCAAGGACGTTGACGTCGTCGCGGCCGTGCGCGAACGAATCGAAGTGCTGGCGGAGTGGGAGCGGTATCAGCTCATGGGTGACGAACTCAAGAGCAAATACAGACCGATTTTCGAACCCATTCCTCATGTCAATGATCTACCAACAGACGTGCTCTGTGAAATAAAACTCAAAGACGCGAACATGGCTTTCACCAAACGGACTTACCAAAGCCCACGCAAGTACAAGGAAGCCTGGCAGATACTGATCCAGAAACATTTGGACGCAGGTCGGATCCGACCATCTAACTCCCCGTACGCCTCTCCGGCCTTCCTGATACCCAAGGCCGATAAGCTGGCGCTTCCACGATGGGTCAGCGACTATCGAGTCATAAACGCAGATACAATTCGCGATGAATTCCCCCTCCCTCTAGTCGATGACATTCTCGCAGACTGTGCCAAGGGTCGCATTTGGTCTACAATCGATTTCACCGATAGCTTCTTCCAAACCCGCATGCACCCAGACTCGATCCCGTACACCGCCATTAGCACACCACTGGGCCTGTATGAGTGGCTGGTCATGCCAATGGGTCTCCGGAATGCGCCTTCCATCCAACAACGACGGGTCACGGCCGCCCTCAGAGAACACATCGGCAAGATCTGCCATGTTTATCTAGATGACATAGTAATCTGGTCTAACTCCGTCGAGGAGCACCAGAAGCACCTGCAAATTATTTTTGACTGCCTCCAAAAAAACTCGCTTTATTGCAACGAGAAGAAAACAAAACTCTTCCAATTACAGATAAATTTTCTCGGACATGTTATCTCCCAACGCGGAATTGAGGCCGATCAGTCAAAGGTCGAGCGCATCCTGAACTGGCCTGTTCCCAAATCTTCTACGAATGTCCGCGCCTTTCTCGGGTTGGTCCGGTATATCGCAAAGTTCCTTCCCAAGCTGGCGGACCACACCGTCGTCCTCACCCAGCTCACTACAAAAGCCGCCGATAAGTGCTTCCCAGAATGGGGCGCGGCGGAACAACACGCCTTTGACGCGATAAAGAAGATTGTCGTGGACGTCGCTACACTCACCACAATAAACCACGCCGACATGGGCGAAAATAAAATATTTGTAACGGCTGACGCAAGTGACAAGCGCTCGGGAGCCATCCTATCTTACGGTCCCACTTGGGAATCAGCCCGTCCGGTGGCCTTTGACTCAATGACCTTCAAAGGGGCCGAACTCAACTATCCGGTCCACGAGAAAGAGCTCCTCGCGATCATGCGTGCCCTCCGCCGATGGCGCTCAGACCTCGTTGGTTCCCCTTTTTTCATATACACAGACCACCGCACGCTTGAAAACTTCGAACGTCAACGCGACCTCTCGCGCCGCCAAGCGCGGTGGATGGAGTTCATGGCCCAGTTCGAGGCCAAGATTGTCTACGTGAAAGGCGAAGACAACACCCTCGCAGACGCCCTTTCACGCACAGACTTTGAACTCAGCTCAGATGCCGAACTCGAGGCGACAATTCCTTTCGAGGACGAACTGGATTCCAATGTCGTAGCATCTCTGATCTGCGTCTCGGAATCCTCCCCTTTCCATGCCGCACGCTGCCTCTCCAGGACGCGTATCCGCCCCCAGACCGACCATGGGCCTGACCTCTCATCCATCTGTACCGTTATGAATGTTCAGGCTGACGACAGCTTTTTGGACTCTATACGTCTAGGCTACACCACAGACAAATGGTGTTCCAAATTTACGGCTGTTGACGACAGTATACCGGGCCTACACCAGACGAATGGCCTTTGGTATGTTGGAAACCGCCTTATCATCCCTCGAGCCGGTAACATTCGTGAAACACTCTTTCGGCTTGCGCATGACGCCCTGGGCCATTTCGGCTTCGATAAGACTTACAAGTCTCTTCGAGACGAATTTTACTGGCCTAACATGCGCCGCGACCTAGAGGACGGCTACATCCCCTCTTGCGCCGAGTGCCAACGCAACAAATCGCGTACCACAAAGAAATCCGGGCCTCTTCATCCCTTACCCATTCCCGACGCTAGAGGCGATTCCGTCGCCATTGACTTCATCGGGCCCCTGCCCCTCGATCAAGGCTTTAATTGCATTGCCACCTTTACCGACCGCCTGGGCTCAGATATCCAGATCGTACCCACTCGCACGGACATCTCAGCCCCCGATTTCGCTCTTCTTTTCTTTGACAAATGGTACTGCGAAAATGGCCTCCCCCTCGAAATCGTCTCGGACCGTGACAAACTCTTTGTGTCGAAATTCTGGAAAGCTCTGCATGACCTCACGGGCACAAAACTTAAAATGTCTACATCCTTCCACCCTGAAACCGATGGGTCCAGCGAACGGACCAACAAAACCGTGAACCAACAAATCCGTTACCACGTAGCCAGGAACCAGAAGGGGTGGGTTCGTGCACTGCCTCGCGTACGCTTTAACATTATGAACTCGGTCAACGCCTCTACGGGTTTCACTGGTTTCCATCTCCGAATGGGACGCTCCCCCCGCATTGTCCCACCTCTTATTGCCGATACAAACCCCCGATCCCTCACAGACGAGGAGGAGACGGCACGCGAAATTATCATACGACTGGAAGCTGACATTGCTGAAGCTCAAGACAACCTGCTTGCTGCGAAATTCACTCAGGCCGAACAGGCCAACAAAACACGCGGACCGACACCGGATTACGAAGTGGGCCAACGTGTAAAGCTCAACACTGCGAACCGTCGGACCCAATATCTACGCGCGGGCACTGGCCGCTGCGCCAAGTTTATGCCTCGGTTCGACGGGCCATACGTGATCACAAAAACCCACAAAGAATGCTCGACGGTTACACTGGACCTCCCAAACCAACCAAACGTCTTCCCGGTTTTTCACACCTCCGAGATCGAACCATACGTCGAAAACGATGCCGACTTGTTTCCCGATCGCGAACTCCCCCGCCCTGGTCCGATTGTTACGCCGCGTGGACAGGAAGAATGGCAGGTGGAAGAAATTATCGACGAACGGAAACGAGGCCGAGGACGTCAATATCTTGTGCGCTGGACTGGACACGGATCGGAAGACGAACGCTGGCTGCCCGGCGCCGAACTACGCGAGAACGCCGCCCTCGACGAATGGGAAGCGCGGAAGGAGTCGGAATCGGGCTAAATTTTCCTTCTTGCGGCCAATGCCTCCGCAGATCGCGAGTGTACTGGCTTCCCACTGGGTTTATGCCGTCGCGCGAATTGTACGTATCCTACCTATCTTACTTTTCTCTCTCTCTGGTTGCATTTGACGAGGCATGGACTTCTCTTAAGACGGGGAGAGTGTAAACCCGCTTACTTACTTCCGTCACGTTACCTATGTTTACTTACGGCCTTATTGCCAAACAGTCTCGTGCTCTTCTTTACCTACCTTCATCGCACCTTCCTCCAGCTAGCTACCCTCTCGAATTTACCCCCGCAAAAGGGTCTTGTTTGTTACCTGTGTTCCCCTAAGCTTCCTTTTCTATCGTTCCCTGGTGGTTTTGGTCTCAGGTGAGCCCGAGCTTCCAGCTGGTTCCAATCAGAGAATACATAATCCAGGTTCATCCTGCAGCAAATGACTTGAAGTTGAAACTACTAGAACATTTCCATCAACTTCTTGATCTTTGGAACCAATTTCATAATCTCAACATTGCAAACATAGCCCCAGAAATTTCCCAAAATCTTGGTAATCTCAACACTGTGCTCTGGGAGGCTGTTGAGACACAGTCATTCGATGTTGTCCAGAGTATCCACATGATTCTAGCTCTCAACCGTTTTTATCGGAGGACACGGGCTACCCATGCACCAATTTTCCTGGCTTTATCTGCAAAAATGGCACATTGGCAAGATCAGCCCATCTTTAGGGACTATCTTATTGAGTACTTTCAAAGCAGTAGCTACTTATCTCATCATGACGCCGAAGTACAAATTGAAGTGGGAAATGTCAATTTCAGCTCCAGAGCCCCAATGGAACAAGGTAAGATCCGAGGTATATACTGGGATCCTCCATACTCATTCCTGACCAGCCAAATGGCACAGTGCCCTTGGAGATTATTACTTCATGGACCAAAACAATTATGCTGGTGCTCTTGATTGTTACAATTTAGCACTCCTCAAGTCTGACAGGAATGGAAGCCCAAACAGAGTTAGCCAACGAGCCCACAGTATGGCATCTCAGGTCATGGTCAACATGGGAAACCTCCCAGGTGCACAGGCACATGCAGCACTGGCACTGAAATATGCCGAGCATCTGGAGGATGCGCATGGTCAAGCAGTATCATTTTTAGTACAAGCTAAATGCCAGATACTGTTGGCAAACTTTAAGAGGGTTCAAATCCTGCTTCAAAATAGCAGACACATTGTGGATTCCTGTGGTCTACAAACTTGCACAATAGATCAACACCTCAGATCAGTCGAGGCCGATATACATCTCTTGAAATCAGAGTACCTCGAATCTCGGCAAATTCAGCTGTTGATCCTATCCACACAGCCTAATATGTACTATTCAATTTTCGCAATGCTGAACATTGCATTGATTGACACAGTCTCTGGCCTAGACTCAAAACTTGTTCAAAAAAATTTGGAGACTTGCGAGATTCACCTCAGAGCATTAGTTGGACGCTCATATATAGAAACAAGTCTTATGCTGAAAGCAAGTTTTGCGGTGTTGCACCTTCGTGATGGTGAACTCAACAAGGCAAATACAATATTAGTGAGCTGTTACAAATCATTTGCGAATGTCAGGGTAGAAGGGTGTCTATTTTGTCTGGAAAGACTGGCAGATCTCTCTCATGGCATGAATAATATTGGAGACACACTTGGATGGGCAGTCATACTTCTCGGCCTCTCAGCGGTGAAATTGCAAGAAAAACTCTACACAATGCAAGCCTTCCGTTGTTTGGGCCAAATTTTTGCTGCAAAAGGTGATTGTGACACAGCCCTCTGTCTCTTCGAGGTTGCTTTGGATGGCTTCACTCACATGGACATCCATTGTTGGAAAGCTGACTGCATGGTTCAAATTGCCAATATACTGAATAACTGTGGAGAGGTCATGAAGGCAGTTGAATTGTGGAAGACAGCAAGGCCTCTGTTTGAATGATCTTCACAAATGAAGGATATAATCAAGATTGATGCAAAGCTAGCAGAGATTGACTTGGCTGTTTTGGTCAAATATGAAGAACAACTTCAACAAATTTCGGAATTGCAAGTACCTGTTAGTGCACCGGAGGAGGAGGAGGAGGAAGAGGAAGAATTTGCTCAAGGAAGTGATGTCAAGGGCAAGGGGAGAGAAGAAGTCTGGGTTTGAATTGCAGCTGGGATCTCGGATAGTCAGGTTTTGTGTTTAAATCTTGTCCTGCTTGCAGAAGGCATGGATATATATCATATTTATGGTGTTACGAGTACTTATGTTTACATATGGCCAGAAGTTTGATGCTGAGAGTACAGAGTTGACTATGAGAATTGCCTCGAAACTTCAATCTTCTGTCTGGAAGGCAGGCAAAAACCTGTGTCCAGTCTCCTTGACTCTACAGATTCTACACACCTCGGTAGGGAACTAAGAATAATCGATGAAAAATGATCTCATAACACATACACTGGAAACGACCAGAAATTCTGATGACGTGTGTGCAAGTCGTTTTCAGTAGATAAATCACCCCATAGTCCACCATTCATAACCTCGGTGAAAGCGTGGATCTTAGAACACCCAGGGGTCAACCATGCATCCATTGAGTTGAGTGGCATGCAGGGCCAGAACCATAGAAGCACCTAGAGTTCTACGTGCACGCAACATACCACGCAAGCCAAACGACATATTAATGACTCGAACGCAGTGGACCTTTGTCATCACACCGGGGGCAAAAAGCAAGGCATGCAGAACACTAGTGCATTAAACACATGTGGTCGGCATTTCCAATAAAACTGTCAATCAGCTTTAGGGCACCTTCGTTTTTTGGAGGCAATTCAAAGCCGAAAGGAAAGGTGCCCAAACACTGTTTTACAGCTTTGTTCCAGATTGCGACCACATGCGTTTAACGCACTTGCGTTCCGCATGCATAGTTCTTTGCCCCCGGTGTCACCGCGACCACCGGCGTCCTTCTTTCCGGGCCCGCTTTCAACCTGGCCGCGGAGGCTGGGAGTACCACCTCCCCGGTCGGTTTTCATCATTCTGCGCTGTTTCAAGTTGATGCGAAGACCCAATTCCAGGAGTGTAGATTATGCGCTAGATTTTCGTTAGGTCTTATCATGTGTATAGAAATTAATTCGAATTTGATGAATCCCGGCGACTATGTTTGAATTCTCATGCCTCCAGGTCTGTTCGATCTGCTCGGTTTTCCTTCATTGTTCGTTTGATCTTGGGTATTCCAGAATTTACGTGTCGATCCAACCATTTATTATAGGTCATCCTGGTACTTATCATTCCGTTACTTTACCCAACAAAACATCCAAAAATGCAACCTACGGTCCCTGTGTCACATTCTCCAGCACGGACAACTTGACTCTGTCGTTAGTAATGCACATCCGTACCCGGATTCAAAAAATGACGAAGGTGAAAGTTGTTAAAAGAAGTGTCCGGCTGCCCTTCTGTGACCGGCCCCGAATCGAACAGGGACTCCCCGTAGAATGCATATGATCAACCACTTACAGATCGAGGATGCGCACCGGCGCTACAACTCTTGTGAATTGTGGGGTACGAACCTGATTTTATTGGGTGGTATGCACCCAGGCAAAGGAGGAGTGGAGGAGAGGCGAGATGAGATGACCGAGATGAGCACGGATGGTTACTTTACGTCGATTAATTGGCACGGTCCAGGGTTTTCTAGGTGCATGGTGATCAGTTGGTTTTTCCTTCCTTGGTTTGGATGTGAGTACGGGGAAGGAGGAATGGTCGAAAAATCAGTGTAACAGTGAAATGGCGGGGAGGTGTGCCGAGATGTACCCACCCACTCAGACTCGGCGGGATGGATGTCTGCTGCAGCGGCAAGCGGCCAGGGGTGGGTATGTCGGTGGGTAGGTCGGGCTGTTTAAATAAATTTTGATTCAATTAAGTAAGGATTTATGATTATGAAGGCGGATGGATGGAAGACACGCACATACGTACCTTCCAAACACCTGCTCTCCGCAGCCCCCTACAAGTTTGCCGCCTGGTTTAGAGGGTCAAAACGGTAGCTATATCCCTGCTGTGTCCCTGGATATGTCCATGGTGGCTATGTCCATCCGTTATGACCCTCCAAACGAGGCGGCAAACTTGTAGGCTCCAGAGGCAAACATATAGTATTTCGACCAAGTGTCCAAATAACGCGAAGAGGAGGAGGATGTAACACTCCCTGGAATCACACGCACGCAGAAATCCTAACAATCACACACCACAATCAATCCCTCGCAGAACCTAGTACACGATAAAATCCAATGAATAAATAAATCGAAATGTAAGTTACTTAGTCGAACACATATTGTACTCCGCAATAATAATGTACTTGCACAATAAGTAAGTAAAAAACATCGAAAAGTAGGATAAGAAACAAGCCGAGCGTAGGATAGTAGGAACTATAAAGCGCATAGAGTATAAGTATATGTAAGTCGTGGACGATGTGTGTAGTCAATCGTGAGTGAGTGAGCAATAAATAGGTGGTGGGGACGTGAGGGGAGGAGTGGCGTTGGCAAGTGAGTTGAAGGAATCGAATCATCGAATGAAAAAGAAAGAAAAAACGAGATAAAAAGACGGAACGTCCGTCTGTTTGTGTCTGTCTGTAAGTACCTATCCATCCATCCAGGTGAGGTAAGGTGATACAAATCCATAAGCGTGTGGTGTGGAGAGGTGGTGAGAGGTGGTGTCGAATAGAAATCGTGTCGAAGAGAGATGTATAGAGGAGAAACGAAGAGTGGTACAACCGGCCAAACGGTGAGGGGTATTTTGGGGGGCTCTTGACGACGGTCATGGGGTGAGTACGAGTACGGCCAGGAGGGACGAGCAGGGGCCAACGACGAGGAACGAGTTGACGATCTGGACGGTGGCGGAAAGACAAGGGGCCAACGAACAGGGCCAACTCCGACGACGGCACTCAAGGCCTCCCCACAAAGTCCTTGTGCACGCGCATGTGCCGCCCCAAATTGTCATGCCGCGAAAAGGCATTGCCGCAGCCGGGGTGCGGGCCATTGTGCGCTGTGTAGGGAGGGAGAGGGGGTGGCCAGCAGGGCTTGGGATTTGAGGGATGCGAAGGAGGATCGGGGTACACCAAAAAAAAGGATGCAAACCCTCACGCTTTTCATACGTATGTATACTCCGTACATGCCTTTTCAAATGCTCCCCGTGCGCAAAGCATTTGTCGCACCCCGGTACCTTGCACGTATACATCCGCGCCGGCGCGGGCTTCCCGTTTGTGCCGTTGGTGGGGGAGGAGAGGGTGGCGCGAGGGGCTGCGGGGGCGTTAGTGGTGTAAAGCGTGAATGAAGTATGCGCAAAAGAAAAAAGAGGGGGGTGTTGGGGCGAAGAGGAGGAAGGGGGAGAGGTGGGTGGAATGGGGGGGGGTGAACGAAATAGCGCAGGAAGAAAAAAAAAAAACTCACCCTCCCCGAACTGGTTCCCCACACCCTCCTTCCCCTACTCTTCTTCGTCAGGTTCGGCACGGGCACGGGTACGGGCACGGGCGGCGGCGCCGACGGGCGCGCGCGGGGCCGTGGGCTATGCAGTCTGTGGTGCGCCCCATGGTGTTGATGGAGCTGCCGTAGAGAGAGGGGGACATGGAGGGCGAGGTTGCTTGCATACACAGCCAGTGGTCCTGCGCTGGCACAAACTCATTGAATGCGTCGGCCCGTGCCCGTCGAGGACTGCGAGGTGAAGTCGCTGGAGCCGGAGCTGGCTGTGCTGAAGTCTGTCTCGAAGCCCGCCGACTCACCAAACGAACGGACGAATATATCGTGCCCAACGGAGTACTTCACACCGAATGAGGCTATGTCAACCCAGATCTCATCGAGATCACATCAGCGTCTTCGAGCCCATATCGGGGCAAGAGGTTTTCCGGCTTATTGGTCCAGTTGAACTCATAGAGCCATAGTACGAGGAGGAGAGGAAGGTATTGAATTACGTCATGCCGCGTCGATGGGCACCAGATCCAACACTGGCAAACAGCCGCAAATTCAATGGCATCTTTCTCTCTCGAACCACAGCGCACGCTACTGGAGATACTTATCTTCGGGAATCGGCAATGTACTTACACCGCTCAAGCCAGCACACCTGGAGATCTCACGCCCTTCGCTCGAAAGACCTGGATGAATTGTTCCGAACAACACGAGAAGCCTCCCGAAAAGAAATTGATTGTGTACGACGAGTCGACGACGAATGAGTTACGACGGCTATAAAATTACAGCGCGCTCCTCCGTCGGAGTCCGTCCAACCGTTTCATTAGCAGATATTACAGATGATCTAGATAGGAGAAACTTATGAGCGGGAGTAATAACAGCGAAATGAAACGAACCGCTCCATCGAAACCACACGTTTTCCAGGAATCGACTCCACCAGACCACCGCGTGCATCCGGTACCTGTGGCCTGGGTCGGCGAAGAATAGCATCCATCGACCCAGCAGTTCTGGCATGTCCTGCAGACCACCTATAATATCCCAGTAACACCGGTGAATCTCAGGAATATGCACAGAATAGTGAGGAAAGACGTACAGCGCCCTGGACTTCACACTTCTCCCAAGCGTCGACGCCCCCGTCGTAGCGGTCACAGCCATTGTCAGCGGCCTGGAAAGGGCTGTCATAGCAAGCTCCCGAGGCGCACAGAGCTTGCTGGGCAGTGGCACCCACGAAGGAGGTGACGAGGGCTACAACAGAGGTGAGGTGCAACATCTGAAAGGATTGTGTGGGCAACGACGATGTAAAAAGGCCAGTAGAGGCGCTCCACTCGCCGTTGAAGACAGTGTATCGGTGGTGTGGAGGAGTAGTTGGGAGAGGGCGGTTGGTAGTCTCTCAGGGCCTAGCTGAAACTATTTATACAGCTGCAGTGCGTCGTCATATCTGCAATTGAACATCGACACGGTGCGGCCTATTTCGACCGAGACGGGACCCAGTGACACCAAATTAGGATAATTCTGATGAGGAACCCGGTTGCTCAGAGAAACCCTTCCAAAGAGCCGGATTGCTCGTGAAACCCTTGCTGGCCGATACCTCCAGTGGGTCACTCAGGTCATTGATTGCCGAGGATATCCCACGGTTCTTGCCGCCGTAAATATTCAAGTTCAACTGCATTCAAAGCTAAATACATCAGAGATTCTACTCTTGGAGGAGACACCGTCCTTTCGACACAATGCATACTTGTATGGACGACCTGAGCGGGATTTTTTCGAAGGAGGTGCGGCTGGTTGTGAAGAGTCCTCGTCATCATCTTGGGCTCGCGGCCTCGCAGAATTAATACCCGAGGAACTTCGTCAAGTGTGGACCCTTGTGGGAGATGACAGGTGGATCCAAGATTTGCTCGCGCCGGCTGTCTTCCATGTTGCGTTGACTGGTACATAACATTAAATTAAATATCAAAAACAAATTGCGAAAAACACTCACTGGGCCCGTGAATGAAAAGAATGGGGCCAATGAGACGACACAAAAAGGGCGGAGGGCGGTCCAGATACACCGTGTTAACGCATCACACGGGAATGCTGAAAATATGTGAAAAAACGGCGGGCTTGGGCCTTCTTATGTAACACTTGGGAGATCATGAGACAGTGCATTTTTATTGAAGCTGTGCAATGCGTATGGAGTGCAGAGGCATCGACGCCATGATAAGTCATGACTGGTTGAGACGCAGATTGTTTAAACAAACTTTGTAGGGCTGCTGCTGCCGCAAGAAGTGCTCATTCGAATCGAGCCTGGGCCATGACATTTTTATTACATACACCCTGTCTCATTCTGCAGAGCTTTTGGTACATACATTTTGAGTGCGGAAAGGCACCTACAGACATACATTTAATATCTAGCTCATGAGCCAAAGTGAGTGAGAGGTCCCCCTTACCTTTGCTTCGGCAATTCGACAAATTAATTTATGTCATAGGGCCCAGAGGAGTGTGGCGCGCACCTGCATTCCATACACCATTGATGCGATCTAGCAGGAATAGCTCATTCGACTTGAGCCTGGGCCATATTTGATAGGTGCGACTTTTTTCCGCCATTCCTCCTCCTGTGGCTTCTCTCATTGTGCTATTCCTCTCTTGTGCTATGTATTTCGCTCAGCCTTCCAGTGGGCAGGTTCTACGCACGGAAAGGGCCCGCAGCGCCGTGCAGTCAATCATTGGCCAATGGGTCAAAGTAAGAGTTTAACACACCGCTGTTCGTCGTACTTGGAGAGGTTTCTTTCGATTACCGTACAATTTCGTCCAATTCAAACCTGTACGGTACAGTCCGTTAGTATGGCCGCTTGCACAGATTAAACAGCTCAAACAGAAAGGGGCCCAGCGGCACATGCATTCAGTTTACTAAATAGAATAATGAATGCAGCAGGGAGTGCTAGTTGGCCTGTCGAACGGTGAGTCGACAAACTAGGATACTTTTAGAAGTTAGTTTCACCACCATTTACGAGCATCTGTTGAATCCGTCGTTGAACCCACTGTTGAATCCTTCATTGAATGCATCGGCGAGGCTCCCAGTGCACTGCAACTGCCGTGCCTCTCTGGCGATATCAAATCGGCCGTTAATCGCTGGAATGAGGAGGAAGATATCATCGTACTTGCGCTTGCCGTTGCCAGAGGCGGCGCTGCAACCTGCAGCTTCACCATCTTGGAAGCCCAAGTTGAAGCAGTCGTCGAAAACGGATCTTTCAGCACTGTGGGTCAAAGTCAGGAAGACTAGGAGGAAAGCAAGATGGTTGAAAGACTGACACAACACCCTCAACTGCCGGGGCGGCCGAGACGAGTCCCAGAGCGAGAGTGATGAGGAGAGCAGAGAGCTGGAACTTGAATTGCATTTCGGGTGGAATTGCTGGATATTCAATATCGTTGAGGAACACAAGCTTTTATAGTGGCTCCATAGGCTCGGGGCCAAATTAATCCGATAGACTAAATTTACTTCTGTCGTTGAAGTGCCAGGAACGGATACCGTGAACCCATGTACATGTTTCAACCGCGGATAGCACTTCTATGTGGATAATTATCAATCCCTTAAGATTCACTGCGTTCAGACTCCAGGAAGCCGAAGCTATTCTGAGACGAGGCGAGGCGCAAAAATACATTGTCTACTCCGGCTAGGCTAGGCTCGGCTAGTCGCCAATCACGGTCACCTCGGCGTCTCGAAATAGCTCGGCTTGGTTCGGCTACCCCAAGGGTCATGAAATATTTCAGACATTCCCTTACATGGACTTAATAACTCTGCACATCTTCCAAGAGACGATTCTTCTCCATTTACACTGAGTCTGATGTAAGGTATGAGAAATATTCCCGCCATTCCCTCATTGCCGTTTTCGAAATAGTGACTTGTGTTGTTTTTTCGCACAAAACTTCGGACGGCCATAACTCAACAACCAGGGGGCAGATCGACAAAGAATTCATATATTTGGAAAACCCTCATCCGAGGCTACGTCGCCCCCTAAGTATCTTTGTGAGATTCCGTGGGTGATAATTTCTTATTTCGGAAATACCCAAAATTGAGTCGGCCGAGGTAGCGCTTTAAGCACGGAATTAATATGTACCATATTTTGACTCTGCACTATTAGATTGATTCTTGAAGACGCCCCGTAGTGAAACAAAATCAAAATACAGGATCTCGGGAGAAGCATACATGATCACCGTCGAAGGGAACATTGCAAAGACTGACGAGGAACAATCTGTGACATTAATCACGGGGCTCTCTTGGGACCATGGTTCAGGACGTGGATTAAACATATCGTAACCTTATTTCCATTACTTGGGGTGCTAGGGCTCGCCGATGCAAGTTGGGCGTGTCCGAAATAGGAAATTATCACCCACAGAATCTCGCGAAGATATTTATGGGGCGACCTAGCCCCAGATAAGGGCTTTCCAACTATATCAATTTTTTTTCCACCTGCCCCCTGGTTGTTGAGTTATGACCATCCGAAGTTTTGTGCGAAACAACCAACAGAAGTCACGCACGCCAACTACTTATTTTGAAAACGGCAGTAAATTCCCGGGATGAATAAGCCCGGACTTCCCCAGGCTGAATAAGGCCGATGAATAATGTCTTGAGAGATACGGAGAGTTAGGTCCATGGAGTGATATATTACATCAACTGCAGTACTATAACCCGCTGGGAAGTGGGCCACCCCCAGGTAGTGGGCCATCGGCCAATAGTAGCCCTGTCAGTCGGTTCATGTCACCCTTTGCATTTGGGGGATGGAATACGACCTCGGACCCTTGTTTGTGCAAAGTTTGATGGCGGCATGCCGTGCGGCTCGAAAGTTATGGCATGTTTGACAGCCGAATGCTGCCGTGCGAACATCACCGCTTACCGGCACCAACTTCAGTCGTCTCATTCTCGACGAGTTGCTCACCGATTCACGACCTTTGGGGCTCGTTATGTACTGACTTTGGTCAGCTTTCTTCTCATCCAACCACACTTGGACTTTCTGGGTGCTTGGCATTGGCCGCTCTGTAGTGAGTAAACCTTCAATGATACGGATAGCCGTAGTTGCATATCTTTTCATAGGACCAATTTGATGGACTTGGAATAGTCATCAATAATTTATGCATCAGATTCAGTACTGGGAGTTCAGCATTGTCTCAAACCAGATATCTTCGAGCATCCAAATCTGTAGATTTTTTGTGGACCCCAACTAGATCTAGATGTGAATATTTTGAAGCAGGAGCTTTCATATCCTTCATATGGGTCTACAACCAGCGTATTTTTCGTCCCCTACTAAGGTTGTCCCACTTTTGCAAGATAATATTGATGGGGTTCGCACTCCTTCATTATCGGCGAGCGGGCTCTGAAATTTCGGGTAGGGCATTAATTACATATGAACGTTGCCTCCAGAAAATCCCAATTTTTTTTGTTCAGATTTGAGGGAGCATGAACGATGCTGGTGAGCAGCACGAAAATGGCACGTCTTGACCGGTTTTTGCAAGATTTGTCACATTGTCGCACTCATATTTCAAACTCCGAACACTTCAATTGTATTGACGTTGTACTTTACAGCGATGCTAACGAAAACTACTAGCGTGAAAACAATTCTACTATGCATAATAATGATAGGAAGGGCCAGCAATTGGTGGGCCTTGAGGATAGTAGCCATAGTAGGCATTGTCGAATGGAAGTGGTGGTATCCATCTTAGGGTTGCCACCCGTTGCCGTCACGGCAACGGCCGTCGAATCAGCGGCAACTCAACGGCAACGGGCCGCCAACCAACGGCCCGTTGGGTGGAAAAAAAGGCCTCACGGGACGGGACGGTCAACGGGACAGCCGTGACGGGTTATTTACGGGCCACGGGATGGTAATATAGTTTTTGAGGTATATTGCCCCCAGAAATGGTGTTGAAAGGGCATTCTAGGATTTCTTTTTTTACGTTTGAGTACTAGCAAACACATATAGCAAGTGTTAAAGCTCGTACTAAGCACTGAGAAAGCTTCTAACCCGGACCAGTCACCGTGTCAATACCTAAATAAAATTCCGAAACAAGGACAAGGCGGCAATTTGCCGCCAACTAACTTAGGAAGTTTGAACATTCGCATCACCGGTTCCGGCAATTGCCGAAATTGCACGAGATCGTTGATCTGTCAGGCCAGGATGGAAGAGAATATATGAAGGATGAAATACAAACATCCTAGAGCACATAGATGACTTTGCTGGACAAAAACTTCACCGGGAAAACTGTTTCTGTGTACAATAAAAACCAAGCCGTTGAATTGCCGTTGAACGGCCGTGACGGCCGTTTTTCAACGGGCCGTAAGACCACAAACCCGTACCGTGACCGTCAATTCAAGATTTTCGAAAAATCGTCAACGGGACGGGCACGGCACCCCGTCGACGGGTGCCGTAGAGCCGTCGCGACGGCCACGGGCGGCAGCCCTAATCCATCTGGGTGTAGGCTCCAGAATCGGCGAATCCCAGGCGGGGGCAAACTAGTATGGTGCATGAGGCAGGGGAGGTGGATATGCGGGTGGAAGAGGGTGCATGGGGAGACGGGTCAAAACTGGGGTTTCAATTGCAGGTGGGTCTTGGCATCGTCGCCACCTGCTCACGCCCATCAAAGCCCACGCCGATTTGTCGGCATGGCCCGCCAAGATCAATTTGGTCGAGAAAGTACTGTACCATTACGACCGGATGTTCAGGCACTGTGACCTGTGACCCCAAGTGTTCATTTTTGAAGTGTTCATTTCGTGGGAAATTGCCATTCTGGGAGATTTTTCGGCATTTTCCGGCCTATTTCTCCTCGTTTTCACGCCAAAAGTGTGAGTCAAAATACCAGTGACCTGTGACCCAATTAGCAAGTGTTCAGTTCAGGTAGGGCTGTGACATAGTGACTGAACACCCGGTCGTAATGGTACAGTAAAATAAAAGCATGTAGCCAATGTTATACCTATTAGGGAATCCTTTCAAAGTTCATAGCATCTCACTACTTCAAGATGCACGGCCTTCAAGTTGAAGCACTATTTCAATCGTACTGCGCACATTTGTCTTGGAGTTGACAGCCAAACTGCTCTAAATTTACTGAATCCCTGGCTTGTCTTGTGGTATGTAAAGCAGAGATACTTAAGAAGATTCATATACCCAGGAAAACGACAGCACAAGAATTGGGCGTGCTACGGTGAAAAAATCCGTCGCATCGGCTATAAGTGGCGCCATGCCGCCCCAGTCTGCAAAATTTAAGTATTCATTCAGGTGCCACTCCAGGTAGCCCAAAGCTAAGCAATGAGATGTTGTATCCTGGTGAATGTTCTGTGATTTGATTTCAAGACACTTGGCGTGCATTTAAAACTCAATTCAAACTCCGAAATACGCAAGCCATTTTGTCCTGATGGCATCAAAGCCCACGCCAATTTGTCGCCTTGGCCCACCAAAGTCAATTTCAAGATTTCACTAGGATAAAAAGCTACTGTGCCCCCAGATTGTATGTGACTATGCCTATATGACTATCTCCTGTGCATTTGGCAACTGGTATCATTTGGGTATGATTCAGGTTCGAGAGTTGAGACTACTTTTGGCTTGCAAAACTGCGTGCGCCCGTGCGAATTGGACTTATGGCCACAGGCGTGAACTTTTGTGGGGCAAGCCGATCCGCTTACGCCCATCAAGCCCACGCCATTGTGTTGGCTTGACCCGCTAATATCATTTTCTTTAATTAACCAAAGTCAAAGGCCCCACTGGCTTCAAATCGTCTCTGTGCACGCCTTGCGTACACCTCCAATCAATTGCTTGTTGCGCTGTGAATTGGCCACCGATGACGGAGCGACGGCCAAAATAAATCAGTCACAAACGGACAAAATGTGCGGTTTAACAGTTGCCGTGTCCACAATACTAAAGTGAGTGCGCATTCTCAATACCACTGCGCTGTTACACATTGGGAGCATTTCAAATCAGCCCTGGGTGCATAGAACTCCCCCCTAATTATATTCAACGCTATGAACACTCGGAGTCTGACATCAAGCTTCAAGCTCGCAAACCATTTTGTCGTGATGGCATCACCCCACGCCAAGGTATCGCCTTGGCTTGTGCATTTGAGTTTCGCATATTTCACCATAGTTCAGCATTTGAGACACTGAATATCACCTCCAGCATGACTGTTGGATACTTTATCTGTCGAGCTGGGACTCAAATACCCCACATGATGTACGGAGTTGTAAACACAACTGCGAAGGAACTGTTTTCTGGATGTAAGTCCATTTTCCGCAGTTCAAATTTATCCCACATATTGCATTAATATGCCCTGGGACTTCACGCACTATGCATCTTAACCACTAAAACAAATGGCTCGAATGAGATTTGGCTTGTGTTGAATTAACCAGCTCAGTTCAGCTAGCCCAGCCTCAAAAAGTTCAAAAAATTTCCGTGTCAGGCAATCCACTGACGTTATGATGTATTTAATGCAGTTTCTTTCGCGTTTGAACTAACTAAATTTGGTACATAAAATTGTTTGGAACCATTCTCGAGTGTTTTACTGGATGAGTTAGTAGTTAGCCTGCGATACGACATCTTCTTTAGCTCACAAAACTGGCTTGTCCGCTTGGGAGGCGGCAACGAGCCATAAATCACCTTGCTTGCTCACTGCGGTCCAGGCCCACATTGCGCGCCCGTTCCCCACTGAATTCGCTCATTTTTTCCTTGCTGTGAGTACCATTGTCTGTGGCATTTTCCGACAAATAAATCTGCTCTTTAGCCTTTTGTATTCAATACAATGATGTATGTGCCTCGAAGGAATCGCCTTTAAACCTCTGGTACGGTGTTGCAAGCGCCTATTTAAATGTATTTATGATCAGCTGTACGGCTGTGGTGAGGCAGCTGCGGGATGATCAGGGTGATTTGGTTGGACTATATATATGCTTGTGCACACATAGTATTCCTGTGTCCGAATCGGCTTGTGATTGGCTTGCGAGATAACCAGGTTAAAATTGGCATGGGCTTTGCAATATATGTACAAGGGCTTCGAAACATCTTACTTGTGCGGACAAGGTGGAATTACGGCCGTGGGCTTTATGATGCGGTGAATCTGACATAGGGCAATTGTTCGAATAAGTGAACATGCTGCTGGATAGAATTTACAGTTCAGAAAGAGTCTAGGAAATCGGAGATGACATATACATGCTGCCATCCCTGAATGGGCTTGCTGGGCACCAACTGGCATGCACCAAGCCAATTGGCAAGCAGGAATCATATCATCGACTAAATTGCTTGTAATGCTTTAGTCCTCGCAGACCGAGCAGTCATGATGACCTTTGGGCAGACGAGAGAAGCCCTTGTGTTCACTGTCCTCAGCGTCGTGTCCGGCGTCGCCAAAGGGTTCAGTGCCGACATCACACCCATCATTGGTGAAGTCAGGTATGCATCCTTCATCTTCTCCGTTCACTATCAATCATTAACCTGACTTTCTTCTCCCAGTGGTGTCGTCTCGGCCCTGCTCCGCCTCAGCCCTTCAGAACATAAACAGTATTGAATGACGTTGTCGTGAATGAACTGGCTTGCATGTACAAAATTGGCTTGAACTCAGACAGTCCTGGCTGGCTTGTACGAGGTAAACTGGCGTGCAGGGTTATATTCTCATGTGGATATTCTAAATTTGCTTGCATTCAGATACTTAAAATCGTACATATTTGGCTTGTGCTGGCTTACTGAGTTAAAACAATCTGATGCGGTAAACGACATGCCGCTCTCCTTCACTGTATTTTGGGTCTGCGCTATCCACCCAGTGTGAAAGAATGCACTAGCTTAAAGAACAAGTTGTCGCCGGTTGGAAAACAGATGAGAAAGGGAGCATCGATATTACTCAGCTGCGGCATAACTTCTTGTTAAATGTTCAATGTTGAGATGGTGGGCAGTCAACTTCACTCAGCTCAAGCAAACAAGCCATTTGGCTTATTTATTGCATAGCATAAAGTGCATGTACTTGTAGGCAATTACATCAACTGGCTTGTGAATGACATAGTCCATGAAAATGCCGAACCGACTTGTAAAAATTAGACGTAGGTGAATTATGTTTGCACTTTGCTCAGTGTTGATAAATCGGTTTGTATTGAAATCATTGCAGCTGATTTCGGTTCTTAGTCTTGACATCGACTGCCTTGCAACGAGACGGCTTGTTGGTTTGCTGTTTAATGTACACGTAGTCACTTTGACATGCACCAAACTGGGTCCAAGTTCGAAGGCAGAGGTGTTTTACACGGCCCACAGCGCCTGCCTAACTAATCATTTGTTTGGACTTGGCCCGTATTTTACTAGTAGATAGCGTTCAGAAAATGAGTGGTTTGCATACGTCATATTGAACTCGCCGGCTTGTGCGCAATCAGTCCAAGGCATCTCTTTGAACGTGCAAACATTGACGGTGTTATTGTTGCTGTAAATACATTCACGATGTGTGGAGGACAGCATTTTGGAAGGTAGCAGCGAGGAGGGTAGCGGCAATTTCAGCTTGGGAAGTGTTGATGGTGAAGTGTTCAAACCACAGTGAATGTGACACCCGTGATGTCCAAATTACATGCTGGTGGAAGTAGACACATTTGGAATCATATCAGCCTTGTAAAAAACGGATGTACTACAGTGGAAGGACTGGCTGTATTCGAGGACAAGCCACGCCCGCCGAACAAGCCGATTTGCGCACGCCAAAAAAGCCATCAGAGTCAAATTCAAACTCCGATATAGGGGCAAGCCAAGCCAATCGTAAAAGTCTCGCTTTAACGGCGAACACATTGAAGAAGGGCGAAAGAGCGACGCAGTAACGGTTTGAATAACAACTTCCGCGCCATTAACGTAGAGCGTCATTGTCTCAAACGCAGTTATGATGATCTCTGCCGCGACGAGGGCTCTGAGTCTGAAAGTCCTTGCGGAGACCGACGTTTGCGCCTACCGTGTAGGGCGTGGTCCAGATCCATTGGGATGATGTAAAGTCAAGCGGAACCTGAGCGCGAGTCGTCAGGCTAATGTCGCTCGCATTGTTTCCTATACCAAGGGTGAGTGATCTATCGGATTTGAGACTCCTAGAACGTACTGGAAGTAGGGGAGCAAAGAGACAGCGGGGCGAGAAGCAAAGACAAAAGGAGGCACAGAACTGCCACAAACGGTCAATTTCATCTTGCCCTGGTGACGAGGACACCTGTCTTACCGAAATGAGCCATTGCGATGGTCTGGGGACCCATCTGAAGAGAGCAGCTTGTATGGCAGAGCTAGCGAAGACAACTACACCTGTCCTAGGTTCCCAGATGCATTATCGGAGCAGGACATCGGAATCAGAGAGAAGAATTCAGAGGAATGCTTCAACGTCGCGAAATCCAAGACAGGCATTGAAATGTTGTTTCCCCATCCAGGCACCACGAAGCGAAACTCTTGTATCCGTTCTGTTGGGCTTACCGTATCTGGATGTTGCTTTTGGTTTACCACCGGATTCCAGTTGTGCCGGTGACGTACCGAATGGCGCCCGCCGCCCGGAATGCCTTTCGGCCTCTTGCGGAAGCGGCAGAAAAACAAGAGCGAGCGCGCAATGGAATCATACCATGCATGAATCAGTCCAGCGGTTCAAGTCGACAAGGATGCCTTTGATACGGGTCATACATTGGTCCAGTGCGCCAAGTTGGTGCCAAGGATACGGATTGAGTATCGAAGAGCGCGCGGTATTCAAGTGGTATACCGACCGAAGAATATCGGACTCGAACTTCCTCCATGGGCGCGGGGAGAAGGGGAGAGCAATGTACCTACAAGGTGACTGCTGATGCTGGGCGGGACAAGAGCAGGTCACTGCCAGGTAGGGAAGTATGTGAATCTGATCCGCGTCATGCATCATTGGAAAGGTGATCCGTCAGCACAGCCTTTGCCGCTGCCTTATTTCTCTTCACCCTATCCACCTGTTGGCTCCGGCCACGCGCAGCGAGGAAACCGATAATGACTCATTTATACCATGCGACTGAATCCAAGCCTGATTCCCTCTCGCACCTCTACCTCCCTCCCATTCGCCTGAGGCTGCGATGAGTGGCTCGCACCCACGGGCCGTGGATACCACCAACCTCGCGTTGCGCCGTGTGAATCTCGACTGGATGTATTGGCATAAATTGAGCCGCGGCCCCGTGTCTGCCTGTGCGCGCTTGACGATTCGTGAAGGGGATCTACGAGGGGAATCGACGTCTCTCTGTGGCGGTTTCTCCGCGTTGCCCGCCGGTGAACCTGCTTCCGTTCACTCTAAGGCGATTCCCTGTCGCACCATCGTCTGCTTGGATGCCCGCACCACGGGTTCCGATTCGGTGCGCGATACGCGACGGGTCCCTGTGGTGCCCGCGGTGCTGTATGCCCTCCTGTTGGAACTCCTCATGTTGGAATCGGGGGAGAGACAGGGGAGTGGATAGTTGGAAGATGAGGCTGCTTAGATGGGGCTGGTGCGTGTATCTGGTGAGATATCCACTACCACCACGCGCTGCGGCATCACCTTGGGTGGATGCGTGCGGTTCTGTGCCCTTTGGCCTGCGCCGCCCACTCCATCTTTATGATGTGCAGTGCTCTTCCTCGCGCGCCTTACCATTTCATTAATATTGCTCCTTCCTGGCAATGGCCAATTGCTGCAGGGAGCGGGGAGCGACTTTCGACATTTTCTGGAGGAGCCAGCGTCGGGGGACGATACGAGCTCATATACATCTCATCCAAGCTTGCTCTCCGGTTAACCCTATCTGATCTCGACTTTCTCCGCTCTTCAACACTGCCTTTTCGCTTGCAATCAAACAGTTGATCATGCGCAGCTTTTTCCTGACAGATCGCAGTCGATCGCAGTCGCTTTTACGATTCTATTCATCAGGTCGGGGGGTCACGTATTCTTCCCAGCAGATGATCCTTCACATATAAACATGGTGTGAATGTCGGAAAATCCAAATTTGGCTGATAAGGCCTGGCGGATGTATCAGGCCCTATCAGGTTTGGCGAACAGACCTATCAGGCAATGCCAGGTCGTATCAGGCATGGTCAGCGTTGCCTCTTAACATCGGAAAAGATACATTTATTACATATCAGTGCGTAAGAACATGTCGGCATCAATGGTATCTACCACGAAATGGATGGATTCGGAGGAAGAGGAAGAAACTGGTGCAAGCAACGCGCCTCGAATAACATGCTCCATAGATAGGAACGAATATTCCTTGACTTCCTCCTGGATTTGGCATCCAGCCCAAAGTGTCTTGGGTTTCCATCGACTCTGCTTAAACATACCAATGAGGGCAATATCGACATGCCGTCCACTTGGCAGGTTGCACCGAAATAGAGCATGAGCGCGCGCAAAATGCAGGCCTGGGTCTGTCATATTGACGAGTAAACTGTCGTATCGGGGGCGTTGATGGAAGCGAGGGTTGCATCTGATGATATCTCGTGCACCGCGCCAATCCTCCAGGGATTGGTACGTGATATGAGCGCACTTGAAGTGTCGTATCTGTAAATAGATTAGTGGACAATGATTGAAAAGAGGAGGCACGGACGGTGATCATATCCTCAAATTTGATGCCCTCCTCAGGCCAGCTCGTTGAAATGAATGTTCGCAACCGCAGATCGAAATTGGCAAAAGGCCGAGAGCCCCCTTCCATCTCCTCAACTGCTCGTGAGTTCATGAGGCGACCAGGGAATGGTGCTCCGAACGTCCAGTGATCAGTGGTCTGCGGATCGACGGGGGTTTCATCCTCTTCCTCGTCATCGCGGGCTTCATCCGGATCACTAGACTCAGCGGTCTTTAACTTGGATTTATCATAGTTGTTGATGGTCATCCGGATTCGTGCCATCGCCTCCTGTGTTTCGTCGATGCGCACCATCTGTAGATTGAAGTTGAGTCCCTGGATCCCAAAACAAACACGGTTTCAAATCAGGTACCTGCTGCTCCACTTCCTTGCAATTCGTTCGGACGTAGGCTTGACGAGCCTCTTGCTGGAAGCCTTCTCCGGGACGTGTTGAGCCATGATTCGTTGTTCCTTTATCCCGAATATCCTTGACCACATGGCTAGCTGCATGCTGTTTGAAGAAATCAAAATTCTTCCCGTAAACTTCTGTTACCCGCTGTAAATAAATCGGTTAGCTTCGCTGTAGTACTACTTGAAAAGAGGATTTACAGTGCACCAATATTCATAGTCCTCAATGAAGACTTGAAGACGTTGCAAGCGCCCCTCCGTCATACAATGCATTCCCACCATTATTCGATACCGCACATACGCCCGTATGCAGTTTACGAGGACATTGTTTGGTGGAAACAGTTGGACGATGCAAGGAAGAACACACTTAATATTTGTGAGCTCCATAGATTCTCAAAGATTGAGTTAATTTGATGCGTACCTTGAGAATGTCATAGAAGCTTTGACCATCGGTGAAATGTATGGTAGTGACCTCGTTGAAATGTTTGAGGTTTGGCCATCGGGGAAATCCACGCATGCTAATTTCAGTCTCATGATTACAAAGTCTATATTCGGAAACAATTGGGACGCACTTTTCGGCAAATGGGGCTTTCTTTTCAATCTTCTCGAGTTCATCCAATAAAAGATCCCACAAATGATGGCCCCATTTTCCTAGGTCGTCGGAGTGCAGGGTGTCGTACGAATATGCCGTGTATGGGTCTGAAAACCGGAAATCCCATAGGAAGTGCTGCAAGAAGTTCAATCTCCGTTGGGTTTGAAATAAAAACCAGACCGCTCACCTCAATATCGTGAAGGCCGCTATCTTTGAGGATGGCCTCCTTTTTCGTTTTCGAGTGTTGGCTGGAAGCCCTCAGAAATACTTTCTTCATGTTCGCAATAGTCCTAAGCGTGAATATCTGAGACATCCTGTGGAGGTCTGATTTGTGAACGAGACATTTCGGACAAGGGAAATTCGCAAGTGCGGCCCGGCATGCGTTAAAGTAGGCGGCCTCCTTGCCGTCGAGGGAACAGATGAGTACGCCCGGGTGAAAAATCCGTACGAGACCGTCAAAACACCGTAACGCTTCACCGTTCCATGAGCGAGATTTCAATGACGCAAAGATCACCGCAAGAATTTGTTGGTAAATTTTCATCTTGTATCGTGCAAATTCCAGGGTTTGCGGAGTATTTCGATTCGTAGGATCAGTCGGATCACAGACCTTGCCAGCGTGCATGTGAATAAATGGATGAGGGAACGAGAAGAAAGATCGTACCCGTGTCATATACCCAACCAATGTTCCGCCCCCATTGCCCGAAGCGTTCCGGACTTGCGCTGGCTGCGAGAGTGTCCGAACGACCATAGGATGCATGGTTATACGCTTCGTCACAAGTCCCTCATCCAGCCACCAATGAAGAAGAAACAGACAGTGCGGATATGGGTCGGCCGCTGGCAGTTCATCCTGAAGTAATTTTATGTGAAGTCCGCATGGCGAAGATAAAAAGAAAGAAAGCTTGCCTCATACTTGGCCCATGTATCCGCAGTATTAGGCTCATCGATAACGCGTTCCTCGTGAGTTTGTTCAGTTGAACCCTCACAGTAATATTTACGGACTGAATTATAAATCATTGTCCCGGCGAGAGTGCTGTCGTCCAGGAGCGTCATGATCCATTCCCAAGGATCACGATATGCGAACTTGATCTCCTGGACCTCGCCGCGATACTTGGCTGTAATCGATCCGGACTTGAACTAGTATGGTGGAATTTTTAGGACAATTACGAGGCAGGACGTTGATTCAGAGAAATGACTTGCCGTTACCCCATACTTCCTGGCGGAGGCTAATACTTTTTGCATCTCGTCTGAATTGTTGATGGTAAGACGGCTAGTCCCAGTATGCCATTTGTCATTGACGCCATTGAGAAACGTGTTTGTTATGGTGGGGTTCATTCCTGTATTCACTGCAATTTCGACGGCTTCAAAGTCACTTCTGGTTTGAAATGGAAACCATGGTGGGTGTTCATCATGCTTTTTTAAGAATGAGGTGCGGAGGGTTTCCGAGGAACCAGCAAGAGGAATGATGGTGGCGGTTGGGTCTGCGCTATGGGGATGAGGGATGATTTTGAAATAACAACCCGGAAGTCGGGGACCAATGAATGTGGTATCATCAATGAGCGCAGGTTGAGCTTCGTCCATATCGATGTCGTGATTTAGCGATGCCGGTGAGGCACTTCGTGGAGGTGCCATCTTTGGGCAAGAATCAGTATTAAGTCTCGTTGAATAATTGAGGATTATAATATTACCGCTTCGTTTTCACTGGCTGCAATATCATTCCCTGCAACACCAGCAGCGCCGTGGCCAGCTCTGCGAGACCGCTTGCGAAAGAGGTAGTCGGCTTTGCAAAAGGTGAGGTGCTTGTCAAATCGGCGTGGGTCCCGACACATCTTGCACCACGGACATTTCGGTCTTTTGACATCTTTTGCCTTAGACGAGCCATTCTTGTGCTTTCCTCGAGCCATGCCAGTATAGTAAGATGCGTAGTGAGTAGAGATCCAGTGATCGTGTTTTGCGATGACGTCGTTGACACAAACAAATAATTGCTCCACACCAACAACACATTGCACGATATACTCTACGATGCCCCGTCGAAATATTGTGGTCTCCTCCAGCTCCAGCTCTAGCTCTGACGATGAATCAGTCTCGGGAAGGACAGAGGACATTGGCACAATCACGGATCCCAAAAAACTCCACAAGGTTCGTGTCTTCCAGGCCGCCGTTGCTGACACAGGACCTCACAAACATTTGTAGATAATCCGCGACGTCCAGCTTCAGAAGAACACGATGGAGCTGGAGATGCGTCGAAAACTGGGCGACGTGACGAATACGGCCAGTGGCAAGAAGAGGAAGAAGACCAAGACACGTCATGCTTCTAAAAAAAGGCGCCGCGCGGAAAAGGACACGTCAGAAACCGGGAGCAACGATAGCTCGCAAGATGAAGATAGCCAGGACTCGGATGACGCGAATGGGAGCAGCTCTGGAGTCGAAGAAGCGGCGGATAAAGGGGCACTGACGCGTGTTGGGAGGTTATACGTGCTCCAATACGGGCTGTGGGTGAAGGGAGGTGTTCACATATTCGAGCAGGTCCCAGATCCGAAGTACGATGAAAAGAAGAGGTTCGAGACCGACACGACGAAGATCCAAGGCCAGCTGCGCGACATCCAGAAGATTATTCCCGCCGCTTACTTTGGGAAAGAGGGACGCATGGGGGGGAAGGAATTGGTTGCGCGCGCGGTAAG
The DNA here is from genome assembly GCA_029282285.1 of Mycena rebaudengoi. Lineage (NCBI taxonomy): Eukaryota > Fungi > Basidiomycota > Agaricomycetes > Agaricales > Mycenaceae > Mycena > Mycena rebaudengoi. The sequence goes on along the minus strand of JARJCX010000003.1, from coordinate 139,704 downwards.
TGCGATGATATCGAGGAGGTTTATACAAGTACTAATCTCAACGTCCAGTTCATGTCGGGAGTCCATTCACAGCGGTCGAATACCAGTACACGGATTCGCAAGGCAGCTGGGCCCGCCATTTTCGACTGTGGGCCAGCTGACCTCTTGCTGCCCGAAACTCGACTCAACAAGTTCCGGGACCAAATCGGGTGGTGCGTCGAGGACGGAACAAGTGGTGGATACTCTTCCCTCGATGTGGCTGTCTTGCACAAGAACTGGGTTGGGGAGTACGACATCAAGACCTGCTTTTTGAATCCTGCGTTGATGCGAGTGAGTCGGAAATTAAATTTGACCGCTGACGCCGACTAATTGTACTCAGCTCTATGTGGCGCTCATCCGTGGTCCCACTGCCGCGACTGCGATGTTGGAAGCCGGCAAACGCGACGCCAATGCAGTTGTCATGAATATTCCGAAGTCAGACAATATGGAGCACATTCATGGGCTCACTCACACAGAACCCGGCGCCATTGCGGGCTCAGCAGTCTTGGTATGTGGTTATCCATAATGTTTTGCCTTTGTCCTCGAGGCGAGCGATGCTAAACGCGATTTTGTAGGCGATCTGGGCCTTATCTGCGGACACATGTCTCCGTGATCGCGGGGATCGAACCAACATTGATTACGACGCGCTTTTCGACGAGTATCTAGAAATTCTAATTGTAGGCTTGCGAGACAAGAGCACCAGCATTCTCAATGTCTTTGCTGAATGGGACCGAGTCATCTTCCCCACCTCCCAGTCCGGATACGGCAAGAGGACCAGTACCGGGAGAAGCGCCGGCCACAAGAAGGCGATGGAGGCTCTGATGGCGGAGAGGCAGGCTGCCGAGGACGCCGACGCTGGCGCAGAAGGCGATGATGCTGGTGGGGACGATGACGCCGGCTCGGCGCCCTTAGAAGACGGTGATCGTACCTGAACCGCCAACGTAATTGAATATTTTTGTATTATTTAACAAATGGCTTCTGATAGCCCTCTGAAACGTTACCTGATTTTTCAATAACGCCCCTTTGAACGTTCCGTTTCTGAGGTATTGTTGTAGCCACGAATCGACGATATGGAGATGTCAGGACATGTAAGGCAAAAGAAGATTGCTATGTAGTCAATAGATTTTCCTTACTTATAAGTTTATTATGACTTAGTGGTTATGGTGCGTTTCCCGGCTTTTTATCTCTTTACGCATGGTCTTGGGTTCGAACCTCGTTGAAAACACATTTAATTACTTAACTTGTCTAACTTACTACTGTAGTACTAATGTGACCAGTTGCCCTCCGAATGATCCGGTAGTACTGCCGGGTACCGGGGCACTGGAGAATTCCCTTTTCCCCTTTTTCGGCCCGATCCTGATGATGCCTGATAGGTCCCCGTAAGGCTGATCAGGGACTGTAAGGCAATAAGGCCGATAAGCCCTGATCCAATGTTATAATCCCTTTTTGAAAGTTACAGACCCCCCAGCGACCTGATCAACTGGTCAGGCCATATATTACCAAATATCTCCTTATTACTCAAATTTGGATTTTCCGACAAATAGAATCCCTTTACCCTTTTTCATCCTCGAATTGATTTTAATTTTTGGTATGATCTCTGGAACCGCTGCTGCTGCGGATAGTCTTCTACTCGGGTTCGACCAAAACTATCGCTTCAACCCTAGGCATCTGTTCAAACATCCTCAAAAGTGGAAAAGCTGTATGTCTGCAACCGCAACCGCCACCGTGCTCTCAATGCTGGATCTCACGCTACTTATGTTGTGTCTGCTGCTTTCTGGCCTATATTGCTTTTCATCTCAGTGCTGAACCTCATCAACACATGCCGATCAGCTTCTAATCCCTCCGCCCTGCAACCTATCTTGCCGGTTTTCTCGCGTTTCCGTTGTTCACTCTGGCTAATCTCGAATTCACCCATCATATCTTAAATTATTCTGCTGATTCTGGCTGGTGCATCTCCCCAGACAGATGAATGTAATGCAAGATCGAAACATTCAACTTAAGATGTCCATTCTCCATTCTTGGTATTACTTCCTTGGCCTCCTTTTGAGCGCCCAGCTCCGATCATTCTTGCTTGACCAGCAGTGAGCGACCGCACCCCTTCTACTATATGCTCCTTTGTATCTCTGAAAATGTCCTGCGAGTTGATTCGTTCAACTCCCAATGTCGTTTGCTGCTGGGTGGAGCAACTTCAGCTATCCACATTGTTTTCTTCTATCGTTTCTAATTGTATTGTATGTCGAGAATATATTATTTCTTGATCTTTTCTTTGCCATGGCTCTTATTCCCGGAGCGAAGCGGCGGCGGCCAGTCTTGTTTGATTGAAATTTCGTGGCATTCAACATGACTCGGCATCGGCAATGTGAAATCTACTATAAATGTGGTCTTCCTGGCAGCGCGGTGAGGTTGGGTCGGCGCAGCCGAGATTTTTTATTACGCTATGTACCGAACACAAGGAAAAGGACAGATGGGGAGCAAGGGAGTTTGGCGCTAAATTCTCATTTACACGCATACGGATGCCCCTCCACCGCCCCAGGTTCCGATCCATGAAGTCTCGGTGATTCTCTTCAGCCTAAATATATGCATCTATATAAGAAACGAACGCAGGTTTTTCCCAGGAAATGTCAAAAGACAACTGTCAAAGTCACCTGACTTCTCCATCTTCGTATTCTCTTCCTCTTCCCTCTTCCTCTACTTCGTCCTGCAGGCGGCGACGACAGAATGTGCGTCCAGATGCGTCTGAGCCATCTCTCACAGCTTACTCTTTGTCCAGGAACCCGCCTCCAAGTCGTCCAAGCAACCTGCAGCGTCATCAAGCGCAGCCACGACGACATGGACGTGTCGGACGTCCCAGCTAACCAGTTCCAGCGGAAGACGGTGTTCTTCGCCAGCACCAGGAACCGTTCACAGGACCAAACCAGCCCCCATATCCCAACTATCTCGCGTGTCCCTTGCTCAGCAGGAATGAACACGCAGAGAGGTGAGATGAAACCGCGAACCCACAGGCACATCGAAAGCCTCTCTTTCCCAGAAAGCAGTACGCCCGAAGAAAGAGAGGCTGCAGTGCTTAGGGATCTGGAGCGTCTGTCTCATGAGCGTGTGTCTCCTTTTTTCTTTTTCTTCTTCATTAAATTCATCTGCAATTGTGGAGCCCCGCACCTTGCAGCAAAGACCATGTCCTCGCGTTCTACAGGTTGGACATTTTGCATCTTGCGTCCCGGCGCTACTGATCCCTGTTAGGCGACCACGATTACTTGAAGCAACACCAGTTGGCGCTGTCGAACCTTCTTCCTACTGTGACATGGCGGACCGTGGGCTGCAACAACGTGCTCAGTGATAGGCGAGCAGCTTAGGGCATCAGGTAGCTCTGGAACCACACTGTGTAGTAGGCGAGTAGCTCCCAATCGAAACCTTGACATACTCTGTTGAATGTAAGTTCCCGGCTTCATTTCAAGTCAAGCGTAAGTTGTTGAGTTCTTGGACCAGTACACGGCGCTCCGACGAGGAGCTGTCGGTAGAGTCAATTTGACACGGACACAATATTCCGAGGCATCCACTCTCAAACATTTTCTGACAATCTCATGGTCTAACTCTTCAGTTCGACTGTAAACATTCATAATTGTCCCTGACAAAATGCAGATGGGCAAGGACAAATGCTATGAACGTCCAGAAGTTTCTTTCAATTTCAATTTTAAACGCACGCTAGCCGCGACGAGCCAACCAAAGGTTGGCGAGGAGTGGCGCGGTATTTGTGTTTGATTCGACATCTGTACAACGATACAACTTATTTTATTCCAATGATCAAATACCAATCTCAAATTCTCAGGTTAAGGCTTCATTTCAGCTGTAAATGTTCAAAGTTGGCCGGCAACAAGCCATTTGAGACGCAGATTCACCCGGAAAACTCGGGCATATGAACTCTCCATATTCTCTTTCAATTTCCCATTTTAACGGCAGATGCACGCTGGCCGCGACGAGCCAACCGAAGGTTGGCGAGGAGGGGCGCGGTTACTTCGTTAGAGTCAGTATTCAGACATCTTTCCTTCTAATGTTCTGGGCAGGTTACAAACATCTTGAGAAAGCATCCACGGGCGACGCTAAATTTACCAGCTCAATTGCATCTTAGGATAAGAAGAAGCAGGATAAATTGTGAGCCCAGCTAGGTCCCCTTTCGTTTCCCGTGGCGTAGCACGGGTAACTGCTAGTTTAAAAGAAGGAAAGGTAAACCTAGGCTCGGCTGTCAATACATGTCGCTTCCCGCGATCGTTACGTCGATATCCTAGCCATTCCCCATTGAACGATACGATAACGTACGTAGACTGCATGAAGCTGTCTGGGAAGAACTCTGCGTACGCCGCTTGTACTGCATTAACCAGTATATAGATTTTCATCCCCATGAGATAGCCGTTGGAGTACAAAATGTCGTAACTGTTTTTGACATACACATATTTCTCGAAGACGAAAATATCTCAAATACATCTTCAAGACACAAGCCAAATCTCCCATGACAAAATCCAAAACAGTAGTTGCTCAAAGATCAAAGATAGGCATCCAAGATAAAAGATACAGAAGAAAAACGTGTAATTTTACTGATATAGCTCGAAGGCCTAGTTAAATAGTGGAACGAACCAGCTCCTCCCCATCTCAGCGCGCCAGGAGAAAAATCAAACAGTATTCAAGTCGGAGAGACAGAACAGCTAGAAATCACAGTATAGGACAGCACGGCAGGTTACATGAGAAAGTGAATGGGTCAAGAACAGATACTGAGGACCAAGTACAATTAGATGTTTGTCATTGAACCATCCGAGGGTATGATGGTAATGTCGATGCCCCAGGGCTGCGCGTTCGGGTATTCCCCCTCGGTTACAACAGGCTCCCAGTTGGAGTCATCAAATCCAACTTGTTTCCAGCCATCACCAGCAGGGATAGCGGGGTCGTACTCACCTTCGTCACTTCGTTACTTCGCTTAGGACCGCGAAAGTTCGTGACTTTGATGGGAATGCGTGAAAGTTCGTCACATTGGCTGGTTTCTGTGAAAGTTCGTAGTTTCAACTCGGCACGTTCAAGTACCCGGAATATCGGCCATCACTGTTGCTTTACACAAGGCCTGGGCGTGTCTTTTCATTCATATACCTTACCCTAACACTAGCCACTAACCCTAACCGCTAACCAAACCAAAACCACTAACCCGAACCGCTAACCCGAACGAAAACCAGTAACCGCTAACTTCCAACTCTAACCAGCTGACCCGAACCTAACCGGCCGAGCTCGGCACACCGTGATTCTGTGATGTGTCGACAAGCAGGGGTTACGTTGATCCTGGGAAAGTGACGAACCTTCGCCGAAATTTCCTTGAACTCACGAAATTTCACAGAATCCTATCAAAGTGACGAACTTTCGCGATCCTAAGCGAAGTAACGAAGTGACGAAGATGGCGTGGACTCGGGATAGGGTCCTTGGTGGACTTCCAGGTCGTGACATCCGAGTTCGCCTCCGTGTTCACGAAAGAGCCCGCAATGCAACCTGTCGGCCCAATAGGCTTGAAGTTGATCTCCGATCCCATCATCAACCCGGCCGTGCCGGCGTCGTTGTTGACGAGCACAGCGAACACGATCACAGCCGGTGCTGAGACGAACTTGACGTCCCATGTCCTCGCAATCCGGACGCCGCTTGCGGAGCCAACCGTCTTACCGTTGACAAACAGCTGGTAACTGCTGTCGGCGTGATGATGATCCTTGCCGTATCGGCCAGCTGGCCCAGTGCAGGTGTAAACGTGCGGCGGAAGGCGCGTCGGCCGGCGGGGATGTTGCCACTCGCTGGGATCGCGTCTGTCCATATCCAGCGATTCCTATCGAAGGATTTGATACGATCCGTGACGTTGGGAATGTTCACTTCGTCCCACGGCGGGTTGTTGATCACCCCCCCCAGGCTGCTGCATCGCTTGGGGCCAGCTGCCGTCGATGAAGTTCGTCTGCGCAAACGTGGCGGGCGGGTTCTGCATCGCAAGCCAGGTCGTGTCGGTGACTAGGGTTTGTTTGGAGCCATCGGAAAACGTGAGCAGGATCTTCGCGATCACCGCAGGCATATCTGCTGATGTGGCGTTGTTGAATGTGGCTTGGATGGCGAACACAGTGAAGACGGGGTTAATCGTAAAACTGGCGCATACACGGCTTGCGTAACGGGGGCGAATATTGTCACTCGCCATTAGCGCGCCATTAACGTAGAACTCCATTGTGTCGAACGCAGTTGTGATGATCTCTGCGTCGACTTGCACAACGCCAAACAGCCATCAGATGGCTCGAATGGCTGCATCGCAAACAGGCTCATATCAGTTTGCACGAATTTTGGTCCAGGTGAGTACATCATGAAATAAAATTAGGTTTACTTAAGTTTTGGCGGTTAAGACCGTATTTCGGACTTAAGTTATGGCGGAACTTAAGTTTCGCACACCTCACCCCCACCCGGTTCCTCCCCCCTACCCCCCATTGCTTGAACTTAAGTTCTGCCCCACTTAAGTCCCATACAACTTGAGATTCATTGGCTAGGAGTATATTTTACTTAAGGAGATATAATTATTGTATTCAAGTTCAGTAGTCCCGCTCCACTTAAGTCAGGGCAACTTAAGATAGTCCATCACTTCGTCCCACTTAAGTTTCATACAACTTGAGCATTAACGTGCATGATCTGTGACACGAAGATAACACGTACTTGGGCGCACCGTGGACGAAGCGCAGGCAACGGAGCTACGGGGTAAGTTAGTTGAAACAGTAAAGAGGCAAGGCATTGTGCACCTGGTATTCCATTCTGTTGCCTCTCTCATTCTTCCTCGTTCAATGTCGCACTGATGACTCGGACGTCGGCAGGTGGCATAAGTTTCCAATGGCCAAGAAAAATGTCACCACCCTAGGTAGAAGCAGCACCTTGTCCCCGGCCCTAGCTTCGCAGGTAGTTGGTCGGTCACGGCACATTTGGTCGGTTCGTGGGTGGTGGTCAGAAGAGAGAAGTGAATGAGTAACGCGTGACGTTACTGAATCACAATGGGCGACTGAGATCGCCAAACACATCACTTCGACTTCGCTCTAACTTCCAAGACCTCTTTTCTCTTCTCCTCGACACTTTATCCCATTCTTTGCTTTGTGTAAGCAGTTGTGCTGACCTTTGACAGACCTCTGACGTCAATGGCTTTCTGGTATGCCACTCATTGTGTTTATAAAGTCAGAAGCTAATGATGCGACCCAATAGGTCCACAGTATTATTTATCCATACCAGAGATGAGTTCTCTGTGATTTTATTCACCTTTCCTCAATATTAATATCATTAGCCAATTCAGGGATTCATGCCACCTTCCGGAACTCAAGTTCGCCGCGAACTGAAGACGGACTTCAGTTCGGTCAAAAACTTAAGTCTTCCATTAATTGAAAATTAGCTTTGACTGTTTGATACACAGAACTGAAGTCCTCTTCTGCGACTTAAGTAGGTTATTATATGTATATTTTAGACTCCTAAGTGATCTTAAGTTTATCACCAGAACTTGAGTGAGGAACTTAAGTTCGTGATGACCCCCGATGAGATGAAATAGTGTATGTAGGTAGGGTACAGTAGGTACGGTATTACATTGCAGAACTTAAGATGTAGTACAACTCAAGTTCGAAAAATGGTCTTTACCGGCTACAACTTAAGTGGAGCTAATTAAGTATTTGGTACATCCCTCTGTACTCCTAAGCTTGGCACATCGTCTCTACCGCCTTCGAAACCACTCCATGTTCGTCGTTTCGTGTATCGCCACACCCGTATGCCGCGATCGCTCCGCCGATATATTCCCATTCGGTGACCTTGAAAACGGTATGTAATGCACTACCACAAGCTACCAAAAGTCCCGGTATGTCTCCATAATTTTTCTTTCCTTTTTCTGCGCTAATTCTGCCCACCATGTGCTCCCACGGCTCCCATGGCCACCTTTCACCGTCCTTTTTTTTTTCCTTGGAAAGTCGATGGACGAGTCTACATGAGAGGATAGGGCAGTTTTTCCATGTTCCGAGGGCTCCAGATTGCGTCATATCAGCAGCTATTCCAATTTTCTCGCCTTTTTTTGGACTAATGAGTGTGGACCAAGAGGCGAGCGGATCATTGATCTGGCACACAGATCAACTCACGTGCTCAAACCCACCCCTTACCAAATTGGGAAGCACACATAAAACCAATCGTTTCTTGCCGTTCCTGTGTGCTCTACACCAAACTGTATACCAGGGATCCAGGACCCACTAGTTGTAGGTATATATTATAGTATAAAATCAAGGTATTCAGTCAGCTACTCTTGAACTCGCACCAATTTTGCCCTATGCTCATTCGGGTCGACATTTTCTTTGTTCTGTCGACTCGGGGACCTTGTCGGAGAGTCACAGACGTTTCTGACCTCTAGCTTTATGGACAGTATTTACAGTACTGTAATTTTTGTTATGAGGCACGGCGGATGAGGGCGGGATTCAAAGGTCCAGAGGGAGGTAGCCTGAGGCAGGCCACCTCGGAAGTTCAGCAATGCAGGTTCCACCCAAGCAAGGAGCACGATGGCCGGGTCGCGAGTGGCGCAGGGGCGCGCTTCCCAATTTGGTAAGGGGTGGGTTTGAGCACGTGAGTTGATCTGTGTGCCAGATCAATGATCCGCTCGCCTCTTGGTGTGGACCCTCCCCAATGCACCTCGGTTTGTCCTGATTTCAGCCCAGGTGAGTCGCCATATATCCTCCCTCCATCCAGCCTTGTTTTTACAGCCTTCAATACCTCTCGCTTATCACCATCGCCGTCTGTTCACGTGCCGCCACACCCGCGCGTCGCGATCCTAGCTATATGTGTGATTCATTTGGGTACCCAAATGAACTAACCCTATGTGTAGAGTTGGTTCGCTTTCTCCGAAATGCTCACGCTCAGTGTGGATAATGGATACCTGGTTGCTATCGCTGTGAACATACCAGTCCTAAACCTATTTAAGGGCCTGCCGGCACTATAGAATTCGGATCAGGCTTGAATTCCCGAAACAAGTGCTATGCGTGCAAGATAAAATACGGAGCCACAGATACAGGTGGCTGCACATTCCAGGATAGGCAAGAGATTTAGTAACAGATTTCGATGCATGGCAGAGTGCAATGGGTGCGCTGCTTTACACCTGGATTTGTGTTGGTGGTATGGATTTCACTCTTCGCAGTGGTTCTCCCACTCATGACGGTTCCTCCAGCCCTCGAACTTTCAAAGCATCCCCAGAACATCCACAGCGTACACGGACACCACGTCCAACTGCAGTCTTAAAAATGTTCGAATACATTGACAGCTTTGTATTTGATCGCACCACAGAGTTGGTTCACTTTCTGTGAAAACGTCGGCAGGAAATGGTTCAACGCAAATCATAGTTTCAATAGGGACAGTCAGAGTAGCGGGTTTCGAACGGTTCTGCAGTCGGCTCTGTCGACGGTTCTCAAAATTGATTTGGATCAAAACTTTGACAGAACCGACCAGAACCGACCCCGAATCCTGACCGACCCTTTCTGAAAGGCGGTTCTCGAGTCGGTTCTCATGTAGAAATATTCTCCTGCACTTCTCCATTTAAAAAAAAAAAATATACATTCAATTATACACCCTCCTTGGTATATTCTACACATCCACTGGCTCCTCTGGCTTGATGGTTGGCGCTGGCAACAGACAGCTTGGATTCCCAGGACGGCCGCGCGGCTCGGGGGATTTTTTTTGGCTTCCCTATTTTTTTTATGAGCCTCAGTGGCGGCGATGGCGGCACATTCATAGGGGACATGTTTGTCAGATGCCATGTATGGATACGGCGACTGGATGACTCTGAACTATGTAATAATACTCAGCAAATAAATAATATTCATGAGAAGAGAGGCGAGAGAGGCGGAGAACCAGAACCGGAACCGGAACCGTCTGCAGAACCGCCTCCAGAGTCGGTTCTGCATTTCGAGTCGGTTCTGATTTATGGACGGTTCTCCCACGCTTTAATAAATCGAGAACCGTCGACAGAACCGACTGTCAGAACTGTCCAAAATAGTTACTCTGACTGCCCCTAATAGGCTATGGGTTCAGTGCGGATATCTTGGCTTGCGGTGGTCTGGTGGATCCATTCACTTTTTGCGAAAACATCGGCAGGATATAAAGGTGCTGGTTCACTCATTTGAGGACCAGCGAGGGCTAGAACAGACAGTTTTTTGTTATTTAAGGCTGATTTAAGGGCTCGAGGCCGTTAAATAAACGAAAAGCCGGCTCGAAGCAACCCTTAGGCGCTTCCCGATCAGGGTCGGGGCAGATAGTGGCTGTACTTTCGCGGATCAGAGGGATAGCCATATCAACGAGTGTGGGGCTCCAGCCTGAAAATTATCATCTACCTGTTTCATCAATAATGGGCCGCATACCCACCTCTGACTCTATTCAGTCATCCGGCTCATCCATTAGTACTCCATGTATTCAATACTAGTTGTTTCTTCAGCGCGAGGGGCCCAAATTTAGTCTTATTAGTCAAGATGCGGTCACCTTAAGCACGGTGTTTACAGCCTTCAGCCAACAGTTCTGGTTACTTTCTGCGGAAGGTATCATTGCAGGATTCCTAATTACACGGTCTCCTTGTAGGCTCAGCATTAAATGCCACGCAATCGAGACTAGAATAGCAAATAGTCTCGCCTTTCCTGGAAGGGAAGTACCTTTAGGCGATTTAAATCTGATAAAGTTGCAGCCTAAAATCAAACCCCAACCCTGAGTTGGCCAGTCAGCATATTTCCTAGACCAAAGCTGTACGGTCAGGCTCCACATAATTTTGCGGTCAGTTGTAGTATCACAGTCTAGAGCGATATGTTCTAAAGTTTCAGGTGCATTACAAAGATGGCATCTACCTCTTATCTCAGGTGTATCAGTGTAGGACCAGAAATCCCCCACCCTAAAAGCATTGTGTATGAATGGCGCGCACATCAATGTCTGTGTCGCGAGTACATTAAGTGACTGTAACTCATAAATAGGTTTTCTTTTGTGGTTCAAATGACTGCATGCTCTTCATCCTACCTTGCCCTTGTTTCTTCCTTTGGGATTTCGGGCATCATCCTGTTTCAGCCTCTATATACTTCATTTAGATGGTGCCTCCACAACACGCCACCCTTGAACACCAAGTGGGACCTCCAATTGCAATTGTAAACAAATTACAAACACCCCTCACATTTAGGCGGGAATTCTGGGCCAGAACACGTCAGTATCCTCAGCCTTCCATCGCGTCTTTGCCCAGTGCACACTGTGCTCCCATTAATCGCGGCTCTCCCGAGTGAATGTCGGTGATATCTATAACCCACTTGCAGCTGTTCATCTTTTTTATTTATTTCTGGAGGCTAGATATTTTCGATAAGTACAAATGAGCTAATTCACAACACAATTCCTTCCCATGACAGTTGAGAAGTTAACTTGAAGCCATAACAACTTTCACCGGTACAGCAATGCCATGGCAATTTACCTGTTACAACTTGGTGGTGCAGCACAGATAGAATCCCTCTGTGTGAGAAAGACAGAACTTTCAGTGATCTAGATGGCAGGCCAAAGTCCTTGGGACATTAAATGAATCTACTAAGAAGTAGTCCCTGGGGATTCGGCCCCAAGTTCTGAAACATGTGCAGTGGGAGAAGGTTTCTTTCCATTTATAAGTCTGGTCCACAATTAATGTTGCCTAGTCTCTGGTGAACTGAAATCTACGACCTAAAAACCTGTAAGATTGACTACTTATATTGGACAACAATAGCCATTCTCGGTAAATCTTAAGTTACGGAGTTAGCAACTGACCAAATATTAGGGAGCAGTTTTCCTGGTCCAAATGATGCATTAGTATTAGAAAACCTTGTGGGAACTTGTCCCAGGGTACAGGGAGTGTTTGTTAACAATTTAGAGGCAGCACGTCCGAGTCGACACCGCGTCTGTGCCGCGCCACTGCCGCGTCAATGCGGGCCACTGCCGCGTCAGTGCGCGTTACTACTGCGTCAGTGCGTGTCACTACTGCGTCAGTGCGCGTCACTACCGCATCAGTGCGTGGCAGTCCGTGTCACTTTTACCGGACCCACCGTGCTGCCCGCCCACGCCCACTTCGCCGTCACCGCATGGGCCACACTGCCCCGCCTTGCCACTCATCACCATCGCACCCTTGCGCTTCTGGCCTTTATCGTGGTGAGTCTGTCTCCTCGCCCCGTTTTGTCACTCCTGTTACATACCCCGCTCTTCCCATCTTCCCAACTCCTCTGTTCCCAAACTCTCGCCTTTACTACCTCGACCTTCTCCTCCTTCCCCCATCCCCCACCCGCCTCCCATGTGCCCCTGTCCCCAGCCATACAGGGCATGCTGCGCGGCTCGCTGATCGCGTCCCGGGTCTATGTCTCTCTCCCATCCCACAAACACATTACCCGTTCCCTCCTTGTACTATCTACTACACTATGAATACAAAATGCTCCTGCCCTCACTCCGAAATCTGAACGGAAAATTCAGTAAGAACAGTGAGGAAAAACTAAATCTTACACTGGTCTGTATGCAGCCAGCTGAAGGTTAGTTAGTATTGCCACGCGCCGTGAATTAATAGTCAAGTCAGCGACGCAATCTGCGAGAATGACCAGTTAGCAACATAATGAAAGTAATGATGGGAGTGAATACTTACAGCTTCGGCGTGCTGAAAGTCCGACTCGTACTTGCATGGTTTCGTTAAGAGCGGTCAGTAAAATGTACCTGGGTGAGTCCGCTTGAAACCGAACTTGCATAATGAAAAAGCGAGTAAACAACGAATCAAGTGTGAGAATTTTTCCATGAGCCCATACGATAACACAAAGAGACCGAACTCGGACTTGCATAACTTGGGGATAAAGGAGTCGGTGTGCGACGAAATACCAACATGAGCAAATGTGTGGCTCTGTTGAACCCGAGCTGAATAACTAGTGAGTATTGAGCGCGTCTTGAAGGAGATTGCACGGCAGTAACACGTAGATATAAACGATGCAGGCAGTGTTACAGCTTGACCTACAGCATGTTGAACCGAGAGACCACAATCCAGCCAGTTAACCTGTCAGGCGGCAGCAAAAGCCTTCTGCTTGCGATGCCTGCAAACGCTGACGAGTCCTCTGCCATCCTCAGCCAGATGGGGCACAATGTCCACACATTGAGTAAGTTTGCTTTCACCCTTTTTGCATGTTGCGGGGATCCGTTGTTTCACCTTGCAAATGCACAACGACTCCCAGTCAGCAGGACACTCCCTGTCCTTCCTGTAATATCAAATTATTCGTCTGGATCGGTCCTAGATTATGTTAAGTTGAGCAGATTATTTCCTTCTTGGTTTTCCTTCTTGGTTTGCCTCTTCCTGACGTGTTTGATTTCAATCTTCATGGAATATTTCCTGCTTCTGTGAATGTTTGAGGAGTTTGAACTGGCATTATGGAGAGTTGCTCATTTGTGAAAGGCTTCTGATTTCCCCCCCCCCCATTGAACCACTGTTGAATCAGATTTGGTGCTGAATATTCTGCTTCATGGCTACCGACCAAATGAACTCCCATATTAAATGCAAGGTCAGTACTAGATGCACTACCAGTCTGTACACAAAATATCGAATATATGTGGTCACTTTTGACTTTCCACCTCAGATCAAATTCCCAATATGGCAATTCTGATGGCGGCAGGACGGCAAACTTTCAAACTCCGCCAGCCAGAACAATGGCCCGAGACTGCTGTCAGCCACTTGCCTCTCGCGCTTACCACCATGATCAATGATGCTGCTGCTCCCTCGAGCTCATGGCCGCCGTTCCTGATGCACCTCCCGTTTTCTGCTAAAAGACACCTCACCGCCTTTTCCCGCCACCTCTTTCCCGTCTCGCAATTTGCGCAGGATGTGCAATATCGCACTCATTGTGTGTTGAAGAGATCCTTGCTCAGCAATCTCGTATCCTGCATATGACTCATCTCGCACATCCTCACCCACACTGAAGACACCCAGCTTCCCCGCCAGCACACTGTGCCTCGTCCTGGCTGCCTGCTGCCCGCTGCCCAGTGACACCTCCACGACCTCTCCCATGCGACAGCGACATACATACAGCGGTGCAGCTCCTCCCGTTGTGCTCAGGAACCCCAGGAACAATTGCTTGCACCGCCCCACAATACAAGTGCCGGACTACGCTCGAGGTCACATTAGCCGCTGTGTGCGTGTTGAACGAACCCATGAGCGATGATGAGCACGGAAGCGAGAAAGAGCAGGTGTTCTATGTCGCAAATTTAACTTCCTGGTTATAAGAAGCTTCTCTTAGCCGAGCTTAGCAACGGCTTATAATAGACGGGGGATATTAATAAATCGTTATAATGTGAGTGCCCGCATTTTATTTTACCGTTTGAGAACGGTACAAGCAACAGACCCACAGTTCTCTGCATCCAGATTATCTCTAGGCATATAGACTTCACTTCCGGAGGTACCACAACCCCAATTTCTCTCTCCTTCGCAAAAAAACACTGCGACTTATCGGGGATCTTTATTCAGATAAACTCTGATAAGGGTCACAGCTCTTACGACACTATAAGGCCTTAGCGCCGCTTATGGTGTCAAACTAAAGTTTGCGACATATGCGCACATAGCCGTCATGAGCGCGAGCCACCTCGTCCCTCACCTTACCTGCAGCTGCACCTGTGCTTCCACCTCCACCTCCCCTTTCCCGTCGCACTCTCCCTCTCTTCCCCAACCCATCAGCAACAAGAGCTAGCACTGGCTGCGCCGGAGTAGGAAGAGAATGCCGCAGGCATGCACACCCTCATGTGCAATTTTGGCGTCGAGTGCCAGCTGCTGGAGGTGCTGCTGCTCCGCCCAATCCGATTACAACGTTGACTTAACCATGCCAACCTGATTTCATTGTACTGCGGCCCACGCGTTGCCTTTTACCATATATCTGTCTTCATGTAGACCAAGATGTAGACCAGTAATGTATTGACGATACAAAAGAACATCGGACTTAGGTTAGAAAACAAATTTCGTGCTTGGTCATCATCGGCATCCACAACCGGCTTGATGCGGCCAAATCATGCTGCCATCACAATTGCCAAAGTGGGATTTTGATCTGAGGCGGAATTTAACCAAGTATATGTGGTAAGCACTTATACTGGTACCACTTCCATTACAAATGTAACTTATCATTAGATATTAGTTTGACCACTTTGTTCACCTTCTCATCCATGCCAGAGCATAGTGAAGGCATATCTTGTCTCTAGACATTGAGGTAAATCCATATTTGTCAGTGCAGAGGCCCAGGAACAGCAATAACTGGGACATAGCCAGCTGAGTGATACATGTTGTAGGATTGTCTAAAGCCTGCAATGTGATATACCTGGCCTAATGATCATGACCATCTGACCCTCATTTCCATTGATAGCGTTGGGCGCAGGTTCGGGTAAAACCCGCGGTATTGCGGGTTGGGTCGACCGGGTACAGGTCACGGGTTGCAGCCCAGTCAGACCCGCAAACCCGCGGGTTTTCACGGGTATGCCCCAAAAATATATTCCAAGCATATTTTCATGGCTTATCATGGCCCGAGAAACACCCCAGAATACTCAAATCACTATTCCATGCTGATTTCTTACAAAATACCGGTGAATCCTGCAGATAAGCTTAAAAAAATAATTTTACAAGCCAGGCAGGTGAATGTATTCCATTTCTAGGTGAGCTAATCCAGTTACAGGTCATAGTAATAGGACTGTAATGTCCTAGGCTGTACCTGGGAGCTTGCCGGTGAGTGCTGAGTGCCTGGATCACCTTTGATCTGCAACCTGTAGGGACCTGTGAACCCATGGGTGCGGATGCGGGTTTTTCCGGGTTCGGGTCCGGGTCGCTGCTTCCAGACCCGAACCCATACCCGTGCCCAACACTATCCATTTATATTCCCCCTATATTTCATTTATCTCATACTCAATTCTCCTACATATATTCTGTATCTTCCTTACCAGACTCATAATTTTGATCCCTATTTTACCCTGCCTATCTTCTGCTTGCATCGCTCCCTCACTCCGTTTTACACAGGTTCAAAATACAAAGGCAAGCAAAAATAGATAAGCCACCAGAGAATAGACCGGGATATTGTACATAACATAGCTACTGACTAGGGTAGATATGAGGAGTCCAGGACCGGGGGTGAATAACAAGGAGTAGTGTCAAGAGGAGGGCATTTAAGGAGTACAGGTGATGTAGGGGTAATGAAAGGGGTAGATGAGGCAGAAATGGGTGTTGGGGAGTAAAGGGTAGGGGTATGAGGGTAATCACCCAAGCGGTTGAACAATCTGGTTCCATGCAATAAGACAAGAATTGAGCATGAGGGGAAAGGGATCAACCAAGGTACACTGTTCAAAATGTTTATTATTCATTGAGGGCTTTCTGCTGGGCATAGATAGCACTTTGCCCAGTCTGTGCCACATACAAACTTGTCATATGAGAGCAATGTCTGTTCTTGGCCAATAACAAGTGTGTTGTGTGGAGACCACAGTCCAACCCTAAAGGGTGCAGGGAGCCAAAAAAGGAGTTCCAAGGGGAGACAAGAGACCCAACCATTGTGTATTTGCCAGTGCAGAGGTGCAGAAGGGGACTTGAGGTGAAGGGATTCCCTGAGTGCAGCCCCAGTCTCTGCATCCCAAATGCGCACAGTTTTGTCCCCAGAGCCAGACACAATTCTCTTGCCATCAGGTGAGAAGGCAACTGAGGTGACCCAATCAGTGTGCCCCTCCAGTGGCTCCCTGAGTTCAGCTCCAGTCTCTGCATCCCAAATGCGCACAGTCTTCTCCCCGGAGCCAGACACGATTCTCTTGCCATCGGGTGAGAAGGCAACTGAGGTGACCCAATTCGTGTGCCCCTCCAGAAGTTCCCTGAGTGCAGTTCCCGTCTCTGCATCCCAAATGCGCACAGTCTGATCATAGGAACCAGACACAATTCTCTTGCCATTGGGTGAGAAGGCGACTGAGCTGACCGGATCGGTGTGCCCCTCAAGTGGCTCCCTGAGTGCAGTCCCAGTCTCTGCATCCCAAATGCGCACAGTCTTGTCCTTGGAACCAGATACAATTCTCTTGCCATCGGGTGAGAAGGCTACTGAGGTGACCGGATCAGTGTGCCCCTCCAATGGCTCCCTGAGTGCAGCTCCAGTCTCTGCATCCCAAATGCGCACAGTCTGGTCAATGGAGCCAGACACAATTCTCTTGCCATCGGGTGAGAAGGAAACTGAGGTAATGGTGTCCCCCTCCAGTGGCTCCCTGAGTGCAGCTCCAGTCTCTGCATCCCAAATGCGCACAGTCTTGTCATAGCAGCCAGACACAATTCTCTTGCTATCGGGTGAGAAGGTGACTGAGCTGACCCAACCAGTGTGCCCCTCCAGTGGCTCCCTGAGTGCAGCTCCAGTCTCTGCATCCCAAATGCACACAGTCTTGTCCCCAGAGCCAGACACAATTTTCTTGCCATCAGGTGAGAAGGTGACTGAGCTGACCCACTTGGTGTGCCCCTCCAGTTGCTCCCTGACTGCAGCTCCAGCCTCTGCATCCCAAATGCGCATTGTCTTGTCATTGGAGCCAGACACAATTCTCTTGCCATCAGGTGAGAAGACGACTGAGCTGACCTGATCAGTGTGCCCCATCAGTGGCTCCCGGAGTGCAGCTCCAGTCTCTGCATCCCAAATGCGCACAGTCTTGTCCTTGGAACCAGACACAATTCTCTTGCCATCAGGTGAGAAGGCAACTGAGGTGACCCAATCAGTGTGCTCCTCCAGTGGCTCCCTGAGTGCAGCTCCAGTCTCTGCATCCCAAATGCGCACAGTCTGGTCATAGGAACCAGACACAATTCTCTTGCCATCAGGTGAGAAGGCAACTGAGGTGACCCAATTGGTGTGCCCCTTCAGTGGCTCCCTGAGTTCAGCTCCAGTCTCTGCATCCCAAATGCGCACAGTCTTGTCCTCGGAGCCAGACACAATTCTCTTGCAATCAGGTGAGGAGGCAACTGAGCTGACCGGATCGGTGTGCCCCTTCAGTGGCTTCCTGAGTGCAGTCCCAGTCTCTGCATCCCAAATGCGCACAGTCTTGTCCTTGGAGCCAGACACAATTCTCTTGCCATCGGGTGAGAAGGCAACTGAGGTGACCGGATCAGTGTGCCCCTCCAGTGGCTCCCTGAGTGCAGCTCCAGTCTCTGCATCCCAAATGCGTACAGTCTGGTCATAGGAGCCAGACACAATTCTCTTGCCATCAGGTGAGAAGGCTACTGAGGTGACCAGATTGGTGTACCCCTCCATTGGCTCCATGAGTGCAGCTCCAGTCTCTGCATCCCAAATGCACACAGTCTGGTCAATGGAGCCAGACACAATTCTCTTGCCATCACGTGAGAAGGCAACTGAGGTGACCCAATCAGTGTGCCCCTCTAGTACAGCAATTGTATCTGGCCACTGTTTCATCCTCCCTCTTGTAATTGCTAGTAGTTGTGGGAATTCATCTGAGAATCTTTCATAGATTTCAGACTCCTCTGGTGCCAAGGCCAGTGCTGATAGATAAATGTGGGGAGCACTTTGATTAATTGCTTCCCAAAAGAAGGAAACAAATCTTTTGGCATCAGTCACAAATTGGAGAAGGGGTGTGCTCTAATGATTTTGAGTTCGTAACATCTCATAGGATCATTCCTAGACATACCTTATTTGCCCAAAGCATCAATTTCAATAGAGCCTGCTGTCCATAGCCCACAATCCCAAGTAAACTCAACAACTCCAGCCAAAACAGAAACTTTTTGAACAGCAAGTTCTGCACTCCTTGGTCACTGCATGAATCATAGGCCGTCTCCACTAGATGATCCACCCAAAATTGAGCAGCATATCGGAGATGCAATGGGATGTAGTTGTCAAGTCGCAACTGGAACTCTGGCATGTCAATGTTTCGCAAGTATGAGGTTGGTAGGTCACAGATGTTGAATTTCAGTTGTCTGTCCAGCACCTTCATAAGAGCAGACACCAGGGCTTGCTGCTGATCATCTGTCCCACACAGGATTTCTGGCCGGGCCACTTGAATATAAGACGTCATAAACTCTCTGAATGAAAGATGTATAATTCTGATTGTTGCCCCTGGAGTATCAGAAACATGGATCACAGCACTCAGAGGGAGTAGTATCCCCAGAACAACTGTTTTATCCAGTTCAAGCAAGTCTGCCAGACTCTGGTAATCCAAAGGTTCCAAGAGCTGCAAAATTGTACTCAGAATCTTCATGGTTCGATGATGTAAGCGTTGAGCACGCCGGTCTCTGTGGGCTGCAAATGGAATGGCATAATTCACAATCCGGAGGTATAGATCATGTAGGTCAGTGAGAGGTTCACCATCCAGGAGGTCATCAACGGATTCTTGTGGGGGTGTTTGTGGCAGTCCTGCAAGAACATAATGAACGGCTGTAGCTGCAAAAACAAAGAGTCCATTTGCACGGGTTGTTATTTCTTCTGCCTGTTCTTTCTGAATTTTCCAGGGATGACGTGTAATCCAGTTGGCCCCATTAAGTGATTGCTGAACATAGAGGCGGATATCATCCTGAACTATACTGGGTTCAATTTCATTGAGGACAACCCTTTGCACCATAGGAAGAAGTATATCAAATTTCAGATAGGAAGGAACATCAGGGCGTCCAGTCAGAAAGAATCGGATATGGGCCGGGATCTGACCAATGCTATCAGATAGCCACCGCAAGCAAATTTGGCCACGGTCTTTGCCACATTCATCCAGAGCATCAAGACAGATTACCCATGGTGTTGAACAGGGAGGTAGCTTCCCAAGAATTTCTACAACCAGTTTCTGGAACTGCAAGTGTGGTTCTGCCTGGCAAATGCCAGTACCATCTTTCTCCAGTAACTCAATTAGATGAGCCTGAAAGCCAGGATTATAGTGTGCAAGTTGCATGGCAAGTGTTGTAGCAAGGTGATTTATCTTGCTGCGGTCTGCATGATCACGGGAAAAGAAAAAAGATGCTGCCAGAGTCTTTTTTTCCTCAGCCAAGATAGCTGCAACTGTCTTTGCAATTGTGGATTTGCCCGATCCTGCAACCCCACTGAGCATGATTAGGCGGATTGGATCAGGAGTGCTGGTCAAGCATGCAACAAGCTCCCTGATTATATCAACTCGTGTACCATCCATGCATTTGTCAGGTGTGTCGGCAGAATCATAACGTGCTGCCACACATTTGAGACTTGCTAGAATCTCTCTGGTGTTGCCTCTGTCAAATTTTCTGTTATTGAGAAACAGTATTTGGGAGAGGATGAATCAACATACAAATTCATGGTGAAGTGTTGAGTATGGATATTACCATAGGTTATTCTGGGACCCTCCCCAGCACCCCCACTGCCACCCTGTTCGCCACCCACTCCACCACTGCCCCCCATGCCACCTGAGGAACATAAGTAATAAGGTTGGTATTCTTACCAATTTCACTACACACCATAGATGTTCTGATTAACTGTGTGGAAGTCACTGGCCTGGTGAGACATCATAGGGCCAGTGCAAATTGGTAGAGACTCCAAGTGGACTGTGGATTTGCGAGCAGTAGACGTGGAGGGGAAAGAACAAGGGCTGACCGACAGCTCACTGACACAGAGTAATATATTATCCTGATACTTATCCTGACAGCTCACTAACAGACACAGCCAGCATGGGACCGCATGCATTGTCTCCTAATTATAGGGCACCAAACTTCGGGAAATAGCTCGATTTTTTTGTTTGTGAATATTAATGGCTAGAACAATGGACGCAGACTAGTAGCACATAGATATAGTATACTGTACTATTTTGACCAACTGTTCAAATAATGTGTAACGGCGACCTGTGAACTGAACATTTTGGACCCCGTAACGCGTAACAGGCCAGAATTTGTCCAGATTTGGTTAAAATCGGGCCAAAAATAAAAAATCGGCGGCCCGACCCTATTATAGTAATTTCCCACGGAATGAACACCACTTCTAACGCCTAAACGCCTGAAAGCCAGGAGCCAGTGATCTACTTGACTTGTGGTTTCCAGCGGGCCATCACTAATTTTCTCAACTCCGACTGACCAATCGGAAGATAATCCGGCATCATAGAGCGCTCTGGATGCTGATGGCCCTCCGGCACCCAGGCCTTTTTTCAGCGAGAACCAACTGCCAAGTAGATCACTGGCTTCCGGCTTTCGGGTGTTTTGGTGTGTACTGCGTAACACGTAACACCCTGTGAACACTTGGTCGAAATAGTACAGTATTCTGCCCCAATTTCAATAACACCGGTTTTTGAATGTTCTGCGCGAATGTTCTGCCGTAAACCAGGGCTCAGGGTATCCATTCTGATGCACATTTCTCCCCGGCCAACTTCGCTCGTACAACCCACCACAAGATATTATACCCCACAAAGTGGAGCGTTTTCGCCCGCTGGCCAAATAAACTACTTGGCCACCCCGTTCTAACGCAAATGGAATCGAGTGTCTTATCCGATTATTCCTGACATCCTCCAACTTACCAGCCCGCGCTTTCCCTCGCTCCGTACGGCGCAGCCTAGACCGCCCGCCGACGCTTCACGATGCCCCCCGACGCTCACATCCGTGCTCCCTGCGGAGTTAATCCTATATTCCCGACGACTCAGGTTTCCTCATTCGCGCGCCCCGCCACTTCCCGCCCCACCGCATCTTCGGTGTGGCGTCATTATCCGTCGCTGCCGCGGCGATCAGGATTGCCACGTCGCTCTCCGACTCCATCCTTGACACTTGACCCCGCCTGGATGCCCGCCCCGCTATGCCTCGAAAGCGGCTTTTCCAATCCCACTCCAGTCTTCTCATTTGAGGTGCACTGCTGAGAAGGCGCACGTATGTATTCGATCCTCTTCTTTTCTCCTTCAATCGTTGACTGTAATAACCGGCGCTGCTAGACTGCCCCTTAATCGCAATTCAAGCAAGTACGTCCAGCACCGCCCACGCCACTTATCACTTACGATGTGCGAGATGCTCGGTGCCGCGCCCGAATGACCTGCGCACCGCACCCCAGAGGCTTTCTAGGCGCGTTTCTCTTCCCTTTTTCCTTCCCCTTTTCCGCCCTTGAGGTCTATATACTCACTTCCTCGTCAGCCATCCTGATCGCACACCCCGTCCGAGAGGGCGTGAGCGCGCACTCGCGACGATTTTCAGCAGCACCGCCGTCTATATGACAGAGTCGTGCCTCTTCAGACGCCTCCGACGCCTTCTCCACGCTGTCGATGCCCGCCTCGCTGGAACGTATGTCGCAAATTTATCTTTAAGCTTATAAGAAGCTTCTATTACGAACCCTTATCAACGGCTTATAATAAGCTTGGCAACACATAAGCTATGATAAGCGCCCACAACTAACGTGGGCAAAATTTGTTTTAAAGCCTGTGTTGCGTTGGAGCCGCGCACCGCCAGTATTTCATGTCCAAAATGATGTTTTCAATGGAAACTTTGATTCTGAATACCACAATATCCCAATAGCTGCGATCCTAGCGAAAAAAAAATCATCTTATGCGAGATCTTTATTCCGATAAGAAGCTTTAAGGGGCACAGCTCTTATGGCCTTATAAGGCCTTAGAGCGCCTTATCGGCGAAATTACAAAGTTGGGACATAGCATACGACGTGCGCGATCCGCCCCACGACCCGGAAGCCGCCACAAGTGTTTCTGCCACGCCCACACGCTCGACACCACGCCGGCACGAACCCAAGCCCGGCCCACACTAACAGCTGCACGTGAGCACGCGACGCTGGCGTTCCTCGCCGCCCACGTCGCCTCGTCACCCTCCCGCACAAGGTGACTCTTCAGCAGTGTACTGCCGTCACCACCTGCGCCTGCCGTACTCCCCAACACCACCTTCACCACCTCCTACGTGCGCGATCATTGCCGGCGCCCTTTTTATCGCCTCCTCCCGCGCCAAGTGCGTTTCCAGCAAGTACCGCTCTCCCCGATTCCTACGCGCACCAGGCACATCCTCAACACGGCACGCACCAACCCCCCGCGCACGCAGCACCTGCGGCAGCCGCTCCCCGCGGATATTCAGGCTCCTTTATGTTTAACCTGCTTAGATTCAACAACCATTTAAACAGCAATTCCTGTCTCAACAGGAATTGTTTAAACAAAGCTGCTATAGATTATTAAGGTTGCAGTCGTTATCAATGTATATATCTGACCCTCAAATCTTTTAGGAGCTTCGAGAGTACTTTAGTAATGATTCTGGATGGATTTGATAGGTCTGGAGGTATGAGCAGCCTTGCCCATATAGTCTGCGGATTCACTCCCAAATACCGCTCAGAAAAAGAATCATTCGCCTGTTGGAGCATCTTCATGTTTTATAACTTGTGTTGGAACTCTGCTGAGAGCTAGTGTAGCTCCGGAAATAGCATAAATACCGGGGGGAGTTTCAATTCTATTTGTTCGGAACAAATAAACTCACGGGACGGGCTCATGGGCTAAGAATTGAGCACCCCTAATGCAGATGCTGAGGTGGAAAGAACAAGGAGTATCTCGGGCGCCATTTGATACGATCCGTGAGGTAGGCATAGAGCATCCATAAGATAACGGCGAGGTACTAAAAGACATGTAGTTCATTAGTTGCAACAGCATGTGTGGGTAGGCTCACTCCGATAAAAAATGCCAGCACTGCGCCATACACCATACCATTTCACAGGTATAACAACCAGTGTTGTCTTTGACGGGCCTGACCGGGTCTGACCGGGCGTCAAGACCCTTTGACCGGCCTTTGACCGTTTTGTCAAGGCCGGATTTCCTTTTTTGGAATACCCGTTTTAAACTCGTAGAACCACCGGAAAAATCAGGGAAAAATCGGATCATTGAGAGAATGGATATACCAGTCAATATTGTACCAAGCGGTCCCATAATGCGCCATTCGGAAAAATATTTATCCCACCCTGGCCATGACCGTGTTTGAACTTTGAAGCTCTCCACATCATTCTTTGGATGTTCAAAGTCACCTTCGGGCATGTAGTGTGAGTATAATTGAACAGATGGTCTTTGCCGTGCATTGCCAGATTATACCACATTTTTCATTGCAAAGAGAACATTGATTCCTTTGACCGATTTTGATCTGACCATCCCACCGCAGTTTTGAGCCATACACATGTTATATTAATTCATGATCTGACATTGGTATCACTATGAATCTTTTCACAGGCCATTCGGGGTGCATTTGGATATGGGGTTGCCCTGTTGTTCACATAGCAGTTTTCCATACCGGTAAATCTGACTACCTTTCAAAATTGATACTGTAGGCAGGAGATATTCATCCTGACCACTCAGAACATCGAATTACGGCCGGGTAAGGCTTGCTAGCATTGCACACGACCCTTAGCAGCTGTAATGAAGGACTTTTCCAAACTTGGAAAGGGTCAGGCCGAGGGTCAGACCCGGTCAGACCCCGGTTAAAGGGTCAAATGGGTCAGACCTTTTTGACTCTCGGCCTGGCCTCAGACAACACTGATAACAACAGCTGCAGGTGCAGATACCGATCACATCGTCCAAGGCTGCGGGCGGTACGCACAGAATCGCGGCATGCAGCAGTCAGAGCAATGGTCCATGGAATTGTGCAAGTTTTGACTTCAGAATTGTGTTCAGATTATCGCCACTTTCGTTTTTTGATTGCGATGGGAGATGAACTGTCAAACCCTCGTGAATCCATGGACACGCTCGCAGACACGGGAATAAAACTGGTACTCCTCACAAACCACGAAGCTGCGATACGCCTCTGAGTCTCTTTGACCTTAGATTGGGCCTCGTCCAGAGGTCATTTTATCACAATGTATGTATGGCCCGGCAGATCGGACAGCAGATATATATTTGTGATGCATGGGTACTGTAGGATGGTTTCAGTTCAAACCACATTGTCTCCAACAATAGCCATGGTTTAAACCACCCTCTAGAAGCCATATAGAAAGCAGGTTTAAGTTGCGGTGGTTTAAACCAAAATGTTCAGACTTTTTTTTTAATGGTTTGAACCGGTTTGAACCAGCTTAAACCAGTTTAAACCAAAAAAGTTTAGACACTTTTTTTCTTTTTTCTTTTTCCTTTTTTTGGCCCAGGGAAACTCACAGAATATTTTCGAATATTTTCAAAATATATTTGCATCCATATTTGGAATGGAGTAGCCTTCAGTGGGGAGGATGGTGGTAAAGAAGTGGCTAAGGTGTTGGGATATGAAAGAAGAGAAGCAGAAACTGATGGTAGCAGCTGTGCCAGAAATGATGCTTTGACACCAGCTTGCAGTAACATACTAGGGCAGTTGGTGGGCTAATTTACTATTGCAAGCTGTTGAACAGTGGGAAATTAACGTGAAGTTGGTGAACCAAGTTAGTGAGGCTGATTGTAATTTGGTGAGTTGATGTATTATTGCAAGCTATTGAATGACGAGAAGCTTGACCATGTTCGAGTTTTTCCATAAATTCAGAGGATGTTTCATCCGTGAATTTGAATCTCTGACCAAATATGAAAGGCCTTCACTCAATTTGTCATGCCATGCAGGGAAAAAATGGCTGATAAAGCTGGTCCAAGTTCAAATACATTTCTCCCTGAGTATGGTTTTAAATAAACCTCCGAGTTGTAAGCATTGAATGCGGGAACAAGCTAGAAAGAAAGGGGTAGAAGCATGAATAAATTGGACACACTGTACAGCTGCATTTCAACGGGAAGATTAGGGCAGAGTTGGTGAAGCTTGGCGACCTCCCAGTTATTCTTCCATATTTTTTTCAGCTTAAGCCATAGCGAAATCACATCACCCACGAATTTATTCGCAGGCATCCTCTAGTCAACCCAGATTTCGAGCTCTTCTCACCCAGAACCTCTCCCATATACTGGAAACTTTGCATTCATGAGGTGGGAATTTTGATCAGACCGAACTGGATGGAAATTCTCCGTTATTGAGGGTGTTGGGTAGGGCAACTGCCCATCTTTTCCGCTTGACATGGTTTTTTTCAGCAGACCCTCAGATGTCGTAAAGAGCTTCCCAGAAGAACAAGCCACTGAATTGTGTGTCTTCACAGTTGGTAGTGGTAACAGTACTTTAAACTTCGCAGGGGCGAGACATTTTGTTGCGATGACATCATGTCCATGCCACTTGTGTTAGTTTGCAGCCATCACATTTCTGTTGATTCACTGGGGATGCATCTTTGGCATACACCTCAATCCGTTGACTCCATGAAGAATGGTAGTCCTGGAAGCAATTTTTAGGAGACTGCATGTTCGGCTTGCGAAAGGGGCTTGCACCGCGCCAGTCGGCTTCATCTGGCATCAGCGGGGAGTGCAAGCCGCCACCAAAGCACCCGCCCATTTGTTGGCATTTAAGCAGCATTAATATTGAACGCTCTCATGCCAAAAAATGTGCAGCTGTGTGTAGTTTGAAACACTGCGGCAGAGAGAAATGTGGCTATCTGGGCAAGCGAGAAAATATAATAGCTCCTTACTAGCGACTTCTGATGCATGTACTGGTGCATAACTCTGGGCTCCTCCTGATGTGTTTGCCTTGCAGCTTAGTTTAAACTTGTTAATCTGGCACACAATACATTGTTCAAACATGAAACATGATTCTGCTCGTCCAATCCACTTGTAAATTTGATGAGCTTATATTCGATGACATTCTCCGCAGAAGTCGAGCCGCGTCTGAGCGCGAGGCGTCAAGTGAATGTTGCTCGCATTGTTTCCTGTGGTAAGAGTGAATGATCTACCAAACTTGAAACTCCTGGAACGTACTGGAATTAGGGGAGCAAAGAGACAGCGGGGCGAGAAGCAAAGTCAAAAGGAGGCACACAACTGCGGCAAACGGTCAATTTCAACTTGCCCTGGTGACGAGGACACCTATCTTACCAAGATGAGCCATTGCGATGGTCTGAGGGCCCATCTAAACAGAGCAGCCTTTATAGCAGAGCTGGCGAAGACAAAACCAAATTTGTCCTAGGTCTTCAAATGCATATTTCGGTGGCAGGATATCGGAATCAGAGCGAAGAATTGAGAGGAATGCTTCGACCTCGTGAAACCGAATGACAGGCATTGAATTGCTTTCCCCCCATTCAGGCACCACGAAGCGAAACTCCTGCACTCATCCGGTTGGGCTGGATGTTGCTCTGGGTCTACCACCGGATTTCAGTGGTACCGGTGACGTACCAAATGGCATCCGGAATACTTTTCAGCCATTTGCCGAAGCGGCAGAAGAAGAACAAGAGCGAAAGCGCAATTCAATCATTGCATGCATGAATCAGTCCAGCCGGTGACAAGGATATGACCTACATTGGTCCAGTGCGCCAAGGATGCGGATGCAGTATCCGCAAAGAGCGACATTCCGAAGAACATCGGACTCGAACTTCCTCCATGGACATGTGCAGAATGATATAACTATAAACCGACTGCTGATGTTAGGTGGGGTGGATGAGAGCAGTCCGTGGTGGTCGGGAACTGTGTGAATCTGATCCGCATCATCCATGATCCGAGCACGGCTTTTTCCGCTGCCTTGGGGCCCTCATCAGAGGCGCCAGTCATTAACGCAGGCCTCTGGTCCTGCTATCCCACATCTACCCTACGTTGCTCGCTCGTTGGCTCTGGCAATGCACAGCGAGGAAACCGATAATGACTCATTTCCATCATGGAGCTGAATTCATAGCCCGATCCCCTCTCTGGAGTCTTGCAGCCCTGTGAATCTCGACTGGATGTGTGGGCATAATGAAGCTGCAGCCCCGTGTCTACCCGTGCACGGTTGGTGATTCGTGAAAGAGATTCATGTGAGGGGAATCAATGTTTCTCTGTAGCATTTCCTCCGCATTTCTCGCCAGTGAGCCTACTTCCGTTCACTTTAAGGCGATTCCCTGTTGCAGATCCTATATATAAAGAGACAGTTTCACCGCCACTTACGAGAAGCACATGAAAAATCACAGGGAAGTCATGCAAAAAGAAGCAAAATGGCGCAATTTCGGACTTACGGCCTTTCAGCTATTTTGGATTGTCGCGTCGGGAACCGACACCCGTCCACCGCAAGCATCAGCGAGCGGCGGGTACATAAAGCTGGTATGGGCAATCCAACCCCTGCCAAATGCAGATCACATGCTCAGCCAAACAACACTACAACAATTATATAGATGGGCAATGTGTGGTGGTGTGATTGCCCAGGGTTAACAAGCAAGCGCTGTGGGGCTGCCACATGCACTGTGTCTGCCCCAGTGAATACAACGACACAGCCACAACACCCAGATTCACCACCTGCGCTCACCACACCCCACATTCCCCACATCTACACATTTCGGACGCCGTTCTCGTATCTCGCATCGCAGACGGCGCACCTCCAACGACATCTGGTAGATGGGAGCGCCTTTGTCCATAACAGGATCGACCGCCGGAGCGCACAGCACTTCCAACACACTCATGCCGACATATCGCACACGTTTCACCCCTTTTCAGCCTCAGGACGTCGTATCTGTACGGACTTTGGACGGATTAGGAAGGTAGCAGTTCGTCGGGCATCCCATCCCAACAACTTTTGGGCCCGAAAAGGCAACTTCCTCTGATGAGCACCATAACTTGGTGGGATGAAACACGGCGCAAGCACACCGCCATGGGGCTAGAATGTTATGGAACACCGAGGGAGCAGACTGTGGACATGTAGAGAAGGTCCAAAGGGGTTATTGGCAGAGTATAAAAGGATCTGGGTCTCAAAGCAGTAGACAGTCATTTTCCGGAGCGGTTTTTCTCCCACTAGTTCTCTAGTGTAAACCAATCCCCCCCAATATACTGTTGACCCACACACACACCACTAACCCACTAACTTGTCGCAAGACACTTGACCACACATCCTCCAGACAGTTCATACTGAATGTCTAAACCCACTAACTTGTCCCCTTGACCTCGCAAACTGCTGCTCACGCAGAAAGGAACAAATCAAGGCGTCCCACACCAAATCGCGGATACCTTGAACAATGAACAGCACACTCACGACCTTCGCAAGTCGTACTCACGTTGAGCCGTTAGGCCCTCGTCAAGCCATTGTGGTCATGCCACCTTCGGGAAAGCCAGTCGAATCAACTATCACCCGGTTCAAAGGGGAAAGGCGGTAGAAGAGAGACAAAGCAGAGACTTGAATATTGTCTCGGAGTAGTGCACGTGGTGTGCACATCTGAACAAGGTATTTTTCGCGTTATCCCCCATTTTTGACCCCCAACAGATCCCCACAGGCAAACACTGCTCAACTATCTTCTCTCACAAAATCTATACAAACCCAACTTAAACGAAAAGGCCCCCAGAGGAAGAACAAGTCACTTTTGGAACCTTGTTTTCCAAAGCGACACTACAGTCCCCCTCACAGTGCATGACAGGTTGGCCTTCAAGGCCGGCCTCGCCCTCTTTGTCCTATGCGTCCACGACCTGCTTTGTCTTACTTCGTATAAAGCATCTGCGAGTTTTTGTGATGAGACTCCTGCATCTCACACTGCGCTTACAGGTGTGTATTCTCTGTTTTCTCTTGCCTGCGTCTCACACTGCCCTCGCAGTTTCATACTCCCTTGTAGATCCTCACGTACAAATTAATCCCCACCTGCCATCCCTATCACTTCACTTATATTTACACTCTGCTACTCATTACTACTCATTATTCTACTCGTATCTCATAGTCCCTCGTAGTTAGCTTGAGTCTGACCCATCTTGGCAGACGTGAGAACTTTCGGACCCAAATATATATTTGATCCCAAATTCCCTCAGCCTGATCTCCTCACCTCTTCACCCTCATCTCCTCGGCTCTTTTTCTCTCGCCCTCTCAGGAGGCAAAGAAGGTTAATGCCCTTTCTCTCGACATTACCTGCCACCATGCTGCAATAGGAGGACGGGTCGCACGTGGGGTGACAAAGATGCCACAACAATGTGTCTCTTGCATCCATGGTGCCCGAGTTGGTGGCTGTGGGAAACATTCAAAATACACATTCAGAGATGAAAACAATGAATTGGATTGATTTCACCCACACTAACCGAGCAATTCCCGTCATCACTGAGCGCGGTGATGGATGGATGGAAAGACCTCGCATTTTTGTTTCTCTCGGTGGGATCCCTGTGTATCAACATACTTCGTGCCATAAGGTAAATAGGGACAGTCAGAGTAGTGGTTTCAGAAGGGTTTCACGAAAGCGCTTCAGAAGGGCTTCTCAACGAATTTTTTGTGAAGCGTTTCCCAATCATTTCTGAAGCGCCTCTGGAGGCGTTTCGACGTTTCAGATGTGTTTCATATTTATGTGCTTCTCCCACGCTTCAGAAATAAATTATTCATCGAGAAACCCTTCTGAAGCGCTTACGAGAAACCCTTCTGAAACCCTTACTCTGACTGTCCCTATTGCTGGCAGTCTAAGCCAGCCATCTCCGCTTCCTTATACCGCTATATCAAGTCCCTTCAGTGGGTCCGGAATCAAAACCTAGCAATAACTCCTAGGAAGGCTCCACCTGTGATTCTTTTTCTCAGACCCACACTCTTCTAATTGGCCTGCCCATTGCCTGAAAGGCATGACCTCCTTTAGGACATAAATCACCGATCCCACAAGCCTAGGAAACGATCCCACAAGCATGGGACACAACCCCATAAGCATGAGACAGCAGCCATGGTTTCTGGTGCCAGCCCCGTGTCTTTCGGCATGGTCTTTCCCGTGCCCCCGCCATGGCCTCAGTTTACAATTTACTCATCTCTGGGGACTTTCCTTTAAATTCCAATGTGCCTTAGGCTTCATTGGTGGTTCTCCATCGTCCTGTGGTCAGCTACAGGAACAACGATCCTTAAATATGATCATTGCACTGTTTTTCTTTTTTGAGGAGCTGGGAACTATCTCAGCTTCGGTTCCTGATTTCAACAATGTTCTGCGGATTGATATGAGTGCCGCATTAAATTGGGACGAGTTGTTTCTGATGTGGTTCCATATCCCTCAAGAAGCTCAACCGGCAGCAGATTTTGAGGAGTATCAGCGGATCTCCGCACAGCTCTACTACCGTCTACCTTTGCTCTCAGTTCCTGAATTCGGGGCAAGATGTGATATACCACTGTTTGGAATGACAGATAAATGCTCACCCCAATTCAAGTCTCAGTCTCACTTTGTTTGCAACACTTGAACCACAGGGACTGATTTTCGGTGTAGAACACAAGAGCTACATATATAGACCTATACATATGATGTGATCCGTATGATGCTTAGAATCCACCTAGAACAGTATCCGTGGGAAGAGCACAGCAACATATATATGAGACCAGATGAACATCACCTCTCCCCGCATCCCCGTCAAAAATGCCCACAATGACTACTACTACGGCCAATCTCAAGAATCTCATCCAATATGTCATCCTTGCTGCGACTACTGCCAAGAACATTGCAGAGACAACTCAAGTTCCTTTCCTTGCCTTGACTGCCACATTATGTTTGTCAATTACCAAGTGCATTGAAGTAAGCCATTTCCTCTGACCATGGACACAATATTTAACAAAGGAATAGACAACCAAATCAAACAAAGAAGAATATGCTGAGATTATGGAGCACATTCATGAAATCCTTTGTATCATTGTTCAGCTTCATTCAACTTCGGAAATCAAGGGTGTCCTTCAAAGGGCACTCTTGTATGACGTTGCAAAATTCACAGAGTGAGTGGGAGATTTGTGTAAGGATGCTGATCCAACCTTACCACATCCAGACAGACACACCAATATCCACACCTCATTATTACTGCTACCTTGCCCACTCTACTACTGCACTACTGCTACTATAATGCCACCTGTACATTACTGCCTCCTCATTCACTCGGGACTTGAGATCTCCCCATAGTGATTTACTGTACCTCAGGCTCCTCCCCATCTTATCACCCTTGGGATGCCTTCCATGACTCTCCCGTCATTGGACCTCACCACTGGACCTCTGGTCACCACCACACATCTGATCTAATAGTCTATCACCGAGGCTTCAGTTGTGTGACCTTACCCTTCCTCTGCTGCCGCTTCTCCTATGGTCATCCTCTATCCGATATTCCACTATGATCATCCCTCCCTTCGATCCTCTGCATCACCGGCATGATCAACTTCCCATCTCCCTATACGATGATGGCAACATCGGCATAGTCCCTGTCTCTGGCCTAGCAAACCATTGACCTCTTCCTCTACTGCCTCTCTGTACTGATGATGGCAATGTCTGTATAGTCCTGTCTCTGGCCTAGCGAACCATTGACCTCTCCTTACTGTCTCCCTGTACTGATGATGGCAACATCAGTATAGTCCCTGTTCTTGGCTTAGCAACCCAACGACATCCTCTACCATTCCACTCAAAGCTCTCCATACCTTGACCTCTGCCGGAGTCTTATGGCTGATCCTTTCAGGTCTTCCTATCCTCCCCCTCCATTATCGTAGTGTGATCACTGCACCTTCGATATTCCGATGCTGTCTGTCTTGGAGTCAGATCTCTGCTGACCTCTTCCTCACCGTCATCTCCACCATGGTTTCTTGACACACTGTTGTTCTAGGCTTGGCCGCTTGGAGTTATATTGATCTTCCAGAATCATCCTCCTTGCTACATGTTGTCTGATTCCTCCCCTCTGCGCCGTCAGCCATGTATGCATCTCACTGCCTCTACATCTGCTCTCCGCCTTTGCATGCACATGTCCCTCATATCACCTCTGCATTGCCCCTGGTGTATGTCATTCCATGCTGCACCACCACTGGACTTTACTCTCCCAGGTATCGTCACCACTACCGGACTCTACCCCTTCATTGCGGTACTGTCATCCTTACCAGACCCTACCTTTCTTGGTATTGTCATCAGGTTGTCCTCTGTCCTCCCATCACATGACTTCCACCCCTTGACTTCATTCCATCTATGTTGTCACCCTGCGGTTCACACAGCTCCCTGTTCATCCTGCTACCACCTCCTCTGCTTGGATGATTGATTCCATCCACTCTAGGGGGTCTGTTCCTGCTCTCTCGCTTGGCATTCCACCTTGGCTTGAGCGGACAGATGCCCGAACTGGAAAGGATACAATTTTTTCAAGTCGGGAAGGGTGTAAGGCTGCTGCTCCAACCTTACTACATTCCTCTACACCGTCCAACCTCTCCCTTCCAGGATTGGTTCAGCCCTTGCTGTCTGCATCACATTGCCACTGTACTGTGCTATCACACTGCACTATTGCTGTTCATGCCGTCCTCATCGTATTGCTCCTGTCGATCCCCTTCAGCCTTGGTTTAGCACACCAATGCCTCAGTCCTCACTGCTCCTTGCTATTCTGCATTGTATCTTCACCACTACCATTGATTGATTATTTCCTTTTCATTGACTCGCCCATATCCCTCCTCAATGATCACCTATACCAATCTTCGACCTCCTACCTTTACATTACTGTTGTTGCGTCCTTATCTTACATTCTGACTTATATCTTATGTTACATTCTATTGTTGTTGTGTATCTGTCATCACATTGATTGTGACTCCGTACTATACTGATAGCATCTTCTCTTCTTGGTCTTGACCACCATGTATCTTCGCTAGTGGCTGCTCTTGAATGACCACACTATTGTTCTGTCATTCTTGGCTCCTCTTAGTTCTGTCTGGCCGACCGCTCCAGTGTTGACTGCCTCCACAATACGGCAGCCTTCCAATTTGAGCATGAAATTGTATTAAATTAATACTTGACACCAGGGCGCTTCAAAAGTTGTTCACAAAGGAGTACAAAAGACAGCCACGAAACAGTTAATCCTTGAGGGTGCAAAAAATATAAGTGCAAGAGCGCAAGTATGTGAACAATAAGATTGGGAAAATGTAAGCAGGAGCTTAGTAGGATGGTTGGATTGTTCAAGGTCTGTCAGACAAATTATTTCAATACATATTGAATTCATTGGCTTTTATTGCAGGCTCAAGTTACAGGTTCAACCTTGTCTCAAATGGGGGAAATGAAAAAGGATGCAAAAAAGCAACATGAACAGCTTGTGGCCCTTTTGGAGTCTGACTCTGACCTCGCTAGTTCTGATCACTCTTCAGTGGGTAGATATTAGGATGACCAACATTTTTAGCTCACAGTTGTTAGATGACAGGAAGTTTGGCAAAATTGGGAAATAATAGGTGAGCCAGACCTGCCAGCACAATCAGTGTAGCTAAATTCTGGAATAGCTCGGGATCATTCGGTCTACTTCCACCCTGCCCACAAATCTTCCATGGCCACAACACAGAGCTGCAGGATGTAGTGAATATCCTAGTGCAGGATACTTCCCACATTGCTATTCTTGGTGCAGGGGGCATGGGGAAGACCAGCCTTGCCACAGCAGCCCTCCATAATCTGCAAGTGGAGGCTAAATATACCCAGCGATACTTTGTTCCATGCCACTCAAGCCCCACTTGCACAGAACTGGCGGCTACAATTGCAGATCATGTTGGGTTGGAGAGGGGCTCAAACATGGCAAAAAAGATTGCAAATTACTTTGCCCATGCTCCTCCTTCCCTTCTGGTCCTTGACAATCTGGAGACCTGTTGGGAATCCCTGGCATGTTGCTCTGGGGTTGAAGAGCTTCTATCTCTTCTGACTGATGTCTCCCACCTGGCTCTCATTGTGAGTGATGTTTGTGAGTGTATCTAATAATGTCTTTAACTTCCTGCAGATCACTCTAAGAGGTGCTGAACGACCAAGCAAAGTCAAATGGACCCGCCCCTTCCTGGCTCCCCTCAAGCCACTTTCCAATGAGGCTGCTCAGCAGACCTTCATTGAGGTTGCTGATGAAGGGCATGATGAAGACAGCATCAAAGAACTCCTTGAGCTAACAGGGAATCTTCCACTGGCAGTCAGCCTCATTGCGAGTGTTGCTGGTTCTGAAGGATGTGCCCAGGCACTTTCTCGTTGGAAATTGGAAAGTACTTGGATGCTTTCGGAAGGGTATGACCAGAGATCAAACTTGGACATATCCATCATGTTGTCATACACCAGCTCCCGGATGACTCCAGGTGCCCAGGAGCTGCTCAGCATTCTATCCATGCTACCAGATAGGCTCACAGACACTGATTTGGTGCAAGCCAAACTCCCCATCATTGACATCCTTACCTGCAAAGCAACTCTGATTCAGACAGCATTGGCCTTTGTTGACCAGGATCTGCACCTGAAGGTGCTGGTTCCAATCAGAAAACATATAATCCAGGTTCATCCTGCAGCAAATGACTTGAAGTTAAAACTAAGAGAACATTTCCATCAAATTCTTGACCTTTGGAACCAATTTCAGAATCTCAACATTGCACACATAGCCCCAGAACTTTCCCAAAATCTTGGTAATCTCAACACTGTGCTCTCGGAGGCTGTTGAGACAGTCATCTGATGTTGTCCGGAGTATCCACACAATTCTATCTCTCAACCATTTCTATCGGAGGACACGGGCTACCCATGCACCAATTTTCCTGTCCTTATCTGCAAAAATGTAACATTGGAAAGATCAGCCCATCTTTGGGGACTACCTTATTGAGTTCTTTGAAAGCAGTGGCAGTTTACCTCATCATGATGTCGAAGTACAAATTGAAGTCGGAAATGGTGATTTCAGCTCTAGAGCCTCAATGGAACAAGGTAAGATCCGTTGTATATATTGGGATCCTCCATACTCATTCCTGACCAGCAAAATGGCACAGAGCCCTTGGAGATTATCACTTCAGGGGACAAAACAATTTTGCTTGTGCTCTTGATTGTTATAATTTAGCACTCCTCAAGTCTGACAGGGTTGGAAGCCCAAACAGAGTTAGCCAACTCGCCCACTGCATGGTATC
This sequence comes from Mycena rebaudengoi, assembly GCA_029282285.1. Taxonomy (NCBI): domain Eukaryota; kingdom Fungi; phylum Basidiomycota; class Agaricomycetes; order Agaricales; family Mycenaceae; genus Mycena; species Mycena rebaudengoi. The sequence continues at coordinate 103,904 of JARJCX010000003.1, read as the reverse complement.
TCAGGTCATGCTCAACATAGGAAATCTCCCAGGTGCACAGGCACATGCAGCACTGGCACAGGAATATGCCGAGCATCTGGAGGATGCACATGGTCAAGCAGTATCATTTTTACAACAAGCTAACTTCCAGATAACACTGGCAAACTTTAAGAGGGTTCAAAGCTGCTTCAAAATGGCAGACACATTGCGGATTCCTGTGGTCTACAGACTTGCCCAATAGATCAAAGCCTTAGATTGGCCGAGGCCGAACTACATCTCTTGAAATCAGAGTACCTCGAACCTCGGCAAATTCAGCTGTTGATCCTATCCACACAGCCTAATATGGCTTCAATCATGGCAATGTTGAACATTGCATTGATTGACACAGTCACTGGACTAGACTCAAAACTTGTTCAAAAAAGATTAGAGACTTGCGAGATTCACATCAAAGCATTAACTGGATTCTCACATATGGAACCAAGTCTTATGCTGAATGCAAGTTTTGCGGTGCTGTGATGGGGAACTCAACATGGCAAATGCAATGTTAGCAAGCTGTTACAAATCATTTGGGAATGTCAGGGTAGAAGGGTGTCTGTTTTGTCTGGAAAGACTGGCAGATCTCTCTCATGGCATGAATAATATTGAAGACACACTTGGATGGGCAGTGATATTTCTCGGCCTATCAGCGGTGAAATTGCCACAAAAACTCTACACAATGCAAGCCTTCCATTGTTTGGGCCAATTTTTTGCTGCAAAAGGCGATTTTGACACAGCCCTCTGCCTCTTCGAGGTTGCTCTGGATGGCTTCACTTACATGGATATCTATCGTTGGAAAGCTGACTGCATGGTTTGAATTGCCGATATACTGAATAACTGTGGAGAGGTCATGAAGGCAGTTGAATTGTGGAAGACAGCAAGGCCTCTGTTTGGACGATCTTCACAAATGAAGGATATAATCAAGATTGATGGAAAGCTAGCAGAGATTGACTCTGCTGTTTTGGTTGAATATGAGGAACAACTTCAACAACTTTCGGAATTACAAGAACCTGTTAGTGCACCTGAGGATGAGGAGGAGGAAGAGGATGAATTTGCTCAAGGAAGTGATGTTGGGGACAAGGGGAGAGAAGAAGTCTGGGTTTGAATTGCAGCTGGGATCTCGGATAGTCAGGTTTTGTGTTTAAATCTTGTCCTGCTTGCAGAAAGCATGGATATATATCATATTTATGGTGTTACGAGTACTTATGTTTACATATAGCCAGAAGTTTGATGCTGAGAGTACAGAGTTGACTATGAGAATTGCCTTGAAACTTCAATCTTCTGTCTGGAAGGCAGGAAAAAACCTGTGTCCAGTCTCCTTGACTCCACAGATTCTACACACCTCGGTAGGGAACTAAGAATAATCGATGAAAAATGATCTCATAATACATACACTGGAGACAACCAGAAATTCTGACGACGTGTGTGCAAGTCGTTTTCAGTGGGATAAATCACTCCATAGTCCACTATTCATAACCTCGGTGAAAGCGTGGATCTTAGAACACCCAGGGGTCAGCCATGCATCCATTGAGTTGAGTGGCATGCAGGGCCAGAACCATAGAAGCACCTAGAGTTCTACGTGCACGCAACATACCACGCAATCCAAACGACATATTACATGACTCGAACGCAGTGGACCTTTGTCATCACACCGGGGGCAAAAAGCAAGGCATGCAGAACACTAGTGCATTAAACACATGTGGTCGGCATCTGCAATAAAACTGTCAATCAGCTTTAGGGCACCTTCGTTTTTTGGGGGCAATTCAAAGCCGAAAAGAAAGGTGCCCAAACACTGTTTTACAGCTTTGTTCCAGATTTGCGACCACATGCGTTTAACGCACTTGCGTTCCGCATGCATAGTTCTTTGCCCCCGGTGTCACCGCGACCACCGGCGTCTTTCTTTCCTGGCCCGCTTTCAACCTGGCTGCGGAGGCTGGGAGTACCACCTCCCCGGTCGGCTTTCATCATTCTGCGCTGTTTCAAGTTGATGCGAAGACCCAATTCCAGGAGTGTAGATTATGCGCTAGATTTTCGTTAGGTCTTATCATGTGTATAGAAATTAATTCGAATTTGATGAATCCCGGCGACTATGTTTGAATTCTCGCGCCTCCTGGTCTGTTCTATCTGCTCGGCTTTCCTTCATTGTTCGTTTGATCTTGGGTATTCGGGAATTTACGTGTCGATCCAACCATTTGTTATAGGTCATCCTGGTACTTATCATTCCGTTACTTTACCCAACAAAACATCCAAAAATGCAACCTACGGTCCCTCTGTCACATTCTCCAGCACGGACAAGACTCTATCGTTAGTAATGCACATCCGTACCCGGATTCAAAAAATGACGAAGGTGAAAGTTGTTAAAAGAAGAGTCCGCGCCATCTTCGTCACTTAGTTACTTCGCTTAGCGCTGCGAAAGTTCGTGAGTTTGATGAGATTCTGTGAAAGTTCGTGACTTCAGTTGAATAGTTACGAACTTTCTCATTTTGATGCTATTAATTCTGTATCCACATGGAACCTATTTCGAGCAGTTAGGGCAAGCGCAGTGCGCCCTAACTGCGGGTATTCACCGGTTAGGGTTCGGGTTAGAGGTTCGGGGTTCGGGGTTTCAGGTTAGAGGTTAGGGATAGGGTGTTAGGGTTGAAGGATATAAATTTCCGTGGGAACGAGGCTTTAGCGTGCCAACCTGAGATGCCCCGGCTCGGGGGACCCCCCGAGCGCAGCGAGGGAGGGGAGGGGCATCAAATGGTTAGTCCTCTTCATGCAAATGAAGAAAAAACATGTTGAAGGCTGCATTAATTGAAGTGACGAGCTTTCTCAATTATTCATTGAAATTACGAACTTTCACACTTTCCCATCAAAGTGACGAACTTCCGCAACGCTAAGCGAAGTAACTAAGTGACGAGGATGGGTACGACTCTTAAAAGAAGTGTCCGGCTGCCCTTCTGTGACCGGCCCCGAATCGAACAGGGACTCCCCGTAGAATGCATATGACCAACCACTTACAGATCGAGGATGCGCACCGGCGCTACAACTCTTGTGAATTGTGGGGTACGAACCTGATTTTATTGGGTGGTATGCACCCAGGCAAAGGAGGAGTGGAGGAGAGGCGAGATGAGATGACCGACATCAGCACGGATGGTTACTTTACGTCGATTAATTGGCACGGTCCAGGGTTTTCTAGGTGCATGGTGATCAGTTGGTTTTTTCCTTCCTTGGTTTGGATGTGAGTACGGGGAAGGAGGAATGGTCGAAAAATCAGTGTAACAGTGAAATGGCGGGTAGGTGTGCCGAGATGTACCCACCCACTCAGACTCGGCGGGATAGATGTCTGCTGCAACGGCAAGCGGCCAGGGGTAGGTATGTCGGTGGGCAGGTCGGGCTGTTTAAATAATATTTGATTCAACTAAGTAAGGATTTATGATTATGAAGGCGGATGGATGGAGGACACGCACATACGTACCTTCCAAACACCTGCTCTCCGCAACCCCCTACAAGTTTGCCGCCTGGTTTAGAGGGTCAAAACGGTGGCTATATCCCTGGCTGTGTCCCTGGATATGTCCATGGTGGCTATGTCCATCCGTTATGACCTTCCAAACGAGGCGGCAAACTTGTAGGCTCCAGAGGCAAGCATATAGTATTTCGACCAAGTGTCCAAATAACGCGAAGAGGAGGAGGATATAACACTCCCTGGAATCACACGCACCCAGAAATCCTAACAATCACACACCACAATCAATCCCTCGCAGAACCCAGTACACGATAAAAATCCAATGAATAAATAAATCAAAATGTAAGTTACTTTGTCGAACATATATTGTACTCCGCAATAATAATGTACTTGCACAATAAGTAAGTAAAAAACATCGAAAATTAGGGTAAAAAACAGCCGAGCGTAGGATAGTAGGAACTATAAAGCGCATAGAGTATAAGTATATGTAGGTCGTGGACGATGTGTGTAGTCAGTCAATCGTGAGTGAGTGAGCAATAAATAGGTGGTGAGGGCGTGGGGGGAGGAGCAAGTGAGTTGAAGGAATCGAATTATCGAATGAAAAAGAAAGAAAAAACGAGATAAAAAGACGGAACGTCCGTCCGTCTGTGTCTGTCTGTAAGTACATATCCATCCATCCAGGTGAGGTGAGGTGATACAAATCCATAAGCGTGTAGTGTAGAGAGGTGGTGTGAGAGGTGGTGTCGAATAGAAATCGTGTCGAAGAGAGATGTATAGAGGAGAAACGAAGAGTGGTATAACCGGTCAAGCGGTGAGGGGTATCTTTGGGGGCTCTCGACGACGGTCATGGGGTGAGTACGAGTACGGGAGCCGGGAGGGACGAGCAGGGGCCGCCGACGAAGAACGAGTTGACGATCTGGACGGTGGCGGAAGGACAAGGAGCCAACGAACAGGGCCAACTCCGACCCCGGCGCTCAAGGCCTTCCCACAAAGCCCTTGTGCACGCGCATGTGCTGCCCCAAATTGTCATGTCGCGAAAAGTCCTTGCCGCAGCCGGGGTACGGGCATTTGTGCGCTGTTGGGAGGGAGAGGGCGTGGTCAGCAGGGCTTGGTATTTGAGGGATGCGAAAGAGGATCGGGGTACACCAAAAAAAAGGATGCAAACACTCACGCTTTTCATACGTATGTATACTCCGTACATGCCTTTTCAATGCGCAAAGCATTGTCGCACCCCGGTACCTTGCACGTATACATCCGCGCCGGCGCGGGCTTCCCGTTTGTGCCGTTGGTGGGGGAGGAGAGGGTGGCGCGGGGGGCTGCGGGGGCGTTGGTGTAAAGCGTGAATGAAGTATGCGCAAAAGAAAAAAGAGGGGGGTGTTGGGGCGAAGAGGAGGAAGGGGGAGAGGTGGGTGGAATGGGGGGGTGAACGAAATAGCGCAGGAAGAAAAAAAAAAACTCACCCTCCCCGAACTGGTTCCCCACACCCTCCTTCCCCTACTCTTCTTCGTCAGGTTCGGCACGGGCACGGGCGGCGCCGCCGACGGGCGCGCGCGGGGCCGTGGGCTATGCAGTTTGTGGTGCGCCCCATGGTGTTGATGGAGCTGCCGTAGAGAGAGGGGGACATGGAGGGCGAGGTTGCTTGCATACACAGCCAGTGTGGTCCTGCGCTGGCACAAACTCATTGAATGCGTCGGCCCGTGCCCGTCGAGGACTGCGAGGTGAAGTCGCTGGAGCCGGAGCTGGCTGTGCTGAAGTCTGTCTCGAAGCCCGCCGACTCACCAAACGAACGGACGAATATATCGTGCCCAACGGAGTACTTCACACCGAATGAGGCTATGTCAACCCAGATCTCATCGAGATCACATCAGCGTCTTCGAGCCCATATCGGGGCAAGAGGTTTTCCGGCTTATTGGTCCAGTTGAACTCATAGAGCCATAGTACGAGGAGGAGAGGAAGGTATTGAATTACGTCATGCCGCGTCGATGGGCACCAGATCCAACACTGGCAAACAGCCGCAACTTCAATGGCATCTTTCTCTCTCGAACCACAGCGCACGCTACTGGAGATACTTATCTTCTTCGGGAATCGGCAATGTACTTACACCGCTCAAGCCAGCACACCTGGAGATCTCACGCCCTTCGCTCGAAAGACCTGGATGAATTGTTCCGAACAACACGAAAAGCCCGAAAAGAAATTGATTGTGTACGATGAGTCGACGACGAATGAGTTACGACGGCTATAAAATTACAGCGCGCTCCTCCCTCGGAGTCCGTCCAACCGTTTCATTAGCAGATATTACAGATGATCTAGATAGGAGAAACTTATGAGCGGGAGTAATAACAACGAAATGAAACGAACCGCTCCAGTGAAACCACAAGTTTTCCAGGAATCGACTCCACCAGTCCACCGCGTGCATCCGGTACCTGTGGCCTGGGTCGGCGAAGAATAGCATCCATCGACCCAGCAGTTCTGGCATGTCCTGCAGACCACCTATAATATCCCAGTAACACCGGTGAATCTCAGGAATATGCACAGAATAGCGAGGAAAGACGCACAGCGCCCTGGACTCCACACTTCTCCCAAGCGTCGACGCCCCCGTCGTAGCGGTCACAGCCGTTGTCAGTGGCCTGGAAAGGGCTGTCATAGCAAGCTCCCGAGGCGCACAGAGCTTGCTGGGCAGTGGCACCCACGAAGGAGGTGACGAGGGCTACAACAGAGGTGAGGCGCAACATCTGAAAGGATTGTGTGGGCAACGACGATGTAAAAAGGCCAGTAGAGGCGCTCCACTCGCCGTTGAAGACAGTGTATCGGTGGTGTGGAGGAGTAGTTGGGAGAGGGCGGTTGGTAGTCTCTCAGGGCCTAGCTGAAACTATTTATACAGCTGCAGCGCGTCGTCATATCTGCAATTGAACATCGACACGGTGCGGCCTATTTCGACCGAGACGGGTCCCAGTGACACCAAATTAGGATAATTCTGATGAGGAACCCGGTTGCTCAGAGAAACCCTTCCAAAGTTGGACGTGTTATTGGAGAGCCGGATTGCTCTTGAAACCCTTGCTGGCCGATACCTCCAGTGGGTCACTCAGATCATTGATTCCCGAGGATATCCCACGGTTCTTGCCGCCGTAAATATTCAAGGTCAACTGCATTCAAAGCTAAATACATCAGAGATTCTACTCTTGGAAGAGACACCGTCCTTTCGACACAATGCATACTTGTATGGACGACCTGAGCGGGATTTTTTCGAAGGAGGTGCGGCTGGTTGTGAAGAGTCCTCGTCATCATCTTGGGCTCGCGGCCTCGCAGAATTCATACCCGAGGAACTTCGTCAAGTGTGGTACGGGAGCGACCCTTGTGGGAAATGACAGGTGGATCCAAGATTTGCTCGCGCCGGCTGTCTTCCATGTTGCGTTGACTGGTACATAACATTAAATTAAATATCAAAAACAAATTGCGAAAAACACTCACTGGGCCCGTGAATGAAAAGAATGGGGCCAATGAGACGACACAAAAAGGGCGGAGGGCGGTCCAGATACACCGTGTTAACGCATCACACGGGAATGCTGAAAATATGTGAAAAAACGGCGGGCTTGGGCCTTCTTATGTAACACTTGGGAGATCATGAGACAGTGCATTTTTATTGAAGCTGTGCAATGCATATGGAGTGCAGAGGCATCGACGCCATGATAAGTCATGACTGGTTGAGACGCAGATTGTTTAAACAAACTTTGTAGGGTTGCTGCTGCCGCAAGAAGTGCTCATTCGAATCGAGCCTGGGCCATGACATTTTTATTACATACACCCTGTCTCATTCTGCAGAGCTTTTGGTAAATACATTTTGAGTGCGGAAAGGCACCTACAGACATACATTTAATATCTAGCTCATGAGCCAAAGTGAGTGAGAGGTCCCCCTTACCTTTGCTTCGGCAATTCGACAAATTAATTTATGTCATAGGGCCCAGAGGAGTGTGGCGCGCACCTGCATTCCATACACCATTGATGCGATCTAGCAGGAATAGCTCATTCGACTTGAGCCTGGGCCATATTTGATAGGTGCGACTTTTTTCCGCCATTCCTCCTCCTCTGGCTTCTCTCATTGTGCTATTCCTCTCTTGTGCTATGTATTTCGCTCAGCCTTCCAGTGGGCAGGTTCTACGCAGGGAAAGGGCCCGCAGCGCCGTGCAGTCAATCATTGGCCAATGGGTCAAAGTAAGAGTTTAACACACCGTTGTTCGTCGTACTTGGAGAGGTTTCTTTCGATTACCGTACAATTTCGTCCAATTCAAACCTGTACGGTACAGTCCGTTACTATGGCCGCTTGCACAGATTAAACAGCTCAAACAGAAAGGGGCCCAGCGGCACATGCATTCAGTTTACTAAATAGAATAATGAATGCAGCAGGGAGTGCTAGTTCAAAATCAAGTTTCAATTATTGTCTTAGCGCTCTTTCAGTTTCACTTTAATCCTGGATTATTATTGCTACAAGACCTAGGCCCAATGTCCACGTCAGGTGGCAGGCTAGCCGGATTCCATGATCAACCCTGCTCTGCTCGCTCTCCCATGTCAGCCTGGCATGCCTTACCAGGGCGCATTCTTTCCTGAAACTGGTGAAAATATATATATCGAGGTCTGACTGTATTCGATGGAGAAAGATGTCTCAAACTTGGGCGCCGTAGGACCATTCCCGCATACATGCTGATGTCCAGCTCGCACGGCCGTCTGCAACGCCAAAATGACCACAACACAGCCCTTATTTTCAAAGCACATACAACCATAATCATTTCAAGAACATCAACATGATTTCTAGACAACATCTCTCAACCATCGGCGTCGGGCGACAGTCTCCAACTTGATTCTGCGGTAATTGGCCTGTCGAACGGTGAGTTGACAAACTAGGATACTTAGAAGTTAGTTTCACCACCATTTACGAGCATCTGTTGAATCCGTCGTTGAACCCACTGTTGAATCCTTCATTGAATGCATCGGCGAGGCTCCCAGTGCACTGCAACTGCCGTGCTTCTCTGGTGATATCAGATCGGCCGTTAATCGCTGGAATGAGGAGGAAGATATCATCGCACTTGCGCTTGCCGTTGCCAGAGGCGGCGCTGCAACCTGCAGCTTCACCATCCTGGAAGCCCAAGTTGAAGCAGTCGTCGAAAACGGATCTTTCCGCACTGTGGGTCAAAGTCAGGAAGACTAGGAGGAAAGCAAGATGGTTGAAAGACTGACACAACACCCTCAACTGCCGGGGCGGCCGAGACGAGTCCCAGAGCGAGAGTGATGAGGAGAGCAGAGAGCTGGAACTTGAATTGCATTTCGTGTGGAATTGCTGGATATTCAATATCGTTGAGGAACACAAGCTTTTATAGTGGCTCCATAGGCTCGGGGCCAAATTAATCCGATAGACTAAGTTTACTTCTGTCGTTGAAGTGCCAGGAACGGATACCGTGAACCCATGTACATGTTTCAACCGCGGATAGCACTTCTATGTCGATAATTATCAATCCCTTGAGATTCACTGCGTTCAGACTCCAGGGAGCCGAAGCTATTCTGAGACGAGGCGAGGCGCAAAAATACATTGTCTACTTCGGCTAGGCTCGGCTAGTCGCCAATCACGGTCACCTCGGCGTCTCGAAATAGCTCGGCTTGGTTCGGCTACCCCAAGGGTCATGAAATATTTCAGACATTCTCTTACATGGACTTAATAACTCTGCACATCTTCCAAGAGACGATTCTTCTCCATTTACACTGAGTCTGATTGGTTTGTGGCCATTGCTGCGCATGGCAGTACGAGTCTTTATTACCTGTCAGTACCGTTATTACCAGGTGTCAGAGCTATATGTGGGTCTTCCTCAAAAAGCATGGATTAGATTGGATTAGATTGGTGTGAGGCCATTGCGACAACAAGTTCTCATCGCCCGTGATTACCTATATTACTGACAGCCAATCAGGAAACTCATAAGAATCAGTGTTTCTTTTTTTTTTCGGTTCCGAAACTTGAAGGAAAGTCCCATCATTTCGGCCCACTTGCCATTTATACGACGCAATACCACTGACTTTGGCTGTAATTTCCTTTTTTGCCCACCTACCCAATCATGAAAGTTACAAGTCCTAACTTGTTAGGTATCATTTATTATAAAGCCGTTACAGCGACTTTTCGCAGCTAGGTCAGACAAAATTGTTTGACTAATCGTGGGAATTACCACTGGCTTGGTTTGCACTGCCTTTTTCACGCGTTGACAGTTGCTCGGGGCCTGCGGGCCGGGCCCTGGCAAGCAACTGTTGAGAGCGGGCCTGCATTTAATGTCTTTTCAACCTTTGACTTGACAAGACTCAGAAGAGTGGCTACACAACATATTTGGTGAGCCATCAAATGGATGGCAGAATTATCTCCCGATTCGCTTAATGAGGCTTTTTTTTAGTATGGGTCAGGCTGAGTCACCGGTCCTGAGTCACCAATTACTGCCCCCGTGGTCGGAATAGCTTCCGGGTGGTCCTTGATGTGAGTCTTGCTTGTATTTTTGAGTCAGTATTTGGTCATGGCTTTGAGCCATTACTCCGTAACTGTCAATAAATAGGAGGTCCAGTAGAAAAACAAGGTTTGTTGGCCTCCTCACTCCGTAGTTATGGTTGCACCATCAGACTCAGATTCTTGGGACAGTGCAGGAGATCCTCATCTTGGCCATGGGCCGGGTTCAAACTCGACTGTTTCCATGCAAGTCTCATACTCAGCCTGAGCTGGATGAATAATATGAACACTTTCAGATACATTCTCCTCTAATTAAACCTGGCCGGGGACAAATCGAGATGGATTTTGGGCACCTGGATGAAGCACAACAAAAGCCTTCAGTTCTCGTTTCAATTGACAAGAAGACACTGAAATTGTGTTTTCAGGTGGCAAATATGGAACTGCGCTGCAAGCCACAGCCTTCCGTGGTAAAATTGGCATTTTTGATTAGCCACTTTGCGATGCAGCCATTGGAGCCACCCAGTGGCTGATTCGCGTTGCGTCATCTGGTGGCTCCGCCCGCTAAAAATACCCGTAGATGGCTGTCGGAGCCGTTGAGTATAAATTTAGCGCAGTGGAGCCACCAGATGACGCAACGCAAATCAGCCACTGGGTGGCTTCAATGGCTGCATCGCAAACACTCTATTAATGCTGATGCCGGTGTTCTTCGGGTTCAAGCGTTGACTGATTTTAACAGGTGGCAAATTTGGCATGGTGCTCCAGGCAGCATCATTCAAAGGTGAAATCGCCGTGGTGCAGCGGCTTCTTGAAGGCTGACCCCCAGATTATCGGTGAGAGTGTATTCAATGTTGAGCAGACCAAAAAGTGGCATTCTCAGGCGGCCAATATGGGACAGCGCTCGAAGCAGCATGCTTGAGCAGAAACCTCGACATCATCACCTTTAATATCCATGAGCGAATACTCAATGATCCTGGCGGAAAATATGGGACACCACTTCAAGTAGCATCATCAGTGGACAAGACCGACATTGTGAAGTTACTTCTCCAAAACCATGCAGACTAATATCCTTGGTCAGAGCGTCCTCTATTTCAAGTATCGAACACTGAAGTCGCTGTCTGACCAGGTGGCACATATGGCACAGCACTTCAGGTGGCAACATTGTGACCTACATGGGTGGGAGTGATCATGATTATCGATTTGCAGGTATGATGCTGACTCTCATGCACTGGACGCGTTCGACTTCGATGCAGAGGAATCTCCGGAGGTGGTGGAGGAGGAGGAAGATGTGGATAGTTAGACTGCTTTTTAGATGACAACCCAGGCAATTATGAATCTAACTACAAGGTGGACAATTAATTACTGTGACTGTGACTATTAATAAATATGGGTACTGAGAGAAAAAATGTATCTCAAGCCGCGGCCTAGGCCTCAAGCAGGCAACACTAATGCTAAGTTGATGGAGTAGATGCCACTTTTATAGTTCCCATCCATTAATCTATATTTGGCCTCTGTCTTACCCTATAGGTAACCACAGACAACGGCTCCGAGGTCGAAGCAGGATTCACAGGGCTGATGAAACGCATGAGCATCCCGCACGTCAAGAATTCCCCATACAACAAGCATGTGAATGGCATTGTAGAGCGTGGACATTTTACGCTTTGCAAAGCCCTTGTTAAGGCATGGCAGGGAAGGATAGCTCGCTGGCTTGATTTGCTAGCCAAGGTTGTGTTTGTGGATCGTGTGACTGTCAGCAAAGTCACCAGATTCTCCCCGTACCAGCTCCTGCACACTACCGACCCGATCCTGCCATTTGACTTAACCGAGGCTACGTTCCTGGTCAAAGGGTTTCATTGTGGAATAAGCACTGCGGAATTGTTGGCCCTTCATGCATGTCAACTCGGCCGGCATGAGGAGGACATCAAGAAAGCGGCGGAGACCCTGAAAGCCACCCAATTCAAATCAAAGGAGCAATTCAAGCGAAGATTCATCAAGAAGCTGCAGAAGGATCACTATAAATCTGGTGAATTAGTCCTGCTGCAGAATACTCATGTCGAAGGCACCTTAAATCGGAAGACTCAGCCCTGCTACCTTGGACCTTTTGAAGTCGGTTGGAAAACATGTGGAGGCACATATGAGATTCTCAAGTTGGATAGAACCCCATACCCCCCTGAACAATGTCGCCGTGTTCAGACTTCTTCTCTACATCTCTCGTGATCATTGGTTCATGAAGTGAGGATGGTTGGGCGATGATGAAGAAGACAAGTAAAGTTTTTCATTGCGCAAACCCCTGAACGCGCCAAGCACACTAATTCGGGATTTTTCTAACTTTAGCCCCACTTAACTGGACACCTTCGATGGAATTTCAAATAACCCTGCCCTTTTCTTTCATGGGCCCCACCTCCTTCCATTCGCTTACGCTTTGGGCACACCGACGACTTGACGACAAGGCATTCTGCTACACCGGTTCAGACGAGCAAAAGCGAAATGCATTGCGCCGTGAATTGAGATTTCGCATGCCCTCACTCTTCCCCGCACCTACGCGCCGCCCACTCGTGCCACCCCATTCCCTCAGCAAGTTGGAGGCTACCACCAACCAAAACGGCTTCGAGTATGCCCCACGATACACCAGCCAGACGCATTTCGAGTCCCTCTGAGATGCAGTATTCCCCAGCATGGATTCTCCGCCAGTCCGTGATTTCAATGGACGGATATTGCTGCACATCGAGCTCAGCGACTGGGTAACCTTCCTCAGAAGTGGTACCACTGTCCCGCACTATGCTATCCTGCACCCCAACGCTTCCGCCTGCATCAACCGTGAGGATCAGCTGGTACTTGTAACACCACAAGGCAAAGTGTCTGTGGTAAAAGTCCTACGAAACCCTGGACGCACTAGCTGCCTTCCCTTCACCGACGTGCTCGAATGCCTCGACTTCGCCTTCGCCTATCCCACTTGCTTAATTCTACTTGCCCCGCAGCGACTCCTGCATGATACCTTCCTTCCCACACCCACACCTAACAGCCTTTTCCTAGGAAGTTCCGCCAGCAGCCGTATTCTGCTCGAGACCGCATACGATTTCGTTTCAGATCGCGCCGCACTTCCACGAGGCTATTACCGAGAAGGAGAATCTTTCGGGTTGGAGCGAATCCCAGTGGTGGTACTCTCGGACACCGACGAGGAGGATCAGTTAGCAGATGAGGCGGGAAGTGTTGGATAATTCTTTTCTGCTCGTTGCCCCATACATCCCATGCAGATCCAGAGCTTGTGACCGCGAATAACACGAGGCTTCCAAAATTTACGATCTGCATCAAAATGCAAGCTTAAATTCTGGGAATAGCCGAATTCCAGTCATAATCCTTGCTTTCTTCCATGATGAGAGCCTCACACGGATAATCTCCACCCAACCGCCACGACCCTTACGACATGGTCGCCCCAGACATGCTGGCTGCCACCTGATGCTGAGCGCCCCTGCCTTAGAAGTCAACTGCCACCACACTATCCTTTATTACGCTCTTTTCTCGACTACTCCCCCAATCTTTACTCCTCCCGCTTCCACGATAATCGCTATGGAGTCATTTGTTTTCTTCAACAATCGCATCCCGCCTGTTTTCATCGACGTACCCAACGGAGTGCCTGCACCTCGCGGCACTGTATGGATGAAGAAAGATCACCCAAGGGAGAGAACCTTCATGCATTCGTACCCTCTCCTCGCCCCAAACCAGCCTTCCGACCTCCCCGATCGACAACGGATTGCGTACCCCGTCACCCCTTTCGATATTGTCGAAGTTCATCCCCAGTTCCGTATTCCGCGATACATGGTTGGCCCTGTTGCCACCTTGGTGATCTCCCCTGCCAGCTCACTCGTACCTGCCGAGGAACTCGTCCCTTTCGCCCCCATAGCCAGTCACGGCCCCACCGATGAGCTTCGCCAGATCTTCATAATCGAATGCCAGCGACAGCACGCGCCACAAGAGTCTAGGCTGATTCTTCTTGCCAAGCCGGACTTTTTGACCGCTGCCCGCTCCGTGTCCCCAACCCATGTTACACTGGGGAAGGATATCGGCTGATGCCAATAATTGCGGCGGAGCAATTCGACTTCGAACTGGATGAAGAAGAGGAGGGAGGTATGGCGGAACAGATCAACACCATCGACAATGCCGAGCTGCAATGTGATTCCGAGCCAGATGTGGAGGAAAGCGGAGGAATGGTGAAGTATACAGCCACCCCCATCAGCGACACCCTCGACAACACCGTCGACGATGCCATCAACCATGCCATCCGCGAATACGTAGGCAAGCGACCATGGATCATTGTGGCAGCAGCTGACCCCTGAATTTCAGAAAGCCATGCGATTTTCGAAATTCATGATTGGGAGTGCCTTGCAAGCTTTGATTTAGCTGGTTACGACTTTTGAAGCTGCCTCTCGTATTACTTGTCCTGAATAAATTTTCGTTCGTTATTCGGAACATGGAGCCGGAAAGCAGTGTCCCGATGCGGAAATGCCGACATTCTCATAATGAGAAGCCTCCGATCAATCGCTTAGAGTTTCTCTTCCAGAGAGTGGGCTGCCTAGCTCGTGTGCGGAAAAATTCGCCACTGCCACATGGAGATTAACAGGCCTTTCCTGCTGCACTGCATAAATGAGCAGGCACTGTCGTGATTCCCTGCAGTATTGCTTATGGATCCGAATCCGCCCCGTAACCCCGTGCCCCGGCTAACTCCGCCTACACCCGCCTGGAAGATATATGATTCGCTCCACGACAGAGTTGAGTTGATACTATCCACAGTCACACCACTCGACCCTATTCGCTTTGTCGTGGACCGGTCACACCCTCTCTTCCCCCATATCGAGACTACCATATTCTCGACGCACATCTCGGCCCGCCTATTCAGGAATCTGGCATGCGAACGTTCCCCGTCCATCAACTATCTGGGGGCCCACTGTATTATGGCTGCACTATCCACTGCACCGGATCACAGACAGGCATCATTATACCCTACGATTTCGGAGCGTGCAGCCGAAGTGACAATTACGCTACGCTGAAGTGCCATCGAGCCGATGCAGAGGACATATGGATCAAAGCCGCTTACAGGCTGGTGTACTGGGACATGCTCCCACTGGATCGACGACAACGACCAACAGCTGAGCACGGGAACCATACGGAAATTCTGCAGATCGTCTCACATCCCAACAACGAAACCGAGGAGTCATCCATCCTCTCTCAATGGAAGAAGAAGGAATTCGAGCGGTCAACCAAGGATGGTTGAGGTATGTTCCCTGCGGATGTCAGACTTCCACTGAAGTGGTAGTCAGAACATTGATTTTAGTGGTGAATTTCACCCAGCGACGAAGTGATGGGATTATTGATGGGATCAATTTCCTTTTTCGTTCTGACTCATTTTTAGTCATTTCCACTCATACGCAGCACAGCAGTTCACGTGGAATCATTCTGACTTTTTTTCACTGTAGTATAAATTTAGCCCGATTTGTACTCTTCCAAATTAAGTACTTTACACCCAAAAGTCTTCCCACACATGTCTCGCCCTCCGGAACAGTATCAGTTACTGTTCCTCTTTCGTATTCTAAGTCCCTGATCAAGCATGCACGTCCCGTATCCCGCACGCATGACCTGTTTCCCACATGTACAACCCATATCCCACACACATGACCCCTATCACGCATGCACGACCCATTTTCCCACACGCACATCTTGAGCCTCGATTACGATAATCGAGCCATGCACCTGTTTCACAGCCATCCACACCACCGTACCCATACCCCCTCCCGAATCTTTTGATTCCTTTCCTTTGACTACAACCTAGCCGGTGCTTCCTGTTGAATCCTTAACCCTTTTGATTTGTTCTTGGATTAATTTTTCGAGACAAATCCCAGTCAGAAACATAGAGCTCTGACACTCTTTTCACTGTAGTATAAATTTAGCCCAATTTGTACTCTTCCAATTAAGCACTTTGTACCTAAAGTCTTCTCATGCACGCCTACACCCTCTGGAACAGTATCGGTTACTGTTCCTCTTCCATATTCTAAGTCCCTGATCACGCACACACACCCCGTTTTCCGCACGCATACGCATATCCCACACGCACGACGTGTGTCCCACACACATGACCCATATCCCACATGCATGTCTCAAACCTCAATTATGATAATTGAGCCACACACCTGTTTCGCACCCATCCATGCCACCGTACCCGTATCCCCCTCCGGAATCTTTTGATTCCTTTCCTTTGATCCACCCCCAACTACAACCTAGCTGGCGCTTCCCATCGAATCCTTAACATTTCAGATTTGATCTTGGATTTAATTTTTCGAGACAAATCCCTGTCAGAAACTTTGTGCTCTGACAGCACCAATCAATCATGATCATGATTAATCTAATCACTTTGCCGAATTGATGATCATGATCCACATCAGTCCATATCAACCTTGATCATCAGATATTGATTGATACTTCATAACATATCTGCCAAGGATGACGAAAGCACGAAACTAGCCAACATATTGCACATGAAAACACTAGTTAGTAGAATACGGTGTAACATCGCTGCATTAATTGATTTCATCATCACCATCCTTGCTGAGGTACCGATCAGGACCACATCAACTATGATCACCATTAATCAGGACCACATCAGTCCACATCAACCATGATCGCTGGAAAGCTACTTATGTCTTAGCCTGCCAAAGACAACAAAAGCATGCAACTAACCAAGATATTGCACATCAAAACATTAGTTAGGAGAATACGGTATTGCTTCACCACATTAATGGACTTCATCATCATCATCATCCTTGCTGAGGTGCCGAACAGGACCACATCAACCGTGATCACCGGTAATCAGAACCACATCAGTCCACATCAACCATGGCCACCGGAAAGTTACTTATATGTATGTGCCTGCCAAAGACAATGACTAGTTAGTTAGTAGAATACACACCACATTAATTGACTTCATCATCATCATCCTTGCCGAGGTGCCGATCATGACCACATCAACCAGGATCACTGCTTATCAGGTCCACATCAGTCCACATCAACCATGATCGCCGAAAGCTATTTATATGTCTTAACATGCCTGCATCACCACGTTAATTGACTTCATCATCATCACCATCTTTGCTGAGGTGCCAATCAAGACCACATCAACCATGATCACTGGTGGTAATCAGGACCACATCAGTCCACATCGACCATGATCGCCACAGATGGCTCCTTTATATTCTCTGCCAACCAAATCTAATCACATCAAGGAGGACGAATCAAATCAATCATCCAATCGATCGTCAATGCACATCATAATCAGCAATCAGATCCATCTGATCCACACTGTGATAACAATCATACAGCAGCTATTTATACTTCTTACCCTGCCACCCCAATGACGAAAGCAAGCAACTGCCCCACAGCTGATGTCGGACACCATCCCCCCTCTGAGCTCTGATTACATGAGCATGCTTGTGCAGCGCTGTACTAGACTGGGCCGGCCTCCCGCTCCTCTGCTCCGCACTGCACGACATGTCACAATCGCTGCTTGCGATGTGTTTGCCATTCTGCATACACAATATAAAAAATTTATAAAGAATTTATTGGGCTCATATACATTCCAAAAGGCTTTCCCTCTTCTTGTTGCAGAGAAATCCTGAATGCCTTGAAGCATGTACCCAGCAATTGAGCCAGAGGCAGACAGGTAATGACATCAAAACCGATAGAACGGTAATCACATGTCTGTCAAGCCAAATGGGGAATCTGTGGGAATTCGGGATTCACTCAGTGCTAAGAACGAATCTTTATAAATAAAGACTCGTAATGTAAGGTATGAGAAATATTCCCGCCATTCCCTCATTGCCGTTTTCGAAATAGTGACTTCACTGCGTTCAGCGGGTCCCTATACCAGTAAAAGTGTAGAACCTGTGAGACGGGTCTAGATCGGTCTAGATGACGTTTATGTACGCCTATTTACCTAGACCTGTCAAGTCGAGACCGCCTAGACCCGGCATCAGCCGAGATCATCTGAGGCAGGTCTATGTCCGCTTGTCGAGGGCGAGTCGAGAGGTGGCTGAGGAGGTAGCTACAACTGCCTAGCCACCTAGAAACACTGTGTCTAGTTGGCTAGACACAATTGGCCGTCTAGGCACCTAGAAACGATCCAGTTCTAAGGGACCGCTGAACGCAGTGCTTGTGTTGTTTTTTCGCACAGAACTTCGGACGGCCATAACTCAACAACCAGGGGGCAGATCGACAAAGAATTGATATATTTGGAAAACCCTCATCTGAGGCTACGTCGCCCCATAAGTATCTTTGTGAGATTCCGTGGGTGATAATTTCTTATTTCGGAAATGCCCAAAATTGAGTCGGCCGAGGTAGCGCTTTAAGCACGGAATTAATATGTACCATATTTTGACTCTGCACTATTAGATTGATTCTTGAAGACGCCCCGTAGTGAAACAAAATCAAAATACAGGATCTCGGGAGAAACATACATGATCACCGTCGAAGGGAACATTGCAAAGACTGACGAGGAACAATCTGTGACATTAATCACGGGGCTCTCTTGGGACCATGGTTCAGGACGTGGATTAAACATATCGTAACCTTATTTCCATTACTTGGGGTGCTAGGGCTCGCCGATGCAAGTTGGGCGTGTCCGAAATAGGAAATTATCACCCATAGAATCTCGCGAAGATACTTATGGGGCGACCTAGCCCCAGATAAGGGCTTTCCAACTATATCAATTTTTTTTCCACCTGCCCCCTGGTTGTTGAGTTATGACCATCCGAAGTTTTGTGCGAAACAACCAACACAGAAGTCACGCACGCCAACTACTTATTTTGAAAACGGCAATAAATGCCCGGGATGAATAAGCCCGGACTTCCCCAGGCTGAATAAGGCCGATGAATAATGTCTTGAGAGATACGGAGAGTTAGGTCCATGGAGTGTTATATTACATCAACTGCAGTACTATAACCCGCTGGGAAGTGGGCCACCCCCAGGTAGTGGGCCATCGGCCAATAGTAGCCCTGTCAGTCGGTTTATGTCACCCTTGCATTTGGGGGTTGGAATTCCTGGTACCGACTCAGGTACCAGGTCTCCAAATCAGAATTAAAACTTGTCTATTGCATGCGCCTTTTTGCCAGATCAGCGGACCGGTCGTTAAGCTAGGCACCGTGACAGTTATCGGACCTCAAGGCCTGAAGTCCGAAAATGTCCGAACCTCCTGCAGATTCTGATTTCAACAGATGTACTCAGAAAGAAAAAAAATGCGACCGCTTTCAGCCTTCTGCTAAATGTGTAGATACAAGAAAATGCTCGGAGACCCATCCAATGGCTGTAAATATTTTGGAAAAAGCTACGAACTTTAACAGACTCAGAACTATTGCAGCAACAGCTTGCACTGACTTTGACCTTGGGGAATGCCCGGAGGGCCATCATATAGCAACTGCTGGCGACAAATTAATTGTTAACTGTTTCAACTGTATAATAAGGTGTAGTGGGAGGTACCAGGGGATGCCCAGAGGGCCTTAGTATACGACCTCGGACCCTTGTTTGTGCAAAGTTTGATGGCGGCATGCTGTGCGGCTCGAAAGTTATGGCATGTTTGACAGCCGAATGCTGCCGTGCGAACATCACCGCTTACCGGCACCAACTTCAGTCGTCTCATTCTCGACGAGTTGCTCACCGATTCACGACCTTTGGGGCTCGTTATGTACTGATTTTGGTCAGCTTTCTTCTCATCCAACCGCACTTGGACTTTCTGGGTGCTTGGCATTGGCCGCTCTGTAGTGAGTAAACCCTCAATGATACAGATAGCCGTAGTTGCTTATCTTTTCATAGGACCAATTTGATGGACTTGGAATGGTCATCAATAATTTATGCATCAGATTCAGTACTGGGAGTTCAGCATTGTCTCAAACCAGATATCTTTGAGCATCCAAATCTGGAGATTTTTTGTGGACCCCAACTAGATCTAGATGTGAATATTTTGAAGCAGGAACTTTCATATCCTTCATATGGGTCTACAACCAGCGTATTTTTCGTCCCCTACTAAGGTTGTCCCACTTTTGCAAGATAATATTGATGGGGCTCGCACTCCTTCATTATCGGCGAGCGGGCTCTGAAATTTCGGGTAGGGCATTAATTACATATGACCGTTGCCTCCAGAAAATCCCAATTTTTTTTGTTCAGATTTGAGGGAGCATGAATGATGCTGGTGAGCAGCACGAAAATGGCACGTTTTGACCGGCTTTTGCAAGATTTGTCACATTGTCGCACTCATATTTCAAACTCCGAACACTCCAATTGTATTGACGTTGTACTTTACAGCGATGCTAACGAAAACTACTAGCGTGAAAACAATTCTACTATGCAGAGTAATGATAGGAAGGGCCAGCAATTGGTGGGCCTTGAGGATAGTAGCCATAGTAGGCATTGTCGAATGGAAGTGGTGGTATCCATCTGGGTGTAGGCTCCAGAATCGGCGAATCCCAGGCGGGGGCAAACTAGTATGGTGCATGAGGCAGGGGAGGTGGATATGCGGGTGGAAGAGGGTGCATAGGGAGACGGGTCAAAACTGGGGTTTCAACTGCAGGTGGGTCTTGGCATCGTCGCCACCTGAATCCATGCCCTGGGTGTTGTCAGGGTCATCGTCGGGCGTGGTTGATTCTTCAGTGGGGTCGGGAGCGGCTCGACGTCTGCGGGACTGGCGGGAAAAGAGTGCCACGTAACGAGAATCAGTCTTGAGTCCAAGATTGTCGGGTGCTTCGAAATGAGCGGTGATTTGGGCGATCAGAACGTCCCGAGTGCCCTGCTCCGGCAGCTCGTGTGACCAGGCAAGGTCCTTCAGGTCAGGGAGTTTGAGAGTTTTGACAGTACCACTGAACGTCATGCCAGACCGCCCCTGCTCAACTCGCTTGACGAGCCTTTGAGCTGCTGCAAGCGCACGCTTATCGTCGTCCTTCGACTTCTTCTTGAGCTGTGATTCCCGTTTGCTCGCAGCGAGCGCTCTGCCCTCCGCGGAGGTGATGACACGGGTACTGGTAGAGATTGAGCGGCGGGAGACTTGACTTTTCGGCGTGCAAAAACGGCGTGGCCCAGCGCCAATTAGCTTTTCTGGCGTGGGCGTGGGCGTTTGGTGGCACAAGCCGATTTGCTCACGCCATCAAAGCCCACGTCGGCATGGCCCGCCAAGATCAATTTGGTCGAGAAAGTAAAATAAAAGCATGTAGCCAATGTTATACCTATTAGGGAATCCTTTCAAAGTTCATAGCATCTCGCTACTTCAAGATGCACGGCCTTGAAGCACTATTTCTATCGTACTGCGCACATTTGTCTTGGAGTTGACAGCCAAACTGCTCTAAATTTACTGAATCCCAGGCTTGTCTTGTGGTATGTAAAGCAGAGATACTTAAGAAGATTCATATACCCAGGGAAAACGACAGCACAAGAATTGGGCGTGCTACGGTGAAAAAATCCGTCGCATCGGCTATAAGTGGCGCCATGCCACCCCAGTCTGTGCAAAATTTAAGTATTCATTCAGGTGCCACTCCAGGTAGCCCAAAGCTAAGCAATGAGATGTTGTATCCTGGTGAATGTTCTTTGATTTGATTTCAAGACACTTGGCGTGCATTTAAAACTCAATTCAAACTCCGAAGTGCGCAAGCCATTTTGTCCTGATGGCATCAAAGCCCACGCCAATTTGTCGCCTTGGCCCACCAAAGTCAATTTCAAGATTTCACTAGGATAAAAAGCTACCGTACCCCCAGATTGTATGTGACTATGTCTGGGATGCCTATATGACTATCTCCTGTGCATTAGGCAACTGGTATGATTCGGGTATGATTCGGGTTCGAGAGTTGAGACTACTTTTGGCTTGCAAAACTGCGTGCGCCCGTGCGAATTGGACTTATGGCCACAGGCGTGAACTTTTGTGGGGCAAGCCGATCCGCTTACGCCCATCAAGCCCACGCCATTGTGTTGGCTTGACCCGCCAATATCATTTTCTTTAATTAACCAAAGTCAAAGGCCCCACTGGCTTCAAATCGTCTCTGTGCACGCCTTGCGTACACCTCCAATCAATTGCTTGTTGCGCTGTGAATTTGCCACCGATGACGGAGCGACGGCCAAAATAAATCAGTCACAAACGGACAAAATGTGCGGTTTAACAGTTGCCGTGTCCACAATACTAAAGTGAGTGCGCATTCTCAATACCACTGCGCTGTTACACATTGGGAGTATTTGAAATCAGCCCTGGATGCATAGAACTCCCCCCTCATTATATTCAACGCTATGAACACTCGGAGTCTGACAACAAGCTTCAAGCTCGCAAAACCATTTTGTCGTGATGGCATCACCCCACGCCAAGGTATCGCCTTGGCTTGTGCATTTGGGTTTCGCATATTTCACCATAGTTCAGCATTTGAGACACTGAATATCACCTCCAGCATGACTGTTGGATACTTTATCTGTCGAGCTGGGACTCAAATACCCCACATGATGTACGGAGTTGTAAACACAACTGCGAAGGAACTGTTTTCTGGATGTAAGTCCATTTTCTGCAGTTCAAATTTATCCCACATATTACATTAATATGCCCTGGGACTTCACGCATTATGCATCTTAACCACTAAAACAAATGGCTCGAATGAGATTTGGCTTGTGTTGAATTAACCAGCTCAGTTCAGCTAGCCCAGCCTCAAAAAGTTCAAAATTTTCCGTGTCAGGCAATCTACTGACGTTATGATGTATTTAATGCAGTTTCTTTCGCGTTTGAACCAACTAAATTTGGTACATAAAATTGTTTGGAACCATTCTCGAGTGTTTTAGTGGATGAGTTAGTAGTTAGCCTGCGATACGACATCTTCTTTAGCTCACAAAACTGGCTTGTCCGCTTGGGGGGCGGCAACGAGCCATAAATCACCTTGCTTGCTCACTGCGGTCCAGGCCCACATTGCGCGCCCGTTCCCCGCTGAATTCGCTCATTTTTTCCTTGCTGTGAGTACCATTGTCTGTGGCATTTTCCGACAAATAAATCTGCTCTTTAGCCTTTTGTATTCAATACAATGATGAATTATGTTTGCACTTTGCTTAGTGTTGATAAATCGGTTTGTATTGAAGTCATTGCAGCTGATTTCGGTTCTTAGTCCTGACATCGACTGCCTTGCAACGAGACGGCTTGTTGGTTTGCTGTTTAATGTACACGTAGTCACTTTGCACATGCACCAAACTGGGGGTCCAAGTTCGAAGGCAGAGGTGTTTTACACGGCCCACAGCGCCTGACTAACTAATCATTCGTTTGGACTTGGCCCGTATTTTACTAGTAGATAGCGTTCAGAAAATGAGTGGTTGCATATGTCATATTGAACTCGCCGGCTTGTGCGCAATCAGTCCGAGGCATCTCCTTGAACGTGCAAACATTGACGGTGTTATTGTTGCTGTAATTACATTCACGATGTGTGGAGGACAGAATTTTGGAAGGTAGCAGCGAGGAGAGTAGCGGCAATTTTAGCTTGGGAAGTGTTGATGGTGAAGTGTTCAAACCACAGTGAATGTGACGCCCGTGATGTCCAGATTACATGCTGGCGGAAGTAGACACACTTGGAATCATATCAGCCTTGTAAAAACGGATGTACTACAGTGGAAGGACTGGCTGTATTCGAGGACAGGCCACGCCCGCCGAACAAGCCGATTTGCGCACGCCAAAAAAGCCATCAGAGCCAAATTCAAACTCCGATATAAGGGCAGGAAAAGTCTCGCTTTCACGGCGAACACATTGAAGAAGGGCGAAAAATCGACGCAGTAACGGTTTGAATAACGGGGGCGAATATCGTCACCTCCAACTTCCGCGCCATTAACGTAGAGCGTCATTGTCTCAAACGCAGTTATGATGATCTCTGCCGCGACGAGGGCTCTTCCGAATGGAGTCTGAAAGTCCTTGCGGAGACCAACGTTTGCGCCTACCGTGTAGGGCGTGGTCCAGATCCATTGGGATGATGTAAAGTCAGGCGGAACCTGAGCGCGAGTCGTCAGGCTAATGTTGCTCGCATTGTTTCCAATACCAAGAGTGAGTGATCTATCGGATTTGAGACTCCTAGAACGTACTGGAAGTAGGGGAGCAAAGAGACAGCGGGGCGAGAAGCAAAGACAAAAGGAGGCACAGAACTGCCGCAAACGGTCAATTTCATCTTGCCCTGGTGACGAGGACACCTCTCTTACCGAAACGAGCCATTGCGACGGTCTGGGGACCCATCTGAAGAGAGCAGCATGTATGGCAGAGCTAGCGAAGACAACTACACCTGTCCTAGGTTCCCAGATGCATTATCGGAGCAGGACATCGGAATCAGAGAGAAGAATTCAGAGGAATGCTTCAACGTCGCGAAACCCAAGACAGGCATTGAAATGCTGTTTCCCCTTCCAGGCACCACGAAGCGAAACTCTTGTATCCGTTCTGTTTGGGTCCGGTAAAAGTGACGCGGGGTGACGCGCACTGACGCGGCACTGACACGCACTGACGTGCATTAACGCGGCATTGACGCGGCGGTGGCTGTGTCATTGACGTGGCATCGACGCGCTGCCTTTAAGTTTATAACAACTACTCCCTGTAAGCTGGGCCAAGTTCCCAAAACGTTTTCTAGTGCCAATACATCATTTGGACCGAGAAAACTGCTTCTTTTTTCAGTCAGTTGACACTAAGTAAATATTCAGTCAATACTACAGGTCAGGTTGTAGAGTTCAAGTTCTCTATTATCAAACACGGAACCCAATTAGTTCTAAACATAATCAGGACCCCAGATTTGATGTGGGTTGGCAGGAAAATGGAAAGAACACTTCTCCGTCACATTTCAGGTTGAACTTCGCGCGGAATTACCATCCGCATCTGTAGTAGCCATAGCATATTTGAAATAATTCATGTCTCAATAGTAGACACAAAGTGCTGTTTAAAATGGTGTTTAACCTACGCCAAACTTGAACGGCGTGTTTAAAGTTTAAACGGTATTTAAATCAACAAAGAAAAAAATTGCGACTCCTGTGAACGGACCACAGACATGACATAAAGCCAACTGGCCCCACAGTTCTTTGCATATTCCAATTTAGCATATTTTTTTCCATTCACCGCCGAAATATCTGATACGGCAACATAAAAATGTTGGATCCCCCAGCGACACACCAACCTCCCGATGAAATCCATGCAAAAATTCTCGACATTGGATTGAACAAGTTCTCAATCTGCCCTTCAGCACTTGCACTGGAGCTCGTGTCAAATCAGTTGAGTATTGATTGTCTAGGTCCATGTTCGACCATCTTAGCAAATGACCTGCATTATTTTATGAGTTAATAGACACAAGGTTCCAACCATATTTATATACTTGAGGTACTCCTGCTGTCAAATACATATCCAGGATGTTTATCCTCTTGAATATCCAATGCTCACAATTGAATTGGAGTCATTGGAAATGAAATCTGCCTGTCTGCTTCGATATGCAAGAGCAATGCTGAAGGCAGGCTCTGATAATTCTAAACCAAATAATAACTTGAAGGGGGATTCAACGGAATGCAAGCTAGTTCATTAGAGAGCATTTGACTTTGAAGTTGGAACTCACCTGGTGAACACATAATGCAAATTCAACCCAGCGGTACAATCGAGTTTTTTTAGAATGGTTAGAAGAACTTTGAGCTAAGTAGTTGGTTATGTAGCTTGGCAGATCAAGATGGACTTGAGAAAATTTGAGGGAATTCGACTTTTAAATAAGTCGAAGTTGGGCCCAGTGAAGAGCTCAGCAGCACCCTATACCACTCGCTGAACGGTTATATTAGAGGTTCATGTTAAAGGTTAGAGACTATCAGGTAGGCATTGGGGTTTCACACAACTGTAGGTAAGTCAGAAAATATTGAAGCAGAAGTACGGTGAAATTAGGCTTACGGGTTAAAGCTCTAATACTTCCACAAGTCCTATCCCACTGGGTGACACCGAGGCGAGACTCTTGATGTAAGTAAATTGGAAGGAATTCAGGTCCAACAATTACCTCTACAATGCTTTTGTTGAAGAAAACTAACCTTTCAAATGGTGGAGCCTAAATAAGGGCATACATTGATTTAAGTGTGTTCTGAGTTCAAACATGTGCCGTTAAAAGCTAGGTACGTACTCGCAATCAAGGTCCTGATTGCACAGCGAGCCCTCTGTGCTCACCAACAGCTCTCTTGTCCTTCAATACATATGAGTCGGAATTTTTGTTCTCAGATTGCCAGTCTATATTTTGGTTCGTACATGTTGCGGTGTTCAAGGTGTGCTTGCGGAAAGGATGGTGTAGACCTGAAAAAAAAAGCTGAATAGCACACGGATATCTCTACAAACACCGAGTTGCTGTTGGTATCTCTCAAGCACGGAGGCAGATATAGAATATTACACAGGAAATAGATGCGGTCTCAGGTGCATGTGAACATTGGTCTAGAAGTTGTGCAGTAACTAATATTCACCTTGTCAGATACATCTCTTCCGCCAAAGTTCACTGTCTGTGGTTGAAGGAGAAAGAATCATCAATACTTTTGAGAGTGTTTAACAGCGGATGATGCAACTGGTTAATCCAATACTCTGCCTGAATTTCATCATGGGAGGCTGATATTAAACATTGTGCATTCCATCGACGGACCAGCATTAGTATTTTTTTTGTAGTGTCAGACAATCGCTCCGCGGCGAAGAGAAAGGGTATTATAAATTGAAATGCAATGGTGGCCTATGCAGTTACAATATTACTGAAATGCACCTGTCACCGGCTGTTTGTAGGACATAGATTTCGGTTTTCTTCAGTATGAAGGCTTGATTCCAGCGAACCTCTACGATGAAGGAATGCTGCGTCAATTGGGCAGCCACTGCGTGTCAATGCTTTGTGCTGTGCTTTCGGCCAGCAATGGGAACATTTCAGATGCGGCATCGATGTGAAGAACCACAACAGTGACGCGGCAGGGACGCGCATTGACGCGGCGGCGACGCGCAGTGACGCGGCACAGACGCGCACTGCCGCGGCAGTGACGCGCATTGACGCGGCACTAGCGCGCACTTTGGAGAGGGTGAGACCACTGCCAAAGCATCATTTCTATGTGCAGAATGGAAGAACAGAGCATATAGCGAGGACAAGTAGCTAATTGGACATGGACCATGAAGCGCTCCACTCTTTTTGCCATAAAAGCCTTGTGAAATTCAATAGATGATTGCAAGAATGAGGTATAATTCATTTTCAAGATAAATGGTACTGTAATAGGTCATTAGAAATCTTTTTTGCTCGGTTCTGCATGAGTTTAGTCATGCCGCGTCAGTGCCGCGTCAGTGCGCGTCAGCCGCGTCAAAATATCCTGACCCGTTCTGTTGGGCTTACCGTATCTGGATGTTGCTTTTGGTTTACCACCGGATTCCAGTTGTGCCGGTGACGTACCGCATGGCGCGCGCCGCCCGGAATGCCTTTCGGCCTCTTGCGGAAGCGGCAGAAAAACAAGAGCGAGCGCGCAATGGAATCATACCATGCATGAATCAGTCCAGCTGTTCAAGTCGACAAGGATGCCTTTGAGACGGGTCTTACATTGGTCCAGTGCGCCAAGTTGGTGCCAAGGATGCGGATTGAGTATCCGCGAAGAGCGGTATTCAAGTGGTATTCCGACCGAGGAATATCGGACTCGAACTTCCTCCATGGACGCGGGGAGAAGGGGAGAGCAATGTACCTACAAGGTGACTGCTGATGCTGGGCGGGGCGGAGAAGAGCAGGTCACAGTCCGTGGTGCCAGGTAGGGAAGTATGTGAATCTGATCCGCGTCATCTATTATTCGTTCTCTTAACGAATTATTCGTTCTCTTAACGAAATCTATCGAATCAGATTGTACATGTTTGGGCAATATCCCCATTTATGTAACCCCATTCCGGTTCCTCCTCCCTGGTCCTTCGTTTGCGACATTATCTATTCCCACGAGTTCGCAGTAGACCTATAGCTATGCCCCATTAATAACCCATAACTCCATTTATTCCACCCACCTGTACCTAGAACAGCACCGGACCAAGCCTCATGACGCGGGGCTGCTTTGCCGCAGTGCAAAGTCTTTCCCATCTGGACATTCCGCAGCGATGTGTAAAACCAAGCCCCCGCAGGATTGCTGCGCCGCAGAAGCTGCGCCTGCGGACCAACTGCGGCCACGTATCCTCCGATACCGTATAAAAGCCCAGCGTTTCCTTAACCTTTCGGTGCTCGCCTTGGTCCGGCCTGGATCCGACTTTCCCGCGTCTTCTGAAATCTCCCAAGCGGCTATTCACCAATATGGAACTCCTGGTACTCTTCAAGAGGCTAGATTTCTTGGCAACATTGATATCCTTCGTCCTCTGAGCTCGTTATTCAAACCGTGCATGCTATCACCGAGCTGGTCCCGAGCTGGTCCCCGTCCTCGCTTTCTCACTGTATTTTCCAAGATTTTTTTTCTTGCTTGCGTTACTTCTGGATTTCTGGCTCCGAAGCAGAACATTCTCCAACTCTTCATTATTCCAACGCGCTTCGTTTCCCATCTTTCTCATTATATTT
This sequence comes from Mycena rebaudengoi, assembly GCA_029282285.1. Lineage (NCBI taxonomy): Eukaryota > Fungi > Basidiomycota > Agaricomycetes > Agaricales > Mycenaceae > Mycena > Mycena rebaudengoi. The sequence continues at coordinate 75,406 of JARJCX010000003.1, read as the reverse complement.
TCCCAGATTCTTTGTGCCTGCTTGCGTGTATGATTTTTTTCAATAAGATTATTGTTGTAACAGTGGCCTATGGCCACTGCTACCCGACGGAGGCCTGTGTGGCCATGTTAGGTAGTAGACACATTACGTACGCATCACGGCTTGTACCTAGCCACCGCTATACACGTACCTGCGACCCCGTACGACCCCACTGGCCCTCCCGGGCTAGTCCATTGTTCTCTTAGTGAAATACATCGTTTTCATTGGGGTGCATTCGGTCAACATCCATTTGCATTATCCCCATTCCAATTCCTCTGCCCTGGCCCTTCCTACGTAATATTTTCCGCTTCCACACGCTCGCAGCAAGCCCACAGCCATTCTCTATTTGCAACCATGGAGATCCGTTTTATTCGGCATTCCTGCACGTTCCATAGCATGAAGACGAACCTCTTCAATGCTCTTGACACGGTTCTGCTTTGCCGCAGTTCAAGATCCCGCATTTGGATGCTGTGCAAAGAGATGTCAGAGACAAGCTCTATGTACAAATGCTGTGCCGCAGCTGCTGCGCCTACAGCACGTATTCCCCGACACAAAATCAGACACGACTGTGCCGCGCAGTTCAAAATCACTGCGCCTGCCTGCGCCGCAATGAAGCGCAGCATGAAAAAGTGTGCTTTATTTCTATGGGGCAGAAGAAATTACTGCGGCCACGGATGTTTGCTTGGCTTGCCGTTGTAGGAAAGAGCTGCACCCCTCATACATTCGATCAAAGAATTCTGCCGCTCTGGTATCTTGGATCCTGGTATTCTCCTGTTCCACCTGTTCAAATGGTTTTAAAATGGCTGCACTCCGTGTAATTTTACAAAACCCCTCTGGCTGGCCTCACGGCCAACTTCTGGACATCAATCCCAGAATCTGGCGCAAGGAAAATTATTGACCGCCATTCTCTGCAGCTTTCCTGAGTTCAAGAAGCTATGTATCGTCTGAGATTGTTGAACGGGGAGTTTTGTGAATCTACGACTGCATGTACACTCCTCTTGCACCTGCCTGATTTGATTTCACACCAGTGTATCGTAACCATTGTCATATTTGTATTGAATATTTAGTAGATGTCAGCCTTGAAAATAACGATTAATTCTGTATTAATACAAACTTTGAACTGTTACCCTCGTGCCGGAGCGGAGCGCAGGCATATCTTGTCATCGGAAAGGTGATCCGTCAGCACAGCCTTTGCCGCTGCCTCGAAAGAGTCATTTCTCTCTACAGTACACCCTACCCACCTGTTGGCTCCGGCCACGCGCAGCGAGGAAACCGATAATGACTCATTTATACCATGTGACTGAATCCAAGCCTGATTCCCTCTCGCACCTCTACCTCCCTCCTTTTCGCCTGAGGCTGCGATGAGTGGGTCGCACCCACGGGCCGTGGATACCACCAACCTCGCGTTGCGCCGTGTGAATCTCGACTGGATGTATTGGCATAAATTGAGCCGCGGCCCCGTGTCTGCCTGTGCGCGCTTGACGATTCGTGAAGGGGATCTACGAGAGGAATCGACGTCTGTCTGTGGCGGTTTCTCCGCGTTGCCCGCCGGTGAACCTGCTTCCGTTCACTCTAAGGCGATTCCCTGTCGCACCATCGCCTGCTTGGATGCCCGCACCACGGGTTCCGATTCGGCGCGCGATACGCGACGGGTCCCTGTGGTGCCCACGGTGCTGTACGCCCTCCTGTTGGAACTCGGGGGAGAGACAGGGGAGTGGATAATTGGAAGATGAGGCTGCTTAGATGGGGCTGGTGCGTGTATCTGGTGTGATATCCACTACCACCACGAGCGCGGCGGCATCACCTTGGGTGGATGCGTGCGGTTCTGTGCCCTTTGGCCTGCGCCGTCTGATCCTCCCACTCCATCTTTATGATGTGCAGTGCTCTTCCTCGCGCGCCTTACCGTTTCATTAATATTGCTCCTTCCTGGCAATGGCCAATTGCTGCAGGGAGCGGGGAGCGACTTTCGACATTTTCTGGAGGGGGACGATGTGAGCTCATATACACCTCATCCAAGCTTGCTCTCTGGTTAACCCTATCTGATCTCGACTCTCTCCGCTCTTCAACACTGCCTTTTTGCTTGCAATCAAACAGTTGATCATGCGCAGCTTTTTCCTGACAGAACGCAGTCGATCGCAGTCGTTTTCACGATTCTATTCATCAGGTCGGGGGGTCACGTATTCCCCCCAACAGATGATCCTTCACGTATAAACATGGTGTGGATAGAATCCCTTTACCCTTTTTCATCCTCAAATTGATTTTAATTTTTGGTATGATCTCTGGAACCACTGCTGCTGCGGATAGTCCTCTACTCGGGTTCGACCAAAAACTATCGCTTCAACCCTAGGCATCTGTTCAAACATCCTCAAAATTGGAAAAGCTGTATGTCTGCAACCGCAACCGCAACCGTGCTCTCAATGCTGGATCTCACGCTACTTATGTTGTGTCTGCTGCTTTCTGGCCTATATTGCTTTTCATCTCAGTGCTGAACCTCATCAACACATGCCGATCAGCTTCTAATCCCTCCGCCCTGCAACCTATCTTGCCGGTTTTCTCGGGTTTCCGTTGTTCACTCTGGCTGATCTCGAATTCACCCCATCATATCTTAAATTTTTCTGCTGATTCTGGCTGGTGCATCTCCCCAGACAGATGAATGCAATGCAAGATCGAAACATTCAACTTAAGATGTCCTCCATTCCCCATTCTTAGTATTACTTCCTTGGCCTCCTTTTGAGCGCCCAGTTCCGATTATTCTTGCTTGACCAGCAGTGAGTGACCGCACCCCTTCTACTATCTGCTCCTTTGTATCTCTGAAAATGTCCTGCGAGTTGATTCGTTCAATTCCCAATGTCGTTTGCTGCTGGGTGGAGCAATTTCAGCTATCCACATTGTTTTCTTCTATCGTTTCTAATTGTATTGTATGTCGAGAATATATTATTTCTTGATCTTTTCTTTGCCATGGCTCTTATTGCCGGAGCGAAGCGGCGGCGGCCAGTCTTGTTGATTGAAATTTCGTGGCATTCAACATGACTCGGCATCGGCAATGTGAAATCTACTATAAATGTGGTCTTTCTGGCAGCGCGGTGAAGTTGGGTCGGCGCAGCCGAGATTTTTTATTACGCTATGTACCGAACACAAGGAAAAGGACAGATGGGGAGCAAGGGAGTTTGGCGCTAAATTCTCACTTACACGCATACGGATGCCCCTCCACCGCCCCAGGTTCCGATCCATGAAGTCTCGGTGATTCTCTTCAGCCTAAATATATGCATTTAAAAGAAGGAAAGGTAAACCGAGGCTCGGCTGTCAATACATGTCGCCTCCCGCGATCGTTACGTCGATATCCTAGCCATTGCTTGTCGGCCATACTGACCACCACCATCGATTTCTGAAAGACTCGGTGGCTCATCTGGATCCTGCCCGAACGGTGTACAACCTCGTCTACGGCAAGGTACACACTGTCCCCGACTTATTACGCAGTCCAAATCCTGCTTTCGTCGTCGTCAGCAAAACCCCTATTTCTGGCAACGAGGAATTCGGTTCCATTGCCACCCCATCCTCTGAGACTGGCGATGCAACGTGTTCAAGCCGTCTTTCTGCTGCATACCACGACGGCCCTTGGACGACCAGAATCACGGCCGTTCCTCAGCAATGAAATGTCGTGCATCTCCGGACCCATGCTATTATTGGCAAGGCTGTCCTGCATGTGTCGGGCTGCGGCGACGCTCCGCACAGATGTCGTCTTCCGACACCGGCGGTAGCCCCTATTCCCGGCGGCACCAGATTTGCGGCCTTGAGGCCTGGTCTGGATATCGAGCTGCAAGAGAGACACCTCTGACTGCCACAAGAGACGACTATCTTCACCACAGGCATGTCTTGATGAGTGTTGTAGTGAACTCAATGTGGGAGGCGATCTTCTACAACCGTCGCAGTCAATGATCCTTGATTCTGTGAAGAGAAGACCGTTAGCTATAAGCCGGTGAACTCAACAGTACAAGGAGTTCTTCCTATGACAGGTTCGACTCTTCGACGCTGAAGTGCACGATGTCATAGCGACATCGATGTATAATCTTCCTGACATGGTGCATTTATTTTTGGTTCAATGTGAACCATGAAAGCGTCCAATCTAGCAGTTCAGCTAAAGGCTGATGACCGGAGCGCTCCCGAACGCTAGATGATAATATATATGGAACCTGATTACAACATATGTTCATGCCCTGGCATTTGAGATTGCGGTTGCATCACAATATTAATGCTATCCAGTGGTGTGACAGTGTAACTTACTCGGGGATCACAACCTCAGCGTCGAGCGGCTCCGGCACACTTTACGATATAGGGCCAGGATACCGCGCAATCTTCGCCTGTGCAGGTTCTGTAGGGGGGGCCGTTGAAGACGACGTGCATGCTTTATTTGACTGCACTTTCAGCCCTCACCTCGTGCTATTGATGTCGCAATTCTTGGCTCTTCTGGCCAGTTGTGATCCCGATATCAGTGCACAACACGCGGCAATCTGCTAAAGCTTGTACGTTCGCGCAAAGCGGTGAAGCTGTTTGCCAAGTACGTGTACGAGGTCTTGGCTCTCTTTGATGAGACGCCTCGTTACTTCCCCGTTGCCTCCAGGATTTCTGCCCTTCAACCAAGTCTATTCGTGAGATGACTATTTACTATCAAGTGGGTAGGCTACCAAAGCGCCGTGACCGTTGATGACTGTAACGTACATTTTGGATGCTGTGTACGTAGGTACAGTACCTGCTTGTTCCTTTTAGGGACCTCCGCAGTAATACATCCTCCTCCTCCTCCTCCTCCTCCCCATTGAACGATACGATAACGTACGTAGACTGCATGAAGCTGTCTGGGAAGAACTCTGCGTACGCCGCTTGTACTGCATTAACCAGTTTATAGATTTTCATCCCCATGAGATAGCCGTTGGAGTACAATATGTCGTAACTGTTTTTGACATCTACACATATTTCTCAAAGACGAAAATATCTCAAATACATCTTCAAGACACAAGCCAAATCTCCCATGACAAAATCCAAAACAGTAGTTGCTCAAAGATCAAAGATAGGCATCCAAGATAAGAGATACAGAAGAAAAATGTGTAGTTTTACTGATATAGCTCGAAGGCCTAGTCAAATAGTGGACCGAACCAGCTCCTCCCCATCTCAGCGCGCCAGGAGCAAAATCAAACAATATTCAAGTCGGAGAGACAGAACAGCTAGAAATCACAATATAGGACGGCACGGCAGGTTACATGAGAAAGTGAATGGGTCAAGAACAGATACTGAGGACCAAGCACAATTAGATGTTTGTCATTGAACCATCCGAGGGTATGATGGTAATGTCGATGCCCCAGGGCTGCGCGTTCGGGTATTCCCCCTCGGTTACAACAGGCTCCCAGTTGGAGTCATCAAATCCAACTTGTTTCCAGCCATCACCAGCAGGGATAGCGTCCTTGGTGGACTTCCAGGTCGTGACATCCGAGTTCGCCTCCGTGTTCACGAAAGAGCCCGCGATGCAACCTGTCGGCCCAATCGGCTTGAAGTTGATCTCCGATCCCATCATCAACCCGGCCGTGCAGGCGTCGTTGTTGACGAGCACAGCGAATACGATCACAGCCGGCGTCGACGTCCCCGTCGTAGCGGTCACAGCCATTGTCAGTGGCCTGGAAAGGGCTGTCATAGCAAGCTCCCGAGGCGCACACAGCTTGCTGGGCAGTGGCACCCACGAAGGAGGTGACGAGGGCTACAACAATGGCGAGGCGCAACATCTGAAAGGATTGTGTCAGCAACGACGATGTAAAAAGGCCAGTAGAGACGCTCCACTCGCCGTTGAAGACAGTGTATCGGTGGTGTGGAGTAGTTGGGAGAGGGCGGTTGGTAGTCTCTCAGGGCCTAGCTGAAACTATTTATACAGCTGCAGCGCGTCGTCATGTCCTGCAATTGAACATCGACACGGTGCGGCCTATTTCGACCGAGACGGGTCCGGGTGATGCCAAATTAGTATGAGGAACCTAGTTTCTCAGAGAAACCCTTCCAAAGTTGGACCTGTTATTAGAGAACTGCCGGCTGATGCCTCCAGTGGGTGGGATATCTTCGGCAATCAATGATCTGAGTGACGGTCTCTGCCGCCGTAAATATTCAAGTTCAACTGTATTCAAAGCTAAATACGTCAGAGATCCTACTCTTGGAGGAGACACCGTCCTTTCGACACAATGCATACTTGTATGGACGACCTGAGCGGGATTTTTTCGGAGGAGGTGCGGTTGGTTGTGAAGAGTCCTCGTCATAATCTTGGGCTCACAGCCTCGTAGAATTAATACCCGAGGAACCGCCACCGCATGCGCATCCCTCTCACGCATTTGTCAAGCGTGGTACGGGAGTGACCCTTGTGAGAAATGACAGGTGGATCCAAGATTTGCTCGTGCCGGCTGTCTTCCATGTTGCGTTGACTGGTACATAACATTAAATTACAGCACTTTTCAAAAAAGTAGACGGGTTTTGATCGAGTGGTGCTGCTCGATTTGTGCTTACCATTGTTTACTGCTGCATCCTATTTAACGACGTCATGACTCCACTGCTTGTTCAAAATCCTCAGAAAATCGGGCCAGTTTTTTGTACCACTTACCAAAACTTGCATCCAAGTAGCATGTAACTGCCCTCAAGATGATAGAGCCATGTGTAGCTACTAGCCACAGAAAGACACAGGACAATTCAGACCAATTTCCTGTGTGGAGTGTCCAGCTCCACAACCAGCTTAGCCGAGGCTAGCCGACGACTCAGCAACAAGCAAGGGTCAGCAAGAATCGAGTAGCACCACTCGATCAAAACCCGTCTACTTTTTCGAAAAGTGCTGTAAATATCAAAAACAAATTGCGAAAAACACTCACTGGGCCCGTGAATAAAAAATAAATGCGGCCAATGAGACGGCACAAAAGGGGCGGTCCAGATACACCGTGTTAACGCATCACACGGGAATGCTGAGAATATGTGAAAAAACGGCGGGCTTGGGCCTTCTTGCGTAATGCTTGGGAGATCCTGAGACAGTGCATTTTTGTTGAAGCTGTCAATCACTGTGGGGGTCCACACATCTTTGTGACCCAAAAACGAGGTTCAAAGATGTCTACCTGTTTCATTAAATTTAGGGCCTGTAACAAAGATAAGATGACAAATGTAAGATCTTTTTCTCCCTTTGCCAGCATCTCTTTCGGTGGTCAAAATCTGGCCAAAGGGTGATTGAAATGCTATTTGTTTCTTGGTGTGACAAAGAAATCATTATTGGAACATGAAAGACTGGATGGACAATGGGGCCTATTGTTCAAACAGTCTTTGGTATTATGAATAGAATTAATTCTCAAGCGGAAAAAAATCAGCAAAGCCACTTTATTACTCAGAAAATCTTCTATCAAGAGGAAAAATGAAGAAAACACTTGATATCCTTGGCCTTTTTTCCTGTCCTCCAAAAGTTTAACGAAAATGGTAGACATCTTTCAAAAACATTTTTGAGTTTGGAAGATCCATGAACCCTGCAATGTAGGTCAACCGGATGATTCAAGAAATTTGGAAAAGGTAGTGCGAGAAGTTGACCGAACGGAAGCAACAAAGCATGAGAAATAATAAAGGGCTAGAAGCCGTGAACCTCGGGAGTCAGATAATCCACAAGCCCAATTTGGATTGCGCAAATGGCCGGTAGAGCAGACACCAGTGCAGCAAAGTGAGCTAAAAGTTCGAGTGTTCAGTGTGGGACACCACCAGCACGAATGCAGAGTCACTAGGGGTGCTCAATTCCTATCTCGTGGGCCCGTCCCGTGGCATATTTGGTCGAAACAAATAAAGATTCAAACTCCGCTTTGTCTTGGTCTCAACCCCACTGTTCCTACTCACATTTCAGAGACAAATGAGCCCCACAATATATTCAATGAGGTAAAGAATGGTACCCCAAGTGTTTATCTTCCTTCAATACAATGTTCACTGCCAGATATAAATATACTTGTATGAATGTGGTAAAACCTCGAAGTTGCACCTCAAATTTGTCAGGCCTTGTAAAATTGATCCAGATGAGTGACTAAAGGTTGGGGTGAGTTTAGAGTCAAATTTGGGCTAGGAAATGAAGCAAGAGGATGTGCAAAACGGTTTGTTTCCTGGTGGAGTTTGAATCTTTATTTGTTTCGACCAAATATGCCACGGGACGGGCCCACGAGATAGGAATTGAGCACCCCTACTGCGTTCCGAGGCCCCGTCGGCAGAGTGTGCCTGACATCGGCTGACTCATGCCTACGGGGATCAGCACCGCTTGACACCGCTTGCCGACGGCTCAGCGCCGAGGCCAATTTTGCCGACGTCAGGTCGGCAAGCGGTGTCAAGCGGTGCTGATCCCCGTCGGCATGGGTCAGCCGATGTTAGGCATACTCTGCCGACGGGGGCCTCGGAACGCAGTGAGTGCCCGAACGAATACAGAAGGCAAAAGTTCTTCGCAATTGGGCTGTGCGCGGGATAATGAAGAGGCCAAATCTGAGGTATGAATAAGAAGAATGAAGCAAATGATTAAGCCAATTGGTACAAGTAGACAATGAGAGGTTCGAAGTTGGACATTGGACCGAATAAATGATCTTAAATGCCCAATTGAACCAGAGAAAAGAATTGAATAGCCCAACTAAAACAATGCAGAGGCCATGTTATGGAACGGTAGGAGCGACACAGTGCGCTAAGAAGAAGAAAGAAAGAAAGATCGACAATGGCAAGGCTAGATCAACACACCATCACGAATATGTGCAAGAGGCAAGCTGTGAAGTAAACATTGGTGATGCAAATGGGTAGCAAATAGAAAATTATAAAAGACGAATGCAAAATGAATGCAAGGAGTGAAATCTTGGGGGCATAAGCGGGTCCAGGGCATACAGCATGAAAAATACAGATGGATCGGTCTGGAAGTATCCAAAGGGCATCCTGAGGAATAATAAACGGAGAGGAAGGATCGACGTAACACAGGAGTGAATAAGGGGAAAGCAAAGAATATGAGGTGAATACCGCCGCAACACCATGAAGCATTAAAGACGAAGAAAGGCCCCGAAAGGCATGTAAGACAAAGACAGAAGCGAATACAGAGGCCGCGGACGACATGTATGGAAAAGACAGAGGCCAAAATGGCATGTAGGGTGAAGACAGAGGCCCTGAAAGGCATGTAAGACGAAGACAGAGGCCGTGGACGGCATGTATGACGAAGCGAAGATAGAGGCGGCAATGGCATGTATTAGACGAACCGGGGTATGCAGGGCGGAGATTTAAAGGCCAATTGGTGATGGACAAAGACACAGAGCACCGAAGCAGCGGCTCTGTTGAGCATCCCAAAAATAGCAGAGAACTGGCAGAAACAAGAAGCCACACATAGAAAGTGGACGACCGTGTGAGATGATAGCGACCGCGAGTGTTGAATATGATACATCAGAAGCAAGATAGACAAGTGGAGAAACAATGACCCAGTTCCAGGCAAGCTCCAGCGAAGGAGTTAGAACAAATGAAGACCCCGAAGTGAGTGGGGCTTGTGTGAGAGCAAGCATTCCAGAACGGTATAACAGTATTTAGGAACAATAACCAGTGGATGTAGTTACAACGGTGTGGTCTGAATGAACCTGAACCAATAGGCTGTTGGAGTTTGTATAACAGGCTCCCAGTCACTGCGTTCAGCGGTCCCTTAGAACTGGATCGTTTCTAGGTGCCTAGACGGCCAATTGTGTCTAGCCAACTAGACACAGTGTTTCTAGGTGGCTAGGCAGTTGTAGCCACCTCCTCAGCCACCTCTCGACTCGCCCTCGACAAGCGGACATAGACCTGTCTCAGATGATCTCGGCTGATGCCGGGTCTAGGCGGTCTCGACTTGACAGGTCTAGGTAAATAGGCGTACATAAACGTCATCTAGACCGATCTAGACCCGTCTCACAGGTTCTACACTTTTACTGGTTTAGGGACCCGCTGAACGCAGTGAGTAGATACATAGACGGAGCAACCTAGAGCGGCGGAGCTTGGGCAGAGCATTCAGGAGCAAGGCCAGTGAGTCCAGGATCCAAAGCATCTCATGGAGCCAAGATGACTTCCAATGACACAACCAGAGAAGAAGTTGTCGAAATTTCAAGTTGAAGAACACGGTGAGTCGAAAGAGCAAATACTCCTATCTTATAGTGAGGCACAAATTGTGACCAGAGTCCCGAGAAGTAACGGCCAAAAGGTCCAGTGATCAAGTGGGGACTAAAGGCTCTGAGATTTGAAGAGGGAAGCAAAGAAAGGACAACGAAGTGCGGGAAGCAAGTGATTTGATCACTGATCGATCATTCCTGCGCACTGCTTCCAATTCGCAGGCTCATTTTGCGCTCAACTGTGCAATCCACGGTGCCCGAGTCGGTGGCTGTGGGAAACATTCAAGATACACATTCAGAGGTGAAAACAACGAATTGAATTGATTTCACCCAGCCACCAACCGAGCAATTCCCGTCATCACTGAGCGCGGCGATGGATGGGAAGACCTCGCATTTTTGTTTCTCTCGGTGGGATCCCTGTGTATCAACATACTTCGTGCCATAAGATAATTACCGCCAGTCTAAGCCAGCCATCTCCGCTTTCTCATACCGCTATTTTAGGTCCCTTCAGTGGGTCCGGATATCAAAACCTACCAATAACTCCTAGGAAGGCACCACCTGTGATTCTTTTTCTCAGACTCATGCTCTTCTAATTGTCCTGCGGATTGCCTGAAAGGCGCGGCTCCTTTTAGGACGTAAATAGCCGATCCCACAAGCATGGGACAGCAGCCGTGGTTTCTGGTGCCGGAGTCTGTCCGCCCGGCGTCATTCGGCATCGTCTTTCCCGCGCTCCGCAATAACCTCAGTTTACAATTTAATCATCTCTGGGGACTTTCCTTTAAATTCCAATGTGCCTTAGGCTTCATTGGTGGTTCTCTATCGTCCTGCGGTCGGCTACAGGAACAACGATTCTTAAAGATGATCATTGCACTGTTTTTCATTTTTGAGGAGCTGGGAACTATCTCAGCTGCGGATTGATGTGAGTACGGCATTAAATTGGGACGAATTATTTCTGGTGTGGTTCCATATCCCTCAAGAAGCTCAACCGGCAGCAGATGTTGAGGAGCATCAGCGGATCTCCGCACAGCTCTACTGCCGTCTACCTTTGCTCTCGGTTCCTAAATTCGGGGCGAGATGCGATATACCACTGTTTGTAATGACAGATCGATGCTCACCCCAATTCAAGTCTCAGTCTCACTTTTGTTTGCAACACTTGAACCACAGGACTTATTTTCGGTGCGGAACACAAGAGATACATATATAGACCTACACATATGATGTGATCCGTATGATGCTTAGAATCCACATAGAACAGTATTCATGGGAAGAACACAGCAACATATATATCAGACCAGATGAACGGCACCTCTCCCCGCATCCCTGTCAAAAATGCCCACAATGACTACCACTACGGCCAATTTCAAGAATCTCACCCAATATGTCATCCTCGCTGCGACTACTGCCAAGAACATTGCAGAGACAGCTCAAGTTCCTTTCCTAGCCTCGACTGCCACATTATGCTTGTCAATTTCGAAGTTCCTCGAGGTAAGCTGATTCCTCAGGCCATTTGCATCATATTCAACTGAAAAAAACTAGACAACCAGATCAAACAATGAAGAATATGCTGAGATTATGGAGCAGATTCATGAAATCATCTGTATTGTTGTCCAGCTTCACTCAACCTCGGAAATAAAGGGTGTCCTTTCAACGGGAGTCTTGTATGACATTGCGAAATTCATACAGTGAGTGGAAGGCAGTTGAGAATGAAATTATATTCAATCCGTATGTTGTACCAGGGAACTCGAAAAGTTGTTCACACTTCTGATTCGGCAACAAAAGGGCACTTTGGGAAAGATAAAGGGACTCTTTAGACAGCCCGAGCCTGCAAAAAGATTGGACATGTGCAAGCAGGAGCTTGGCAAGATGGTTGAATTGTTCAAGGTATATAAAACAAACGGTAATTTGATGCGCATTTGAATATTCCTTGTAGGCTCATGTCACTGGTTCAACCTTGTCTCAAATGGGGCAAATGAAAAAGGATGCAAAGGACCGACATGAACAACTTCTTGCACTTTTGAAGTCTGATTCTGACCTCACCAGTTCTGATTGCTCCTCAGTGAGTAGGCATTAGGATGACTAACATTTTTAGCTCACGGTTGTTAGGTGACAGGAAGTTTGGCAAAATTGGGAAATAATAGGTGAGCCAGACCTGCAAACACAATCAGTGTAGCTAAAATCTGGAATAGCTCAGGATCATTTGGTCTACTTCCACCCTGCCCACAAATCTTCCATGGCCGCAGCACAGAGCTGCAGGATGTAGTGAATATCCTAGTGCAGGATGCTGCCCACATTGCTATTCTTGGTGCAGGGGGCATGGGGAAGACCAGCCTTGCCACAGCAGCCCTTCATAATCCACAGGTGGAGGCTAAATATACCCAGCGATACTTTGTTCCATGCCACTCAAGCCCCACTTGCACAGAACTGGCAGCTACAATTGCAGATCATGTTGGGTTGGAGAAGGGCTCAAACATGGCAAATAAGATTGCACATTACTTTGCCCATGCTCCTCCTTCCCTTCTGGTCCTTGACAATCTGGAGACCTGTTGGGAATCCCTGGAATGTCGCTCTGAGGTTGAAGAGTTTCTATCTCTTCTGACTGATGTTTCCCACCTGGCTCTCATTGTGAGTGATGTTTGTGAGTTTATCTAATAATGTCTTCAACTTCCTGCAGATCACTCTAAGAGGTGCTGAACGACCAAGCAAAGTCAAATGGACCCGCCCCTTCCTGGCTCCCCTTGAGCCACTTTCCAATGAGGCTGCTCAGCAGACCTTCATTGAGGTTGCTGATGAAGGCCATGATGAAGACAGCATCAAAGAACTGCTTGCACTAACAGGGAATCTTCCACTGGCAGTCAGCCTCATTGCGAGTGTTGCTGATTCTGAAGGATGTGGCCACGCACTTTCTCGTTGGAAATTGGAAAGTACTCGGATGCTTTCGGAAGGGTATGACCAGAGATCAAACCTGGACATATCCATCATGTTGTCATACACCAGCTCCCGGATGACGCCAGGTGCCCAGGAGCTGCTCAGCATTCTATCCATGCTACCCGATGGGCTCACAGACACCGATTTGGTGCAAGCAAAACTCCCCATCATCGATATCCTTGCCTGCAAGACAACTCTGATTCAGACAGCATTGGCCTTTGTTGATCAGGATCTGCACCTGAAGGTGCTGGTTCCAATCAGAGAACATATGATCCAGGTTTATCCTGCAGCAAATGACTCGAAGTTAAAACTACGAGAACATTTCCATCAACTTCTTGATCTTTGGAACCAATTTCAGAATCTCAATATTGCAAACATAGCCCCAAAAATTTCCCAAAATCTTGGTAATCTGAACACTGTGCTCTCGGAGGCTGTTGAGACACAGTCACCCGATGTTGTCAGGAGTATCCACACGATTCTAGCTCTCAACAATTTCTATCAGAGGACACAGGCTACCAATGCACCAATTTTCTTGTCTTTATCTGCAAAAATGGCACATTGGCAAGATCAGCCCATCTTTGGGGACTATCTTATTGAGTTCTTTGAAAGCAGTGGCTACTTACCTCATCATGTCGCCGAAGTACAAATTGAAGTCGGAAATGACTATTTCAGCTCCAGAGCCCCAATGGAACAAGGTAAGACTCGATGTATATACTGGGATCCACCGTGCTCATTCCTGACCAGCAAAATGGCACAGTGCCCTTGGAGATTATTACTTCATGAGACAAAACAATCATGCTGGTGCTCTTGATTGTTATAATTTAGCGCTCCTCAAGTCTGACAGGAATGGAAGCCCAAATAGAGTTAGCCAACTCACCCACAGTAGGGCATCTCGGGTCATGCTCAACATGGGAAATCTCTCAGGTGCACAGGCACATGCAGCACTGGCATTAGAATATGCAGAGCATCTGGAGGATGCACATGGTCAAGTAATATCATTTTGGATACAAGCTAGATGCCAGATACTGCTGGCAAACTTTAAGAGGGCTCAAAGCCTGCTTCAAAATGGCAGACACATTGTGGATTCATGTGGTCTACAGACTTGCACAATAGATCAACACCTCAGATTACTTGAGGCCGAAATACATCTCTTGAAATCAGAGTACCTTGAATCTCGGAAAATTCAGATGTTGATCCCATCCACACAGCCTAATACGCCTTCAATTATGGCAATGCTGAACATTGCATTGATTGACATGGTCACTGGAGTAGACTCAAAACATATTCAAAAAAATTTAGAGACTTGCGAGATTCACCTCAAAGCATTAACTGGATTCTCATATATGGAAACAAGTCTTATGCTGAATGCAGGTTTTGCGGTGTTGCACCTTCGCGATGGGGAACTCAACAAGGCAAATACAATATTAGCGAGCTGTTACAAATCATTTGGGAATGTCATGATAGAAGGGTGTCTGTTTTGTCTGGAAAGACTGGCGGATCTCTCTCATGGCATGAATAATATTGAAGACACACTTGGATGGGCAGTGATACTTCTCAGCCTATCAGCGGTGAAATTGCAAGAAAAACTCTACACAATGCAAGCCTTCCGTTGTTTGGGCCAAATTTTTGCTGCAAAAGGCGGTTTTGACACAGCCCTCTGCCTCTTCGAGGTTGCTCTGGATGGCTTCACTCACATGGACATTCATCATTGGAAAGCTGACTGCATGGTTCGAATTGCTGATATCTTGAATGAGAGGGGAGAGGTCCTGAAGTCGGTAAAATTGTGGAAGGGGGCGCGGCCTCTGTTCGAACGGTCATCACAAGCCACAGCTGTTGCTCAAGTTGAAGTGAGGCTTGCTGCAGTTGATCCATCAATCTTTGAGGAATATGAGGAAACACTAGGGTTGAATGAAAAGACTGGAGAGGGTCAGGATGTAGCCGGTGGTGGGGAGTAGAAGGGCAGGCCACTTGGTTTCCTCAATAACAGAAAATTGTACTTCTAGCCCTTCCCCTATTGAAATTACTTTTTCAATATGTTCGCACACAAGTGATCTGCTAGGTGCATCTGTTTTATTCCTTAATGCAGGAATTAGGGTATTATCCGGTCTGTAAGTTTTCCTTGTGCACTGAATCCAAATTTAGATTATTTATTATTTATTTTCTAGCTCAAAATTAGGGGGGTGGGAACATGTATTTCGAGGCGACTGATTGCATTTTGTCTCAAAGAAATAAGGAAATTTCGGGGTAAGGAATAGACCGAGGACCCCCGAGAATATTTAGAGAAATACCTCCGGATCCGCCGTCGACTGTACAAAACCCCTCGTGGTTATATGACGCTGCCGGAAAAATAGATATTCTTCTCAAAGGCGACTGAGAGACCGAATTAATTTGGAGGTCCGGTCCGCGACATGAGATCAGTAATTAGTACCGTGTACTTAGGAAGAGGCGAAGCGTTCATACACAACTCACCTCTTCATAACAACGATGCCAACCGGATCTGGGAACATTCCAAACGCAAAGCCACCAACTAGAGCCAAACCTTCGCCAGTCTGCTACTTGAGGAGGAAGTCCTCGGCGCGCGCTAAACGCGCGGGTGCAGACCGAAACCAATGCACTGAAGATACCCGGTCCGGGCGCTTTGCTATGATTTAGTTTGGTGCCCCAGAAGATGACATTGTGAACATTTCTGTGAAAGAGCGCTCTTTCAGTTTGATTTTAATCCTGGAATTATTACTCCTACAATACCTAGGCCCTATGTCCACATCAGGGGGCAGGTTAGCCGGATTCCGTGATCAACCCTGCTCTGCTACACACCTCGCGCTCCCATGTCAGCCTGGCATGCCTTACCAGGGCGCATTCTTTCTTGAAACTGGTGAATATATATATATCAAGGCCTGACTGTATTCGATGGAGAAAGATGTCTCAAACTTCGGCGCCGTAGGACCATTCCCGCATACATGCTGATGTCCAGCTCGCACGGCCGTCTGCAACGCCAAAATGACCACAATTATTTTCAAAGCACGTACAACCATAATCATTTCAAGAACATCAACATGATTTCTAGACAACATCTCTTAGCCATCGGCGTCGAGCAACAGTCTCCAACGTGATTCTGCGGTAATTGGCCTGTCGAACGGTGAGTCGACAAATTAGGATACTTAGAAGGTAGATTCACCACCATTTAAGAGCATCTGGTGAATCCGTCGTTGAACCCACTGTTGAATCCTTCATTGAATGCATCGGCGAGGCTCCCAGTGCACTGCAACTGCCGTGCCTCTCTGGCAATATTAAATCGGCCGTTAATCGCTGGAATGAGGAGGAAGATATCATCGTACTTGCGCTTGCCGTTGCCAGAGGCGGCGCTGCAACCTGCAGCTTCACCATCCTGGAAGCCCAAGTTGAAGCAGTCGTCGAAAACGGATCTTTCCGCACTGTGGGTCAAAGTCAGGAAGACTAGGAGGAAAGCAAGATGGTTGAAAGACTGACACAACACCCTCAACTGCCGGGGCGGCCGAGACGAGTCCCAGAGCGAGAGTGATGAGGAGAGCAGAGAGCTGGAACTTGAATTGCATTTTGGGTAGAATTGCTAGATATTCAATATCGTTGAGGAACACAAGCTTTTATAGTGGCCGTTCTATAGGCTCGGGACCAAATTAATCCGATAGACTAAGTTTACCTCGGTCGTTGAAGTGCCAGGAACGGATACCGTGAACCCATCTACGTGTTTCAACCACGGATCACTTCTATGTGGATAATTATCAATCCCTTGAGATTCACTGCATTCAGACTCCAGGGAGCTGAAGCTATTTTGAGACGAGGCGAGGCGCAAAAATACATTGTCTACTCCGGCTGGGCCCGCCTAGTCGCCAATCACGGTCACCTCGGCGTCCCGAAATAGCTCGGCTAGGTTCGGCTACCCAAGGGTCATGAAATATTTCAGACATTCCCTTACATGGACTTAATAACTCTGCACACCTTCCAAGAGACGATTCTTCTCCATTTACACTGAGTCTGATGTAAGGGATGAGGAATATTCCCGCCATTCCCTCATTGCCATTTTCGAAATAGTGACTTGTGTTGTTTTTTCGCACAGAACTTCGGACGGCCATAACTCAACAACCAGGGGGCAGATCGACAAAGAATTGATATATTTGGAAAACCCTCATCTGAGGCTACGTCGCCCCATAAGTATCTTTGTGAGATTCCGTGGGTGATAATTTCTTATTTCGGAAATGCCCAAAATTGAGTCGGCCGGATGTAGCGCTTTAAGCACGGAATTAATATGTGCCATATTTTGACTCTGCACTATTAGATTGATTCTTGAAGGCGCCCCGTAGTGAAACAAAATCAAAATACAGGATCTCGGGAGAAACATACATGATCACCGTCGAAGGCAACATTGCAAAGACTGACGAGGAACAATCTGTGATTAATCACGGGGCTCTCTTGGGACCATGGTTCAGGACGTGGATTAAACATATCGTAACCTTATTTCCATTACTTGGGGTGCTAGGGCTCGCCGATGCAAGTTGGGCGTGTCCGAAATAGGAAATTATCGCCCATAGAATCTCGCGAAGATACTTATGGGGCGACCTAGCCCCAGATAAGGGCTTTCCAACCATATCAATTTTTTTTCCACCTGCCCCCTGGTTGTTGAGATGTGGCCATCCGAAGTTTTATGCGAAACAACCAACACAAGTCACGCACGCCAACTACTTATTTTGAAAACGGCAATAAATGCCCGGGATGAATAAGCCCGGACTTCCCCAGGCTGAATAAGGCCGATGAATAATGTCTTGAGAGATACGGAGAGTTAGGTCCATGGAGTGTTATATTACATCAACTGCAGTAGATATACTCCGACTTCTGGACAGGAAAAAATTGCTGTTGTATAAATTCAGGACTACTCAGGAGAGGCTCAAGAACAGTATACAAATTGTTCTTTGGCGCCTACTGAAATATATACGCAGCTAACAGCCACTTGATTGCGAGACAGGCAGCTATAAATACCCCACACACCGTCGCGTCATCCACCGTTGGGTATCTCCATGCGGATCATCCAGGATGGTTAGTTACACTTCCTAGCGGCGTAGAATAAATTGGTTTTGTAATTTGAAAGCGATTCATTCACGGGCTATATATATTCATTTGAACATTTGAACACGTGGGTGATTGATGCATAGTGGGGTCTCACAGTAATATACCCCGCACTGGAAACATCAGTGGCAGACATCGTTAACCACTGATGGGTGACCCCTGCTCCTCGTGAACCACTGAGCACCACTGAGAACCACTGCTAACCACTACGGCTCATGAGTGTTCCATAAAAAAATTGAATAGTCTGTGTGAACCGCTGGGGTTCACTGGATACCTATGTAAAATCTGAAAAGAAAGCCCGCGGGCAATCTCTGCTGTCAAAATTTTTGATGCACAGCGCCAAAAAGTACTGAAAGTCACTGTTGCCCAACCAATACTGCAGTACACAGGAAGAGAGAGTCATTAAATCTCACTACATATTCCCCCACCATTTAGGAAACAGTGTGTATCAGTGATTCCCACCGTTCCCAGAAATCTCGATTTGCAGTTCTATTGGTTCACGCCAATCCACAGAGGTTACAGATCAATAAACTAGTGTCCCCAGAAACAATTTCAGCTGCCAACTCATATTCCATACAATGGAGTTTACTCCCTCTACTTGCCCAGAAAACATATTTAATATTTAATTGGAACGCCATTGATTACCAGTGGTATCATTGGAATCTGTCAAATCCAAACTCAGCTGCTGTGAATCATAGAACCGGTATCATGTAGCAAAAGTCAGCAGTTAACGGTGAGAGCCGATGGGAATTGCTGGAAACTGCTTCGGAAAGGAGCGGAGATATCCGGTGTCGAACAGCATCTGCCACTATCTAATCTCCTTGATTAATGGTAATAACATGCAACAGTGGCCACCAGCAGCCAGTGGTGGCCAACGTTAGCCACCAGTAAACTTTCCAATCCGGGGTTTATAACTCGGCTCTCATCAGTCCGACTTCCTGATCGGGCTCACGGCCATCAAACGAGCGTGCTCTCGCTTTTCCATAGGAATGTCCAAAATATTTCCAGGACCTTGTCACGGCGCGGATACACTGACACAAATTACTGGATCAAAAGAAGAAAAAAACGATCTAGGTCTTACGGTGCGCACAGAAAGAAATTCTACAATCTTCGCTGCAAGTTGCGTTCCCCTGCTGGTATTGTCCATCTTCTGCCCCATGGCGTGTCTGTCCGGCACATCCCTCTATATCTCACGTCCAGGAGCACGCCTGCCGACTGTGGATCGCTTTTGTAATGGTTCAGCCTGCAGTCAACTCATTACCCGACCTCTCCCCTTACCTCCATCTGCTTGAATTGGGACTTCCCTCAGCCCTTTGCCTTCTGCTTTCTCTCGCTCTGGCCCGTAAGCCTTGGATTTCACATCGCCGAAAATCCTGTTCATCACTGCGAAAGGTCCCCGCTCGGGGCACTTCACGGTTCGGTACATAATCCTCTCTTCCACGGGCTTCATTCACCCAAATTCACTAGAAAGCTTGCAACAATCAACGGAAATCGCAGCAGTCTCGTTTAATCCATGGCTATTAATCTGGCCTCTTCCCAGTGTGTGTTATGCATTTCATTACCCTATTCATTGTCCTAATTGCAGCCGACAGCTCAACCTTCGCCGCTTCTTCTCATTTCGCTTGAAGGCTCCGCACACCGCATACGATCCAAAATCCTGATGGTTTCAACCGCCATTTTTTTTTACTAGCATGCGCGGCTATTCGCCGTTCAGGGCGGGGACGGCTCCAAGACGTAGAAGTGAGTTTTCGCATCTCGGTTTTCATTCAAATCCTCCAGCAGCACGCCTGAAACTCACGCGATTTATATTGCAGTCCACTCACCCAGACGCTGATGCTCTCCCGCAGAAACTGACCTGGATTTGACTTGGGTTCTATCAGTAATACTCTGCCTTCACACGACACGACTCACGGAAGTGTTTGATCTTACAATCACCTGTAACTTCTGAAATACATTCTTGTGTCCCCTACTTCTGCGTTCTGCTTCGTATTAAAGGTTCCGCACTTCTCAGTGTCGTGTCCCTTCTTTCCCATCACCGATTTTTTTCTGCTTCATTATCTCTTGGTAGCCTCCAACACTATTCTCTAACAGTACATCATTATATCTCTCCTCTTTCCGCCGCACGGATCGAAAATGCAACGGTGGAAGTACTCCCACTGGGACAAAGACAAAGTGACGCAGCATTACCCTAGTCAGTGAACCCCATATTCATCCCCCCCCCCCCCCCCCCGTCCCTTCCTGCCTGTCGTTTTCTAGTCCCATGAGCTCACAGCACAACTACAGCCTTACATCCAGACTTCTCCGATTGGCTTGACTAAATGGCTTGCCCCGCTTCGCGGAATTTGAATTTAGCTGGGCGGCCGTGGCGGCCGTGGCTTGTGGCGTGGCGTGACTTGTGCTCGTTTAACACCAAACCATTCCAATGTAAGTATTTCGATGATGCCCACTCCGGCATGCTTCCATGTGACTGCAGATACATTGTTGATGCGGTTTGTTCCAACCCATGCCAGGGGTCAATCACTTAATGTGCGACAAAAAGGGGCATTTTTCGCACTGGACTTTGAATGGATCATCGTGGCCCTCTGGCAGGTATTGTTTACACGAAAACAAACCGTGGGAGTCACGGAGTGAGAGTGGCTTGTGTTTAGGTCCACCACAAGCCACTCTGGTTATGCCCATGCCATTTGGCAGTGCACAAGCCCACAAGCCCATTTGCGCAAGTCACGCCCAAGCCGCACACTGCACAAGCCAGAGTCTCACCTGCAGTTTCAACGCTGGCTACTCCATGTTTCAAGTCAATTACCGGGCAGAACCCCGTCCATTCATCTATGTACATAAGTCATGCATCCGCAAAATGGTTTACTTAGTATTAGTAGAGGCATCAGCAACATAGTTCTCCTTCACTAAGGTCACACCCCCGCCCGTTTGATGGCATCGGACAAAATGGCTTGTGCATGCCATTTTGTTTGCAGCGATGAGCAGGGGCATAAGGCATGGCGGGAATATTCCTCATCCTTTACATCAGACTCAGTGTAAATGGAGAAGAATCGTCTCTTGGAAGATGTGCAGAGTTATTAAGTCCATGTAAGGGAATGTCTGAAATATTTCATGACCCTTGAATCATACTTGGCATGAACCCAGCTAGCCGCAAGGGGAGCCGAACCTAGCCGAGCTATTTCGAGACGCCGTGGTGACCGTGATTGGCGACTAGCCGGGCCCAGCCGGAGTAGACAATGTATTTTTGCGCCTCGCCTCGTCTCAAAATAGCTTCGGCACCCTGGAGTCTGAACGCAGTGAATCTCAAGGGATTGATAATTATCCACATAGAAGTGCTATCCGCGGTTGAAACACGTATATGGATTCACGGTATCCGTTCCCGGCACTTCAACGACTGAAGTAAACTTAGTCTATCGGATTAATTTGGTCCCGAGCCTATGGAACGACCACTATAAAAGCTTGTGTTCCTCAACGATATTGAATATCCAGCAATTCCACACGAAATGCAATTCAAGTTCCAGCTCTCTGCTCTCCTCATCACTCTCGCTCTGGGACTCGTCTCGGCCGCCCCGGCAGTTGAGGGTGTTGTGTCAGTCTTTCAACCATATTGCTTTCCTCCTAGTCTTCCTGACTTTGACCCACAGTGCGGAAAGATCCGTTTTCGACGACTGCTTCAACTTGGGCTTCCAGGCTGGTGAATCTGCAGGTTGCAATGCCGCCTCTGGCAACAGCAAGCGCAAGTACGATGATATCTTCCTCCTCATTCCAGCGATGACTAACGGCCGATTTGATATCGCCAGGGAAGCACGGCAGTTGCAGTGCACTGGGAGCCTCGCCAATGCATACAATGAAGGATTCAACAGTGGGTTCAACGACGGATTCACCAGATGCTCGTAAATGGTGGTGAAACTTAAGTGAAACTACCTTCTAAGTATCCTAATTTGTCGACTCACCGTTCGACAGGCCAATTACCGCAGAATCAAGTTGGAGACGTTGTTTAGAAATCATGTTGATGTTCTTGAAATGATTATGGTTGTATGTGCTTTGAAAGTAAGGGCTGTGTTGTGGTCATTTTGGTGTTGCAGACGGCCGTGCGAGCTGGACATCAGCATGTATGCAGGAATGGTCCTTCGGCGCCCAAGTTTGAGACATCTTTCTCCATCGAATACAGTCAGGCCTTGATATTTTTATCAGTTTCGGGAAAGAATGCGCCCTGGTAAGGCATGCCAGGCTGACATGGGAGCGCGGGGTGTGTGACAGAGCAGGGTTGATCCCGGAATCCGGCTAACCTGCCCCCTGACGTGGACATAGGGCCTAGGTCTTGTAGGAGTAATAATCCAGGATTAAAATGAAACTGAAAGAGTGCTAAGACAATAATTGAAAATTGATTTTGAACTAGCACTCCCTGCTGCATACCAAAGGCCCTCCGGGCATCCCTGGTACCTGTATGTCACGAGCACGGCACAGCTCGATCTAAAGGGGTATGGAATCCCAAAACTGAGGACACAAATTGGGCAGAGCCCACTGCATGGGATGCAGGAATGTTGCTACAGAGCCCAAACTGGCGGGATGGACGAAATAAGCAGAGCCCACACGGGATGCACGCAGAGGCCCACTCGGGCATGCACGGCAACAGAGGCTCACTCGGAGCGTGCGTCTGCACTCCATGGAAACACAGAGGCTCATTCGGAGCATGTGCAGCGAGCAGAGGCCCGCTCGGAGCATGCACCTAAACACACGGAATGCAGAGGCCCACATGGGCATGCGCGGCGAACAGATGCCTGCTTGGAGCATCTGGGGGGGAAAATAGTGGTCCTCGGAGCAAAAGACATGATTGCAAGTAGTCTTGGGCACCCAAAGGATTGAACTCGAGCAACAGGAAGCATGCCAGTGTTGAAATCAGATTTTCTTCCACTGTCAGAGTTTTCCGAGAGCTACTAGGAGTAAGCCGAGAACGAATAGTAGTCGCATGGTAGGTAGCCCCGGTGTTCCCAGGTTGTAGAATGTACTGATTTATAGATTGGAGCGACGCAAAGAACAGAGTTGACAGATTAGAGTGAGGGCTTGAAGTTAACGAGCATCGCGGACAAAGACGAGGAGAGTGCGGGACCCAGGCACATAGAAATATGTAGGCACGTCGGCACAGAAACAGAAAGACAATGGCATGCAGGCAAGGGAACAATGCGCACGTTCTAGCAGCCATGACGGAATATCAATTGTACAGCTGTTGTCGAGAATAGGTGTAGACTGGCAGTAAGGTTTTCAAGGGGATATGAGTGAGGAACAGCTGACTAGTCGAAATTGGAGGACCGATTTCCTTTGCACGTTTACTGGCAGAGAACTAGAGGCTAAATGGTCCATAAGATAGGGGTCACCGGGAGACATTGTCCGACATCGTTACAAAGCTGATTCTGCGTCGAGTCGACTACAGAAGGAAAGGGGACCAAGAACGCCAGAGACGAGGGGGCTCACACCAGCAAACGGTGACGAGAGTGCGGAAGGTTGGTCAGTCGTTGTTGGCTCAGCTGTCCATTTCACCGAATCAAGATCACTGCGATCACGGATTTACCCGCAGGAAACAACCTGCAAATTGGAAATGCAGACACAGCGACCCATAACATTCCGTGAGAGATCCGAAATGCTATGGTTGCTATGGGCAAGATCATAAATCTCGAATTCCGACTTTCAGACCTGGTAACCTACATCGGTACCAGGAATTCATTATTATATTTGGTAAACTGAATGTATGTGCCGCTGGGCCCCTTTCTGTTTGAGCTGTTTGATCTGTGCAAGCGGCCATAGTAACGGACTGTACCGTACAGGTTTGGATTGGACGAAATTGTACGGTAATCGAGAGAAACCTCTCCAAGTACGACGAACAGCGGTGTGTTAAACTTTTACTTTGACCCATTGGCCAATGATTGACTGCACGGCGCTGCGGGCCCTTTCCATGCATAGAACCTGCCCACTGGAGCGAAATACATAGCACAAGAGAAGAACAGCATAATGAGAGAAGCCAGAGGAGGAGGAATGGCGGAAAAAAGTCGCACCTATCAAATATGGCCCAGGCTCAAGTCGAATGAGCTATACCTGCTAGATCGCATCAATAGTGTATGGAATGCAGGTGCGCGCCACGCTCCTCTGGGCCCTGTTTTGCCTATGACATAAATTAATTTGTCGAATTGCCCAAGCAAAGGTAAGGGGGACCTCCCACGCGGAGTAAGTGTTACGACCCAGTTTTCCCATTCCTGAGCAAGCGCTGTTGAGCCTCGCAGCAAGCGCGACATTCGATGCGAGCGCCTCGGCTAGAGTAGCGCGCCGACTATACGTCAGCCGCGCGTCACTTGATCCATAGCGCGCGCAGTCCGCACGAACGACATGCTAGGCCGCCAGTTTGCGCATCCTCGGTCAAGCCCTGTAGGACGTCGTAGCAAGCGCAGCATGTGCACCAAGCGTGCGGCGTATGTGCTCCGTGTGGCGGGCGCGCTAGGTACGGGGTGACGTCGCGCGGTAGCCCGCGACCGAGTGCGTTACAACACGCTAGGCTCCAAAACGCCACGCGCCGGTTGCGTCGCGCGTAAGTGTACGCGTCCTCGAACAAGCGCAGGCGGGGCTCCGTCGGACGTAGCTCAACGTCGCAGCAAGTGCTACGTTCGACGCAGCGCGCGCCTTGGTTAGCCCACCACGTCACGGCACACAGCGCGTAGTTACGGTAGTAGCCGCATCGCGACGTGCGGACGCCAAGCCAACGAGTGGGGCGCGCGACGCCCGGCAAACGCGACGCCCAGGAATGAGATCCCGAACCCACACCTGCAGGCGTGGGGATGAACAGTATAAACATAAAATAAAAAACAAATGAAAAGAAAAGACGCATCCGGAAACAACGGAATGAAACGAAGAGAGCAGAAAATGAAAATAAAGCGAATCGCGACTCACACGGCTCCAACACGAACCATCCACCCAAATTCACACCGTAGACCTTGTGCTTCGTCCAGTCCCACGACTCTTTGAGCGGGGGAGAGGAAGGTGTCGGCCCCAGCGCTTTCTTGCGATACTTCCCGGCGCCGCGGTAGGCGCTGCCGTATGCACTCGCCGGGGCATACCCCCCGCCGCGGGCGCCGCCCGAACCGTAGTTGCCTGGGCTGGTGGGGGCGTTGGCGTAGGGTTGTACCCCTCGTTGAGGCGAGGGCAGGTACAACTTGATATTGGACTGGGCGTCGCGCTGGGTGTGAGAAGGAGGCGCGCGGGGAGGCGTCGTCGTGATAGGGCGTGTGCGGGGCGAAGTGGTCGTGCTCCATTGCAGACGATGAGGACATCGCATCAATTTCTGATGGAATAATGACAAACTTGGCGCAGGCCTTCATCGTTGAGCTTTGCGCAAAGTTGATGCGTGTTTGGCATCACCGCCAATTTAATGGCAATTCAACAACCGGAGCAGAAACAAAGATCAAGCGCAAGCACTTTCATCTATTCCTGAGATTCAAGTAGTCTCTCCTAGCCAGACGCTTTAACCAATGAAGCTCGTACCTCGGATGTAGTTGAATTTCAACGATCTCAATATGCACTGTACCCTACTGGCTATTCAAGTGGGAAGTTTTTCTATTCTTCTCAACGGTCTATCCTCCTCACCATAATATCACTGGCTTTTTGTTTCTGCCACTCACTAAGTTTAGAATATCAATCAGAGATTCGGCCGATGAGGCTGTCCAGCGCGTTCGGCAAACCTCGGCAGGGTGTCAACCCAGCGCGGCAGAATCATGCCGACCCTGCCTCGGCAGAGTCTGCCACGACTCCACAGATGTCAGCTTAGCCCGGCAGGGTAGGTGGACGGGGTCAAATACGCACGACACCTTTACTGGAGCTTACTGACCAAAATTTAGAGGGCAATTTTTTGGTCCAAACGAGGCACTGTTAGCATGAGAAAACCTTTTGGGAACTTGGCCGAGTGTACAGGGAACATATGTTGAAGAATTACATAAAAGCAGCGTGTCCATGTCGCGTCAGTGCGTGTCGGTTCGCGTCGATTTTACCGGACCCGTATGCCACTGTTACTATAGTATTTCGACCAAATGTTCAAATAACGCGTAGCAGGCAAAAAATTGTCCATATTTGGGTTAAAATCGGGGTCAAAATCCAGAAATCGTTGGCCTGGATACCCTAATGGTATTTTCCCGGAATGAACACCTGAGTAGTGGAGAGCGGAATAAAATGCTCAAAAGGAGTGATCCTCTTTCATCAGTCAGGAGCTGTCGAAATAGTCAAATACACTCGATTCAGGATCTGTCAAAACTGTCAAATACACTAGGCTTTTAGGGAGGTCCCATCACCATGAACACGCGGTCTTGAGGTCGCAGCTGTCATTGGGCATGACAGTGAGAGCAAGAACAATATATATCTCCAAGAGGAGAGCAAGGGATATCATGCAAAGGTAGGAGAGGAGGAGAAGCAAGCAGGGCGAGTGAGGTCTATATAGGGAGAAGCGGGACAGTTCCGCGGTTGGAAGAGCCAAGGCTTGGACCGGGCTCGGAAGGCCCTTGGAAGTTGGTTGGAGACTTGTGAGTCCTGGTCAAGCGTGTGCAAGGCTGGTGAAAAACCTTGCAGCTTTCCCGGTCCTTGACAGGAATCGACACTTTTAGTGATCAACACTTTTGTTGAGCTTTCAAGTTGATGATCCCGGGCCTGGACCCACGAGCGGTGATAGCTTCTAAAGGTGTCTTAAAACTCCGTCTCCGCACCTCTTCTTCGTCCCTCTGAGTCGAATGTCGTACCAGTTCCTCGTCAGCGCATCCGCCCTCGGTGCTGCTTTTCTGTTCGGCTATTATGCATTTCTGGCAAGGCCAGCCAAGTTGTGCCTCCCCCCGGGGCCGAAAGGATACCCGCTAATCGGAAACTTACTCGGTATGGACCCGTACGGCCTGAGCGCCGAGACCAGTCTGAATGTACCCCGCAGAACTTCCGAGAAGCCACGAATGGCTGACTTATTCCAAATGGGCGACAGTCTATGGTTTGTGGAGACACTCATTTGCCTCAAGATTGATAACTCACGCCACCCATCCAGGCCAGATTCTACATCTAAATATCATGGGCCAGCCAATGATTATCCTGAGCGCCGTCGAGTCCGCAACAGACCTTCTCGACAAAAGGTCCTCGACATATTCAGACCGGCCGCACCTGGTCTGTCTCAGTTTTAGTCCTCACTCTTACCAAAATCCTTCATAACATACTTCCCTGCGCAAGGTGATGGCTGGAGATCTGTGAGTGACCCTGCTTCCCATCCAAATCGTTGTTCCTATTTCAGCAGTGTCGGATTCAACCTGTCGATGGCCCTCAGTCCTTACAACGATCGTTACCGACATATGCGGAGGCTGCTACGTCCAAAGCTCAGCAAGGCCGGCCTGGAGCGATATTGGCCTCTCCATGAAGAAGAAAGCAAAATTCTCGTACGGAGCGTGCTCAAATCGCCGTCAGAATTGCTCTTACGCATTCGGCTGTTCGTTCAACTACTTCATCTCTTTTCCATTCTGACCTGTAAAATACCAGGTACGCGGGTGCCGTCGTGCTGAAAGTTACCTATGGATATAGGATCCAACAAACGGACTCCGATCGCGATCCGTGGCTAGAGCGTGCTGCTAAAATGGTGCACGTCTTCTCAGAGGCCGCCGCTCCGGGCGCATGGATCTGCGATATCATCCCGGCTAGTACGTGTCTCAGAAAATCCTATCCAGGCACCTTTTAACAATGCGTCAAATAGTAAAAAATATACCGCGGTGGTTTCCTGGGGCCGGGTTTCACAAACAGGCCGCTATTTGGCGGAAAATGAATTTCCAAGTCCAGGCGGATCCATATACATGGAGCAAGTCCAACCAGGTGCAATACCAGGATGTTCCCCACTGAAATTTGGGCTGATATACGCACTACATGAGAATAACAAAGACCTCGTGAAACCGAATCTTATTTCGACCATTCTCGACGAAAATATCAACGAAGGCGCATCATTGGACGAAGACTCACTCATGTGGGCTGCTGGATCCCTTTTCGGTGGTACGACAGCTCGCTCCTCATTTTATAAGTACATTATTTACACTGTCTTTCAGCTGGCTCCGATACAACAGTCTCTGCAATTTCAACATGCTGTCTCGTCATGGCACTTTTTCCGGATGTTCAAGACAAGGCTCAGGAGGAACTCGATCGTGTGGTCGGCCGCCAGCGCCTACCGACGGGTTCGGACATTCAGGGCCTTCCGTATATCACCGCAGTGATCACAGAAGTCCTCCGCTGGCGGCCTGTAGCACCCCTCGGTAGATTCTTCTCTTCCCCGATCGGTTTTGTTTTTATCCCTTTCTCAGGTTTACCGCATCGGTCGACAGTGGAAGACGAATATCAAGGATATAGAATACCGAAGGGCACGCTGTTCATGGTCAACGTGTGGTGAGCATTCGTGTCTAATTTCGTTGAAAGATTTCCCTATTGACGGACCTCCTTAGGCACATAATGCACGATCCCCTCATCTTCCCTGAGCCCGAACAGTTCAAACCGGAACGCTTCCTGGACGACGACGGCCAACACGCCGATATCGTATACCGCTGCAATTTTGGGTTTGGGCGTCGGTTTGTGCTGGTTTTGTTATATCAGCTTCATCAGGCTAACCGCCAGTTCAGTGCCTGCCCTGGCCGGCGATTCGCCGAAGGCTCCATTTTCATCGCCCTCGCCACCATACTCGCTACCTGCAAAATCAGCGACGCCGTCGATGACAATGGCTCGGAGGTTGAGCAGGAGCCGGTGCCTACGTCGGGTGGGATCAGGTACGTTCGGAAAGAATTTCAGCATGGTGATATGAATACTTAACCTCAACTGCAGTCATCCAAGCCCATTCACTTGCAAGATTGTTCCGCGACACGAGACGGTGGATATGTTGCTCTCCGAGGACCTCTGCGTTTAAAATATTCGCGTTTCCCCCGGCCTACTACTGTACTTTAAACGTGTTTGATTTATTTTTGGTTTCCGAGCAAGGATTTGAACTGAGGGTGCGATGTCAAATTCATTCAGCCTCCTTCCCATCAGCCACGAGTCGAATATCCTCGGGAACTTCTGAACTTCCTTCGTAAGGGTGAAGAAGATCTGCAGACTCTTTCCTCGCATCTCGTGCTTTCGCCCACGCAGTAAGGGGCTCTATAAGGTGGTCGAAACCCTCTGCAAAAGCGTCCAAATCATCGATTTTCTGCCGGCCCCCCGGGGAAAGGACGGTCTGGATATGTTTGTATATCACTTTATGCGGAAACTCGGGATCCTTCCAGTCTGCTATTGGCAGTTCCTACTGCAGTATGCGACGCATTTGCACCCACCGCACCGCTGAAATGCATGGTCGACTTCTTGGAAGGAGCGCCGGCATCCTGCGGCATAGCATGTGTTGTCTCTCCGAGCCAGGTTCGCGGCAGGCCACGCCACCGGATCCTGCGGTGAGTTTTACGCTGGGGCTAGCTCGGTATGTAGATCGGATGGTCTCTCGACGTCGCTCGAGAAGTGGAAGGCAAATGTGTGGAACCCCTTGACGGAAAGGACCATCCGGAATCGATCCCTTTCGGAGGTGAGGGATGACGGAGAGCGACAGATATATGTGGCGTCGGACAGAATGCGCAGTAGCTCTAGTTTGTTGCCTCTGACCCAGTTCGTGATGCTGATCTGAGAGGTACGCCCGAACATCACACGGAATAAGAAAGAAGAGATGGCGGGTACTGGACGATTGGCGGAGAGTTACGAAGTCGTGCGTTTGTTTCGCGAAAACCGGAGATAAAAGTCTCCAGAAGGTGCGGAGATATGGTGACGGCACCAAAGTGCAGGCGCCCGCACAAATCTAACGCCCCGCCCAAGAACACGAGGGGTGTAGGATGTGGGAGAACTGAGACCCATTGGGCTATCGCTTGAACGGTAGCCTCGGCGCCAAAAGGGAGGATTTGAGATACGGACGCCGGCCAATCTTTATTGTCTCCCTTGGCCACGCGGATTTTATTCACCCGCCAAAACACCGCCGCTGGCCGGTCGAAAAGCAACAAGAGCAAGGTGTCCGGTGCTGTGTGCTGGTACTGCTTGGCCCACATGCCACCAATTCTATGCAGCTGGTCGGCGATTGGGTGTCCAACTGGACAAGCGTACGCAGTCAATCGCGTCAGGAGTCGGGTGAGCTGGTCGTCTGTTCGAGGAGTGGTCAGAAAGGCAACCGAGAAGCTGAAGAAGGCGCTCCCATGCTTCAACAGATGTCGAAGTCTGGATCCCGAATTGCGATTTCGAAGGTCTGATATGACTGCGACACATCCAACAAGATACGTCGCACAGGATTCAGGTTGTTGGGGATTATTCAGAGACTGTAGGAAACAATTGAGTGCAGTCTCTACTGAAATAGGTGAACCGTTTGGACTACGGGAGCTTTCTGAGCGTTTGTTCACTGTAGCTGATCACAACGGAAAATAAGGCGCACCTGGTTGCATTTATGAATCACGACGTATGGAGGAAGATGGTGAGGCAGTGCTTGAAGAGTTGTCTGTGTTGGGCATCATTTGCAAATCATTTGATGTTGAAAAGCAACCCTAGTTTAGCAGCGTCCGAGATCTATGCCGCTGCGTCGTCAGAAAGGTAGTCTACAGTCTTACGGTGTCTATACGATTATGATGCCTAATCTAACGGCAATTCGTGCCTCTACTTTTATTTCACGCCTCGCCCAAGATCTCGAGAGACGCGCTTCAGATCCTGCAGCAAGTACTTAAGAATGCGCCCGTGGCCTTCTAACATCTTGGAACTCACATCAAATTCTTGCTGCGTGGAAGTCTCGATCCGGATGGCAATCGTGTCGCTTTGGTTTTGCTGGAACTGAGCCGTTATTCGAACAAACCCGTGGAGGAAGTTTTTAAAAACACATACGTTGAGGGTCCCATTGCTGAGCTGGATATCTGGCGTCGCCGGGCATGATCCACCAAATCTGATATAGTCCCTTGTGTTCAGTGTCACCAGCAAAGTGTTGGTATAGACTTTGTTAATTATCAGCCGACGCTACTAGGTGAATTATACGCAGAGCTTACATCGACCCTCTACAACAATGAGTCAACAAATGCAATCAATGCGTGGGACAACTCCACGTACGGAGCAAGAACCAGAAGATGTACAGGAAGGTGTTGGGCCACGCCTTGATCTGCGGTCGTAGGTCAGTCGAGGATAGCGGCACTAAATAAATAAAATACAAACCGAAATGCACGCAGCCACGGCGCAGAGGCTGGTTGGGATTCCTGCGCTGAATTAAGATTTGGTAGGGAAGAAAGAAGTAGGAACAGCGGACCCGTATTGAACACGAACATAATCTGGAGGCACAGTTATCAAAAGAGATTATTTGCCAATGCAGCAACGGGGAATACACACAAGGCGATTGATCATGGTGTCGGTTTTTTCGTACCCAGTTTTTGAGGTGTAAAGATAGTAGATCAAAACCAGCGATATAGACGTGTTGGTCACGGCAGCGCAGACTTCATAGGCAAAACAGAGGTTCTGTGAATATAATTGCGATGAGTACGGAGGCCAAGAGGGGGGATATGATATCCGAACATCGAGTGTAGTCAGCTCATCCCAAGTCCGAATCTTGAGCCTAAGACATGTTAGCTATAGTACCAATGCTCAAGAACACTCCATACGCCATGACGGAGTATGCTGACGCAGCCTTTAGTGAGACTATATTGTTGCAAAACTAGGCCAGCCGGATCTCTCTCACCAAAAAGTATGCCTGGAAGCATTGTTTTTTTTGAGCATAATCCTCCACGACGATGGGTGACTACGTACCGAAAGTAGCCAAGCTCATGAAAGCCTACAGCGGATGAGGATGTGCAGAGCTGAAAGATGAAGACAAACCAGAAAGCTGCAAGCAACCCAGCTTCTATTGCTCACTGCATCAAGCCAGACAGATCAGTCGGAAATTGGGTCCATATGTATAATCCGAGAAGGAAACATACATCGATAAACTCGATAGCAGTAAAATCTACGAACGAGATTAGAACAACCTGAAATGGAACAGCTGAGAATAGCTACAATTGGACACCGATCGCGATGAAACTACTGAAGAATATCTCGATGATCATCGTACTGTACAGGCAAGCAAGTCAGATGTCTGTAGCTGAGGCAAATGAACGGCCAAACTTGAGAAGAGTGTCGATGACCTCCGGATGATTAAAGTTGGTGACTAGGTAGGTGTAGGCTAGGGACGTATTAGTATGCTATATGCAACAGAAGACCACAATAGACGAACCGCTTGCTACGGGGATGACAAACTGGATGAGAACAAACAGATCGAATAGTATCAATTCGACGCACATGTAAGGATCGTCATTTGGCAAGTATCACACAGGACGACGAAGGCGACCTTGGGGATTCAGAATAAGTCAAAAAAGCATTGGATTGGTCGGTCGTGTGCCACCAGAGTTGTAATCCACCATGGGTCCCGCTTGCGGTAAATGTGGAAGTACAACCACGCCTGGAGGCATCCGGCTGAAAACTTTCAGCCTGGGTGAGCCACGTGGCTTGCGAAATACCACATACCGCCATACAGCCTTTTTTCACCAGGATTTAGATATTTTAGAAGTAAAGGCAAGAGTTGGCTGACTCACGCCGCGGAGATCACCACTGCGTCAAAGATGAGGCCAAACCTGATTTGTGAAAATGAGTTAGGAAAGACCTGGACAAAGGGCAACAGCGGGAAGCGGACGTTTTATCGAGAGTTGGCATGGGCTAACATGAAGACACGCCTGCATTTATTGGAGCTCGCTAACCAGCGTAAGCGACTCGGAGATCGAAATAATTCCATGGACGGTGATGGGGTGACGGCTAAGGGCCCGGTCCACCCGAGTCGCCAATGAAAATGAAACAGTCCAAAATGGAAAGTCAAATTAGGCACTTTCCGTCATTCCTCCTTTCATAACCAACACTGGAGGGTCCTCATTGGTGGAGCATCTGCTTAGACGCCTAGAAGTCCAACGAAGCTCTTTTTGCTAAGGATACGCTTGGGCGGGTGTTGAGGCCGTACGTGGGGAATCGTGCTATATGGAGCTCAACAGCCAAAAGTGTGCCGAGTATGCCCTCGTCTGGCGGTTGGCCATGATTCTTGGAAAGAACCGCCGTCACTGTCACGAGTCACAAAGGCCTGGGCCAGACCCTAAACGGCTACAAAGCCGCCATCAATAATGGGACTGATTTTACATCAATCTCAGTTCAAACTCCGGCATATTGCACAAAGCATCTTTGGGGGGCTTCAAAATTGATTACAATGCTCGGGGGGGGCATGCTTTTATCCAATATAATTACAACCCGGACCAAGAACCCCTAACCACTAACCTGAACCGGTACAACTCGAACCTAACCTGAGCCGCCCGGTTCGGCACCACCGGAGTTTGATCGCAAATCAAATCCCTTGGGCATGTGATTACCTTCTCCATTCCTTCCTTTCGTCCGACTCGGAGTTCTCGCGCTCCGTCGGCCCTGGTTGCCTATTACTATGCTTTCGTGTACCACCTCTGGTCAATCATCGGCGGAATTAACAATATTAATGAATGTACTGGACACGCCCAAGAAGAGTCGCAACCTATAGTACTCATTCTTCGCCATTCATGAAAAACTTCACTCTCTGGGGCGGTATCTATAGTCTTGGACCTATTCTTCCACAGTACCAAGAGTTGTGCTCGGATATCATCGATATATCATCAACGCCGGGATTTTGGACAAACGAGTCAATATCATGACCGTCTGACTCTCGAGATGGCCAACATAAGCGTGATGGGGCCGTGTTTTGAGCAGCGAGATAAGGCTGCGGTGCCACTCTGAACTAGATATCGGACCTCAAGGAATATCGGAAACTGGTCCCAAGGACAGCACAGTAAATTTTCTACTAGGTCGAGAAATACCGGAAACATTTAACGAGCCGAGAGTTAGACGGCCAAAAATTCGGCCCCAACCTGCAGCTGCTTGACGTAGCCCCAGAGCTGCTGGAGCGACGGTCTGCCCTGGGTCTGCCGGAGAAACGGTTACAAGATCAAGGAACGGGGCCGGTCATTCGGTGCGCACTGCGCATGGACCTCGAATGATAAAGATTTTTTGGATCTTCCTGAGCGTTCCGGAGTTACGAGACCAGCGGCCTTTTTCGTGGATATGCTTTCCACCTGTGAGCCAGAATTTCACCTCCTTGTACTTACAGTGAAAGCAGTGCCCTCCCTGTCGGCTTCCTTCTCTTGTGATCGAGATGGCAACCGAGCATGCACCGCGGAGGCGCTGGCTTCAAGCGCCTCGCAGCGAGCCCGAACTGCCACACACAAGTGACAGGTCAATAACTGGAATGGTGTACCCTTCGAGCGTGAAACGGATTGTATCCCTCGATTCTCTTCAAGGCGCGGATATCTCCCAAGAGCGACTCAAGTGGCTCGCAGCATCCTAACCAAGAGCCGGTGTTGACATGGTACTGCA
Organism: Mycena rebaudengoi; assembly: GCA_029282285.1. Taxonomy (NCBI): domain Eukaryota; kingdom Fungi; phylum Basidiomycota; class Agaricomycetes; order Agaricales; family Mycenaceae; genus Mycena; species Mycena rebaudengoi. The sequence continues at coordinate 40,757 of JARJCX010000003.1, read as the reverse complement.
TCCCACGCCTCCCGTCCATTTGGATGTGGATTAAGACGCTCCACAGACCTTCACGTACCTTCTCGCCGCCGCAAACTATTTTCAAAAGTGGTGCAGGCCGAGATCGACGCCGCCGTCAGTCAGAGTCGCCTCCCGACCTTCAAGTTTGAGGACCAGGAATGACTCCCGTACATCGAGACCGTATGCAAGGACCTCAATCGTTGGCTGCCCATTGTGCCCCCAGGTATGTAAGTCTCAACTTCATCTTGCCTTTTTTCATCCCTTCTTGAACCCAGCCATCCCACCGAGCCATGGACGACATGTACGAAGGCGATGCGCTGGTGAACGACGCGCTGGTCATCACGAGGCGTGACTCTAGGATGCTCTACAGGCAATCTTCGTAGTCACCACGGGTGTAGTGTGTATCTTCCTAGTCTTTGTCTCCCTCCCATCGCTTACATGCCTTACCCCCAGTCTGCCTCGCGGACGTCTCCGTCTGGATCAACAGCGTCAAGGCCCCGCGGACCTCCACGTCACCTGCGCCGTTAACACGTCCGGGGCGAGATCTACTCTGTTGCGGACATGCCTGATGGGTGGCTGCTCATTCATCCGTCCTTGACTGCGCCACGTCCGACGATATCTACGAGGAGCTACTCCCGACGGATGCGTTGGTCATCGTGAATGTCTGGTGAGCGAGCAGTCACTCCGTCCATCGAGGCTGTCTGCAAGGGCTATATCACTGGCTGCCCATTCTGCTTCTCAGTACGTCCTCATTTCTCATCTCGTTCCGTAGTTCATCCACTCATGCATCTCAGCCGTCCCCACCGCGCCATGGCCGACGACATCTACGAGGGGCATTCTTTCCAGAGCACGGGCCTCGGTGCGCTCTCCCCGTCTCCGTCGTCGTCCCCCGTTGCTGATATACCGTACCCCCTACCCCTAGCGTCGGCTTCGGCCCCACCTCCATCTGGATCGACGTCGCCAAGCCGCTGCACGCCTCAACCTCAAGCCCTCGACGCGTCCGGGAACGAGATCGACCATCTTGCCAACATGGCCGATGTGATACTTACGAGCGTGCTCTCCATTTTCACTCATTCTTTATCTGGTCTTGACTCGCCCTCAAGCGTCGTATGTGCTCTGTACATGTAGTATATACATCTAGTTCGTCGTCGGCGAGAATACAAGACGAGGGCACTATGATATTGTCCTCACCATAATGACGGAATACGACCGTGATATCCATTCAATCGGATTCCAGCTCGCGCATGGCGGCACGCACCGCAGGGCCGGGATCCAAGTACAGCTTTGTGGCGATCTCCAGGCGGAACGACTGCAACGGGGCGGCTGCATGTCGTTGATCATTAGACGACGAAAACCGGGACGCCAGCGCGCCGAGGAGCGAGTTATATGGACATTCCATGGCCAACTCCATGTAGCGCTCGATGCGAATTTTTCGTATGCAAGGGAGAAAACTGGGGGATGCACTCAGACGGTCCAGGAAGGCTATCAGTCCAGCTTCCGCGTCTTCGATATGGAGTTCGGTGAGGGTGGCCATGGTGCCGAGGAGAGTAAGCAGAGCGCCGACGGCAGGGAAGCGCTGTGTGACCATTGATAGGAAGAGTCTCTGCAGGGAGCATTGTGAGCGCGTGATGAAGGCCGCGAGGGGCGAGAAGTCGGCGTCCTCGGTGCAGTAAAGCTTGAGTACGTGAAGGGATGGGGTGGTTAGGAGATTGATGAGGTGACGGCAGTGGAGGACGTCTGTGCCTTCTAAACCTGGCATGCTGTCGAGGCTCAAGGTGCGAAGCGACTGGTGAACGCACGAGGGGCCATCTGCGCGCCCGTAACGGAGAGCAAACGATGATTCGAGCAAGTTGGGCGCAGAATTCAGCCCATCGATATACTCAGACAGCTCGAGGTACATTCCATTGAAGGACAACAGCTGTGCCCAAGGGAGGATGATTCTCGACGGCGCAAGACATACCAACCGGACATGTGATATCTGGAGAGAGTGCTCGAATGCGGTGATAGGCTGCTGCGGTACCGAACGATACCGAACGCCGATGGACAGCCTCTGTAGCAGCGGAACCGGTAGCATGGGCGGAATTTCTTCGAGCGTCTCGGAGGGGACGTAAAGGTCGATATTGCGCCACCGGGAGGATTGTTCGCAAAGCATGGGGACAATGGATGGAGATGCGGACCGGCCCCAGTCCAGTCTCATGTCGAGCGGATGCGCCCCTCCGAGAGAGAGCCAGCCTGCTCGAGCACTGAGTGCTCGAGCAGGCTCGATTTCAAAATAAAGCGGTCTTCATCATCGTACAAGCTGAACCTGGGCGAACTTCAGAGCTCCGACATGGAGTGGGCGATGGCACGCCAAGTTCTGCATATATGCGTCAACCACGAGCGCTCTATGACCGGGCTTGTCCAAGACGGTTCCCATGGGACAGAAAGGGCAAATATTTGGAAGACGACGTCTGCAGGGAGTGAGAGAGCTGGGGTGAGGGATGCCAATGTATGGCAAATTGTATCCCTCTGCTCCTCCATGGTGGCCCAAGAAGATTCTCCATAATCCTGCAAAGCTAATCTAGAATCGATCTCTGCAATGGAGTGGTCCACCCTGACCAACCCCCTAGCGGATCTGGGACGTCGCTCGCTGTGCGCTCGCTAAGACGCGTGAATAGCAGGAACCAAGCAAGATGATGACATAAGCTATGGACAAACAACGTGAACCACGAACATCCAAGACATCCTCACTACTACAGCGAGATCTTTGCGCAAATCGTGCACTGGCCTGATTTCTTTCAGACGTTTGGATAAGATGCTGAATTACCAGCGTTGAGTGGCACATTTGCATAATCGGAATCGAGAACTCACTGGAGTTGGACCAACTCAGTTGGTTCTCAATTGGTTCTGAGAAATTTCGGTAGATTAGGATTTGGGAACACGTCCTTGGCTCGCAAACTTCCAGGGAACTGGCTAGGGGAAGATTCAGGAACAGATCTGAGGTTTTTACCAACCTTGGCAATGGTTCCGTTTGAAGTCAATATTTGTTTGTGGAAAGAACCAGATATTTCGCTCCCATGCTGCTAACAAACACCCGCTTTTGACTTCAAGTTCTCGACATTCATGGCGAACGCGTTCAAAATGCGCGAGCTCATATAAGTCATATTCACTGCGTTGAGGCCGTTTGTAGTCAGAGGCTGGCTACATTGGTTCACATTGGGTCACATTGGTCTACCCATGGCCTACCCCTGGTAGACGAGGGGATCGACATATGTGTTTGGCTACGCTTGGGTAGCCTGGTACACAGGAGGTAGTCACATGCTGTCACAGTGTGACTACATTGGGCTACATCGGGTAGCCCAATGTGGACCCACCGCGACATACCATATCCTGCCCGAGGATTCCACGATGAGGCTGTCATACTATGAGAGCGTGTCTGAAAAGGTCTGAAATGGCGCGCCGCTAGTGCCACATGCGGCTTGTGTCGCATCAGAGAGCCAAACATGCCATACTTAACTTTGGTAATCATGGCCACATCAGAATTGACGTTGAGAATCATTGCACAAAGACTTACTTGGAAATACCGCTACAAGCCTATCAATGTAAATTGGAGCTTCTCCAACTTGGCATACCTGGGTCTACCCTGGGCAAACCCTGGGTCTACCAAGGTACCCCCAAGTAGACACAGTTTGGGTAGGGTGGACCATGCGGCAACAACTGTGTTTACACCGTTATTCCCAGGTACACATATGCCCATGTCTACCCCCTTGTCTACCCCCGTAGCCATACCCTGTGACTACGAAGGGCTTCAACGCAGTGATTTGCCGTTCTTTTCCAGTGTTGTAGATAAGGGTCTTAATAATGGGGCGTGCTGAAGTTAAGCCCTTAGATCTTATTCATTAATAAGGGTACCCATTTTACAACCATTTTAAAGGTCAAATTAAGGGCTATTTCCCAAAAAGGAACGCAACACCGCAGCATGAAATTCGCGCAGACAGAAGTTCTCCGGAATCCCTGCATCGGGTTGTTGCTGTGCTCGGTCGTGAGAAGCTCCCCATACAAGTTTTCTTCAGATGACTTCTATTCAGCTTGTCATCGCGAGGACGGGCGGGGAGGTGCGGGACAGTGGGCGCAAAAATCACTCCGCATCAGTTGCGATCAAGTTGTGATGGTGGATTGATTGGGGATTGTAAGGGTTAATAAGGGCTTAGTGTCTGTTCACCTCAATGTTAAGGGCTTAGCTTATCACGAATCAAGCCCTTAATAAGATAAGCCCTTAACAACTTATCTACAACACTGTGAATCTTTTCGACCTCTTGGAATGGTTTCATCCCCTAGTCGTTCTCTTCAGCGGTTACCGTGACGTGTGAGTCTCGCGACTCGTTGACGACGTCGCGAGCGCCGCCCCGTTCCGTTCTTGATTTCAATAATGTTGACACGCTTCCTTCAAAAATTTCTACTGCTCCAACTCTGCGCAATCACTGCTAATGCGGAAAGGACGAGAGGATTTCGATCGGTACATCTCTGGCTACAGAAGGGAATTTGATGGCACGTGGAGGAGTTGAAAAAGAAAATTCGACCCAGGTAGATTTTTCGCGAATCGGTAGCCCCTTGATCTCGTGTTCATTTTTTTTTGATGGTAAATGCCGATAATGAACCCAGTTGGAAACAAATTAAAATAAGGGTAATAATACAGTCCGACTATATAGATATTTTAAATTTTAACCTTCATTTTCAAAAACTTTGACCCAATCTGTCGTCTTCACGAAATCCGCCCATGTATGGGGCGGTCTGGCCAATCCTGCATGGCTTGAGTGGGTCTTGCCACCAAAACTACGAAATATATTAAGCAATGACAGGATGGGGTTATAATACGGGACGCAGACTCACATCCATATTCACGGATGAATTTGAAGGATTCCACCATGTCGACAACCAGAAAAGGGGGCGTCCCAGCGGACGCCAGACGATCAGCGGTTTCCTCATAGCTGAGCTCACGATACACAATCTTGATCCCGGTAACTAATTTTAAACTGAGAATCATACTAATCGGAATAGCAAGTATGGGACTCACTGTCGGCCAGTTGGCGGGCCATTTCACCGATAGTGATATCTTCGCTGGTTGTGCAGACGTCCGTACCTACTGGGAAGTTTTCGGCCTCCAACGCTCGGAGGACGAAAAGACCTGAGAAGTCAACATAAATCGTTGCAGTTGTCACAGTAGAAATGGTGGAAGACAAACCGTAATCATTCCCAGCATCAATGACGGGGAGGACTGAGGTAGCATTTGCCGGAAAAGCAATAACAATGGTTCCATCTGCCTCTTTGGTCCTGAAAGCGGTAAGGTTGACAATATTTTCTGCGTAGAATCCGGTCTCGATGTTGACCAGCGGAATTCCCGATGTCATCCCGTACTCGGTAACCTCAGCCTTCCCGTCGAAGTGCAAAACGTTGACATATTTGCCGTTGCTGACTTTGCTGGGCGATTCCAAGCCAGACCAGACAACTCGGCTGACTCCCGCCGATTTTACTGCGTCTATGAGTAATTTCCCCTCGTCAATTTCCTGGGTTGAATGGTGTGAGATGGAACTCAGTGGAATTGTCACAGTACGAACCCTCTGCTTGTCGCAATGATCCCAGAAGTTAGTCATGAGCTATCAAGCATTAGCTCCATGAAAGTCAGCCAATTATGTCACTTACAAAAGCCATGTCCGCGCCACGGAAGGCCGCATGAACCGCATTGGCGTTTTGTAGATTTATGTCGAGTTCAACCACATCCACACCGATCTTCAAGAGCTCCTGCGCTGATTGCTTGGTGGCATCGCGGGTAAAACCACGGACACGGTACAGCCTGTGGGACGCTGCGAGCGCTTTAACAAGGCTTCCTCCTTGAACGCCTGTTGCACCAACAACGGCGACGAGGGGAGCAGATGATTCTTGGGTTCCAATGGTCATGGTGAGTTCTGCCGCAATGAATACAAGGACTCCACATCTCCTTTATAAGTTGGCCAACGAGTTGGTTAGTCATACAAACATTCGCCGCCGCGGCCGGGAAACATTTCTCAGCGCAATTGTAAATAGTGCGTATACAACGGGATATAATGAGAAAGTTTGAAATCGCCTGTCAAAGTAAGTAGGCGAGGCAATACAATCTCCGGAGCCCACTTGGAGCCAAAGAATAAGTAAGACGACTATTATATATTACCTACCGACCGCTAAACACAACCTCAGTTTCCAAAAACTTTGACCCAATCTGTCACCTTCACGAATTCCGACCATGTATGGGGAGGTCTGATCAACCCTGCATGGTTAGAGTGGATTTTGCCACCATAAACTTACAAAATATATTAACAAGCAATGACAAGATGGTGTAGTACTGGACTTAGACTCACGTCCATATTCATGACAGAATTTGAAGGCTTCCACCATGTCGACAACCAGAAAAGGCGGCGTCCCAGCGGACGCCAGACGATCAGCGGTTTCCTCATAGCTGAGCTCACGATACACAATCTTGATCCCGGTAACTAGTTTTAAACTGAGAAACATAATCGGAATAGCAGGTATGGGACTCACTGTCGGCCAGTTGACGGACCATTTCACCGATAGTGATATCTTCGCTGGTTGTGCAGACGTCCGTACCTGCTGGGAAGTTTTCGGCCTCCAATGCTCGGAGGACGAAAAGACCTGAAAAGTCAACATAAATCGTTGTTATTGTCGCAGTAGAAATGGAAATGGTGGAAGACAAACCGTAATCGTTCCCAGCATCAATGACGGGGAGGATTGAGGTGGCATTTATCGGCCAAGAAATAACGACGGTTCCGTCTGCCTCTTTGGTCCTATACGCCGGCAAATTGCCGATATTTTCCGCGTAGAATCCAGCCTCAACGTTGACCAGCGGAACTCCCGAAGCCATCCCGTATTCGGTAACCTCGGCCTTCCCATCGAAGTGCAAGACATTTACATATTTGCCGTTGCTAACTTTGCTGGGCGATTCCAAGCCAGACCAGACAACTCGGCTGACTCCCGCCGATTTTACTGCGTCTATGAGTAATTTCCCCTCGTCAATTTCCTGTGTTGAATGGTGTGAGATGGAGCTCAGTGGAATTGTTACCGTACGAACCCTCTGCTTGTCGCAATGATCCCAGAAGTTCGTCATAAGCTACACAAACATGAATTCCATGAAAGTCGGGTAACAATTTGCCTACGAAAGCCATGTCCGCGCCACGGAAAGCCGCATGAACCGCATCCACGTTTTGTAGATGTATGTTGAGTGCAGCCACCTCCACGCCTGCCCGCACGAGCTCCTGAGCTGATTGCTTAGTGGTATCGCGGGTAAAGCCACGGACACGGTAGAGCCTGTGGGATGCTGCGAGCGCTTTGACAACGCTTCCGCCTTGAACGCCCGTTGCACCAACAACGGCAACAAGGGGAGCGGATGGTTCCTGGGTGATGGTCATGGTGTGTTCTGCTGTGATGAATACCAGGAATTCGCACCTCATTTATATGTTGGCCAACGAGTTGGTTGGTCATACAACATTCGCCGCCGCGATCGGGATATTTGCCGATGTGGCCGGGAAACACCATTTCCCAAACGGGGCTGCTTATGAACTGGATTGAATTGCGGCCTCAGATCAGGAAACCTGTGGTGTATCGCGATTGGGTGATAACTGTCAAAGAGGGTTGGAAAGTTCGAGGATGGCAAGCGTGGGATGAAACAGTGATATGAGGTACAAGAAATCCAAGGAAGCGCCAAATTGGCGATGTAACGAGAAAGGATGGATGCAGGAGGAGAAGGACCGATATAAAGGTCTTTAGAATATTGCAAGTCGTACCTGGAAAACATGTGACTCCGGCCCGCATTGCCCATATTCACAACTATTGCTTTCCCGTCTGCTTTCGAGGGCCGTGAGACGATATCTTTGCATTTCCTTCAAACTGGCTTGAGGCGTAGATGACTGTAGCATACATTGTAGAGGCAAGTGTATGTAGGTACAGTGCCCGTATGTTCCTCAATGGGACCACCGCGGTTATACAACTTCCTTCCTTCCTTCCTTCCGGGGATCAAATGTCAAAAATCCAACCGCGACCTTCCCGCCGACCGTAGGCACGGTAGCTTTTTATACTGGTGAAATCTTGAAATTGACTTTGGTGGGCCAAGGCGACAAATCGACGTGGGCTTTGATGCCATCAGGACAAAATGGCCTGCGCACTTCGGAGTTTGAATTGAGTTTTAAATCCATGCCAAGTGTCTTGAAACCAAATCAAAGAACATTCACAAGGATACAAATGTCAATGCTTAACTTTGGGCTACCTGGGACAGCACCTGAATGAATATTTAAATTTCGCACAGATTGGGGCGGCATGGTGCCAATTATAGCCGATGCGACGGAATTTTTCACCGTAGCACACCCAATTCTTGTGCTGTTGTTTTCCCTGGGTATAGGAGTGTTCTTAAGTATCTATGCTTCACATATCACAAGAAATTCCAGGGATTCAATAAATTTTGAGCAGTTTGGATGATTTCCATTAGCGTGCTCGAGCCGCTGTAAGCAGCTATGGTACACGGTAATTACTGTACTATATTTTCTAGGTGCGCAATCTGGTCCGTATGTCACCCACAACTCGGACGGCGCATTGGCGGGCAGGGCAGGTTGGGGCGACTCCGGATAGGCGGACGAGCGTGGAGCCATAGGTATAACATTGGCTACATGCCTTTATTTTACTTTCTTGACGAAATTGATCTTGCGCGCGGGCCATAAGATATCATTGCAATTGTTACATTGGCAGCAAGAGACAAACCAAGTTCCCCGACCATTTTCATACCTCAAACCTGACGCTTTCGGAACCACACTCGCGCCTTCGTATCCGGGATCCGCAACCCGTCGAATAACTGATCTGGCGGCCGCACACCCTCTGTCTCGAGTTCGATGTCGTAGTTGAGCACAATGTGCGCGAGCATCGCCTTGAGCTCTGTCGCCGCGAAGAATCTGGTGGTGCACCCATGTTTAAATGAGCTTTAACATAGGTGTGCCGAAAAAAGACATACCACCCAGGACACGCGTGCTTGCCGTGCCCGAAGGCCAGATGCGTTGGCTCCGTTGTCACCATGTATTGTTTGAATCTGGCGCCCGGGGCCGGTTCGGACCGCATGTCGGAGAAACGGAAACCGTCAAAGACCTCTGCGTCCGGGTAGTTGTCTGGAATACCGCCGGAATATCATATATACACATGGACTAGCTGATCTGCTAAACCTACCCGGATCGAGGTGTACAGCCCGGATGGGGACCTGCACAAACGAGCCCGAGGGCAAGAAGGTGCCATCGGAAAACTTGAACCCGTCGGGATGGATGACCTTGCGGGCTATTGCGACTTTAGGATTATCAGTTTCGGTTCAGAATCCGCCACCTTTAAGGACGTACGAGAGCCGAAACCATTGATACGCTGCGACTCGCGGAGGAAGCTGTCGATCTTGTGCATATCGCCCAATGCGGCTTTGGTCCACCCCTCCTTCCTTATGACACTTTCGACCTCATCCCTCAACGGCTGTATGTAGCTGGGGTACGTTGCGAGATCGAGCAGCGCTTCCGCAAATGTCTTGAAAAATAATTATCAGTGATAGTCGGATGAGATGAGTTCTATACCATACTTGTGCAGTAGGCCATTGCTTCGCATGGCAATACGAGTCCGTCTAGGGAGTCCTTGATATACGGCTTAGTAAATGGAAGAATATAAAACTAATGGCTATCAACATGAGCACAGCCCAGACCCTAGGCACTCGATTTCACATGTGCAGCCTTTTGAATATGCCAGAATATTGTCAAGCCATAGCAGCTTCGGTATTATCGAACGGTAACGCAGTAGCAAAAAACTATATTTCTTTTGTTTTAAAGAAAAGAACAAAGAACACTGAGGCTTGTTGAACTTCCAGTGAGCTTTCGAAATTACTGTAAATCACAGGCAGAAAAATTTGACCTCTATTGGGGACAGGTGGTTCCCGCCCACCCTCCGCTCGGTCGCCGCTTCGTGTCGACCAGCTCAGATTGGGCGGAACAAAGCATGGCCTTTGGCCATGCCCAGGAATATTTCTTCTGTAGCTCCAGGCCAAAGTAAATATGGTGCAGAGCTGTAAACATGAGATTGAATCTATAGGGGACAGGTGATTCCCGCCTTTCGGTTCGACCAGCTCAGATTGGGTGGAACAAAGCTAGCCTTTGACCATGCCCAGCAATATTTATTCTGTGGCTCCAGGCCAAAGCAAAAAACAGTGGAGAGTTGTAAACATGAGATTGAAGGATATCGGGATACTTCCTGGCCGCGACACGGAGTAATTCCATTTGGAAACCCAATAGTGCGCTCGATTCTTCGCCCATGGGCTCATCCCGTGGGTTTATTTGCTCAAAACAAATAGAATTGTGCCTTTGTCCTATGGATTCTATTTGTTTCAAACAAAACCCACGGGATAAGAATTGGGCACCCCTAGTTTCGCTCTAAATGAGATTTCCATCACTAATTCCGGAGAGTCCTTTCACAAAACCGCATTTTTCGACGTAATTTTGTGACCGTCTATAAACTTTGGTGTTTTTTTCTGGTAGGAAATAGGGGTGCTCAATTCTTAGCCCGTGAACCCGTCCCACGGATTTATGAGTACTTATGTAACTAGGTGTCGGCATAGCCCGACTGTAACCTTGCTTGTTTTTGGGATTAAGTGTCTCGGAAACTTTCGGTGCAACTCTGTTTGAATTGATTGCGGAAAAGTATGGCGGGTACTCTGCATGTAGCACTTTTTCTTTCAGCTTAGAGTAATAATAAATAATCAATATTTCTTTCCGGCTCGCTTACAGTTCAAGACACTGCAATGATTATTCCGCTGTCATTTGAGAAACAGGGGCAGAAAAACACCTAGTTGGAACTGAACCAAGAACCGCGAACACTTCACGGATGGTGTAAGAAATTCGGATGGTGACTGCATTGAACATTCTCTCTTGGCGGCAGGGAATTTTATTTTGAACTTGTGTCACAAACTTGGCAAGGAAACATTTGATTTCATTCAAGAAGCTGCTACTTTTTCACCCAAAAGTAACGGGGCATTGGACACTATGTGAGGCGACGAACCAGTAGAACAATGGTGGCAAGTTGTTGTGAACAAGACGTGAAGGGAAATAATTAAGCACATTCTCCTCCAAAACAATGTCAAACTATGTGAGGCGACGAACCAGTACAACAATGGTGGCAAGTTGTTGTGAACAGGACGTGAAGGGAAATAATTAAGTACATTCTCCTCCAAAGCAATGTCAAAATTGTGTTCATTCTTCCTTCACAGATATTCTTTTAACAGCTCAATACTCTCATTTTCTTAATAAGTACGAGTTCTGCCGGGCTCAGCCACAGCCCTACTACCCAAGTTATTTGTTCCAAACAAATAGAATTGAAACTTCGCCTGGTATTTATGTCGTTTCCAGAGCTACACTAGCTCTCAGCAGAGTTCCAACAGAACTTATAAAATATGAAGATGCTCTAACAGGGGAATGACTATTTTTCTGAGCGGTATTTGAGAGTGAATCCATGAAACTATACGGGCAAAGCTGTCCATACCTCCAGACCTATTCCTACATGTTGAAACTATCCAGAATCATTACCAAAGTATTCTAGAGGGTTCCCAATAATTTAGGGTCAGATATATACACCGATAATGGCTGCGACCTTGTTGTAAAATGTATTTTTGGATAGCGGAATTTCAATTCTATTTGTTGGGAACAAATAAATCCACAGGACAGGCTCATGGGCTAATGTTGGGAACCCCGCCATAGCGAGAGTGATGGCAAAAACAGTCCCCATTCACAAACCAAAACTTGTTTTGAAAGCTTTGTGTCTTACCGGGGTCAACTTTTGTCCGCCCAAACGGCTTATGTAATCCGGCAACCTCCGATCGATCGTTTCCTGTGCGTAAAATGGCAGCGAGCGAGGGCCTGCGCAAAGCACAGACCCAGCACGCTGGGCACTGCTAAAATTTTTGGTTTGTGCCTCGTCGCTTGCCGGCCATCCCACCAGTCACAAAACAGTCCCCATCATGATGGGAAACGGTCCAGATCACTTACCGAATCGGAATCGGATCACGCATGATCACGCATGGGACCCTTGCCGAAGCTCAGCACCATGCAGTGGGCCCTTGCGGCAAGCAGAAGCGCCGCAGGCGAAGATTAGCGCAGTGTAGGGGGTTTGGGGGCAACCCCCAGCTGGCCCGGCACCGGCCGCTGAATCCCCTCAAAAAATACAGAATAAACGGTGAGGAAAAAAAAACCTGTGTGCTAAAACACAGAAAAAGGCCCCTGTGCAAGCAGGAAAGGGCCCCGTTCCAACGGAATGGCCAGCACCAGCGACAAAGCGGGGTCTGGGGGGCCTCCCCCAGCGTGCCGAACATGCCGATGCTTAAAAATGCAGTTTCTCGATGGAGAAAACCCTAGGCTCAGAGAGGCCGTTTTCGGTCATTTAAAACCCTTGGAATGACCTCCTAAGAATTGAGCACCCCTAATAATAGACAGCAGGGAACTGATCAATGCAATTTGAATGTCAAAATTGAAAATTTGTGTCTGAAGCAAATATAATGTCAGGGATATTCGTTATAATGGGAAGCAACACTTATTAGATTCTCCTTTGTGCAGCTGAATAGGCCTGAGAATACTTTAATACATTGGGCGAGCGTAGTAAACATGCCGAGGCATGTTGAACTTGTTTTGATCCCATCAATTATTGTTTTCATGCGCACACCGCCATAACAGGCATTCAATATTCAGCACAGGCCGAAACATTCCAAGCAGATTTATACAGGTATTCCATTTTTTTCGGCCTGGCAGATGGAATACAAAGAAGCCCCTTTTATTTATAAAGACAGCGGTGTTGCCCAATTTGGAGGGGTTTCTCGGAAACCGTGTTTCCACATAGACTCCCCCCGGTGGGCCACAGCGGGAATGTGCCTTGTAATGCTAGATACCTGGTGATTCAGCCTGAGGATTAGTGAGCAAAGCCTGGCTTATGCATCACCTTAATCAGCGGCGAATAACGGTGAGTAATACTTGAATTAGTAAATACATGCCTCATTGCATGTGCGTCATCACCGCGCGAACCGGCTACCGGCTGAAGATTAGTTGAAGTTGTAGCCTCAATGAAGAGAGTATGGACCCATCCAAGAAACACAGGCATAGTGCAGCGCTTATCTTGTGGAGTAGTGTTCGTTTTCTAGAATTCTCAAAAGCAGGTTAGAGCTGAAAGGCAAAACGTAGTCAAAATGTGGCATTGTGAAAGCCTTGGCATCAACACAATCAAATTCCCATCCCAGGCAAAGTCAAAGTCATCAAATACTGACTTTTTTCCAAAAAGTGGCCTAGGAAAATGACTAAAAACGATTACCTAAACAAGTTTAGGACTCGTAACGAATGAGGAGGTGTGAATAGCGGCCATGATGACGACCAGTATGCGCTGCACAACTGCGGGCACGGTTCGTTGGTACGGTTGTGCCATATCAAGGAGCCATGAAACCAGGTCATTCTACTCGAATGGGTCAAACTTATTGACCGGCGGAGCTGGCGACAAACTAACAGGCTTCTCCGGTGAGTCCCCGCCCTGCTCCTCGAACATTGCAATCCGGTCCGCAACCAGAGGGCCCAAGAGCGTCATTGCCTGCCGCATATTGCGCTTACGGGAAGACATAAGCGGCCCGAGGATCCTGAAGACGCATCTAATTGACGTTCGGTATGCGGACAAGAAGAGATACCAACGGCCTCAGGAATTTTGGTATGTACCCGATTAGGCGTCCAGCGACCGCAACGTCGATGGTATGCTTGATGCTGAACTTTAGATACTCGGGATCTCTACCTGCGTCGTTTTTTTATGAGGCGTTGAGAGTAGCATAGTGAGAGCTGTGCTTACAGAGCGGGAGCCCGACGAAGAGCCGGCCGTTGATGCGCGCCACAATGTCTGTGACGACGGGCATTACAGTGATAAGCTTCCGATCTGGAGTAAACCATTAGGGCCGAACGTAAAAGTTGCGGTTGCGCTCTACCTGTTCCGGCCAACGCCAAAGTATCATCGAAAGCGCAGACTAGCTCTTCAAAGAACACGGAGGCTTGTTGAACTTCCAGTGAGCTTTCAAAATTACTTTAAATCACGGGCAGAAGTTGACCTCTATAGGAGACAGGTGGTTCCCGCCCACCCTTCGCTCGGTCGCCGCTTCGTATCGACCAGCTCAGATTGGGCGGAACAAAGCATGGCCTTTGGCCATGCCCAGCAATATTTTTTCTGTGGCTCCAGGCCAAAGCAAATATGGTGCAGAGCTGTAAACATGGGATCGACGGATATTGGGCTACTTCCTGGCCGCGACACGGAGTAATTCCATTTGGAATCCCAATAGTGCGCTCATCAATTCTTCGCCCGTGGGCTCGTCCCGTGGGTTTATTTGCTCAAAAAAAAAAAAATTGTGCCTTCGTTCCGTGGATTCTATTTGTCTTGAACAAATAAACCCACAGGATAAGAATTGAGCACCCCTAGTTTCACTCCAAATGGTATTTACATCACTAATAGAGAGTTTGCGCAGAAGCCACTGGAGCCACGTGGTGGCTTTTTGGCTGTGCGCAATTGGATGGCTCCACAGCCAAAATATGACGTTAATGGCTCCGTGGAGCCACCCACCTGCTATTTTTGCGCACGGCCCGAAAGCCACTGGGTGGCTCCAGTGGCTCCTGCGCAAACACGCTAATACTGGAGAGTCCTTTCGCAAAACCGCATTTTTCGATGTAATTTGGGAGTTCAATGAGAGTTTAGCCTATTTTGTGACCATTTATAAACTTTGGTGGTTTTTTTCTGGTAGGAAATAGACAGCAGGGAACTGATCAATGCAACTTGAATGCCAAAATTGAAAATTTGTGTCTGAAGCAAATATAATGTCAGGGATATTCGTTATAATGGCAGGCAACACTCATTAGATTCTCCTTTGTGCAGCGGAATAGGCCTGAGAATACTTTAATACATTGGGCGAGCGTAGTAAACATGCCGAGGCATGTTGAACTTGTTTTGATCCCATCAATTATTGTTTTCATGCGCACACCGCCATAACAGGCATTCAATATTCAGCACAGGCCGAAACATTCCAAGCAGATTTATACAGGTATTCCATTTTTTTCGGCCTGGCAGATGGAATACAAAGAAGCCCCTTTTATTTATAAAGACAGCGGTGTTGCCCAATTTGGAGGGGTTTCTCGGAAACCGTGTTTCCACATAGACTTCCCCCGGTGGGCCACAGCGGGAATGTGCCTTGTAATGCTAGATACCTGGTGATTCAGCCTGAGGATTAGTGAGCAAAGCCTGGCTTATGCATCACCTTAATCAGTGGCGAATAACGGTGAGTAATACTTGAATCCATAAATTAGTAAACACATGCCTCATTGCTCGTGTGTCGTCACCGCGCGGACCGGCTACCAGCCGAAGATTAG
Organism: Mycena rebaudengoi; assembly: GCA_029282285.1. Lineage (NCBI taxonomy): Eukaryota > Fungi > Basidiomycota > Agaricomycetes > Agaricales > Mycenaceae > Mycena > Mycena rebaudengoi. The sequence goes on along the minus strand of JARJCX010000003.1, from coordinate 25,296 downwards.
TTGAAGTTCAAGTTGCGGCCTCAATGAAGAGAGTATGGACCCACTCAAGAATGACAGGCATAGTGCGGCGCTTATCTTGTGGAGCAGCCTTCGTTTCTAGAGTTCTTAAAAGCAGGTTGGAACAGAAAGGCAAAACGTAGTCAAAACGTGGTAATGTAAAATCCTTGGCATCAGCACAATCAAATTCTCATCCCACACAAAGTCAAAGTCATCAGCTACTGAGTTTTTTTTCGAAAAGTGGCCTAGGAAAATGACTAAAAACGATTACCTAAACAAGTTTAGGACTTGTAACGCGCCAGACACCCAGCACGAAGCCGACCCAGACGAGCAAATAGAGGTGTATACCGATGGCTCAGCACTCAACAATGGTATGGCGAGTGCAATTGCGGGCGCCTGAGTCTTCTTCGGACACGAAGACCCGAGAAACAGCAGCATAAGGATCCCGGCTGAGCTAGGCCCGTCCAACCAGACCGCCCAGATGATTGGAGTCAAAGTGGCCGTGGAGACAAGGTCGCCTTAAAAATATACAGCGACTCAAAATATGTTATAGAAGGACTCACGAAACACCTCACCCCATGGGAAGATGAGGGCTTGTTCACGACAACCAACCCTGAATTATACAACTCACAGCAACGAAGTTGAGAGAACGACGGGCCAAAACGACAGTTACATGGGTCAAAGGACACTCGGGCGTTCGCGGGAACGAAGCCGCAGACGCGCTAGCCGCCGCAGCGTGCACAAAACCAACCGCAGATGAAATTGATATCGGAGTGAACACAGCGCTGGTCCTCCCGGGAGCGAAACTACAGGCAATGACCCAATCACTAGCCTACAAAATAATCAGAAAGATTAAAATGGCAAAGCCCGCATATAGAGACCTGCTGGATAGGCGCGCAACGGCACGCAACATGGCGTCCACCCAGAAGGCAGCCGCGGACGCAAACGGAGTCTCGCCGACGAGGGGCAGAGTCTGGAAGTCAACAAAACACAAGGGCATTTTCCGAAGCATCAGATTCTTCCTGTGGATGATAATCCATGATGGATACAAACTGGGGCGATATTGGGAGAACATACCGGGCTTTGAATACAGGGGGCAATGCGGCCACTGCAATGAGACAGCATCAATGCAGCACACCCTGTTGTAATGCAACGTAGCAGGGCAGACGGAGATCTGGGATCTTGCGAGCCAGCTGTGGCAAAAGAAAACGGGCTCAGCCCTGCCTAAACCGACGATGGGCCAAATAATGACGTGTGGGTTGCCAAGAAAATAGCCACGGCACAACGCGCCTGTATACTATAGAATCCTCATGTCCGAGTCAGCTCACCCAATATGGCGCATACGGTGCGAACGAGTAATCCAAGGGAAAGACCCTGCATCGCTACCAGAAATCCGCAACCGATGGCTAAAATTCATTAACAGACTCAAAACAGACTTGCGATTGATTGCGCCATGACAAACGACAGAAAGTACGGGAAGAAATCAATTAAGCTGAGCGTGGTGAAGCAGACTTGGAAAAACACATTGGATAATGAAGATAGTCTCCCTAAGGATTGGCCCAGGGAAGTCGGGGTTTTAGTGGGTATTGGCGTAAGCTAACGATGATGGTGTCTTGATGGTTCGCTATCAAGACACCGGAATTAGCTTGTGTTAAAGCCCCACACGCCGTGCTATCTAGCACGAGTGCGCTTGCGCATTTCCTCGAGAGATTGTGATTTTTAACTGGCCGGGTTCCAAGTCCGAGGCCTCATTCTAACGGGTGGAGATGACCGACTATGTCAGCCCGACATTATGTACTCGGAAGTGACCGCCTGGTGGACACTGGACGAGCACTATCTGGAGGCGGCATTCAAACGCTACTTTCATGCACTAATCATGCACCACTAACCCAACTCAAAAACAAAAAAAAAAAAAAAAACAAGAGAAGCAAAATCCGGGCCGGTGCTTCGCCGGCCGAAGGTTCTTTGATGCGGCTCCCAGTTGGCCAGTTCACGGGCTGCGTGAGCACCATGTCCACGACGAGCTCGACGAGCGATGCCGCCGACGCGAGTGATGATGATGCGGAGGTGAAAGAGGATATGGTGGATGCACAGCGCATGCGCCGCGTGAGCGCCTCGCCCGTAAACGTCGAGCGCATAGGCACTCTCAGGTGAAGCCCAGGAAGCGCACGCCGCGGTGCGTGGTAGAGCGTCGCGAACGTCGTCTGGTGCACGCTCTTGCCCTCCGCGCTCAAGGTCCCCGCGAATGCGGCGAGCACGTCCGGGCGCCCCGACAGCGTCACGGCCGTGCTTAGCGATGCCCGAGGCAGGGCTTGAGCGGGCCCAGGGCTCGGGCTCCAGATTTTCAAGCCCAGGCCCAGCCCTGAAGCCTATGTACCACCTATAAAGTCAGTGTTCTCCGGTAAGTTTTCACTAAAAAATGTCGCAAATTGGCTCAGTGAAGTGACCGATATTTTGATAAATTCACCGCTCAGAAGTTCAAAATGTTTTACCCATTCAACTTCAACTTCATACTCTGCAAGCTCCGGTTGTGGACGTTGTTCATTCGCTTTGGTCCAAAAGTGTGAAAATGAAGTTAGTGAGTGTTCCAATAATGTTGTTGTACACTTATGTTCTAGAACATTCTTTTCTGTTCAACCTAGGCTTCACGCCATGGTTCTACTCCAAAGTTGTAAATCATAATTTTCTTCAAGAAACCTTAACGACGCCTCCCCGCGAACTACGAGAGGCTACCCTGACAGGCTTCACCAACCACGAACGACTTCTATCTGCTCAAATGCCTGTCAAGTCTGTCGGAGAGCTATGTATACTGTGTCTGCCTTCGTCCCCTTCCGTTCGTTTCTGGTGCAGATACCCATCTTCCTGCCTTGTGTTTTCTGACTTTTGCCTTTCTGCGAATGGTGCTTGGTCTCCCTTTGAGTCTGAAACTGTCCTGTTTAGTTGTTGGAACGGCTTTTTTCTTTTTTCTTCTGTAAACCTTTGCCCTCGGTATCCTCCGGTATTCATTAATACGTGTTTGATACATGTACCTGTAAAATAACTAAGAGATTCGGTGAGAGGAGACATATAGATAGCTCGTTGCCGGGCACGGTGATCAGAAAATACTATGCACTTTCTCGGTGTCCGCTGACCCCGAAGCCCCCCCAAAAATCGGGTGTGTCGTTAAACAATGAAAAATTGTTTCTACATCCTCAGAATGGGTTCCCGGAACGATGTACCCATGCCCTGGGCGGGGAGGTGCAAAACGCCGCGTTTGACATGTCACGCGTTTAATTTAAACGCGTGACATGTCAAACTGATATCAAGACGGTGACATGCAGTGACGATGTGGCTCTCTCGCCCAGGTCAAACACATCGTTCCGGAAACAGATTCTGAAGAGATAAAAGCCTTTCCTTGTTGTGTAAAAATATGCTCGGAGCTTCGGAATGAGCAGACACGGAGAATTTCGGTAATTTTACGTACTACCCTGGCATCAACGCGCTCGGCAACGAGCTAACCATACTTTCCCCTCATCGAATCTCTTAGCTTTTTTGCACATACATACATTGGATATACACTAATGAAACCTGGAGGATACCGAGGGCAAAGTTTATAGGGAAAAAGAGAAAAGCTGTTCCAGCTAGACAAAGCAGTCCAGACCCAAAGGGAACAATAGTACCAATCTCTTGGACAATAGCCCTCCTGCAATACTGCTCCCAGAGTCATCTTTCCTTCAATCAAACGTGAAGTTCACATATAAGTGCCCTCCGGGCAGCCTTGGTTCCTCCCAAGGGGCAGGAAGGAACCATTAATATCATCGATATATGCAAGGGTTCAAGAAAAGTGTGTATGGAGCTAAAAGAGTTCCCTATGTTTTCAAACTCAGAAGCTGAGAAAAGAGCCACGGTAATGAATGGAAAGATCTTCAATCCAGTATGCCAATAAGTCTTCAGCGGGTTTGGGAACAACTCCTGCATCCTCAACAGCTTCAAAAGATCTAGATCATTGATTGGATGTCGTCACCAGTGGAAAGTACATATGGTCAGTTATGATTCTGTTTAGCCTTTGACTACATCTGAGAGAATGTTTGTTGCGCTCGGAGCATCGGGGTTCAGTTGGGTTTCAACCTACACGGTGTGGTGTCCTGGTCGATGTTGATTCTGGCATTAATTTGATTTGAACGCCAAGAGCCGCAAAGCTCATCCTGGGTTTTGCGAATTGCTGCTGAAAAAAAGCTTCTCCGTGAAAACCGCCAGAGTCAAAAAATTTACTGGTGAAAAAATAAAGAGGTCTTAGCTTTTTTCGTTGCCTATCTACGTAGTCTTGAAAAGTTGTGTGAATTTGGAGCCTTGATCGTTGGGAGGTCTTGAACAATCTTGATTCATGAACCGTAAGTCTAGAAAAATCGCCTTGGAGGGACAGAACACAGGGCGGCGCACCTTGAAGTCTTGCAGCTGAGCTTGAACCATCTGATTTTGAGCTATTTGAACTGTTGTCGACACAGGCAACAGGCCCAACGGCTGTCCAGCGATTTTGAGGCTTTTGCTGTCAAATAATTGCGACACCAAGAATGAATGGAGTAGCTGATGCCGCACCATAGGTGACGCATACTGACGCGTAGGTGTTCAGTTGAGTAGTTGTCATTGATGAAGGAAAGTGTTCAGTATGGTGTCAAGGTAAAACTATAACACAGAATTTTCGTCTTGAGGACATTGACGATGTCGGCCTAAACTTTTATTTTTCTGGCAATCACTGCGTTCAGAGGGCCCCTAAAACCATAAAAATATAGAACCTGTGAGACGGGTCTAGATCGGTTGATAACCGGTCTATGTGCGCTTGATTGGCTAGACCTGTCAGGTCTAGACCGGCTCGACCAGGCACATGTTGGGGACCTGTGAGACGGGTCTAGCTCACATAGTGTAGACGTGTCTGCCCGTCTACACTCGTGCTGGTCTCGCTGCTGCGAGAGCCGCTTAACCGGCTAGACCGGGGTTGCCATGCCACCTAGACGCACGTGCGCGCCTAGCTCCGGCTATCAATGCCGAGACGGCTCGACACAAACCAGTTTTAAGGACCCTCTGAACGCAGTGAATGGAGGCAAATTGACGCTGGTCGGAGAGCTCCGAGGGTTGGACATGACGGAAAAACTCTAGATAGTGCCAGGAGCATCTAGAATCGCTTCTTGAAACATATTACACAGTATGAGGCACTATGGGTTACGGAGGACCGAGGAGCAGCGACTACTTATGGAGTCGACAGATAGACAAAGGCGGAGAACATCGTGATGGCAGGCCTGCATCCTGAGTCCGGAAAGGACATGAAGTCACGGGTTCTGAGAGTTGAAATTTGAAGCCCGCTGGTGTACCGTCTGAGGGAGAGCTCCAAAGCATGCTCCAAGTCGTCGAAAGATGATGAGTCAGAGACTATGACAGGAAATGCCAAATGGTGATGGCATCATGACAAAGCCATGATATTCGGGCACGGACAAAGGCGTCAAACAGACCTGGTTCCTAAGTAGTGATGCCCGTGGCCCGGCCTCAGGCCGTGAAGCCCGCCAGGCCGGGCCCGCTCAGGCCCGAGCCAGGCCGGGCCCGATGCACGGCCTCTGACGGCCCAGGGCTCGGGCTTGAGATTTTTGAGGCCCGAGCCAGGCCGGCGAGCCGCGGCCTCGAACCGTGAGAAATTGTTAATACAATCTCGTGCGTAACCTCTCGTAACATTGCGGAGCTGCCGTAGTTGTTCCAATCACCGCATGTATAGCTCGGAAACTCGGCAGGTCGTTGTAGATTTTGCATCGTCACATCCACAGTGACTATCAAAATCTTTTCTTCTCAACAACTTTGACACTTGCTTCCCAATGGCGAGGTGCGCCTGCCCAGAGAACCTCCTACCCCTCCTCCTTTTAGCACTCAACGCGACCCAAAGGCGAACCTACACCGACAACAACAACTAATGTTTTCAATGAAATGCGAGTATGTTTTATTTCCTTGTTATGATGCTGTTTTAAATCTAATTCACGTCTAATTGTCGCCGATCTGGAGGCCGATGATTTGGAGACGGCGACTGTGGATATGGCTGAGCGAAAACGAGGTTGGGATCAAGTTGGGATTGGTTTATTGGCGACGATGAGGGTAGCAGGTAACTAGTTAGAAAAAAAAACATTTCTTGTACGAATTTGGTAAGCAGGCCGCGGCCTGGGCCCAGGCCGAGCCGGGCCAGGCCCTCCTTGCCGGCTCGGGCTTGGGCCTCAGATTCTTGAAGCCCAAGCCCTGCCAGGCCGGGCCCAAGCCGCGGCTTTCAGGCCGGGCCGGGCCGTGGGCATCACTATTCCTAAGTCCGGACCAAGAATCATAGGCACTGCGTTGAAGCCCTTCATAGTCACAGGGTATGGCTACAGGGGTAGACAAGGGGGTAGACATGGGCATATGTATACCTGGGAATAACGGTGTAAACACAGTTGTTGCCGCATGGTCTACCCCTACCCAAACTGTGTCTACTCGGGGGTACCTTGGTAGACCCAGGGTTTGCCTAGGGTAGACCCAGGTACACCAAGTTGGAGAACTGTTTGGGAGCTCCAATTTACATTGATAGGCTTGTAGCAGTATTTTCCAAGTAAGTCTTTGTGCAATGATTCTCAATGTCAATTCTGATGTGGCCATGATTACCAAAGTTATAGCATGTTTGGCTTTCTGATGCGGCACAAGCCGGACGTGGCACTGGCGGCGCGCCATTTCAGACCTTTTCAGACATGCTCTCATAGTATGACAGTCTATGAGCATATCATAATTAAGGTTATATGGTATGTCGCGGTGGGTCTACCCGACGTAGCCCAATGTAGTCACACTGTGACAGCATGTGACTACCTCCTGTGTGCCACCAAGCGTAGCCAAACACATATGTCGATCCCCTCGTCTACCAGGGGTAGGCCATGGGTAGACCAATGTGACCCAATGTGAACCAATGTAGCCAGCCTCTGACTACAAACGGCCTCAATGCAGTGAGGACCCATGATAATAGGTGGGAAGGCCAGGTCCCAAAATCCTCAGATCCGGTAGGATCCGGTCATTTTTGTCTGTCCAAATTTTGGCGGGAATTGGCGAATTTTGTCCGTCTGGGACCTGGGCTAAGCGTGGGAAAATCGCTTAAGACGGTAATTTTCGCCTCCCACGGCTGCAAAAACGCCCAAATTTCTCCGCGCGGTCTGTATATATAATGCGAGGGGATTTAATCAATTATGGTCCGGTTCTAGCTGGTTCCACGTCAAAAATTCCCATCTCAAGCCCATTCCAGTCAAAAATTTGGCCCTCCAACCGCGAATTTTGTCCGCCACAGACCTGGCATTTTGACCCTCAAGACCCAAATTTTGACCGTCTCGGACCTGGGTTTGGAACCGAAAATTCCCAAATTTTATCCGCGGCCTTCCCATTATCATGGGTGCTAGAATCATTTGATTTCCTCCGCCGATCCTGCCGAGACCGCAATGTTGTCAGTCATCAGATGACCTTGCTGGTAACCTACCACGCGACGCGGTGACTGCCGTCCAGCTCGGAAAACACCGAAACTCGACAGGACTAGGCATGGAAGACACCTTAATATGCTCAAAACCTCCCTATGTGGCACCAATATTAACACTAATTTAGAGGGATTGTCCGTTATAACTCCGGATCCACCAGTTTGGCAGGTGGAGTGATCTCGAGGGCTTGACCGGCCCATCCCACACTTCCTTTGTAGTGTGCCGCAATGATACAATACGCTGCTCTTTCAGTCTTCGCAGCCTTCGCCCTCTTGTATTTTAACCGTCGCAGGTCGTCTCACTTGCCCTTGCCGCCGGGTCCAAAGAAACACCCCTTATTCGGGAATTTGTTTGGTCTGCCTTCGAAATTTGAATGGGAGACATATGCGAAGTGGAGTAAGGAACTCGGTAAGCGCATTACTGCAGTTCTGTTGGGTCGAAAGAGCTAACTGTTGCACCAACTGTTATAGGTTCGGATATTATTCACCTCAGTGTCGCTGGGAAGTCCATTATTGTTTTGTCGTCGGTCGATGTCGTCTTCGATCTCCTCGAACAGCGCTCTGCTATCTACTCCGACAGGCAAGTTGCAAATAAAGTGTATTTGAGCTCATAAATCATGATTTTAGACCAAGAGCCATCATGATAAACGAATTAATGGGTGCCGACTTCTCTTTTTGTTAGTCTGCCTTTAAAATGCGACGCCTAGAAGTTCTGACAAAAAACGGATTTCAGCGAACATGAGATACGGTAGGTATTCGTTAGTGTTGCTGGAGTACTCTAGGATGAACAATTACTAGGAGACACATGGCGAGTTGCGCGCGCCACGTCTAATATTTGCTAACACCCGGTACAGGCGAGAACATCGACGTTTATTTCACAGCGCGTTCCACTTGATAGCCTCCCGACGTTTTCGCCCTCAACAGGTAAACGCAAGTCACGGCCTTCTCCGGCGGCTGCTTGAAAATCCGGATGAAGAGGTCATGAATCATATCAAGCAGTATGGCTGTATCGAAACCACGTCACCTATCTATCTGCTGAAGCTATTTGTCACAGTATGAATGGCGCATTGATCATGTCTATCGCCTATGGCATTGATACACTTCCGTCAAACGACCCGTATATTGAAACAGCGGAAGTGGCGATCGACGCAGTTATGCAGGCTGCCATTCCTGGTAGATACCTGGTGGTACTATCTTCTACTCCGTTCTCCCTCTGCTTGTGTTATCTGAATGGATAAACTGACAGGACATGATCCCCATCTTGAAGTACGTTCCCGCTTGGTTTATCGGTGCAGGGTTCAAGCGCCATGCGCGCGAGTCGAAGAAACTCACAGTCAAGATGGTTCAACTGCCGTTTAAAGCTGCTAAACGTCTCGTCGTAAGTCCGCAACCCCAGAATCCACGATGTTACTAAGGGTATCCAGGCGGATGGAACGGCTCCTCATTCATATGTGAGCGACAAGTTGCAGGAGATGGACGAAAATCAAGACCAGGAGCGTCAAGAAAAAGCTATCCAAGATACCGCTGGTATCATGTATATAGGCGGCTTCGACACCGTATGCAAATCCTCAATATTGTCTTCCTGTCCTGACGGATTGCACAGACAACCGCCGCCCTCGGCACATTTATCTTAGCGATGCTGGCCAACCCTGATATTCAGAAAAAGGCACAAGAAGAGATCGACGCTGTTATTCGTGAGGGACACCTTCCGAGCTTTGACGACGAGGAATCCTTGCCTTATGTCTCTGCGATTGTGAAGGAGGTCCTGAGGTGGAAACCAGTTGCCCCAATCGGTTAGTCTTTCTAATTTTTTATGTTATTGGGAACCTCAACTATTTCCTTCAGGTGTCCCTCATGCTGTTACCGTTGAAGACGCATACCGCGGGTACAGAATTCCTGCCGGTTCTATTGTTATCTCTAACATCTGGTGGGTGTTCAATTGGCTCGTCAATTCGATATTTAACATATCATGTCAGGGCCATACTTCATGACGAGGTCATTTTTCGGATATCGTCCTTTTGTTTTAACTCATGGTGGAAGCTCAGATTGCGTACCCGGATCCATATAAGTTCAACCCGGACCGGTTTCTGCTCAACGGTCAGTTGAACCCCGATGTTAGAGATCCGAGCGCTGTCTTTGGATTCGGAAGACGGTGAATTTGGTTAGACAAAAGCCTCGACTCGTCTAAAAATCTTTTGTAGTGTCTGTCCGGGCCAACATATGGCACAATCCACCTTATGGATCACAGTAGCGTCTCTACTGGCAGTGTTCAATATAACCAAGGCTATCGGAGAGGATGGCCAAATCTTGGAGCCTTCCTACGAGTATCACTCGGCTCTCGTGTTGTACGTGTTTAAGTTATCTGGGTTACAGATCAACTCAAGGATTTGCAGAATGCCCTTCCCATTCAAATGTTCCATCAAACCACGGTCCAAGGCAGCAGCTGATTTGATTCGGTCCACGTTGAATTATTCACAGGGCACATAATTACATATACATCCCTCTATATGCCTATCCAATAAACGACCTTCAACAGCAGAAATACTTGCCAAACTTCCCAATTTAGGCGACAGGCGTACCTGATGCCGATCCTGCCGAGACTGGCGCGATGACTGTGCTACCATTGGTCAACGCATCCTCGTCGCCTTTCGCCTGTTGAACGCACACAAATCAATTTCCCGCATGAGTTGAACTCATATGCGCTCCCTGGCTGGACTCGACAGGGGTTTGGAAGACACCTGCTTACTCCTTGCATTTGCCCAAAAAGTCCCAAAATAGTAAAGAGCGATTCTCCGTCTCAACTCCGCCAGATTGGCAGGTGCCAAAGCAATCTTGAAGACCGGCTCCCTACAATATTTGGCTAAATTGTAAGTTACTAACCACTTGACCGGCCCATCCCGCACTTCCTTTGCGCTGCGCCGCAATGATACAATACGCTGCTCTTCTAGCCTTCGCAGCCTTCGCTCTTCTGTATTTCAACCGTCGCAGCTCGTCTCACTTGCCCTTGCCGCCCTGTCCAAAGAAGCTCCCCATATTCAGGAATCTGTTTGGGCTGCCCACCAAATTCGAATGAGAGACATATACACAATGGATCAAGGAACTCGGTTTACATATCTAACTGTTACACCAACTGCTGTAGGTTCAGATATTATTCATCTCAGTGTCGCTGGGAAGTCCATTATTATTTTGTCATCGGTCGACGTCTGCTTCGATCTCCTCGACCAGCGCTCTGCTATCTATTCCGACAGGCAAGTTGCGGATCGAGTGTATTTGAGCTCATAAATCATGATTCCAGACCAAGATCCATCATGGTAACGAATTGATGGATTCCGAAGCCTTTTTTTGTTAGTGTATGCTTTTAAATGCGGTGCCTAGAAGTTCTGACAAAGACGGACTTCAGCGAACATGAGATACGGTAAGTATGTGTTGCTGGAGTACTCTGGGATAAACAATTATGACTAGGAGACACATGTGCAACTCGCCACATCTAATATTCGTTGACACCCGGCACAGGCGGGAACACCGACATTTATTTCACAGCGCGTTCCACTTAATAGCCTCCGGACGTTTTCACCCTCAACTGGTAAACGCAAGTCACGGCCTTCTCCGGCGGTTGCTCGAATATCCGGATGAGGGGGTCATGAATCATATCAAACAGTATGCATCGAAAGCACGTCGCTTATTTTGCTGAGACTATTTCTCGCAGTATGAGCGGCACATTGATCATGTCTATCGCCTATGGTATCGATACACTCCCGTTCAACGACCCGTACATGAAAACAGCGGAAGCGGCGATCGGCGCAATTATGCAGGCTGCCGTACCTGGTAGATACTTGGTGGTACTATCTTCTACTCCGTTCTCCCTCTGCTTGTTCATCTGAACGCATGGACTGACATGTCATGTTCCCCGTCTTAAAATACGTTCCCGCTTGGTTCATCGGTTCAGGGTTCAAGCGCCATGCGCGCGAGTCGAAGAAATTCACGGTCAGGATGGTTCAGCTACCGTTTCAAGCTGCTAAACGGCTGGTCGTGAGTCCAATACCCTGAATGTATAAAAATTTGCCAATTTCATTCAGACAAATGGGACAGCTCCTCCCTCATATGTGAGCCACAAGTTGCAAGACATCGACGAGAATCAAGACCAAGAGCACCGAGAAAAAGTTATCCAGGATACTGTTGGTATCATGTACATGGGTGGCTCCGATACGGTGCACCATTCTCCTAAATAGATTATTTCCTTCTCTAACAGATTCTTCAGACCACTGCTGGCCTCGGCACATTTATATTAGCGATGCTGGCCAACCCGGATGCTCAGAAGAGAGCTCAGGAAGAGATTGACGCTGTTGTTCATGAGGGACATCTTCCGAGCTTTGGCGACGAGGAATCCTTGCCTTATGTTTCTGCGATTGTGAAGGAGGTCCTGAGGTGGAAACCAATTGCCCCAATCGGTTAGTCTTTCTAATTTTGATGTCAATGGGAACCTCAATTATTTCGCTCAGCACCTCATGCCGTTGCTGTTGAAGACACCTACCGCGGGTACAGAATTCCTGCAGGTTCTATTGTTATCGATAACACCTGATGGGTGTTCAACTACTCGTCCTCTAAAAAACCCAACATATCGCCAGGGCGATGCTTTATGACGAGGTCATTTCTGGCCATTTTCCTATTTCTTCAACTTATCATAGAAGCTCAGATTGAATACCCGGATCCATATAAGTTTAACCCGGACCGGGTTCTGCTCAACAGCCAGTTGAACCCCGAAGTCAGAGATCCGAGCGCTGTCTTTGGGTTTGGAAAACGGCGAGTCTGATTGGACATTCGCCTTTATTCTGATCATAAATGCTTGTAGTCTGTCCGGGCCGACATATGGCACAATCCACCTTGTGGATCACAGTGACGTCTCTTTTGGCAGTATTCAACATCACCAAGGCTGTTGGAGACGACGGCGAAATCTTGGAGCCTTCTTATGAATATCACTCCACTCTGATATTGTATGTGTTTAAATTGGCTAGTCTCCAGATCAACTCTCAAGTATTTGCAGAATGCCCTTGCCATTCAAATGTTCAATAAAACCACGGTCCAAAGCAGCAGCCAATTTAATCCGATCTACGGCGAATTACTCGAGGCATACATGATTCCCAATCTACATGTACATAGATCTCAATATGCCTTCCTAAGAATCAGAAACGACAGAAATACGCGCCACTGGAGTCACGAGTGCGTTGTGCATCCAGTACTAGTCGCTCTTCGTGAGTAGGGCTCCGGTCCGTCCGTCTTTTTGACGGGTCGACGGACCATCGCGACGTGACGGGACCCGTCCGTCGAGGGCCTCGGCGTGGACTTTGGACAGCCGAGGCCCCGGGAAGCCCCCTATAGGGTAGGTCCCAAAATAGCGGATTTGAGAGCCAAATTTTTGAAAATCCAGTCCTCAGATAGCGGATTTCAGGCGGAGAATGGTCATTCAGCATTGATTCAGCACTTATTTGTATATGTTGGCTAGCATATCTGTGTCAAGATTTGATGTTTTGCCCTACCCTGAGGATACAGCTCCTCGTAGCGGGGACAGGCATGGGGACGAAGCATTATTTTTTCGTGATTTTGTTTTTTTTGTATTTTCGTCCCGATTAGAAAAATTCCTGGTACCGATGTAGGTTACCAGGTCTGAAATCAAAAAGTCGAAATTCGTGATGAACTGCAACCTGTGGTTACCGTATCAAAACGGCCGATTTTGCGGACCTAATCGGGTTGTCATCGTATGGGTCTTGCCGTGATGGCACTGATTCGTCGTCGTAATCGTACACCATCCTCATCTGCACTTCCTGCGTCTACCCTTCCTGTGCCCCTAAGAAATATGCCTCATCCCCGTTCCACCGTCGAGACCTTCCTCGATCCCGACCCTGAGCGCTGAATCTGCTGCCCGACGATTCTGCGTCCTTGCTGATGGACGACGCAGACTTTCACGTCACTTACCACGTTTCCGCCTCAGCCCCAATCGGCTGGGTTCATACCACGCCCACCACAATTGCGCCGGCCGCAGTTGTATCGCACTCGCTCACTGTCGATCCCGCCCCCGCCGCCGCGCACCCTATTTCCAATGGCAGCACGCCTGTTCCAGGGGCGTCAGTGCCTTCAGCAAGCCAGATCACCCATCCCGTAACAACCACAACTGTCGCGGAGGATGGTCCTTTTCATCCATCCTCCGCCGTCCTTGGAAAGAGGCGGTTGACAGACACCCGGTTCGACCATGACCGCAACACCGCCACAGCTTCCTGTAAGTTACACGCCTTCACTACTGCACTGTAGCTCACTATCTGCAGCCTCTATCTCACAGCATCCAGTCAACAATAGTTATCCTGTACACCGTCCAAGTAGCCACGAGCCCATCCAATGTTCAATGTCTGTGAAAGCCTGTGTGTTGTCCAATGTCCAAGTCCCGTCTTCTCTTGAGTCCAATTTGATAATTACCTCCACCTTGAACTTGTGGTACACCCTGTCTGCTGTTAGTTCAGAAGTACCGGTCCAAACAGCGGGGGATTCTATTTCTCATATAGCCGTATCCTGCACTGATATTCGAAAGTTCTGTGAGTTGTATCAGTTTCTAGAATTGCCTCACCTGGCTGCCTTCGTTGAGTTGCACCGCATACCAGATACCCAAAATACCAGAACCTTGAAGGTGCAGCGTCCGCTCGTTCGGAGTGAACCTGAGCGGGGAAATCAGATGCCGCTCCCCATCAAGCTGTATACTCATTGTAATGCATAAAGTTGGATGGAGTTTTCGTGGGTAATACTGGTTCAAAAAGGTTCAAAAATATTTAATTGAACTCTGTCGTCTGGATCTATATGAATTTTGCACAAAGCCTGAACGCAGAGTGCAATTTCAAGTTAGCCTCATTGGCCGATATAAATATCCAAGTTTCAAGGCAACTCCGACGGATCAGGCTGCGCCGCAAATCCCGGCGGCTTTACTGCAACTTATTCTGCGGATCAAACCGAACGAAATTCCTGACTCTTACCATGCCCGCCGCAGCATCTCGCCACGGAATGCTACTCCGCGTCTCATGGGTTCTTGTTCATCTTGCCATGGGCTATGGAGCCATTCTAGCACTGATATTCGTGCCCTACATACAGACGCTGTGAGTGTCGATTCTCGAGGCAAGCAGTTGCATTGCTTATTGGCTTCCTGGTAGGGCTGTCTACGGGCACCACCGTGGATTTTCTGCGACGCCGAATTTCTCTTGGCCTGAAAACTATGGATTGGCCCGTGAGTCACTGTCTGTCTTCTCTAACGGCGCTGATTTGGCGGAGGTAGCTGGTAAAGCTGTCAACTTGTACATCAATAGCGCCGATAATACGACACTCGGGGCGTGGTTTGTGACCTCTGAAAGGTACTACCGCAGCATGCCCTTCCCCGTGCAGACGATCGACATTCCTGTGGCTCTAAAGCAGCGACCTACCATCCTGTTTTTGCACGGAAAATCTGGCCATCGAGCGATTCCGCAGCGCATCGCTGTATACTCCGCCCTTTCGTCCCGCTTAAACGCGAACATTCTGGCAGTTGACTATCGCGGATTCGGAGACAGCGAAGGTAGCCCGACAATCGCTGGGGTCGCCTCAGATGCGCGTGCGGCCTGGGATTTCCTCTTTGCCCACGGCGCAAGACCACAGGATGTCCTCATCGTGGGCCATAGCCTCGGCACTGCCATCGCTGCGCTGCTTGCCGCCGAACTCTGTCAAGACAGCATCAATCCTCTTGGCCTCGTCCTGCTTGCCCCTTTTGCTTCACTTCGCACTGTGCTACACGAGTACTATATTTTAGGACTCTTCCCACTATTCAAACCATTGGCCATGGCCCCCGCATTGACCCGTAAGTTTCGATGATTGGTTAGATTTCTAATTGTCATTACGAACCAGGATTCCTGCTCGGGCTCGCCACCCATGCTTTCGATACATTAGGCTTGCTTCCGGTGCGTGGAAGGTGTCTGCTTGAGTCTCACTGTGACCCAACCTTCGCTGCCAGAATATCACCTCCTCCGTCCTCATCGCGCACGCCGGTAACATAAACAATAGCCTTTTTCCTGCTCTTTAATTTCTCATTCATCATCACAAATTCACAGAGGATGACGAAGCTTTTCCGCATGCGCACGCAGACATGCTTTTCGATGCCTTCTTGGAACTCATACCTGCCACTAGTCCCATACCCTCCTTCAATATGGACTCAGTCGCTCGGCAGGCAGAGCTGCGGAGAGGACTGGTTACTGTGCAGGAAATTCCCACATTTGGGAAGTTGGAGGAGGCCCAGAGCGGTGGACGGAAGTTTGCGCTGTTGAAAACTGTGGAGGGCACACACGATATTTTGAGAGCGGAGGGCGTCCAAGATGTTGTGGGAAGGATGTTCAATCTCATCTGATTGTAAGCCCTCTGTCCCTTGCATTTATCGTCCGCTTACGGTCTGAAAGTATCATTAAAGGTTGGGGAATGATATAAAGCTGACAGCTATTTGGGGTATGCGAATTGATAGACGTGTTTTATGGCTCTCCGCCCTTCGTCCCACTATTTCAGCGCCGGTCTTCTTGCTTTGGAATTCATCCTTCGCTGTGTTTGCAATACTCTCATTTCGGACAGAATTTTGAGTCCGGGTGATGAACTCGGCCGCTAAGTATTACTATGATAAGGCAGGTGTCAAACTCGAATGGCAACCAACATCCAGATCTCTACCAATGCTACTCCCGCAGGTCCTACAAACAAAAGAGGGGTGTGCGGATTAGCTCTGATTCCATTCCTACCCCACTCAACTGGATGTCGAGCCCTAAACATTCATCTGTAAAGAACCTGCACACCGAGTCAACTACTCCGAGAACTGTATGGAGCTTGGCCACTGTGGCCCGAAGAACAAATATAGCGCTGGGAGAAATGACTGTGAAAATCTCTGGAGCTTTATCGACCCAGAAGGGTACGTGAATCAGCGTCGACTGGAGATAATCCGACGGACTGCACTTCAGTATATCTGACATCGGTAGACCTTTCTCGGTAAGAGTTTTGGAACGCAGGAGGCCTGCTGATAACTTACAATTGCCGCCATCAGCCCAGGAGTATTCCTGGTACTGATGTAGGTTACCAGGTCTGAATCCGTAATTCCAGTTCCAAAATCTGGTCTCGATCATATCACTTTTGATGGCAACCACATCTGGCAACCGTATCAATTCGGGTCCTGCTTCCTCCTGTTCCGCTATGGCAACTTCCTTGATGGAACTGATTTCAGTTGGTGTTCTATGATTGGTTTCACCCCAGAATAGCTCCACTACTAGAGCATATTTGCACAGGCCAAAACACCTGTTTGATGCTAAAAATGATGCCTGATTCCAGAAATGTTGGGGCGGCCTAAAGGGGAAGGAGTGACATGAAAAAAGAAAAATAATGGTGCCATTGTCGCTCGCTTTACGTCAATTAAATTACAATACCGTCATTACATCCACTTCTCTTCACCCTGAAAATTTCATCAGTAAATTCAGTGCGGGAGTTCTCGCCAGGTCGACTGCACACTCAGAAGTCACACTGAAATGTCATCAAATTTCTGACGTCGCCTAAAAACTCGAAGTGATCTCAGAAATAAAAATGGTCGTGCAAATATGCTCTACTGTTGCCTTACTCCCTCATCTTGCCCAGTTAACACCCACCCTCGCACTTACACCCTTCGCCTCAACTTCATCATGTCTCATTGCTGGTCGCTGTCCTTGGAGGAAGTTCTTGAACCGGAAACACCTTGTTCCAATCTTTTACCTGAAGGCTATGGTGGCATTGTTATGGCTGCTGCAGAGTTTCACACCACATTCAACCTGTGCTTCTGCACCTCCTGGATACGTTGCTACAGAAGCTCCTAGTAGCACCGAACCGGACATGCCTGCCCTGGTGCCTGCTGTTCTTGAAACCGCTCTTGAAACCGGTGGGTTCCTATTTGTATTTGTCACATCTTTCTTCAGGAGTGCACCTCTTGCCCAACTCTAAAGGGAAGGCCCGTCTTGTGGACGTCACCTTCGATGCCGACAATACGATTCCTGATTCATTGTGCACGTTACTCCATCTAGTTTAGTCAGTTTCGCACTTACACCTTCACAGTTCCCAGCCTGGCATAAATAATTTTGATACTTTATTTAATATACCTACCACATCCAATGTTCAAAGTCCAATGCCAATTAAGACCTGTGTTTTGTCCAATGTTCAAGATCCAAGTTTTCTTGAGGATACAGTGGTGAAAACATCTACATTGAACCTGTGGTACAAACTCATTGGTGTGTCGTCCGTGATACCTATGCAGGACGACTCGTCCCACAATGACTGGTTGGCGGTCTCTTGCTCTGACATTCGATTATTTTGTGAGCTGTTCCATTATTTAGAACTGCCACAACTATCTGGCTTAGTAGACAACTATCTGGCTTAGTAGCAACTATCTGGCTTAGTAGTGCTACATGGAATATGTAACACCTTCAATAAAAGGCCATCAAAAGTTTTGGCTCTCTCTCAACATACCTGTTCCCCCGCGGCGTCCTGCTCTTTAACTGACTCCAGCGTAAGCGCAGATCGGTCCATGCCTTAGATCCTTCGTCGGGATCGCATCCCATAACAATACCAAACCGTCCACAGTGGCTGGTGAAGTAAATACCTACACACATAATAGTTGTTATGAATTCCATGGTCTATCGACAAACGACGGGACTGAAGCCAAAGAGGTCGCACTGAGTTGTTGGACTGACAGCATCTCCCAGTTCGTTTCGCACTATGCAGTCTTGACCTTGCCCCAGCTCAGAGCTATCTCTGTTGTCCACCATCTGGGGGGCCTTCCACGAAAGCCAGCAATGCTCCAAGAACTGATTTGCCACCGCTGCTCGGATGAGTGTCCTGGCCAGTCCCGCTACTTGTTATTCTCCAAGCGAACCCATAGGAGAAACAGCCCTTTTAAGATTATCGAAGAGGTGGCTCAGCCTGCAGCACTCGATGATGATGTTCCAACCATCGGGTCCATGGACAACCTGGGAATCATGCCGTTGGTGTTCATGAACGAAATATTAGTGGACATGGAAGACGGCACTCAGTTCTGCAGCACCTACCTGCTTAACAAAGAGTTCAAGTTTGCAGAAACAGTCACTACATTGACACTGTCTCATATCTATCTTGTCAACATGGATGTCAAGTATGTGGCAGTTCACACCATCAAGCTAGCAGCTTTGGTCACTTTTTTTATTTTTCGGTCCAACATCTTACTGTGTTCATGACTCTCCACTGTGTAGTTGTCCCAAGAAGTTAACCCTTATTAGAAGAATACATTTTAGAACACAGCTGTACACCTTTGTGCCCAGGTCACAGCAAAGTAATGCCTTTCAAACGGTTGAAAAAGGTGCATCAAGGGCTTTTTGTGCCTCGCACCATTCAGATTATTCGTGACAACGAGTGCGCATGTAAATTAAGGTACAAAGCACTTGCATCCAGAAGAAAAAACAAAGCCGCTCCGGTGGGTCAAACCGTCAAACAAGCAGCCCGGATCACTCTGACTGAGGCTGAACTCCACTTCCTGTACATGGCTACCCCTTCCGACCAATATGGCATGGCAGTTGAATGGGAAGAAAAAATGCATCCACCTAGGTGGCTGCCTGTCCCATGCACCGTATGCTCGCCCATTTATTGATCCATGAAAATCCACTCCACTATGATTTGACTTTGCTTCGAAATCCGGCACTGCTGGCTGAAACCCTTCCCACAACGTACAATTTAGAGGCCTACAATGGAGCTATTTTGTGTCCTGAAGGGCTAACAGACAGAACTAGAAAGAGTGTCATTAAAATGTGTGGTTCATGTAGAAAACCTTTCAGGGATTCACGTCAACCATTAAACACCATGGCCAACTTCCAATACTATGCACACAACGAGCTTCCTCCTAAGGTGAAGGCCGTATTTGATGGAGCGTCTATGTACGATATTATGATGGCGGCTCGGTGTCGAGCAACCCGCATTACCATTACGCACCTGTTCAAAAGGCCGGAAGAAATAGCAATCCTGGGGAGTCACAGGGCTATTCCCAGGGGAATGTTGCAATTTTTGCTCAAGATGTGGCAACTGTAAGAACAGTGCTTCCTCCTCCTCAGTCCGAAATTCAAGAGGCGATGTGTGCCTTGTTTTGCGGAGCGTCGACTGTTCCTATGAAAGACAACATTCGTAAATTAGCTCCGATCCTTATTTCCAAAAGTGCCGTTGAGACAATGATCAATTTTTATTAACAAAAATGCAGCTTATTGTGCTGCAGATGTCCAGTACAGTCAAGAGAACATGGATGGCCCTTCGAGGATCTCGTCCAGGGCATAGGGGTTCCTAGCGCAATATCTGGACGGCGACTTCAGGAGTCTGGTGGAGGTGAAAGGCTCCCTGCGCCGTTTCAATCGGAGTGAGGGTGGGGTCTGTCTTTCGGATTACAGTATTCTTGCGCAGGATATCCGCTTCCTTTAATTTATATGGTTTATTATGATTCCAATTGTGCGCTACGAGCTAGTAGCGGATAATATACTCAATCATGGACCAAATCATGAATTAGACTTGAATGAAAGTTTACTGGAAAATATACTGGAACAATGTAGAACTTGAAGTCTTGAGTATGGTGTCTGGCTCCAGGTACCAGGGATGCCCAGAGGGCCCTAAGAATGTCACCCTCACGTGTTATGTGACCGTGACACCCCTGTCGAGGGCCATTTTGGCAGTTTTGCGCGGACCTACCTTATGGGGAGCTTCCCGGGGTGACAGCCGGGTAGTGGACGGAGACGACCCGTTGATGGACACCCGTCCCCCGGCCGTCCATCTGGAAACCTGATTTAGTTGGATAGAATACTGCCTTCTATGTAGTACTCACAGACTATGTAGGTCTATGTAGACCGCGTAGAGCTGATACTCGCGTAGAGTCCGTAGGCGCGTAGAATCCAGCTCCAAATGGCAAGCGCTATCAAAGCGCTATGCGAAAGAAGGCGGCCGCATGGCAGCGCAGCGCTTGGCAATGATGGCATCAACTTCAACATATAAAACGTGCACTTCCTCCCAAGTCGCTTAACGCTTTCTTCTCCCACTCTCATCTTCTTCCCCCTCACCGCCTCGCCTTCGCTGTTCCCCGGCCCAAAGCTACTTCAAGCAAGCTTCAAAAGATCCAAGCCTCTTCTCGTCTTCAAACCTTCAACCTCAACCTGAGCCTTGTCATTTCTGAAGTTATCTGGGATCTTTTGCCTGTCTGTTCTGTGTGTATCGACCGTCTTGATAGTTTTATGGCAGCCTGTATCCTGGTTTTATCCTCGAACAATGGTCGAACCACTTCTTGTGCGCTGGGTACGCTGTTTATGGCTGAGTTCTTGACTCCCCATTTCGATTTCTCTCTCGCTCTCGTTTCCCTTTAGTCTACATTCCGTACTGCTGCACGAATAAATTTGTTTCGCGTTTCATATTCTCCTGGCCCGATTATGGCAACGCGATGACAGTTATTATAACAGCTCGGTTAAGCTCGCATAACTGCGGAAGACCGCGTAGAGTGATTTTAGCCGATTCTATGCGACTCTATATAGCATTCCGTAGAAATCATGGACTGTCGATAAAGGGCTAGGTCGTATGCGAGTATGAGGTCTACGCGGCCTATATAGGGCTATATAGAACCGCCGGCGTTTCGAGATGTCACCCGTCTGACGGACGGGTGGTCCCCCGATGCACCCGTGGCAGGCCGTTTGTTCGACGGCCGGCACGTCGGACGGATGGACCGGTCTTATCGCGTATGAAGAACCACATACGGGAATTTCCAGCTCTGGCGAGCGTAGAATCCGCCAATTTTTACGTGAATGATCTCTTACAGTAAGAGAATTTCTCTTGTCGCAAAATACGAGTACGAGGTCACCCACATTTACGAAGCCACGCCCATGCACATTCCAGCAATGATTAACAAAGGGAGCATGTCATGTTGATTACGCTTTTACGTCTATTATTGTGCGTCATTGTTATTCCGGATTCTCTCTCCCGCCAAGCCCTCGAGTCGTTCCGACTCCCTCAGAGCTCAAACGAGAAGACAACTCTGTCTCCAATTTTTCTGCTACTCTGTATTCTGCTCGCTTTCAAGCGACTGCTAGTGCTGCCCTCGGCCATTTTTTTTCATATATATGATTCGCAGATGACCTCACGAGGCTGTGCAGGGCTGTGCGATAAGATAAGATCGGCCGGGTTACTCCACAGCCGCCCGCAGCAACGTCATAGTACAAAAGGGGGGCTCTGCCGTTTTCTACCCGCCACGCCTCTTTACGCCCCCCGCCATGTCTCTCCCAATTCTCGCCCTTTGCATAACGCTAGCCAACGCACAAACACAAACAACCTACTATCAACGTCGACGCAGTCTACGATCTAGGATCATCGGTGCTGTCATTGGTATGCCGTTGCTTGAGGACCTGTCTTACTTCAAATGCTAAAAATGAGCCCCAGCCTCCGTTGCGCTCGTCGCCCTTCTTATCCTCTGTCTTGTGGCACGACGACGCCGCGCACGCCGTTTTGCGCAAGGCGGTGGCCCCATCCTAGTCGGTCCAAGCGGTGGAGCTGGGAAACCCCCTTTCGGCGGCTTCGCTCGCCCGTGGGGACAAAACAACGCCGCCAACCAGAATCAATTTCACAACCAGGGATTCCAGCAGCCCTACCAGACGGCACAGCCCGGCACAGAGTACCCGCCCAACCACGGTGCCGCGCCCGTGCCGCCGCCGTACACACCCGATCACAACGCAGCGTCGTTCAGTCCCGTAAGCTTCCTCATTTATGACACGATTAGCTTTTCCTCATTCGTTTCCCCTAGCCCGCCGGCGCACCTCCAGGACACACTGCACAGGGACAATATGCTCCGGTACGTCTCTGTCCTCCTTCCTGCCTTCCATCCACTCACACTGTCTCTTTCGCTCAGCCCCCTGGTCCCCCACCCGCAGCACATTTAAACGCGCATGAAAAGCCGCAGCAAAATGCGAACCAGCCGTTTATTGGTGGATTTCGGTCATAAACATGCTAATACTCGCGCGAAAACGGACTCGGACTCTTGTAATACATGTATCATACGTTCGAACTGTAGCTACTAAGTAACGATTCAAGTAACATACGACTAGCCTGAATTCTACTATTTGCGGTGCTTAATCCTCAATATCGAGATAGGCCCATATTGGAGTTTTGTCCTTGTCTTGCTTTTTTCAAGATGTCAGACACCAAACGTCACCGCGTCACCCACCTCCGAAGAACCATGCTACCATGGGTCGGCCTGGCCGTTCGACCCTGGCTCAACCTATTCCTTGCGCATGCTATCGCAGTATTAACAACACGGAACAGGGCTTTTTGGGGGGTACTAGTATTGTTGAGTGAGTGCCGAGGCTGTTTCTGTCATTTTCTCCACCAGAACTCCACTGGATTTCAACATTGGAGAAACATACGTTATTAGTAGACCGTACGTCGTGAAACTATTGGCGCCATCGAGCGGGTAGTGCTTCTCGCCTGAATCCGGATAAAGGGTTGATAAGATACCCGTCCGTTTGGTTTATTTGTGTTTTGTCCCGCCTGATGAGTTGCTGAGATTTCCAAATTAAGATTCTCATGAGCACCCCGGGAGTGCTGGATGGAAATACTGACAAGTCCGGATCCTCGCCTGAGTCCGGAAAAAGAGTCGATAAGGGATGTTGAGATACCCGTCCGTCTGTTTTATTTGTATTTTATCTCGCCTGATGAGTTGCTGAGATTTCCAAATTAAGTTTCTCATGAGCACCCCGGGAGTGCTGGATGGAAATATCGACAAATCCGGATCCATGGAATTGCAGCGGAGAACTCAACGTGCGTTCATCAACATCGTTTCGTGAATTCTCCGAGATCGCCAGATAATTACCACCATGAGATATACTAACTCGGAAGAGACAGATCGATGGATTGCGGCCTTAGTCCTGTGGAGCAGCGAGTTGATATGTATAATTGAGTGAAACAGCCTTCAGGTCCAGCAAAACCACGACAACGTTCAGCCGGGAGGGGAGTGTCAGGGCATAGATGTATGTCGGTGTGAGGAAGTCGGAAAATGGAGAAAAGTTCAATCTCTGGCTGGCCACGGCGTGGAAAATGGCGAGCCGAAGATTAAATCACACGGCCCATCACCATTCTGCTGAGGACCCACACATTCACCGAAATCTCCGTGTGGCTCGGCCAAATAAAATGGGAAGGCTACTTTACCAAAATACCCATGGCCGGGGTGAGATGAGATGTCCGAGAGCACCGACAAAACCGGCGACTCCTTCAGGTTTAAACATCCAGAGGCAAAATTTGGCACTTTATCATTGCTTCCATATATATCGAAGGTGTGCCTTTGAATCGGACTAGATTAAAATCATGAGCCTTACGCCGAGGGCAATGTTTGAAGGCCCGCTGGGATTACTTTGTTGAATATCTATTCTTGATCTATTCACTCGGATATTTTAATTCTTCGGAAGACAAACTGGAACAGTTCCCGCCCCCGAGATGACAAGCTAACCATAAAACGAGCGAACCACTCCAAAGTTGAGAGCTGATTGGCGCGAAAATATCCGAACTTCAAGCGGAAGTTCTGGCAGGCTCAATCGATCCTCCCTGTTCGGAGGAGACAACCGAAGTGGCTGGACACCTTCCATGGTCAATTTTGGCAAAATTATGGTCCGGTAGCACTGCTTGTCAAACCTTGCGTCGTGGGTACAGTATTTTGAGGTCCAGGACCCAAAGGCGGTTGGATCGAAAGTGTCTAAAGACTCGGATGAATTGCTGTTCTGGGACTGATCTTCATCACTCGTCAAGGTACTTCTCTCACAAACTCCTTTGATTCTGGGATCTATTTTCATTGAACGTGTTATTTGCCTATGCTTCGACATGTTTGGTCGAACAAAGCTCCTCACCACCAGGATGTCTGCCACTTGCAGTGCCGACGCCCTCCACGCGCGCTTAGCAGAGCTTTCCTCCAAGACAAATCATCACCGACAGGTTTTATAATACCTGGAGAACACTAGGATCGCGATTCAGATACAGCTCAACACCCTCCTCGACCCCGTCGTTCGATTACCACTCGAAATTTCATCCGAAATTTTCATGCTTTGCCTTCCAAAAGTTCGGCTCCCACACCCCTTTCACGGGCCCATGATTTTCTCCAAGTTTCCACCTCTTGGCGTAATATCGCACTCTCGACCGCCCTTCTTTGGCACATGGACGCTTTTTCAAAACCGCTAGGTTCAAAGTTACCGGTTCTGCGAAAGTTACGAAGTTGAATTTTTCATTTCTTCCTATGCTACCCAGCTGGTCTGCTCGGAGAGTGTCAGGTACTTCTGATTTAAAGCTTTTTCCCCTATGCAACCGCAGAAGAACCCTTGTCCATGACCACATGAATATTCGCCTGTGCCGTCGTATCTTTCCTGGTGGAATTGACGGTCAAAACTGTGATTCTTGGTTTATCATTGGCTCTTATTCCTGTGCGGTCAAGATCTGTCGTGCTGATCGATATCGACGTCGTATCCGACTCTTCTTGAATGTGTGCCCCCGGGATGTGCAAACTTACAGCTGCAAGTACTCGGAGCAATAAAAGATGAACCGTTTTTTCGTCCAGCATCTTGGATTCAGCGCTTTGACCGATCGGCAATTCGGTGCGAAGTCCGGAGGGCTGTGCCGCCCTTCAATCAATCTCGAGCTTGCTTTGGACTCTGTACTTCTTGTTCAGCCTTCAATGGCCCTCCCACCGACCACTTTGAGCAGCTTGCACCTGAGCTCATCTTGCT